>CM057449.1:876587500-877837500 GCA_016271365.2 Neoceratodus forsteri
CAACTTTAAAGTGTACAGTAGGTTACTTGTATATTTTACTGCTGATCCTCATGTACTGTACTCTCATGCACAGTATGCTGTATTTTCTCATATTTTGTTCTCTTTCTTTGTACTGTATGTGCAATCTACATCGCTCGGTTTGTAGCTGAAAACTGTCCCTGGTACTAGAGTACCTACCCAGTTACCAAACAAATAAATAAAAATAAAATCTGCAGCTAGATGACCAACTGAGTAGAGGCTCATAAAAGAGACCATATTTCCTCTGGAAATGTCTGCCTTCCATCTGAAAGCTATCTAGCATTTTATATGTTCAGTTATTTAACCTCTGGAACATATCACAGAAATCTGCAAAACTGTAACTACCAATGTTTTGACCCTGCAATTTAGGGAATTTACCAGTGTAATTCAGACAGATGGAGAAAGCCCATGCTGGACTGTATAACAACTGCTGGGACCAGGCAAAAGACAAGGGGATGCCACATGGTGACCTATCTCTGGATTAGAAATAGTGGCCCTGTTTCAGCAAGCACAGTTTGTTTGATTTAACTCCACTCATGATGCAACTGTTTGCCTACCCAGGTTAGTCACGTCACTGTTTTTTCCCACCCTGCTAGAAGCATCTGCATCCCCGGTGAGGTACCCACTGTGCTGTAACTGAGAGTGCACTTACCCATTGCCTGTTGGAGAATCTAAGCTGTGTGCACTGAATAGGGAATTTGCAGGACTGCCACAGGGTGGGCTGATTGTGTGTAGGGATATTCTTATAGTGTGTGAGAACAGTATTGCTTCCCAATTACTTTAATTTTCTCCTACCGCTCCCTTATTTTTCCTTACTCTCCCCTTATAATAAATAATTGCTGAAACTTTATTTCCTTGTTTGGAAGTTATTACTGTTTCCATGTTGCGTATTCTGGAATGGGACGGTGTGAGCAAAAGTATTTTTATTGTTCCTGGGGTATTATAGTATAGTGTGCTATGTTCAGGTAGCTCATATTGCTACCAAGGTGGAGGCACTGCATCTCTGTTACATCTGAGTGTCCAGTGCAGCATAGTTTCTGTAATCCAGGCCTACCTCATGGTGAGTCTATAGAGGTGGACCCCAGAGCCCTGGGCAATCATTATACATCTGCACCCAGATTCTGCTGCCTGTGCATATACATAATGCTAAATATGCATTTGGCCTTATCTGGAGTACTGGAAAGAGACATGCATAAAAGTAGGCCATCATTCTCTTTGTAATTTTCTTACATTCTTCCTGTGTACAGACCTGTACTCTGGACTGCACACATGAGAACTACTGCCTAAAACAAGTAGATTTAAAAATGCTACCTATTCATGGAACTACAGGTAGCACAGCAAATTACAGCAAAACTTCCCTCTGCAGATGCCTAGCTGTTGCATGAATATTCTGTGGGATAAATATACTGTATGGTTTACTTCTAGAATTGTCTATCCAGTAACTTAGGTTGCTACCCAGTACTGGCAATGTGGTGCAGTAGTAGGGGGTTGCTGCATTGTTGAAGTGCCATACTCTGGATCAAGCATAAACCAAGGTCCCTACTGATATCTCTTGGGACTGTACAGGAAAAAAGTAACAATGCCATGCACTTATTGCAAGAGTAGAGGATCAGCTCTGGTATCCTCACAAACATTCCCCATTAATAAAGCAGGTCCATCTAACACACCCCAGGATGCACTTGGAACATAACTATCACAGCAAAAGAACTATTACAACACAGTGTGCAAAACATTATGCCTCTATGTTTCTAACCTCATTACAAAATGAGGAGCAATCATTTGCTCATCCAAACTGTAGGTAACTGAATGCTCCACACTGCAACCTGTGGTTGACAGTGGTGCTGGTCCAACAAAGTACACAACACACAGAACCATACCTCTCAATGCTGGCTCATTATTAGGGACCTCCCTCAGTTACCCCTTAAAAGAGATCTGTTTCACATCTGCCCCACATGGAAAAGGTGCTGGCCATAAAGAGTAGGAGTTGTAAATTCAGACTTGTACGGTAGACAATAAGTGTCTGATTTGCAAAAGCAAAGCTAAGCTGTGCACAAAATATGGTACCGGTTTCTGCAGTGTTTTAGCTTGTATCTCCACATTTGATGATATGCCCCACATTATGAGTGCCAGTGATCTACATTGTCCCCCTTTTGAGTGTTAGTGTCTGACATATCAGTGAGAAAGGTTGAGAGATGTGCACATCACAGAAACCCTCATCATATTAGCAGGTATCCCTGGTGTCTAGTGGTCCTCCATCACCTGACTCCCAATACACTCTTAGAATATGTATCCTTCGCATCTAGTGGTTCCCTCTATTTCTTCTTCTCTCCAGTTCACCATGTAAAGAATTATCCCAGGTCTCTAGTGGCCCCTTCCTTCATTGCTGTTATCCTGAAGATGAAAATGGCAACATTATCAGCACCACCCAACAATCCATGCCCCATTCATTTATTAACTTCCAACCCCTCATACCCACTGGCACACAGCACCCTCCCCCCAATCACCTGAAGGATACAATCAGTATGGCAAAGAAAACCTGGAAACAAAGAGTCCACCTTATAGACCAATAACCAGTCTTTTACATCATTGAGTATTTCCCACTTAATGAATAGGTAATGCCATGGTAGCAGTAATAGCTGATTGAGAGGATAAGGATCATAGATGCCAGTGGGTGTGTGGGGTTGGAGGTTACTGGTTGAATAGGACCCAGGTGGGTGGGGGTGGGAATGTTTATTTTTATTTTATTTTATTGAAATCTAAGATTACAACCTTTGAGCTACAAGCTCATTTACAAATGTTGCACATCAGGCATAAAGGATCAATATCCACAGTACAATACCAGGAACGTGAACAGACAGAGAAAGCTGTAGGGAAATAATCACATTAACAAAAACAAGTATTGCAGCTACTGTACTTAGCATGGAAGATACAGAATTTTTAGATGGAGAAAAGTTGATTAAGCAGCTCAGTAGACCTTGAATAGAGGAGAGAGGGTATAGACATGGGGTGAGAAAAATGATGGCAGTAACTTCAGGCTGGGGGTCACTTTATCTTAGGGGGTAAGTGAAGGAAGGGTAGTTGAGGAAGACGGTGAGGAAAATGGATAGTGGGGTGGGTTGAAGACCCAATGAAATGGATTGGGGGGGAAGAAGTGGGAGTGGGGAGCAGGGGGAATGGGAAAAAGGGTCAGCGAGATGTGGGTTGGGCAGTTGATAAGTGCAAAGGTTGGGGGGTTCTGTGTTAGATTACAGGGAGAGGAGATCAGGGGAAGCAGGAGCAAATCAGTTGGCTGGCCAGGTGAGATTTGAGTGCTGATTTAAACAGGCCAGTTTTGCTGATAGCAGTAAGTTCGAGTGGGAGCGATCTAAGCCAGAGTGGGGCCCTTTATTCAAAGAATCTCTGGCCTTGAGAGGTTCACCGGAAGGGAAACTTGATGGGGAGATTGTTAGATGCTCTGGTAGTACTAGTTGGGTCAATCAGGTGCAGGAGGGAACAGCTTCCAGGTGGTAACAGGCCTAGGATTGCTTTTTTGGCTAGGAGACAGACTTGGTAGGGGGTCCTCTCTGCCAGGTTCTGCCATTCCATTTACTGGTAGAGATTACAGCTATGGGTGAGGCGTGGAGCCCCTAGTGCTAGCCTGCAAGCTTTATTCAGCATAGTGGCAAGCCATTTTAGAGTGCTGTCAGGTGCCGCACTATAAATGGGTAGACCATAGTCAATAGTAGAGAAGACTGAGCTGGTGATGGCAAGCTGAAGGACTTTTTCAGAGAGGCAGTTACAGTGCTTGCATAGTAGACCAAGCTTCCGATTTGCTGATATGGTGACACTGTCTACATGTGTGGAGAATGAAAGGGAGCTGTCTAGAGTAAGCCCCAGGTTTTTGAAGCTTTGGACCATTTCTAAGGCTACATTTTGTTTGCTTAGACTGTTTATGGTTGATACATTTTCACCGTTGGGACTGGGGTGGAAGGGAGGGGTTCCATATAGTAATACATTACCATATACTGTAGATGAAAGTGTGGGGGGGACTGGGGGCTTCCATGGTGGTGGTGGGGGTAGAAGAGGGGGACCACAGATGCCAGGGATACGTTTTACATAGTGAATCAGGAACTGTGTGAGGGGGGGACCACTGGATGCTTGTAAGGCTATTGTACCGAGTTGGGAGGTATTAATGGAGCACAAATCACCATTCCCTATCACCTATTGATAGGGGCTTTGTACTCTATTAAAAGGTGCTTTTTGCTCATGTTTTGTATTGTGGCTCTGGTAAGCTATTAGTGCAAGCAAAAGGCTTTCATTATCCTGGTATGCACATGGTAATTAGATGACATCTCATTACCATGTGTGCCTGGGGTACCCTTGCACTGTAGTACAAATAACTTTGTAGCAGCACACAGTGAAGCTTCCACTATGGGCAATTTATAGTGTATGTGAGAATGCCTCACTGTGAACATGTATCTGTACTGATGCAAATGCATCCATTACACTGCTCAAAGTGTTTTATATTACCTGGCACTTTTCTTTAGAGTAGTACATACCAATTTGATCTTGTGAAGTCAGCATGCTGTAATTTTTTTTTGTTTCATTGTTTATGATATCATATTTCTATAAATGGTACAGTTGATTTTGTGGCATTGCATTACATATAGTTGGTCTGTGGTTGACTATCTGGGTATTTTATAATGTGTTTTTGGATCATGGTGTAACTTGCTTGATATGGTTACTGTTTTGCTTTATTTAGTAACATGCCCCCCATAGATGATGCAAGAAGTGGAAGTACTGATGCAGTGAGCTGCACATTAAATTTTACCCTGTTGTTTCTTATCATGTTAACCCATGGCTAGGCTTCACACCTTGCTACATCAAGGACAGTAGTGCAAATGATATCCTACACTGCATGCATTTCTGAACTGTTAGCAATTTTGGAATCTACAATCTTTCAGCCATTTTCAAGGCTGGATTAGTTGTGTCTGATGAACAAAGCTGAAAAGGGTAAAAGCAGGATCATTCTGGAAAAGAGCTATTACAGCTCAACTGGATTTCCCTGGCTGGGTACCAAAAAAACACTACTTCTTAGACATTTACTGTAAAGTACTAGGAAACTATACTTTACAGGTTGTCCTTTTAGAATGTTGGACTGTGAGGGGAATTAAATCAATGTTAAAAACAGTTATTCATACTGTAATGCAGTGTTTGACTGTAAAACACATACTATCAGTAATCCCTTTAAGCTTTCAGACACTATTAATGAATGAATAATTCTTCACATATCCTGTTTCCTGTGGTTTAGCTTATTTTGAGGATTGACACAATTCAACTGACAAAAAGAAAATAATTTAATTCACTGCACTGAAAAATGAGTTCATAAGCTATAATAACTCAGATGGATGAAAAATGCATGTTAAACCCTATAAATATACCATAGTATTTCTGACCTCAGTACTTTCTCCCAGTTGTGATAACAGACATAAAAAATAATTTTAAAGAAGAACTGTCCTGAACCTGAATGCCATTTTTCTCAATAGAAGCAATTAAGAAAAAAAATATTGGTTCCTCTCCCATAATTGTTTAAATTCTTGTATATGGGACTATTAGCAGCCTCACTGAGTTTTTTTATGATTTACTGTCTGTGTGGTAAGCAACATTAAGGAGTTGTGTTATGTAGTTTAAGGCCCTTTCAACCATTGAGTTCTATAGTCAAACGTTGATGTATTGTGCCAACAATGGAAGAGATGTCCAGGGTCATAAACTACATCATGCAGTTTTTAAAATGGTACTTACTTACTACCACTGTGTAAATTGGAAACACACAGTAACAGATCAAAAATCCTATAGAGATGGAACAGATGTTAACTGGAGTGCAGTTGCAGCAGCCACTTTGAAGAGTGGAGTTATTCTAGATGCCCTACAGGGGGCATGCCTTCGACAACTAGTATTGGAGCCCACTCGAGAGGGAGCAATCTTAGACCTGGTTCTCTCAAATAGAGATGGAGAGAGGATCACAGATGTAGAAGTGGGTAGCCATCTGGGAACTAGTGACCAACGAACAGTATGGTTCACAATAAACACAGCAATAGAGTCAAGCCATACAAAGGCAAAAAGTACTGGACTTTAGGAGGGCTGACTTTACAAAATTGGTGAGTGCCTAAGGAATGCACTAGCAAATGGGCAGGAAGGAGGGTGAAGAACAATGGGAATAATATAAACTGCCATCACAGAGGTAATGAGCCTTTGTGTGAAGCAAATAAACAAAACAAAACGATGTAAGAAACCACTATGGTTCTCAAAGGAAGTGGCAGTGAAGGTTCAAGAGAAAAATAAAGCATTCAGGAAGTACAAGGAATCACAGAAGGAACAGGACAGAGAACTGTATCAGTTAAAGCAAAAGGAAGCTGGGAAGGCAGTCAGAACAGCAAAGGCCCAAACCGAGGAAAAGATAGCCAACTCAGTTAAGAAGGGGGATAAAATCTTTTATACGTACATCAGGGAGTGAAGGAAGACCAAGGGAGGGATAGTGAGGCTTAATAAAGGGAGGAGGGTGGGCAGAGGAGACTGTAAAAGGCAGAGATACTAAACAAATATTTTTGCTCAGTATTTACAAATGAAGAGGAGGAGGTACCTAAAACAAACAGTAGAAACACTCAGGATACAGAAGTTGATACCAGCCCATTTACACAAGAAAGGGGTTCTGAAAGGACTCTTAAAACTGAAGGTGGACAAAGTAATGGGGCCTGATGGGATTTATCCCAGAATTCTAAAAGAACTAATGGTAGAACTAGTGACACCACTGACTACCCTCTTTAACAAATCATGGGAGGATGGGGTGGTACCCGAGGACTGGAGGAGGGAAGATGTGATTCCCTTCACAAAAGTGGGAGCAAGGCAGAAGCAGGAAACTACAGACCTGTTAGTTTAACCTCAATGATAGGGAAAATGATGGAATCACTGCTGAAGGAAAGAAATTGTCAGTACCTAGAGGCCAGAGGGTACAGAATCCAAGGCAGCATGGATTCACAGTGGGAAGGTCATGTCAGACAGATCTGATAGATTTCTTTGACTGGGTGACCAAAGTAGTAGATCGGGGGCTGTGACATGGCCTACCTAGGCTTTAGCAAGGCATTTGACACTGTCCCACACAAAAGATTAATATACAAGTTAGCCAGCCTGGGAGTGGGTCCCAAGATGACAGCCTGGGCAAAGAATTGGCTGGAGAATAGGACACAGAGAGTAATAGTAAATGGAGTCCAATCTGAAGAAAGGGGGGTTACTAGTGGGGTACTGCAGGGTTCAGTATTAGGACTGGTCCTCTTCAATGTCTTTATAAGCGACTTTGCAGAGGGGCTGGAAGGAAAAGTATGTCTCTTTGCAGATGACACGAAGATCTGCAACAGAGTTGATGCACAAGGTGGGGTGGAAAGAATGAGAAGGGACTTGGCAAGGTTAAAGGAATGGCAAAATGTATGGCAACTTAGATTCAATGCTAAGAAGTGCAAGGTAATGCACCTGGGAAACAAAAACCCAGGGGAAGAGTACACAATGGGGGGTGAGATGCTAACAAAAAAAAAATGAAAAGGGACCTGGGGGTAGTCATATCAGATGACCTAAAGGTGGGCAAGCAATGTGAGAGGGCAGCAAGGAGGGCTGGGGGGATACTGGGATGCATAGAGAGGCATCACCAGTAGAAAACAGGAAGTTATTATCCCTCTGTACAGACAGCTGGTCAGACCCCATCTGGAGTACTGCGTGCAGTTCTAGAGACCCAATCTCGCAAAGACATAGGATGGAAGCTGTCCAGAGGAGGGCACTAAAATGGTGCAGGGTCTGCACTGGAAGACATATGAAGAGAGACTAAAGGAGCTTAATATGTATAGCCTCGAGGAAAGGAGGAGGGGGACATGATAGAAACTTTCAAGTACCTCAAGGAATCAACAAAGTCCAAGAGGTAGCATCTTTCAAAAAAGGGTGTGCAAGAACAAGGGCACAATTTGAAGATAGAGGGGGCGGTTAAGAGGTAATTTTAGGATGTATTTTTCACAGAGAGGGTGGATGCATGGAACGGCCTTCTGGAGGAGGTTGTGGAGTCAAAAACAGTGGTGGAATTCAAGCATGCATGGGACAGTCATAAGGCCATTCTAGGGGTTGGGGGTAGGAAGAAGTAGGCTGCTGGTTAACTAGGATCTGCAGCTTATCCAGTAGGTAGGGAAATGGGCAGACTGGGTGGGCCAAGCGGTCATTATCTGCCATCAAATTCTGTGTTTCTATGTTAACAGTAACAGAACTGGAATCGTTACTGAACAAATCAGCTTCAGCTGGAGCAAATGACTTACAGGTTCAGCACAGTTCTCTTTCAAGTGGCTTGAGTTTTCTATGCACCTTGTCATGCTTTAGGACTGTGAGTTAGGCTATTTATGTTTTGATGAGTCTTGACATCATAGAAACAGAGAAACATAGACAATGATGGCAGAAAAAGATCGTAGGTCCATCCAGTCTTCCCAAGTTCCCTATAATCCCTGGAACCTACTGTTTCTCAAGGGTACTAACCCTCCCCTTCCTTTCTCTAGTCTCCTCCTTGGTCTTGTTGCCCCCAGTAACCACTATTCCTCTACATTATATCCCAGCCCTGCTTGAATCCCCTGACTGTTTTTGCACCCAACACTTCAACCAGCAGACTGTTCCAAGGTTCCACCACCATTTACATAAAGTAGTACTACCTCACATCTCTGCTGAACCTACCTCCTGTTAATTTCCATTTGTGTCTGCGACTCCACTAGTGGGGTGGGGTTCAGTAACTTTTTTCTTTGGTTTTTCTTTGGAAGCAATTCAGGATACTGTCACCATACCATATTTTTTTTTCCTTTGGTGGTCGAGGCTGCGCTGGGTGGGGTTTTTTTTGAGGAGGGGATTTGGGCCTCAGAGGTATGGTTTATATTAGTTTTCTGCATTCCATTCCTATTGTCTCATTTTATTTGACTATTGTTAATTCCAAGCTCAGCAGTTAATTATGAAATATGTCACCTGGAATGTTAAAGGTGCCCGCTCCAGTGTGAAGCGATATCAGATCTTAAGACACCTTTTCTTGTTACAATGTCAGGTTACTTTTCTTCAGAAGACCCACCTTCTCTCTGCAGAAGGACTTCTCTTCTACGGACAATCGGTTGAACAGGTATTTGCAGCTAGAAATTCCATGGCCCAGAGGGGGGGTGGCAATATAAATTTTTAAAGGGAACAAGTTTCAGGTGTTGCAGAATGTAGAAGATCTTCATGGTTGTTATCTGCTAGTAAAAGGGATTCGTGACCACTCTGAGGTTTTTCTAGGTTGTATAAAAGGGCCTAATACTGATTCTCCAGAAATTTTCTCTGAGCTGTTGACTGAACTGTCACCTTATGTCCATATCCCAATCATTCTGGCTGGGGATTGGAATTTAACCTTGACCTCAGACCTAGACAGGACTGGGCATAAAACCTTGGGACTTTCTCTGGCTCAACGCTTTCTTCATGAGATGACTTATGTGGGGGGCCTGTGTGATCCCTGGCAGGGGTTACACCCCTCTGATTGGGTTTATACTTTTTATTCATCAGTTCTCAGGACTTTTTCCAGGTTGGACTATTTTTTAGTTAGTAAAACTATATTACCTGATATTGTGGATGGGAGGGTTACCCCTAGGATATTGTCTGATCATTCAACTACTTGGTTAGAATGTAATTTTTCCACTACTTCCCTTCAAGATAAAATATGGAAACTGAACACTCAGCTCTTCCATGAGGAATGGATGTTGTCTAAGATAAAAGACCTTAAAACCCATTTCATGGAGTGCAAACAGTGTTCAGTCCCTGCTGTAGACAAACTTTAGTGTGCTCTTAAATGTGTTCTGCATGGAAAATTTATTAGATTGGCCAGCAAATGGAAGAGGAAGCGAGAGACTGCTCTTCATCTCCTCCTAGACAGGATTCAAACCTTGGAGAATAACCCCACTCTTACAACCTCTGAGGAGGAGCAGGAATTATTAACATCTCTGAGGGAATGATATGCGGTAAGCCTAAGGGAATGAGCTGAGTATTCCCTTCTCAACACACATGCCACCTATGTTGACCAGGGAGACAAAGGGGGACATCTTCCTGCTCTCTGATTACGGAGGCAGGAGGCTTCCCATCTGGTCCTTTCTATAACCTCCCTAACAGACAACTCCATCAAAACTTCTTCTAAAGAGATAACCCAAGAGTTTGATTTGTACTATCGCCAAATGTGTAGCTCCCCTGTTAATTCTCCTTCTACCTCAGAAATTCAGGATTACCTCTCCCCTATTCAACTCCCTCGACTTATGATGGATCACCAGTTTTTTCTAGCCAGTCCCATATCCCTCCAAAAAAGTTTGACTGCTATCTGATCCCTCCCCTTGGATAAGTTCCCTGGAGCAGATGGTTTCCCTTCTAATTTTTATGAGGCATTTGCTGAAGAGCTTGCCCCAATTCTCCAGTAATTATACTCTTACTTTTGTGAGGAGGGCATATTGGATTCTTCCCTATTAGAGGCATTGATAGTGGCATTACCTAAACCCGGTAGGTCCCTGGATAGAGTAACCAGTTATCATCCCATTTCCCTTATGAATTACGATGTTAACATTTTTGCTAAAATACTGGCTAACAGGGTATTGCAAGTTTGGGAGGCATTAAGTGGACCACAGCAGGTGGGTTTTATGAAAGGACATTCCTTGGTCGATCATTTGAGGAAGTTGTCCCATATCTTTTCTGCCTCCAGGGAGACCAATCAATCTATGGTTTTGAGCTCTCTTGATGAGGAAAAGGAGTTTGATAGGGTCAACTGGGCCTTTTTATTTGCAGTCATGGAAAAATTTGGCTCCCCCCATCCTTTTTAAAATGGGTTCATGTGTTGTACTCTCAACCCCGGGTGAAAACACACTGTAACGGCATAATGTCAGATGGACTTGTCTTGCACTTGAGTACCCAGCAAGGCTGCCCCTTATCCCCTTTTTATTCTATCTCTATCTGGAGCCACTGTTGCACCTCCTTAAATCTTCCCCCTTATCACTGGAATTCCCACAGGCCTATTCAATCTCAGGGTCTCTACATATGATGATATTTTACTACATCTCTCAGATCCTGTCACTTCCATTCCGGTGGCCTTGCATATTATTCAGGACTTTAGCAGGTTTTCTAATTATAAACTTAATATTGATTAGATAATATTAATGCCTTTCAGTCAGACCTAGCTCAGTCTGAGTCAGCATGGGCCACCAAGTTTAAATACTTAGGTATTATTCTTTCCCAGAGTGTAACTTTACTAATGAAACTAAATTTAGATGAGCTGGTTAGTAATATCCAGCAAGATTTGCACAGATGGGCCTCACTTCTTCTGTCTCTTCAAAGCAGAATTAGTATTATTAAAATGAACATCCTTCCCCAGCAGTTATATCCTTTGAATATGCTTAACCTTTTGCTCCCCTTAAAGTGGGTTAAAAGGGTCCATAGCCTTCTTTCCAAGTTTTTGTGGAAAGGTAAACCACCATGTAGAGTTTATACTAGATCAGGAGCCCTGAAACACCTAGGAGGCCTTAAATTGCCCAATTTCTTTACCTATTATTTGACCAATCATATTGCCTAATATGCTAGATGGCCTACATTGGATACCTTGCAAGGTAATTCCCCATATATCACTTTGTGGCTTCAAGTGGAATGGCTGTAAATTACAGAAGCTAGTTTATCTCCTGACAGTTAATTTTTTCCTCAGCCCAAACAACTTCCAATGCAGCTTCAAAACTCGGTTATCTCTGTCTCTTTAAAAGTTCATGCCCAGTTGTGTACAGCCTTACATTATAATAATGTTATGGATATCTCCCAACCATTCTGCCATAACCCTAATGTATGGATATATGTTGTCTCCCAGTGGAATACCTGCACTGGAAGGGATGAGGGTCATGCACCTTCTTTTAGAAGGCTGCATACTTACCAGTCAGGAGCAGCTTGCTGCACAAGTTTGTATTTAAAATTTACCAGCTTGGGCATCTGCTGATTAACCAGTTTGGTATGGCATCTTGGACCAATAATCGAGGGGAATTTCTTCAAAAATTCCTAAATCTGGCTTGGCAACCCCACTTGGTCTCCCAAATAGTATCTGTGCTATCCTCTAAACTCTTCCCAGAGATTTTGGGCCACTTAAGCTACTGGTGTTCTTTATTTCCCAACTCTAATTTCAATTGGGATCGCATCTGGCTTAATTTATATTGTTATGTATCTAATGACAAATTACTACTTACTCAGTTCTACATTTTACATAATATATATTTATCCTGTACACCTTTCTAGAATGGGGACGTTACCCTCACCTTTATGTACACGGTGTGGCCAGATAGATGCATCCCTTTTGCATGTCATGTGGGAGTGCTCTGAAG
Source organism: Neoceratodus forsteri (assembly GCA_016271365.2). Taxonomy (NCBI): domain Eukaryota; kingdom Metazoa; phylum Chordata; order Ceratodontiformes; family Ceratodontidae; genus Neoceratodus; species Neoceratodus forsteri. The sequence continues at coordinate 876,599,926 of CM057449.1, forward strand.
TTACCTCCCTCTGGGAAAAGATTAAACATAGAGCAGATCCCCTTCTGGGCCTGGATGAGTACTTGACACCTGAGATCTGCCTATTAGGAGACTATTTGGGGGTGCCAGTCAGGGAAAGGGGGGTGCCAGTCAGGGAAAGGAGGTACTATTTGGCCATGATTTCCCTTTTGGTGAAAAGGGTGGTATTTCGTCATTGGAAAGATCAGTTGGAGATTTTGTATTCTGAATGGCTTAATGAGTTGTTGTACAATTTAAGGCTTGAGAAGATGATAGCTAGTATACCTAATTGTATTCAGGTATATAATAAGAAATGGGGAAAATTACGTCTTATTTTCCCTTGCCTCTTCCCCTTGAGTGGGTCGCTGGAGCCTGATGGTTCTAATGTACATTTTTTTCTGCTGAGTATGATGACATAGGGTACAAGGCTTAGTCAGGGACATGGATAGAGTCTCTATGGTACTTTTTGCTAAGAGACTGTATTCCCGGTTGTCCAGCTCCCTGCTCCCTATTCATTTAATCTTATCTAGTGATAGTCCTTAGTGTCTTGAACCCTAAATTGTGTGTCTATATGGAATGGACTGTTTTAGTCCTCATATTTTATCACCTTTTAACCTCTGAGGGGGAGGGGAATCTGGATGGGGTTGTGTGTTGTATTTGTTGTTGTTGTTTTTATGTTGGTTGTTTTGTATTTTTGTATGTTTGAACATTTTATAAAATACATTAAATTTTAAAAAAACTCAAATGTGCAGAACCATGAACAAACAACAGTAATCTATCTGCACAAGACACTCTACATATTTTTTTTTTTGTTTGATAGCAATTTGGTTCAAAATACTTTTGGAGCAGTTTTAAACATTTTTGTGCTCTGACAAGCAGAGGCAAACTTCTCTCCAACTCTCTGTTCATAAGACTGCACTGAATCTATGGCATGCAGCTCATTTCAGTATCATGTGCTCCAGTTCTCCTGTACTCCAGGGTGTGTGATCACAATGGAACAACACACTTCTGGGGTGGTTGTGGGGCTCAACTATGCCTTATGCCTAGCAGCTGCCTAAGACCTGCATTATTTTCTTGTAGCCACACCCTGACATGTGTTATTCCTTATGTGGCCTACAGTGCCCTTCTGCCGACACCACAGCTGGTTACTGCAGAAAAGCTTGTAATGCTTGCTTACATTCTTTTGATCTCCTACCAATGACATCTAGAGCTGGCAAGCTACCTGCTCATTCTGCTTCCCTTAACTATGAGCTCTCTCTCTACACTTCCATGTAGTCTGCTCCTTCCCTTCCTGCTCTTAAATCTGCCCTCCCTGATTTCTCTATTCACTTCTGAACTTGCTTCTGATATTTTTGTGGACTTATGTCAGCAGGCTTCCACCTTCCACTGACACTAGCACAGACCCTCTCCCCCATTCATCAGTTAGTACTCTCTGCTCTTCATAGTATTGTTTTGTTGCTCACTGTTTAATGTTCTTTTGCTTGTTCCACAATTTACTTAATGGTAGTCTTATTATTAAAGTGTTTCTAGTAATGTCTTTATTTTGTTATACTTATTTCCATACTATTGTTTTATTTTTGCACATTGTAATTTGTATCTGTTCTGTTTTCTACTCTTCTCCCTCCCCCAGGACAGATTGGGAAATGAGCTAATACCAGCTCATTATATCTTTACTGGTAAAGGATTTGAAATAACTAACTAGCTATCTAACTAACTAACTAAACAAACAGGGTACATTGCAAACTTTGTTTGTGGGTCCAACTTTACTGGAGAAGCTACCTACTTTGCCTGCAAAGCTACCAAATTCTCCATTTATGAAGTAAGCCCTTACAGTGAATTGAAACTTTGAAGGGTGGATTAACTTAATGAACTGTGGCAAATTCATGAATTAGTCTGTGAAGCGAAATTAGCCAACTTTGGACACCTCTAGATGAGAGGGATTGAGTTTACCACTTCAACAGAGGACAGAGATCTGAGTGTCATAATCACTAACTCCCTGCAGCAAACAAATCAGTGTAACCAATTATAAAACAAGTAATCAAGGATGCTGGGGTGTATAAGTAGGGATTTTGATAGTAAGAGAAGTGAGGTGGATTCTGCCCCTATACAGATACCTATTGAGGACTTATCAAGAGTATCATCCTCAGTTCTGGATTCCACACTCGAGGAAGGACATGCATAGACAGATTAAAGTCAGTGTAGAGCAGGGTCACCAAAATCATCCAGGGCCAGCAAGGCAGACTGGATGTTCTTTGGTCTTTTCTTGCCATCATTATTTGTTTCTTATGAGGAATGCCTGGTGGCCCTAAATATGTACTCGCTGGAGGCTAGGCATGAGCGAAGGGGACTTGATAGAAAGAAATACATTTCTGAGGGGTATAACCAGGGTAAGTAGTAAGGACCTGCTTGTAAGGAACAGGGATGCAGTCACCAGGCAGTATGATTGGAGGCTAGTGGGCGGCAAGTTAAAGTGAGATGTGAGGAAGTTTTACATCACAGAAAGGATGGTAGAACCATGAAATAGATTGCTGACAGAAGTTGTGGGGGCAGCTGCCCCAAATGGCTTCAGACACAGCTGGGACTGGGCAAGGTGATTCACTGTTCCTAGATGGAAGATGGGATTAGAAGGTGAGGGAGCAGGAGAAGAGGGGGACAACCCACCAGTAGGCCAGAGGTAGTATACAGTAGTATGGACAGACTTTTTTTTTTTTTTTTTACAATTTCTGGAATGGAAAAACACACTAAGCTGGTGCTTCTTTCCAGGTGTGCCCTGGGAGTGTAGGGCAGCTAAATGACTTGCTCATGTTCACAGAATATACAAGTCATGGCTGTCGGATTCAAGCCTAGTTTTCCAGGTTTGCAACTCAGTGCTCTTAATCACTATGCTATACTACTTCACCAATCACTTGATGGACCTTGTCCCCTTTTAAAGGGAGCAATGAAGAGGAGAAATGGTTGATTAGTAATCTATACTGTTAAACATTGTTTCAGAAACTAAGAAATAACAAAATAAAGTAAGCAGATTTGGTTTTATACATGTTCCTGCCTTAATAAGGGACAGACATCCTAATACTAGGCCACCAAATTGCCGTGTATTAGCTGGAATGGAATTCAATATAATGTTAGAATCCTTCTGCCAATCTTGAACCAAGTTAGCAAATGGACATTACAATACAAACCAGACTTGTTAATTATGTCTGAAACTTGGTTAAACTCAAAAAATATCTGATGATTTTATTGGCACTGAAGGCTTTGAAATATGGTACAGAGCAAGATCATAGAAAGGAGGTAGCTTACGTTCAGTGATGACAGCCAGGATGCAATGCAGCAGTGCTGCAGTATAATAAAAAATGATGCAGTATACAGCAGGGAACACAATGACACTTATATGTGGCACATAGCCACTCTACACCCATCGCCAGCCCTGTGCCAAATTCACCAATCGGGGTGCACAGACCCTAGGCACCCGATTCCCTGGCTGAGCAGACAGCAACACGCCTGAGCCGGGGGGAGCATGTTGGGGGTGTCCCCGCACTCTGAACCATTCACAAAGGTGCGGAGTGCTGGGCACAAGGGCATACCTTACACTGGGTAACACCCAACCTTAATGGATATGCACCCCTCCAGATGCCGCTGCCAGCAGTGGCACTGACGTGGGGGCAATGCAGACCCCCCCACATGCTGCCCCAGCCCATGGATCAAGATGGAGTGCTGTGGGTTGCCGACTGGGCACCCACCTCCCCTGAGCTGGTGGCACACATTGCACCCTCTGTTGTTTTTTGCACCCCATGGATGCATGGGATCCGTTAGTGGACCGGGTCTGGGCATCCCATTGGATGCATGCTCATTCCATGGAAATGTCCCCCATGCATCTGCTTGCTGGGGGGGTGGAGCCGTGGACAGGTGGTGGCTGGTAGTGCATACCAGCCAGTGCACACCTGTCCACAGGTGCAGAATTCCATGGGTGGGTAACACTCCTCTGACATATATCATATAAAATCAGCATAGGAAGCTATCCATTCCAAAACAACAGGCCATTACAGATGGAGACCCCGACCAGTTTAGCTAGCTTAGCATCATCAGGGGGTTGGCCTCCCACCAATACAAGCTGTCTTAAAAAGCTGCTGATGCCTCCAAGATAACTTTGAAAAACATAACAATTAGGTACAATTCAACTTGCATTCCATGTATATTGTACAGATTCCTCACATTTATTTATTGAGGAAATTTGCATGAATACAAGAGCTTTATCCCTTAGAGTTCATCTGCCTGTCTAGCTTACTCCTTACCTCAAGTCACAATCTTCTGTTGCTACATAACAGTCTGTTGCCATGGTGGTAACTGTGATGTCACAAGCAATGCATTATGCCCTCAGGTAGGGAGAAAGCTACTGGAATAGATGAAACTTTTAGGAGCAAAGCTCCTGTTTTCATGCAAATGTCCTCAATAATAAATAATGGGAGGAGACAAACAGAACTAATATGAAATACAAGCTTAACTGTTTCTAAACATTATGTTTTGTGAAAGTTCTGTTGAAGGCATTGGCCACTCTTTAAGTAGTACATTTCTTAAAGGGATAGTGCCCACATAAATGAACTGAGTTTGTAAAGTGCTCAGTGCTCACTGTATAAATATATACGGTATACTGTATATATATAAACATACCCAATTTCTAGCACCACTTAAAACAACAATACATTAATGATAATGCAGCAGAAGAATGTATAGCCACTTCTATTATAAATAAGAAATAGGAAAAAAGTCCATTTAAACTGCATTCCAACATGTTTCAGTGCCAGGTGAATTAATTCTGTGCCTTGAGCATCTGTAAGGGAAAGACATGAATATAGGACTAAGCTCATTACCCAATTATAAAAGTTGTTATATGCACACAAGTTATAAATGCAAGCAAGAACTATTAAGAGCAATCCAAAAAACAGGGCTTCATCTCTTTATACATAACAGCAATTCAATCCTGTCATCTAGTACCGGGGCAACATGGCTCCAAGTGTAAAGATCCAGTAAGATTCTCTCTGATTTAGTTTTCCATTCAAATCACCTCCACTCAGGCCTAGTCTCACTTTTTCAATGCCACAAAATATAAAGCAATGGCCAGTCATGAGCTGACCCTTCAATGATTAGCTAGTGAAATACCAATATCACTTGCCAGGACAGAAAGCAAATGTTCCCCTATCCTTCTTTTAAATTGTCAGGTGGTCTTGCCCACATAAAAGGCACCACAAACACAAGTGGCTAGATACACCAAATAGTCTCTTTTTATGATTGGATTGACATCTGGTGTTACTTTATAGATGACATTTTTATGGTGTGGCATGGCAGCCAGGAGGATTTGGAAAAATGTGTTCACCTGTCATGTATAAAGAGATGAAGCCCTGTTTTTGGATTGTTCTTACTATAAGTTAAGTGGTGTTCTCCCAGATTGTATTAGTGACCACCAGACTACCTTTCATATTTGTGCAAAGAAAAATGTCTAGTCCCAGTAAATGTACAGTATTACTTATCAAACTTCTAAAAAATGTGATGATGTTGCTTTCTTATTAGATAGAAGAGGAATGCTGAATCTGCATTAGGTAGGAACCTTAGATGGTGACTGGCGTGGCGGTATGGTGTAAGCACCTACACTGCTAAACTTTTGAAGGCTTGACATTCATGTATGTATGGTTTGCCACTGTTGACTTAGTAATGCCTACAGGATTTTTTCTCGACCTTCTATTTAACTTAGAGGACATGTATATTCCAGAGAATTTAGCTATTTATTTATTGAATGTGACTCGCTATAGGAAGAAAAAAATTGCCTCCTGAAAAAATAGATGAATATTAATGAGAAAATGCATTTTCTATTAATTCAGTTAGACCCAGTGATTATTATTTCATAAAAATATTGTAGCCATTTGTGATGGTAATTGTGCAATGTGATTTTAATCTGGTGTGGGAAAATTTAATCTCATGTTTTTGTGATGAATATGACTGTTAAATTTGATTCTGTATTTTATATTGTAATGTCAAAATTGTTAATCAATAAACTATTTACTACTACATTGTTGAATTACCATTTTTTTGGCTAGATGAGAATTGTTCTCTGTTTCATTCTGGTCCTGCTGGCTCCCTTTTCTTGTCCTTCTGCTTCCTTAAATAGCAAAAACATGGTGTCCTGAAGGCATATGGACAATGGAGTAGTGGGAATTTGGAGTTCATAAGGTGTGCTGGTGTGGGTGAGCTAGAGATCAGCATTTGACCAGGGTGCCTTTTGCATAAAGGAGGAAGACACAGAAGAGCCATGGCCAAGGTAAGAGAAATCTGCAAACCTGGATGAGGACCAAGTGAATATAGGGCTAGAATTTCCCAGCACCTTACCAATTTGGTGCTGTGCAATTCCTTAAAAGTGCTAAGGCTAAAGTCATTGGCCAAGATATTCAAAAGGGTTGCTCATGGCGCAACAGTGTTGTATATCGCAACCTACTAATCTTGTCCCTGGCGTGATATTCAAAAGGAAAAGTGTGCTGCATAAATCCTAATGCACCGAGTGCATCAGTAATGTATGCAGGCACAGGTAGGGGGTATTCCTATGCATAATCTGCACAGCCTGATATTCAGCCCAGGATGTGCAGAGCCATGCATGTGCAACCCTTACTTGTGCCAGCACAAAGTTAAGCCAAAAAAAAAGGAACAACTGATGGCCACCCACAGGTGAGCTGTCACATTGCAGGGCTCAACACGGCAGCTGCCACCTGTGGGTGGCCACCTGAGTTCCAGCTGCACCTGGCAGCACCCCCCATGCCCCTTCATGGGCACATGTTTAAAAAAGTCCCCATACCATATCCCTGGTGGTCCAGTGGACCGAATGCTGCCCGATCACGGGTGTCTGTTTAAATGACCTCCCCAATATCCCTGGTGGTCCAGTGTACTGAATGCTGCCCGATTGCGGGCATCTGTTTAAATGAAACCCCCCTCCAATATCCCTGGTGGTCCAGTGGACCGAATGCTGCCCGATCACGGGAATCTATTTAAATGAACCCCCCCAATATCCCTGGTGGTCCAGTAGACTGAATGCTGCCCGATCATGGGCATCTGTTTAAATGACCCCCCCCAATATCCCTGGTCATCCAGTGTACCGAATGCTGCCCAATCGTGGGCATCTGTTTAAATGAACCCCCCATATCCCTGGTGGTCCAGTGGACCAAATGCTGCCTGATCGCAGGCATCTGTTTAAATGACCTCCATTATCCCTGGTGGTCCAGTGGATCGAATGCTGCCCAATCGCAGGCATCTGTTTCAGAAAATGTCCTATTACCCTGGTGGTCTAAGGTACCCCTCCCACCCGCCCACTGAGTCCCACCACCCTGCTCCCCATCAGCTGGTAGGCGGCAGCACCCCACCCACCTGCCACCCGCCGCCCGCCGACTGATCTGGTAGGGCTGCACTCATTGGTTCACAGTGTGAGCCAATGGGCATGCAGCCCCTACTGTACTACACATTCTAGATAGACTAGTAACCATAGATTTGGAAAGCCTCTATTCAAACATCCTGCATGAGGGGGGTTGGCAGCATTACAAAAAGGTTTGACCCAGAGAAATAAAACAAAGCCTACAACAGAGTACATTATAGAGTTAGCAAGATTTGCACTGGAACAAAACTATTTTTGGTTCAATGGATAGTTTTACATCCAAAAAAAAGGAACTGCAATGGGCATGAGATTTGCACCTAGTCTTGCCAACCTTTTATGGGACAATGGGAGGAATCCTATATCTATAACAGAATACAAAATGTATTCTTTAAGCACATGAAACTTTAGAAAAGATACATAGATGATTGTCTGATGATATGGAGTGGGAGTGAACAGGAACTGAGCCATTTTATTGATTATATCAATCACTCCAGTGTGCATTTGCACTTCACGTTTGAAAGCAGTTCAGAATTAATTCCTTTTGTGGACATTATGTTTGCAAAAAATGGGCCACTTCAGTAACGAATCTGTATAGAAAACTCCTTTCAAGAAATACATTACTTCTGAGTAATAGTTGTCATTTAAGTTATGTTGTCACAAATATACCTAAAGGACAATATATTAGAACGAAGTGAATATGCTCATTAGAAGATGCATTTAAAGATGCTAAGAGGGATCTTACCGACCGCTTTATTGCTAGAGGTTACAAGCCAGAACTACTTTTGGACATGTTACACACTGTAAACAACATTGAAAGAGACACCTTGTTAGAACCTAGACACTGGAAAAAAGAAAACAATAGATCAATATTCATTACTGAATATAATAATGTGGCACAGAAGATTGGCAAAATTATAAATAAACATTGGTCCATTATACAATCGGATCTCAATCTCAAAGATCTTGGAGAGACTATACCAATGATTACATATACGAGAGGTCAGAGTCTTAAGGACATGTTAGTAAGGTCATATGTCCCAGTAGAGACTTCTACACAGAAGATGTGGCTTCCATCTCGACCTTTAGGGAATTATAGATGTGACCACTGCATCCACTGCTCTAATACATCTGATACAAAAACTTTTAATCACCCCATGTCAGGACAGAAATATAGCATTCATTCATTTATTAATTGTAGCTCCACTGCTGTTGTTACATGTTGACATGTCCTTGTGGCATGTCATATGTGGGACAGACTAAAAGATCTTTAAAACTTTGTATTGGCGAGCACAAAGGAGCAATTAGGAATGCCAATTTAGAGTATGCTATGGCACACCATTATCAGGCAGCAAGACATGGATCTCTGGCATCACTTAGATTTGTAGGATTGGAAAAAGTAGAAGTCAGGTTCAGAGGAGGAGATCTAGGAACAAGATTACTACAAAAGGAAGCATTTTGGATTTTCAAATTAAATACTATGACTCCCTATGGATTAAATGAAGAAAATCCATTACACAGTCATTTATAAAGTTTGGGGCTATAGAAGAACCTTAGTGCCACATACTTGTTGTCCATGATATGCCCTGACTACTTTATGCTTCGACTAGTGAATAATATAAATTGCCGGTTCAGTGTTGTGTATTTATTAGTAGCTCTGTAAATAACACTGATATTTTCCTGCTGTACAATATATATATATATTAATACTGATGTACAATATATGTTCCATGGCTTTTTTGTGCTTTGGTCATAAGAAGAGAATGACTTGTTGGCTCTGCCCTTCCAGTAGTCTTAGTGCATCATTTTATATTTGTAAGATTAAAATATACTTTGTGCACACTGTGACCATGACTTTTTTCCCTGTTCTAGTCACAAGGTGAGTATGACTTGTTGGCTCTGCTCATCTCTTTATATTGTGTGCACATTAATTAAGATAAACATTATATGATCTGATTAGCATGAAATAGTGTTTGATATCTGATTTGGATTACTCTCTTAGGCCATTTATAATGATAGGCTGGTTGACTTCATGGCATAATAATGTTGCTGGATTCATTTGTGTGCTCGACTCATAAGACTGTCTGGCTACAGCAACTAACGTATCATGAATCATAGCTATAAGGTTTGGGTATGCAATCTTAGAATAGGAATGCTGCAGATCCCAGACACTCTCTTGGTTTTGTATACTAACTCCTCAAGACTCACTTGCCAATTTTAATCTAGTTACTAAGCATGTAGTCTCAATATTTGAGTGTTACTACATGTGCCTGGAGAACAAAGGGGGTGCTTCACAAATACAAATGACCAACTTAATGTCACCCATCTTAGCATCCTATAAATTAACAGAAAACATGTTTGTGTAAACAACAAATGTTGCAAATGCAAATTGATTACTTAACCCCCAGCTGTGGTGCACTTGATATAAGTGAGGGAAAGTATGGTAAACAGTAAAAATAAAAAACATTAACCATAACACAAGTGAAAATTGGATCTAATGGATAATAGTTCAGATCTGGGGTATAGTGCACTTTCCCCTGTATTTTTTGAGAGCCCCCTGTCCCTCCCAGGAAGTTTCGAGAGGTGCTTTTGTTTTTTTATACATAACAAGTTAACTATAGCCAATGTGCCTAAGAGTAATAGGACACTGTGATGGCTAAGTTAAATTTTGAACACAAGGAGGAATAAGGAGATGGAACTGATTTGATTATTGGTACTCCCCAGAGTTTAATACAAAGAATACAGAAGGGAGAGGCTGGAGAAGCACACAGCTCAGAGAACACAGGCTTCATCCATAGATATCATGGATGCCTGATGTTTTTCGATTATATCAAGCTCCTGGAAGACCTAGAGAGCAGCAACCTGAAGTCAAATTGCAAGTTGAATCAGAGTTGAATTGGAGCTGTGCTGTGTTTGGAAACCACCTACATTTGAGCTGAGTTAAGCAACCCCAGGTGCAGTTAGATGCTTTGAGGTACACTAAAGAGAGAAGTTCTGTGGCTGAATCATGAATAATGGCACCAGTGGAACAGGAGGCTGGAGGAGAGTGCTGAAGTACTGGAGAAGCTTCAGAATACTAGAACATTGAAGGAAGGCATTGAAGGTGTTCCTGGATTGAGTACAGTGACTACTCATCAAAACTTTGGGGTAACTGGGGGTAGTGAACTATGGACTGACTTGATTTTGGGAGTTTGTATCGGCAGAATTATTTTAAAACCAGTTTCTATCTTGTCTCTCCATTTACACTCACACTCATTGCCCAAAAGAATTGTTACTTCTCAGCTGCTTCTCATTTTCTCATTTATTGAGCAAGCTAGAGGTGGGCACTTAACCTATTGTAACCTTCAGTTTGGTTTCTTATGGGATTTGACATATTTAAATGTTTTCTTTCTCTTTTTTAAATGCTTTTAATATATGCTGTATTGCCTGTCTCCCATATCAAACTATTTGTCAACTTTGGCTCCAGAAGGGATCCATTCATGTGGGCTGGCACTATAGCTTAGAGGTTATAGTAATGAGTTGTGAATGAGCTTAGTACATCCAGCAGACCTGGGTTTGATTCCCCAAAACTTCACTTGCATACTGTGTGACTCTGAATAAGTCACTTAACCATCCAGTGCTCCCAGGTCACCCCTAAAAACAGGCAATTGTGCCTAGTGGGCTTTACCTGATTACCAAAAAATAAAATTGAAATTAAAAATGAATTCATATAATTGTATCCCTCCTTTACCAGGACCTATTTATACATGATTCATCAATCACATATACATTGTTCTGGGTTTAGTTGCGAGGGTCAGAGAGGTTTTTTTTTTAATTATGTACTTTTTATAATAGTTTGTTTTTAGTGCCACACAGTTCATGTGACCATATCCAGGTGTCTGTATATTCAGGGATAAAAGAAGAAGTTACTCATGAATGATCTCTGCACTCTGTTTAAATCATTTGGGGTTTCTTTTCTGTATGACATTTTATAAATTAAATAAACCCCAGTTGTTTTAGTTACCATATTTATTGTTGTGTAGCAAATGTATTCCTGAACTAGCACATTTGCACTAGTATACTTATGTTTTCTTTCTTTTTTTTGTTTCATATTTTGGAGCACATATATTTTTATAGAAGTCAGTTTATGGTCTGTGCAAGGAGGGAAAATCATTGACCTAGGACTAAATAAACATTACTTGCTTTGATTTAGGTATTGGTGATTTTTATTTTTGGAACAAAGCTTCCTAGTGGTTGTTCTTTTAATAGATCGAGATAAGCTGTTCTTTTTTGCAGTGTTTTTATTAATTCAGCAAATACCAAAACAACCTTTTCTAACTACTGTGGGACAGCTGATTTCTCTTGATTGCACAGTAATATTATCAATATTTTTATTGATCTCTTTATTGAGTGCCCATTGCAGTATATTTTAAAAGTTTAACAGCTAAACAAGTTGACTGTTAGCCTGTGATCATTTACCTTGTACTATTATTTTCTGTAAGGAATTTTTTTCACAAGTTGTGTGTGTATTGAAGTTATGACAGGGAAAAGGAAATCACAGCTAATGCTAATTCTTTAAAAACTGCAAAGGTCAATGTGGAGAAGATGAAATCTACTCAGATTAAGTCAAGCAATACTACACTTATTGATGAAGTGGTAAAATAAACTATTTTCTAAGCACAGGAACACATGTTGAGCTGAGGGGAAATGAGGAAGTTATTAGAATTTGTGGCTCTCTGTTACCTCAAAGTGCTTCATCACCTATGAAAAATGGAGGAACAGATAAAGGTAATGATTACCTATTGATGGAAAAAAAAAAGAAACCAGAATCATAGGATAGGGTTAAAACTGCACACACAATGTATACAAGAGGTAAAAAGAATCTCTCTCTCTCTCTCTCTCTCTCTCTCTCTCTCTCTCTCTCTATATATATATATATATATATACACACACATCACTAACAAAAAGGCAGAAAAAGGAGACTAACAGGATCACAGAGCACAAGGCTGTTTCTACGGGCACATCTAATAATTTGGTGGAACAGGGGAATATGAGTGTTAGGCAAATGCTGCAGTCAGTTATCCAATGGCTAGAAACAGGAAATAATTTGTTAACAGAACAGGAAAACTCTAATAAACACAAGATGAAAATTCCCCAGAAGGTCATATCTTTATGATTTTGAAAATGTTATTTCTCCTTATTTTAAAAGATACAGTCTTGAGCCTCCTACTGATTTCCACCCAGATACACATTACCTGTGGCACGAGGACATAGGCAATGTTATCACTGTGACAAACTTGGTGAAAGGAGGATGAACTGTGATCACAATACCAAGACATTAGAGCATAGGGAAGCTCAGTATATTAAAGAAACAATATTGTCTGATATTAAAAATGAACTAATAAAGAACAACTTATTGTTGAGATAAATCTCTTAAAATAATTAGGTGAAAGAGGGTCTGAGGAGTCCCAGGAGGTTACAACAAGCTATGATCAGAGCACAATGGCTTCTAATACATTAACTTGATAAGGATGTTTCATGGCCTTAAACGTAAGGATGAACTGCCATAGTCAGCTCCATGTGTAAATTTCATTTTTGGTAAAGGTAGACCATTGATCTGGTTAATCCTGTGTTTCCCATGTGTTTAAAATGTGAGTGGTGAGTGTGTGTTATACTATATATGGAAGGAGAGGCAGCTCTGCATGAAAGCCTTCAAGTAATGGAAGAACGAATGGTGCAGGGAGATGGTGTATGTCTACATTGGGGACTGTGGGCCTACCTTGAAGGATAAGAACACATACCAAGGTGATGACCTGCTTTCATCCAGGAGGCAGCCACAGTCCTCAGTTGAAGTTTCAAATGTTACTTTAATGAATGTTTAAAGTTTCCAAGGGGGGTGATGAAAGAAATAGGTGAGGAAGAAAGTGAACAACCTCAAGCTGAGATAGAGAATAGGGAGATCCCAAGTGGAAAGACTCCCATCAGGATGCAAGTTATTCAAGGAAGCAGGGGGTTAGCAAAGGAATGGGGGGAATAAGCAGTCAAAGGAGAAAGGTGTAGAAGGGGAAACAATTGGGAAAAGCAGAAAGGCAAGAAGAGAGGTAAGGGCTGTGAAAATGGTGTATGGTCTGCATCAATAGCCATAGGAGGAGAGACTGAAAGAGTTCAATATGAACACCCTGGAGGAGAGGAGGGAGAGTGGGAATATTATGGAGACCTTTAAATACCTCTTGGGAGTTAATAATAAGGTACAGGAGGGAGATATGTTTCAGAGAAAAAGGTGCTGTAGAACAAGGGGTCATGATATGAAGCTGGAAGGAGGTAGATTCAGGCAAGGTGCGAGGAAGTACTTCTTCAGAGAAAGGGTGGTGGATTCCTGGAACCACCTTCCATGGGAGGCAGTGGGGGTGAAACCAGTGGTGGGTTTCAAAAATGCCTGGGACAGGCACAAAGGAATCCTAGGAGGAAGGAATGGGGTGGAAGAGACAATGCTATAGGGCAAGTTGGGTCAGCAGCAAAAGTGATCATAATTAAAAATGGGTAGACTAGATGGGTCCAGCAGTCCTTATCTGCCATCAGTGTCTATGTTTATGTAACCCCCCTCACCATACCTTTGGGAGATTACTAATCTATTCATTCCTCCCTGGGTTTTTGTGGCCTAATTTGGCCCAGTAAGGAAAAGAGTTAATTCTTCTCAGCACTCGGATGGAGCCTCCTGAGGGTCGGGAGATCACCACAGGTGTGTGGGGGGGATGAAGCCCAGCAGTTTAGGTGAGAGGGGGAGTTCTGGTCATAGGAGTGAGTGGCCAGGGAGTGAGAGCGAGTCAGGGCTGGATGAGGATGATTGTCCACTCCGGCCCTTGGCCGGTGGCACTTTGGTGGACACAGAGGAAGAAGTAGGAGCCAGTATCCACAAGCCACACAGTATCATGGAGGGCAGCTAAAGTCAAGAGGGGAGCCAGCAGCCACAAGTTGCAGAGTGTCCTGGCAGCCAGTGTCAATTTGTGTTGGGATCCAGTGGGCAAGAATGCAACAGGGAGTGTAGTATCCAGACAGCAAGTTGCCTTGAAGCTCTGTGGGATGTGTCCCCCTTTAAATTCAGGGACAGTTGCTGCCAGTTCTGGGAAAGGATGCAGGTGTTATGAAGGAACCCACAAATCCCCAAGCCATGTTTATTGCATGCTCCAAGGGGGACCTGCTGAGCCACAGCAGGGAGGGAGAGAGAGATGGGGATCATTGAGAGTTTGGGTGCCTGTGAAGAATAATGGGCCGATAGGCATTGTGAACTCTTTTGGGACCTGTACTGCCTTCAAACATTTGTGACCATAGCAGTCCCAAGTTAATGCTTCCCTAAAGACTGTGCAACCTCCTCCATCCAGGTTAAAGCACTGCTAGTATGGCTGTACTAGCCATGTGAAAGCAGAATGTGTTCCCCACAATTCAACTGATGCTCCCTGCTGCTATGTGTGAATATGTTTAATAAATTTAGGATCCCTGTTGTTTCTTCAAGTTCTGTGCAGAAATTCCATTATTGAAAGGAACTGAATGAATGAATGAATGAATGAATGAATCAAGTTTATTGATCAACCTTAATGGGTTAACATTGTGTCTTTTACAATATCTTTAAAAACAATTATACAATTAGATAGTAATTAGAGATGTTGCGAAATGAAATTTCACCGAGCTAAATATTTGAGAAATTCTGCTGTTCCGCAAAATTTTTTGCCAGGTGTGAAGTTGTGAAATTATGCCTATGGAATGTGGAATTTTGCTGCAAAATGCACAATTTTGCCTGAAATGGCAACATTTCGCCCACTCACAGGTGAAACTTTGTCATTCTGGGGGTGAAATTTCGCATTTTGTGGGTGAAATTTTCCATTCCACAAGCCAAATTTTGCATTTCGTACCTGCAAAATATTTTGTGAAATGTGCTAGTTTGGCAAAATATTTCGCGTAACAAAATTTCATAATTTCGTACATCTCTAATAATAATACTTAAAAACAAATTATTAACTCTTCAAACAATAAATAGGAATAGCAGTTTTAAATTTCATTTAAATGGCAACTTGCATCATACCTGAAAAATAGTAACAGGTAATTGGATAGCAAATAGTTGGGTGACAAGTGACAGCTTCTTTAATGGCCTTTAGTAAATATATTTTCTAGGCATAAACTTTTTCTTTTTTATCCTGATGATAAAGGCAAGAAATTGTGCAATCATTTCCACATCCTCAGTATATTTTGGATGAAGAAGCTTAAAAACTGGATCATATTCAACATATGCATAATTTGTTACTGTACTTAGCAGGTATAGACTTCTAGGTTTCGCAAATAATGGACAGATTGTGATCACATGTTAAATTGTTTCCTGAAAGTCTTTGTTACAAGGGCAATGTATTTTTTATTTGAATTTTCCTTTCTTTATTTTTTATTATATGTGTATTTAGATGTTATTCATTCGAATCTTGCTCAGGTTAGAGGCTTCCTTTGTTCTGGTTCAAACAAAACAATTAGATATTCCTCTAAAAAGAGTCCAATTTTATTTTCTTTAAACCATGGGGAACATCTTTGTTTACTAATTGTTTTCTTGTCTGACCTTTGTACTAATTCGAACAATTTCTTTTTTATTGGACCTTTATATTGTGTGGACATCTTTATGTCCCTTTTAAAATCTGTCCATATAAGTTTCATATTGATTTTTTGTATACTATTTAGTAATGAGTGCAGCCATGTCGATTTAAAATCTTCCTTAGGCCATTTTATTTTCTAATTGAGGCACCTCTTTGGAAAATTCTTGCTTGTGTTATGGGATCTCTTTATCCAGTACATAATGAGTCTCAATTCCTTAATATTTTTTATGGGAATTCTGCCAAGCTCGACCCTCACCATAGCATTAGGGGATGAGCTTGGAGCTCCCAGCAAAGCCTTGCAATAGTAAGACAGTACTTTCTCTAAGTTTTTGGATTCATGTGTTCCCCATACTTCTACCCCATATAAAAGAATCAGATTTTTTTTTTCACTCCCCAGCTTTTAACACCGGGAGGATGGTATTTCCTCCATATCGATAGTTAAATTTCAATAAGGCTTTAGTTGCCAGTTTTGCCTTAATATTTTGATTTTTAATGTGATGCGTCCAATTTGTACTGGCAACAAATTTTATCCCTAGGTAACAGTATTCTTTTACCATTTTGATACTTTGGGCCCCTGAGTATAATTTCTATTTATTAAAACCTTTTGACATATCAAAACATCATAGCCCTGGTTTCATTTAAATTTAGTTTAAATTCTATTTATTCACATTCTTGCAAAAGGAACTGTTTAAGATGCATTAACTTGTTTTTTTCATCCAGCACCAGTGAGAAAAAGGAACCCTGTAAGTGACATCTGGGCCTTGGTAAAGTGACAACTGGAAGTGTTTCTGCTGCTGTGGGCGCCCCCTCCCCACGGACATATTCCATCTATACCCCTAAACATGGGAAGGGAGGGCTACATTTCTACGCATGACACGTTATGAGATTCAAATGGATAAGGCACACAGCTGTTACAGTTTTGCACTAAAGCTGTTGGTTTACATAGCAAGTTTAGATACAAATGTGTGTGGTTGTTGTTGGGGGGAGGGGTAAGGATATACGGGTTTGAGGATCAAATGAAACTAAAACCAAACAAAATTAAGTATCTATGCCATATAACACTATGCATGCCATCAAACCCAGCAGTGTTGAACATCACATACATATTCTGTAGGTTATAGTCAGTGATTTCAGAAATACATGATTTTTTTATCCAAGACATGTGCCTCCATTCCGTGCACATAGTAAGCTTTATTTATAAAAGGCTGGGAAATAATTTAAACATTGAAGCTAACAAAAACATCAAGTAAGTTATTATGTTTGGTTAGCTTCACTTTTCAGCATTTCTTTGTATAAGTCTGGTAACTAGAGAGAGGGAGAGAGAGAGAGAGAGAGAGAGCGGAGGAGGAATAGTTGAGCTCTGTTTATCATTCAGTCTTAGATTGGTCCTGAAAGGGTTACCAAACCCTACAGACAGCAGTAAATCACTGTACACTGACACACACACACACACACACACACACGCACACACACACACACACTTGGGAGAGAGAGAGAGAGAAAGAGAGAGAGAAGTGTAATTTGATACTCTGGACCAATGCAGTCTCATTACAAACTCAGTTTTGACAAACAGGAACTGGTGTAGTGCTAAATTTTGAAGTTTGGGGTGTCCATGAACTATGATGCCCCCCCCAGGGCTGGGGACTGGGGGCTGCCTAGGCCCCAAAAGCTATTAGGTTTTAGATGCATTCTTGTGCATTTTGAGAGTCATTTTGACACCATTTGGTTGCTTTTAAAACCTTCTTTGACTTCTTACAAGCAACCAATATCACTATCAAAATAACTTATTTTTATTTTCTTTAAAACAAATTCAAAACTAAAGCAAAAAATCCCACTCCAACCACTTTTCAAACACCTGACTTTATGCCACTTCTCTTGAGAACAGACATCTATCACTGCATCAGGCATTTCACTTGTTTCCTTGGAACCTGAACAAAATACTCTGCCACTCCAAGCAGTGCACCACACAGTCAGATATTCAAGGCAGTGAGAAGGGCACACAAAACACCAGCTTGAAGATTCATGTGTCTGTCACACAGCAGGCACTTACACAGACCATCCAAGGCAAAGAATGTAACTGATATACAGGATTCACTGGATGGTCCCTCGAGGCCCAACATTGACACAGGGGCCCAGATATTCAAAAGGGTTGCGCATGGCACAACAGTGTTGTGCCATACACAACTACTAATCTTGCCTTGATGCGATATTCAAAAGGGAAAAATTGCTGACGCTGAAATCCTGATGCAGTGCATCAGTAATGTATGCAGGCACAGGTAGGGGGGCATGCCCATGCATAACCTGCACAGCCCGATTTTCAGCCCGGGATGTGCAGAGTCATGCATGCACAACCCCTACCTGCACCTGCACAAAGTTAAGCCAAAAAAAAAGGAACAAATGATGGCCACCCACAGGTGAGCTGCTGCATTGCAGGGTGCAACATGGCAGCTGCCACCTGTAGGTGGCCACTCGAGTTCCTGCCGAACCTGGTGTCACCCCCCCATTCCCCATCACGGGCATCCATGTAAATAAACCCCCCCTCCAATATCGCTGGTGGTCCAGTGGACCACTATGTGCCCAATCGCGGGGCATTGGTATAATACACCCCAGTCCAATATCCCTGGTGGTCTAGTGGACCGATTGCTGCCCGATTGTGGGCATCTTTTTAAATCACCCCCACCAATATCCCTGGTGGTCCAGTGGACCACACTCTGCCCGATCACGGGCATCTGTAAAACATAAAAAGTCATATTACCCTGGTGGTCTAGTGTACCCCCCACCCGCCCACTGGGGCCACTGCCCGCTCCACCCCTGGTCAGCTGGCAGGTGGCAGCACCACCACCTGCCACCCTGCTGTCCACCGACTGACAGCTCAGAGTAGGGCTGCATGCACATTGGTTCACAGCATGAGCCAATGGGCGTGCAGCCCTGCTGAGCTGTCAATCGGCGAGCAGTGGGGCGGCAGGCAGATGGGGTGCTGCCACCTGCCGGGGGGAGTGGGCAGTGCGGCTCAGTGAGTGGGTGGGGGGGTACACTAGACCACCAGGGTAATAGGACTTTTTTATGTTTTACAGATGCCCGTGACTGGGCAGCGATCGGTCCACTGGACAACCAGGGATATTGGATGGGGGGTGTATTATACTGATGTCCATGATTGGGCACATAACATTCCACTGGACCACCAGGGATATTGGACGGGGATGTTTTTTATAGACAAATGCCCACGATCGGGCTGCAGGGTGCTACCTGGCAGGGTGCCAGGCACAAGTCATCGGGGATCGAAGCACCTGCATGCTAATGGGATGCAAATGGGGCCATAATGACATGCAAATGGTCCCATGTGTGCCTTGCATAAATTATGGCCCCATTTGCATGTCCCCTTTTGAATATCTCAGGTGCTGTGTATGGCACAATGGCACTTGCGCTAGCACATCTCCATGCTCCACTCTGGCCACTTGTGCTGGCGCAGTGTCACTGCGCCATGCACAGTTGGGGTGGCCAGGGTGCAATATTCAAAGCCGCTGCACCATAGTGCAGCTCCGTTGAATATTGCCCAGGCCACACACCTGCGCGACCAAGTTGAGCTGCACCCAGGCTTGCACAACAGCCTGGCACAGATTGAATATCTGGGCCAGGATGTATATGAGGTCATGAATGCTTTATCTGCATGTACCCTAAACTGAGACAGTTGGAGCAAAGAGGGTAAGGCTCAGCAGGGACAGCTACATGACATTTTGGGCATATACAGTGACATCACAGCCCACAGACTTGACATGCATCAAGGGTTCTGCAACATATGTGAGACCTCAGACAATGGCATGATCATAATTGTCACTGCTGTACAGCAGGATGGTGTTTCCCTTTCATAACAAGTACATGCTAACCACCCCTCAAATGCCCATAAGTCATACACTGGAACCATAACACCATAAAGAATTTCAGCACAACCCACACATGACAGCCAACCTACGGGGTGCACAGCCCTCTGTTACAGATGATGACCTAATGCCAAGCATATCCCATGGCATGTACACAGCCCACTCACATGGCAAAGGCAGGGGCAATGTCAGTGGTAGGCTCATCTCACCCTAAATACCCACTCAGAAGTCATCCCAGACACCAAAGCCAAAAAATGCAAATGACCTAATGCATCATCCAAATGCAGCACAGACTTTAATGCTGAAGAATTGCCATCCACTATCAGATGCATGTGAACTTCACTTCATGGCTTCCATGCCTGCTCACAGCTGCTCCTTTTATGATAAAGCCAGGCTGGCTATTAATTCATATTGTTTTGTTGGCTCCAACTGTCTAAGTCAATTGATCTTGGCCAAGTCACGATTCCTGACATGTGAGAATTAATCCATCACAGGCTCACATGGCGTGACTAGTCAGCTACTCCATGCTCACACTCTGCATAGTCCCAGTAGCATCTCCAGTCACACAGGTACAGCTAGCTGCTCACTGGGTTAGAAGATTTCTTCAGGATATTCCCCAGATTGAAGATCCATATTTCACATAAACAAAATGTACCAACTTCAAGTGGAAAACAAAGTTATCATTGCCAGGTTATTAAGTTACTAATTATTCATGCAGAAGACATTTAAATACGCACTACTGCTTTGCCACATTAATTAAATAAATAAGTCCACTATACTGCTCTATCCTGGAAAAAAATACATAGTAAAAGCAGGACCCCACTGAAAATGAGAACTTGCCTCTCACTTGGGCTATCCTAGGTAAATGCATTATAAAAATGAGTAAAAGGAGGACCCTACTAAAAAACAAAACATCTTGCATTTCAGCTGTACTATCCTGGGTAAATACAGTGTAAAAACGGAGTCAAACAGAACCCCACTGCAAACAAGATATCACAACTCAACTGGGTTATCCTGTGTAAATATATTGTAAAACTGTAAATACAGGACCCTACAGCAGAACACCACTGAAAAGCAGATGTTGCATGTCAGCTGATCTGTCTTGGAAAAATAAATTGTACGAGCATCCAAATCACACATCTTGTAGCTGTGTGGTATATTCATGGTGGTCTAGTGGTTCCCCTGAAAGGGCATCTGACCCCCTCCTGACTCATTCTCTCAGGCACCCCCCCTAGCCCTGGTCACATAATGCAAACTACAGCAATAGTGATGACTAGCAGAATTCTGCTCACCACCTCAGCTGGTTTCCATTCGATGGTCTCTGAGCAATCGCAAGTATTACACAAACACCTGTTTCTACTGTTCTCATAATCACTCACTGACAATTGTACAGTGGCCAGCCAAGGTGGTGAGCAGAGGGCTGTGTAGGTCACTGTTACTATTGCCAGTTGGGGGGAGGATGGTCCTGAGCAGGAGGGTTGACAGAGGATCAGATGCCCTTATTGGGGGGGGGGACCATTAGACTACCAGGAATATCTGAGACAGCAACAGGAGAGCAGGGGTTGGGGGGCACTGAAATATTCAAGATAGCTACAGGACAGTCATTCAGGGAGTACAGGAACCACTACACCACCAGGAATACATGAATCAGTTAATAAGGGAGTACAGGAACTATTACACCAGCAGGAATACTTGAGACAGACGAATAGGGGTGTGGGGGGACCAGTAGACCACAAAGAGTATGTAAGGCAACTACAAAATAGGGGGACCAAGCACACATGTTAATGGGACCATAATGGGCATGCAACTTGGCCACAGTGCCTTCTGTGCCCAAAGGGGTCATTAGCATGTTAGGGATAAATATTGCTCACAGGAGCCCTGTCACTATCCCATTTGATACACACTACTTCCATTGCACTTCTGTCAGCCATATTCAGTCTGGGCCTGTGTAAACATATGCATAGTCACTATACACTGTACCAACATGGCCCCATATTTAGATAGTTTGCATGCTCCAGTTACAGTGATCTAATTGTCTGAATATTGCCCGTCAGACAGGCTATACACAAACTGCCACAGACTGCACATGGCCAGCTTTGAATATTGGGGCTATACGCTTTAGCCCTGTGGAACCCAAAATCCATGAAACAATGGCTCATAGGGGTAAGAAAGGCCTGCCTATAGCCTCACAATACTGTTGTTCTAACTTGTAACAACATGAAAGCAAACATGTTTTGCACTGACTTATGCTTGTTTGTTTGGGCAACAAAACATAGATACAGTAGCATTACCATGTCAGCCAAATGCTTCATTTAATACATACAGAAAATTATCACACATGTAGATATGTAGGAGACAATATAACAAGTCAGAGCAGAGCAGTGCACTCAACTCCAAGGTCTGTGCTATCACAACTATATAGTTAGGCACCATCATAAGGCAGGTATCATCAAACTGGTGCTAAACTATAAAAAAAACTAAGCTCACACTCTTCAGCAGCTCTCACAATAAACACAGGAATCATCCCCTGACTTTCTCTAACCACCTTGGGACCACTCTTGAGCAGGAACAATATTTAAAGTATCTTGGCATCACCATCAACAGCAACTTATCCTAAGGGGTGCATATTGACAACATTGCCAAAGCAGTCAATACTCACAAGGGCCTCTTCTACAGACACAGGAACTCCCTTACACCAGAAGCCTTAAGGTTTTCCATACAGATCTGTGTTACCTCCATTATTGACTATGTATTGATAATCTATGGATCTGCCACAGAAACTGCCCTCCGGCACATTTCCACTGTTCTAAACAATTCTTGTTGCCTCATCTCAGGAGCCTACCATCTCACCCACTCTTGCGACCTCTATGCCCAAACTGGTTGACTCCAGCTCAAAGATCACATCAAATATCAAACATGACTGATGGCCAAGAAAATAACCTTAGGCCTCCTACCACCTGGAATTCAAGGACTTCCCATCCCCTCTCTTAATACCCGCCATACCCGTGGCTTTGAATCCCAGCTCTTTCTGGTCCCTTGCTGCCATGCCTTCCAGGGACAAAGATCGTTCACCTACAGAGCCCCTCTTTGGATGAATGCCCTCAACTGTGACATCTCCTCTGAATCCAAATTGGGCACTTTCAAATCCAAGCTACAGTGACTACTTTCTGTCACTGCCTCCTGTGACTGTTTCCACTAAACCCTTTTTGGCAATCTAAAACCTTAGCACTTAATTACTGTTAAATCTCCTTAGCACCATCTCTGACATCCCTTCCCCCTCCCCCCTGCTACCCTACCCGCTTCACCTTTCCTCCCCTCTACCTAATGCCCCCTGTCTGTCCTGACAAAGCCTGTTGGCTGACTTCAACTTACCTTACGATTTTACCATTAAATGGCAAAGCTTGTTTTGGCTGATTTTCAATTTACTGTATGCATTCCTGTGCATGAAAACTGCTTAGCGTTACTCATTTCTATTCTTTAATTCACTGTGAATGTCAGCTATTGCTTTCTTTTGCAATTTACAATTATTTTACCATACCCTGTTTAGTCTGTAAAACTATTGATCTCCTTTCTCTATGTACAGTATACTGTTTTATCATACTTTTTGTTCTGTTAACCTGTTGAATTATGCTGCTGATGTGGAACCTTTGTAAAAGAGCTCTAAGCTCAAAGGTATTTGTATTCCGAGATCTAAACTAAAAAAAAAGTGTAATCCCTGTTTAATACCATACTTACTCTATTTTACTGTTTACATGTTTGATTATAGTACTAAATAGAGGAGAAGAAAACTGAATGGAGGCCTCTGCCCCTCTTCTCAACCCCTCACTAACCAGCACCATTGGAGCTTACAGTACCTTGCAAGTCCCAGAGGTAAGATAGCCATTAGACACAGGCACCAATAAAACTACCACTTTATTGTTAATCATATAGTATTTCCAAATAAACTCCTTACAAATGCAAATAAAGTGTAACCACACATATTTTTCCACAGGATTGTCAGCATAAAAACTGGACAGCATGTTACATGATCTTTACTTACCTTAGTAGGGAAAGTAATTTTAACTTAGCAAACAAACACATTTCATAAAAAATTAGACTGCCTCTGTTACTCAGTTGGAGGATCCTCACAATGTCTGTCTACCTGTCCCAGCCCAGTGATCCCAATGCCACAAGCCAAAATCTGATCTCAAATCACCTTGTGCTCCAATAAAGTCTGTGAGGGAATTCAGCAGAGAAGCTATAAAACAAAATCTCCTTACAACTGTGCTTCAAAGACTTTTCAGTTGCTGATTTTAGACTGCTGCCCTGAGAACTACAGAAAAAAAAACACATAATTGATGATTTTAAGAAGTACTGGAACACTACACCCTTGCCAACAGGGCATTGTTTAGATAAAAATGTGTAAAAAGAGGGTTTAGGTGTCCTTTAAGAATATAACAAGCTGCATGTGCTGTTTACACTGAGTGTATCAACTGATTGTAATTTGAACTGGCATGGGAATGCTGCATGTAGGAAAGGAACTCTTCCTTCCCCCCACCCAGTGGAGTGATTTCAGTAGTGGAAGTATCATGGTTGAACTCCAAAATTGTGCTTTGGTGGGAGTCTGGAAAGCCCTTTTTGCCCCAGTGATAGCAAGACATCCGCAGGGCTCTGCCTCAGGCAGCTTTAAAAATGGGGAATAGTAAAATAATGAGAGAAATAACTAAGGACATTTGCAGATTAAAAGGCTGTTGAAATAAACCACCTTGTTGAACAGTTAAGTAACCAATGGGGAAAAAATCAGTGCAATGAAAAAAGGAGCAAGAACCAGAAGAAGATAAAAGGCATGATATTTCTAGACACAGGAATATAGCAGTGAGGATACAGACACAAATCAAATCTGAGATACAGGTACTCAGGTTGATTTAATTGATACAAACAAAAAAGGTCAGGCACAGCTTCAAAACATATCTGAAACAAAACAAACTCTAAAATCACATAATATGAATAAAAAGCAAAATATAGCATTGGGTGATAAGGGTATCAAAGACACTAAGTCCCAAACAAAATGGAGGATGATAGGAACAAGGATAAGTTAATCTGGAAGGGAAACCTATTAACTATTGTATACATGTATGGTCTCCATGAGACAAAGCTGGAGAACTGTACTTCATTGAAATATAAAACATAATTGACAGATATTCAAAGCTTTGCACCTGGCACAAACCATTTGCACTGAAATTGCACCTCATTTGCACCCAGCTGCAATATTCAAAAGTACAAATAGCACCAGCGCTAAAAAATAATGAATGCAGAGGGCCGAGTAAGGGGTGGGGACATGCATGCAGGTACATAGCCATATTAAAATGTATAGCACCATGCAACCAGCGTTAGTGCCACATTTAGCATGGTGTGAATTACCGCCTATGAAAAGGTGGTGGTAGCTCCGGGCAAACATGGTCAAGTGGCCCTCCCCAATCCCCAATGCATGTAGTGCTAAAATAATGCACATTTCCTTGCAGCCTAGTGCTCCCTCTACCCCCCGATCCCCGATCGCCAACACAGGTAACAGTTATACCCTTCACGTTCCTTGGTAGTCTAGTGGTCCCCCCAACCTGATCTCCTAGTGCCGGCACACGTTGTGAGTAAAATCCCTAATATGGCAGTGTAATCTACCCCCATGCCAGCCCCGACCTCCCACATTATTAAGTCAATTTTCCCTGGAGGTCCAGTGGATAGCTCCAGCCCCAATCCCCCACACATTTCATTTCCTGAATACCTGGTGGCCTAGTGGACCCCCTTCCCCCACTCCACAGTGCCTACCACCCACCCCCCATCCCATAACTGAGCCAGTGACTGGCTCAGCCCACCACTCACCTTTAGTGAGGCTTTAATGAAGCACAGAAATGTACAACATGTCAGGCAAAGGCAAGGGGAAGAATGGAGGATGTGGGAAAAGTGCTAGTGGTACTCCATCACTCACAAGGGGGTCATGAGGAGGTGTACAGGATGCAGGGGAAGGTGTCAGTAGGAGCAGCACTGTTTCTGGTACTGCAAGTTCTGGTGGTAGTGCAATGCCAGCCATGCCACATACTGCACCCGTGTCAGCCACAGCTGGAATCAAAGCTTCCAGCTTCTTTGGGACACAGTGCAGTGCTGCCACTTCAGCCACAGCTGTTGCACAATGTATGAAAAAATGTAAAAAGATGGCCTTGGATGTCGCAGAGCTACTACTGTGTGAGTCCCTAGGGTCTCAGGAGGAGAAGGAACATAGTGAACATTCCCAGTCATAGGACAATCAGGAGTTAAGTCAGGAGCTGCTTGGGACCAAAAGCAATTAGGGTTTGATTTCAGTGGTACATATTATCAGTGATGATGACAGTAAGGGTGGTGTTGTACTAGTTACTGTGGGTGTAGAAGAGATTGAGAAGGAGAAACAGCTCAGAGAGCTTCAAAAGTTCTCTGAGGAGCAAGAACCTCCTTGCAGAGAATATCTTGTTAGTGCTACTGTTCATGCAGCAGAGAAGGCCACTGAGGAAAAGGAGGTAGGATACAATCAGCCCTTACTGTCACAGCCTCAGTAAGCAGTGAGGGTACTTCTGCTGAGGGTGTTGAGGGTGAGGGCAGTGATAACCCAGTATTGGTCCCTACTTGGCAGACACCCCTTCTACAATCAGCAACCACAACTGTCAGTTGTAAAGTGCCAGCATCCCCTTTAATGTTGTCACTCCACAAGCAGCAACATGTCAGGGGAAGGGTCAGCAATTGCCAAAAATGGGACATGAGGATCAGCAGCAGATGCAGGAGTACCCTAAGAAAAGAATATCACCCATCCCTATACCGCTGACCACATCTGCCCAACCCATGAAAATCCGTCGTATCTGTGGACTTTCTCTTGTGTGGAATTCTTTGTCATTGATGAGTCTGATGACAGCGTGGTTGTGTGCAACATCTGTCATTCCAAAATTAGCAGGGGTAAGCCAGGTTCACACTATGGGATGACTGGTATGCACAGTTATATGAAAAGTAAACACCCCATCAAATGGACTCAGAATAAGCGGTTGGCATCCATGCCCAGGTCTGATAGTTCCACACAATCTGAAAAGAGGGTCCTCAGCCTGGTGATGAGAATATGGAAACATTTGACCCCTTGTTGTGTTCCACCCCCACACATGCAGATACAAGTGGATGTAGTCAAGGTGATCCATTCACCAGTGCATGGATAGAGAGCTTTTTCAAGCATGTCTCTGTTGGTGGACAAGGCAGCCAAAGACACAAGAGCATACCTCTGTGATTCTCTTCTTACATCATGTATTGTATTTGTATTTCTGTTCTCCAATCCCCAACCCCCAGGACGCATCTGGAATTGAGCATTGCACCGCTCAGTATGCCTTCCTGGTAAAACTTTTAAATAAATAAATAAATACCTGACAAGGCCAAAACACACCCCAAGGTTCAGCACACTGTTAGGTTTAAGCAGCCAGATATTAAATCAGCATAAACTAAGCACACCAAGTATCATCGCAAATACCCAGTGACAAATGAGCTTAACACGGCTATTGCCAAGATGCTGTCAAAAGACCTTCTGCCATTCTCATTTGTCAAGAATCTGGGTTTCATTGAACTTATGGAGAAGGCTACACCTAAATATAAAGTTCCCAGTCAAACTTATTTCAGCACTAATGCTCTTCCAGCAATGTATAATGACCTAGCCAGCATGGTGTCTCATGTTCTGTCCCACTCTGCAGTAGCCAGCATTCACTTCACCACTGTCATCTGGATGAGTGCCCCATCATTGGGTGTTATTTATATGTGCATAACTGCACACTGGGCCTATTTTCCTCAGGTATATGCCTTGCATCCCTTCCCCTCATCTTCCTGTCCCCCAACTACTGGCAGCAGCAGTATTACTGTTGGTCAACAGCTTGCCACGTCTAGTATACAGAGCATGCATGGGTCACACACATCTAATAGAATTCTCGCATACATTAATGAGGTCATTACACACTGGCCAAAGCCACATGGATTCAAGGCTGCTTATATTGTCAATGACAATGCCCGGAATTCCATCAAAGCAATCTCCGATGGCTGCTTTTATCATGTCCCCTGCTTTGCTCATTGTGAAGTCCTTTCTGGATCATGAAGCAAACAGTACCATGTTGGTTGCCAGCCACAAAAACTGTAGCCATTTCAGTCATTCTGCACTGGCTAGAGCAGAGTTCAGGGCTCTACAGAAAGCCAGTAATGTACCACAGCACCGCTTGAAGCCTGATGTGCCAACCCAATGGAATTCAACACACTATATGCTTGAGAGGCTGTATGACCAGTACAAGCCACTCAGTGAGTACATAATGCACATGCATGATCATGAAGCAGAGGAAGCCTTGTCACTGAGTCCATTCTAGTGGTTTTTGATGGACAGTGTTATCCAAGTACTCCGTCCTCTTGAACAGGTGACACAGGTTGTGAGTATGAAAATGCATGTTTGAGCCAGGTGATGCCATTGCTGGGGGGTAATACACCAGGCACTGGTCAGGGTAATACACCAGGCACTGGTCAATGTAAGGGGGAAATTTGAAGTGGCTGCAGATTCTGTTGGAGTAGAGCTGGCCGACCGCATCATGCAGCAGTGTGACGATGATCCCAGGATCATTCACATTAATAACTTGGAGGCATACATCCTGGCAACCCTGCTTGACCCCAGGTAAAAGCATGGCATGATGGCACTTCTTCCTGGTGAGAAGGCTGATCTTAATCACTATGTAGCCATCTTGCAAGGCAAGGTCCAAAACTGGATGACACACTCAGAGGTAAGGGTGAAAAAATGTGCCACAGCACAGAAACCACAAACAACAACAGCCCCTGGCCCTGTATCCTTCTCCACCACCAGTACAGTGACTGCACCATCACCTTCATCATCATGTGGTAGCATTGGTGCCAAAAAACCCCTATGGTCCATGCTGAGGGACTTTGATGTGTCTACCTGCACTCTCAGGAGGGAGACACAGAACTGCAACTGTCTACATGCCATATGGTGCAGTCATATATGGATGACCCACAGCACATAAAAACTGATGATCAGCTGCTGCACTATTAGTGCAGCAAACTGGAAATCTGGCCTGCCCTGACAGCTATTGCCATGGAGTACCTCACCTGCCCCTGTGCCAGCATAAGCTTGGAAAGAGTTTTTAGTGCCACAGGTGCCACTGCGACTGACCACTGAAGCTACCTGTCTGATCAGAATGGGGAGCATCTAACATTTGTCAAAATGAACTCCCATTTATGTCCCAAGCAGTATGTTGTGTCAACATTAGCAACATTCCAGGATCCTGCAGAAGAAGGTTGTGAGCAGCAGGACTCATCAGAGGATGAGGAGAGTGTGACAGTGCCATCTGATGAAGACACAGTGGAGGGGTTTGAGTTGTCCAGAGTAGGAGACAGAATCACAGAATGTGTGTATTGTGTGCATAAATTGTGTTGTGAGGTATCCTAACACCTTTTGTCTTCAATTACATTATCAGAATAGTAAAGAGCCTTGCACCCAGAGTCAGTGATCAATGCCTGAGTCAGAAACTGCTGTGTTATCAAAAAAAGTTGGAGGTGATGAAGCAAAGGATTATGACATTTAGATTTATTCTGATAATTCACAGTGAAATCAGCAGCAGTTCTCTACTTATTAAACTGCATTACTTCCAAGTGTCCAAGACTGCAGCTGTTCTGGCACCCCCCCTCCCCCTACATAAAATAAGAAAAACCAAAAACATTTAGGTGGACATCATTCTTGTCCTCAAATGTTAAGTGTTTACCAGTTTTCAAGTTTTCCAATTATCAGTCCCCCACCCCCACCCACAAGCCCCAAAAAGTAACTGAACCTTGAAACCTAGAGAATTGATTCATGACAAGGAAGTGTTATGTCAAGACAATTAAACATCTATATTGTCAGCAAAATGGAAAACAAAAAAATCAACAATGAAGACAATATCAAAGAACAAGAAGTTTTTAACTGGGGGACTAGAACAACAACAGGGACGTCAGAGAAATGAAGAACAACAAATTTCCAAAAACTACTAATAGTGCCATATTAATTAAAACAGTGAAGGAAACTAAACACAGAAAGTTGACTAACAGCAACTATTTGCAGTTTAAGAGACAACACACTCTAGTCCCCATAATGTGCCAAAATCAAAACCAAAAAAAATCTACCGACAGAGTCGGTGATGGTTAACAAGGGATGGCCTGGCCCATGACATCAACCTTTTTTCCATACTCTTCAGTAGGTGCATCAGCCTCTCCATTTTGTCCTCTATTTGACTGAGGCATTCTGTAAGTCTGCTTTTTTTTGCGGAGCGCACTCCTGTCCTTCCTCCCCCTTCCCTTCTTTTTGGGTCCAGTTGAACGTATGGTGGCTGAGGCGGTTGCTGCCACTGCACGTGTCTGTGGCACCACAGATGGCTATAGGCCCTGGTCCATGGTACCTTGCTATGAGAGGCCCTGCTTCTGCCGCTGCTGTTCTCTGTCACTTAACTTTTTGAGATCCCTCTGAATTTGCAGTATATGGTTCCGTGTGTGTGCATTGCTGGTCTTCCTCTTCTGGAGGTGACTGCTCCTAAACAGTCTCCGTCTGGGCAGACACCATCCCTGGCACTGTGTCTGTTTGGTCTGCAGTACAGAAAGAGATATGCAGTTTTAGCACAATGCATTTACACCATGTAAATGTGTGTGTGACTGTCAGTTCAATGTCATCATTAGTACTTGTAGTACCGTACTGTTTCCAGTATTCAGTGTCACAGCAAAGTACCCTGTCTCTGACCTTCTACTGATGCCATTGTTAACAATCTCTGTACTCACTCAGCCACAGTCCTTGTTCACTGTTGTACATGTTATACCCCACCCAACCCCACAATATGAAGAGAGGCTGGGAAGTATGAAGACCATGACTGTCTGAAAGTTTAAGGTGAAGCATTAGTAGAACACTACCCATGTGTTGTGGTATACTGCACAATCTTGTCATGTGCGCCCCCACCACTGTGTATCATACATGACAGAGCATCAACCGTTGCAAGGCAGTAGCACCCACACCCCACAGCCAACACACACAGTCATCTACATTGTGTTTTTGCAGATGCTGAAGTCCACCTATATACAGTGGATTCCACTTGTATTCCATTGGGATGTATGCACATTCTGGTTGCATGCACATATTTGGCTTGTCCCAGGCATGTGCATACATCAGGAATCCACTGTAGTTGAATGTAAAGATGTCACAATGCTGTTTGGCCTATTCTGGTACTGCAATGTGACTCAGAGTCAGTAGTCAGCATGTACCATAAAGAATGGCATTTACACTCCATTCCATACTGTGATGACTACATGTTAGTTGTGGGGCATGACCAGAATAAAACTTATAATTCCCTGGTGGCTAGTGATCCCTACAGCCACCCCATAACCTGCTCATCAAAAGCCCTGGTGGTTAGTGGTCCCTCCCCCACTCCATCACTGCCTGATAAAAGCCCTGGTGACTAGTGGTCCCTCCCCACCACCTAGTCACTTGCCTGACTGTCCAGTAGCCAATAACCCACCAACCTTATCTCTGTCCTGTATATTAGTATTATTTTTTTTAATTTCCCCCTAGTGGTCTAGTGCCCATCACCACCACCACCACCCCAGCAGATATCCAACCACCCCGCTCCCACCACCATCCCAAACCCTAGCGGGTGACTGGTACAGCCCTCCTCTTTCTGCCATGGCCAGCCTGCCCACTGAACTGTGAATGAATGAACGCGTTCTTGTAAGAATGAACCACTAGACCACCACGGGAAAAAAGTTATTTTTTAAAGAAAAATAATATTCTGGATGGAGATAGGATTGGGGGTTACTTGTTACTGGACAGTTGAGTGAGTGACCAGGTGGTGGGGAGGGACCACTAGCCACCAGGGCTTTTGTCGGGCAACTGGACTGGGCAGTGATAGTGGGTGGAATTACCATGAAAGTTCAGAAAAGGTCAGACGTTTACTTGAATTCTGCCCGGGGAAAGTTTTCTTTTCCACACATGCCTACTATGTTTAATGTTAGAAACTAAGGGAATCATACCATGCATGATGCACATGGTATGAATGGTTCTCACTCGACTGACCCACTACTGAGTTACAGCACTACCAAACCATATAGGCTGCAACATAAGCAGCACAGCTTGCATGTATCTGTCCTGCACAGTACCCCCTTACTGGGCACTGTACACAGCATTATACTAAGGCTGATAGATGACGTGATGTTTGTCACATTCAGCAGTTGTGTCATGTGTTTGACATATGAAATGAAAATAAGAGACTAGTAGGCACTACTGGCAGTCATGGGCCACTTCAAGGGGATGCTACCTAAGCAATGCTGTTACAAAAACACACCCAAACATGGAGAATGATGATAAAATTATTCAGAAGTGGTTATCTCAGATGATTTCTCACAATAGCAGACTGACATGGAAGGATAAGAAACTGGTACTGGGTTTACACAGTAGTGCTTCCAGCAAATATAACTGTGCCTCACATTATGAGGATATGATATAAAGAACCATACCACAGATACCTCATGGGTAAAGGTGAGGCACAGGGAGGCAATGCATGTTGCTAGCTTTGCTTGTAGAGCAGAAAGCAGCTAACTAAAAGAAGCTACATTTTCTTAATTTAAAACTTATATCTCAGCAAGAGTCAGTGTCTGTTGAGATTAAGTAAACAGACACTTTATTAGAAGTAGAAGGGGTCTTATTTAGGGTTAAAAAAGAAAGAAAAGAAAGAAAGTCAGTGTGTGTTCTGTGTTGGGAAGGGTATTGTATCAGCTGACTTTGCTAAACCAGTAGGAGGAGAGAGAGCTTAATTGGGGGTGTGGCTTAGACACTATAAAAGCAGGTGACTCAAATTACAACTTCCTGTTGCTAGCCTTTTTTCCTTACTAATTGCCCTCCATCCTACCCCTCCACTCACCCACCCTAAGCCAGTTCTACTTTTATAGCCACTGGATCTGACTGTCAATAGGAACTTCCTGTTTGGCAGTAGGAAGGGAAGGATCATAGAGAAACATTGGTTTTGTCAACCCTAAAGGAAAAGAGTAGCTCACTCCCCCCCCCAGCTACTGGTGTTCTGACATTGAGCAAGGAAGAAGGAGGCTACTAAAGAAGATAGGAAGTTGCTGTCCCAGAACAGGAAGGGTGAGAGCTGTAAGGAGAGGAGAGAGTAAGCATACAGAGAAACAGGAGAGGGGACACAAAATAAGACATGATAGGAGTGGTGCAGTGCAATGGCTGTGGGGCGGCAGTGTTCTGGGAGACATTCTGGAGGCTGCGATGCTGCCCTATTTCCAGGCACCTCTCTGGTCTGAGAGAGAGGAGGTTGTCAGTCTCCAAGCTGACCTGGCTAGGATTCGTGAAACCTCCTCCCCCACCCAGGGACCACCAGGGCCACTGCCACTACCTCAGAGGTTGCCAAGAAAGAGGAGAGGCTGGACCAGGGTGGGCTCAGGGAAGGTGAGGGTGGTGGAACAGAGTTGCATCCCTCCAACTGTACCTCTCCACAATCCATTTGCTCTTCTGGTGGATAGTGGTTCCTCTATGGAGGCATCTGCAGTGGAGACCAAGAAGGATGCTGAGAACCTTCCTAAGGAGACCCACAGAAGGGTGGCATGGGACCCACAGGGAAAAAACAACTCTGGTGGGGACTCAATCATTGGGGGTAGAAATGGGAAGGAAGGGGAGAGGGCGGTGAGGTGCCTTCCTGGCACCATGGCTTGGAGGGACAGGAAGCGAATTCTCAGGATCGTGGGAGGAGCTGCATGAGGGAGGGAGCTGGATGTCATTGTCCACCTAGGGAGAAATGACCTGGCTAGGAATGGGATCAGAGCAGTGCAAGAGGAGTTTGTAGAGTTGGGAAGGGGCCTTAGACAAGTAGCACATACTTTAACCTTCTCGGAGGTGCTGCCTGTCTATGGTAAGGGTGATGCTAGTGCACTACTCACCAGGGAATTCAATGAGTGGTTGAAAAACTGTTGTGGAGCTCAGGGTTTTGGCTTCATTGGGGACGGGGAGCCACCTGGAGGGATGCAGACCTATACTGGTGCGATGGTCTGCATCTGTCAAGGGGGGAACCAGGATCCTAGGTGAGAGGTTTAAATGCTTCATTGGCAAGCATTTAAACTAGCCAAGGGGGGAGGCACTGAAAAGGAGCAGGGAAATACCAGCCTCCCCCCACAAAACATGGTAATTAGTGAGGTAAACACCAAGGTAGAGAAGTTATTAGGGAGCAGGACAGAGGTAAATGTAAAAAAAGGCAAAGGCAGTAAAGACAGAAATTGGGCTAAAAGGGGTAAGGCTATCAAAAAGTGGAGGGTGATGAGTACCAATGCCCATAGTCTGTGTAACAAGCTCCCTGAACTAGTGGCCTTGATGGAAGAGGTTGCCTGGATATTGTGGCAGTCACAGAAACATGGTACACAGAGAACCATGACTGGGATGTCAACATACCAGGATACACAATCTATAGGAGGGGACACGGAGGGTAAAGATGAGGAGGAGTAGCTCTTATATGTAAAGGAGGGATCAAAGCAACAGAACTAAAGAGTAAACAGGGGAGCAGATGAGGCCTCTGGGTCACCCTGGAGACAGGAAATGGCACCACAATCTGCACAGGGGTTGTATACAGACCCCCATCTCAGGGGGAGGGAATGGACAAGGAAATGATAGAAGGCTTCCTTAGAATGGCAGAAAAAGGAGAGATATTGTTGAGGGGGGACCTGAATATGCCAGATGTTAACTGGAGCACCTTTGCTGCAGGCACATCCAAGAGCAGGGTCATTCTTGATGCCCTACAGGGGGCATGCCTCAGACAGCTAGTATTGGAACCCACTCAGGAGGGAGCAATCTTAGACCTGGTACTCTCAAATGGGAATGGAGAAAGAATCTTGGATTTAGAGGTGGGTAGCCATCTGGGAACAAGCGACCACCAAACAGTGTGGTTCACGATAAACACAGCAGTACAATCAAGCCATACAAAAGCAAGAGTATTGGACTTTAGGAGGGCTGACTTTGGGAAAATGAGAGAGTGCCTTAGAAAAGCACTAGCAAACAGGCAAAAAGGAGGGGTGGAGGAACAATGGTGAGTAATCAAAACAGCCATCACAGAGGCAACAAGCTTTTGTGTAAAGCAAATCAATAAAACACAATGAAGGAAACAAAAACTCTATGGTTCTCAAAAGAGGTGGCAGGGAAGGTTAAGGAGAAAAGGATAGCATTCAGGAAATATAAGGAAACACAGAAAGAGCAGGACAGAGAACTTTATCAGTTAAAGTGAAAAGAGGCTGGGAAGGCAGTCAAATAGAAAGGCCCAAACTGAGAAAGGATAGCCAATTCTGTTAAGAAGGGGATAAGACCTTTATAGGTAAATTAGGGAGCAAAGAAAGACCAAAGGAGGATACTGAGGGCTTAATAAAGGGGAGGGAATGTGGGTAGAGGGTGACAGTGAAAAAGCAGGGATACTGAACGAATATTTCTGCTCAGTATTCACAAAGGAAGAGGAGGGGGAGGTACCTAAACCAAACAAGAGAAACACTCTGAAGACAGGGGCCGATACCAGTCCATTTACAGAAGAAAGGGTTCTGAAAGAACTAATAAAATTTAAGGTGGACAAAGCAATGGGGCCTGATGGGATTCACTCAAGAATTCTAAAAGAACTAAGGGCAGAACTAGTGACACCGCTGACTACTCTCTTTAACAAATCATGGGAGGATGGGGTGGTACCTGAGGACTGGAGGAGGGTAGATGTGATTCCTCTTCACAAAAGTGGGAGCAGGACAGAGGCAGGAAACTACAGACCAGTTAGTTTGTTTGACCTCAGTGGTAGGGAAAATGATGGAATCACTTCTGAAGGAAAGAATTGTTGAGTACCCAGAGGCCAGTGGGGCTCAGGACCCAAGGCAGCATGGATTCATGATGGGAAGGTCATGTCAGATGAATCTACTAGATTTCTTTGACTGGGTGACCAAAGTAGTAGACCAGGGAGGGGCTGTGGACATGGCCTACCTAGATTTTAGCAAGGCATTTGATACAGTCCAACACAAAAGATTAATACTCAAGTTAGCCACCCTTGGAGTGGGCCCTGCCCAAGATGGTAGCCTGGATAAAAAATTGGCTAAACAACAGGACGCAAAGGGTGGTAGTAAATGGAGTACACAGTGAAGAAAGGAGGGTTACTAGCGCGGTACCGCAGGGTTCAGTACTGGGACCGGTCCTTTTTAATGTCTTAATAAAGTGACATTGCAGAGAAACTGGAAGGAAAAGTATGTCTCTTTGCAGACGACACAACGATCTGCAACAGGGTTGATACACAAGATGGAGTGGAAAGGATGAGAAGGGACTTGGCAAGGTTGAAGGAATGGTCAAATGTATGGCAGCTCAGATTCAATGCAAAGAAGTGCAAGGTAATGCACATGGGAAACAAAAACCCAGGGGAAGAATACACAATGGGGGGTGAGATACTGACAACAGTAAAAATGGAAAGGGACCTGGGGGTAATTGACCTAAAGGTGGGCAAGCAATGTGAGAAGGCAGTAAGGAAGGCTGGGGGGATACTGGGATGCATAGGAAGAGGCATCAATAGTAGAAAACAGGAAGTTGTTATCCCTCTTTACAGACAGTTGGTGAGACCCCATCTGGAGTACTGTGTGCAGTTCTGGAGACCCCATCTCCACAAAGACATAGACAGAGTGGAGGCTGTCCAGAGGAGCAACCAAAATGGTGCAGGATCTGCACCAGAAGACATAAGAAGAAAGACTAAGGAGCTTAATATGTATACCCTTGAGGAAAGAAAAGAGAGGGACATGATAGAAACTTCCAAGACCTCAAGGAAATTAACAAAGTCCAAGAGGGTAGCATCTTTCAGAAAAGAGAAGCAAGAACAAGGGGCACAATCTGAAGATGGGGGGACGGCTCAGAGGTAATGTGGAGGAAGTATTTTTCATGGAGAGGGTTGTGGATGCATGGAACAGCCTCCTTGAGGAGGTCGTGGAGTCAAGAACAGTGGGGGAATTCAAGAATGCATGGGGCAGACATAAGGCAGTCCTAGTGGGGGGTAGGAGGAAGTAAGCTGTTGGTTAACTAGGATCTGCAGCTTATCTGTTAGGTAGGAAAATGGGCAGACTAGATGGGCTAAGTGGTCCTTATCTGCCGTCAAATTCTTTATGGTCCTTATCTGCCGTCAAATTCTATGTTCCTATGTTTAAAGGTAAAATATGCAGAACCATGAGAACTAATGGTATGACAGCAGAAGGGGGAATGTTCAGACAGAATGTGAGCAGGCACTTCTTCAATGACAGAGTGGGGCAGGGGTTCAACTGACATCCTACCTGTGCAGTTGGTCATGTGAGAAACAGTTACGGGATTCAGGAAAGCATAGGGTAGGCACTAGGCAGTACAGGATATAGGAAGTGAAAGGGAGGAAAGAACCAGTGCTGAGACAGGGTAGGGTACACAGAGACACAGTAGTATGACAGAGACGAAAAATGAATTCAGACTGGTTGGACATGGCACATGACGCCCTTATGTGATGACACCTATCTATGTTACTGTGTCTGTGTACGTCATTTACACAACAGAAGACTGGGGTTTCACTGATACTTTCAAAGCCTCAAGTGACCATTGTCCATTTCAGTTACAAACTGTGATGCCTGCATTGAGCAGCAAACTGGACCTATCTCTGATGTGCTCTCACACTTATAGCTTGTAGGCCACTCACAGTACTGCAGTAGCAGCATTGCACATTTTTGGCCATCTTACTTACCTGTTTGCCTGCCATAGAGATACATAGATTTGCACTAAGTATTTATTATCATGTCATGATTTAAGTCTTGACAGACCTCGCCCAGTGATGACAATGCTAACAATATCACCCTGACAAACGGTTCTGTTGAGTACTAGTAGATATCCTCCTGATGGCCTGTTATGACTCATAGAACCCTTCATCTTAATTTTGTCACACTGTGACCACTGTGCCATAACTCAGAACAAGCAGTGCATGATAGGGCCACACATACCACCTCAGCTCACTGTATATTCCCTGTTTATATTCCCAAATTTAGAGATGATACCTTGCACTCCACTGGGAAGGGAATGACACATCAACACCAGTGCATACCACCATACCTCAATGCTGTAGTTTAGTCAGGTCAGGTGGAGTGGACACAGTACTCAGAAGTAATGATTTCTAAAGTTTTGAAAAAAGTGATTGGGACAGGGCAGTCAAGGGAGACAATGCCAATTCTTACAGTGCAACCGGATTGTACATTGATTAATGCCACCCCCATCCCTTTTCCAGTGACCATGTAGACAAACTGGTAGTTTACATGTCAGGAACTGGAAGCACCAAATGATTTCATCAATTGTCATTTGGTATTGTATGACCAATGTAAAGTAAACGTATATGGATTGCATAGAATAACTGAACACCAACTCCCCTACCATGCCTGATGTGACACAAATGTTGATCTGTGCACACACTTACCATCAGCCTGACTGACAACATTGCATGCCACTAGCAAGCACCCTTCGCCCTACTGCATGTACTATGATGCAGGTGTGTTTTGTGGTACTCAGATGACTTTTGACGTTATTTACACAGGGCCACATGGGGAATAACAGTGGGATAATAAGCACCAGGAAGGTGGTATGGGTCAGGCAGCAAGCTGCTCATTAGTTCAAGGAGCACTTCAGCTTCCCAACACAGTAGACGAAGGCTATTATTTACACTGGTGCCTCTAGAATAAATACGGTCATATAAGACTAGTAGCTGCAGGCCATGTTCCACCAACTTGCGGTGATGAAACACAAAAGATGGTAGTCTCTCAATTCAATTGAGTTCTTCAATACATGATTTAACGTCATTTGTTAATGGTATACATAGCTTACCAGACACGGGCTCTCCTGTGCTCATGCTTTGTCCTCCTGCTTCTGTAGCTACACTGCTGCTGCTTACATCAGCGCTGCCCAGCATCGTTACCCCATCATCATCATCATCAGACTGTCCATCACCACCTGTTCCAGATGAAGAGGAATAGTTTAAATAAGTGCTGAAAGTTGGAACACATAACAGTAAAGCAGCACTGCAGAAATCAAAAACATTCCATCTTGTGGGGAAGGCAAACTGCCAACTTCACCAAAGAATACAACAGATAATTACATAAAGGGAGGAGGAGAAGAAGAATCACAGTAAGGAGTTCACTTCCCTTCCAGAAAACTGCACATCATCATATATTAATATAAGGAGTGCTGTTGGAAACAGCCATGATGGAGTAACATGACTGTTCAGGTAAGGTGAGGATTGCTAATCTGGGTACACACAGCACATTGCACATATGCACTGGAATAAAACAGCACAGATCACACTCTGCTGCGGGGATGCCATGAGTGGATGCATCAAGGACTGGAGAAGTGGGCACTGGGCAGTCATGAACACTGACATGACCACCTTTCCCACTGGGTAGTGTGAGTGAGGATGCAGATGGCAGTCATGACAAACACGGCAAGTCACATATAGCCACAGTGTTGGAGACAGACAGTTGCTATGTACAATAACACAAACGCAACAACAACTGTGTTTTAAGTTAACAATATCATGCTTGTGCAAGTTCACACAAAAACATTCTGGAAAAAGCATTAAGAAATGGATGCAACATCTTCTCAGGTGATGCTCCTGACCCTACCTGAAGCTATATGTGTGAGGTGATGCACTGGCAGTGTCAAACACATGAAATTCAATGGCACTGCTACAGTCAAAGTACATTTGTGATGTGACACATACATGTGCACACACACCCATCACCATCAAAGAGGGTTTGTAGTCAGCTAGGAGGGCCTGCATCATGCATGACACTGCAGGTGACTATGGGAACAACACACAGGCCTGTGTCCTGTTCTCTACATTTTATCATCTCAATGTAATTAGGAAGAAAAGGCTAACATTACATACAGTGTATCAGGGTAATAGTTTATCTTTAAGTTGTTCATGACAATCACTGCTGTGGAACTACATGAACTGTTTTTCAGTCATGTCTCTATGACCCACCCTGGCTCACTGTAAATACAATCATATGATGTGATTTAAACAGTAACAGATGAAAACAATAACTTTTGATTTTGAAGATGACAACAACCTTGACTAATAAAGTCATAATACTCAGTGGCGCAAGGGTGGCCGCTGGTGCAGCGGTAGCACTACCGCTTGTGAAACCAGCCTGCCAGGGCCAGGAGCAAGCTTGTGTTGCTGGAGGTGCAGCCAGGAGAGGAGTATTGAACACCTCAAAGTGGCTGCTCTCATCCACCAGGGAGGGTTGGCTGCAGGTCATGCCACTTTACCACTACCTGAGCCAGGTGACCACGTGTAGTGATGCAGTGGGGCCTTAGAGTGATTGGGAGGGAAGGACATTTGTCAGGAGCAGGAGAAGAGGCATGTCTAGATGTGATCTGACTCCTTGGCTCCCCTAGCATGCTGGTGTTCTCAGGGGATGGAGTCAGAAGAAAGGAAAAACACATTTGCTTTGCGGCAGCTGGCAGATGGGACCCGGCTGCCCAAGATGTCACAACCGAGCCCCTGAAAGGGTGGACCACTGGACCTGACACAGTTGAACACTCTAATGTGCTGGTAGGGGGGCAACCTAGGCTCCCCACCAAGGGCAGTAGATCAAGGCAGGATGGGGGCAGATCCAGTGCCTCCTCTGGGAATTACCCAGGGCAAGAGTAGGGGTCAAAGAGCTTAGGGAGGGGTCACTGAAGAGTGGCTACTGCAGCAGAGAAAAGGGGTATGAAAAAGAGCAAATAAAGAAAAAAAGTATACTTTCTAGTGCCACTGTCCTCCTCACATGCATCCTCTTCCCTTCAGGGGATCCAGTGGTGGTAGTGATGTTCTTCTCTGCTTTCCTTTTGCTGCTCTTCTCCTTTCTGGTGATGGTCATTGCACCACCATGTGCCTCCAGTACCTCAGTGTCCCTACGTTGGAGGTCATCCCACTTATGCTTAACCTTATGGATAGAGCATGGCACAGGTCACTCTCCATCAGTGTCCAGGGTGGATTTAATGGCTGTCCACATTTTGTGCCTCTGTTTAAGAGGTACTCTATTTTTTCCAAAGAGCTTATCTCCATTGCTGGTGACTTCCTTCACCGGAACAGCAACCTTCTTGTAAGTAAAGGGAGGTGCTACATTTCTGGATGGCCTTGTTTTGGTGACGCTGGAGGTGGTGGCCTGCTGTTCCTAACCCGGGCCCTGCTGTGGCTGCCCACACTGGTCCCCACTCTAGACTTCCTGCTCCTGTGGTTCCTCCTGGGTCTGGCTGCTGCTGCCCAAAGTTAAATCCTCCTCAGTACCACTTGCTGCGATCTTATTAAACACAAATTAAGGACCCTGCAAACAGAACAGAAATGAAACTAAAAATAAGCTGCACTTTGGCCTCTATAACTCTCAGAAACTCCTCTCTAGTCTATTTATTATCACTGTCTTCACACTGTCTCTCTCCACTACTATCTCTCTAGTCTTCTGAGTCTAACAGCAAAATTTCCAATTTCCACCTGCAGACATGCGGATTTTTTTAAAAATCTGCACAGGAAATTCCACAGTTCACACTGACTGCTGTTTAAGAAATGTGGAATTATTTTATTGCAGGAATGCAGAAAATGGAAATACGTAACAGGCAGAAAACATGCCTGCACCTGTGGCATTCTGGGAAAAATTACACTTCTTAACATTAAATGTGCAATGTTCTCTAACATGTGGCATAAAAATTATACTATATTGAGAGGGATGGCAAATTAAGATGGATAATACACAAATTATTCCACATCTCTAGAGAAACTGAACAATTTGGACTAAGGAACTTTTTTCCTGTAAGTAAATAATAAAAAGCCACATTACATACAAAAAACCTGCAAGTCAGTCAGAAATTTTGCAGAAGCTGACAAAATATTTTCTGAACATCCGTGGAAGTGAAGTTCTGC
The DNA here is from genome assembly GCA_016271365.2 of Neoceratodus forsteri. Lineage (NCBI taxonomy): Eukaryota > Metazoa > Chordata > Ceratodontiformes > Ceratodontidae > Neoceratodus > Neoceratodus forsteri. Next base: position 876,641,813 of record CM057449.1, read on the forward strand.
CTTTTGTGAAAATTCCACTGACAGAATTTTTTTTTGCACATGTCTAATTAGTATGTGTGCAACAGGTCAGCTGTGCAGCTGAGATGATAGGGACAAGAAAACTGAAAAGTATAACAGTGGCTACAAGCATGCTGCAGGTGACCAGAAGTGTGTAGATTTCTATAGAAGTACAAGGAAGCCATATTTGTGCAGGCAGTATAGCTTAGTAGTTTGAGGCACTGAACTGCAAACCAGGAGACTTGGAGACCCGATGACCTGGGTTTCAATCTCATCAACCTCCACTTGTATATGATGTGATCCTAAGCAAGTCACTTAACTTTTATGTGTGCAGTTGTCAGTGACCACTTGCTTTTTGCACGCATGCCACGTGCAAGCAGTCTGTTCCAGTTAAACATAAAAAACATGTTTCCCACACTTGCTTGTTGCACGTATGCCACATGCATGCAATCAGTTCCAATTTAACACCTAAATCATGCTTGCAGCATGCATATCAATTGAACAGTTTTATGTGTTCAGCATGAAAACATTTCATACAATTATTTCTGAGTGGGCTGGCTTCTTGCTAGAGATGAGTTTTACATATAAGGTTATCAACAATGGAATGGTTATTCAAATGAAGAAAAAAGATTTGGTAGTGCTGAAGGGGGCATCTCTACCCTTATTTCCTGTAAACTAAATCTTGAGGTCAAAATGTTAGATGCCTATATTGTCTTTGTCTCCTACTGATTAAAGGTACTTCTGTGTGGGAATAATCATTAACACATGTATATCTCCAGTATTAAAGGGAAGAAGTACAAAGTTGTGAAGACAAATATCTTAAATATTATTGTTGAATTGTGGAAAATTTTTATTGGCACCACATTAATTTAATAGGAGACATAAATGTGAGGGTGAATAATACATAAGGATTTGATTACTATAATTGGACTCTGGATGATACTCTATGTATTCCCTTAAGGAACTCCAAAGCTACAAAATACAATGAAAGGGGGACACTTTTATTAGAAATAACCATGAAACAAAATTTAAGGCTACTTCATGGTATGGCAGATGGAAATAAGTGTGGTGAATTTACCTTCCCAACCCATCAGGGAGAAGTGTTATTGATGTGTACTTCATTGACATATACTCTTTTAAGATGGTGGAGGAGTTCATGGTTTTAAAATGGCGGGAAAGTGATCATCTCCCTCTTTTCCATAACACTGAACTGCTCCACCCATCATTTTAAAGATTCCCCATAGTTTGCATTGGGGGTGAGATACTGACAACAACAAAAATGGAAAGGGACCTGAGGGTAGTCATATCAATCAACTTAAAGGTGGGCCAGCAATGTGAGAAGGCAGTAAAGAGGGCTGGGGGGATACTGGGATGCATAGGGAGAGGCATCACCAGTAGAAAATTATTGACCCTCTGTACAGACAGTTGGTAAGACTACATCTGAAGTACTGTGTACAGTTCTGGAGACCCCATCTCTGCAAAGACAGACAGAGTGGAGGCTGTCCAGAGGAATGCAACCAAAATGGTGCAGGGTCTGCACCAGAAGACATATGAAGAAAGACTAAAGGAGCTTAAGATGTATTGCCTCGAAGAAAGGAGGGAGAGGGGGGACATGACAGAAACTTTCAAATACCTCAAGGAAATCAACAAAGTCCAAGAGGGTAGCATCTTTCAGAAAAAGAGATGTGCAAGAACAAGTGGGCACAATTTGAAGATAGAGGGGGGACGGCTCAGAAATAATCTGAGGAAGTATTTCTTCACAGAGAGGGTTGTAGATGCATGGAATGGCCTTCCTGAGGAGGTCGCAGAGTCAAAAACAATGAGGGAATTCAAGAATACATGGGAAAGACATAAGGCAATTTTAGTGGGGGGTAGGAGGAGGTAGGCTGTTGGTTAGCTAGGATCTGCAGCTTATACGTTAGGCAGGGAAATGGGCAGACTAAGTGGGCCAAGAGGTTCTTATCTACCATCAGACTCTATGTTTCTATGTTTCTGAGCCTATGTCTCACATCATGAAAGACAACATGCTTGCTTACAATGCAAGAAAACTTAAATGGTAAAATGTCATGAATAATAAGCTTACATATTTACTACATAGTGAAAATATGGAAGTGCTTAGAGAAAATGTTCTCTCAAAAGATTCTAAAGGAGACAGATTGTTTATACTTTTTGAAAGTATAGTATGACAAATTGTATTAATGTAGCCTTGAGTGGAGGAAATGCAGAGATACATTTAATGAGGAAGTCAAAAAGGGGAGCAATATAGTTCAACAGGGAGTGTGTGCTCCTAAAGAAAGATATTTATAAATTGAATAAACAAGGAAACAGTAGTTGGTTAATTGAAGTAAGAAGAGCTTATATAAATGTAATAAATAAATACATAAATAAAACCATGATCAGAGCCAACCAATTAAAGTATAAAATAGAACTTTAGGGTGACTTCCAAGAAGCAATAAATACAAGGTAAAAAATATAGTAAATTATTCTGAAGTATGGTAGCTAATGGAATGAGGAACAATAGGGATGGTATAGACACACCAATCCCAGCCTCTAAACAGCTTGAACATTTCAAAGGGTTGTACAAGCAAGCCTTAATAGCTAGTAACATTGGGATTAGTGAACTGTCATTTGAACACAGTTATGTATGGGAGAATGCTACCCCATCAAGTTTGAAAGAAGTGATTTTAGCACACACACACACAAAATAATAAAGCTCCAGGTTTAGATGAGCTTCCATCAGAAGTCTTCCAATGCAAGATAGACTGGAGGGTAGATATTTGGGTAAAACATTGTACTGTGATAAATAACAGTCTAAAGATCCCTGAAAAATAGAAGACGGGGTTAATAGTGCCCCTTTTCAAGAAAGGTGACAGGGAGTCATTGAATTGCTATAGACCCATATATTTGCTTTGTGTTCCCCTCAAGTTGCATACCAGACTGATTTAAAAAAAAAATAGATGCATGGGTGGATGGGAAAAATGTATTTTCAATCAACCTGAGGGGGGGACGAGGTTAGAACAGACTATAGAATAATTGATCAAATGTTTACACTCCAGTTTTTGGTCAATAAATACATATGTTTTATATAGATATAGCTTTTTATGCATGTGGGGCTGGCAGGCAGGCTTTGGCCCCCTCTCAGAGAGCTTGTGTTACTCCGGTGCCCTGCTTCCCCGAACCAGCTCCCCCCCAATGAGTCCCCCACAGATCCCATCCACCCATGGTGGGATCAAAGGCAGGAGGGCTGGCTTTCCCCCGCCCTGGAGCACAATCCAGAAGCACAGGGGTTGCCAGATATGGGGTCATGTAGGGGCTATAATGGAGCATGCCAGCCAAATTTTCTGTTTTCTCTGTCCCTTCCTCCTCCCCTGCAGCATGAGTGTATGCATGTGGAGGAAAGCACACATCATGTTCCCACATTCTTGTCCCTCCCTGACTCTAACACTGTCACCTGGCCTCCACCACAGGGCAGCCATGGAGCAGGACAACAAACCCTCCTTCCCCAGGAGAGGAGAGTGGTGCATTGGATGCTTGATCCTCTCCCTTCCCAGCTGACCCCCAAGCAACCCAAGGTCACTCCTGACCCTGGGTCGCCAGCATGTTGTGAGGTGCGGCATTCAGCACCTCAACCCTCAGCACCACTGGGCCAGCTAAATATGTATTTTTCAAGAGAAGAGAACTCTCTATGGCATTAAATCAGCATATGATTTTCTCAACAGAGATACTCTATAGTGCATACTCTATGAATCAGAAATAGACAGTGAATTATTAGATATTCTTATTATGCTACATAAAGAAACCAATGCAATGGTTAAAATTAATACAAAGGGAATTCCAACTGTTCTCTTTCATATAAACCATGGCATGAGACAGGGGTGCACACTGATCCCCTGTCTATTTAATTTATACACTGATACTGTGTTGAAGGAGCAATAAAAAGTTAATACATTTGTTCCCTGCTGGTATGGTCATTTGATACCAATTCTTTTATATGCAGACTATATAGTCCTTATATCCAACACTCCTCTAGGAATAAAAAAAAATGTGTTGAGTGTAGTGTATGAGCATCTTTTACAACTGGGTTTGTAGTTGAATTTTAATAAATATAAAGTGATTGTGTTTAACAGAAAAAGAAGAATTTATCAGAAGTGGAGTACATGTAAAAACTTCACTGAAGAGAGAGAAAACTATAAATACTTAGGCATATCTGTCAACGGGTGCTTGGACTGGAAGGGATATATTAGGGAATCTAAGTACACAACAGGTATAATGGCAAAGGTCATCTCCCTTTTGCTTATAAATTCATTGGTCATTCATTTAGAGCCACAAAGAGTTGTTTTGAAGTCAAGATACATGGCCAGTTATTGTATGCAGTAGATGTATGGGGATAAGCTTTAGGCAGAATCTGCCTGCATTTGCCACAGGAGGAACACAAAAAGGCTTATGTTTTTTAGAGACAGCATAGCTGGGGTAAGTTGTGATGCAACTTGTTTGAACTAGTGCAAATTCTTACTGAGTAAATCTGAGAGCAGACAGACTAGCCCAGATTTAGGGGTCATATTATAAGAACTGTCTCTAGCCCTGTAGTTTGAAGCAGGGGTGTTAATTGTCTAGCCACAGCCAATAGCATGTCACCAAGAAGGGAGCAGCTTTTGCATAAAAACAGCCACTGCCAACATGTCCCACATGTTCATGTCCAGTGTGTGAGTGAAACACTGAAGGAGTGGAACAGGTGATTGGCATCGTAGATGTTGGTAGGCATTATCAGAAGGAAGTGGAGAAGAGGGAGGACTCTACCAGTAGACTAGGGCAAATCACTTGTTCATTACTGTGTAACAGTCACTGTTGGGAAGGGAGGAAGGTAAAAGTTAGGGCAAAACTGGGAAAAGGAGCAACACGCTATTGAAGGTAGGAGTATATAAAGATTTAAAAAAGGTATGGGGAGCACAACTAGAAATAAACAAAAAATGGGAAATTAAACAAAATAAGGGAAACTAGAAACACTCTATCAGGAGTAAGGGTACAAAAGTATGTCAGGTAACACAGGGACAGTCAAGGCTGAGAATGCTGGGTGTGGCTGAGAGTGGTGCAGTGCAGTGACTGTGGTGTCAGTTTTCAGAGAGACCTTCTGGAGAATGTGGTGCTACCCAATCTGCACACACCTCTCTGGGTTGAGGGAGGAGGACACTAGAGTCTAGACCAAGTTGGCTAGGATTTCAGGGACCTCTCCTCCCACCCAGAGGCCAGCAAGTCTGCCACCATTACCTTAGAGGATGCCAGGGAAGAGAAACAGCTGGACTATGGTGGGATCTGGAAGGGTGGGGTGATGGGACATAAGCACATTCCTCAACTGGTATCTCTACAAAATTCCTACACTGCTCTGGTTGGGTGGGACTGCCAGGTGGAAGTACTCATGGTTGTGACCAAGAGGAATGTGGAGCCCTCCGTAGTGGATACCCCAAGAAGAGTGGCAGAGGACCCCAGATGATGAGGCAACTTCTGGTGGAGGATTTGATTGTGAGAGGGATAGATTTGGAAATAGGAAAGGGGAGAGAGGCAGGTTAGGAGCATACACAGTGCTATGGCCTGAGGGATGGGAAGCAGATCCTAAAGATCACTAAAGCAGAAGGATGGGAGGGAGAGCTGGATGTCATCATCCACCTGGGGACTAATGTCCTGGCTAGGGACAGAGCTGGGATAATGCAGGGGGGGTATAGGGAGCTGCAGAGGGGTCTTAGACAGATAGCTTGTTCAGTGGCTTTTGCTCAGGTGCTTCCTGTCTACAAAAGGGGAGAGCGAACTCTGCACCATGAGCTTCAACTCATCACTGAAGAAATGGTGCAGAAAAGTAGGGTTCACCTACTTTGGGGACTGGGGCCCCACCTGGGAGGATAAGGGCCCAGACAGTGGTGGTGACCTGTGCCCATCTAGGAGGGGAACTGCAGTCCATAGTGGACAGTTTAAATGTTACTTCAATGAACATTTAAACTAGCCAAGGAGAGTGGCAGAAGGAATGGGGGACTCAGAACCCCCCCCAACAGGCTGAAGTAGACAGTAAGGAGAACCCAAGGGGAGAGGAATCATCCAGGGTGCAAATTAATAAAAGCAGCAGGGTGGTACAGATAAAGGGGGAAAGGAACAGGAGCATTAAAAAAGAGAGAGGGGAAGGAGAGAGGGCAAAATTAAAAAAGAGTGGTGTAGCAGGGTCGTGGGTATAAAGATAACACTGGACACAGTAATAGGGCACAACAAACCTGCAGTGTATTTTATTTTATACAAAAGTAGAAAAAAATAAATCAAAATAAAACAGTTCAAATAGAACAAGTAAATAAACAATAGCTCAAGACTTTTTCACCTTACATCAGGTATCACAAAACAATTCATCAGCTTTCCTGCTGTTAGAGATAAATTCCTGTTCAGGCACAGGTCCTTCTGCTTACCTTACTCCAGGTAAGTGAGACTGGCTATGCAGCAAATCTGACTCTTGGTATTGAGAAGGGCTTATATAGCCCTCACACTCATGGGAAGTCCCTCCCATAACATTCAATTAGTTCTAGAATGGTCCCTAAATAGGGAAACTACTCCTCTATTACATAATGAGGTTTTAACTCACAGGGCATAAATACAGCGCACTAGGGGCCACTGTCCCCTATAGGAAATCCCCTTCCTGAGGTCTTGCTAACAGGTCAGCACCTTATTTTCTATATATGCAGACTGCAAACATTTATTTCATTTGTATGTGTGCTGTATTGTTATAGTATGGGTACTATTCCTTTATGTTATATCTCAGGGCTCTATATATATATAATAACTCCTTTAGAGACCTACAGTGTCTCCTTATTCTTTAATTTGTTTTCTTCTTTATTGCATTCTGTTTATTTTACAGCCCTCTCCTTATTCTGAGGGCTACTCTATCAGTAAAGCATTTTCATGCATAGGGAATTCCTGTCCCTTTAAATCAGTTGATTTCTATATTGCAGCAGAGTGGCAGGCTGCAAAAATAATCACTATCTTGCCACTCCACTATGGGGCTCTGCATCGACTTGGTAAGACCTTTTTTTCAATTTATTTTTATGCTGGGTTGTAACTTAAAAGTCTAGGGATAGCATAGTCTCTTTGTAATTTCAAGCTCTCCCTTTTCAGAGCACTCTATTCATTCGGGGAAGTGGGGCAGCTGAAAGGGAAAATTAAAGTTTGCTACCCATTTTGAACTGCAACACATCAATTCAGTTAGAGAGCAAGAGAGAGCAAGTGAGGAGAGAGCGTGCTCCTCCTTTCAGTAATAAAACTGCTCTCTCTCTTCTCTTAGACCCCTCAGGGTCTTTTCTCTATTTTAATACTTTTCTTGGGGCATTAAAGTGGAGCCATGGAGTGGTGGCAAAGTAAAAAGTGAAACTTTGCCGCTCCATGGAAGCCTGCCTCTCTAGCAGCCTGGACTGGCTGCCCACATGCTATGGACTCCTCCATGGCTAGCCTGCAAAAAATATACAGCATTTCTTGAAATAAAGCCAGCAGTCAGGAGTCTATCAACACTGGGGCATAAATAATTATTAACTCAAAAACTGAGCAGCAGCAAAAGTAAAAGTAAATGTTTGCCACACTGTCTTAACAGTTTCTGCTTCGATGCAGGATTTCTTTGGCAGCTATATAACAATGGAGTGGCAGCAACATAATATAAACAAGGGAGACATAATGCCACTCTGTTATACTCATATTCCACTTATCAGAGTGGATGTCTCTTTATATTTAACTGCTATTTTAAACATTTCTTTATCTATTTCATTCTCTGGCACCTTAAATCTTTATTTCCTCCTACACCATACAGATATAACATGGCATAGGCATTTTAGCTTTAAAGACTTAATTAAGCACTGCAGCACTTTATTATTCATGCAATGCACTAAATGCATTTTATGTACTTTAACTCTTAAAATGTACTTTACATTACTACACTTTATTCAACCATCACCTAATATCTTGAAGGCACTTTATATCTTTGGCATTTAATGCCATAAATGCACCTTATTTCATTCCTGCTAGCTGGCCTTAACCTGGTGCATGGTTTTAGGGAGTTCTTGGTGAGGGATTGATATATAGAAACTAGAAATAAAAGCAGTAAGAAAAAACTTTTAGTGACAGATAGAAATGATTGATGTAGGTGGCCAACCTATGCCAGGGGCTGAAAAATGTAAATTATAGCAAAAGGAGATACTGTTGTGCAACAAATTTCAGTAGGGAAAAGCAGAAGACAGGAAAGGCTTTCCTCCACCTGGCATTTGGACTGCTAGAACACAGTTCTACCACAGGGGCAACAAGCAGAGTGTAAACAAAATCTGGAAGGCCATGTGTGTGAATGCTAGAAGTCTAGGAAATAAGATTCCAGACCTAGAGTCCATCATGGCAGAGGCTGACCTGGATATTGTTGCAATTATTGAGGCATGGGGCACTGAAAACCATGACTGGGACATGGCCATAATGGGTTAAACTCTGTTTAGGAAGGACCAGGTGGGAAAGATAGGAGGGGGTCTGGTGCTTTATGTGCGGGAAAACATAGAAGCCATGGAAATACAGGAAATACAGGGAGAGGCAGAGGTACTGTTGGTCACTCTGGATATGGGGAATGGAGCCACTATTCACACTGGAGTAATCTACAGATCTCCAGCACAGAGGGAAGAATTAGATAAGGTACTGGTGGAAGTCACTGGCAAGGTGGCAGAAAAGGTGGATGTGCTGCTGATGGGAGACTTCAACTTGCCAGCTAAGGATTGCTGCCTCCCAGAAGCAGCTTCAGCTAGAAGCAATGACATCCTGAACTCTTTGCAGGAGGAATTACTCAGGAAACTAGTCAGTAAACCCACTTGTGATGTGGCAATACTGGACCTGGTACTCACTAACAGGGACAGTACTGCAGACATCAAGGTAGGAAGCCACATGGGTACCAGTGATCACTGTGCAGTGTGGTTCGATATAAGGATAGCTGGGGAATAGGATTACCAAGGGTGAGAGTCCTGGACTTCAGGAGGGCAGATTTTAAAAAGATGGGAGAATGCCTCAGAGATGACCAAAGAGGGGTGAGTGACCTTGGTGGGGTGGAGGAACAGTGGGCAAAGATAAAAGGGAGCATAGTAAAGGCAAAAACCTCTGCATCAAACAAGTGAGCAAAAGCAAGAGCAAAAGGAGACCACTATGATTCTCAAAAGAAGTGGCTGAAAAGGTAACAGTTAAAAGGGTATCATTCAAAAGGTATAAGAAGACACAGAGGAATTAGGATGGGGAAATGTATCAGGAAGCAGTGAAACAGGGAAAGCAGTAAGGAGTGCAAAGGCACAAACTGAGGAGAAAATTATCCAGGAGGTAATGAAAGGGGACAAGATAATTTTAGGTAAGTGAAAAGAAGAAAACTAGGGTGGGGGGAATGTTAGATTAAAAAGGGAAGGGGGAGACTGTTCAGAGGGGAAACAGCAAAAGGCAGAGATCCTGAACAAATACTTTATTCAGTGTTCACAGAGGAAGGAGAAGGCAAAGGGCCACAAAAATGTAACAGAAGTTTGGAGGGAGTTAGGTGGACACTAGTTCTTTTTTTGGAGGCAGGAGTCCTGAAGGGACTTGGTAATCTGAAGGTGGACAAAACAATGGGGCTAGATGGTATTGAGAGAGCTCAGGGAAATACTGGCTGCACCTGTTACAGTTCTATTTAACTGCTCCCTGGAAACTGGAGTGGTTCTGGAGGACTGGAGAAGGGCAGATGTAATCCCACTACACAAAAGCTGTAACAGGGAGGAGGCTGACAATTATAGGCCAGTCCGCCTGACATCAGTAGTGGGAAAGTTAATGAAATCAATGCTGAATGAAAAGATTGTGGAATATATTGAATCCAGTGGGTAGCAAGGCCCAAGCCTGCATGCTTTTATAAGAAGGTGGTCATGTCAAACAAATCTGAGAGATTTCTTTGACTGAGTGACTAAGGATCTTGATCAGGGTGGAGCGGTGGACATGGCCTACCTAGATTTCAGTAAGGCCTTCAACACCATTCCACATAGAAGACTAGTTAGCAAGCTGGTTAGCTTAGAAGTGGATCCAAAGGTGGTAAACTGGATGCAAAATTGGTTAGGCGATAGGTGGCAGAGAGTGGCGGTCAATGGAGTTCACTTCAAGGAAGGGATTGTGACCAGGGGGGTGCCTCAGGAATCAGTGCTGGGACCAGTCCTCCTTAATGACTTTGTAAGTGACATTACAGAGGAGCTGGAAAGGAAGGTCTGCCTCTTCATGGATGACACCAAAATCTGCAATAGGGTGGACACTCTGGGTGTGTGTGGAAAGGATGATCAGAGACCTGAGAAAATTGGAGGAGTGGTCAAGTGTTTGGCAGCAGGGTTTCAATGCAAACATTCAAAATAATGCACTTAGGGCACAGAACCCCAGAGGGGGAGTACAAAATGGGTGGAGTGGTATTAACAACCACCAAGCAGGAAAGAGACCTGTAGGTAATCATACTGGATGACCTAAAGGTGGCCAGGCAGTGTGACATGGCAGTAGAGAGGGCAAGTGGGATATTGAGGAGCATAAGGAGGGGTATCACCAGCAGAAATAGGGAGGTGATGTTGGCTCTGTATAGATAGCTGGTAAGACCCCACCTGGAGTATTGTGTCCTGTTCTGGAGACCACATCTCCAGAAGAACATAGACAGAGAGAAAGTAGTCCAAAGGAGGGCAACTAAAATGGTGCAGGGTCTGCATCAGGAGCACTATTAGGAGAGACTAAAGGACCTCAATATGTACACCCTGGAATAGAAGGGGGAAAAGGGAGATATGACAGAGACCTTCAAATACCTCACAGGGATAAATAAGGTACACGAGGAGAGTATTTATCAGAAGAAAAGGTGCTCAGGAATAAGGGGATATTCTTTGTAGCTGGAAGGGGTACATTCAGGAGAGACATGAGGAAGTACTTCTTCACATAAAGAGTGGTGGATTCCTGGAACAACTTTCCAGTGGAGGTGGTGGAGGTGATAGCAGTGGTTGAGTTCAAGAACAAATGGGATAAGCATAAAGGACTCTTGGTGGAAAAGATGGGGGAAGGACATAGAGCTGTAGATCTGGCATGGTCTGCGGTAATAGTGTAGGTAGGGAGAAATGGGCAGACTAGATGGGCCAAGCCATCCTTTTCTGCCATTAAATTCAATGTTTCTATGTTTCTAGGCATACCATGACAACGTTACTGAACTTGTAGTCATACAAAATATTTTTTTAAGAGGAAAAGGCACACTTGGGGCTGTAAAGAGAATAGAATCTGGTATGTAGAGTATCAAATATCAGATTATTAAGAGAATATTAACTTATTGGACCCAAACTGATGGAAGGAAGAAGTTGCAATTGCCAAAGATGTGTCTCCTTGAATATTTAGAGGAAGGGGTAGATAGTATCTGGTTCCCTAACCTTAATCTTTTTCTTAGGAAAATTGGGCTAGAAGATCTGAAATCTGTGCAGGCCTTATGTCATCCTAAAGAGTATCGTAAACTTATTCTACAAAGAGTACAATATGTTTTTATTCAAGAGGACTTTGCAAATGTTACCCCTTTTGACTTTCTTGTCCTTTTTAAAATGCATGGATATAGCTGGGGTATAGAACATTGCTTACAGATGTCTGACAAATTCCAACACAGAAATGCATGTCTTTTCAGATTGAATTTAATAAGGAGACACGATTTGGGTTTTCAAACACTCTACTGTCAAACCAAAATAGAATATGTCATTATTCCAAAAGAAATGGATCAAGTGTTAGCCATATCCTATCTTGGTATAAAAGGTTTGACAACTGAAGGGAAAGATTTATACATCCTGTTTTGTATGATTCAAATTGTCAGATTGTTTCTAGTCCTTCAGATTCACATACTAAGAAGCTGCTTGGCCTTTTGTTATTTTCTTGTAACGTGAAGATAATCTATACTGTGGCTACAGTTGCCCATTCGATACTGTGCACTAATGAAAAAGGAGATTAATTCAATTGTATATATGCATTTTTAAGAAGATAGTTTAATTCAGTTTTATACATGATGGCATTTATTAAATTATGTTTAATTGTTAACTATATGTGGATGCTATAACTGTATGTTTTATGCATTTTGCTGAAATAATCTTGACTTGACCCTGACTTTTAGGAGTGGGTTGCATGGGGTGAGTCATGGCAGGATAATGGCCAGTAGCAAGGGTAATTCCCATAGGATTTAATTTTGCAAATATCAGCTATGAGTTACCTAGTATGTCAGGTCTTAGTTAAAGTACAATGATTAATGAATTGCCAAACATGTACCAGGATAGGACCAGGAGTAGTTCTGTGTCTTGTCAGCAGATTATATTTGTTGTTTGGACTCTTTTCAGGTATCAGGTGATTAAGGACTGACTATGACCTTAATGAAAAGCAACCCCGATTTTTAACCAGAGCAGGCTAATACTGTATGTTAGCCTAAGCTAGTTCATACTAGTAAAGAGGAAGATACATGGTTGCTTAATCAAGATTCTTGCCAGCATATAGTGGGTTCTATACTTGGTGGAGCCATAGAATGGTTTGAAGTAACACCATGGCAAAGTGTAATCTGTATGCGTTATAAAAAGTTATGTGTCCCTGGGAGCTAATACAAAATGCATCCTGAGGTTTCTTCCCATAGTTTTGGATTTACCTTTTGGATTTAATACCTTGTAAATCTGCTCTTGTTTACTGCATGGGAAAATAGATTGACTCATTTGTCCTGATAAGCTAGGAAAAAAATAAATGGTGATCACTGGGATAAGTGTTAAATTTAATAATATTGATGTTTCCCAGATTAAAATGTATGTATTTTATGAAACATTACTAATTTGTACATATGTGTATATATTGCAGATTATTCACTTGTATCTATTTTTGTATCATACTGTTATGTATCGTATTGGAAAGTCCTATAGTTAAACATGAAAATACATGAACCTATTAGATCCTGAAATTACAGAATGGACAGCACTTGAGCTTATACTTACAGCTAGTGAGGCCCGGGATTTCCCTTCTGAACCGTCCCCCATCCAATCTCAGATCATGGCCTCGAGTGTCCCTCCCCCCCTTAATTTGAAAAGTCCCTCCATACCTGTCTTGTTTACTACTTTTCATGTACTTGAAGGTTTCAATCATTCCTCCCTTATCCCTCCTTTCCTCCAGTGTGTACATGTTCAGCTCCCTCAGCCTGCTCTTGTAGGGTATTTCCCCTAGCCCTTGGATCATCTTTGTTGCCCTGTGCTGCACCCCCTCCAGTAACTTAATGTCCTTCTTCAGGTACGGGCGCCAGCACTGAACACAGTACTCCAGGTGTGGTCTAACAAGTGACCTATTCAGCGAAAGGATCACCTCCCCCCTCCTGGACAATATACCCCTGGCAATACAACCCAGCATCTTATTGGCCTTTACAGCTGCCTTCCTGCATTGTGTTCAGTTATTCATTGATCCCATAATGAGCACCCCCAGAGCCTTCGCATCCTCTGTCAGGGGTAGCTGAACCCCTCCCAGCTGGTAGCTCCTCCACCCCCCCATCTCACCATCTTCACCACCACCCCTTTGCCTTCCAGCTTACTTCCTAGTCTCCCATGTAGCACCGAGTTGAATGCCTTACTGAAGACCAGGTAGAGTACATCCACTGCATGGCCCTTGTCCAACTGTCTAGTTACCCAGTTAAAGTAATCCACCAGGTTGGTCTGACAGGATCTGCCTTTGACAAACCCATGCTGTCTACCGTCCTGCAGCCCATTGGTCTCCAGAAGGGACTCCAGCCTCTTCTTCAGGATTGTCTCCATCAGCTTACCCATGATGGATGTTAGGTTCACCGGTCTGTAGTTCCCTGGTTCAACCTTGGGGCCACTCTTATGAAGGGGCATCATGTGAGCCATCCTCCAGTCCTGAGGTTTACTCCTTGAGTCCATGGAGGCATTAAACAGGCCTGCCAAAGGCTAACCAGGACTTCAGACACCTCCTTTAGTACCCTGGGGTGTATGCCATCTGACCTTGGTGCCTTGTCCACCCTCAGTGCCCACAAACCCTCCAGTACTCTACCCTCTGCGATTCCTCCATCTGTCACTGTCCCCACCTTGCCTGTCCTCCCACCCCCCCCCTTTGGTATCACCCCTCCTTTCTCCTTGGTAAATACTGAGCAGAAGTATTCATCAAGTCCTTCTTCCTGCTTTGCTCCTGTTTCCACCACCACCCTCATCCCTCTTAATCCTTACTATTTGGTCCTTAAAACTCCTTTTCTCCCTGATATACCAGAAGACATCCTTCTCCCCCTCCTTAATACCTTGCGCCAGCCTAAGCTGCTTAGACACCTGGGCTGCCCTTACTGCTTTTTTCACCTCCTTCAATTCCCTTAGGTAATCCTTTCTGTCTTCTCCCCTCCCAGTTTTTTGAACCTCCTAAAGGCAGCTCTTTTCTTCTCTACTTTTACCATGACCTCCTTGTTCACTCAACTAGGTTTCTTGGCCCTAGCCCTTTTACTCTGAACCCCAATACAGGTTTTGGTTGCCTCCTCAATCCCTGGTTTGATGACCTCCCACCTCTGGTTAGTGTCCATATTACAATGGATTCTGGCCAGATACCCCTTTACTTCTTCCACCATCCTCCTGAAGTTGGCCCTTCTGAAGTCTAACAGCCTTTTACCTGTTTCTACTCTCTTCTTACCCATATTTAACATGAATCACACTAAGTGGTGGTCACTCCCTGCCAGAGGTTATTCCACCCCCAGCTCCCTAACAAACTCCCCATTATCCAGCATGAGGTCCAGAGTGTTCCCTTTCCTGGTTGACTTGCTGACCATTTGCAGCAGGAAGCTGTCATGGAAGGTGTACAGAAGCACCTGCTCCCTTCTATTCATGGTGGCTGGGGTACTCCAATCCACTCTTGGCAGGTTGAAGTCCCCCACAATCACCGTGCTACCCTTCCCACAGTTCCTTCTGATTTGTTCTGTTTATTTCCTGTCTAACTCCTCTGTCTGAGTTGGTTGCCTGTACACCACTACCATCCTGAGAGTCCTATTCTTTGAATTCTGCATTCATAGTGACTCCGTCCTTTCCTCCTCCCCCTCCTCTCGAACACACTTCAGTCCTTCTCTCACATACAATGCCACCCCCCCTTTCTCACTTACCCTATCTCTGCAAAATATCCTATACCCTCGTACCACCAGGTCCCAGTCGTGGTAGTGGGTGTCCAGTGTTTCAGTGATGGCCACCATATCCACCTCCCCTTTTGTCATGAGAGCCTGTAGCTCTGCTGTTTTGTTCCTCAGGCTCCTAGCATTCAAGGTGATCACCTTCCACCCCTTTTCCTTCCCCCCTCTTCCTCCTGCTGTTCCTATCTTGCATCCCCTCTTGTACTCTCCCTTAGTCCCCTGCTTCTGATTTGGGGGGGGTAAGCTCATTCGGCTTCCCTTCCTGTGAATTCTGCATGACTCCTCCCACTTGCCGCCCCCGCTTCTAATTTAAATTCCCTTCTTTTGATATGTATTCTCCCAATCTCTGTTTGAAAACCTTCCTGCCTCCCTCACTTAAGTGAAGCCTATCCTTAGCATATAGATTATTATCCTCCTATTTCCTTCTCCACTCTCCCACCAGCCCATACCCCTTGGACTGACACCAGGTTCTTAGCCATATGTTAAATTCTTCTATCCTCTATTTCCTTGCAGTGCTCGTCCTGTGCACTGGCAGTACTTCAGAGACAGCTACTGAACGTCTTGCCTAATCACATATCAATCCCAGCTCATCAAACCTTCTCTGAACTACATCTACCATATTTCCCACCAGGTCATTTGCTCCCACATACAGAACTATATGGGGTTTCTCCCTACCCTTCTTAGCATACTTCAGAACAGGTTGACTCACCCCTTCTGCTATCATTCCTGGCATGGCCTCCACCCAAATGCGACTATGCCACTCCCCCTTGGTTCCCCATCTGATCACTTTTAGTTCTGAGTCTCCCAGTGCCAAGATTCCACCTTCTTTTCCTTGTGCTGCATTCTCTGGGCTCCTATATAATAAAGAATTGCTAGCATTCAGATGAAATTGATTTTGGAAAATAATAATGTTCTGAGTAATTATCAGTCTGAGTTCTGTTAAAAACACAGTACCACTACAGGTTTGTCTAAGGAGGTGGGTGACATCCAGCAGACTCTAGACACGGGAGTGTCTGTTGGGGCAACTTTTATCAATCTTTCTAAAGCCTTTGACACTTTTGACCAAGACACTTTCTTGTCCAGACTCAAAGTGCTGGGGTTGTTATCACCCATCTAAAATAGTTTACAGAGTACATACAGCAGAAGCAGCAAATGGTTCATTTGAAAGGATTTGTCTCAGATGCAGCACAGAGTTTTTCAGGGTTGCCTGAGGGGTCAGTTGTGGTGCCCTTGTTATTTCATATCTTTTACTTATTTATTTATTGAAATGTTTCACCAGGAAGGCATGCTGAGCAATGGGTTACTCATCTCCTGGTGCGACCTGGGGGGAAGGGAAAGAGGAGGGGTACATACATACTTACAATTAGGCATAAATCATTACACAATACAGTAACAAATGACATAATAGACAAATAATTCATGAAAACAGAGCACAGATTACAGCAAATGCAGGAAATTAAACATATTGCTGAGAAGTCAGAATAACATCATCTAACATATTTACAAGTATACAAACATCAAATCATAATTCAGTACAATTGTCCATTGGGATGGCAGAAATTAATGAGAACAGTGCGCACAAAATACAGGGAGTTTAGAGCTTATAACTAGATAGGCAGATAAAATTAGAATTAAACATAATGAAGGCAGGTTTGAAAGCAAGTACTAAAGTCCCAGTGAGAGGGAGTGGTCTTAGGGCTGAAGGGGGGGGCGGGTTAAGCAAGAAACTAACAAATACAGTTGGAAGAGAAGAAGTTATATAGGGCAGAGGAGAGAGAATAAGGGGAGGAGTAGTGTTGTATTTGAGGGGGGAGGGCATTCCAGATTTTAGGGAAGCAGTGGGTGAAAACAGACTGTCCAGTAAGTGTAGAACAGCGGGGAATTAGAAAGGAGCGAGTGTCAGTGGATCTTAAATCATGGAGGGGTGGGGTTGGGGTGGAGGGAGAGGAGGATAGGTATTGAGGAAGAGATCCTAGCCAGTATTTTGAGATGAGTTTGGTGCAGTGGGTGAGGCACCTGTTAACAAGAGAAGGGAAAGACAAGGAGTGATAGAGATCACAGAGATGTCTGCATGCAGGAGAGTCCAGGGCACAGCAGCAGAAAGAGTTAAAAAGGGGGTCCAATCTGGATAAGGTGGATTTGGGAGCAGCATTGTAGACTTCATCACAGTAGTTGAAAATAGGGAGAATCACCTTTTGCACAACATCGCGCATCGCCATAATAGGGATGCACTTTCATTTCCCATATAATGTGCCAAGCTTGGGGTGCAGCTCTTTTAGGATGGAGTCGATGTGACCAGAGAAGTTGAGGTGTTGGTACAGCCAAACCCCAAGGTATCTAAAAGAGGAGGTATCCTCAAGTGGTGTCCCATCCAGGGTGTGGAAGGTGGGCAGAATGGGGAGCCAAGTCTATAGCTGTTGCTCTTAAGTCTGTCACAGACACAAACTCCAGAGGGTGAACATACCAGAGTAAATACAGATGAATGTCTGAACACACAGCACTGCAGTAGTAAAAGTCAGCACTCCTGGCTTACCTCAGTTCATGTAGACTCATAAACATATTCATTTATCAAAAGCAGCAGCAATAACCACAGTCTCAAGCTCAGGAACAAGCATCCTTAAATCCATTTGCTGGCATGGTCCACACTGCAGTATTAGAAACTTTTTCTGAGGAAGACATCGGTGCAGTGTTGAAACATCTGCAATTACACGCGTGATGGTGTATGCTTGGAATAGCAATGGTTGGTGGGTGCAAGTTTGTTAGAAGCTTGTAATACCACAATGTGGACCATGCCAGCAAATGGATGTGAGGATGCTTGTTCCTGAGCTTGAAAATTTGGTTAGTGCTGCTGCTTTTGGTAAATAAATATATTTATGAGTCTACTTGAACTGTGGTAAGACAGTTTAATGAGTGCTGTCTTTTACTGCTACTTGGGCTGTGTGTTCATAATCCTGATATTAAAATACATCTATACACAGATGATACTATGTATACATATTAGGTAATTCTCTGAAAACAAATATAATTGGACATGCAAATTCCATTTGATCTGATTCAGTCTGTTTTTGTAGATATAAACTAGTTTTAAAGGCTAAACAATCTCAAACTTTAATATTTAGAGGAATACCCAATATTAATTTGGTTAAGGAATCTTTTATTTTTGTAATAAGCAATAATGCAGTATTGCAAAAGGCCTAGTCTATAAATACTTAGGAATATGGCTGGATTGCAGGTAGCCCTCCTTTGCTCTGTATTGCTTTCTTGACTGTTGTATTGCATCCAAGGAGATAGTACTCCTGATGCACTGTATGTATTACCAGACCCTGTATTTGTACCCTACTTTAGTTTTTTACTCTGTTGGACTGTTCATTTCAAATACCCATGCCTTGTACTCTCTGTTTCATTGTACAGCACCATCGTTATGGCCTGGGTCATGCCTGAAAATGGCCCCTGGGATCGGTGTACCTGCCTGATTAACACATTAATAAATAAAATATTTTTTTCAAAAGATTAATAAACAAATTAGCCAGCCAGGGAGTGGGTCCAATGGTGGTGGTCTGGGTAAAACAATGGCTGAACAACAGGACACAGTGAGTAATAGTAAATGGAGTTCACTTGAAGAAAGGGGGGGTTACTAGTGGGGTACCACAGGGTTCAGTACTGGGGACTGTCCTTTTTAATGTTTTTATAAGTGACATTGCAGAGGGACTGGAAGGGAGAGTATGTCTCTTTGCAGATGACACAAAGATCTGCAACAGGGTTGAAATGCAAGGTGGGGTGGAAAGGATGAAAAGGGACTTGGCAAGGTTGGAGGAATGGTCAAATGTATGGCAGCTTAGATTCAATGCAAAGAAGTGCAAAGTAATGCACCTGGGAAACAAAAACCCAGGGGAAGAGTACACAATGGGGGGTGAGATACTGACAACAACAAAAATGGAAAGGGACCTGGGGGTAGTCATATCAGACTACCTAAAGGTGGGCCAGCAATGAGAGAAGGCAGTAAGGATGGCTGGGGCAATATTGGGATGCATAAGGAGAGGCATTACCAGTAGAAAACAAGAAGCTTTTGACCCTTTGTACAGACAGCTGGTAGGCCCACATTGGAGTACTGTGTACAGTTCTGGAGACCCATCTCCACAAAGACATAGGCAGGGTGGAGGCTGTCCAGAGGAGGGCAACCTAAATGGTGCAGGGTCTGCACCAGAAGACATACGAAGAAAGACTAAAGGAGCTTAAGATGTATAGCCTTGAGGAAAGGAGAGAGAGAGGGGACATGATAGAAACTTTCAAATACCTCAAGGGAATCAACAAAGTCCAAGAGAGTAGCATCTTTCAGAAAAAGATATGTGCAAGAACAAGGGGGCACAATTTGAAGATAGAGGAAGGGATGACTCAGAGGTAATATGAGTAAGTATTTCTTCACAGAGAGGGTTGTAGATGCATGGAATGGCCTTTCTGAGGAGGTAGTAGAGTCAAAAACAGTGGGGGAATTCAAGAATGCATGGGACAGACATAAGGCAATTCTAGTGGGGTGTAGGAGGAAGTAGGCTGTTAGTTAACTAGGATCTGCAGTTTATCTGTTAGGCAAGAAAATGGGCAGACTAGGTGGGCCAAGCGGTCCTTATCTGCCATAAAATTCTATGTTAAATAAATAAATGGGACACTCATGTTGGCAAAACTGTGTCAAATCTGGAATGAAAACTGAAAATGCTTTATGGAATTAAGAAATGCTTGCCAGTGGAGTCATGAAAATCTATTGTTACTTGTATTATCGTACTGGTGTTTGACTATGGGGATCTAGTTTTTATGTGGCTGTCAGGAAGGGAGCTGGAAAAGACTGATGTTAAGTACTATAAATTTGTCCACTTCATCCTTGTGGACCTGCCACTGTGAGATTTACACAGAATTATATTGACTGAGATTAAATGAGAGAAGACATATGCATCTTGTTAGTTTTATGTACTCAAGTTATAAAGACAATGTCCCCAGTTATATTAAGAATAATTTAAAACAGTGGCAAGTCATAGAAGGGTTAACATCAGCACAGTGAGTGGAATATATATTACCCCCTCAGAAAACTAACATTGGGAGATCAGCATTCATTATATTGACCTCAAAATGTAGTGAGAAAGAACCATGTGAGTCTGTAACTCAGTGTATAGTGTGTGATGGAATGCAGTTAAGTATAAAAAAATTATATTGCAATAGGTTTGTTATGCTGCAGTAAGTATGTCATTGTCTTTGTTATGCTGCAGTAGCTACATAGCTACTGCAGCATAACAGCTTGTAACTAATGCACATGCTGTTACAGTTCAGATCAGCCATGCGGTTGGTTCAGCTGACAGCTTGTAAGTCTCACTGGCAATTTTGAACTTCTCTCGATATCAGCCGTGGTATTTTCACATGAGTTAACAGACCAGGAAACATTTATGAAAGAACAAGAGAACCAGAGAAGTATAAGAAAAAAAAACTCAAAGTGACCTAAGATTATTTGAAAGTTATTTAGCAGAAGCAGAAGAAATATAGGCAATAATGACCACACCTGTTGAAGAGCTTTATAAGCGGGTCACCAGGTTCATCTTCAGGTTGGAGTGCTGTGACAGTTCAATCTACGAGCCTAGCACAATTAAAGAGATAATTGGGAGCATAGACTGTCACCTAGTGAAAGAAAAATATAATCACTCTATATTCCATGGTAATACATCAGATTCTGAAGAAACTCTAGTGACTTTACAAGCAAAGAAAAAGTAAAAAAAAAAATGGTAAAGGGCAGCAAACTAAACAGAGTAGAAGCCCTTTCCCTGAGTGACACAGACCACCTCTTTCAGATCACAGCCCCTCTGACCTGGGTGTGCTCCCCCTGCAGTATGGTTTTCCCTACTGCTGCTGCCCACTTCACCCTCCACAGAGCCACAAGGAAGCCCGATTAGAGCCCACTGACTCAGGTGTGCTCTCCCAGCAGTGTGGCTTTCCCTGCTGCCTCTGCTCACCTCACGCTCCAGAGCCGTAAGGAAGCAAGATCAGACCCCTCTGACCTGGGGATCTCAAGGGAAATTTCAAGCTTGGTGCCTGTTTCCTGCTTACTGGTGACTGGCCATTTTACGAGGGTACTGATCCTGATTGGCTCTTAGTGTGAGCCGACTGGGTACTGGTGAATTTTGCTCTCTGCTGCTGTTTGCTTTATCATGCTGCCCCGTTCTCTCTCTTAGTAGCTAATTTTAGCTAAATTTTAAATGCTGAACTTTAAAGCTAATTTTTTTAATGTTCGTTTATCTGCTGTTGTAATGGTTGTTTACTACTGAAAGTGTTTGTATTCAGCCACAGTTTCAGCTTTTGTAAGCCGCAAAGAGCTGCTTTTTTCCCTCTCTCACTTCCTGCAGCTGACCTATCTTCTGCTCCAGTCCCTAATCAAAGCTTCTCTCTCCTCTCTGCCATTTCTCCTACTGCTCTACCCACTCCCTCCCACTCCTCAGTCTCTCATTCCTCCAAACTTTTCCTTGCACTCAGTGCTGACCTGCCCAGCCCCCCGCTTCATTCTCTCTCCTCTCTCAGTGTTCTTCCCAACCCCCAATTAAGCTAATCCTCCCCAGATGCCTCAGCCTCCAGCTGCTCAATTGTCTATTCAGATCTGCCCTAGCCCCCAATTCCTATATAATCTTCTAACTTCTGCTGCTTCTTTCTCTTTCAGGTCAGAGCCCCCTGACCTGGGTGCGCTTCCCCATGGTGTGGCTTTCCCTGCTGCTGCCACCTCCCTCACCCTCCACAGAGCCACAAGGAAGCAAGGTACGGCCTGGCTAGCATCTCCAGGGAAATTTCAAGCTAGGCACTCATTCCTGCTTACTGGTGATTGGCCATTTTCCGAAGGTACTGCTCCTGATTGGCTCTTACCGTGAGCTGATGGAGTACTTCTGAATTTTGCTCTTTGCTGCTGTTTGCTTTATCAAGCTGCCCTGTTGTCTTTTCTAGCAGCTAATTTTAATTTTAGCTACATTTTCTCCCCCTCCCACCCTCCCTGCCCTGTCACTCTTTAAATCCTCTTGCTGAACTTCCGACTCCTTCCCTCAGTGCAGCTCATCCAATTGAATCACAGTGGTTTTTCACCCTCAGGATTTTTCCTCTCCCTCTCTCCCTGTATTACCTTGTTCAGTAACTGTCTGTAATTAGATCAAGTAGCAAAGTCCCTCTGTCATTGCCAAGCAGCTAATCTCCACTTCTCCACTCCTCCACTCCTGCTCCTTCTGTCTATTACATCTTATCCTTATACTTTCACTCAGTCGCACCCATCTCCCAAGTCACCCACCTTGCCCCTCTTCTCCTCCATCCTCCTCCTCCTGTTTCTCCTACTTGTTTTCCTTCCCTTCCCCCCAGCATCCCCTCCTTCCTGTCACCTCCCCAACCACAGCCCTGGCCCTATTTCACTTCATCCACCCATCCTTTCATTGCCTTCTCTTCTCGCTGTCCACCACCCCTCATGGCCCACCCCCATACCCACCAATACACTACCCTTTCCCCTGTCCCCCAACCCATCATACCCTTTTCCCCCTCACTCCCCTTCCTCCCTCATCATCCACCCCTCTCTGCTCCCCTCTCACTTCCTAAACCTCAAGGCTCTATATCACTGCCTAAACCTGTCTGAACCACCCACCGTGCACAGTTCTACCAAATCAAAACTCCCCCAATTCCTTCCCCTACTCCTGCTGGTGACATGCAACCCAACCCTGACCCCCCCATACTGCATCCCACCATCATCTTATCCACAACCCTTCTGGGGTTGCCCTCACCTCAGACCTCGTCCTCCCTCCCTAAGGGCCTCTGTATCTATCATCTCAATGCCCGGAGCCCCCACCCTAAACTGGACACCATAAATGTTAGAGTTATCCAATATCACCCCAACATATTCCACATGTCAGAAACTTGACGGTGTTCCAAAATCCCTAACTCCTGTCTTACCATTCCTGACTTTAACTTATTCCACCAGGATAGAGGTAAGCGAGGTGGGGGGTAGCCTTGTACATCAGGCAATCCATTTCGAGCTGCATCACCCTCAGAGAATCCAGCCCTTCCTCTCATGAACTCATTATTGCCCTTGTATCCCTTCTTTCTTCAACCCCCTCTGTATTGGTGCTCTATATGTCCCACCCAAGGTCTCACCTGACTCTGTTATCAAGGCCATCTCCTCTATCTCCAGCCTCACATCCAGAGGTGAGCTTTTGCTCGAAGATGACTTCAATATCGACTGGCTCTCGCCATCTGCCAAGCCTGCCACCCTAATGATCGAAGCCCTCAACCTCTCTCAACTCATCCAGGAAGCTACAAGTCTAAACCCTAGGTCCCAAAACCACTCCCTTCTAGACTGGATTTTATCCTCCCATCCCCACTGCATCAATGCCTCAGGCATCCTCTCTGACACCCTCAGCGATCACTGTATCATCTATTGCATTTGCAAAACCCACACTCCCCACTCCCCTCCCAAATTCATATGGACCCCACCCCCATTCCCTCAATGAAGCCGCCCTGCTGCACAAACTCACAGTTGCTGACTGGCAACTAGTCTTTTCTGCCCTAGATGTAGACCATGCCCTAAATCACTTCTACAACATCTTCAGTTGCATCTGGGACCTGCATGCACCCCTGAGAAAAGTAAGGGTGAAGTGCTACCACCACCCCGGATCACTTCCAACCTCATTGCCATGCGCCGTTCCAGGGACAAAGCTTGGAGATGCTACAAAGCATCTCTCACCCAAAGTGACCTCCAGTCTTACAAACAACTTAGAAACAAGTGCACCAAGGCAATTCACTAGGCCAAAGCTTTTTATTTTTAAATCTGAGCTTGATCAGAGCGCAATCTCCCCAGCTTCTTTCTGGAAGGAGATCCACTCCCTCTTGGATCCTCCCTCCCTACAAGCCTACCTGGTTCTTAAAATTGATGGCTGCCCTGTCTCTGACCCTGCCTCAGTTGCTGATGCTTTCAACAAGTTCTTCATCTCTTGTGCCCTGCCTGATTCCCCCTCCCCACCTGGCACATCTCCTTTCCCTCCTGAGTTTCCCCTCAACCACCGGCTTCCTCTTTCCTCCCTCATTTCTATTGAAGTTTATTCCATGCTCATCTCTCTCAACCCCTCTAAAAATATAGCCCTGATGGCCTCCACCCTAGACTGCTCCACATCTCCACCCCTGCATTAGTCACCCCCTTGACACAAATATTAGACCTCTCTCTCTCTCTCTCTCTCCACAGCCTCTGTTCCCAATACCTGGAAATCAGCCAAAGTCCTCCAATTGCACAAGGGTGGTGATCCATCATCCCTAAGAAATTATCGGCATATCTTGCTACTCCCCTCCCTTGCTAAAGTCCAGGAATCCCTCATTCTTGCCAAACTTTCTGACTTCTTCTTCTTCTCAGATAACTCCCTATCACCTGTACAATCTGTTTTTTGGAAACAACAATCGACCATCACCTCTCTGCTGCGTGTCACTGATTCCATCTTCATTGCTATGGACCAAAGCCATATCACTGCTACTATCTTCATTGACTTGGCTAAAGCTTTCGACTCCATCTCCCACCCTCTCCTTCTTCATAAACTTATTTCATTCAGCATTGCTAAACCCACAGTTGACTGGTTTCATTCTTATCTCCAAAATTATTAACAATTGGTCCAGAGAGGTGCTGCACTTTCTGCCCTCTCCCTATCCTCTCTAGGATTCCTCAAGGCTCTATCTTTGGCCCCTCTCCTCTTCTCTCTTTTTATAAATGACCTTACCTCTGCCTGTCATTCATCTAATTTACTGTACACTTGTACACGGATGACACCGTCATCTATGCTTCAGCCCATCCCATGAAGGTGTCCTCCCCGATCTCCAAAACGACTTCAACAGAGTCCAGTCCAGGTTCCAATCAAACCAGCTTAAACTTAATGGCAAAAAGACAGTCACCATGTGTTTTGGTTCCAGATAGAAGCTGAACTCCCTCCCTGTCCCACAGCGATCAACACCCTGGACAGTTCTCCCCTTGAGATAGTCCCCGCCTTCAGGTACCTGGGTGTTTGCTTGGACAGTCACCTCAATTTCTCCATTCACATTGACACCATCTGCACCAAACTCCGGCCCAAACTTGCCATCCTTTACTGCCACAAATCCAGCCTCCCTCTCCCAACTCAGCATGAACTAGATCTCAAAATAATTTGGCCAGTCCTGGACTATGCTGATGTAGTCTATGGCACTGCTTCAGCTTCCTCCCTCTCCTAACTTGACAACCTCCTCAATTCCTTTTGCTGCTTTGCCACTGCCTCTCCTCCTCTTACCCATCATTGTCTCCTCTATGTTTGTCTCCTCCTTGCTCCACTTTCCCTACAGGAGATCGATCTACTGTACCTCTTTCATTACTAAGTACTGGTTTGGCTCCCTACCCCTCTACCTATCTTCCCGCCTCATGCCAGCTAAGCCCACAACCTACTCTCTATGCCACTGGGACTCATGCACCTTCTTCATTACCCTTTCCCACACTACTTCTGGCCAGTCTGCCTTCTCATACTGTCTCCCTCTAGTCTGGAATAACCTACCCTCTGACCTTCACCTTGACTCCCCTCCCTCATCCCTCAAAAGATTTCTCAGACAACTTCCCTCTCCTCTGTGCCCCCAATGCTCCTAAACTCACCCTCAACCTCCTCTCCCCTTCTTATCTCTCAGCCTGAGTTGACTACCCTCCTGATCTCAAGCTCAGTTTCTGCCTGCTCCAGGTCCTTACTAGGGACCCAAATGTGTTAAAATATCTAACTGCTTGTCATGCTTTGTTTTCCTGGTGGGTGGGTGGAATAGTCATCTAACATTATGGATAAGTTTGTTTCCCCAAAACTTGCAGAAAGAGGTGGCCTGACCCACAGGCCTGTAGGAGGGGTTGGGACAAGCATCTCTCCTACTACAATGTCCCACTCTGAGGTGGGTCTGAAACCTAAGACAATGCAGAAACCCACCCTCACTTCAATTCAGACTTTCCTCCATGAATTTCAAGCTGAGGTCAGGCAGTCAACTGCTAGAATTGAAAATTCATTAACAGAAATTTCCTCTTATTGTGCTGTGGTAGAGGCATGGGTGGAAAACATAGAGAAAACCATGAAGAGTAATACAGGGCAGATCAAAGCGGTATCGGTGAGAGTCCTAACTTTAGAAGGAGCTACTGATGCAGCACTTCACAAATAGCTGACACAGATGGCAAGACTGGAACATTTGGAGAATACTATCTCACAAAGGAATCTGAGACTAATTGGCTTCCCAGGGACAATCCCTATTGCAGAGCTAAAAGAAGTAGCTCAAAAGGCACTCATAATGACTTTCTCAATTGAACCTTCCCAATCTTAGAATCTGTTTTTCATCCCGCACCTCGACAATCAAAAGAGCTGATGAATCCATTATTGCAATCTGGAGCCAGATACATAATCCTAACCTTTCAAATATTGGCTGGAAGAAACAAACTTCTTCAGCTGGCCAGGCAGAAAAAAATGTTTTTTTTAATGGGGGTCATTGGATCCATCTGTACCTAGATTTTTGCATGCAAACACAGCACAGGAGAAAAAGATTTCTTCCTACAATGTCTGAATTCAAAGAAGCTGGAATATCAGGAGCCATACTCATGACAGCATGTTTGAGGGTTCAGATTCAAAGCAAGAATCATTACTTAGAGGATCCAAGATGTGGCTCAAACTTTTTATGAAAGCAATGTTCGAATCCTGGAAGATATTGGCTAAGATTTTGAAGAAGAGGTTGAAGCTGAGATCATTGAGTAGGATCTCAACCTGCCTGAAACTGAAATGAACTGTGCCTCTTGAAACAGCAATGGATTTTTCATTTGTTTTGTTTTGTTTCTGTGTTTTTCTCCATTGGTTTTTCAAATCCTTGAACCCCGGTTTGATAGAAATATAAAAGAGAAGTTGATGCCTATTTGTTTGTCTAAATACTATTAGTTGGGAAGTTAAAGCTTGGGGTATAAATGGAATTTTCTTATCTTTTTTGTTGTATGTAAGTGGCTCTGACAACATTTTTGATAATATTTCTCTTGATCCCCCAAAATAATGAAAAAAGTTTTTTGTGCTTTGTTTAGTTACAAGAGTAATACTTGAAAATTAATTCTCTTAAGAATAATTATTTTATTGTAATTACATGTAACTGTGATCCTTCTTTTTCTCTTTAGGGATAAAAATAAAGTATATAAAAATATATTAATCTCCTATAAACTCTTATTTATTGATTGTATCGTAACATTGTTTACTCCTTTATGTACCTTGCACCCGAGTCACACCTGGAAACATGCCTTGACTCAATGTGCCTTTCCCAGTCACCAATTTTAAATAAATAAATAAAAATAAACAGCTGTACTTTGGGGCTCCAAAATGCAACCTCTCTACTGAACATGGTTTTCTTCAACTGTGGGCTGTTTTCTGCCCTATGAACACTGGAGAATTATTTGTTAAGATGGGGGGACTTACATCTGATGACTGACTCTGGAGGGCATCAGTTTTTAGAGCTGTATGAGAGGCAGACTAAAACAAGGAGTGATGAAAACCCCAGAGATATTCCAGCAGTCAGGCCATGAGTGCATGAGAATTTGAGCAACCCCCAAAGATGTCCTGTGGCTGCCTTCATAGCCTATAAAAACCAATGCCCAAACATAATGATGCTGGATTACTCTCCATTCTATCTAGCCACAAATATAAATCTGAAGCCCAGTCTATCTAAATTGTACTTCTCCATGCCCATTGGAGAAAATAAGATTGGAGCCACAGTAAAAAAGATGAAGCTCCAGGCAGGGTTGCCAGCCACTAAGCAGTTAAAGAATCACTCAACTTGCAAAACTGCAATTCTGATGCTCGTTGACAGCAATGTACCCCCAAACAAGGTATAACAAGTCTCCGGTCACAAATCTCTACAGTCAATTAATAATTATAGTGTGCTGTCAGAGGGCAAACAGAAACATACAGTATGAGCACAATTCTCACAGGCAGCATGAAACAATGTGAGCAACCATCTACATCTACAGCTTCTGTATTTGTGGCATCACAACCTGAAATGTCAAGAAAGATTTATGCATCAGTTATCCGAGCTGACCAATTTTTGTCTGTTTGTGGACAATTACGTATTGTCAGCAGGATTTGCTATAAATGTCTACAATTACCAGACAGAGCTGAAGAAGAGAAAAATCCAAGATGATGAGGAGTCCGACTAATGCAAGTGAACTATGTTTTTTTCCTCTGTTGAACCTGCCTCTTCCCTTTAACATTTGACTTAGATTTTTTTTTTTTGCAGGTCAGTCTCAGAAGATCGTGAGACTAAGAAATATCTGAAGCACCTCCGGAAGTAAAATCAGCTGCAGCATCCGCAATTAAATAATTTTTTTTTAATGTTATGTAGTGTTTTTGTGCCACTGTAGTTTTTTATCTCTGTGTATTTACAACTGTGCTCACTTGAGAAGCGCACTGCCTGTAAACCTACTATCTCCCTGCCCATAAGTAAAACTACTGAATGACTTGAAGTAACTGTCTCAGTGCCTAGTTCTTTTGTATTAATTTTTAATGAAAAAATGCCCACTCGGGCATCATACCCTATTCAAGAAAATGTATGCTATGATGACTGCTCAGTGTGACACTCACGGTATACATTATCCTCTATTTAGGGTATCTGGAAGGTATTCTGTGGGCTTGAGTTTAATTCCCTGTAAGCCACATTATTTCTTTCTCATTATAATTTGTGATTTAAATTGCTTAAAAGTGGCTAATACTGCACCAAAAAAAATTGCCATCTTAATTATTCTTAGCCATAAGATATGTAATACCAAAGAAAGAAAGTATGTCTGGGAACCCCAGAATCAATCATTGAGCCAGTAGCTCAGTGGTTAGAGCACCAGCATTGTATTCTGGGTATCTGGGTTCAATTCCCAGTATGTCACATTATTTTTTTCGCAACAATTTGTGATTTAAATTAAGTATAAATAAATAAATAAAATAAAATTGCTTAGCAGTGGCTAATACTGCACCAAACAACATCTAAGTGTCATCTAGATTATATAGGTCCAAAAGCTTGGAATTCTATGTCCTCCAGTGTTAGACCTGTAAAAGGGACAGTGGTCTTGAACAAGATAACAAAAGAAATGCTAATAGATTTAGTAAAGAAATATCAGCCATGCTGCTATGGTTATGATATAGGATGACCATCCTTAAAGTACTTTTTATGAAAACAGTTTAACCATAAATGATAATTAGTTTTCAGATGCAGTTTTAAAATTACTAGTATTTAGGGTAGTTATTTTCTAAGATACATTTTTAGATTTCTCTGTGGAAAACTCCATATTTAAGTATATGTAATATGGTTCTAGTCAAAAAGCGCTAAAGAAAAATAGTGCAAGCAATAAAAGCACTGCAATAATAGGGTGTCTAAAAAACAGCTCAGACACGGAACTGCTAAAATTACACAGAGGACACAATCCTGTGACTATCATTTGGGGGGTTGCCCCACACACTCCCTTACATTATATAACCAACTCTGAGGGGGGACAAAAGTGGGGGGTGGGGAAAAAGTCTGGGAGGTGCCAGTAGAGTTGCTGTGAAGTCATACTCCTCCCACAAAGTTTGTGTGAAATTCGCAGGTGGACTGTAAAATTCACAAGTGGAGTGAAAGAGTAATCACAGCTTCAGGTTCAGCACTGTAATGCACTGTGCTGTTATTCCCCCATAGCTGTAATTGCTCATGCTGTTTTCCCTGTGCAGTTTTTACTGTGCTCTTTTTCCTTCATGGTATTGAAAGGCTATGATGTAATATGTATTGTAGTGGCACAATAGCTCCACCATAATTGGGGTTTGAACAGAGACCTCTGTGTTACTTTGCACTTTAATAGCTTTGCAACCATTCAACAGATTTGCATAAAAGTTTGCATGTGAGGTCTCAGAGGTATATCTCTTGACATGCCAAAATTTGTTCTGGTTGGATGTGCAGGTTCTGAGACCCAGATGGCAAAAAAGGTGAAACAAATCTGAATTTTTTTGCTGTTTTGTTTTTTTATCACTGCTAAGAACCCAGAAGATTTGGAATTTTGATCTGAAATTGTCAGGGTAGAAAGTGCTTGGGCCACAATGGTGCCCTTCACTAATTTGGTGTAAAAATATTAATCCATTCCAAAGGTCTTACATTTTGAAATGTTGGTTCTGAGCCTGCTTAGTACAGTCTTTTGAATACCTGTTTGGAACAAAAAAATAATGTGGTCCATATGAAAAAGGATAGTTTTTTTGTATGGGTGTAATCCTTTGTCATGAGGAAAATATATTTTTTGTAATGCCTCAATCTTGTTTTTTTTTTTTTAAAACAAATTTTGAAAACTCACAAAAATGACATCCTGCACACACACCTGCACATGTGCTTTGCTAATTGGGACCCTGTTAGGTGGATTCTGCACTCACTTACATTATGGAAAAATTACCCAGAAAATGAGTTAGTCCTCCGGTTCCCTGCTTGAATCTCTGTACAAATGAAGAGTATGTTGTCTGACTCCCCCCACTTTCTACAGCCCGCCACACACAATTAACCTGTGCATGTGAAATATATCACCCCCCGCTTCTGTGCCTTGTGTGTGCACAGCTGTGCACCTTCCTTTTGTTGCCATTGTTGTAGTTTTGTTAATTAAACCAGTGCACTTAGTGAGGTAGGCCTGTCTCACTGAGTTGACTGTATGTCATCTGTCAGTTCCTTGCTTGGTTCCATGTTTGACTGAAAAGGTAACCCTCTTCTTCCCCTTTCTCAGTAGCAGTGTTTTTTATTTGCTGCTGCTTTTTTTGGGGATACAGTATAACTGCTAAGGTTGGCATGAGTATTACTGTAGTTCCACAAGCACTAAGTGAAGAATCACACACAAAGGCACTACCTAGTAATTGTTGTGTTTTACACAGTAACCACTAGTGACCTGATCCATCATGTCTTTAGCAACCTTGCAAATATGCTGCTTGGTCCAGCCCCAGCAAAGCATCTGCACCGCTGTCCCCAAGTGGTGAGGGACAGGATGATAGACCCACAAATGTACAGCACGTCCAAGTGATTACTGCCGGTATCATCCCTGGGCTGCCAAACCCACAAACAATCTATGCAGAACAAAGAAACACTTGGGGGGGGGTGCAGTAACAAAACACAGTTAAAAGCAGTGGAGAATAAAGTGGCCAATACATTTATTTGTGCTAAGGTTGGAGGATGCCAATAAAGCTCTGGTGCTTTGACCAGAAACTGGTCTTTGTCAGAGGTCATGTCGGCAACATACAAAGACACTATGAATATACAACCCTTAAAAAACACACACCATAAATAAGTGAAGTTATAATAAATGAGACTGAGATGCCCTTGTAACAAAACAGGGAAAGGTACTGTATCAGGTGACTTTGCTAAACCAGTAGGAGGAAAGAGAGCTTACCTGGGGGTGTGGTTTAGACACTAGAAAAGCAGGTGAGTCAAATTACAACTTCCTGTTGCTAGCCTTGCTTGTAGAGCAGAAAGCAGCTAACTAAAAGAAGCTACATTTTCTTGTTAATTAAAACTTATATCTCAGCAGGAGTCAGTGTCAGTTAAGATTAAGTAGACAGATAACTTTATTAGAAGTAGAAGGGGTCTTATTTAGGGTTAAAAAAGAAAAAAAGAAAGGCAGTGTGTGTTCTGTGCAGGGAAAGATACTGTATCAGGTGACTTTGCTAAACCAGTAGGAGGAAAGAGAGCTTACCTGGGGGTGTGGTTTAGACACTAGAAAAGCAGGTGAGTCAAATTACAACTTCCTGTTGCTAGCCTTTTTT
Source organism: Neoceratodus forsteri (assembly GCA_016271365.2). Lineage (NCBI taxonomy): Eukaryota > Metazoa > Chordata > Ceratodontiformes > Ceratodontidae > Neoceratodus > Neoceratodus forsteri. The sequence continues at coordinate 876,673,799 of CM057449.1, forward strand.
CTTACTAATTGCCCTCCAACCCACCCAAAGCCAGTTCTACTTTTATAGCCACTGGATTTGACTGTCAACAGGAACTTCCTGTTTGGCAGTAGGAAGGAAAGGTTCATAGAGAAACATTGGTTTTTTCAACCCTAAAGTAAAAAAAAGTAGCTCACTCTCTCCCACTAGCTGCTGGTGGTCTGATATTGAGCAAGAAAGAAGGAGGCTACTGAAGAAAATAGGAAGTTGCTGTCCCAGAACAGGAAGGGTCAGAGTTGTAAGGAGAGGAGAGAGTAAGCATCCAGAGAAACAGCAGAGAGGACACAAAATAAGACATGATAGGAGTGGTGCAGTGCTATGGCTGTGGGGCGGCAGTGTTCCGGGAGACATTCTGGAGGCTGCGATGCTGCCCTATTTGCAGGCACCTCTCTGGTCTGAGAGAGGAGGTTGCCCGTCTCCAGGTTGACCTGGCAAGGATTCGTGAAACCTCCTCCCCCACCCAGGGACCACCAGGGCCAATGCCACTACCTCAGAGGTTGCCAAGAAAGAGGAGAGGCTGGACCAGGGTGGGCTCAGGGAGGGAGAGGGTGATGGAACAGAGTTGCATCCCTCCAGCTGTACCTCTCTACAATTCATTTGCTCTTCTGGTGGATAGTGGTTCCTCTATGGAGGCACCTGTAGTAGAGACCAAGGAGGATGCTGGGAACCTTCACAAAGAAGACCTACAGGAGGGTGGCATAGGACCCCACAGGGGAAGAAAACAACTCCTGGTGGGGGACTCAATCATTAGGGGGTAGAAATGGGGGAGGAAGGGGAGAGGGAGGTAAGGTGCCTTCCTGGCACCACAGCTTGGAGGGACAGGAAGCGAATCCTCAGGATCGTGGGAGGAGCTGCATGAGGGAGGGAGCTGGATGTCATTGTCCACCTAGGGAGAAATGACCTGGCTAGGAATAGGATCAGAGCAGTACAAGAGGAGTTTATAGAGTTGGGAAGGGGCCTTAGACAAGTAGCACACACGGTAACCTTCTCGGAGGTGCTGCCTGTCTATGGCAAGGGAGATGCTAGGGCACTTCTCACCAGGGAATTCAATGAGTGGTTGAAAAACTATTGTGGAGCTCAGGGTTTTGGCTTCATTGGGGACTGGGGAGCCACCTGGAGGGATGCAGACCTACACTGGTGCGATGGTCTGCATCTGTGCGAGGGGGAAGCAGGATCCTAGGTGAGAGGTTTAAATGCTTCATTGGCAAGCATTTAAACTAGCCAAGGGGGGAGGCACTGAAAAGGAGCAGGGAAATACCAGCCTCCCCCCACAAAACATGGTGATTAGTGAGGTAAACACCAAGGTACAGAAGTTATTAGGGAGCAGAACAGATTTAAATGTAAAAAAAGGCAAAGGCAGTAAGGACAGAAATGGGGCTAAAAGGGGTAGCGCTATCAAAAAGTGGAGGGTGATGAGTACCAATGCCCGTAGTCTGTGTAACAAGCTCCCTGAACTAGTGGCCTTGATGGAAGAGGGTTGCCTGAATATTGTGGCAGTCACAGAAACATGGTACACATAGAACCATGACTGGGATGTCAACATACCAGGATATACAATCTACATGAGGGACAGAGAGGGTAAAAGAGGAGGAGGGGTAGCTCTCTATGTAAAGGAAGGGATCAAAGCAACAGAACTAAAGAGTAAACAGGGAGCAGATGAGGCACTTTGGGTCACCCTGGAGACAGGAAATGGCACCACAATCCGTATGGGGGTTGTATACAGACCCCATCTCAGGGGGAGGGAATGGACAAGGAAATGATAGAAGGCTTTCTTAGAATGGCAGAAAAAGTAGAGATATTGTTGATGGGGGACCTGAATATGCCAGATGTTAACTGGAGCACCTTTGCTGCAGGCACATCCAAGAGCAGGGTCATTCTTGATGCCCTACAGGGGGCATGCCTCAGACAGCTAGTATTGGAACCCACTCGGGAGGGAGCAATCTTAGACCTGGTATTCTCAAATGGGGATGGAGAAAGAATCTCAGATTTAGAAGTGGGTAGCCATCTGGGAACAAGCGACCACCAAACAGTGTGGTTCACGATAAACACAGCCATACAATCAAGCCATACAAAAGCAAGAGTACTGGACTTTAGGAGGGTCGACTTTGGGAAAATGAGAGAGTGCCTCAGAAAAGCACTAGCAAACAGGCAAGAAGGAGGGGTGGAGAAACAATGGGGAGTATTCAAAACAGCCATCACAGAGGCAACAAGCCTTTGTGTAAAGCAAATTAATAAAACACAACGAAGGAAAAAACCTCTATGGTTCTCAAAAGAGGTGGCAGGGAAGGTTAAGGAGAAAAGGACAGCATTCAGGAAATATAAGGAAACACAGAAGGAGCAGGACAGAGAACTTTATCAGTTAAAGCAGAAAGAGGCTGGGAAGGCAGTCAGAATATGCGAACCCAAACCCGAGGAAAGGATAGCCAATTCTGTTAAGAAGGATAAGACCTTTATAGGTACATTAGGGAGCGAAGAAAGACCAAAGGAGGGATACTGAAGCTTAATAAAGGGAGGAATGTGGGTAGAGGGGACAGTGAAAAAGCAGGGATACTGAACGAATATTTCTGCTCAGTATTCACAAAGGAAGAGGAGGGGGAGTTACCTAAACCAAACAAGAGAAACACTCCGAAGACGGGGGTCAATATCAGTCCATTTACAGAAGAAAGGGTTCTGAAAGAACTAATAAAATTGAAGGTGGACAAAGCAATGGGGCCTGATGGGAATCACCCAAGAATTCTAAAAGAACTAAGTGTAGAACTAGTGACACCGCTGACTACTCTCTTTAACAAATCATGGGAGGATGGGGTGGTACCCGAGGACTGGAGGAGGGCAGATGTGATTCTTCTTTACAAAAGTGGGAGCAGGACAGAGGCAGGAAACTACAGACCAGTTAGTTTGACCTCAGTGGTAGGGAAAATGATGGAATCATTTCTGAAGGAAAGAATTGTTGAGTACCTAGAGGTCAGTGGGGCACAGAACCCAAGGCAGCATGGATTCACAATGGGAAGGTCGTGTCAGACAAATCTAATAGATTTCTTTTACTGGGTGACCAAAGTAGTAGACCAGGAAGGGGCTGTGGACATGGCCTACCTAGATTTTAGCAAGGCATTTGATACAGTCCCACACAAAATATTAATTCACAAGATAGCCAGCCTTGGTGGGTCCCAAGGTGGTAGCCTGGATAAAAATTGGCTAGACAACAGGACGCAAAGGGTAGTAGTAAATGGAATACACAGTGAAGAAAAGAGGGTTACTAGTGGGGTACTGCAGGGTTCAGTACTGGGACTGGTCCTTTTTAATGTCTTTATAAGTGACATTGCAGAGGAACTGGAAGGAAAAGTATGTCTCTTTGCAGATGACACAACCAACAGGGTTGATACACAAGATGGAGTGGAAAGGATGAGAAGGGACTTGGCAAGGTTGGAGGAATGGTCAAATGTATGGCAGCTCAGATTCAATGCAAAGAAGTGCAAGATAATGCACATGGGAAACAAAAACCCAGGGGAAGTGTACACAATGGGGGGTGAGATACTGACAACAGTAAAAATAGAAAGGGTCCTGGGGGTAATTATATCAGATGACCTAAAGGTGGGCAAGCAATGTGAGAAGGCAGTAAGGAAGGGGGGGTACTGGGATGCATAGGAAGAGGCATCAATAGTAGAAAACAGGAAGTTGTTATCCCTCTGTACAGACAGTTGGTGAGACCCATCTGGAGTACTGTGTGCAGTTCTGGAGACCCCATCTTCTCAAAGACATAGACAGAGTGGAAGCTGTCCAGAGGAGGGCAACCAAAATGGTGCAGGGTCTGCACCAGAAGACATACGAAGAAAGACTAAAGGAGCTTAATATGTATACCCTAGAGGAAAGAAGGGAGAGAGGGGACATGATAGAAACTTTCAAGTACCTTAAGGGAATTAACAAAGTCCAAGAGGGTAGCATCTTCCAGAAAAAGAGATGTGCAAGAACAAGGGGGCACAATTTGAAGATAGAGGGGGGACGGCTCAGAGGTAATGTGAGGAAGTATTTTTTCACTGAGAGGGTTGTGGATGCATGGAACAGCCTCCCTGAGGAGGTTGTGGAGTCAAGAACAGTGGGGGACTTCAAGAATGCATGGGACAGGCATAAGGCAGTCCTAGTGGGGGGTAGGAGGAAGTAAGCTGTTGGTTAACTAGGATTTGCAGCTTATCTGTTATTTAGGAAAATGGGCAGACTAGGTGGGCCAAGCAGTCCTTATCTGCCATCAAATTCTATGTTTCTATGTTTCTATGTAAAACAATCCAAAACTAACATACCCAAGGATGAAACACTGCATCAGGTTTATAAAACATAGTTCATACAATGGTGCCAGACAGTATGCAATGCAGTATCTTGCAAAATAACTGCAAAATGCTGCAGTATGCTGCAAAAAGCAATGTAATTCAATGGCAATTAAGCCCTCTAGTCATCCAATATTTTGAGACATCATTTACTGCAAAGTACTGAATTGTCATCTTGTCTTGCTCCACTGTATATTATTGATACATAACACAATTCCAGAGAAGGTGGTGAGATAGACTACATAGACAATGACAGACAGGTGTCTGTTTGTATTCGGTAGGCTCAAATATTTTTCCCCAAGCAAGCCTTTTAGTTCTTGTAGCATTGGGAATAGTACTACTACTAATACCACCAGTAGTACTACTACTACAACTACTACTACACGGGTCACCGCCTGTTCCATCTGTATGTTCACTGTCACATCCTTTTGTGCAGTAGTAGGAGGGCATTACAGTGTACATGCTTTGTGCAGGAAGCAGCAGACACCACCGCCAGTGTCCCCACTGCCACCACTATGGCTGCTTCATCCACAGCCAGTGTGCTTTCCACCACCACCGGTGCCATTCTTGCAGCAGCCACCCTTTCAGCTTTCACCACTACAGCAGTCACTATTACCGCTGTTCCTAAGCCCATGGCCAAAGCACCTTCTACCCTGTGACTGTGACCATGAACACCCTCCAGTGCTGACCCAATGCAATGCTTGATATTGTTTTCAGAGTACTATGTGTGTGGTATGGAGAATCGAGTATGCCACATGTAGCTTATGTTACATTAGTGAGAGCTCTATGTTGGTGGTTGAAGTGTTGTTGAGGTGTATATGGTACACCAGATTCAATGGATAGTTAATGGTGTTGTTGAAGTGGTTTTTTTAAGCTAGCCTTAAAAAAACACCTTTTCTGACCGAATACTGAATACCTGGGACCGAATACTGAATATTCAGCCCAATAGTCAGGAAAATGTATCCACACAGCCCTACTGTTTAGTTGTGTGTGGACCCAGGGATTGAGGCTCTTGAGCAGTTGGGTGAACTCCTCCCCTTGAGTCAGTGTGGACTGTTATTGCAGAACAAGCCTTCATAATTCTAAATCTCTGATACATCCAGACCAATGTAAATCCACAGGAGTAGAGAGAGGGTGACTAGGTGGAGGATTTTTGACTGCCTCTGTGTCCATCCAACCTGGAATGTAAATATCTGTTAATTGAGCCCAATGTCCACACAGGTTCTTTTAGGTATACCTGACCTGGTGGCCCCCTACCCACTGGCACACCCTTAAATCTCTGGCCTGTTCCTTTCTGCAGGCAAGAGTGGTTATTATTATTATCCAGATGTTTTACATGCTGGTAGCCACGCTAGCAAGCAGCTGTAAAGCATTTTTAAATTCAAAATACTGCTTCTCCTGTATTTTCCCCTCAGAGTGAACATATGATACTGAAAATTAGCATAGAAGTTTAAATTTTTTTTTTTTGGTTAGTAGTTTGACACATTTGGTATTATTTTTAAAGTCAAACTTTGACCCTCAGCCCAGTAATGAAATGTGATACAAGCTGATGTGGGCCTTGAAAGAAATAAGGCATGCATTACGCCTAACTGAAGTTATTTTGTTCTGCACTGCATCAAAAAAGCACAGACATGCTCCAAGAAGACTATGTGGGTTCACAACAAGTATGCATTATAAAGAACAAGAAGCAATAGCTAAATTTTAGTTCTGGTTAAGGACACTTTTAATTTTATTGTAAAGTCAAGGAATATTTATTTATTGATAGCTAGGATTGCAATTAGCTTTGAACCAAAGGTTATTTTACAAAGGTTCCGTGTCATATAACTTAGCAGCTAAAAATACACAATACAGAGTCAAGAAATCAAGAACAGGCATTAAACATGATTACATTGGCTGTATAGGGTAACAGCCATGAGCAAAGTAGTTGCATGTTACAACATATAAAGCCAAGGTAGGATACCTAAAGAGCAGGTGCTAGTTGGGTGGAGGAAAGAGGGGAGCACATGGCCAGGGTTAGAGGCCAGGGCATAAATAAGAAAGGAGCAGTGCAGTCAAAGATGACTTTGTTGGGTGATAGAGTAGGGACAGCAAACATTGGGTGTTAGGAGTGGGGTGGTGTGAGGGTAGGAGAGCAAGTGAGGTCCAAGGAAGGACTTTGAGGCTATAGGAGAGGGGAGAGTAGTGGGTTTGCAGGAGGAGGCAGGAGATGAGGGCAAGGGTGAGGTGATGAGAAGAGCAGGGAGGGGATTGGTTAAGGTGGTAGGAGCAACAGGGGAAGGGGGAGGGAAGACAGGGCATAGTATATATATTAAGGGGAAGGCGATTAGGGGAACCACATACAACCCAAATTTCTAACTATACTGCTGCTTTACTCTATCTTTAACCTGAGTCATGTCACCTAACAAAAAACAGCTGGTATTCAGCAAATTGTTAGTAAAGTACACAGTAAAATAGTGAGCTGCTTCAGCAACAGATTTATTGCATTTATGAAACATGTTTGACATATTAATTAAAACTGTTTCATATATCTCACCTGTCTCGTATTGCAGTAAAGTTGACGTTGCACTGAATCAGTTCAGCTATGTATTTATTTTAAGCTTTAAGCTATAGCCCCAGCATTAACCACTTTCCAGCTTTCCTTTAAATCGAGTCAGGCATTCAACAAAACAAAATAAAAAAATTAAATGAATTAAAAATACTGCAAAATCACCCTGTTCAGGTCATCCTTTTTTTTTTCAATATTCAGAAGTTAACATTTCTGTAGTACTCCACATTGTCAATGAGTAGTCAGTACATATGGGTAGTGTGCACCTCTACTAGGAGAAATGGCAAAGCCCAAGGCTGCAAACCAGCATAGAATCTTGTGAAAATGAACATTCCGGACAGCAGTAACTCCCCAGTCTTTTCCATGCCATCGAAAGGAAAGAAGAAAAAAATTATTTTTGGTATCTAATCCTTAGGGTTGCTATTCTGCTGAGCAGGTTGGTGTACCTGGTGACAGGGAACACCCCTAAATTTAAAATCTAGCCTATTAAGCTGTGGCTTTAAAATTGGCTAAGCTGCCTTTTTTTCCCATTTCCATTATCTGTCTGTGCTTGAACTGGGGGTCACATTCTGCCACACTGTTCTAAAGGTGTTTATTTTCCTTATCAGGTCTCCAGTTCCCTCTTTTTATGGTACCTAAGGTAGGTGCTCTTCTCTTCTGGAAGTGATTGTTAGGGTCTAGTACTTAGTATTTCTTTTTTCTTCCCAGTGTCTATACTGGCATCAACCCCAAGCCCCAAAGGACTGTTATAGGGCTGTTATTAGTTTTGTTTTTAACAGTAGGTGCCCTGCATGCTTAACACTGTCTGGTGAGGTATTGGTATTTTTCTAGTTCTGGGGACTGTGTTTCTTACTCTGGCTGTGAAAAAGAATTTTTCTCTGGAGACAGATTTTAAAAAAGAAAATATTGTAGCCTTTTAATCAGGCTTTTTACTTGGGGGGGGCAGACCTCTCAGAGCACTGGTCGTCTTTTCAAATGGCTCTTCTGAGCCACGCGGACTCCCACCATTATACCGAGCCTGTCAGTTAGGCTTGCGCTTTTTTCTCTCAGGTGGCCATCCCAAGCCTCAGTGCCATGTGTTTCATGCCTCTTGGCTTGAGCACATGCACCCTGATGTGGTGACATCACACATAGCATTGTGACATCTCATACACATGCACTCGCATGAGCATGCGTGTGCCAATACTTTCTCAAGTACTAAATGAGGGGAATGTGTTTTCCCTGCTCAGATCTCATTATTTTTCTCCAAGATCATTCCTACTACAGTCCTTAGTGCCATCCTTCCTCCTGAAGACAAACCCACTGCCTCCACTGTATCACATGATGACACCCAAGAAGACCAATGTAGGCCACAATTCTACTTCAAAACTATCTCGTTAAAGGAGGACACAGTCAGCTATGTTAAGCGAATTCTGGGAAAAACAAGGATGGGGAGTGACTCACTTGACATGAAACAAGCTGCCCTGGTCCTGGATGAGCTTGCCATCCCTCTGACTAAACTTTTTAACCTCTCGCTCAGATTCTCACAGTTTCCCAAGGAATGGAAACGTGCCCTGGTCACCCCTTCCATAAAAGTGTAGACCACACATTAGTTGCAAACTATAGGCTTATATCCAGTCTCTCCCCACTGTCCAAAGCACTCAAGAGAATTATATCTGATCAACTTGTCTCATATCTCAGCCAGTATGATGTCCAGTGTGAACAACAACACGGTTTCCATAAAATGCACAGCACCACCCCTGCACTGATTGAATAACGAAGCATACTACACAAGGCTCTTGACAAAGGACACCTGGTGGGCTCTATCTACATAGACCTCACCAAGGCTTATGATTTAGTAAACCATGTGTTACTACTAACAAAGCTACCCACATTAGGTCTCTCTGCAGACACTGTACTCTGGTTTAAAAGCTACCTCTCAGGCAGATCTCAACAGGTTAAGATAAATGGGGAGCTCTCTGATGCCAGGACTGTCACATTGGGTGTGCCGCAAGGCTCCATCCTGGGGGTCCCTTTTATTCATCCTCTTCATCAATAACCTTCCTGAAGCCTGGCCTAGTTGCACTGTCTTACGTTACACAGACCCCCTGCCAGGACTTACTCGAGACCTCCAATGCAACTTTACATCCCTCGAGAATTGGTTCCAGAAGAACAAGTTTGTGCTCAACTACAAGAAGAGCAAAACAATGCTCTTCTAAAGTGCACAGAAGAGAAATAAAGTACAAGCTCTCAACATCCTCAACAGTAAGGGTGACCCTCTAGAACAGGCAGAAACTTTCAGATACCTTGGGGTCACCATCGACCAGACTTTCATTTGCACCACACGTTGACCAAACCATCTGCAACATTAACAGGAGACTAGGAGCACTATATAGACATAGGTACAACCTTACCTCAGAAGCCAAAAAAGTGGCAGTTACAAATTCCATCCTCCCCATAGTTGACTATTGCTTAAAAGTATATGGGAGTCCAGTTAGTCCTGAACAAAGCCTCCAACTCTGTAACTGGGTCTGACAAACTCACGCACACCTGCACTCTTTACTCTCACATAAACTGGCTTCCAGTGCAGGACAAACTAAAATATTAAACCTGCCTGCAAGGAATGAAAGCCCTCATGGGCCTGATCCCCCCCCCCCCGGGCTGCAAGGTAGGTCTCCTACAACCTGTCCAAAAATCCGTACCCAACCAGAAGCATGACTACCAGTACACTGGCTGTTCCATTCAACTGAACAGCTCTAGCCAAATGTTCCTTTGCAACCAGGGCACCAAGCTGGCTTAACGAATTTCAGGTATTACAAAAGACACCTACTAAACTGGGTCCTTTCAAATGGGAACTTCTAAATGTAATCCTACTGTACCTGGCTCCAAATGTAGCTGCTTCTCTTAATGAAACCCCATCCTATGCAATGTCACTTGTCTTCTGCACCTCTACCCAACCCAACCAAACCCTTGCATCATCTGATCATGGTGCTTCTTCCCCCTAAGGGCTCCTCTTACACGTGCACATGATGTCAGCACCTTATCCACCACATGGTCTCCTCACACATTTGCCTCTCCTCCGTCCCAATATGCCATGAAAGTGCACTGACTTAACCTCTGACAATGCCCAAATCGGCTGCTACCTTTCTATAGCTCCTAGTGCCTTTGTTATGCTTTGTGTTATTTGACCTGTTGAATGTTAACTTTTGTTCACTCTGTATTGCTGAAACAGTACTTACATTACTCATTCTGTTTTATGTCACTGAATCAGTATTGTTCAGCCTTTGTTAATCAGTTTTTAATACTGTCTTTGACATTGTGTAACTAAATTGTTATTCTGATGAAGAACCTTTGTAAATGAGCATTTCGGCTCTAAGGTATTTCCGAACTTTGAAATAAATAAATACTTGAATGAAAAAAAAAAACAACTAAATAAATAAATAGCTGGTAGAAACACTACTGTCTGTTAGTTCTGAACTAAGACAAAACTGTTTGCGCCCAGCAGTCAGTAGCCAGGTGCAGAGATGGGGTGAGAACCCCACACTAGAATCAAACAAAAACAAACCCTCTGCACTCAAGTTACCAAAAAATAAATACTCACGGATCAATTTCTATTGATTCTTCCCAAACAAGGCACTCTGCACAGACACCATGTCTGTCTTACCCCGTCGGCCCACCGGGAGATCTTCCAGAAGATGATCCTCCCTATCTCTGACTTTGAAGACATAGCCTATAGTGTTCCCCTAAATCCACCGTTACCAGGCTGGACACTGTTCAACTCCTTCTGTTACTTTGCTCTTGCCTGTTCACCATGTACACATCACTGTGACCTCTACACCGCTTCTCTCCCTCACCCCTCCTGGGGCCAGACATATTGCCCACAGTGCTTCATTAGTTGGGAAGTTCTGGCTTGGCTCCCTTCCACCCTACCTCAATGTCATCCTCTACCCCCCTCTGACTCCTTCCATAACTCCCCCCCCCAATAGGACCCTCACCCTGCAAGCTTGAACTTCCACTTCAGGGAGAGCTGCCTTCTCCTATCACTTTCCAAACATTTGGAACTCCCACCCCTTGGATATCCACTCTACACCATCTACTCTCTCATTGCCCTGTCTTCTTTGACACTACATTTCTCCATCCTGCAACTGCTCCTGACCCACATCTCCTTCACTACCTTTCTTTTCCCCCACTACTTTCCTATTTTACCAATTTTACCAACTTCACCCCCCCTTCTGCCCCTTCCTTGGCACAATGAAAGCATATAGCACTGACTGTGTTTGCATCGAGCAGTGTCCATACCCTTGGGTACCACTCCTAAGGGGTTATGGTTTGCCTTCTACCCCACACACCCTCTCTCCTCTTCAATTTCCCAACTCCATCTGCATAATGCAGTTGTTAACATTGTGAGGTCTGCTCCAGTGTGATATGGTCTACCACCTTTTTATTTCATCTCCTCTTTGTGCCAGCACCAGTTATTCTGTCCCTCAACTACCCCTCAATGTTCTTCACCTCTTCCTTCAAATCCCCTTGCAGGATGTGCATCCCAGAAGGGTGAAGAGGTGAAAGTTCACCTTACTCCCACAGGCTGGCAAAGCTCTCACTTACTACTCAAGAGTTAACCCAGGAAATTTATCTGCATCATTATGTTTTGGGTGTACATATATATATGATTTATGTCTATGAGTATGTAAGTATGGGAGTGTGTGTATATATATATCTATATGCATACATATATATATATATATATATATATATATATATATATATATATATATAAATTATATGTATGTGGGTATATACAGTATGTGTAATGCATATATATACTTAGACTATACCCAGATGCAAAGTGCTGCCTATCTATACCTCAAATATGTTTGGTATAGTTTTAAATGTATTAGTTTGTACGTACAGGCTTAAATCAATATATATTTTACTTTGATCTCTTATTCAAATGTGTCCCCTTTCCCCTCTCCTCCAGTACGCATCTGTAATCAAGCTATTCTAGCTCAGTATGGCTTTCCTGGTGAAACTTTTCAAATAAATAACTAAATACATAAATACATAGTGCTCTTCCAATGTTCTACTGCAATGGTAACCCGTGAGGTGGGCGCATGAGGAAGGGCACCGTCTGTAACGGCAACACCTTCCCGGTGCAATCCCTCATGCCGATGGGAGGGTAAGGCGACCAGATGAGGGGTTGGGTGAATTAGACGACAGGATGTCGCTATGTACAAGTGTGCGGGGGCAAGCTCGGTGAGTGTGGGCCGAGGGGTGGAGGGGCTGTAGGGGTGGAACTGCAGTGGATGGCCGAGCTGTGTCATGGCATCTGGGATTATCTAGTGGCTGGGGTGGGTGAAATTGCAGTCTGAGCCGGGTGCTGGCACGATTTTATTATGCCCGGCCAAACCTTTATTGCTTTTAATGCTTCAACCCCCAACATGCAGCCCCTGGAATTGAGAATCCTTAAGTAGGGGTGGAGGGCTAAACCCCCACAAGGGCGGTGTGGAGAACTGTCCCACAGAAAGCATTAAAAAATCTCTAGCACCATTGTCCTGCGCGTTGGTTGATTGCCGAAAAGCTTTCGCACTCTGATGTGCGATAACTGTGATCACTTTTAGGCATTCGCTGTTATCACATAGATCCGACTGCAATTAAGGCCAGGTCTGCAAGATTAACTCTGCAAGCCACGAACACCTCAGCGCATCACTCTTTCAAGCTTTTTCAGGAGGCATGGGCTTCAAACAACTTAAATACCCATTGAAACCAACCAAGAAACAAAATGACAGAAGAAAATAGCCACATGTGGGAAACTCCACCCCTGGCTGATAAGGGTGTACATAACTCCATAAGGCACACAGCTATCACAATTTAGGGATCTCTGGCCCTAGCAGATATGCATGATAAGTGAGTGGATGCTTTGTGCAGAAAAGCCTTCACCTCCAATGGAGCAAACCTCTGCACCTCCTATGCATCCTTTATTGTCACAAAAGCATTAGACTTGTGGGTTACAATGCTGGATAGATTTGTATCTGTGAATTATGATGGGGTGAGCATTTTGCTGTTGGGATCTATGGCCTCCACCTTTCCAGGGGATGCCATGGTGGAATACATATGAATGTCAGTTTGGCCCCACTTAGCACAATGTGTCTGCTGTGCTAGTTGTTTGGTTACTGAATTGGATCACGGACTAGGCATTTAAGGCCAAGCTGTTTAATTTAGCCTTTGAGGGAGGCTTGTTATTTGGATCAGACCTGTAAGACATTTTGAAAGATATCCTGGATAAAAAGGGACATCTTCCAGTATCAAAACAACAGCAAAAGTTCAACTCAGCTTTGAAAGACCAAGGAGGCAGCCAACAGAAATAGCATTGAGGGTTTTTTTTTTCTCCCTTTCAGAACTTTGGAAACCAGAGGAGTATAGGATCCTTCTCTGAGTTTAAGGGCAATAGTGGCAGAGGAGCCTTTCCCAAAAATGTAATGGAGGTCCAGGGTATAGAAATGGCACCACACAATGAGGGTACATGGGCCCATCTCTGCCCCCCACCCTTGGTGGAAGACTGCAGAAATATTACACACGATGGGCCCAGATAATGTCAGATACTTGGGTCCTGGATTTACTGGCATTAGGCTACACTGCATGGTTTACATCCATTCCCTAAAAGGGACATTTTCTACATTCACCATACCAAAGATCCCAGAGAAGAGACAAGCAGTGTCTCAAACCTTAGATCACCTCAAACAGACCAGGGCAATTGTTCTGGTGCCTCCTGATGAACAAGGCCAGGGATTCCACTTGATTTGTTTTATGATTCCCAAGACGTTTGGGGTTTTCAGACCAATTCTGGACCTGAAACACCTAATCAAGTTTATTCACCACATGTCCTTGAAGATGGAGTCCTTATGATCAATCATCTGGGCTGTCCAACCAGGGGATTATTTAGCATCCATAGATCTAAGGCATGCACATCTCCAGATTCTCATTCAGCAGTCATATGAGACATTCCTCAGGTTCTCGATCCTTTGACAACACTTCCAGTACAGGGTGCTTCCCTTTTGGCTGACAACAGTCCCCAGAATGTTCTTGAAGGTGATCATAGTTTTGATAGTACAACTTTGGCAGTAACAACATCATGTCTACCCTTACCTGGATGACTTGATCAATTGCTGCCTTGTGCTACACTGGCAAGGGAATCAGTGACCAGGACCCTGGAAGTTTTGGAGTCCCACAGTTGGGTAGTCAATCAGGAGAAAAGGTCTCTCAACCCATCTCATGCCCTGGAGCACCTGGGAGCAGTGTTCAGGATGGACAAGGGGAAGGGTCTCCTCTTGGCAACCAGGAGGGAGATCATGATAATACAGCTTCCGTGGCTGATGATCCAGTCATCAGCTTCAGCTCACCATCTACTGCAGATTCTGGGTTTCATGATAGCAACAAAAGAACTAATCCCATGGGCTCACTTATTCATGCAACCTCTTCAGACCCAGTTGCTGGCAGCTTGGGACCCAACCTCAGAGGACTATCAGGCAATGATTCCTATTTCCCCATCACTTCAACAGTCGTTGAGTTAGTTGGTGAGTTTAGAAAACCTAAGCAAGGGGTCACCCTTGGAAGTCCCCCCTCCAGAGTTGATCCTAACAACCAATGCCAGCTTAAATGATCTGAGGTGCAGTTCTGGACCACCTTCCCATTCAAGGATCTTCATCAGTGCAAGAATGGCACCTGCACATCTAGGTTCTGGAGATCAGGGCTGTACACTTCATTCTCCTTTATTTTCGAGCTGGTACAGTCAAGAACTGTGAAAATAATGTCAGGCAGCACTGCCACAATGGTGTACATAAACAATCAAGGAGGCACAAAGAGCAGAGAGATGATAAGAGAGGCATCCGTTCTTCTACTGTGGGCAACAAAGAACCTTCTCTCTCTGTTGGCAGTTCACTTTGTTGGGGGGGGGAGTTGAACATTCAGGCCAAATGGCTAAGCCATGAAAATATCCACAGAGGGGAGTGGATGCTGAGCCTGGAGGTGTTCAAACTTCTGTGCAGAAGGTTTGGCCATCCACAGCTCAACCTGTTTATCTCCAGCCAGAATGCTCATGTGCAGTGGTTCTTCAGCCAATACCGGTGTCCACAGGTGGAGGCAATGGATGCTATGTCACAGAAATGGAATGTCTGCAGAGCTTATGCCTTCTTTCTTCTGCCACTTCTCCCCAAGGTCATATGCAAAAGAAGACACTCAAAAGGAAGTTTTCTTCAGATAGCTCCATAACGGTCTAGAAGGTCATGGTTCTCCGACCTAATGAATCTAGCTCAACACCCTCTGTTTCATTTCCCAGTTCAGGTGGACCTTCTCTCCTGAGGTTCAGTACTGCATCCAAACCTGGAGGTGATGCAGCTTATGGCCTGGCTCCTAAGAGGAGGAGACCCCTGAAAGAGAGTTTTTCTCAGCAAGGTAGAATACACTGATGGCCACCAGAAGGAATTTCACATCTGCAGCTTATGCTCGTGTATGGACCCCAAAAGAATCACAAAGTACCCACTACAAAAGAGGTCCACACAACAAAATGGATGTAAATCTTACTGGTTTTTTTTTCTGCCCCCATGCTCGCTTGTCCCCACTCCTTCAAATCTTACTGTTTTAATATAAAAAATAAAGTGCAGTTAATATGGACCACCTTTTCAGCCAGGGCCAGAGGAGAAAAAATACCTGACTTTCCTAAGCAACAGTTCCACAGATTTGGGATTTTTCTCACGTGGAAGTGAACAAAGGTTTGGCCTAGAGCACCTTGGAAGGTCAGGTATTTGCACTTGGTGCCTCCTTCTGCTCATCTTTAGGGACTAACTGGGAGATTATCTGATTCCTCTGAGCTGTCAGCAGAAGCTGACCCCTTTTCCAATTTTATGTCCTTCCAGTGGATCTGAATCTGGTTTGATTGCTCTTTGTAAAGCACCAATTGAACCTCTTTTGTCAGTATCACTATACATTCTGTCTTACAAGACGTGTTTTTTTAGTTGCCAAGTGCTCAGCCAGGAGGATTGGTGAGCTCTAGGCCTTGTTCCACAAAGAACCGTAGTTTGTCATTCATCAGGACAAGGTGGTTCTGAAAATGATTTCGTTTTTCATTCTGAAGGTTCCTACATCCTTTCATGTGAATCAGAAAATCTGTCTTCCATCCTTCTGTCTGCAGCCAGCTCATCGAAGAGAGAAAGAGTTGCAAAAGTTTGATTTTCACAGGGCAGTTAGGACATTTCTTGGATGGACTGCAGTGTTCAGGAAATTGCATAGGTTCTTCATACTTTTCAGAGCAGCCCAAAAAAAGAGAAAAAGCCTCCAAGGCCACCCTGGCAAGGAGGGTGAGGATGTTCATTGCTAAATTTATGTCACAGTAAATAAGAGGGCTCTGGTTCTCATCAAGGTTCATTCCACCAGAGCTATGGCCACCTCCTGGGTGGAGAAAGGTGAGGCATCTATCTTAGAATTGTGCAAGGCAGCAATGTGGTCCTCCATCCACACATTCACCAAGCACTGCAGACTGGATTTCAAAGTTCCACCGATGTGACCTTTGGTCACAGAGTTTTGCAGGTGGCAATTAGCAGATACATTCCTTTTTCCATTTCTTTTTTGCAATTTGTGTATGAAACATAGAAACACAGAAAATGATGGCAGAAAAAGACTCATGGTCTAGCCAGTCTGACCAAGTTCTCTAAATCCCTGGAATCATCCTTGGAACCTAATGTTCCCCCAAGGTACTAACCCTCCTGGGCCTTTCCTTATTTTCTTCCCTGGTCCTGTCAGCCCAGGTAACCAATATTCCCTTCATTCTATCCCAGGCCTGTTTGAACCCCCTTACTGTGCTCACTCCCATCACCTCAGCTGGCAGACTGTTCCAGGGCTCCACCACCCTTTCTGTAAAGAAGTACTTTCTCATGTCTCTCCTGAACCTCCCACCTGCCAGCTTCCACTAGTGACCTCGTGACTCTGAGTTGGTACTCAGGCTAAATAATTATACGCAGTTCACTTTACTATTTCCTTTGAAGAACATGATGGTCTCAATCATATTGCCCCTCTCTCTTTTGGTTTGCAGTGAGTACAAATTCAGTGCCCTGAGGTGCTCCTCATAGGATTTACCTTGCTGTCCCTGAATCATTTTGGTCACTGTGCATTACATTATCGCTAACCTATCCTTGTCTTTAAATTCTGAGGTAAGGACTCCAGAATTGGAGAGTACTCCAGGTGATGCCTCACCAGGGATCTGTAGAGGCGTATTATTACTTCTTTTCTCCTACTATCAAGCCCCCTCCTGATACATACCAGCATCCTGCTGGCCTTGCTGTAGGCCCTGTTGCATTGACTTGTTTGTTTAAGGGAGTTGCTGATGATAACTCCCAGATCCCATTCCATGTTTGTAGTGCTAAGTGTCTCCCTCTCATCCAGTACTCCGTCATGAGGTTATTTTCCCTAAGTGCACTACCTTGCACTTTTTTCACTGAATTTTAAACTGCCAGACCTTTGACTACCCTTTTAGCTAGAGCATGTCCTTCTGCATATTCCTTATTCCTTCTTCACTATACACCCTCCCACATAGTTTTGTGTCATCCATGAAGAGACACAACTTGCCCTGGATTCAATCACCAATGTCACTAATAAACATGATGAAGAGGGCCGGACCCAGGAGAGATCTCTGTGGAACCCCACTCATTACCTCCCTCTCTTCTGATTTCACCCCATTATCACCACCTTCTGTAACCTTCCTGCTAGCCAGTTACCCACTCAGCTCACTAGAGTTTTAGCTACACACAGGACTTCTATTTTCTTAGGCAACCTCTTGTGTGGTACCAAATCAAAGACCTTACTTAAGTCTAAGTACAAGTCAACCACATGGCGCTTGTCTATCTCATTTGTCACCCAGTGAAAGAAGACTATCAGAGTGGTCTGACAAGACCTTACTGTGACAAAACTGTGTTGTTTATTGTCCTGGAATCTGTTGCTCTCCAGGTATTCTACGAGATCCTCTATAATCAGTGATTCCATCAGCTTCCCCATGCTGGAGGTCAGACTAACAGGCATATAATTCCCTGGATGTTCCCTGTCTCCCCTTCCCCCCATGTAGTGGCACTATGTCTGCTAACTTCCAATTCCCTGGGACTTCCCCTGTCCTGAGTGAGCTGTTGAACAGCTCGGTTAGTGGTTCAGCCAGTTCCATTGGTAGCTCCCTCAGTATCCACAGATGCAAACCATCTGGACCTGGGGCCTTATCTATCTTGAGGGCTGCCAGCCTTTTCAGGACTCTTTCTCCTCTAAACAATGGCTGACTTATTTCTGGGATTGCCTTTGAGGCCACTTTGATGCCACTCTAAGCCTGGGGCCAGCCTTCTTCCTTAGTGAAGACTGAGAAAAAGGAGTCTATTAGAATGGCAGCCTTTTGGCCGTCCTCTTCTATCACCCTATTATATCACCCTATTCCCTCTACCAGTTGTGTGAGTCCCCATGTGTTTTTAAGTTTTTCACTACTTTATCTAAAAAACTATTTTTCTCGATTCTTCACCCCCTCCATGAAGTACAGTTCTTGACTGCTTTTGCCTCCCTTATGGTCCTCATTGCCTCCCTAGTTTTCTGAAGATATTCCTCCCATTCTACCTGTCCTTGCTTACTTTTATATTTCTAAAAGGCCTTTTCTTTTGGCCCTGAATGCTTCCCTAACTCTAGGTTAGAACTAT
This sequence comes from Neoceratodus forsteri, assembly GCA_016271365.2. Taxonomy (NCBI): domain Eukaryota; kingdom Metazoa; phylum Chordata; order Ceratodontiformes; family Ceratodontidae; genus Neoceratodus; species Neoceratodus forsteri. The sequence goes on from CM057449.1 coordinate 876,692,371, forward strand.
AGTGTTTTTTTTCAGCCTATTTTTCTTTGTCACTACTTTTACACATGTCTTCGATGCCTCAAGGATAGCTCCCTTGATTGCCTCCCATTTCTTCTCCACCCTGCTATGCCCTCCACTCCTATTAATTTCTCCCTGACCAGTTCCCTCGTCTTATCGAAGTTCACTCTTCTAAAATCAAGGACTTCGGTTCTCAAGTGCAGATTACAAGACCCTAGGTCCAGTTCAAACCACACAGAGCTGTGATCACCATTCACCAGTGGTGCCCCCACTCTCATGGCACCCACTAACTCTGTGACCTCAAGGACTGTAGACTGCCTGGTGGGTTACTTCACCAGCTGTAGCAGTCGACAGTCCAGAAAGGTGTCCAGAAGTGACTGACTTCTGGTGTTCTTGGCCACCAGGACCTCCCAATCGATGTCTGGCAAGTTTAGGTCCCCCAACACTCCTTGCTAGCCCTCTTTTAAGTTTCTCCACAGGTTCTCTCTCCCTTTCCTCCCCCTTGACCCAGGGGCCTAGTGACTACCCCAATCTTATTTTCCTGCCTGAGGCCACCATAAATTGCACCCATATAGACTAAGTTTCCCCATCAATACCTCTAATGCCCCCATTTTCAGTCACTTCAATGACTTCCTTGACATAAAGGGTGATCACCCCCCCCATACTGTCCTTTGATTCCTACTAAATAAAGTATATCCACGGACTGCCATCTCCCAGTTTTTATTTTTTATGACCCATGATTGTGTGATGGCCACAAGGTCCAACTCAGTGTGTGCTATCATTAACTGGAGCTCAGTAAGTTGTTCCCTAGGCTCCTAGTGCTATTGCATACCCCCTTCCACTTGACCCCGACTCTGACTCTGCTACTGTACATCTGCCTGCTATATCTTCTCCCCACTTCCTTAATTCCATTGCATGCAATTTTTCCTCCCACAACTGACCCACCCCTTAGTCTTGTAACCCCAACAGCATTCCCTTTACCCTGTATTCTGCTACCATCCCCTGCTTGTGGGGGACTACTATCTTGGATCCCGTTCTGCTCAGTCTCCATTGTGGATCTGCTAGACCTGGACTCCACTGCAATCAGTTTAAATGTCTGATACAGACATCAAATTTCTGCTGCAGTGTGCTGGCCCAGCCTGTTGTTAGGTGAAGCCAGTCACCTTTGAATAGTCATCTGTCCATGATATTCCCCCATCCCCTACAAAGTGGTACTCTATGTCCTGATACCACTCCTTGAGCAAACTATTGAATTCTACTGACTCATTACCCCATATCATGTCCTGACTTCCTGCTCAGCCATACAAAGGGGGAACATTGGAGAAGGCCAGGGAAGCCAAGTGCTCTGCCAACCCATGACCCAGTCTACAGAAGCTCTGCTTCACTGCCTCTACTAACTGTTTGGCCAGATCTTCGGTACCCAGGTGCACCAGAACTCCCATCACCCCTTCCCTCTCCACCATTCTCCCTACTCTGTCTAAGTCCCAGTTGGCTGATGCTCTAGACAGGCATCAGACAAACCCTCCTCCCTCTGCCCCCAGCACCCTGTCCATGACCCTAAATATTGAGTCCCTGATCACTAGGAGCTTCCTTATAGTCTTACTCACTGTGGGTGCCAATGTGCTATCCTGCCCATCACCTAAGACTGACTTGGATTGTCCCCTTGTGGAGTAAGGGTCATGAGCATCCTCCAGGGGTGTGAAACAATTTGCCATCTGGATGTAACTGGGCTGGACAACCTCTTTAAGGCTGCCCTTCTCCCACTCCCATGCCCCACCACCCTACACCCTCCTGGACTAGTGGGTCTCTGGGGGTATGGAGTTGAGGGGGTTAGCTCCTGCTGAGCTGAGTGTACAATTGAGTAATTTCTATCCAAGGCTGCTACCCACTGAGCATGGAGCTCCACTACATTTCTGCAGAAGGAGAAGTGCCCCCTGCTCCAAAGGAGAAGAGTGCCCCGTAGTTCCCACAACTGAGTGCCTCACCCCTGAACCACATCCTACAAAGAACTGTTCTGGTGAGAGAGAAATTTAAGTAGTACCAACTAAGATTAGAGTATGCTTCCCACCCAGGTGTGAGAGTCTAGTAACACCAGCTATTTCAGCTATATGGTGACAGTAATTAGGCAACTGTACAAGTATGTCCTGGAGATGTTAAGTGCTCATGTTAAACCACAGCTACAGACAAGAGACTATGAACCCTGTAGAAACATAGAAACATAGAATTTGACAGCAGATAAGGACCGCTTGGCCCACCCAGTCTGCCCATTTCCCTACCTAATGGATAAGCTGCAGATCCTAGTAAACCAGCAGCCTACTTCTTCCTACCCCCACCCCCTAGAATTGCCTTATGACTGTCCCATGCATGTTTGAATTCCACCACTGTTTTTGACTCCACAACCTCCTCCAGAAGGCGCGTTCCATGCATCTACAACCCTCTCTGTGAAAAAAATACTTCCTTAAATTACCTCTGAGCTGCCCTCCCCATCTTCAATTGTGCCCCTTGTTCTTGCACACCTCTTTTTGAAAGATGCTACCCTCTTGGACTTTGTTGATTCCCTTAAGGTACTTGAAAGTTTCTATCATGTCCCCCTCTCCTCCTTTCCTCGAGGGCTATACATATTAACCTCCTTAAGTCTCTCTTCATATAGTCTTCTGGTGCAGACCCTGCACCATTTAGATACCCTCCTCTGGACAGCTTCCATTCTGTCTATGTCTTTGCGGAGATTGGGTCTCCAGAACTGCATAAGTACTCAGATGGGGTCTACCATCTGTCTGTACAGAGGATAATAATTTCCTATTTTCTACTGGTGATGCCTCTCTCCATCCCAATATCTCCCCAGCCCTCCTTGCTGCCCTCTCACATTGCTTGCCCACCTTTAGGTCATCTGATATGACTACCCCAGGTCCCTTTCCATTTTTTGTTGTTAGTATCTCAACCCCATTGTGTACTCTTCCCTGGGTTTTTGTTTCCCAAGTGCATTACCTTGCACTTCTTAGCATGAATCTAAGCTGCCATACATTTGACCATTCCTCTAACCTTGCCAAGTCCCTTCTCATCCTTTCCACCCCACCTTGTGCATCAACTCTGTTGCAGATCTTTGTGTCATCTGCAAAGAGACATACTTTCCTTCAGTCCCTCTGCAATGTAAACATAAAGACATTGAAGAGGACCAGTCTAATACTGAACCTACGTTACCCACTAGTAACCCCCTTTCTTCAAGTGGACTCCGTTTACTATTACTCTCTCTCCTATTCTCCAGCCAATTCTTTACCCAGGCTGTCATCTTGGGACCCACTCCCAGGCTGGCTAACTTGTATATTAATCTTTTGTGTGGGACTGTGTCAAATGCCTTGTTAAGTCTAGGTAGGCCATGTCCACAGCCCCTCCCTGATCTACTACTTTGGTCACCCAGTCAAAGAAGTCTATCAGATTTGTCTGGCATGACCTTCCCGCTGTAAATCCATGCTGCCTTGGGTCCTGTGCCCCTCTGGCCTCTAGCTACTTGACAATTCTTTCCTTCAGAAGTGATTCCATCTTTTTCTCTACCACTGAGGTTAAACTAACAGGTCTGTAGTTTCCTGCTTCTGTCTTGCTCCCACTTTTGTGAAGGGGAATCACATCTGTCCTCCTCCAGTCCTTGGGTACCACCCCATCCTCCCATGATTTGTTAAAGAGGGTAGTCAGTGGTGTCACTAGTTCTACCCTTAATTCTTTTAGAATTCTGGGATGAATCCCATCAGATCCCATTGCTTTGTCCACCTTCAGTTTTAAGAGTCCTTTCAGAACCCCTTCTTCTGTAAATGGGCTGGTATCAACTTCTGTATCCAGAGTGTTTCTACTGTTTGTTTTAGGTACCTCCCCCTCTTCCTTTGTAAATACTGAGCAAAAATATTTGTTTAGTATCTCTGCCTTTCACAGTCACCCTCTGCCCATCCTCCTTCCCCTTTATTAAGCCTCACTATCTCTCCCTTGGTCTTCCTTCACTCCCTGATGTACCTATAAAAGGTTTTATCCCCCTTCTTAACTGAGTTGGCTATCTTTTCCTCGGTTTGGGCCTTTGCTGTTCTGACTGCCTTCCCAGCTTCCTTTTGCTTTAACTGATACAGTTCTCTGTCCTGCTCCTTCTGTGATTCCTTGTACTTCCTGAATGCCTTCTTTTTCTCTTGAACCTTCACTGCCACTTCCTTTGAGAACCGTAGTGGTTTCTTACATCATTTTGTTTTGTTTATTTGCTTCACACAAAGGCTTGTTACCTCTATGATGGCAGTTTTCATTATTCCCCATTGTTCTTCAACCCCTCCTTCCTGCCCATTTGCTAGTGCATTCCTTAGGCACTCACCCATTTTGGCAAAGTCAGCCCTCCTGAAGTCCATAACTTTTGCCTTTGTATGGCTTGACTCTATTGCTGTGTTTATTGTGAACCATACTGTTCGATGGTCGCTAGTTCCCAGATGGCTACCCACTTCTACATTTGTGATCCTCTCTTCATCTCCATTTGAGAGAACCAGGTCTAAGGTTGCTCCCTCTCGAGTGGGCTCCAATACTAGTTGTCTAAGGCATGCCTCCTGTAGGGCATCTAGAATAACCCCACTCTTTGAAGTGGCTGCTGCAACTGCACTTCAGTTAATATCTGGCATATTCAGATCACCCATCAGCAATATCTTCCCTTTTTCTGCCATTCTAAGTATACTTTCTATCATTAGGTAGAATCTCTTTATACCAAGAATAAGCCTTACAGACAGCAAAGGGAAGTATTTCAAGTGCCACAAATACCACAACTCTAAAAGTTTGTCCCCCACTACTGTATAGTCATTAAAACCACCAAACCATAGAACTGTCCCATTGAATTTAGGTAGACAATTGTAGTATCCTCCCACCACTGTGCAACCTTGCAGTAACATAAGTAGTTTATTTAGATAAATCCCTTCCAACCAAACATCAGCCTCCCAAAGAGCAGAGAAAAGTATTTCAAGTACCACAATACTATAATTCTAAGATTTTGTCCCCCTCCCCACAGAACAAACACTGAAAAAGACCTACCCACGGAAAATGTCCCTACTAAACTTTATTTATTTATTTATTTAGTTTTTGTTGACTGGGTAAGTGCACTTGACAAATCCTGCCTATTTTCAGGCACGGCCTGGGCAGGGGGATACAGATGAATGCCAACTGACCTTGAATCAGATTAAGCTGTTGGTGGTATTTTTAGTGAATGAGGGAAATTTGGCCAGGACACTGGGGAAATTCCCCTACTCTTTTCGATAAGTGCCATGGGATCTTTAACATCCACCTGAACTACCACCAATCCAAGCAGATGGGACCTCGGTTTAACGTCTCATCCAAAATGCGGCACCTCAGAAGTGCAGCACCCCTCTCATGCTGCACTACAGTGTCAATACTGGGATATTAACCCAAGTGCCAGATGTGGGAACTGAACCCACAGCCCTCTGATCTCCCAGCCTCAGAGGTGAGTGTGCTACCTACTGAGCAAATGACACTGAAACTTAAACAGAACAATATTCTCCTCCACCCAGTTGGATAATGGGTACTGCTTACTAGAACCCATATCTACTGACTACCCATTGATAATGTGGAATGCTATAGAAAGAAGAAATTTCTTTGTACTAAGCATAATTTCCTTTTCTGTTAGCTTCAGTATTGTCAGTGGGACCCTTCCAGGAGCCTGTCTCCCGATGGAGAATATTGTCCAGTGTGCCAGAACCCAGTACTGGGATGTCCATTGTATTCTGAGAAAACTTTTTATTGTAAGTCTATTTGGACATCCTTCCATGATTTTCTGCTGACCTTTATACAAAAAAAGATGTTCTGCATCTAAATATTGGTTACTGGCAAGTAGACTAACAGGTTTCAATTCTTCTGAACAATAAAGGTGCCTCTTTGTTGCAGGTTATTGCTTACCACTGTTTGTAGTTCCTTTCCAGTATTACCCTTCTTATTAGTTCCTTTGAGAAGTCTATTTTTAGTTGGTTCTGTAGTTTATAGAAGCTCCACCATAAGAGAGAAACATAAGACAAACCTTTTTCCATCCTCCCACTCTCCAGATGAAGTAGGTAATTGTTTACTGTATCTTCTTCTTAGGAAATGGTATGAGTAAGCAAACAATTTATATGTAATGGTTCATTGCAAGATGAGCAGTTTAATCTATATGACTTTACTCTTAAGTAATCAGGGGCACTGCAAGGACAAAGGCAATTGGAGAGTTGCTGCTGTCAAGAATGTTCATCTGCCCAAGATTGTATGCTGGTTTGCAACCTTGAGTTGTGCTTTTTTTCCCTAGTAGAGGTGTACATTACCCATATTTACTAACTACCATTGACAATGTTGGAGGTAACAGAAAATAAAATTATTCAGGTATGAAGAATTTTCCTCTTTGTGGGTTCTGAACAAGTCAAATCCAAAATGCAGCATGACTCAGAAATCAGGTGTTACGAGAATGGGCGGTTAGCCCATTTCGTGAATAAACAACAACCTCTGCACACACCAGTAAAAAAAAAAGCACATGAGCACTCTTTACAAGGTAAGAGGATTTTATTCTTCAGTAGGAAGACAACCTAAGGCCAGCACTTTGACCAGCAAGTGATCTTCTTGAGAAATAAAACCCTCTTACCTGCTTAAGAGCATTCATGTGCTTTAGTTTTGCTGCTGTGTGCACAAGTTGTTGTTTATTTGTGGGTTCTGAGCCTGCAAAACTATATTTTTTTACAGCCACAAATTACAACTATTTCATATTCAAATGAGATTCTCAGTTACTCTGCTAAATTGTGGCATCTGTAAATACCCTTTTCATACAAACCTGAAGTCATGTCTGTGGTCAAAATTTTAAACTTTAACTTATTATTTAACTGTAACCCATAAGATGTAGGTGAAAACAGCATGCATATTTACTTCAGTTTATGTCAAAAATTATACTCAGCAGGTCAGTCATGCTTATTAAAATTATGACCCCAGTTGTTAGCTCCACTAGTAAAGCTCAGGCTCCAGATAAACAAGCCTAGTCCCAATTTACTATATTATATTTAACAAAAAAGAAAACATAAAATCGGGCAGTTTGAATTGCTAGTTACCCTTCTTCACAACACTTTGTTGCTTTCCTTTGCAAAAATGAAAGATATTTTCACAGTACACAAACACATGGTTATCAACTTCATCTAATTGGTATGTATACCTTATCAGATGATTTCACTTCTTATTCCCATTCTAATCAAGGTAGAACATTGACCATGTGCACAGTGCTGAAAGTCAAGTGCATACATACATAGGGCCCTAAGCATGAATGTGCAGATCACCTCCACACCGCATATGTGAGGCGCACAGACACTTTGCACCCATTGCGCCCCCTGCGTGGGATGCACTGGGGGGCATATGATCCCCCACCTGTGCAGACCGCAACATGCAGGGGGTGGATGGGGGCATGCCAGCACTATGCGGCATGCACAATGCCACACTGAGCAACAAACTGGGGTACATAGGAAGGTAGCCATTATGTCAGATAAACCCTGCTGTAAGTATCCTATGTGCCTTGCCCCTACTCACACCAGACAAGGGAATGCCCCACAGTACATGGGCATTCCCCACAGAGCTAGCCAGCCCCATCCCCATGCCCCAGAGGCCAACCCCCCCACACACATGGTGCTATCCCATCCCCTGAGGCTGCACCCCCACCCCAGGGCAGCACCACCATGCCTGTGCTGCCCCCGGCCTGGCACTGCACTGGCAAGGTGCCTGTGAGGCAAGGCACACCTCCCCCCTGATGGCTGCACTTGTCCCTGATCTCATGGCCCCATGTGGTCACCTGAACCAGGTGGTACACCCCTCACCCCCCACACATGGACAAGGGGTTGCCCTGGGTCCCCATCCCACATACACTACTGTCCAGTGATACCCCCCACAAAAACACCTGCAGCACTGACCCCCCCGCAAGGTTCATTGGTGCTGTATCTGGGGACGGCTACTGGCATGGCCCACCACACACCTCCATGACTGCTGGCTATCCAACATCAAAAGGGGTGCTTAGCTACCATGTGCCCTGGTGCATAAGGAATCTACTGTAGGACCCAGGATGGGTATCTGATTGGATGCCTGTCAGGGTCCATGGCTCCACCCCATCTGCCCCACATGACCCTGTTCACAGGAGGTGGACATGGACAGGTGGCTGGTGTTTGTGAATGCTGCCAGGTGTGCACTTATCCACAGGTGTAAAGCTACACGGGCAGGATACGCATCTCCAGCATGTACATTCTGCCTCCTAGTGCATAGCATCATAAAGTTTTTTTTTAGAAATAATTGAAACCAAGGATCACAGTAAAAACCACTGGATAAATTGTTTGCAGCTGTCTGATGTGCCTAACATTTCAATGGCAAATTATAAAGGAAAACAGACACTGTACAAGACTGGCTTTAAATGTACCTTTTCTCTTCTTTTTTCTCTTTCTGTTTCTTTTGGCAGTATAATACAGTAAAACCATATAAGCATACTATATTATAGCACTGTATGTTGTATTATTGTATTGTACTGTGAAAAGAAAGTCTGCAGAACTGATCACTAAACTGTGGAATGATTACATGTGTTGCAGATTGATGTGTTAAACTGCGGAATAAAATTCCTCAGAATTGCATTCCATAGTTCATATTTATTATTATGCAATACAGCCAGAAAAGTTTGTGGCAGGGGTCAAAAATTCAGCAAACACATATGGAAGATTCTAATTTTGCCGAAGTCAAAGTTTCAGAAAATTCTGCAACATTTTTTAAATTATTATGAATTGTCTTCAAATTTGGAATTCACAAATTCTGCCTAGCTCTATTCCATCTTCAACTGCAGGTCAGTCTTGCTTCTCTTTCCTGTTTTAAGTTCATGGATACATTTCTTTCAAACAACAAGATTTTCAGTGAATAACAACTTTTTTAATATTTTTTTTTTCGTGTGTGAATTTTTTACTGCTCATGAAATTACATCTTATGTAAAAATGCAGTTATTGAGCATAGAATTCTGAACAGTGCTGCTAGCCTCAACCAGATGTGTGCATTCGTAATAGACATGTTAGCTTTACCAGAGTATTACCAAGATAAAATAAGAATGTATTATGAGGGAGATTTCAAACAATTTTATTGCAAAGAAAACAAGAAAAACAAGTGGAAACTGGGAAGATCAATCATAATTTCTCTCTAACTCAAAATAGAGTCCAACTATTCAATGGACTAGATTGACTCGGTTCAAGTAGTAAAATATCAGAGATATAAGTGGCAGATACCCAGCTGAATGATCTTCTATATACAAAGGAAAATCCTCAGGAATTTGGAATCTCCCACATCTCATGGAATATTGCTGGATACAAATAAAAAAAAGATACAGATTGCCTAGATTTTATTAAAACAATTGCTATCATATGTCTGCAGGAAACATGCCACGCTACTACTGATACTGTAAACTTAAATTAATATGTAATGTTTCAATGCCCTGGCTTAAAGATAGCTAAATCAGGAAAAAGAGCACGTGGGCTTATCATACACATTAAAATAGGTGCTTTCATGAATGTAGACAAGATATTTGAGTACAATGTTTTTTATAGCCATCAGGGTAAAAAGCTTCTCAGTTACCTTAATTTTAACATCATGTTACATCCCACTAACGAAATCACACTTCTATAATAATGACATATGGGATAAATTAGTAAAGGCAGTATATATGATATCCTTGAGTTCCCAGAGGTCATGTTTTTGTTGGCAGGTGACATTAATGCAAGGACAGAGATACATGACGGATTAGCAGAAGATACAATTATGAACTGGCTATATCCATCTGAAGGAAATTATTGCACTCTCTGCTCTACTCCCATCTAGGCTGTCTCTCCCTGTCCTCGCATTATCTCTATACTGCTGGCTGTCTGATTGATAACATAGTCAGAACTGGAGCTCAGGAGTCCCTTTCCAATATGTTAAACCATCCCACTCTAGCTTACCCCCTGAGATCTTCTGAACAATCTCCTCTTGAAATTCCTAGAAGTTCCACAAAAAAAGGGGAACTTTCTTCTGCGATATCTGAGCCCAAAACTTGGAACTCCTTTCCTCTAAATGTCAAAGTCTCCAAATCCTATCACGCTTTTAAAAAGGGTCTTCAATCCTTCCTTAGGGATTCTGACATTTGCTCCTGCTCTGACAGTCTTGTGCCTCCCAACTAGTTGCTACAGTATACCTACTCCACTACATGGCACTTACTCTCATATCTGCACCTGTATCACCTGCCTGAGTACTGATCCTCAATATTATATCAAAATGTTATTTTACCCACTGAATAGATTGTCTTGTGGACCCACTGCTGCACAAATCAGTTCATGACTTGGATACTGTACTCCTGCCAGTACTGTTGCATGCCACTGTCTCTGATTGTTGCCTGAAAATAGTTAGCATTGTTGTCTAGTGCACTTAATTAATGTATTTTTCTGTTCTTCTTGCCATTTTAACTTTGTTCCAATTGTAAACACTGCTTTGTTGTTAAAATTTTGCTTAATTCCTGTTGTGATATGCCCAATGTATTTCCTGTCTGTACAGTGTTCCATTGTTTGTAACTGACTCGGGTTGTGCCTGAAAATAGGCAACATCCTTGTCTAGTGCACTTACCCGGTAAACCAAAACTAAATAAATAAGCATAACCCAAGAGATGCAATAATTAATCAGAATGGTTGGCTATTACTAGAATTAATAAAAACCAATGGCATTTATCTGTAAAATGGTAGACTACAAAGAGATAAAGGAGGGCTTCCAACCTTCTTATCCATAAAAAGAACCACAGTTTTGGACCTGACCTGTTGGTGGGGATCCCTAGAATTTTGGGAAAAACTATATATACCTGCTAGACCCGGATTCAACCATTTTCCATTACTGCTGTATACTCAGAAAATATCTCATAATAATACATCCACAAAAAAACATAAATTTAATAGATAAAATGGAAATTAGATACAAAAACAAAAATTTTGAATGAAACTTTAGAACTACAAGTTAAAGGAAAAGTAAGTAGTTTCCTGTCAAGAGTTACTATGTGGGCAGTGAATGCTGAATCTAAAGTACTGAACAAAGCTATCACAGATTTTTTCTGTTCCTTACAAGAGAATTTATATAGTGATAGAATATGCAGGAAACAGCCCACTTTTGTTAGTGGGTGGTTCTATAGGGAATGTAAATTACAGAAGAAGAAGTGTGTCAGACTACTTAGGGACAAAAGAAAAAATGCCAATGCTAATAATGACCTCATGTTAAAAAAGACAAGAAAGATGTAAATACTTTTATAAAAACAAAAAGAAAGGCCTGTCATGAGGCACAGTGGGAGCACATGATGATGGCAATTGAAACAAAGAATATTACATTATTTTGGTCCTTGGTGGCAACTGGATGTAAGGGTAATTAATACAAAAGAAATTGAAAACTATGTCCCAGCTAACATGTAGGTAAATTATTTTAGACAAATTATATACAATCCAAAAACAGTAAGAAGTTGGATACCCCCTCGATCCTGTTTGTATAAAGTTGAACTTTCACATAATTTTTTTCAGGAGGTTTTAACTTCAGTTCAGCAACCTAAAATTAAACAAGGCCCCTGGACCTGATAAAATTCCAGGAGAGGTCTATAAGTGCATGGAACAAGAATGAGCTGATATCTTTTTTTTAAATAAGTGCATTCTGGAAAACTATACAGTATCACCATTTCAGGTGAGGAGCTGTAATTGTGCCAATATATAAGAAAGAGGACATGCATGTCATGGAGCCTTTGAAAAAGAGTCTCTGACTCAAAGGGTTGTAATTCTTAGACTTTAATAAATAATAATAAAAAAAAAACTAAAGGCCAATTAGCATTGTAGATACTGTAGGGAATTGTTTTTTCTAAAGTCCTACTGATTAAATTATTATCTGACCTACATAGGTTAGGTGACCTGTCTCCCCTACAAGCAGACTTCTGAGAACAATACTCAATGATGGGCAACTGTTTTGCATCATCTATACGAAAAATATGTGACCCTACAACATCAAAAATTATATGCAGCTTATATCGACTTCACATCAACTTTTGACACTATCAGTAGAGACAAATTATGGGAATTAATGTTAGCCTGGGGCATATCTCCAACTTTATTAAATGCTATTAGATCACTCTATCCATATACCCGGCACAAGTCAGACTAGACCTTAAAAATAAATTATTAGAGACTTTGCTATGAATGTAAGCATAAGGCGGGGTGCATTTTAGTGCTCACTTTTTTGCAATATGTAAAAAAAAACTTATACTTAACCGCAGCAAGTCTCAATCTAATTTCCCAAAAATGAGAACAACATCTTGCCCAGCTCTAGCCTATGCAGATGATGTGGTCATTCTGTCATTATCACCATCAGGCTTACAAAAAAACCTTGAAATATTTTACAGGGCTTTGCCAATAACATGTGCCTAAAGATTAATGTGCAGAAAGCCAAAATAATGCTCTTTGGTGGCAGATACACACATTTTAAATGGTACATTAATACTCAATTAATGGAAGTCACCTCTGACTATAGCTTCTGACAGAGGACAGGCAGAGAACACCAATAATAAGGAGCTGCTGTTATAAATATACTTCTCTACTGGGACTAAAGAACAAGAACTCTACTACTGGGACCTTCAATTTAGGGTAAAAACAAAACAAAAAAAAAGTTAGTGTGTTTGTCTGAGTTGGCTTAAGTGAATTGTTATCTGTGCAGTTATCTAGGTGTTTGTCTCAGGTGGCTGAAGGGAATTGTTATCTGTGCAATTAAGTAAGTGTAGAAAGAGCTGTAAAGAAGGGGGAGTGGCTTAGCTAGAAGGAAGCCAGGTTAAAGCCATATTTAAAAAACTACCCTAGAAAGATTCTGCCAGAGAACAGGCAGAGAACACCAAGAAGAAGAAGCTGCTGTTATAACTATACTTCTCTACTGGGACTATATTGTCCTCATTCCCTCTCCTCCACCCCCCCAAGCCAGTTCTACTTTTATAGGCACAAGATTTGACTGACAACAGGAACTTCCTGTTTGGGAGCAGGAAGTAAGTGATCACAGAGCCACAAAAGACTCACCATCCTAGAAGGAAAAAAGTAACTCTCTGCCCCCCCAGCTACTGGAGGTCTGACTCTGAGCAAGTAAGGAGACTACTGAGAAATGTAGGAACTTCTTGTCTCAGAACAGGAAGGTCAGAAGCTTAAAGGGCACAGAGGCAGTAAGTAAGTAGGGAGAAAAAAATAAAAAAATAAACAGTGGAAAGAGTAAGTATTCCAAACAACAGTTAAGGAGCCAGAAATAAAACATGATAGGAGTGGTGCAATGCAGTGGCTGTGGAGCAGCAGTCTTCTGGGAGACGTTCTGGAAGATGCGGCATTGTCCCATCTTCAGGCACCTCTCTGGGCTGAGGGAGTAGGTTGCTCATCTCCAGGATGAGTTGGCCAAGATTTGGGGGGCCTCCTGTCCCACCCAGGGACCACCAGGGCCACTGCTGTTGCCTCAGAGGTTGCCAAGAAAGAGGAGTGGTTGGACCACAGTGGGCTCAGGGAGGGTGAGGGTGGTGGAATAGAGGTGCATCCCTCGAGTTGTACCATTTCACAATTCATATGCCATTCTGGTAAAGTGTGGTTTCTCTATGGAGGCACCCACAGTGGAGACCAAGGATGATGCTGGGAACCTCCACAAAGAAAACCCACAGGAGTGTGGCATGGGACCACACAGGGGAAGAAAACAACTCCTGGTGGAGGACTCCATTGTTAGGTGGGTGGAACTGGGGGAAGAAGGGGAGAGGGAGGTAAGGTGCCTGCCTGGCACCATGACTTGGAGGGACAGGGAGTGAATTCTCAGGATCACTGGAACAGCTGCATGGGGGGGAGTTGGATGTCATTGTCCAACTAGGGACAAATGACCTGGCTGAGAAAGGGATCAGAGCAGTGCAGGAAGAGTTTGTGGAGTTGGGGAGGGGCCTTAGACAAGTAGCATACACAGTAACCTTCTTGAAGGTGCTGCCTGTCTATGGCATGGATGAAGCTAGGGTGCTCCTCACCATGAGATTTGATCAATGGTTGAACAACTGGTGCAGAGCTCAGGGATTTGGCTTCACTGGGGACTGGGGGTCCATCTGGAGTGATGCAGACCTATACTGGTGTGATGGTGTGCATCTATCCAGGAGGGGAACCAGGATCCTAGGTGATAGGTTTAAATGCTTCATTGACAAGCATTTAAACTAGCCAATGGGGGAGGCACTGGAAAGTAGCAGGGAAATCCTAGTGCCCCCCCAAATCATGGTAGTAAGTGAGGTAAACACCAAGATAGAGATGTCAATAGGGAGAACGGCAGGGGTAAATGGAGAAAATGACAAAGGTAATAAGGACAGGGATGGGGCAAAAAGGGGTAAGGCCATCAAGAAATGGAGGGTAATGAGTACCAATGCCCATAGTCTGAGCAACAAGCTCCCTGAACTGATGGCCTTGATGGAAGAGGGATGCCTGGATATCATAGCAATCACAGAAACATGGAACACAGAGAACCATGACTGGGATGTTAACATACCAAGGTATACAACCTATAGAAGAGACAGGGAGGGTAGAAGAGGGGGAGGAGTAGCTCTCTATGTAAGGGAAGGGATAAAAGCAATGGAACAAAAGAGTAAACAGGGAGGAGAAGAGGCACTGTGGGTCACTTTAGAGACTGGAAATGGCACCACAAGCCGCACAGGGGTTGTATACAGACCCCCATCTCAGGCAGAGGGGAATGGATAAGGATATGATAGAAGGCATCCTTAGGATGGTAGAGAAAGCGGAGATACTGTTGATGGAGGACCTGAATATGCCAGATGTTAACTGGAGCACCTTTGCTGCGGCCACATCCAAGAGCAGGACCATTCTCGATGCCCTACAGGTGGCATGCCTCAGAGAGCTAGTTTTGGAACCCATTCATGAGGGAGCAATCTTAGACCTCATATTATCAAATGGGGACAGTGAGAGGATCCAGATCTAGAAGTGGGTAGCCATCTGGGAACAATTGACCACCAAACAGTGTGTTTCACGATAAACTCAGCTACAGAGTCAAGACATACAAAAGTGAGCTTATTGGACTTCAGGAGGGCTGACTTTGGCAAGATGGGAGAGTGCCCTGGAAAAGCACTAGCAAACAGGCTAGAAGGAGGGGGAGAGCAACAATGGGTAAACATCAACTGAACCATCACAGAGGCAACAAGCCTTTGTGTGAAGCAAATAAACAAATCAAAATGAAATAAAAAGCCACTATGGTTCTCAAAAGAGGTGGCAGGGAAGTTTAGGGAGGAAAAAGATAACATTTAGGAAGTATAAGGAAACACAAAAGGAGAAGGACAGAGAACTGTACCAGTTAAGGCAGAAGGAAGCAGGAAGGAATGTCAGACTAGCAAAGGCCCGAACTGAGGGAAAAATAGCCAACTCAGTTAACAAGGGGGATAATACCTTTTATAGGCACATCAGGAAGCATAGAAAGACAAAGGGAGGGATAGTGAGGCTGAATAGAATGGACAGTGGGTGGGCAGAGAGGGGCAGTGAAAAAGCAGGGATACTGAACAAATACTTATGCTCAGTATTCACAAAAGAGGAGTAGGAGGGGGAGGTGCCTAATCCAGTTAACAGAAGCACTCTGGATAGGGGGGTCGATCCCAGTCCTTTCACAGAAGAAAGGGCTCTGAAAGAACTCCTAAAACTGAAGGTGGACAAAAGCAATGGGGCCTGATGGAATTCACCCCAGAATTATAAAAGAATTAAGGGGAGAAGTAGTGACACCACTGACTACCCTTTTTAACAAATCATGGGAGGATGGTGTGGTACCTGAGGACTGGAGGAAGGCTGATGTGATTCCCCTTTACAAAAGTGGAACAAGGCAGAGGCAGGAAGCTACAGACCTGTCAGTTTGACCTCTGTAGTAGGGAAAGTGATGGAATCACATCTGAAAGAAAGAATTGTTGAGTACCTAGAGGCCAGCGGGGGCACAGGACCCAAGGCAGCATGGGTTGACAGTGGGAAGGTCATGTCAGATGAATCTAATTGATTTCTTTGACTGGGTGGCCAAAGTAGTAGACCAGGTAAGGGCTGTGGACATGGCCTACCTAGACTTTAGCAAGGCATTTGACACAGTCCCACACAAAATATTAATAATCAAATTAACCAGCCTGGGAGTGAGTCCCAGGGGGGGGCAGCCTGGATAAAACATTGGCTGGACAACAGGACACAGAAGGTAATTGTAAATGGAGTCCACTCTTAAGAAAGAGGGGTTACTAGTGGGGTACTGCAGGGTTCAGTACTGGGTCCATTCCTCTTTAATTTCTTTATAAGTGACATTGCAGAGGGACTGGAAGGAAAAGTATGCCTCTTTGCAGATGACACAAAGATCTGTAACAGGGTTGATACACAAGGAGGTGTGGAAAGGATGAGAAGGGACTTGGCAAGGTTGGAGGAATGGTCAGAAGTATGGCAGCTTGGATTCAGTGCAAAAGAAGTACAAAATAATGCACCTGGGAAACAAAAACCCAGGGGAAAATTACACAGTGGGGGGAGTAGTAACAACAACAAAAATGGAAAGGGACCTGGGGTAATCATATCAGATGACCTTAAGGTTAGCAAGCAATGTGAGAAGGCAGTAGGGAGGGCTGGGGAGATACTAGGATGTATAGGGAGAGGCAACATTAGCAGAAAAGAGGAAGTTGTTATCCTTCTGTACAGACAGTTGGTGAGACCCCATCTGGAGTACTGCATCCAGTTCTGGAGACCCCATCTCCACAAGGACATAGACAGGATGGAAGCAGTCTAGAGGAGGGCAACTAAAATGGTGCAGGGTCTGCAAGAGAAGCCATACGAGGAGAGACTAAAATATGTATACCCTTGAGGAAAGAGGGAGAGGGGGGACATGATAGAAACTTTAAAGTACCTCAGTGGAATCAACAAAGTCCAAGAGGGTAGCATCTTTCAGAAAAAGAGATGTGCAAGAACAAGGGGACACAATTTGAAGATAGAGGGGGGATGACTCAGGGGCAATGTGAGGAAGTATTTTTCTTTTTTAGAGAGAGGGTGGTGGGCTCGTGGAACAGCCTTCCTGAGGAGGCTGTGGGGTCTAAAACTGTGGGAGAATTCAAGAATGCATGGGGCAGACATAAGGCAATTCTTGTGGGGGCAGGAAGAAATAGGCTGTTGGTTAACTAGGATCTGCAGATTATCCTTTAGGTAGGGAAATGGGCAGACTGGGTGGGACGGGCGGTCCTTGTATGCCATCAAGGTCTATCTTTCTATGTTTCTATACCTATGACTTACCTTCTCAAAAAAAACTATCCTGGAAACCCCACTGTGAGTCATTAAAAAAGAAAGTCAGCAATACTACTCTGGCCTTCAAAAGATTTGACACTAGATATGGGGGGGGTCTATTAGACCCCTGTGGAGAGCAATTAAGGCAACATATAACTCCTAAATTTTGAATGGGACAGGAATATGGGACCATAAATATATGGGTGTTTTAGAAAAACCTATCATTCAATTGATACGGATGGCCTTGGGATTTCCGAAAATTACCCCTTCCATTTTTGTAAGGGAAGAGTTAGGTATTGCAAACTTGAAAGTACTGGCAGAGTCAAGACTTGTGCATTTTTGGATTAGGATCAGCAAATTATCCTCTGAGTGGATTTCAAGGAAATGTCTGAAAGAAAAAACGTTACGAGGAAAAAAATGTCTATAAGAAATCAGCACGGCTAACACCCCTTAAAAAATATTGGGGTCAGTAGGTCTATTGAATCAGTTCAGTTTTGCTGACAAGGAAATAGTCATTGCAGATCAGTACAAAAAATACATCAAAAAATTATTAGTGGAAAAATATATATATAAAAAGATCTGGAACAAATTTCTTGCTCTAGATTTGTGAAATAGTATAGCACCAACAAATGTAATTATTTAGATATTGTAAGCAGTCCTTTACAAAGGACATATGCAAGATACAGATTAGACATATTTGACTCCAACATTTTACATGTAAGACTGAATACACTCAAATATCCTATCTATGCCTTATGCTATTGTACTGAACTGGTAGAGAAACTGAAAATTTACTACATGTCATTCTGAGATACCCATGGTATAAAAATACACAGCATAAATGGTTAGGTAACATTCTTATGTCCTTACAAGATTGTGACAAAATTACTATTTTAAATATACTGTTGACAGTTGAAGACGACTACATAATTAAGAGAATGGCAGATTTTCTGGTTATAATCCAGAATTTATGAAAAAGGTTCACAAGATCAATTATAAGCTCCTGACTTGAACCCATTTGGCCTTGAGTAATAAACATGTACCATACAGTACTCCCCATATGTGTTTCCTATTTCCAT
Source organism: Neoceratodus forsteri (assembly GCA_016271365.2). Lineage (NCBI taxonomy): Eukaryota > Metazoa > Chordata > Ceratodontiformes > Ceratodontidae > Neoceratodus > Neoceratodus forsteri. The sequence continues at coordinate 876,710,768 of CM057449.1, forward strand.
AACTGCAATATTTAGTGTCTTTTTAAAACTGGAATGTTCTTTTTTTCTAATGTTTTCTATCTTTATTGTGTTTTTATATTGTAATGATCTTCTTAACAATGATCAAACAATAAAGTACTGAATCTGAATCTGAGTCTGAAATCTGCTCATGAAAGGTGTTGCATTGGCAGCACTGGAACCCGAAGTCCTCTGCTTATCCACATGACAGGTACAGCTTAGGCAATCACAGTGCAAGCCTACCCACACTACCCTGCCAATGTGCCTCAACCCTGCCATGGAGAGACCACCATATAAGGGAAAGGGCAGTTCAGATTTCATGCCCATTCAATCCTTGGCCTCTCATGGGAGACTGCCAACAAGGGTGCCAAATTAATGCCAATTGTGTTGGTGGTTGTGTGATGAGGACAACTGCCCACTGCGAACTGTACTGATAATGCCAAAACTCATTTCACATAGGTCACTACACAGCCCTCAGGTGATAATGTCTTTCAGCCACTTCTGACATGCTGGATTTCAACCAGTGACATTGAGGTGAAAGGCTTCTTAACTTGCTACCAATCCACTAAGCCATCTAGTTCCTCCAACTGAGTAATAATTTGATCCATACCAACCAATCTGTCTTTTGGCCAAACCACAGTGATCTAACTAAAGCTACTTTGGTCATTAAGAACCAGCTGCTTGGTATGGGCCAGGGGTTTTCTGTATTTACTAGAGTAATCTGCCTTGACTTTTGTAAGACATCTGATACTGTAGAAAATAGTTTGTTAATAAGCAAGATTGATGCTGGCCTAATTGAGCAGTGATAGTGCTAGTGCTTGCTATGTCAGTGACTCAGCTTAGGGAATGAACTCAGGCCAATCGGGGCAGCTCGGGGAGGGAGGATTGAGATCCCAAATACAACTGTACTTACTTGGTGGGGGAGGGGTTGACACTGCATCCCACTATTTGACTACTAACAGACTAAGACCAGGTTGTAGTGCAGCATGCCCACATTGCAGGGGGAAGTGACTTCCACCATATGCCATACACACATGTACACCACCACATGCCTGCACACTCTGGAGAAACTGGAGGAAAAAGCCTTGGTCTATTGAACGGAGGATGCTGGCACCTCCCCACAGAACCATGCATAACTAACATGTCAAACCAACTGCCACCTTAGTGGTCCTGGAAAAGTGGTGGCTAATCAGTAAGCCCATAAGAAAGTCAGTGATGGAGTGGGGGTACCATTTGAGTAGGGGTAGACCAGGGACCAAAGGAGCTGAACACGGTATGAAAAATATAAGCAAGCTTATAAGATGGAGACAGAAACGTATGTATCCTAATTGGTTGTTAGTCATGTTTTAGAAGTGTCTAATGCATGGCTAAAAACTAGTACTCAGAACTAAGGTGCAGTACAGATAGAAATCTATGTGCAACATGGAATGTTCAATTTCTTAAAACCCTCCAATTTTTACCTCCTCCATAACAAGGAGGAAAACTATGGTCTCTGCAATAAGGAAAATGGACCATACCACCACAAAATGATCTGAACACTTCCAAAAATAAACAAGAGCAGATGAAAAGCCCTGCAATATCTTAAAAGGAAGAGGCTGTTTCTGATTTTCTCTTATTTGCTGAGTCTTAAATGAACCCCATCCACTTCTCCATGCCAGCCACTCACTCAACTGGTGATTTTTGACAACTATGAGCCACTCCAGTCTTTTTCAAAGCCAAGCATAACACCAAAACAACATTAGTTCAGGTGCATAATGACCTACTCAGGGCGGGGGATAGAGGAGACTAGTCAGTTGTTGTTCTCCTCGATCTCTCCTCAATTTTCGACACTGTAGACCACCTATTACCCATCTCAGCCCTCCTTGGCAACCCAATTCTCACCTTAGCTCTTGTACCTTTTTCCCACTTCCCTACCCTGACACCTATAAAGCAACCATGGAATCCTAACAAAATACACGCTATTGGGTCTTGACCCCCCCCACCTGGCTCTTCCCATCCCTGCTTACCACTGTACCGTCCGGCAGCTTCTAAATTTATTCCCAGGTTTAAGAGCCAGAACTATATCCGCGTTTGGTGGCTGCCACCCATACATGGTTCCCCACAACTTACTACCATGTGTTTGGACCACAACTTATTGATTGACAACTGTTTATGGTTCTCTTGTATTATGTCAGCCAGGTATTCCACAGTATGTCTTCATTGCTGCCCCCGTCATCAAATGTAAATTATATACAGCGTATTTAAAATTGTGTATGTGTCTACTTGCTTTTTTCACATGTAATGTATTTCTTTGTGTACCTGACCCTGTATATGGTTCTCTTGTACTATGTCAGCCAGGTATTCTACCGTATGTCTTCACTGTTGCCTTTGTTCTCAGATGTAAATTGTATATAGTGTACATATAATTGTGTATGTGTGTACTTTTATTTTCATATGTAATGTATTTCCTTGTGCACCTGACCCTGTTATCCCCAGGTCCATCTTGCAAATGAGCCTTGCTCAATGATGACTGCCTGGATAAATAAAGATTTTGATTGATTGATTGATTGTGCTGCTTCATTGTCTCAGAGAGTACTGTGGGTTTACCGGCTCTGTCATTCGCTGCTTTGATTCCTCTCTTGCTGACAGGAATCAAGTGGTAGTGATGGGGTATTTCTTCTCCTCCACGAGGCTCCTGTCATGCAGAGTGCCTCAGGGATCAATCTTGTTGCCAATGTTTATTTCAGTGTACATGCTGTCACTGGGTGAGCTCATCAGAAAATACAATGTGGGTTTTCACTGCTATGCAGATGATACCCAGTTGTATTTTTCCTTTGCCCCTGGAACATTCGATGCTGTTGAAGTGCTAAATATCTAGCTGGCTGAGATCAATGACTGGATGTCCTCCTGCTGGTTGTGACTGAACCCTGACAAGGTGGAGGTTCTAGTAGTGGAACTGGGTCAAAGGCGTGATAGGAGTACCTCCAGTGTAGCAACTGATCTTTTCCTGGGGTCTAGCCTGTTGTTGGCCTCCTCTAGGGTAAGAGATATTGATGAGTTCATGGATGATGGATTGACATTTGAATCTCAGGTGTCATCTGTTGTCTAAAGTGATTTTTACCACTTGAGTAATATCACCAGGATCAAAACTCTAGTTCCACCTGAGGACCTTCCCTCACTGGTTTATGCCTTTTTAATATCCAGGCTTGATTGCTGTAGTGCTTATTACTTTGAGGTCTCTGGGTATACCTTCTGCAGCTGGTGTGGAACGCAGCTGCCAAGTTGCTGACGTGCCTTTCGAGGTTCTGTCATGTTACCCCAGTGCTGTATGCATTGCACTGGCTGCTGGTCAGGTGGAGGGTTGTCTTCAAGGTGGGTTTACTCACCATTAATGCCCTACATGGATGAGGCCCTGAATCTCTGACTGATCTTCTAATACAAGCCACCTTAGTCCACTCCCTCTGTTCCTTCTCTAGGGGTCTTCTGGTGATTCCCAGGATGAGACTTAGAACTGAGGGTGGCATGGCAAATAGTGTCACCAGTCCTGTACTGTGGAATGTGCTACCACTATCCATCAGGGAGGCCCCTTCAGTTGAGGTCTGTAAGCGATGTCTTAAGACCCACCTGTTTTCTTTGGCCTTCCCAGACATAGCTATCTGACTTGGTACAGTAAGTTTTAACTGAGCTCATCTGTTTATTGATTTTGCATTACTTGTCTTATTATTATTTTAACTGTGTCTGTGTGAGTTTTTGTACACCTTTGCTTGTTCTGAATGTGAGGTGCCCAGAGCCTCTGTGATTGGGTGCCATAAAAATAAACTTTGCCTTGCCTTGCAGCTGTCACTGATCCTGATCCATCTGTGCCTAACACATCCCTGCCAGACATCCTTACATGCTGCTTTCAGTAAAAAAAAAAAGATAGGCACTTCACATTACTTACTTTTGTAGCACAGTAATGGGATGTCCCTGAAATAAAGAACTCACAGCTTTCTTCATACTAGCCAGCCCAGCCACTCAGCCAGTTGCTCTACTCTACAATATTTCATAGAAACATAGAAACTGTTGGCAGATAAGGGCCACATAGCCCATCCAGTCTGCCCTTTTTTGTTGCCTTACTTACACTGTAGACACCTCCAGGACTATGGCACTGTCTTTTCCACCCTCTTACCTATCCCTTATGACTCCCCTGTGATAATGTCATGCTCTTTTGAATCCTCCCACTATTTTGGCCCCCACAATCTCCATTCCAGGCAACCACCACCCTTTCAGTGAAGAAGTATTTTGTCACATCTCTCCCAAACTTGCACCCCTCCAGCTTTATATCATGGCTCCTTGTTTTAGAGCACTCTTTCTTCTGAAAATCACCTCCTACTTGTACCTTATTCACCTCCATGAGCTATTTAAAGGTCTCTATCATATCTCCCCTCTCCCTCCTCTCCTCCAGTGTGTACATGTTTAATTCATTCAGACTCTTCTTATAGGACATTGGATTTAGACACTGTACCATCTTGGTAGCCATCCTTTGGACAGCCTCCATACTGTCTATGTCCTCCCTGAGATGTGGCCTCCAAAACTGGAGATAGTACACCAGGTGGGGTCTTACTAAAGGCCTATATAGTGACAAAAGCACTACCCTCTTCCTGCTGGTAATACCCCTGCCTACACATCCCAGCATACTAGCTCTCTCGATTGCTTTGTCTTTTTGTCTTGCCAACTTCAGGTCCTCTGATATGATTACCATCAGGTCTCTTTCCTGCTTGGTCACTTCTAGTATTTCTCCACACATTTTGTACTGCACCCATGGGTTTCTGTGGCCCAAGTGCATTATTTTGCACATTTTTGATTAAACCTTAGCTGCCAAGCTTCTGACTACTCCTTCAGTCATTTCAAGTCTTTTTCCATCCTTTGAAACCTCTCCAAAGTGTCCACCCTGTTACAGATGTTGGTGTCATCCACAAAGAGGCAAACCTTCCCTTCCAGTTTTTCTGCTATGTCACTAATGAAGACATTAAAGAAGACTGGCCTCCATACTGACCCTTGCAGTACCACTCTGGTTATTCTCCCCTCCTCTGAGCAAACTCCATTTACCACCATCTTCTGCCTCCTATCCCCTAACCAGCTTCTTCCCAGGTTACCACCTTATTGCCCATGCTCATGCTACTCCACCTGTCTACCAGCCTGGTTCAAGGGATCAGCATGGGTGGAAGGGAGGGAAAAGAAGCAGATTGTACTGAAAGGAGAAGAAGGGGGAACAACTAGTCAACATGAGAAGGGACAAGAATAGGAATGACAAAAGCTGAACAGCCATGTACGTCAATGCTAGAAGTCTGGGAAATAAGACACCAGACTTGAAGGACACCATGGCTGAGGCAGGCCTGGATGCTTCTATGTGATAACAGCAGTCACACAAAGGCGATAGCCATTACGGAGAATGTACATCAGCAAAAATCAATTTCGTTTATGTACACCCTGGCGCATGACTTACATTTTGTATGTTTATGCAGGATGCTGTGCCTCTGTATCCCCCTACTAAAGGATTCTCAACTCCTGAGGGGGTGTATGTCGGGGGGGGGGGCAAATTAAAAAAAATAATAAATTCAGGCCAGGTGCAACAAAATATATGCATGCCAGGACCCGAATCTGGCACCCTCACAGCTGAAGCCTGTGACCTACCCACCATGCCATGGGGCAGCTTGGCAGCCCATCACCGCAACATGACACACAAACCCTCCCTCCCCTTCCACCGTGCTCACTCCCCACCATGCGCGAATGTGTATATAGTGACAGGACGTCACTATACCTGCAGTAGCCCACCCCATCCAGTAGCTGTCTGATAAGGTGCCAAAATTGAGTCACCCTTTTTGGTGTGCCATCAATAGCGAGTGTCCTTATCACTGGATACCAGCCTGGATACTGTATCCATCACCGAAACATTGTGCACAAACAACCATGACTAGGAAATGATCATACCTAGCTACACATTGTTTAGACAGCTCAGGGTAGAAAGGAAAGGTGGGGTAATGGTGCTTTATATTAAGGAAAATATCAAAGTGACAGAGATACAGGGAGGAGAAGGGGAGCTGAGGTTTTGTGGGTCAACCTCGAACCTGGAAATGTATCCACCATTTTCAAGGCGGTAGTATAGAGGCCTCTGACACAGGGAGAGAACATAGACAAAGAGATGTTTGAAGACATAAGCAAAATGGCTAAGAAGGGGGAGGTGAACATAGAAACATAGAAACATAGACTTTGATGGCAGATAAGGACCGCTTGGCCCACCCAGTCTGCACATTTCCCTACCTACAGGATAAGCTGCAGATCCTAGTTAACCAATAGACTGTTTCTTCCTACCCCAACAAGAATTGCCTTATGTCTGTCCCATGCATTCTTGAATTCTTCCACAGTTTTAGACCCCACAACCTCCTAAAGAAGGCTATTCCATGTGTGCACCACCCTCTCTGTAAAAAAATACTTCCTCAAATTGCCCCAGAGCCATTCTCCCTCTATCTTCAATTGTGTCCCCTTGTTCTTGCACATCTCTTTTTCTGAAAGATGCTACCCTCTTGGACTTTGTTGATTCCACTGAGGTACTTTAAAGTTTCTATCATGTCCCCTCTCTCCCTCCTTTCCTCAAGGGTATGCATATTAAGCTCCTTTAATCTCTCTTCATATGGCTTCTCTTGCAGACCCTGCACCATTTTAGTTGCCCTCCTCTGGACTGCCTCCATCCTGTCTATGTCCTTGCGGAGATGGGGTCTCCAGAACTGGATGCAGTAGTCCAGATGGGGTCTCACAAGCTGTCTGTACAGAGGGATAACAACTTCCTGTTTTCTGCTAGTGATGCCTCTCCCTATACATCCCAGTATCTCCCCAGCCCTCCCTAATGCCTTCTCACATTGCTTGCTAACCTTAAGGTCATCTGATATGATTACCCCCAGGTCCCTTTCCATTTTTGTTGTTGTTACTACTCCCCCCATTGTGTAATCTTCCCCTGGGTTTTTGTTTCCCAGGTGCATTATTTTGTACTTCTTTGCATTGAATCCAAGCTGCCATACTTCTGACCATTCCTCCAGCCTTGCCAAGTCCCTTCTCATCCTTTCCATGCCTTCTTGTGTATCAACCCCGTTGCAGATCTTTGTGTCATCTGCAAAGAGGCATACCTTTCCTTCCAGTCCCTCTGCAATGTCACTTATAAAGACATTAAAAAGGACTGGACCCAGTACTGAACCCTGCGGTACCTCACTAGTAACCATCCTTTCTTCAGAGTGGACTCCATTTACAATTACCTTCTGTGTCCTGTTGTCCAGCCAATGTTTTACCCAGGCTACCACCCAGGGACCCACTCCCAGGATGGTTAATTTGATTATTATACCATGGTCAAGAAAATAAACACAAAATCCTGTATTGTGATTGGCTGACTGGCACCTTTCTGCCATTGTAAATCCTACGAAACACCCACGGCAAAGGTGCCAGTCAGCCACATCTCCAAAAGTCATCCGACACCCATAGTTGACATCCATAAACCGCCATCTTGAATCCCTGCTAAACGGACATCTCCCACCCACGTACCCACACTGCAGTGCCACGGTCCCCAAATGATCAAATATTTCTAAAACGATAAAAATGTTTAAAATCAATGCACAGATACCCTCCTCATTTTTCCCCACTAAAGCCACCCGACACACTACAAGACATCACTCACATGGTCCTCCGCTAATCGTCGCACCGCTCCATTGCAACCAGGCACCAGGTTCAAAAAAAATATCACCAACAAATCTTCAAAGTCCTGTAATGCTTCTTTTTTTGTAGTGGTCTCCACAGCCTCCAGTAACACTAACTCCCACCCAAACATTAAGAAATGCTGACCGCAAACGTAACTTAACTAATTACTGGGAGACCGAACAACAAGACTTTTTTTCAAGTTTCTCTCGCATCACTCAGTCACTTTCTCCCAAAATACTGCAAACTCAACCCGGAAGCGTAAATTGATTATGCAGCCCATTAGCGCCGAGTGCAACAGAAAGTCAGAAACACACTGAAAACAGACTCATTACCAGGGAAAGCAGCATTTTTTTTAAGCTTCTCCTGCATCACATAACTTTTTCCCGAAATACCATAAAATAAACTTGAAAGCACAGACCACCTGGACCCAACAGAAACAGACTTGAAAATGGTTCTGTCTACAATATAACACAAAACCACAGTACCAATCCCTGTACCTACATCAACATGTGGGAGAACCATGAGAAAAAAATATGAAAATTAAAGCCTTGCGCTATAGTGTATCTAGTGGTGGTGGTGGGGAGGCATTATTCTATGTAAAAGGGAAACTATTTTTTGTGGTGAAATAATACATTCAATTAAAATGATTAAAAGTGGGGGAAAGACTATTATTCTTTACTTTTATTATCACAAAAAGTTAAACATTCATGGTATAATCGCAATAACCCACTCGAGGGTGTGGATTATGGGGCGATTTACCACGCCTGACGAGGATTTGACCACTCGGCCTGCGGCCTCTTGGCCAAACCACGCTAGCCGTGGAAAATCCCCCCATAACCCACACCCTCTCATGGTTTGTTGCTTAATTAATCTTTTGTGTGGGACTGTGTCAAATGCCTTGCTAAAGTCTAGGTAGGCCATGTCCACAACCCCTCCCTGGTAAACTACTTTGGTCACCCAGTTAAAGAAATCAATTAGATTCGTCTGACATGACCTTCCCACTGTCAACCCATGCTGCCTTGGGTCCTGTGCCCCACTGGCCTCTAGGTACTCAACAAGTCTTTCCTTCAGAATTGATTCCATCACTTTCCTTACCACAGAGGTCAAACTGACAGGTCTATAGTTTCCTGCCTCTGTCTTGCTCCCACTTTTGTGAAGGGGAATTACATCCACCTTCCTCCAGTCCTCTGGTACCACACCATACTCCCATGATTTGTTAAAAAGGGTAGTCAGTGGTGTCACTAGTTCGCACCTTAATTCTTTTAGAATTCTGGGGTGCATTCCGTCAGAGCCCCATTAATTTGTCCACCTTCAGTTTTAGGAGTTCTTTTAGAACCTTTCTTCTGTGAAAGGACTAGGATCGACCCCCTATCCAGAGTGCTTCTGTTAATTGGATTAGGCACCTCCCCTTCTCCTTCTCTTTTGTGAATACTAAGCAGAAGTATTCGTTCAGTATCCCTGCTTTTTCACTGTCCCTCTCTGCCCACCCGCCGTCCATTCTGTTCAGCCTCACTATCCCTCCCTTTGTCTTTCTATGCTCCCTGAAGTACCTATAAAAGGTTTTATCCCCCTTCTTAACCGAGTTGGCTATCTTTTCTTCAAGTTTGGGCCTTTGCTATTCTAACTTCCCTCCCTGCTTTCTTGTGCCTTAACGGGTACAGTTCTCTGTCCTGCTCCTTCTGTGTGTCCTTATACTTCCTAAATGCTATCTTTTTTTCCCTAACCTTCCCTGCCACCTCTTTTGCTTTCATTTTGATTTGTTTATTTGCTTCACACAAAGGCTTGTTACTTCAGTTATGGCAGTTTTGGTGTTTCCCCGTTGTTGCTCCACCCCTCCTTCTAGCCTGTTTGCTAGTACTTTTCTAAGACACTCTCCCATCTTGCCAAAATCAGCCCTCCTGAAGTCCAGTACCCTCACTTTTGTATGGCTTGATTCTGTAGCTGAGTTTATCATGAACCACACTGTTTGATGATCACTTATTCCCAGATGGCTACCATGTCTAGATCTGAGATCCTCTCACTGTCCCCATTTGAGAGTACAAGGTCTAAGATTGCTCCCTTATGAGTGGGTTCCAAAAGTAGTAGTAGTAGTAGTAAAAACGTTTATTTTTATACAGGAATTGTTGACGTTACTTACATCATTAGGACAAAGTCCTATTTACAAGATGCTCCTGTGTCTTACGTTCCTTTAAATGTTAGATAAAAACAAACTAATATAACAGTACAGACACATACATGTCAAACAAAAAAATAATAAACACTTCTACATATAATGTTTCATTCTATACATATTACTCATAAAATACATAATAAATTAGCCATAGCATTCGCACCTCGTACTTAATTCCAACTTCAAACTTGATAAAAATGCTTTCACATCTTTAAATTTATTACTTGCAGTTATTTTTAAATTATTCCATATTCTGTCCACTATTATGGGAAGACGCATGTAACTATATTTATTCTTTAGTTTAGGAAGTAAGTAAAGCCCTGATTATTTTACAAAATTATAAACATGTGTTTTCCTTTCTAATCTATCAGTCAAGCATTCTGGCTGTTTTTATAAATAACTTTATAAATTTGCATAGCCAAGATAATTGTCTTTTGTTTCCTGGGTAAGCCAGCCCAAATCTTTTAACATAAGGCAGTGATGAGTTCTGTAATCCTTTTTAAAATGAATCTAGCCACCTTATAATACATTTTATCATTTTTGCAAAAGACCTTTTGATGCTAAGTCATACACATGGTTTCCATATTCCAGCAGGTAGAAAAGTTGTTTAATTACCGTTTCTCTTATTAATCTATTCATACAAAAACTTGTTCTTCTAAAGGTTCCCAGTTTTTTATTTACTTTAGATATAGTGTCAAAAATATGTTTATCAAATTTTAAAGCGTAATCTATCCAAATCCCTAGGTATTTATACTCCAGTACTTGCTCTAATTCTTCATTTTGTAATGTTTTTATTGATATATTTTCTCTACTACTATTCAATCTATTCTTAGTCCTGGAAAAAAACATCAATTTTGTTTTATTACCGTTAACTATTAAGCCCGCTCTAGTCAACCATGTACAGAGTTTGGTAAAGTCTGCTTGCAGCTTTTGTTCCAATTCAACTAAAGTTCGACCACCTGAGATCAATAGGGTATCATCTGCATAAAGATTTATGCTTGAGTTTTGTATTACATCTACTAAATTATTAATGTAAATCAAAAACAGTGATGGGCCTAAAATTGAGCCCTGTGGGACACCTCTCTTTATCAAAAGTCTCCTAGACAGGACCCCATTAATACTTACTTGCTGTTTTCTATTTTCTAAGTAAGATTTGAACCAATTATAAGTTTCATTTATTAAACCCAAGTCAACTAAACGTTCTCCCAATAATTTATGGGATACCGTGTCAAAAGCCTTTGATAAATCCAAGAACACCGAGCCCACCGCCAGGTCGTCCTCCAGCCTTATAGCCAGGTCATCGATCATGGCGGTGAGTGCGGTGGATGTGGAATGACCTCTTCGGAACCCTGATTGAAATTTAGTTAGCAGATTGTGTTTCGCCATAAAGTCAGTTAACTGTTCTTGAACCAATCTCTCTAGTATCTTTGAAATACTTGATAGTAAAGCAATTGGCCTATAATTTGTGGGCTTATAGACATCTCCTGTACCTTTATATATTGGAATTATTTTTGCACTTTTCCAAGTCTCTGGGAAAATTCCCTCCACAAGCTCCAGTTAAACAATTTAATCAAAATTGGTGCTATCACTTGTATGGCATCTTTAAGAAATCGATTTTCTATCAAATCTGAACCATATGCTTTTTTTGAACTTAATTTTCTAATCTCAGTTTTAACCTGTCTACAGGTAATACCCTTAAATCTAAAAACATGATTATTTGAATTTACAATCCGTTTACCTGAATCCCACCAAACTAGCTGTCTGAGGCATGCCACCTGTAGGGCATCGATAATGGCCCTGCTCTTGGATGTGGCAGCAGCAAAGGTGCTTCAGTTAACATCTGGCTGGGGTGAGCGGAAGTGTGGTTTTCCACCCTGCGGAACTACCGCAGAAATTAACAAACTTTCGCAGAAGTTTCTGAACTTCCACTTGTGGTGGAGAGAAAAACTTCCACTAATATTATGGGCAAAATTTTGCCCTAGGGTCAGAAAACCACATTTCTGCTGTCCATCCCTGGCCTTGGTGGCTAGTGGCCCCTCCCCAACCCCCTCCAGGAATACTTATAGCCTGTCCCTGATGGCTAGTGGTCCCTCCCCCCATCAGATCACCCACCAGCCGCCGCTGACTTGACTTTTTTTTTTGTATTTTCTTTTGATTACTTTAAAAAAAATACCCCATCCCACCAGGTTGTGATCCCTCCCCCACCCCATCCCTGCATGACAAAATATGCCCTGGTGGCTAGGGGTCCATCCCCACCACCAGCCAGCTGCTGCTGAAATTGTACAGTATTTATTTTATTTAAACAGCAGTTTGGAAAACCTTTGAGCCATAGGCTCATTTACAAAAGTACCTTGTCACAGTAGCCCCTCCCCCTCTTGTATTTTTTCAAATCCCTGGTGGTCTAGTGGTAATTGATAACAAATAAAAGTAACCCCTTGCCCCGACCCCTCCTGATCCCTGATCCCCAGTCCCATAGCAATCCCTGGTGGTCTAGTGTCCCCCACTCCCCACCCCAGCAAGGATCTTCCCACCACATGGCTCCCACCACCATCATAAACTCCCCCTCAGAGTGGGCAGATTGGCACAGCCCTTGTCTTCCTCCACAGCTGGCCTGCCAACTGAGCTTAATGAATGAACACGTTCCTGTAAGGCACATGCTCATTCATTAAGCTCAATTAACGGAAACCAACTTATGAAAAGTGGAGGGCTGTGCCAGTCATCCATCCGTTCTGAGGGGTTTACGATGGGGGTGGGAGCCGGGTGGTGAGCACCTGCTGGGGTGGGGGGGCACAAGACCACCAGGGATAACTACGGGACTGGGATCGGGGATGGGGAGGGGTTCAGACAAGGGGTCACTTTTACTTGTCAATTATCACTAGACCACCAGGGATATGGAAATAATACAAAATGGAGAGGGGGGTTACTTTACAATTTCAGCAGCAGCTGGTGGGTGAAGAGGAGGGACCACTAGCCACCAGGGATACTTTTTTACATGTGGGGTGGATGGGAGGAGGGAGTACTAGCCAACAGAGCTTGAGGATGATCGCGCCCATGTGCGGAATTTCCGGGGAAGTTCAGGAATCAATTTCCGAACTTCCGCGGAAGGGAAAGTCAGACTTTCACTTGAATTCAGCCCACAGAATTTAATTTTCACACACCTCTGCATCTGGCATATTCAGGTCCCCCATCAACAGTATCTCCACTTTTTCTGCCATCCTAAGGATGCCTTCTATCATATCCTTGTCCATTCCCTCCCCCTGAGATGGGGGTCTGTAAACAACCCCTGTGCGGACTGTGGTGCTATTTTCAGTCTCTAAGGTGACCCACAGTGCCTCCTCTCCTTCCTGTTTACTCTTTTGTTCCATTGCTTTTATCCCTTCCTTTACATAGTGCTTACATAGGTAGTGCTGGTGGGGGACTTCAATCTGCCAGGTGTAGAGTGGAGTCTACCTGCTGCAGCATCTGCTAGGAGCATAGACATCTTGGACTTCCTGCAAGGGGCATTCCTCAGGCAGCTGGTCAGTGAATCCACACATGGGGACCTGGTACTTACAAATGGAGGCAGTGTGGCAGACAATATAGTTGGGAGTCATATCGGGACCAGTTACCATTGCACAGTATGGTTTAATTAAAAAAAAAAAAGAAAAAGAAAATTATAGAAAGGCTAAAAGGCATACCAATACCAGCACACTATGTTACAGCTGGGCCTGAATCATTTCAGTGTGTGTGAGGGGGCAATAGCAACCACAGTTTGACACTCAGAGCTATGGCAACCCCAGGAGGTTAAAAGTCTTGCACTTAAGAAAAGCACCAGATTAATGCATGCAGAGGTACTATTTAAATTTCATAGAAGATGTTACTGTTTTACTATTTAAAGAGCAGGAGCTCAATTTTCAGAGGGCCCATTAGAATGACACAAGCTATGGGAAATGGCAGCTTGCATCATAGCCCAGTGCACCATGGATCCTGCACCAGATTTTGGTAGAGGAGATCTCCTGGTGCAAACTTCCCAAAGATGTCACAAAAGCTCCTTTGTGGCAAAGAAATGGTGCATGGGAGGGGAGTGCAGCATGCTCAGGTGCAGTTGAATAGCAGTGTAACCAGTGTCAGAGACTAGGCTGCTGTGTGCCAGGTGTGCCAGGAGGTCAGCAGAAGCTGCAGTGGACAGCCAGGCTCAGGTTGGGAGGTGGTGTGTTGCACAGCTCCATGACTGGACAGGTCAATACCCCACCCTAACCCCCAACACCATCCAGGCATCCCTGTATACCTCTATGACATGCTGAAGCCCAGGCTGGGGGTATTGTGCACCACAGATACCTCCATGCCATTGTGGAATACATCCTATATTGTGGGTCCAGAACAAAGGTGGCACAGTAGACATATGTTGGTCTTCAATCTATGAGTGCATGTGACACTGTGCACCATATACATAGAAACATAGAAGTTGACGGCAGATAAGGACCGCAAGGCCCATCCAGTCTGCCCATTTCTTTTTCTACCTTATAAATGTGCCTTCAGCCTTTGCTCTGTCAGTGACCTATCTATTCATAGTCATTTGTATTGCCCCCTTATGCCTATCCCATGCCTGTTTGAAGCCCTGCACTGTATTCATAGCCACCACTTCTTGTGGTAAGCCATTCCATGCATCCACCACCCTTTTGTGAAAAAGAATCCTCACATTCCCCTTAATCGGCCTCCCTCTAATCTCATGCTGTGTCCTCTTGTCCTGCTATTTTTCTTATATTTAAACATGTTAGACTCTTTCACCTTGTTTATGCCCTTAAGGTGTTTGAATGCCTCGATCATATCACCTCTCTCCCTCCTTTGCTCAAGGGTATACATATTGAGCTCCGTTAATCTGTCCTCATATGTCTTCTGATGCAGTCCCTGCACCATTTTGGTTGCCCTTCTCTGGACTGCCTCAATTTGGTTAGATGGGGGGATGCTGCAGCACAGTTTTGAAGGACCCTTCCATCTGCTATGGCATAGCCGCGCACCTGCCCCAAGAACAGTGCAAGCCACACTGGTGCAGCTGGCCCCCCTTCTGGCTCAGGCTGCATACGAAAATCAGAAATGATGCATGGTGTGACACAAGGTACCCCATGTGTCACTTCTTTTTGAAGCAAGCACCGTGCATCATTTCCGGGGCTTTGAAAATTGAGCCCAAGGTGTTTATGTCTAATAAATAGACAACTGTTTTATTTATTGTATTCTGATATGTTAGTAATTACTTTTTACTTTTTTAATAAAATATTTGTTAGTGCAGTGAAACAAGTGGGTCCTTACCTTTACTTTTCACACTGACAATAAGCAAAGAATTTTAAAGAATTCTTGCATTGTGATGTTGGAAACGATCAGCTACTTAGAATCCCCACATATTTTAATGAGAAACTAAATAGAGTTTTTTATGCTTAAGAAAAAGATTCTTCTTTCAGCAACAAACTTTGTAAATTATATTTTTATATTACTGTGGTCTATCAGTGTGATTTTATTTTTTTAAACAATAATTTGCTTCTCTTTCCTTTCTTCTTCCCAAGTAAAATCTGGTTATGAAGAAAACATCACCTGCTAAATTAGAATAAAAGATCACAAGTTATCAAAAATCACATATTTCTATTAAATATATAATATTTTGGTTGTAGAAATGTTAAAAATCTGAAAACAGATTTGCAGATTCCCATTGAAATACACTGCCAACCTTGCCAGTAAAGATTTTTTGACTTCATTATAACAGAGATTCCATTTAATTCCTTTTGTTACTAGCAGCTGGCAAAATACAAATAAAATAATGAAAAGGTAAGTAAAGAAACAAATAAAAGGAAACTGAATAATTGAAGAGGCATCATAAGGCCTCGAATCTTTATTCATTAAGATGTACATTCTTTTTTTATTTTTTTATTCGTGGAATTTGCAAGCAGAAACTTACAATACCAATTTGCATGGGAGGATAGCAATACAGAGCAATGCGACAAGTAATCACATACAAAGGATTAATAAACGACACTTCCTCATTTGATATGATGTTTGGGGGAATACCCAAGTAAAATACTTTAACAAGAATAATAACCCATCGCATGCAGCCACTGAAGAACAAAGGGGAATCACATTAAGGAAGAAAAAATGTACAGTTTTACCTTCTTACCATATTGACTTTACAGTCGTTAAGATTCCCCCTAAGCATGCAAGATACTGCATTCTTAAAAGTACCTGCTCTTTAAACATACAAATTGTATTTTTAACATGCATTTAAAATACAAAGCCCCATTTTCTAAGCACTATTAGGCTTGCCAATAAAAGGCAAGCAGGGTTGTCCTGGGACACAGCCAGGAATACAGGTGGGGGGAGGGAGAGGGGGCTACAGAGAAAAGGGAGGGGGGATGACCTCATGGAGGGGTCATACAACCAGGCCAGGGAGCTCACTGGCCATTGGCCAGGGGGAGGGGCCAAATAAGGGGCCTTAGGTAGGTACTTAAGGCAGGCAACTTACAGCAAGCCCTCTTTCTGCTGTAATATTCCACTACAGCACGTTCATTGGTAGTAAAGTAAGGTATGAAGGGTTTGGGGCTTCTCAGGCTCATTGGGATGTTCTCATGCTTTAGAAGTAATTTAAAAAAAAAGAGAGAGAAAAATGCGAAGAGTTGAAGCAGTATTGCAATCTAGATGGGCGAGTACTGTGTTGTGGTGGATTACCAGGCTGATGTACACGGTTTTCCTGCAGCAAAGCTATCGGTTCAGGTGTTCGGTTGTGTGGATGTGGCGTGTGTAGCCCAAAAGTAAAGGAAATTAGGCAAGCTGTTGCTGCTGAGAATTTGTTGGGTATGAAGATGGTCGAGTACTGCATTGCAGTGGATAACTTGGCTGATGTACACAGTTTTCCTGCAGCAAAGCTTTTGTTTCAGGTTCCAGTTATGTTGATGTGGTGTGTGGAGCCCAAAGTAATGTAAGTGGCTGCTGCTGAAATATGTTGGGTACAGCGATCGGTTGGGGGAAGCTGGCAAGAAGGCCTGGTCACAGCACTGAAGGCTGGTGGGAGAATGGTTGGCGGGCCAGCTTGTGTGACTGCCATGCGGTGCAATTTAAATGGAGGGTGCATTGGGCCCGGAGACGCAGGCGGCGGGTCGGGATGCCACGTGGTGAGAATGGTCAGTGTGGATGGCCCCGTGGTGGTGTCAGCATTTTGGTAGCCAGAAGGACAGCAAGCAGGAAGTGGGCTGTGCTGGGGAAGTGGTGGCGCTGGTTGAACAGAGCGGGCGAACGGGAGGCCTGGTGATGGGGCCACGAGGCTGGAAGGGCAGCGGTCATCAGGAACAGGCAGAAGGCCTGGTCTGCAGTGTGGAATACAGGGAGGAGCGGATGGCCGGCCAGTTTGAGTGGGCATTGCACAGCAGAGATGTGCAGGAAATTGTTGTTTTTTGGGGCCCAGAGGAGGCGGGCCGGCTGGTGGGGGCGCCACACAGTGCAAGGAAAAAACCAAAAGGTCTGGTCATAGCATGGAAGGCTGACAGGAGAACGGGTGGTGGGCCAGCATGTGGGAGCGCCGCGCGGTGCAGTTTACATGGAAGGTGCGTTGGGCCCCGAGACGCGGGCTGAGGGACGGGCCACTACGTGGTGGGCATACAGACAGTAAGCCTGATGGTACAGCAGTGCAATGGAGGCAAGAAGTGGGGTTTCATCTCAGTCTTTTGGGGCATGGGGTTTATAGACACCACAGGACAGGGGCAGGCAGCATGATGAGCTTGGGGGTCTTCTGGCAAGGCTGGATAGCATTTGTTTGGGCACTACAGTCTGACTCCAATTTAGCACGGGGACTACGAGGCCAAGTGGAATGACTTGCGCTTGCTACCAATATGGCTCCTCTGTGCTAGGAAGGGGCGTGATAAAAAAAATATATATGTAATAAATAAATAAGGAGCTGACGAACAACAGCATTCCTCCACTACTTTTGAAAGCTTTTAATTTAGATTTTAAGATATGCCACCAGAAACTATCATTGGTAGAATTCTCCTCACTGAAACCCGGACCATTTCGTGTGCAGTACATCATCAGGGGGCGCAGAGTAGGGCCAGTGGGCCAGTATTGTCAGCCTACATTCATGGCTATGGAAAGGGGGCAACAGGAGCAAGAGCTCCAGGAAGGGGAAGGACTTCAGGTGGGCCAAGTATCTCAGGAAGGGGGAGTTTCATATGTGATGTGGGCAGGGGCAGGGGGGCAGGGGCCTGTTTAAAAAAAAAAAGAAAAATAATATCATAAAGAAACGGGGGCAGTTTTCGAGGAAGTCTCGGCCGCTATGGGGAGGGAGTGGATGGAGATTGGTGGGGCTCAATGGTGCAGTTAACCAAGGGCCTTGGCAACCAGTGTAGTTTCATTGGTATGGTCATGTGGTTCTAATTATGTAGCCTGGAATGCAGCAATAGAGATGGCACCAAAGAAGGTTCCAACATTCAGCACTATCATGTTGGCAGAGGCTTCAAAATTGATGACACAGATGACGCAGTTGATGGAGGCTGCAAAAAAAAAGGAGGCAGAGGAGGAGGCCTAGAGGCAGAGGAAGGATCTAGGTGAGCGGGCTGGAAAAGGAAACAAGACACTGAAGATGGTGGCACCCAGCCCTCTGGCAGAGCCCGGGATAGGTGTAGGTCTCAATCAGGTTCCGGCAGAGCATCAGCCAGATGGGGGTAAGGATGTGATAGATATGAGCAATAATGTGGACTTGAAGGAGTACATTGAGGGTTTGCTGGGGGACATGCGGGAGGGGAGTCTCAAAGATGGAGTGGGCTCTGCAGGCCATCAAGAAAAAAAGCAAGCAAGAAAAAGGAGGGTTGGGAGCTGCGGCCGGGGCCAGGAAGCTATATGATGGTCGGCCGGGTTTTATGCTGGGCAACCATGTGCCTGTGCAATTAAAGAAATAATTTGGAAGGGGTAGTACGTGGATATCTTTGGTTTAGTGGATGAGGAGATGGCTAGAAAGTACGAGCAAAGGGAGTCAGTGGCAAGTCAGAGATGGTGGTGGCTCTGGCAGTGGTGGGGCATAAAATGGAGGAAGCCAGGTTTAAGGGCAAGAGCTTTGATATGTGGCAGGTGGGCTTCCTGACTTATAGTGCATTGGTGCTGGAGAAGCAGGCGGATCTGGCGATCCCTTTGTTGACATATATGGCAATCATCAGGGGCTCATACAAAGTGAAGCTGGGGTTTGGTTGGCCTAAGTATGACGAGGCATTCCGGAGGAGAATGGTGGTGAAGGGCGACCTCTGGTGGGACTGCACCCATGCAGAATTATGGGTGAGGACACTTTCGGGTCCAACAAGGGGGACCGGGGGTGGAGCAAGGAAGGAGTGTAGCACCAGCCCAGGGCACCAAGGCATGCTGGGTGTTTAACTGAACTTCGTGTACATGGCCTAGCTGTAAGTTCAGGCATGTATGCTCACAGTGTGGGGGGGATCACACCCAGTGATGAGCTGTAGACAAGGGGGTGAAAAAGGGGGAGTGCCTAATGGACAGCCTCAGGAACAGCCCTTTTGAGGAGGGCAGGGGGGCAGGGGATGGGGTATGGGGGGCCTCAGGAGAGGGGGCTATGGGTCCAAGTATTGTTGGAACTAGGGTAGGATCTGAAGAGGGGAGGTGGGGCTATGCTTTGGCCTGCAGCCCATCAGGTTAAGGGTAGTGGAGGAATGGACAGTGGGCTACCCTGACAAGTGAGGGGCAGAGTTGCTGAGGTCTGGTTTTAAAAGCAGTTTTTCACTGGGCTTTGAAGGAGCACTGGTGGGGATGTGGGTAAAGAATCTGGGGTCAGTAAGAGGGAACGAGGACATAGTATGGGGAAAATCCTGAAAGAGGTCAGGGCGGGGAGAGTGGAGGGGCTGATGCATGGCCCCCCATGCAAGCATTTTCAAGTGTCACCATTGGGGTGATACTGAAGAAATAGGTGGGAGAGTTCCGGCTCATACGGCACCTGTCCTACCCCGATGAGGGGTCGGTAAATGGAGGAATCCCAGAGCGTTGAGCATGGTCTTGTATGCGTCCCTGGACCAGGCGGTGGAATTGATCCAGGCAGCAGAGGGTGCTTGGCTGGCAAAGATGAACATAGAGTCTGCTTTTCGCCTACTACCGGTCCACCCCACAGATTGCGATTTACTCAGTTTTCAATTTGAAGGCAGGCTGTATTTTGACAAGGCGATGCTCATGGGGTGCTCGGTAGCATGTGCCATTTTCAAAGTTTTCAGTTCATGGGTACAATGGGTGTTTTCGGAATGGTATGGGCACGGGAGAGTGGTCCATTACCTGGATGACTTTCTGCTGATCGGTGCAAGCCAGGAGGAGACCCAAGGGATGTGGAAAGATTTCCAGGACATGTGTGACAAGATAGGGATCTCACTGGCAGCTGGGAAGATCAAGGGCCTGGCACAGACACTGGAGTTCCTGGGGATTGAGGTGGACACCGAGGAGGAGTGTTTCTGGCTGCCAGGGGACATGATGGTGCAGCTACGGGAGTTGCTCATGCTAGTGGATGGGAGGTGGAGGGTGCTGCTGGTACAGGTTTAGCAACTACTGAGGCATCTTAATTTTGCCTGCAAGTCCATAAGCCCGGGCAGGGCTTTTATGAGGAGGTTGGGGAGGGTCACAGGGCGAGCAAATCATCCCCATCACTGAGTGGACATAAACCGGGTGGGTTAAGGAGGACCTATGGGTCTGGGAGTTTTTTCTCGAATCATATAATGGGGTGACTTTCTGGCAGGAGGAGTGGGCATGTAGTGCAGACATGGAGCTGTATATGGATGCAGTGGTTGGTCTGGGGATGGAGGCATATTTTCTAGAGGAATGGATCACGGAGGCATGGCCAGCCAAATGGCGCGAATGAGGTTGGACTAAGGACATTACATTCCTTGAGATATTTTCGATCTGGGTGGCCCTTGAATTATGAGGTGCCTGGATGGTGGGTCAGCGCATCCTATTCTGGTGTGATAACAAGGGTGTGGTAGAAGTAATCAACAGGCAGAGTGGCCGCACGGAGTCAGTAGGGTGGGTCTTAAGGCACATGGTGTTGCTAAGGCTATGTTTGAACTTGTCATTTAAGGCACAACACATTGAGAGGGCACAGAACGAGGTGGCACACTGTCTTTCTCATTTGCAGATGGAGCAGTTCCGCGAGTTTGCACCACAGGCTGCACCTACCCAGACCAGGGTCCCAGACTGGATGTGGGAGATTGGAGAGTGATGGCCAGGGCTTTGTACTGAGGGTCATGGTCAGCCAACACACTGAAGGCCTATGAGGGGGCCTAGGCAAACTTTCAGGTGTTTTGGGCTGAGAGGGACTGGGAGATGGAGTGACCAGTCCATGAGGAGCAGGTTATGCAGCACATGGTGGAGAAATGGGAAGAGGGAGCAGCCCACAACACCATGGGGTCCAGCTGGCAGGGATCAGCTGGGCCTGCCAGGAATGCAGCTGAGAGGATGCCATGGGCAGCAGGGTCATCAGGCAGATGGTTATGGGATGGATGAGGGGGCAAGGATCAAGGCAGGATGGGAGATGGCCCCTGATGGGGGCCCTCCTCATGAAGGTGGTGCAGGCATTGGCCCACATGTGCAGTTCCACTAAAGAGGCTTGCCTGTTCTGGGTGAACTTTGCAGCAATGGCGAAAGGGGCTTTCAGGATCGGAAGATGGTGTCACCCAGAAAGGGAGCGGGCACCATGGGTTTAGAGGAAGAGGATATGAGGTAGGAGGAGGAGAAGATGGCCATTTGGCTCCAGCAGTCAAATACGGATCAGAGGGGTAAGGGTGCCACAGTGGAACTGCTCAAGCAGGCCGGGGCAGGAGACTGTGTGGTGCAGGCCATGGTGGACTATGGGAAGGTTAGGGGCCATTGGCCGGGGGCCTGGTTCATACATGGGGATGGGTCCCCAGTGACAGGTTTTCAGGTAGGGTGGTACTGAAGAAGGCAGTGGCATTCATAGGGGAGAACCCAAGGGAGTTCGCCCCACACTCCTTCCAGATTGGGGCAACTTCAGAGGTGGCTGCTACAGGGGCAGGGGAGAAGGAGGTCAAGAGGGTGGGTAGATGGACATTGAACTGTAACAGGAGATATGTACGGTGTTGGCAATGATTAATTTGTATCCCGTTTTCTTTTCCCACAGCAGGCTACAGGAGACAGGTCTGGATTGTGGGGCACTCATTCATCTACTGGGCAGAGAGATTTGCAGCCACCATGAAGATAAGGATGCAGTTGCGTCCGGGAGCAGAGCACACCAGGGTGTGGTGGAAGGGCCTGAGAGGCATGCGTTGGTCACAGCTGCTTCCCCTGTTGGAAGAGCTGCGGGTACACTGGGCCACACCGGATGGTATCATTGTCCACCTAGGGGTAACGACCTGGATACAGTGCCCTGGGGGTCCCTCTTATGGGACATTTTAGCAGATTTGGAGAAAGTAAAGGGCTGGTGGCCACATGTGGTGATTGGCTGGTCCAAAATCACATCCCATAGGGTCTGGAGGGGAGTGAAAGGGGCAAAGGCAATAGAGGTAGCGTGCAAGTGCCTGAACAGAAAGGTAGCTAGGGCAGTGATCGAAATAAGGGGATGCACATATGACATAGGGATATTTCATATGAGCAGGAAGGGGTGTACAAGGTGGATGGGGTGCACCTGACCAAATTCGGCATGGGGTTGCTCCTCTGGCCTTTCAGAAAAGTGGTATGGGATATCAATAAGAAGGGGCCTAAGGGCTAATCCGCAAGGGGTGGGAGATCCATCTTCCATCGCAAGCTGGTGATGGGTCAGTGAAAGGGTTTCGGGAGCAATGGGAAAAAAAGGGGGGCAGGCAGAAGGGGGAGGTGGGTAGTTACCACGGGCTGGGGACAAAGGAACCCAGGTGTGGGAGTAATAGGGTAGGGGGGAGGGATATAGAGCTAGGGGGGTGGATTGCTGTGCCACACCTGGTGGGGGGGTGGTCCGGGTAAGATGGTACTCGGCTCATGGTGATGAGAAAGGAGGGGGCCGGATCCTGGTGTCCAGACCCCGAGAAGATAATCGGAAGAGGAAGACCACCTGATGAAGAACCACCAAAGGGAAGGCAGAACTCTTATGTCCTGGAAGGGATATTGGACTGTTATGTCAAAGATGTAAAATACTTATTGTTGGACATGAACTTGGGATGTACATGTAATGAGATGATTTTGCCTTTTTAATAAATGTTGCCAGTGAGCATCCAAAAGTGATAATTGAGTGGCCTCAGTTATTATTGGTTGGGGGATCAGGAACAATTAGGCTTGCCAATAAAAGGCAAGCAGGAATGTCCTGGGACACAGCCAGGAATACAGTTGGGGAAGGGGGAGAAGGGCTACAGAGAAAGGGAAGGGGGGATGACCTCATGGAGGGGTCATACGACCAGGCCAGGGAGCTTGCTGGCCATTGGCCAGGGGAAGGGGCCAAATAAGGGGTGGGTACTTAAGGGCAGGCAACTTACAGCAAGCCCTCTTTCTGCTGTAATGTTCCCCACCCACCCTCTCAGTAAGAAAGAAGAGGGAGTAATGTTGGAAATAGGCACTGGAACGGAGGTGCCAAGGTGGTAGCAGCCTAGGACGGGCCCCGGCATGGGCCGAGAGAGCCACAGATAGGTGGCTAGTGGTCCAGATTACTAGGTGGAGTCCCACTGGAGGATGGGAGAGGAAAAGGGAGAGGCACTCTGAGGGAAGGGTTTTGGGAGCAAGAGGAAAAAAGGGGGGCAGGCAGAGGGAAGGTGGGTAGGTACCACGGGCTGGGGACAAGGAATCCAGGCATGGGAGTAATGGGGAGGAGGGATATAGAGCTAGGGGGTGGATCGCTGTGTCCACACCTGGTGGGGGGGGAGTGGTCCGGGTAAGGTGGTACCCAGTTCATGGTGATGAGAAAGTGGGGGGCCGGATCCTGGTGTCCGGACCCTCAGAAGATAATCGGAAGAGGAAGACCACCTGATGAAAAACCACCAGAGGAAAGACAGGACTGTTATGTCCTGGAAGGGGTATTGGACTGTTATGTCAAAGATGTGAAACACTTATTGTTGGACATGAACTTGGGATGTATGTGTAATGAGATGATTGTGCCTTTTTAATAAATGCTGCCAGTGAGCATACAAAAGTGATAATTGAGTGGCCTGAGTTATTACTGGTTGGGGGTCCAGGGACAATAACATTCTGGTCATGAGCATTAGACATTTCTAATGCATGGCCAGATGATGAAGGAACATGGCCTTTAGCCTTGTGCCTTACTGTGCCCCTAGCCATGAGGTAGAAGTGTCTAATACACAGCCTGTCATGTCTCATTGCTAGCTTGATTGTCTTGTACTAATTGTTTCTTTCACTTAATTTCACAGGTAACTAAGCAACAGGCAGAAATCTGTTGCTAATAAATGGTCAAAATCCAATCTTTCCACATGTGCACACTGGTGTTCTACATGATTCTTTTGGCCTTTTATCATTTTCATTGGATACTAATGAGTTAGACAAAAATCTGTTACTATGGCACATTCATAACTATTAACATTATTCTGTACTTTAGTGCAGATATGGCATGTACAGCAGTGGCTTGCTGGCAGCGAAGTGCAGCAAAGTGTAAGAGGAAAGGGAGCCAGTGGGACTGTGCAGTCCCTGCTGACCTCATTGTGAAGTACAGTACAAGCTACAGTTTTTGAGCTCCATGATTACCACCTTTATGGAGAGTGCGTACAAGATAAGGGTGTGAGAGACCTGTTTTTTCAAGTTGCCTAAGTTCCTTGTGGTCCGGGAGTTGTTAACAGCAAAACTGAACTGACTTTGAATGTTTTGAACTTTTAAAGCTGCTGTTCTGTGTACTGCTTTTACCTGAATGTTGCACATCTGAAAGTTTAGAAGCTGCTGTTGTGTGTGGTTCTGTGAATTGACTGCTGCTATTTCAACAAAGTTCACGCTGCACATATACATCCTGTTATCTGTTTTTGAAATAACTGTGCTAATTGTCATCCTGCCATAACATTGCCCTGAATGTTTACCAACTAAGGGATACTGTGTGCAAGCAATTTAATGTCTCAATGAGTGATTAATTGTGTGCTCATCTGCTGACTCTGTCTCCTAAAACTCAGTGCTGCATGCAGAGCCTAATTAGCATCTGGTAGCCATAGCAGCAACATACCTGTACTCGCCTATAAGCAATCATGCCCCTTCCCCCCAATTCATTGTGGCATCCCAGTTTGGTGGGAGTAGGGATTTTAATACATTGGCTGTCTAGACATGGCGGTGTCTACAGTGGCAGCTTGCTGGTGGTGAAGTGCGGCAAAGTGTTAGAGCAAAGGGAGTCAGTGGGAGTAGAAGGGAGGTTGGGGAAGACGGGGCCAGGTAGTTAAACTTTGAAGTTATTTGTAAGGTTGTGATTATTTAGTGCAAACACTGTTTTAAAATAGTTAAGTGTGTGTATCTTATAATACAAAATCACACATGCCCACACAATGCAAAGCATCATGGGCTGCATATGCAAATCACCACAGCATATTATGCTGGTTCAATTTTAAGCAGAAATGCATGGTGCCTCTCACACAGTTTGCAAAGGGTGCCAACAGAAGACATAGACACATGTTTCATCCTACCAGGACTCGTCAGTATGCCTCATCTGTGTATCTTATAATGCTCATTACTTGTTTGTATGGTGGTCTGGTGTTGTGTGACATGTTTAGTCTGGATCAGAATCGCTGACTGTCTGGTGAACAGCAGATGTTTTTTGACTTTACAATGTCCAATTTACTACAGATGCAGGACCGCCATTGAGAACGTGCACTCACCTTTGTTTAATACTTCCCATGGTCTTAAAATCATTCATCTTAATGCTAGAAGTGTGATTCCTAAACTTGACAAGATGGAGCAAATTATCACATTTTACAAACCTGATATTGTTGCCATTTCAGAGACCTGGCTGAAACCTTCATGTCTGGATTGTGTTTGCAAAATAGCTGGTTATGTTTTAAGAGCTGACAGGAAAGGGAAAAAAAAAGAGTAGGTGGGGTAGCAGTTTATTTTAAAAAGGAATTGCAGTTACAGTAACTGTTCTAAAAACAAGTGTCGAAATCAGCTCGGATTCTGATTGGCATTTACTTTGTTTGCTTTTAGGTGGGAAGAAATAAAATATGTTGTGATTTTTATATAACCCTCCTTATTGTTGGCTTGATGGGCTTAAAGGCTATTTGGATATAATAGCTCCCCTAATAGAAAGTCATGACTCCATGCTTGTAGGTGACATTAGTCTTAATTGGTTACAGAAAGAAAATTTGGGCCTTGAATCTTTGTTATATTCATATGGTTTAATCTAGATTATTAATGATCCTACATGTTTAAACTTGCAGACCTTAAATCATTTAATTTTGGATTGGATTATCACAAATAGGAAAGGTATGCTTGGTACTTCTGGAGTATTCAACAAAGCAGTGGTGGGATGTGGGTTCCCTCCCTTTGTTCAAGTTATAGTAAAGTACGGGGGCTGGTGGGAGAAGTCACAGAAGTAAATAAGGAAAAAAATCCAGCCACTCCATAAATGTTCTTAACATTTTTTGGATATTTTCTTTTCTTTTTTCTTTTAGAGATAGATCCTCCAACACCAATGTTTCACCTGTGTAGGCTTCTTCAGAGTGGGGATCTAGTGTTTAAACATTTTTGTACACGTTTTAGACATTGTACATAATCTACTTTCATTTATAACTTAAATTCATTTTAAAAGCTTCTGTTATTCATATTATACACCACTAGATGATGTGTGGCCACTATTGTTAGTTAACTCTGGTTCAGACTTTACATACTATAGTTCTCACATTCTTAAGCATAAACAAAAATGAAGCTAAAATAAAGTGACATGTGTACTATTTACATGAACAACATACTGCCAAGGCAGAGGTGCAGACACACTAGAAATCCTGCAGCATCACTCTGTCAGTTACATATCTATTTCTTTTCTTGTCACATATTCATTAACATCTGTAGTATTATCGTTTAACATACTTTTTCTTCATGATTTTAATTTCAGCATCAGTTTGTGTATACATTTTTAACATGTTCCCGTAATACAATAGCTAGATGGCTTGATTCTAGTATTCAGTACATTGTTCTATTGAAAAACTGCCTAACATACTTTTCTTAGAAGGTTGAATAGCAAGATTCCTTTCTTCAGATAAATGTTTTACTGCTTCAAGGCCTTAAGGGTACTGTGTATATAATTAGGAAGATTATTGGTAATGGATGTACATTCATGAAAATAATAAACTTATTTGTATGGCTTAAATGCTAACCTGTGAATATGACAGACTGCCAAATTTCCTCCTGGTTAGTGATACTGTGAATACCGTTGTTTTTGTTCTGAAACCGGTGAAAAAAACGAGCTGGGCATGAATTCCACTGACTGATATATGTTCCTAATGTGTGTTATGGTCAAACTGTTTTTACTCACATTCTAATTGACTTCATATGCAACCATTTTCTTAGCTGTGCTATCTTTTCTGGGGAATTTCATAGCTGTGTGCACAAGTTCATAAGTATGTTTTGTGACAGTCTTGACATGTAGGCAGATTTATATTTATTTGTTAAACATAAAATAGATATCAAAGTGGCCCAAAGGCAGTAGAAGGGGCTCACACAACTAGTTTAGTATCTGCAACACATCTGTGTTTCTTGCAAGCCAGAGTATGTAGAAGCAGGAAACTGTATCTATTGTATAATAACAGAAAACATCACATTTAATGAGTTACTTTGCAAAAATTAAGCTGACAAGCTTACTTACCCCCAGTAGTCTCTCAGTGTCTGCTTCCAGAAGCACAAATTGCACTGCGAGTGTAGAGTGCTGGCTTTTTATTTCAAGAGGGGTCAAGGGGCGGGACCCTGGAAGAATGACCAGATTTTGACTTTTCTCAGGCTGAGAATAGCTTAGCAACTGTATACAACACACCAAGCCATGAGGTTTGGTGGGTGATTTCTGCCCCATGGGTGCCTCAATGTATTTCATTCATTTGGTGAGCCGACAGGATGATTAGCCTGACCGGTAACATGTATAAGATTTAAAGTGCTAAATATGTCTAGAATGTATTCTATGGCTATACATAGGTTATAGATACATGGGGATGAGATGAAAGGATGTTATATGTTAACATACTAACATACTAAAATGCCAGCAGAATAGGTCTAACTGTCTTTCGTGTCTGCTCGTTTGGTCAGCCCCCACCCTGGGTGCTGACCTTGCTGTCCCCCTCGCCTTCTCTGGCTTCTCCCTTCCCAGTTCCGGATATTCTTGCTGCATTGGATTTTGCTTCCAGAACCCTTCCCCTATACCTGTCCCACCCCCTCTTGAACCCCTCCACTGTCTCTGCCTCCACCAGCCCCTAGGTAGTGCATTCCATGGCTCCACCACCTCTCAGTGAAGTAGCACCTCCTCCTTTCTCCCCTGAATCTTCCCCCCTCCAGCTTCCACCCATGCCCTCTAGTGGCCCCTTCCTCCTTCCTTCCTTCGAAGCACCCTGACTGTTCCTCCCCTATTTACCCTCTTCATGTACCTGAAGACCTCTATCATGTCCCCCCGGTCCCTTCTCTCTTCCAATGTGTACATATTTAGCTCTTCGAGCCTCTCCTCATAGGTCCTGTCCCCCAAGCCCCAAATCATTTTGGTTGCCCTCCTCTGGACCCTCTCCAGGAGGTTAATGTCCCTCTTTAAGTGTGGCCTCCAAAACTGCACGCAGTACTCCAGGTGCAGCCTCACAAAGCAGTTATACAGAGGAGTATCACTTCCCTCCTTCTGGAGGTGATCCCCCTAGCGATGCATCCCAGCATCCTGTTGGCCTTGGCTGCTGCCCTCCTACAAGTCTCAGAGTTGTTCATCTTGACATCCACCACCACCCCAGGTCCCTCTCAGCCATTGAGACTTGTAGTATTCCCCCCACAGGGTGTACACTTGGCCTGGGTTTCTGGCCCCCAGGTGGAGTACCTTGCATTTCCCTGCATTGAACCTCAGCTTCCATTTTCTAGACCATCTTTCCAGAGCCTCCAGGTCCCCCTGCAGGGCCACCCTCCCCTCCTCCCCATCAACCACCGCCCCAGTTTCGAGGTCATCTGCAAAGAGACTCATCTCACTCCTGATTTCTGTCCTTATGTCAGATCGTGGGCGTTGAACAGAAGAGGCCCAGGACTGATCCCTGTGGGACCCACTAATGACCCTCCTTGGGGATGAGACTATCCCACCAACTACGACCCTCTGGGTCCGGTCCTGGAGCCAATTGCCTATCCATCTGATCATCTGGTTTCCCACCCACATTTCTCCTAGCTTATCCAACAGGCCCACGTGAGGAACAGAGTCAAATGCCTTGCTGAAGTCTAGAAAGAGGACATCCACTGGTCTACCCAGGTCCAAGGCACTTGTCACCCAGTCATAGAACTCCACCAGGTTTGTCTGACATTATTTCCCCGGGATGAATCTATGCTGTCTATCGTCCAGGCACCCTGACTTATCCAGGTCCCCCCCTAGCCTCTCCTTGACAATGCCCTCCATCACCTTGCCCACCACTGATGTCAGGCTGACAGGCCTGTAGTTCCCTGCCACCTCCCTTGATCCCCCCTTGTGGATAGGCACTACATGCGCCACCTTCCAGTCTTGGGGCACCCACCCTGTCCTCAGAGAGATGGTGAAAAGTTCTGCCAGGGGTTTCGCCAGGACATCTGCAAGTTCCTTCAGCACCCTAGGATGTAATTTATCCTAACATATTTAAGTTATGTTGTATAACATTTTTCAATTTAACAAAATGCCACACTGTTGCTGAGGGCTTGTGTGTTTTTAATTTTTAAGCATTATATCTTGGTCACTGTGCACCGTTTGTCAGAGATTAGTTTCAGACTTCTAGTCAATAAACGGTTCTAGGTTATCATGGAGCAAGGTCACCAATTGGAAATGTTGAACATATTTGGAACATCTTTATATCTCAGTGCAAATTGCACTTTCATATGTGTAGTTTGAACACTTCATAAAAACTCTGTGTTGCTCACTGGTGTGTGTTTTGGTTTTTTGTCTGAGACATATTAAGGAGGTCAATCAATGTGCAAGAGGTCATGGAGTAAAAAACTGCATACATGGGTGCAGTGGCTGTTGGCGCATTCTTAGATACATACAGCAGTGTGTTCAGCATTCTTTGACTGTGCCATAAAAGTGGAGGATGACAGGGAAAGGACAACGAAGAGAGCTGGGGGGGGTTGTTTAGCTAGCATGACTAGGCTTTGAATGCTGGAATTACCAGGTGGCACTCCAGTTTTCCTCTTCATTTAGTCCATATCTATCACTAGTTGTATTGAGATCATAAATCCAGTACATCTCTTGATGCTCTAGTGCATGTGTCCAGTTGCCACCCCTAGTGGGTTGTTCGACATGTTCAGTGCCCTAAAATTTTAAGGCCGAGGCTTGGTGTCCAACCTCTGTAAAATGGATTGCTATGGGGGAGACTTTGTTCCTGAGTCATTTTTTACTTTCATGTTCTGTCACCCTCTTCTTGAGAGGTCTAGTTGTCATGCCCGCATTCAGTTTGGAGCAAGGGCAGGTAAGAATGTATACTACATGGTCAGTATCACATGTTATGTGAGTTTTGATGGCATATTTTTTGTTGCCATTGGGGTATGCGAATTCAGTTTTTTGGATGTGTTGTTACAATGGCAACATCTGCCACAAGGAACCATCCTGGGTACTAGTTACCCTAGTAACAGTTGTCCATGTTTAGTATTAGTGTCCTTATGTTCTGAATGGACAAGTCTGTCCCTTAGAGTGTTTATATGTTTAGATGCTATGATCAGTTTATCGCAGAGCTCTGGTATCCCTGTGGGTCTAAAGGTAACCCAATGTTTGTGTAAAATTTTTTTTATTGGTTCACTGAACCCTGAGTATATTAAGGGTAATACTATTCTATTACCAGAGTCTTCACCTTCCTCATTTCTACTAGTGGATTCTACTGGTAAGGGTCTTCAGTATAGCTTCATTCATGGTTCTCCTCCCATATCCCCTGTTTAAGAATCTGTTGGACTTATCCATGTATCGCTGTTTTCTGGTTAGTGTCTCACTACAGTTTTGTTTTACTTATAGCATCTGTGAATATGGTATACCGTGTATAATGTGTGAGGGGCGGTAACTGGTAGCATGAAGGAGAGTGTTTCTATCGGTTTCTTTTCTATATATGTGGTGCTTTATTGTGTGTTGGTCCTTATAGATGAGTAGGTCTAAGAAAGGGATGTCTGTGTCACTTGCTGACATGCTGAATTGTAGGTTGCCATCCATTAGGTTGAGGTGTCTGTGGAAGTCCTCTAGCTCCTCCCTAGTGCCACTTCAGATAAAAAGCAAGTCATCTATGTATCACTTAAACAATAAGACATGGCCAAGGGTTATGTTAATGGTCTGTTAATCACCTTCTAGAATTGTACTGTGTACGGTGCCTTGAGTGTCACATACTGAGGGTGATTAACACAACCATTAACATAATCCTTAGGAGTCTGTGCTATTATAATAAAAATGTTTTTAAACAGTGTTAAACCTTGTTCAGCATATGGCTAAACTCTACATGTATGTTAATAAAAGATTAACATAAGGCTGTTAGAATATTTGAAGCCAATCAGAAAGCTCCATTCTCAGGCTCTTTTTATAATTATATGTAATGATGTGTTGAAAGAATGGGTTGTACATTGGATTAGTAATGAACTGGGTCTCAAAGTGTTCCATGTACAGGTTCGCATAGGTGGGGGCCATGATGCTACCCATGGCTGTACCATTTATTTACTTATAATATACCCCTTCAAACCTGAAATAGTTTTCATATAGGACCAGATGTGCTACGCTGTTGAGTGTACTGGTTGGTGGGGTGTGGGCATTCCTAATCTTGTTTATGCCAATTTCCAAGGTGTATAGACCTTCTCATGTGGGATGCAGATATATAGATTCTTCACGTTCATTGTGCAGAGGACTAGTTGGGAAAAAGGTCTGTATGCACATAGACTCAGTCAGTTTTTTAATGGTTTTGATCACATCATGGGTGTCACATAAATAGCCCTGCTCTGAGGAGAAACAGAAAAAGGAGGACAGCCAGAATGCTATACTCTTTTTTATATAAGGTATGCTACCGTTGCCCAAATTTGTAAACAGAGTGTGAATTTACTAGCTGCTATATTAAGGTCTGGCTGTCCGGCTGTCTGACCAGTTCAGCTTGTGTGTGGGAAAATTGTGGTTCCCCTGTTTCCTGCTGCTGTTGCTTTTTCTCTCCAGGAGCCTGGAGTTTTGATGTGGCTGATTAGCCTGCCCTGTTGGGAGAAGCAGCAGAAAGCCCTGTGGGGGTTGACAAGCTGGAAACGTAGCACCTGAAAGGTGGATTGAAGGAACCGAAGATTTGCCATGTTCATTTTGGTTGGAGACTTGCTAGCAAGCTCCACAGTTCCACAGTGTACACTGATTGTGGGTCAGAATACACTAAAGAGGGGTTCTGAACCAAATCATTGATACTACTGAGAGGTTGAGAAAAGCATAGTGTTTGTTTCCTTGTTCCCTTCTTGTTTAGTCAGTTTTAGTAGAAAATTTAGTTTTGCTTAAATTTACATTGTTGGTTAAGACATGAGTGCTTTGAGTACTTTTGCATGCTTTTTAATATAATTTAAACACTCAGTTTGCAAAGACATCAGTTTTAAGAAAGACAAGTTAATGTTAAGTTAATTTCACTTACTTCCTATATACGTCATACATGCGTATAGTGGCACCACATGATTCATGAGACAGCCATAAAGTGCATGCATGGCATTCTTACTTTTAGAATTGCCATCTTGGAGCAGGCTGTACATGCTGAAAAGCCGTTCAGGCTGCCTTTTTATTTAGTAGCTATTAAGCTTTTGTATTCTACTTTTGGCATACTAACCAAAGATAAACCAAACTAAACTTCTTTTGTGCATGTAAAGTTTGATTATATTGTCCCGTTGTAAGGACTCAAACTCTACAGTTTAAACTACTGGAACTATTGTAGCTAATATTGCTGCTATTGAAGCAATCTTTTTCCAGATATAACCATATGACTTTATGATACTTGGAGAGTGTGTGTGATTTTGTTTGTGAGCGCAAATGTTTTGAGGGTCGGATGCATTTGCTAGCAATGGCAGTAGCACTGTAAGTAGCTTTTTGTATGGGATTTTTTTTAACGGTGTAAGATGATAGGTCTACCTTTTGTTTTCTACTAAAAAGTGGATTAATTTGAGATTTAAGACTTAGCTTAAGTAATTTAAACAGAGACAAGATAGGATATAGATATTGACAGAGGATAAATAAGGGTACATAGAGATAAGTAGATAACTTTAAAGCTAATATTCTTCAGGTGAAGCTACCTCTGGCTGAAAGCTACAATACTGAACTTAGGATCTGCAAGAAAGCAAGTCGTGCTCACAGCAAAAGGGAGGTGAACCTTACTTTATAATTTACAATTGTTCTTTGGTTTGTAGCAGATTCATCAGAAAAGTTATTTATTCTTCAGGTGGAGGCTACTTCTAACTAAAAGGTGAAATAAGGAACTTAGAATTATCAGGAAAGACAGTCTTGCTCTCAGCAGAGGGGGTGTACCTTACTTTACTTGTTACAATTGTTATTATTGTTTTCAGTGCAGGGACTTGCAATACTGCTTTGCAGATTGGAAGTTTGAACCCAGAGGGATTGAAATACTGTTTACTGTGTCTGTCTTTGTGCACAGCTAACTTGTTTTGGGGCTGATTGCTTTAACAGCACAAATCACCAGGCTGTATTGGGGCTGGGGAGGTTTACCTGTATCTGATTTGGATGTTTGGATTTTTCTCTGTTTGATTAGAAGGGTATTTTATCTGTCAAATTGTCATATAGGGCATCTTGCTGACAGGAAGGTCAACACTCATCCAAGTGGTGGGTCAGAGCTTTTAGCCAATTGTTTCAAGAGGGCACAGTTTGGACCAAACCCTACCCACCCCTCACCCCACCCACCCCTGATAACATTTCCATTATACCTTGGATTCTGACATAATTTCCTCAAGAGGAGAGGTGCATATCACTGTCATATCCTTTCTAGCACACTGCACTGACAATATAAGCATACACATTGTATAATCTATATATATTTATATAGTACAAAACAATCACACAAAAAGAAAATTAAACAGGATAAACAAGAAGATAGACAGACATGTGGGGAATAGTGCAATGAAATGGCTGTGGGGCAGCAGTCTTCCAGGAGTCTTTCTGAAAGCTGAGATGCTGCTCTATTTTCAGACAACTCTCTGCCCTGAGGGAGGAGGTTGCCTGTCTTCAGACCACACTGGACAGTGGTAAGAGAACCTCCCCCATCCAGGGAGCACCAGAGCCACCACCACTACCTCAGAGGTTGTGAAGAAAACACAGCAGTTGGACCACAGTGGGCTCAGGGAGGGTGAGGGTGGTGGAACAGAGGCACACCCAGTCAATTGCACCACTCCAAAATCCATACACCATTCTGATGGAGCATAGTTCCCCTATGGATGCATCCATAGAGGAAACTAAGGAGGTTGTGGACAACTGTCACAAGGGAGCCTCACAGAAAGGAAGCAGAGGACACCACAGGGAAAGGAAGCAGTTCCTGGTGGGGGACTCAATCATTAGGGGGATAGAACTGGGGGGAGCAGGGAAAACTGAAGTAAGGTGCCTTCCTGGTGCCATAGCTTGGAGGGCCAGGAAATGCATCCTCAGAATCACATGAACAGCTGCACAGGAGACTGATCTGGACATCGTTGTCCACCTAGGGACAAATGATTTGACTCAACATGAGATTTGAGCAGTGCAGGAGGAGTCTGTGGAGTTGAGGAGGGGTCTAAGGCAAGTAACACACACGGTATCCTTCTCAGAGGTGCTGCCTGTCTATGGCAAGGGTGAGGCGAGGGTACTTTGCCCCATTCGATTCAATGGATGGTTAAATAAATGATGCAGAGCACAGGGGTTTGGCTTCATTGGGGACTGCGGTTCTACCTGGAGGAATACCAGCCTATACTGGCCAGATGGTCTGTATCTGTCCAGAAAGGGAACAAGTCTTCTGGGAAATCAGTTTAAATGCTTCACTGGCAAGCTTTTAAACTATTCAAGGGGAGAGGCACTGATAAGTAGCAGGGAATTCCCAGCCTCCCCCTACAAAACAAGGTACAAATGAGGGAAAGGCCAAGGTACAAAGGTCAGTAGGGAGCAGGACGGGGTGAATGGAGAAAGCAAAGTCAATGAGGACAGGGATAGTACTACAAGAGGTAAAGCCATCAAAAAATGGAGAGCAATGTGTACTAATGCCCATAGTCTGGGTAACAAGCTTCCTGAATTAGTGGCCTTGATGGAGGAGGAACATCTGGATATCATGGCAGTCACAGAAACATGGTACACGCACAACCATGACTGGGACATAAACATATCAGGATATACTATCTACAGGAGGGATAGGGAGGGTAAAAGAGGAGGAGGAGGAGCTCTCTACATAAGGGAAGGAATCAAAGCTACAAAGCAAAAGGGTAAACAAGGAGGAGAGGAAGTACTGTGGGTCAATTTGGAGACAGGCAATGGCACCACAATCTGCACAGAGGTTGTATACAGACCCCCATCTCAGGGGGAGGACATGGACAAGGAAATAATAGGAAGTATCCTTAGAATGGCAGAAAAAGGGGAGATATTGCTCATGGGGGATCTGAATATGCCAGATGTTAATTGGAGTACATTTGCAGCAGCCACTTCTAAGAGTGGGGTCATTCTTGATGCCCTACAGGGGGCATGCCTTAGACAACTAGTATTGGAATCCACTCAAGAAGGAGTAATCTTAGACCTAGTACTCTCAAATGGAGATGGCGAGAGGATCACAGATTTAGAAATGGGTAGCCATCTGGAAACTAGTGACCATCAAACAGTATGGTTCACAATAAACACAGCAGTAGATTCAAGCCATACAAACGCAAAGGTACTGGACTTCAGGAGGGCTGACTTTGCCAAAAAGGGTGAGTGCCTAAGGAATGCACTAGCAAATGGGCAGGAAGGAAGGAAGGAAGGGTGGAAGAACAATGGGGAATAATCAAAACTGCCGTCACAGAGGCAACAAGCCTTTGTATGAAGCAAATAAACAAAACAAAATGATGTAAGAAACCACTATGGTTCTCAAAGGATGTGGCAGGGAAAGTTAGGGAGAAAAAGAAAGCATTCAGGAAGTACAAGGAATCACAGAAGAAGCAGGACAGAGAATTGTGTCAGTTAAGGCAAAAGGAAGCTGGGAAGGCAGTCAGAACAGCAAAAGCCCAAACTGAGGAAAAGATAGCCAACTCAGTTAAGAAGGGGGATAAAATCTTTTATAGGTACGTCAGGGAGTGAAGAAAGACCAAGGGAGGGATAGTGAGGCTTAATAAAGGGGGGGTGGGCAGAGGGTGACTGTGAAAAGGCAGAGATACTAAACAAATATTTTTGCTCAGTATTCAGAAATGAAGAGGGGGAGGTACCTAAACCAAACAATAGAAACACTCTGGATACAGAAGTTGATACCAGCCCATTTATAGAAGAAAGGGTTCTGAAAGTACTCTTAAAACTGAAGGTGGACAAAGCAATGGAGCCTGATGGGATTCATCCCAGAATTCTAAAAGAACTAAGGGTAGAACTAGTGACACCACTGACTATCCTCTTTAACAAATCATGGGAGGATAGGGTGGTACTTGAGGACTGGAGGAGGGCAGATGTGATTCCACTTCACAAAAGTGGGAGCAGGGCAGAAGCAGGCAACTATAAACCTGTTAGTTTATCCTTAGTGATAGGGAAAATGATGGAATCACTTCTGAAGGAAAGAACTGTCGAGTACCTAGAGGCCAGAGGGACACAGGACGCAAGGCAGCATGGATTTATAGTGGGAAGGTCATGTCAGATGAATCTAATAGATTTCTTTGACTGGGTGACCAAAGCAGTAGATCAGGGAGGGGCTGTGGACATGTCCTACCTAGACTTTAGCAAGGCATTTGACACAGTCCCACACAAAAAATTAATATACATGTCAGCCAGCCTGGGAGTGGGTCCCAAGGTGGTAGCCTGGGTAAAGAATTGGCTGGAGAACAGGACACAGAGGGTAATAGTAAATTGAGTCCACTCTGAAGAAAGGGGTGTTACTAGTGGGCTACCGCAGGGTTCAGTACTAGGACCGGTCCTCTTCAATGTCTTTATAAGCGACATTGCAGAGGGACTGGGAGGAAAAGTATGTCTCTTTGCAGACAACACAAAGATCTGCAACAGAGTTGATACACAAAATGGGGTGGAAAGGATGAGAAGGGACTTGGCAAGGTTGAAGGAATGGTCAAATGTATGGCAGCTTAGATTCAATGCTAAGAAGTGCAAGGTTATGCACCTGGGAAACAAAAACCAAGGGGAAGAGTACACACTGGGGGGGGTGAGATACTAACAACAACAAAAATGGAAAGGGACCTGGGTGTAGTCATATCAGATGACCTAAAGGTGGGCAAGCAATGTGAGAGGGCAGTAAGGAGGGCTGGGGGGATACTGGGATGGATAGGGAGAGACATCACCAGTGGAAAACAAGAAGTTGTTATCCCTCTGTACAGACAGCTGGTGAGAACCATCTGGAGTACTGCATACAGTTCTGGAGACCCAATCTTCACAAAGACATAAACAGGATGGAGGCAGTCCAGAAGAAGGCAGCTAAAATGGTGCAGAGTCTGCACTGCAAGACATATGAAGAGAGACTTAAGGAGCTTAATATGTATAGCCTCGAGGAAAGGAGGGAGAGGGGGGACATGATAGAAACTTTCAAGTACCTCAAGGGAATCAACAAAGTCCAAGAGGATAGTATCTTTCAGAAAAAGAGGTATGTGAGAACAAGGGGGCACAATTTGAAGATGGGACGCTCAGAGGTAATGTAAGGAAGTATTTTTTTCACAGAGAGGGTTGTGGATGCATGGAATGGCCTTCCAGAGGATGTTGTGGAGTCAAAAACAGTGGTGGAATTCAAACATGCATGGGACAGTCATAAGGTAATTCTAGGGGTTAGGGGTAGGAAGAAGTAGGCTATTGGTTAACTAGGATCTGCAGCTTATCAGTTAGGTAGGGAAATGGGCAGACTGGGTGGGCCAAGCAGTCCTTATCTGCCATCAAATTCTATGTTTCTATGTAACGGGGACAGGAAATGTGTGCTAATTGGCAGCAGTTAGTAATGCTCCTATTTACAGAAATTAATTTCACACATCCAAATTATCCATATTTAACTGCAACTAAAGAAGTACAGATGTGAAAAATGGTGTTTCCATTAGTGTTCAATTTCTGGACAAAATTCTGCACAGTTCTTTTTATGGAACCAATAATTTGGAGTTTATACTATGTCATAGTTTGTGCACAGAGTGCTAAGCCCAAGCTATAGTCCTATCAGAACCATGCTTAAAGTTCTGTGCACAAACCATGACATAGTTAACATTCTAGATAACTGCTTCTGTGAAGAGACCTGTGACAGAAGGCTACTCATAGAAACAAAAAAATGCAAAATAAGTAGGTCATTACAGTTCTAGCAGAATGCCAGTTAAGACAAAAAGTCATTCTGCTTTGAAAAATATGACTAAGAAGAACTGTCAAGATCTGGTAGACATAATAGGACAAGGAGAACAAAGGGTTCAGTTACCTCAGTTAAACATCAAAATAAAGGGAAAAAACTAAGGGGATCAGAGACAAGAAAGGGAAAAAAGGAAGGACGGAGAGATCAGAGGATGGTATGCAACAGCCCAGAATCACTGCCTTTATATCTAAAACTAAAATTAATGTGAGTGAGACCCATGAAGGGTCTATAGATAAAAAAAAAATGGCATACTGTTTCAAATATTTACCCCAATTTCAAAATAAACAAAGTTAAGGATAAAAAGATCACGTCAGAGATGGGAATTTACAGAAAGTATAAAAATAGTTTAGGGAAAGAAAATGAGACCAGTTCATTGCTCCAGAAATCTAAGGAGACAAACAAGGACAGAGGGGATACAGAATGTGAAATTCAAAACTGTAAATCATCACAAAAAATCTGTGAGGTAAGGAATCATCTTTACCAAATGACACAAGGACTTAAATTAATAGAGAGTAAACAGAGAGAAGAAGATAAGGGAAATTTACCTAATAAAAATCTAAATGAATCATACATAAGTGGAGAAAACAAGGAAGAGGTAAACACAATATTCATGAGCCAGTATGCAACTTTCATTCAAGACACTGAAATGATAACAAAGGATTTAGCCAGTTCCTTTAAAGACCCATACATGGCTAATATTTTAATGTTTGAGCAACTAGCTAAAATAGTACATGATTTGCATTTTATAAAAGGAATTACAATATAAAATTAAAAAAGCAATAAAGGGTTTGCAAACAGATAAACAGAAGGAAGCAAATTTATATATATATATATATATATATATATATATATATATATATATATATATATATATATATATACACAATCAAAATGTGGGACATGAAACCCTGAGTCAAGCTGTTACTATGGAGCTAATAATGTTCCATACACCAGGGGTAAGGGATGGCAGTACATGTGAGGAATTAAAACAAGACATTATGGATAAAAGGGTAAGAGAGGGGAAAATAAGGGAAGAGAGTAAACTAAACAGTGGGGCTGTCCAGAAATTAAATGAACAAGGGCCAAGGGAGAGAAGGGTGGGGGAAAAACAAACAAAACAAATTTTAATAAGGAACAAGATTCAGTGGTCCATAATAGCATTTGAGGACAGCTACCAACTAGAGAACCACCTGATGTGTCGAGGGAGAAAAATAAGGAGAAGAAAAAGGAAAAAGAAAAAAGGAAACCAAAAGAGAGTCCAGTAATTTAGGACTCTGTGACCGAGCTAGTGAAGTAAACATAATTAAACAAAAGAAACAAGATAAACAAAAGGAGCGTAAACCGGAAATGAATGGTGAAACAAAGGATAAGCAGAACAAACTAGTAGACAGCTGTAAAAAAAAGAGTCTGAGGATGTT
The DNA here is from genome assembly GCA_016271365.2 of Neoceratodus forsteri. Lineage (NCBI taxonomy): Eukaryota > Metazoa > Chordata > Ceratodontiformes > Ceratodontidae > Neoceratodus > Neoceratodus forsteri. Next base: position 876,750,643 of record CM057449.1, read on the forward strand.
CACAGGCTATTTGAGAAAAATGTTAATCTGGGAAAGAAATTTTGGGATTTTATGAGAAAAACAAAGGAGACAGATTATGTTTTATTCCTTTTAAATGTTGAAATTTTGCCCAATGAAAATGAGGAAACACTAGATGAGAATGTCAAAAGTTTGATTTTACTTGTTTTGGGAAATGACCAGGCATTGACATTCAACTTATGTGTAATAAGACCACTGGAAGATAAAGAATGGGTTCTGTTGGTAAAAAAGAAATGCTTTATCCTGAAAACTATAGAATTTAACAAGGTAAGACTTCAACAAGCAAGTATACAGTGTGGGAATATTTAAACTCTTGGACAATTATTCCCAGAATATTATGAAAAAGAGAATAAATCCACAGATACAGTGAGTTATAAAATTCATTGTCCATTTCAGGGTTGGATCATTTTATTAATGAAAAAAAACAAATTTGAAAATAAAAATAGGAGACCTATTACAACCTATTTTGAAAGTACCAGGATTAAGAAACAACATTAAAAGGGCTATAAGATGGGAAGACAGGGGTCAGATAACCATCTGGATGGAAAAGGAAACAGTGTATAAAAAGAGAGGGCAAAAGATCTGTGAGTTAGATCATCTGGAGATATTTATGTGTGAAGATAATGAACTGCCAGGCCAGAGAGAAACACAGAACGACAAGCCTGAATGGGTAAAAATGCTGGAAAATGTAAACAGATTTGAATTATTGGAAACCTCTATAGAAGCTCGACCAGATAGAGAGAGGTTTGGTAGGAAAACAGAGAAACTGGAAAGCAAGCCCCTTAAATTGCTGTCATGGAATACATCTGGTATTAAAAATAAACTGGCTGACAAGGAGGTGATGAAATATCTCAGCAATTTTGATTTAATTTGTATACAGAAAACACAGGCAAACAAGGAGCCAGCATTGAATGGCTATAATTCCTATTCTAAAAATGCCACAAGGAATAATAATTGGGGTACAAATAGTGGGGGGTTTGCAATTTTGAGTGGATTGAGTAAGAACTATTCATCTTCAGAACTTAATATTATTAACGATGATATTATGGTGGTAAGGGTTAAGAATCAAGATAAAAAAAAACATATTGTTGAATATTTACTCACCTCCATCAAAACATAATAGTTCAAGATTCAGAATTGTTGCTCATTTAGAATGTATAATAGACAAAAAAATAGCAACCCACTACTGAGTATAATTGTCTTAGGAGACTTTAATGCTAGAGTGGGCAATTTACCAACAACTACAAAAGATGTTTCTGAGGTTATAATGATATGTAACAGTGAGAGACTTAAAGATACCAGATGTTCTATGGGTAACAAGTGTAATGGAATGTGAAAATGGATATGTAATATATTTAGAACAAGAAATTTTCTTTTAGTTAATGGGGGATATATTTCAGATTGTAAGGGTGGTTATACCTTCATGAACAGCAGAGTTGCCTCACTATTTGATAAGATCTGGGTAAGCATAAATATGGTGGAAGATGTTATTAATGTAAAAATAAGGGATAGAGGGGAAGTGACCATTTTCCATTGGATCTACAAGTAAATATGGGGCAGTATCATAATAACATAGTAACAAACCATGCTGAGCTAGGCCTAAAATGTCCCAACCTAGGATAGGAGTTCGTTGGGAAGAAATAAATCATAGAAACTTCCGAACTACATTGGAAATGTGAGGAATAATATATGAAATTAATAGGTTAATAGAATCTGAAGAAAGAGAGTGTATAGTCAGTTATGAAAGGATAGTTCAACAATTGCATAGTGTGGTACACAAAGCAATTAAAATATATAACCAAAAACACAGGGCCATATGGTTAAAGAAAGAATATGCTGTGGCTAAAAAGAAAATTGAACACACAAGCAAGAAGAACAAAAAAGTGTCTGACTATCAAGAACAAAAAATAACTTAATAAACTTAGAAATGAATATAATGAAATAATCAAGATACATAAGAAAAAATATAGACATGAACTGTGGCAACAACTACAGAACATAGTCTAAGTTTTGGATATTAGTGGCTAAAGGTTTAGGTGATAAAAGAGGAGACGTAGAAGCATTTATAGAACCTTCAGAATGGATACAACACATCAAGACTATTTTCTATGATAAAGATAAAACAAATTCATAAGTGCAAATAATTAGTAAATGGGTTCCACTCAAACAAATTGATGAATTTGAAATATATTATTCAATTAAGAAATTCAAAAGATGCAAGGCCCCCAGACCAGATGGCATGCCAATTGATGACATAGTTAACCATTTAGACTTATGGATACTGATTCTACAGAAGTTGTTCAATTACATAAGGGAAACAGGTAAAATACCAAAATCATGGACTACTTCAATCATAGTCCCTATTTTCAAACAACCTCTGGCCAGAGCTGATAGGGCTGCAGGAGAGGAATCTGGGTTAAAAATATTGAAAATTATTTTTTAAAAATAATTTTACACCAAATTTTCAGCACAGCCTTGTGATGAACCTGCTTCATAAAGAAGGGCAGAGACTATGTTCAACTTTTGGCCTAAAGGTGATGTCATACAGGGTCTGCAAAATCAACTTTTGTGCTGCAAACACATTTTGGGCAGGAGCTGAAAAATGACAGCTGTCACATTCATGAGTCACTGTACCAAAATGGCTATGTTGAAATGTAGTGGTAAAAATATTGAATATTATCAAAGTTATGGCCCCACATTTACAAAATTCAACATATACTAGAATCATAGAACACATGAGTATGCAAAGTATTATATCTCCCCATATTAAATGTATTTAAATCCAGGGAATGCATTGTTAGTCTTTTTTTTTTTTGTCATTGAAAAAGTTTAACTTGGTTCACAGGGAGGAAATTTGGATACAGCTTTGCTTAATCATGCCCTAAATATCATGATATCAGGGCAGAAAGGGGGATGGGGTGCATTCAGATGGAAATGAGGATAAAGTAAAGAAAATTTATTGTGGTACTGTACTCTATAAAGACCCTGCTGAAAGAATGCAACACATGCGCCAAGCAAAGAAACACCAGCTTGGCATAGATGCTGAATTATTTGGTGTGGTCTTATAGTGCTACAAGTTAAATTGCATCAGTATTCATTTTTGAGTGGGGGATTGTGAAAAATGTCAGATGGTTGTCAATGCTGACCCACCATTTTTCTTCTTTGATGACAAAACTACTGCTTTAAGAAGATGTGCTATGAAAACCTTTATGATCCATTATATTTTCAATAAACCCAACTTTTTACACCCTGTGAATCACTGTCCCACATAGGAAAACTGACCTTCTCACTCTTCTCTGAGTGCTAAGCAAGTCCCCTTTTTGTGTTGACAAATCCCCCAACACCATTTGCCACTTGCTTAGTGGCAATGAATTTATGTAGCGTGTTTTAGTTCTGCATATTTATGCCATTGCATAAAATGCCTACTGACATCCTTTGTAAGCTTCCCTGTATCAGTTTCTTCATATTTCCTCCAGTGTTTACATTTACTGCAGCAGTACAGAGAATGTGTTCACTACTAAAAATAAAAAGACATTTGTTGGTGGGCTTTCAGTTTATATACCACTGTTAAGGGTAAGCTGCATTTTCAAAACAGGAATACCTGAAAGGATCTAACAGATAATATCCACATTTATGCTTACTAGTAGTTGTTACTAATTTCTCTCTGTGGAACAAAGCAAAATGGATTTGAAGTGGTGGGACAAGTAATATGGTGCTCAGCAAAGAAAAAACTGAAACAAGCAAAAGGGTGAGGAGCACCCACATATGCAGAAAGCATCAGGAACACACAAATATTATTCAGAGTTCTTTATTTAATGAAAGTGCATAGTGCACCCACACATAGTGAGCATAAAAAAGTGACAGCTGAGCCACTTTGAAATAATGTTTCTCCTGGCCCTTGCCAGGCATCATCAGAGTTAATCACTCTGATGATGCCTGGCAGTGGTCAGGAGAAATGTTAGTTGTAGAAAGGCTCGGCCATCACTTTTTTATGCTCACTATGTGTGTGCACTATGAACTTTAGTTAATAAAGGACTTTGAATAATACATTTGTGGTCCTAGTGCTTTCTGCATATGTGGGTTCTTCTCATCCTTTTACTTGTCCCTGGGGAACAGCAGACTGAAATATGACATGAACTCAGTCTTTCCATTCTCAGGGGTATTGACAGGATTGAACATATGGAAATGTTCTACAGCAGGACACAGGGATGTGCTCAGAAGGTCACAGTTGGCAAGTTTAGGGGTAACATTAGGAAGCATATGTTGTCCCAGAAGGCATTGGCCTTTAAAATTACCAGCCAATAGAGACTGTGGACATAAAGACAGTAGAGTGGTCCCCAGTCCCTTCACTTTAGCCAGCACTGAGCTGATATGGCTGTGGAGAGATTTTAGGATCAAGAGCATTGAAAAGAACATGTGGTGCTCTCGCCGCACCAGAGTCAGATGTAACTGATACTGCTGTGATTACAGAAGCAGTATAGTACAGTGGTTTAAAGCTCTGAGCTGCAAATCTGGAGACCTGGGTTTGAATCCTACAGCCCCCCACTTGAATATACTGTGTGACCCTGAGCAAGTCACTTAACTTCCCTGTGCTTCCAGGTCGCACCTGTAAACAAGCTTTCAGCTTAGTGTGCTACTCCTGGTTAAAACAATTAAAAATAAAAAAAATTACAGAACTGCGCATGCGTGATACTCAAGCATGCGCAGTTTACCCTGGAGTCAGCTGTAACATGGCAGCACTGACATGACTACATATGCGCAATGCTCACATATGCATAGTTTAAGTCAGCACTGCCATGTTGCACATGGTGGCTGTTAGTATCTCAGCAAAGCTATCCTGTGTAAGTACATTGCATGCAGATGTAAACATGGGTAAAAGTAAGACCCCACTAAAAATGAGATACTGCACCTCAGCCAGGCTAAGATATATCAGTACATTGTAAAAATGAGTAAAATTAGGACCCCCTAAAAATGAGATACTGCATGTCAGCAAACCTATCCTGTGGTAGTAAATTGTAACAGGGCTAAAGATCACATAAAAAAGCTTTAACATTTGTTATAGTGATTTTACTGACAGGCATAATGAAGTCAGTTGCGTACATGTAATGATTTGAGCATACAGGAAAATGTACTGGAGTTTTGTCCCAGTTTTACATGGAAAAGACTGGGGAAATGAGGGTGCCCTTCAGGGAAATACTTTATTCAATCTGGGAACACTACAGTTGACACCCCTATGATTTCTTTGTAATCCTATGTAATGCCCCTTGCAACCTCTGAAAACCCCTAAAACATTAGCTGCCTAGCATTTACCCTTCCTACAAATATAAAACCATGAGAGTTCCAATGCAATGAATTAGACAGATCCCTGAAATGGTTAACATAAATGAACTCTTCAGAGGAAATATTGTAAATCATTGCTACACACATACGCACATTGGGAGAGATGACCAAGAATGTAATTTTGAACTGCTCTGCAGTTAGATGCTGTATCCTCTGCTGGAACTCAAACTTGAGTAGAAGTAAGACCCCACTGAAAATGAGATCCTACATCTCATCAAAGCTATCCTGTGTCAGTGCATTGCCAAAATGGATAAAAGTATGATCCCCTTAATATGACATACTGCATTTCAGCCAGGCGATCTGACTGTGTCAGTACATTGCCACAATGCTATAATACCATCAAGAGGTTCTGGAGACATATGAACTTTGAGAGCAAAGCTTGAGAGATTCCAACACATTTCCAGAGCCTCTATGATATGTTGCAGGTGAGTTTTACCATTTAAAATGAATAAAAACAGCCTTAACATTTGTTATAGTGATTTTACTGACAGGCATAGTGAAGTTAGTTGCATACATGTATTGATTTTATCATACAGGAAAATGCACAGGTGTTTTGTACCAGTTTTACATGGAAAATACAGATAAAAGGAGGGTGCCCTACAGGGAAATCTTTGCTCAATCTGGGAACACTGCAGTTGACACCACTGTGATTCTTTGTAATTCCCTATGATGTCCCGTGCAACCTCTGAAAACCCCTAAACATTAGCTGCCTAGCATTTATTTACCCTTCCTACAAGTATAAAACCATGAGAATGCCAATGCCATTAAGTAGGTCCTGAAAGGGTTAACATAACAACTCATCAAAGGAAATACTGTAAATCCTTGCTAAACACACACACACATACATACACACACACACACACACACACACACACACCCCTTGGGAGAGATGACCAATAATGTAATTTGAAAGTGCTCTGCAGTTTGATGCTGTTATCTGGTGGAAGTCATGTTAGTAAATTATTAGTCTCCAAAGATAGCAAGTCACATTGCAATAATAAACAAGCTGAAAAACAGTGTTGTAATTGGTCTACTCAACAGAGACAAGAGAGTATTTTATTAAACTGGCAAGTTGGGAAAGGATACACTGAAAACTCCAAAAATGTGTGCCATGGTACTCCATTTTCCAGCTACAGACAGCAAGATGGCTGTTTGCAGCCCTCTTACATTAGCTCAAAAAATGCTGTCTACCAAGTTGGATTTAAAGGAAATGTGTTTATTGTACTCACTGAAGAACTACAAGGTTGGGGAGGAGAGTTGATTGCCAGAGTATTTGTTTCTTAACCCCTAGGCTGCCGAAAGACCTAGAATTAATCTATTTGATGTTCAGTCTGCAGCACTGCAAGGGTTAGATTGAAGGGCTGCAAAGATTTGGAAGGATCATTGGAAAACTCCAAAGGAAATATTCCATGGTCTGCATCTGGTAGCTCATTTTTAGAGCTAATGCAAGAGGGCTGCATGCTCCGCCTACCTGCAGCCCTTAAAAGGAGAAACACAGGATCTGGCTTGATATGGGCCCATAAATTTATTGGATAATACACATAAAATCTTTCCAAAAGTCTTTAATAACAAAATAATGGATTGGATAAAAGAAAATAATCTAATAAAAGAAGCTCAAGCTGGATTCGTAGAAAACACTCAACAATAGACCAATGTTTTGTACTGAGCCATTTAGTATATAAATATATAGTAATTAAAAAAAAAGAAATTATTTTGCACATATATAGATTTAAAAATGGCATTCGATAGTATTAATAGAAACCTACTTTAGTTGCGACTAGAAGAACTGAGAATGGATACAGCAATGCTACATTTATTAAGAACCCTTTATAAAGAGAACTTAATCAAAATTAGGTATAATAGCAGGGGTGAATATACTTAAGAATTCAATGGGAATAGGGAGTAAGGCAGGGTTATGTGCTGTCGCCAATATTATTCAGCATATTCATAAATAGAAAGTTGGTCAAATTAAATAATCCAGAACATCATATGCCTAAAATTGGGGAACAACATTGAACTTATTTGGCTTTTGCGGGCAACATTGTGTTAATTTCTACAAGTCATTTGGGAGCTACAAGATCATTTGAAACATTCCAACAGGAATATAAAAAGCCATAACTGAAAATTAATTCAGAGAAGACCAAGACCATGGTATTTGGAAATAAGGACAGGAAAAAGTACAATATAAGATTTGGTAACAGTTTATTAGAACAAGTAAGATCTTAAATATTGAGGTATTAATATGAATGAAAACTTTTTTATGAAATAAACCTGTAAAAGAAATTGAAATAAAAATCAAAAGATTCCTGCCGCCCATTTTAAGTTTCTATTATAAATTTGGAGGTAGTTCAGTAAAAGGATTAATAAAAGTAACACATGCCAAAATAAGGTCACAGATATTATATTGAGTGGTAATTTGGGGTAAGAAAATAAATAATAAAATAGAAAAGACTATTGACATATTCTACAGAAAATTGATGGGCCTTCCACCTTGGGCCCTGGCAGCATTAATAAGAGCTGAATTGGGTCAAGTCCCAGTAGAAAGCCTTGTACAGGAAAGACTAATTTTATACTTTCTAAAAGTGTATATAGGATGCCAGAATATCGATTACCACAACAGTGTCTGGATGAGGCCATAGTCTATCATGATAGAAAATTTATATTTCCCATAATAGAAGTATCAGAAAATTGAATTAAACCACATGGGCTTATATCAAATATTAGATCGATCCTTTCTCCTTTTCAAAACAATTTTTATTGATGAAATCAATCTGTAAATGTAATTAAGTAATTGTGTCAATTGTCTGATGTTATGTAATTGTACTGTATTTATCCAGGTCAGACCTCAAAAAAGGGCTTTTGTTGAGTGTTCCCATCCAGTTATCAAATGATTAATTAAAAGGAAAAATACTCTAAGTAATAGTCAAGATTGTTTACAACTCTACTTTTTGGTGGGGTCATTTTTATTTCTCTGAAAAAAGATTGGTTCTCAATTAAGCAAAAATTTAAGTCATGTTGTATTGTTCGTTTCAGTTCTAGAAAAAAGTAAATTAATCCCTTATCTGAATTACCCTGGACATAGAAACATAGAAATTGTCAGCAGGTAAGGATCACTAGGCTCATCCAGTCTGCCCATAAGTCCTACCCTTATTTGTGGCCTCTGTCCCTACTTGATCAATGGCTTTCTCCCCCCTTTTCCACTTCTAAGGTTCCCTTATGCCTGATCCATGCATGTTTAATTCCCTTCACTGTGCTCACTCCTACCACCTCCTGTGGCAGACTAGTCCATGCATATACCACACTTTCCCTAAAGAAAAACATCCTCACATTTCCCCTTATCCTGCCACCTTCCAATTTCATATCATGTCCCCTCATTCTTGTACTCCTCCTATATTGAAGAATGTTGCCCCCCTGCACCTTGTTTATACCTTTAAGGTACTTAAAGGATTCTATCATATCTCACAGCTCCCTCCTCTCCTCAGGTGACAACATATTGAGTTCCTTTAATCTCTTCTCATATGTTTTCTGGTGCAAGCCCTCTATCATCTTTGTTGCCCTTCTCTGGACCGCCTCCACCCTATCGATGTCCTTACGAAGATGTGTCCTCCAGAATTGTACACAGTACTCTAGGTGAGGCCTTACTAGTGTTTTATACAATGGAATCACCATCTCCCTCCTTCTGCAAGTGATACCTCTACCTATGCACCCCAGCATGCCACTGGTCCTCCCTGCAACCTTTGTACTCTGCTTAGACATCTTTAGGTTGTCTGAAATTATAATCCTGAGATCCCTTTCTTCCTTGGTTACTGTCAGCATCCCCCCCCCCCATCATGTAAAAGTCTTGAGGGTTCTCTCATCACAGGTGCATTATTTTGTACTTCTTTGAACTGAACCTCAGCTGCCACACCTTGGACCACTCTTCAAGCTTCCAATTGTCCCTCCTCATTTTCTCCATCCCATCTGGAGTATTAACCCTGTTGCAGATCTTGGTGTCATCTGCAAACAGGCAGACCTTTCCCTCTAGCCCTTCCGCTATGTCACTGATGAAGACATTACACAGTACTGGCCCAAGGACTGATCCCTGGGGCATCCCACTGGTCAGCCCCTCTACCTGGACTGGATCCCATTACCACCACCCGCTGCCTCCGGTCTGTTAACCAGTTCCTAACCTAGTTTACCACCTTTAGGCCCATACCCATACTACCCATCTTGCTAACCAGCCTTTTAAGTGGGATGGTGTCTAAGGCCTTGCTGAAATCAAGGTAGGCAATGTCCACTGCCCCTCCCTAATTTTCATCTTTTGCAACCCATTCAAAAAAATCTATCGGATTCATTTGGCATGACCGTCCTGCTGTGAATTCATGTTGCCTTGGTTCTTGGGCACTATTGTATTCCGAGTGTCCCACCATTCTTTCTTTACGCAATGCCTCCATGATCTTAACCATTACTAAAGTGAGGCTGACTGGCTTATAGTTCCCTGCATCCTCCCTGCTACCACTTTTGTGAAGAGGGACTACATGTGCCCTCCTCCAGTCCCCTGAAACCACTCCTGTGTTTAGTGATTCGGTGAACATGGCTGCCCAAGGCACTGCTAGCTCCTGCTGCAGCTCTCTTAATATCCTCAGGTGTATGCCATCTGGCCCCTTTACTTTGTCCACCTTCAGTTTTGTGAGCTCCTCCTGGACTCTCTCTACAGTAAATTGATTGGTGTTCACCCCCACCCCTTGTAACTGTTGCCCAGCTGTGGTCCCTGCCCCTCCCTCTCTTCAGTGAATATTGAACAGAACTATTTATTCAGTATTTCTGCTTTTTCCAGGTCTCCTTCCTTACACTCCCCTTCATCCCCTCGGAGTCTTACAATCCCCTCTGGCTTTTCTTCTTTCACTGATGTACCTATAGAATGTCTTGTCTGCTTTCTTTATTGTCTGCACTAATCTTTCCTCAGTCCATGTCTTTGCACTCCTAACAGCCTTCTGCACTTCCCTTAGATACTTTAGTTACACCTCCCTGTCTTCCTCTTTTTGAGTCTCCTTACATTTCCTGAAACTCACCCTTTTGGCACTTACTTTGTCTGCCACATCTTTCGAGAACCATAGTGGTTTCATCCTTCTCTTGCCTTTGTTTACCATCCTGATGCATTCGTTCATCTCCTCCTCTATTGCTTCTTTTAGAAGTTCCCACTGCTCCTCAACTCCCCTTCCTACCTTTCTCCTCACCAGGGCTTCTTTGATACATCTCCTTATCTTAGCAAAGTCCACCCTTCTGAAATCTAAGACCCTTGCCTTTGTGTAACTTGACTGTGTCCCTGTCCCCATATTAAACCATACTATATGGTGGCTGCTGGACCCCAGTTGACCTTCTACTCAGACTTCAGTGATTCTGTCACCACTCATCAGTACTAGGTCCACAATCACCCTGTCTCTGGTGGGATCAAGCACTAGCTGCCTGAGGCCTGCCCCTATAGGGAATCTAGAATGCCTCGGCTCCTGGCTGAAGCAGCTGCCGGGGTGGTCCAATCCACATCTGGCATATTTAAATCACCCAGCAGCACAACTTCCTCTTTTGTTGCTATTGCATGTATTTCATCCACTAGCTCTCTATCCACTGCCTCCCCCTGTACTGGAAGCCTGTAGATCACTCCTGTGCAGATTACTGTGTCATTACCAGGCTCAAGGGTGACCCACATTGCTTAGGCCTCCCCTGTCTACCCTGTACCTCTGTTGCCTTTATACCTTCTCTGACATACAGGGCCACCCCAACCCCCAACCCCCTTTTTTATCCCTCTATCCCTCCTGAACAGAGCATAACCTGGTACATTTATGTCCCATCCATGATTAGCATTGTACCAAGTCACTGTTATTGCTGCTATGTCTAGATCTGACTCTACTAGCAAGGTCTCCATGTCTGGGATTTTATTTTCCAGGCTGGGGGCATTTGTAACCATGGCATTCCATGTTTTGCTGTCTATCCTCCCTCTACTCCTGTTTTTGCTCACTACTTCTTCCCCCCTTTCCAGTTTTCTGTCTTATGCTGCTTCGGTTCCTCTGCTTTTCCCCGTATGCCTGGTTCAGGTGTCTCTGTCATACAACTACATATTGGAAGTTGTTTCTTGTTATAAATATCTGGTGACATGGTTAGATTCAAATTTGAAATGAAACATTCACTTTAGTAACTTTAATAAAAAAAAACTACCCTCAGTTAAGTTTCCTTTATAAGCCTATGCATTTTGTTACCTACACAGAATTATGGTACCTTAATGTATTGAAGATCATACAAAGCTAACAGTAGAATGTGGAATGTCATGGAAAATAATAGATGTCATTTTGTTTTGACAACTTATTGTTGTTTTAGTATGATATATTGGCCGGGATATTCAGACTGCGCCAGGCAGTGGCACAAGCCTGGGTGCAGCGCAACTGTGATGTGCCAGGCCAGGTCCAAGTGTTCAATAGAATATGGCATGGGCAGTGCACAACCTGCGCATAGCGTGGTGGCACTGTGCCAGTGCAAGCCACTGATAGGGAGCATTGGGATGCTCCAGCACAAGTGCAGTTGTGCTAGGCGCATCACCCTTGATATTCAGCAGGGGGCATTCAAATGAGACCATAATATATGCAAGGCACCAATGGGGCAATTTGCATGTCATTATGGCCCCATTTGCATGCCTTGCACAGGGCAGGACAACAACTTGCTCCTGATGCCTTGCATAGCATGACGTGTTCTGTGGGGATCCCAGGGCTTCCCCGCCCAAAAGCCACGATTGCATGGTATATGATAATACAGTAACCCTTGCTAGTCTAGTGGCTCCCCCCATTCCCCGATTTCCTGATGTGTAGGAAACAAGACCATCCCTGGTGGTCTAGTGGTCCCACCTCCCACCTGATTCTCCGATCCCTCAACAAGTGGCAATATGAGGTCCCTGGTGGTCTCATGGAAGCCCCCCCCACCTGTTGCCATGATCGTGGTAAAATCCCATATCGCAATGCCCTGGGGATCCAGTGGGACTCCCACCCCAACCACCCACACAGAACTCCATGCCCACCCTCCCTCATCAGTGGGTGGCTGCATCTCACCTGCATACTGCCTGGCCACCGGCCGAATGACAGCTACAGTATGGGCTTGAAGGGCATACTGTACTAGACAGTCCCACATATGTGAGTGAAGTCATTCACATAATTGGGACTGTCTAGTGCAGTATCCCTGCAAACCCATTGGTCCACACTGGGGACCAATGGGCTTACATCCCATACTGTACCTGTCATTCAGCGGGCAGCTGGGCAGTAAGTGGCAGGATGCAGCCACCCACTAGTGATGGGGTTAGAGGGTGCATGGGGTTCCTGTGTGGTGGGTGGGGGGTGCCACTGGATCACCAGGGCATTGTGATACAGGCTTTTACTGCAATCGTGGCAATGGGCAGGGGGGCTTCCACTAGACCACCAGGGACCTCATATTTCCAATTGTCGAGGAATCAGCGACTCTGGTGGGAGGGGGGACCACTAGACCAACAGGGATGATCTTTTTCCCACACATTGGGGAATCAGGAACTGAGGGCACTAGACTACCATGGATGTCATTTTAGACATCTACCATGCGATTGCATCTACGGGCGAGGGGGTTCCACTACACCACCAGGGTTGTGTGTTCTTGGGACGGTGTTCGGGGCAGGCGGGTGGCCACCCATGGCTGGGCTACTGTGTTGTGCCCTGAAATACAGCAGCCGCCTGTGGGTGGCCAGGATTTGCTCCTCCTCTGCAGGGGCTCAACTTTGAGACTCCCCATGTGGTGCATTGCAGGGGTGTGCTGGCATATGTGCCGCACATCTTGGGCTGTATATCAGGATGTGCCGCATATGCATGGGCATGCTCCCTGCATCTGTGCTGCATACATTATCATTGCACCATGGCGCATCGGGATTTGTGCTGTGCCAGGCAGCCTTCTCAATATCCCACCAGGGCGCAATGTGGGGTTGCGCCAGCACAACTCTTTTGCACCAGGTGCAACCCCTTTGAATATCCGGGCCATTGTATACTTTTTTGACTTAACATAATTGATTGAAATTTCAGAATACAGAACACAAAACGATGGCACATAATTCAGAAAATCATCAAAGACAAAACAGGTTCCCCCTCAATTCAGTAGTATCTCCTACAGTATATGTAATAGTTGACAGGTACACTGTGAACAAGCTACTGTGCTGAATACCTACTAATGCCATATGAACTATAAGATACATTCAAGTACACGTCAAAGCAAATCTGTTAACCTTAGCAAACCATGTAGGTATTCCCAGCACTTTCTAAAAGTTGTGTATCTATGTCTCATAGAAGCCAACATTTTTTTTCCATTTTAAGGGCTTGCATTACTTCAATGTGCCATTCCTAAAATGAAGGCTGTTCCTTATCCATCCAATGTCTAAGAATAATTTTCTTGACAGCCTTGTAGTCAGAGTGAAGTGATATTTTCTTTTGCATATAAGTGTTTCTACTCCCAGGCCCAGGAGGCATCTTTCAGGGTAAAGATATCCACTAGACCAAACATGGGGTTTAATACCTGGAGTACCTGTTGCCATATTGGTTCTGCCTTGGCAAAGTCCCAAAGAATCTGTTTAAGCATACCAGGTGCAGCACCACATTTGGTACACTGAGGTGAATCAAGAAAATGCCCAACGTGAAGTTTCTCTGGGGTATGATACATGGTATCCAATAAAAATCGCAAAATTCAAATTTGTGGAAAGTATAACAGCACTGTGTTGTCAGTGCTTGTTATAAACGCATTTATACATTACCACATTTCCTGCTGTGGAGCAACTTTTACATTAGCATTAAGCGCAAAAATTTACAGCAGCAGAGTTGATGTTCCAGCAGTCTTGCAGCTGTTGAGAGGAGTGCAACTTTTACATTAATCCACAGTAGATCTACTTACAGCACCAGAGTCTTATGGCTGTTGAGAGGAGCAGAGTCGAGGCTCCAGCAGTCAGCAGCTATTGAGAGGAGCAGCAGTCACGGTGTTATTGGTTCAGCTTCATTTTTTTTTACTTATTTAAACAAGGTTATCTCCCACACTGATGCCTCTTACTGGAGTGTTTGCTACTGTCCTCAGATACCTCTGTCTATCCCTTACCTGAATGACTGTGGTAGTGATAGAGACAGAGAGAGAGAGAGAGAGAGAGAGAGAGAGAGAGAGAAAGATAGTACTCACAGTTCCATTACAGTTTGCTGCCACTAACAGGTGAACACCAGGAACTGCGCAGTACTGTGCTTGAACTTAAGTAACCTCCAGTACCTGATTCCAAAAACACCGTTAACTGACCATTAAACACCTGTACAGTAATTCATGATTAGATGGTCTGGTTTATTTGGAGATCAATACTATAAACAGTGTGTTCCCCTGCTAACCTCAGATGCAGTCATGATGTCTGTGCATTTTGTTCCAAGCCAGAAGGGCAGTGATCTAGCCCTGTATGAAGGATTTCTTTACCCCAGGGAACATGTATCTGGTCAAAAAACCTTGATTACGACAAGGGCCATTGTGTAGCCCATTTGCATATCAGTCGAGATGCTGTCCTCAAATGTATTGGGGAACATAATCATGTTCCTGATGCTGCTGTAGTTACTGTCAAGGAGGCAGTCGCACAAATGAAGGAGAGAGCAGCAGCAACCTGTGAAACAACACATCAGATTGTCACATCTGGTGTCTCACAGCTATCAGCATCAGTCTCTGGACAGCTACCTGCAATGTCAGTACTGAAAAGGCTTATCTGGAGGAGTCGAAGGGCCACTGCCTGCCTACCACCTGAGCCTGCTGGTGCTATTTTGCAGGTAATCCCATCTGAGTACTGCCAAACTAACAAAAATGAGGATTTTCTGTTATATGACTCTGGTCCTGTGAATGACTGTGTCCTCATTTTTTCCACTAACAAGGATTTGGACAATTTAAAATGATGTCCATACTGGTTTGCTAACTGAACCTTCTAGTGCTGCCCCTCAATATTTTGGCAGTCATGCATCATACATGAAATCCTGTTTGCTATAGTGCTCCCCTTGGTATACATGCTAATGACATCTTGAGTGCAGCATCTTACTATCTTACTGTAAATTCTTCACACAGCTGCACCGACTTTGTGGCACTTTGAACCCTGACAGTATTTTATGAGCTCACTACTGTAAAAGCTTTTAAAAATGCTTTCTCCTCAGCACAGATGAGAGGCTGCTTTTTCCACCTATGCCAGACTGTGTGGAGGAAAATTTAAGAACTGCCTGAAGTGTGCAGTCAATACGTGTCTGATTCTGACTTCGCTGTACATGTATGCTTCCTACCCACCAGCCTTGGCATATGTTTACATAGAAAAATAGAATCTGTTGGCAGATATGGATGATACGGTCCACCTAGTCTGCCATTTCCCTACTCACTGCTGCAGCCCCAGATCCGATTTGATCTGTGGCTCTCCTACTTTGCACATCTTCAGGGTACCATTACATCTATCCCATACACTCTTGGACCCCCCGTATTGTTTTTGCACCCACCTCTTCTGCTGGAAGGCTGTTCCCTGGCTCCATCGCCCTCGTAGTTAAAAAGTACATCCTAACATTACCCCTGAGCCTTCCACCATTCAGTCTCATATCATGCCCCCTTGTTCTTGTGCAGAGTTTTCTCTAAAATATGCTTTCCACCTGTACCCTGTTTGTTTCCCTAAGGTACTTGAAAGTTTCTATCATATCTCCCCTCTCCATTCTTTCCTCCAGTTAATAGATATTAAGGTCCTTAAGTCTTTCTTCATAGGGCTTCTGGTGCAGTCCATGTACCATCTTCATTGCCCTTCTCTGGGCTGCCTCTACTTTGCCAATGTCCTTCCAGTGATGTGGTCTCCCAGAACCGGATACAGTACTCCAGCTGAGGCCTCACCAGTGATCTGTACAGTGGCATTGACACCACTTTCCTTCTGCTTGTTATGCCCTTTCCATTGTACTCCAACATTCTGTTTGCTTTCCCCACTGCTTTTAAACACTGTTTGTTCACCTTCAGGTGTCAGATATGATAACCCCCAGTTCTCTGTCCTGACATTTGGTGGCCAGAATTTCCCCACCCATCCTGTACTCTTCCTTTGGATTCCTGTTACCCTGGTGCATGATCTTGCACTTTTTAGCATTGAAACTCAACTGCCAGACACCCATCCACTCTTCTGATAGGCTCAGGTCATTTCTTATTTTTTCACCCCTCCAGTGTGTCCGCTCTGTTGCAGATCTTGGTGTCATCTGCGAAGAGGCACACCTTTCCTTCCAGACACTCTGCAATGTTGCTAATGAAGACATTGAGTAGGACTGGCCCCAGCACTGACCCCTGTGGCACCCCACTGGTCACTTCCCTCTCCTCAGATTTCATGCCATTTACCACCACCCTCTGAGTCCTTTCCCTTAGCCAGTTCCCAACCCACTTTACTATAGTAGGACCCACTGTTAGGCTTCCCAATTTATTTAGCAATCTCCTGTGCAGAACGGTGTTGAAGGCCTTGCTGAAATCCAGGTAGGTTACATCCACCACCCCCCTGATCTACCACCCTAGCTACCCAGTCAAAGAAATCTAAAAGATTGGTCTGACAGGACCTTGCCACTTGGAATCCATGCTCCTTGGATCCTGTGTCCCGTTATCCTCCAGAAACTTCACAATCCTCTCCTTAAGTAAGGACTCCATTAGTTTCCCCACTACTGAGGTCAGGCATACAGGCCTGTAATTGCCTGCCTCCTCTCTGCTTCCACTGTTGTGGAGAGGGACCACATCTGCCCTCCTCCAGTCCTCAGGTACCTCTCCTGTCTCTAGTGATGCATTGAAAAAGGGCAGCCAGTGGTTCCACCAGCACTTCCCTGAGTTCCTTTAGTACTCTGGGTTGGATTCCATCTGGCCCCATTGCCTTATCTGCTTTTATTTTCCAGAGTTCTTCTAGGACTCTTTCCACCATGAATGGGCTGGTGTCTACCTCCCTCCCTCCCCTGAATATCTCTCTTACTGAGTCTTGGTCCCTCACTCTCCCCTTCCCTGGTGAGTACTGAGCAAAAGTACTCATTCAGTATCTCAGCCTTTTCTAGGTCATCCTCTACCCTTTCATCTTCTTCCTTCTTCAGCCTAATGATCCCATTTATGGTCTTTTTCCTTTCGCTAATGCATCTGAAGAAGGGCTTGTCACCTTTCTTAATAGCCTGGGCTATACCTTCCTCTATCTGTGCTTTAGCCCTTCTAATTATTTCCCATATTCCTTCTACTTCTCCAGATATTGTTCTCTGTTCTCATCCTTTTGTATTTCCTTGTATCTTCTGAAGGCTCTTTTGTTTGCCCTTACTTTCTTGGCCACTACCTTTGATAACCATAATGGCCTTTGCTTTCTTTTACTCTAGCTGTGCATTTTGACACAGTGACCTGATACTTCTGTTATGACTCGCTTGAGTATAGACCACAGTTTTTCCACATCTCTTCCTTTACCTCCCTCTGCTAGGGCTCTTTTGAGATTTCTACCCATCTCCTTAAAGTTAGCCTTTCTGAAATCAAGGACCTTGTTTCTTGTATGGCTTGCCTCCTCCACTGTGGTTACCTTAAACCACACTGCCCTGTGCTCGTTGGTACCAAGGGGACTGCCCAACTCCACATCTGTGATCCTGTTCTTGTTGGTCGGGACTAAATCCAGTATAGCCTCCTCGCAGGTTGTTTCTGTCACAGATGTCATTACAGCCTTTGGTGAGCTGATGTCTTTTTTTTTTAAACAATTTTTATTAATTTTCGTGATGAGCTGATGTCTCATGATTTCACAACAAATAGTGAGATACTAGCACCATTATTTGACTATTTCAAAAACACATTGCTGGGAAGGCCTCTGGTATGAGGAGGGAAAAGGTGACCACTAATTGCAATAGATCTTTGGAACTGTTTTGGTGCAGTGTAGTCAGAAGTACCCAGAACCATCAATTCAGTAGATGCATGGCACAGAACATTTAATCATTTTATTGGAGCTCATCACCTATTGAGCTGGCAATTTTTAGAGTTCCTAAAGTCTGAAGAACAGTGGAACTCTACTGTACAGGAACAGCTGGTAGCTGGTACTTCTGTGGCAGGAGGTAGGAAAAAATTCAAGGACACTGTGGAAAGGCTCTGTGCCATTGTGGCTGAATATGGTGTCAGGTCAAAGTGTAATTACCTAAGGGGGAAAAGCTTATAATTTTCAACTACAGGCCTGAATTGGTGGACTTGCAGTTGCTTTGCACTTGCTTAGCTGACTAGCTCATTAATTGTTTGCCATTTTCAAAAGTAGTTACTGTTTAAATCGTGCTTGAATAAAGTAGACCTATTTGTTCTCCTCTGTAGACCCCTCCCCCCTTTTTTTAAAAATCAAATTTATGTGCTCAATTTTAAATTCATTGGTGGCTTTTTGCATCAATAAAGTATATCCTTTTTTGCCATCTTTTAGTTGTCTGAATGTTTTCTAAATGGAATGAAATAAAGTACCTATTTTTGTAACTTACAATGCTCTGCTATGTTCTCTGTTTTCATTTCATTAATATTAGTAACTAATGTTCACCAGTGAGTGGCAGAACTGAGCTGCAGTATGATGCATTGCTTACCTTAAAGGAAACTGCTGTAAAACTAGCCATTTTGTTTTCTTCATTTGCACTATGTGCTGCCCGTGAAAACGCGAATTGAAAAATACAGAACCAAAACAGTAATTGCTCATAGTAAGTACAACTTGTATGCTAGGCTATTTTGCTGCCCGCAATGTTTTGTACAACCACTGTTTTGAACAAGCTGTAATGCTTAGCACTATTGTGGTTTGTGCGGTATTGACAGTGAACCAAGATGTATATCTTGAAGAATCTTCATTTGCATTAAATGGTAATGGTCTAGTTTGATATGTCTATCAGTACTGAGACAAATTTTACCTTTGTGATATATGACGCCTCCCAGCTGAGTGCCTCAGTCCAGCATTTTACTGATGACCCAAACCTGTGCCACAACAGGGCTCTAATTGTAATGTATATTGATGAGATTGCATGAGGAGTTGATGCTACCTGTATTAGCAGGGACAGAGCAGGGTTCTGGAGGCACAGGGGTGGGGGCAACATGCCTATGGTACTGATAGCAGTATGCCTAACCTGCAGGAAGAAAAATAATTTTTTATTAGGAAGGCTGAGGTTAGTCTGCATCTGTGAAAAGGTTGACCACCTGCATCTCACAGTTAAGTTCCGTAGGGTAATGTTGTTCTGTCTTGCCATTGCTGATTAGAGATGGGTTTCCCTTCAGTACACACATTGTTATTCTGTCACAAGGGCCAAGCTAAGATACCTTCCAGTTTAACTTTAGTAGTGTACCCAGCTGAGCAACTATACAATGAGATGTGGCAATGGGGTGCTCTTCAAAGGCTTGGGCAATGCCTTTGCCCTAGTATAGAACAGGGATGCCAACGAGATCCCATTCTGCTTACATAGAATCTTTTCTATTTCAAGCTACTTCTGGCAGTACTGCTCAGCCAAATCCTGTGCTGGAGCCCCCACCATCTAAAATACTTTGCTCCCTGGGCAACATGACAGTAGATCAGGAAATCTGGTAAGTTAAGGCCCCTTGTTTGCTTTGAGGCTGCAAGCTTGGTGTATTTTTACTCTGCCATTGGAAAAAGATGATATTATGTATGGGGTGAAAACATTGTAGTAGAAGTTTGACAATAACATGCCTAGGGGATAAAGGATTCTAGGAAGAACTTTCATTCTAATAATGCTGATTCTGCCCCACTGTGAAATGGGGTGCGTGGACCATCAGTGTAGGTCTTGTTTTACCTTGAGCAAAAGAGAAGTGAGCTTGTCTATAATCATCTGCTTCCATGATGTGTAAGTATATATTCCTAGGTATAGCAAGGAAGTTGTAGAGCCCATATTATTTCAAACTAGGCTGGGTCCTGTCATCTGGTATGATGACTCTAAGGAAAAGCTACTGTTTTGGAGCTGTTCAGTTTGTTCAAGGCAATGTTCCCAAATTCCACTACCTCTCTCAGGACTTCAGGGTCGGACATGTGAGGGTTTTGTACATGTAGCAAATAATCATCTGCATATAAGGACAGTTTGTATTGTCTGTCACCAAATGGGGTTCCCTGTATATTTTTGTTCACATTCAACTTAATAGCTTGGGGTTCCAAACAGAGGTTAAAAAGGAAAGGAGAGAGGGGACATCTCCACTTTCTGGGATTAGATAAGAAGAAACCAGATGACAACTTCCTGTTACAGTGAGTTCTTGTTGAGGGCTGAGAATAGAACAAATGGACTTACAGGATATATTCTGCTTGGAGACCAAAATGTTTAAAGGCACTAACCAAATACCTCCAAGAAACTCTGTCAAAAGGTTTCTCTGCATCCAAGGAGGCCAGAGTCACAGAAGTTTCTACCCCCCAGGATGCAGAAATTACAGGAAACAGTTTCTGAAGGTGGTCAGAGGACAGTCGACCCTTCCACAAAATCTACTTACTTTGAGCCTAAGAGGGAGACCAAAAACTTTTGTAGTCTTGTGGCTAACAGTTTAGATGATATTTTGAGATTGATAATTAACAAGGAAATGGGCCTGTAGTTTTGTACTATAGTAGGGTCTCTGCCTGTCTTGGCCAGGAAGGATATAGTAACCTGTTGGATGGGGCCGTTTAACTCTTTGTGTTTGGATTCCTTCAGATACGTATGTCTGAGTGGGCCAGAGATCGCAGAGCTAAGCACCTTATAAAAATTGGTTAAAAAGTCATCCGGGAGGCTGGTCCATTGGTGCAGCAGTTGTACTACTGCCTGCAGCGTTGACAGCTGGGATTTGGGACTGGACCTCAGATGTCTGAGGGTCAACTGGGGGGGAGGAGGCTGAGCATCCAGGGGACTGATTGCCTTCTCTGGGGAGGGAGGGGACCTGGTGCCCAGCACCCACGGACCCCTAGTTAGGGGCTGGGGGGCACAGCAGTCCAGGCAATGCTGTCTGGCCAGTTGGTTGGGGCTGCCAGACCCCTGTACATTGGAAGTGGGAGTGCACTTGAACATGTGCTGAGGTCATTGCACAACCACCCCCACTCCATCAGGTCAAGGGGGGGGGGCTATGCAAGCTCCATAATGCCTGTATCCCATCTAGTGCTGGGACCAAGCTGATGTGGGGGAATTCCCCCAGGCCATTTACCAAGGGCCACAAAAAAGTTATCTGTACAAGGGACCTTATCCAGATAAAGTGAATTTATAGCCTGTTGGATTTCATGGAAGGAGATAGGAAGTTTCAGAGTTTCCTGCTGCTCCAAAGAGAGACTGGAGAGCAGGATTGAGTTGAGGTAATCCTCTATCTGCTGTACAGAGCTGCCTGAGTAATTAAGGTTATACAGCTGGGAGTAATCATTCCAGAAAGCCTGAGCAATAAGCCTTGGATCAGTAATCACCTGGCTGGTACTGGGATCTACTATGGATTTAATAGACCTCAGTGATTCCTGTGGCTTAAGCCATACGGCTAAGAGTTTACCTGCTTTTTCACCTGAGAAGTAATGCATTTTGGCTCTTAATACTGCCATTTCAGCCTTCTCTCTACTGAGCTCATGATACCTTTCTTCAAGAATGCCCAGCTGTTGGTGGATGGAGACCTCAGTGGAGCTCAAAAGATTTCATTCTAATGTTCTAATTTGAGTGAGAAGGGTGTTGGTCTTCTCTTGGGTAATCATTTGCCCATAGCTGTAATTCAAATTATTTCCTGGCTAAATGCACATTCAAAGGCATTCCATATAGTAGCTTGTGTAGTGAGAGAGCCCTTGATTTTCTTGAAAAACCTTACTGTAAATTCTTTGAAGGACTCAAGAATGGCAGGAGCTTTCAGAACATTACTATTAATTTTGCAGGTCCTATCAACTTTGGCAGTGAGATCCAAACTGAGGGACATTTGAACAGGGGGCGTGCTCAGATATAACCAGTTGGAGAATTTCTACTGTATGCAGCCCAGGGACAAAATTCATACTAATTAAGATATAGTCTAGCCTGGACCTTGTACTGTATGGTGTACAGAAGAAAGTGTATTCCCTCCAGGAAGGATTAAAGAGTCTTCAGGGATCCATACAGTTGAGGGAATCAAGCCACTCACATAACGCTGTCTGGTCTGGGAAAGCCTTTACACAGTGCAGAGGATCTATCCTGATCAGTGTCCATAACTACATTTCAGTACTGGCCAAGGATTAGAGGGAAGGATGACCATGCAGCTAAATGTGTGAGTATATAGGTAAAAATGGTCAGGTTGCTGTTATTGGGGCCATAAATATTAGCTAGTACCACCATGAACCTATCCAATATCCCCCGCACTAGAACATACTGGCCTTGTGAGTCTGTTATGATTTCCTGCATTTTGAAAGGGCACATTTCTGGCTATCAAATGGCCTCCTCACTTTCTTAGAGTCAAGTCTAACCCCCAAAACCTGGCTAACCCACCTCTCAGAAGAAACTTTACGTGAGGTTCACAGAGGTGAGTCTCTTGAAGAAAAGCTATTGAGTGGTCATATCACTTTAAGTGAGTCAAGAGCTGGGAGAGTTGGCCTTTTGTACATTCCAAGTAATGATTTTTTACCTGGTTAAATGCCATTATCAAGCCAAAAAACCTTTGCAGCATAAGTCAGGAGCTGGGATAATAAGCCATCAAAGTGGGGCCATACTTGGGCAGAGTAACAACACTGCTTTAAAAAGCCAAACCTGTCAAGTAATCCAATGAGTGATCCCCACCCTCCCATCTCCCTACAGATATGAACAAAAAGACAATCCATTTAATCCTGTAATAAACTGTATGTGCCTGAATTACAAGGGAGTCCTCATTTGCTACATCTGCTCAGAGAACATCTGATGTGAAACAGGCAAGAGAACTGCTGCTGCTGTGTAAAGACTCTGTCTGTTGTCCATACACGTTTGATGTTCACTGATATGCTGCCAGTGTGTATTGTGACTCTGTGACATTGTGTGCTGTCAGCTTGGAGTTAGCCCACAACTGCATCTCCTACTGATTTTGAACTTGCTGCCTGTGATTGTGGTCCCAGAAATCATCTGCAGTGGAAGGGCAGCTGTGGGTGGGCCTAGAGAGCTATATATTTAGTAGCTCTAAAAATGTGACTGAGCATTTTTTGCAGTGGTGGCTTCATCTTACAGCTGACTACTCCAGTGGAGCGAGGTAGCTGAGTGGCAGGCCCCACTAAGCTTTTTCCACTGGCCATATGGAACTCTAGCAACAGCTGCAACTGGAGACAGGAAATGGAGTCCTTCACAACAACTGTAACATCAACAGCAAGCAACCTCATTTGACATGCACAACCTCTCAGTTGCATTCTGGTTTATTGAATGCCAGTTTGCGCAGGTAAAAGCTAATCCTGTAACAAACTGTCTGTGCCTGAATTATAAGGGGGTCCTCATTTGCTACATCTGCTCAGAGAACATCTGATGTGAAATGAGCAAGAGAACTGCTGCTGATGTGTAAAGACTCTGTCTGTTGTCCATATATGTTTGTTGTTCCCTGATATGGTACCAGTGTGTATTGTGACTCTGTGACATTGTGTGCAGTCAGCTTGAAGCTAGCCCACAATTGTAGTTCCCTACTGATTTTGAATATGCCACCTGTGATTGTGGTTCCACAAATCAGCTGCAGTGTCAGGGGAGATGTGGGTGGGCCAAGAGAGCTCTATACTGTATTTGGTAGTGCTAAAGACATGGCAGCATCTTTTTGCAGTGACAGCTTCTTCCTCTGACTGAGTACTCCGGCAGAGTAGAGTCTACTGGAGTCAGCTCAGAAAGCTGAGGAATGGGACCGGGAACTATAACTATATAGTTTGTGTTTAGTGAGTGTTACTCTGGTTTTTAACTTTGCTCCTAATAATGGGGGTCATTTTATACATGAGCATGATTTTTATTTGGCTATTTGGGGTACATGTGTTTTCTAATTCTGCCTCCACATGCACTGAATCATAATGTCAGTTTGGGGCTTCCTTTGCACATATCAGATTTGCCACTACTAATTGTAGTGTTAAACATTTTTTAAATTGTTTTGAATGCACAACAGCTGATACCAAGGGCCTAATAGGAAGAGCAGCTATTTGGACTGTGTTTGTTCAATGTTATTATATTTCCCGATGTATTCCTGGCTATTCTTATTTTAAAACTAGGGTCAAAGGGAACTTTAACATACGTTTACAGTGGTTAGCTATTCTTCTCCTTTTGCTTCTTTCTGGTACAAGCCACCATGATCCTGGGCCAGACAATAATAAAGGTGGTGCATGGGAAACTTAAAATGCGCACTTTCTTTTGTATATTTAAGAATTCAGAGTTTAATATCTAAATGGGATGGTTTTGATTTCTGGGTTCGCGATAATAAATTTGACTTTATTGCACTGTCAGTAACTTGGATATCTGATAAAATATTAAATCATTCAATAAATTTACAATGCTACAGAGTTTTTAGAGACGATAGAAGTGGATGGAAAGGGGGAGATTGTATGTTATATGCAAAATCTTGGAATAAAGTTAGTAAGTGTGAGTTTTACTTCAGGGTACTAACTCCAAAGGATATGTTTAACTATCTGTCTAAAATGAATCCACAACCCCTTGTAGGGATTGATGGGTTAGATTACTGGTAGGTTACGGCTGCTGGTGATATTATATGTCATTTACTAGCTAAAATTTTTAACCAATAACTTTCTTCAGGTCAGTTTCTAAACATTTGGAAAATTGCCACTATGGTTTCTGTTCTCAAAATTGGTAGTACTACACGTTTTCAGAATCATAGGCCCATGTCACTGCTGGCCCCTCTGGCAAAAGTGCTAGAATGTATTATGTTTGATTAATTTCTTGAATATCTCAATAAATACAGTATGAGATTTTGACACCAGTCCAGCACAGCTTCCATCTGTGACATATTACCGAGACTGCTCTGTTGGGGTTTACTGGGGCCATACATAAAGCATTGTATAAGGGTAATTATTGTATGGCTGTGTATGTGGATCTCACCAA
The DNA here is from genome assembly GCA_016271365.2 of Neoceratodus forsteri. Lineage (NCBI taxonomy): Eukaryota > Metazoa > Chordata > Ceratodontiformes > Ceratodontidae > Neoceratodus > Neoceratodus forsteri. The sequence goes on from CM057449.1 coordinate 876,776,010, forward strand.
GGCCTTTGATCTTATTAATCACCAGCTTTTGATTAGGGGCTTGGGCAATTTGGACTGTTTTGAGGGTGTGCCGAGCTGGTGCCGAAGTTACTTGGCTGAATGCTATCAGAAAACTAAAACTGCAAATTGTTTTTCTCCATTGTCTCCAGTGTTGTCTATTGGAGTTCCACAAGGTTCATTACTGGGTCATTGGTTTTTCAGTTTGTTTCTTAATACACTTGTGGAAAGCAGAAAGGCCAGCGGCTGAAGGAATCCACTCCAGGAGCACACCCAAGAAAACATCAATAGCAAAGTGGTAAAGGTGGCTAAAAGGCAACTAATGTGCAAATTAGGCAAAAAAGAGACAGTAGTTTGTCTCTGTAGTTAAATAGCTTTTATTTATAAATAAAATGCTCATGCAAATTCACCTCACCAGCAGCAGCCAACGTTTAGACCATGAGAAAGCCCACAGTCACGTGGGTGAAACGTTGGCTGCTGCTGGTGGGGTGAGTTTGTATGAGCATTGTATTTATAAATAAAAGCTATTTAACTACAGAGACAAACTACAGTCACTTTCTTGCCTAATTTGCACACTAGATGCCTGTTAGCCACCTTTGCCATTTTGTTCTTAATACACTTCCAATGATCTGTTAAAAGAATAATGTTATTGTACACAGATGATGCACTGATACTTTCTGGTAGTGAGAAACTTGAGGAAATGCAGTATAATATTCAAACAGATTTTGACTATGTTCAGCAGTGGTTATTACAGCACAAACTTGTTCTGAATGCTTCAAAAACAAAATACGTGTTTTTTCATAACTCAAAGAGAAAAATACCCTTTAATAAAAATAGTACTATTACAACACTGACAGGCACCAATATCGAACAAGTAACTTTTTTTCAAATACCTAGGGCTTTTTAATGATAGCTTATTAACACATAGTTTTCCTATTACATATTTGATTAAAACACATCACCAGTAAATGTTTGTAAATGTCTTGCTTTATTTTTTTTTTTTGTTCTTCATTTGCCTGTATGTTAACTTATCTGTCTGTATGTATTGCTGGTATATTGTCTCATTGTTAATTTTGATTTTATTTATATCTGGTCACCCATGAAAACAGGCAGTTCTGATCTTGGATTTACCAGATTTTAAATAAATAAACCAAATAAATAAACCAAATCAAGACACAGACCCCTCCCCTACACTGATATAATCAACAGACGCAAACATAGACACAAATATCCCCCCCCCACCACACACACTAATGTATGTATGTAGCATCCCAGCTATTGTTTCTGACCAGAATGCCCAAGGCCGGGACTGGGGCCCATCTGGGGGAACCAATGCATCCCCACTGTGGCTTAAAGTTATCTAGTGTGGAAAATAAAGCAGGTATGTTTCCTGCTTTCCTACAAGAATCCCAATCTGTGGTGGACTCGCTGGTCACAGTCCCATCCAAGGCCAGGACTGGCAGTGTTCGTACACCTTTCCACATGAGTGACACCCTCCAACAGTACAACAAATCACTGAAAATCAACATGCCACATACAGAGTTCAAATGTTAATTTATGCTTGTGGTGCAAATGATAGCAGCATATCAATGAACTGTGGGATTTGTGCAATAAATCATTAAGAAAATAACTTGAGAATACTGTAGATAAGTACCAAAACTCTCAATCAAGAAATAAATGTTAATAGTTGGTATCTGGGCTGTGGCAGCAACAGAGAAGCTCCAATGACAGACTCAGATACTGACATTCTGGGAACTGCATACAGTCTATGGTAAAATTTCAGACTGTTAACTCAGTAAAGTTCCAAAATGAGCCAGGCAACCAGGGCTGCAGAACAATACCTTAGACAGCCAAGTCCAGTTCCAAGGTGCTTACTAGATGAAGCAGATGAACAACCCCACCAAGTACTGACTGAGGAGTATCTTGCTCAGAATTCAGCCACTGGGGTGGAGTTGATCAACTGTGGCTGCAATATCCATCTTGGGAGTAAAGGCAAGCCTTGAAGCATGGACTTGCCCTCCAGAAGGTATGGAATGGGAGATCAGCCAACAGTGAGAGCATCTAGCCCCCACTTACTTCTGTGTCCAAGCAGTGATCAGTTGGTAGTAATTCAGTAGCCGAGGTTGGGCCTTCCAGTTGTTTAAGCTGGTAGATTATTTTCCATCACACTGGTTGGAGTGTTGAGGTAAGTATGCAGGTGAGAGGACAAGGCAGAGTGGAGGGGAAAGTTAGCAGCCTGGGTGCCATGTTATAGTTAGGAATCATGCAGTTCAGTACGTAAGTCAAGCATCCATATTCTATTCCCACCCACCTCGTGGAGCCAGAAAAAGTCCAAGCAGTCTCTTCAGAAGTCATTGCTAACCCAGGCAAATTTGATAGACTATAAAATGATGTCTAAAGCACACAATGAGGTATTCAACAACTGCAAAAGCTCTAAAAAAGGATCCAACAGGGATAATACCAAACTTGGATTACCGTTGGACAGCTCAGTTAGTAAAAACTACTGTTTCTTTGTTGTAGCTGCCTGTTGCAGTTATTTGACAGGCAATAGGTTTGGAAGAACAGTGGGCAATTGCTGATCTGCCTGTGCTGTTGATTCAAAGGTATGGTTGCCTATAGACATCTGCATAACAAGATGCACAGGGAAGAAGATACAGAATTTAAAATTGCCAGCATGTAGTTTATCTTTAACGTCTTTATACATTTTCTGATTATCCCTTATCGATTGGCTGAGGTCATTGCAGATGTAGTATCGGTAACTGTTCCAGTGAAGAACCAGGTAATTCCTCACTGCCTGTTGTATCTGTAACTTATCTTGAAATTTAAGCAAATTTACAGTAATTGCCCTTGTCCTCTATCCCTTCTGTGACATACAGTACCTCATAAAGTTCTATGCGCCTGCTCAAGTACATGAGGCACCATGTTCTGGGGGCCTGCCGGTTACATGAAGAGTTGACTTACAATTTGTACTGGGTCCCTGCCTTCCTCTAGCTCTGGGATACCCAACAGGAGCAGGTTGTTGTGCCTACTCCTGTTTTTCTGGTCATTAGCCTTTTCCTCCAAACAGACAACTTTCCTATTGTATGCCACCACTTCCCTCTCTTCCCAATGTGCATCATCTTTCAAGGAGTTTACCCTGGCTTCAACATCCCTGACTCATCACGCCAGTGTGTAAAAGGAGGCCTTCTCCATCTTGAGGTCCTAAGCACTTGCAGTCATGTTTAGTTTTATTGAGGTGAGCTCTGCAAGGAACTACTCCAAAAATGAGGCTTCTTCTGCTTGGTCTATGTGGGAAAGCAGTGCAGACCTGGTTTTGTGGCATTTTGGAACCTGGGAGCAATCTGGGCTTGGCAGCAACTAAAAGGAGTCAAGTTGGGGCTCTGCCTTTTGGTAAGGCATGATAACCAGATTTGATCCATAGATGCCTGGGATGATGAACAGCAGCTGTATGTGAGGTGAATGTTTGATGTCAAAGGCTTATTAATTTGAAATGTTTAAGTGCTGCTGACTCTGGAGCTCCAGAAGAGCATGACTGCTCTTATCAGATGCATCATACTAACATACTAATTGCCAGCAGATTAGGCCTTATGTTCTATCCAGTCTGCTTGAACCTCAGATCCCTAGTTGGGTACTGAGGCCCTCCCCCCCTTGTGTTCCAGAAACCCCTATCATCCATCACCACCCCCCTGGGTCAGGTCATCATCTGATACATCTGCTTTCTGTGTCTGTCCCACCCTCTCTTGAAGCCCTCCATTATGGATCTCTGAACCAGCTCGCCAGGCAGCACGTTCCAAGGATCCACCACTCTCTCAGTGAAAAACCTCCTCCTCTTTCCCCCCTCATCCTTCCACTTTCCAACTTCAAACCATGTCCTCTGGTAATGCCTCCCTGCTTTAGTCTAAAGATCCCCTCTGTGTTTACCCAATTTATTCCCTTGAGGTACTTGAAGACCTCAATCATGTCCCCCCATCTCTCCTCTCCTCCAATGAAAACAGGCAGAGCTCCTCAAGTCTGTCCTCATACATCAAATCCCCTAGTCCTTGTATCATCTTAGTTGCCCTCCTCTGTACCCTCTCCAGGAGCTGTATGTCCCTCTTCAAGGGTGGACTCCAGTACTGCACACAGTACTCAATCCATTGTACAGTGGCAGAATCACTTCCCTGCTCCTAGAGGTGATCCCCATTACGATGCATCCTAACATCCTCTTTGCTTTGCTAGCCACTCTCCTGCACTGCTCTGAGTTATTCATACATGCATCCACCATAACCTCTAGGTCTTTTTCCCCTGTTGAGGCCTCCAGCGCCTCCCCTCCCAGGGTGTACCTGTGTTTATTGTTTCCCCACCCAAGATGTAACATCTTGCACTTGGTGATATTGAAATTGAATTTCCATGTGTGAGCCCACCTGTCCATGGTGTCCAGGTCACACTGCAGGGCCAACCTCCCCTCTTCCCCCTCAACTACTGCTCCCATCTTGGAGTCATCAGCAAAGAAACTCATTTCACACCCTATGCCCTCCCTGATGTCCGAAATATATGCATTAAACAGGATTGGACCCAGGACCGAGCCCTGCGGTACCCCACTACCGACCTCTCTAGGGTTCGAGAGCTCCCCACTGACCACTACTCTCTGAGTGCATCCAGCCAGCCAGTTTTCAATCCATTTGACCATCAATGGGCCTACTCCCAACCCCGTCAGTTTCTCCACCAGACCATTGTGGAGGATAGAGTTGAACGCCTTGCTGAAGTCCAAGAATAATACATCCACAGGCTTTCCCTGTCCAGTTCTGATGTTACCCGTTCATAGAACTCCACAAGATTGGTTTGACATGATTTACCTAGCACAAACCCATGTCACTGCTCTGTTATGTTCCCTATTACATTTCCCCTGGACACATCTGAAAATGAGCTGTTACCAGACCTATATGTCTTTCCTGAAAAAGTGAAATACATAAAATAAATAAGTAAAACAATATATATAAACAAACAAGCAAATAAATAAATAAATAATGTATTATTGCCTTCTTTCTTCAGGCCTGGCTGGCTCTCCCCTATGTCTATGTGAACCTTCAACATAGGGTGACTTATAGATACTATAGTATGTTACCAGTTCCCCTTCTCCTTAGTCACACTTTTAATTATATCACCATATTCATATGCACTGAGGTCCCAAGACAAGGCAATGCTATCTAATTTAAAATGGAATACAGTGATACTGTAACCACCAACATCAGTTATAATATCATTAGTTACTGTGCGCCATGTCTAGATATGAGTCATTCAGTTTAATTGCAGACAGTAAAGGTCATGTCTGGTCATTGTTACTGATGGTCCTAGTTACCACTACAAAACTGAGAGAGCTTGCATTTTCCTCCTTTGCACCTAAACTTTACAGCTCTTTCCTTCTTATGATCAGCTGCTGTTCCATGCATCAGATATCCAATGATGACCTAAAGAGACATTCTCGCTGGTATTTGTGTTCTTGCATCAAAGCATACTAATGAATTGTAACCAATACCTATTGGGTGTTTCATATTTCTAATATTGTATTCCAAGTGTAAATCATGTTTTATCTGTATGCATATGTAAGGGATATATGGGCTGGCAGTATAGCCTAGAGGTTAGAGGAACGAGGTGTGAACAAGCTTGATACATCCAGCAGACCAGACCTGAGTTTGATTCTCACAACCTCCAGTTGCATACTGTGTGACTCTGAGCAAGTCACTTAACCGCCCAGTGCTCCCAGGTTGCCCCTGAAAACAGGCACTTGTGCCTAGAGGGCCTTACCCGGTTACCAAAGACTAAAATAAAAAATTAAAAAAAATATGTAATAGGCTAACTCAAAATACGCAGTTTATCTTCTTGCGTGAGGGGAAGGACAATCAATCAATCAATCAATCACTTTATTTAACCAGGCATAATGATTATGATTTTATATGATATGTATTTGTATATGTTTTATCTGTATTAATTTTGTATAGTGCCTTGGAATTCTGAAAGGCACTTTATTGAATAAATTGTATTATTATTATTATTATAAATCATAAGTGACAGAGCGACAATCGAGACAAGAAAGTCCTGCCCGTTCTCAAGTGATGATGAACAGTATATTTTAGTTAGACAATAGTACTCAATTTATACACCCATGTACCAGTTATACTGCAGCTTTTAAATCTGATGTTTGTATATAAATTGTGCTATTTTTGTTTGATTTCAAATGCTGGTTTAAGTCCTGCATGTGTCTATTGCTTGTGATATCATTACCATTGTGAAAGATGCTCTCTGAATGGTTCTGTGTGCACTACGATGTGTCAAATTTTGCAAGATATTGTCTTGCTATGTGGTGTGGTGGCCTGGTGAAAAAGGCTAAGGCAGTAAGGACAGGGATGGGCTAAAAGGGGTAAGGCCATCAAAAAGTAGAGGGCGATGAGTACCAATGCCCATAGTCTGGGTAACAAGCTTCCTGAACTAGTGGCCTTGATGGAAGAGGAATGCTTGGATATTGTGGCAGTCACAGAAACATAGTACACAGAAAACCATGACTGGGATGTCAACATACCAGGGTACACAATTTACAGGAGGGACAGGAAGGTAAAAGATGAGGAGGAGTAGCTCTCTATGTAAGGAAGGAGATTGAAGCACAGAACTAAAAGGTAAACAGGGAGGAGAGAAGGCACTGTGGATCACCCTGGAGACAAAAAATGGCACCACAGTCTGTATGGGGGTTGTCTACAAACCCCCATGTCAGGGGGAGGAAATGGACAAGGAAATGATAGAAGGCATTATTAGAATGGCAGAAAAAAGAGGCGGTATTGTTGATGAGGGACCTGAATATTTATTTAGCTTTTGTTTAAAGGGTAAGTACAGTAGACAAGTAATATGCCTATTTTCTGGAATGACCCAGGAGAGTACGACATGGTGAATACAGAGTAGTACAGGATAATACAGGAACAACATAGCAGAATGTCAGCTAGGAAAGAACAATTAACAAGGTGTCACAGTGGTAGAGCAATTAATTATATCCAATTTCAAACAGTGGTAAAGTACAACAGAGTGACAGGTTATTATGCGAATTAGACAAATTATAACTCAGTCAAGTGCCTAGTGTGGACAAATTATAACTCGGTCAAGTGCCAGGAGAAGATTGAGTCATTAGGGACAGCCGTGTGTCTGTTGTGAAGAACAAAGACCAAGTTGAGAGAGGACTTTGCTCTGGGGGGGGTTTGGGACAGACACACACAGAAGTCAGCTTCAGGAAACCCCACAGGTGTCTACGGAAACTCTGGAGAGAGGGGGCCGATTGAACCTGCTCTGGAAAGGAGTTCCAGAGTCTAGGCGCACTTGCAGCAAAGTCCCTGTCCCCCATGAGGCTTTGAGTGGGGGGAACTTTAAGCAACCTGGGGAACTGGGCTCTGAGTGAGTAGGAGGAGTAGTCTGCAGGCAAAAGTAACTGTGCCAGCCCTGGTGGGGTGCCAGTTCTAAACACTTTGCCCATGAGACATCCCAGCCCAAAGTCCAGGTAGCTCGATGGAGAGAGCCAGCAGAGATTTTCATAAAGCTTACAATGGTGGGTGAGATGGGGGGGCAGCCAGGGCAAAACAGCAGATGTTATTGTAAGTCGTGAACCACTGGGTAAGGTGGGATTTTGTGGAACTAGCAAATAGGTGCAGGCCATACGAAAGGGAGTAGAACACCTTTCACGAGAGCCAGACAAGCCACAGGTGTGAGGTTGTATTTGGATCTATAGGCAAGGTCCAATTTGCAGTTCACCGCTCTACAGACATTTAGTATGTGACTCCCCATGTCAAGTTGAGGGTCAAGCATTACTCCAAGGTATCTGATGGAATTCACAGTTGGGAGGAAGGTACTGTCCTGGCTTGTGATACCCAGTGGTGCTGGCACAGCTTTGATTTTGGGTTCTGAACCAAATAGCATAGCCTGTGTTTTTTTCAGGTTGAGAACCAGTTTATTTTCAGTTACCCAAGCCTGGATATTGTTGAAGTCCTCGGACAGATGCTGATTTAGGGTCATGATGTCCTGGGAGTGGGCCAGGATGACCAGGTCATCTGCATAAAGAGTGGCACTGCAGTTGGTAACTGCTGTTGGTAAATGGTTGACAAAGAGGGAGAAGAGAAGAGGCCTCAGGACCAACCCCTGGGGGACGCCTGAGGTCACCGGTTGGGGATCAGACAGGACTTTATTGAATCTGGTCCTCTGCATTCTACCATGTAGATAGCCAGTGAACCAGTTCATAGCAGAGGGGGACAGACTCAGGGACCACAGTTGAGTGCAGAGTAACGTATGATCGACAAGGTCGAAGGCTTTGGACAAGTCGATAAATATTGTTCCAGAGAGTTTACCCTGGTCCATGGCTCCTCTGATACTGGAAGAGACTGAGATCAGGGCTGAGGTCATACTATGCCCCTTCTGAAAGCCATGCTGGGCCAGGGATAGCAGTTCTTGAGCCAGTATGTAATCAGAGAGTTGCTCTGCCACAACTTTTTCCAGTAGCTTACTGAGGGAGGACAGAGTGGCGATCAGACGATAATTGTCCGGGACCTTGGGATTGCCCTGCTTCAGGACAGGGACAATCCTGACCACCTTCCAAATGTCAGGAATAACCCCCATCGCAAGTGATAGGTTAAAGATGTGGACTAGGGCTACAGGGGAGGTAATGTGGTGGGTGCCTAGCTTCAGAAGCTTGGGCTCCAGATTGTCAGGCCCAGGACTTGAGTACAGGCAGAGGCCTGAGAGAAGGTTAAGAAAATCAATGACTGAAACAGATCTGAGACAGAAGAGCGGTCAGGGGGAGGAGGAAGCCACCAGCCCAGGTGTGGAAGGGGGACAAGTAGAGTTCTCTTCAGGCGGGAAGAGTGAGGAGTAAGCCAACATGTTAGTGAAGTGAGAATTTAGAGCATTGGCAATTGTGTGGGGATTGTTGCAGAAGACCCCACCAATAACCATGTCAGATACCCCTGCACTGGAGGGCCCACTGACAAGTGTTTTGATGTTTCTCCAGAACCGTCTAGGATCATTGTCTGAGTTGAGTAGGGCAGACTTACAGAAGTCACTTTTGGCAGCCCTGATGGCCTTTTTGCACTTATTTCTAAGATTTCTGTATTGCTGGAAAATTGTCTGATCAAGGGAGCTTTTGTATTGAGCCCAACACTTGTCTCTGGCCCTCATGAGGGCTAGGAGACTTCCATGCAACCATAGTGTGATGGACTCCCTGACCCTCCTTGTAACCATTGGAGCGTGCTTATCCTGCAAGGCCCCAAAGGTAGAGAGAAAGTAGGTGGCTGCTGTAGAGGGATCAGATGCTCTCAGCACCCCTGACCAGTCAGTTAGCCTTAGGTCCTCCCTGAACGCTTCAGGTACAAACCTAGCATAGTTCCTTATGTGGATGATTTTATGAGGAACTTTTGGGGATGGTATTCTCCACACACAATAGACTGGGGAATGGTCAGAGATGGATTCGGGTAGAGTTCCTATGGAGGACATCCTTTCAGGTCGGTTTGACAGGATCCAGTCCAGGAGGGAGCTGGAGGATCCATTAGCTGACCATTTGGTTGGCTCCTGGACAAGCTGAGTGAGGGAGTGATTAGCAAGTAAGGACTTGTACTGCTTCACATTACCACCAGCCCAGTTAAGATTGACATCACCCATGATAACTAGTTCATTGTCTCCAGTGCTGTGGACACTACTGTGTCCAGGAGGTGAGTCAGGCCTGGAAGCCCTTCCTTTGGGGGATTGTAGGTGCATACCACATGTAATTTCTTGGTATTCCTGAATAGGAGCAAGACATGAAGAAGCTCACAAGGGGATGGGGTGGATGGCTGGTGAGCCACCTGGGTTACCTTCAGGTGGTTCTTATAATAAATCAGAATGCCACCTCCCTGTTTATTCCCAGGTCGATCCAGTCTTATGATTTCATAACCAGGGAGTGCACATGCTGAGTCAGGAATGGAGGATGTCAGCCAGGTCTCAGTCACTCCAAATATATCAGGCTTGTAGAGTGAGACCCAGGTGACTAACTTATTAAGGTTAGGTAGTAGACTCTGAATATTGAGGTGTGAGACTTTTAGTCCCTTACCCAGCCTCCATTCAGGGAGGGGTAGTGGGGGCCAGGAAGTTAGAGCCTGGATTAGGTTCAGTGTCCCCAGCCAGGGCTAATATTAGGGGGAAGATCCAGAGAAGGTACCACCTGTTGGCAGTCTCTCCTGTCAAAGGCTTGCATGCTAGGAGACGCTTGACCCAGACAGAGTACAGTAGACCTCTGAGGTCAAGGCAGCAAGTAAGACAGCACGGTGTCTTGGAGTATGCCAGTAGGTTAGAGAATTAGTAGTCTGGCACCTCTTCAGAGGGAGACTTATTCCAGCAGTCCCAGATAGTCATCAGGGGGCTGGAGGCCACTTGGAGGAGTGCAAGCCCCATTATGAGCCCAATGAGGATGGTAGTACTCTGAAAGGGGGGCGGCCCGTCACCCTTTCACACCTTGGGGGACTCCCACAATTCAATGGGGAGCACCCTGGGAGACTCCATTTTCAAGGTGGGGGATGGCAGGTTCCTGGGCCTACTCAGACCCTCGGTCTGGGCAGCTCTAGTGGGGCAAACCTTATGGCAGATCACAGGGTGCACCCAGTGGGGGATGAGAGCAGTTGCAAGCAGAAATAAGCAGGTCAACACAGATTCTAATAGATGGTAGGTGGGGAGGTGCTGTAATAAAAAAGGTACCCTAGTCACAAAATTAACATCATTTGTCAATTAGGAAGTATGAATCAGATTAAAATTATGACAGTGAGTTGCAGTGAGCTTTAACTACTATGGGCACCCAACAGTGGTTCAGGACAGAGACTAAGGTCAGCTCTCTGCAGGTGTTAGAGAGGTAGGGTAAGCCTCAGAACAGCAGGGCAGGGTTTCCCCAGGTCAATAATTTTGGTTGATTCCCTCTTAATAATGAGATGGGAGGCGTCTATTGCTATTTTATCTGGACCTCTCCCAAACCCTGGTAGGTCGAGTCAGGCTCTGGAGGAGAAGGAGCTTGTGTGCATTTAATGGGAGGAGGGAATGGGGTGGGTGGCAGGGCCAAAAAATACACTGTAATGGGCTGTCACCTGCAATGGCAGGGGCAGTAGAAATTTCTCTAGCCGAGGAGGCCCGCCTGTGCTAGGGGAGCTACCGGCACCTCAAACTCGGTGCAGGAACATGAGGCTCGGGGAGGGGGACCTACTGGGTACAGGTCTCCCTCACCTCCCCTCCTCCGACATAATGAGGCAGTATGTTTGATTAGCTGAAAAAGCAGGAGACCACTCATCCTTAATAGGGGACAGCAGCCAACATCACTTTTGAGGGGTTCAATAGTCTCAGGAGCACTACGGTGCCAAGTTAGAAAAAGGCTGGAGTGTGGAAGTGTGGCAGGGTCTGTCGGCAGGTAGGGAAAGAACAAAGGTATCCTGGCTCTCCGATTGCAGGTCAGGGTGCCTGAAGCCTGTGGTTTCTCCCTCGCAGTTTGAATTAAGTCGTTGTAATGGGCAGTCGCCTGCAACGGCAGGAGCAGTAGAAATTTATTTTGCTGAGGAGGTCCGCCTGTGCTAGGGGAGCTACCGGCACCTCACACTCGGCGCAGAATATGTCAGATGTTAACTGGAGCACCTTTGCTACAGCCACAGAGTAAGGTCAATCTCAATGTCCTACAGGGGGAATCCCTCAGACAGCTACATTGGAACCAACTCAGGAGGGAGCAGCCTTAGACCTGGTATTCTCAAAAGGGGATGGAGCAAGGATCTCAGATTTAGAAGTGGGCAGCCATCTGGGAACAAGCGACCACCAAACAGTGTGATTCATGATAGACAGCCATAGAGTCAAGCTATACAAAAGTGAAGGTATTGGACTTTTAGGAGGGCTGACTCTGGCAAAATGGGAGACTACCTCAGAAAAGCACTAACAAATGGACAAGATGGAGGGGTGGAGAAACAATGGGGAAAAATCAAAACTGCCATCACAGAGGCAACAACGCTTTGTGTGAAGCAAATTAACAAAATTAAATGAAGGACAAAATCACACAATGGTTCTCAAATGAGGAGTTACAGAAGGTTAGGGAGAAAAATATAGCATTCAGTAAGTATAAGGAAACTTAGAAGGAGCAGGGCAGAGAACTGTATCAGTTAAAGCAGGAGGAAACATGGAAGGCAGTCAGATTAGCAAAGGCCCAAACCGAGGGAAAAGATAGTCAGCTCAGTAAAGAAGGGGTACAACATCTTTCACAGGTACATTAGGGAGCAAAGGAAAACCAAGGGAGAGATAGTGAGGCTTAATAAAGGAGAGTGGGGTGGACAGAGGGTGGCAGTTAAAAAGCAGGGATGCTGAAAGAATACTTCTGGTCAGAATTCACAAAAGAAGAGGAGGGGGAGGTACCTAAACCAAACAATGGATGGCGGAGTTGATGTCAGTCCATTCACAAAAGGAAGGGTTCTGAAAGAACTCCTAAAACTGAAGGTGCACAAAGCAGTGGGGCTTGATGAGATTCACCCCAGAATTCTAAAAGAACCAAGGGAAGAATCAGTGACACCACTGACTACTCTTTTTAACAAATCATGGTAGGATGGTGTGGTGCCTGAGGACTGGAGGAGAGTGGATGTGATTCCACTTCACAAAAGTGGGAGCAATCAGAGGCAGGAAACTACAGACCTGTTAGTTTGACCTCAGTGGTAGAGAAAATGATGGAATCACTACTGAAACAAAGAATTGCTAAGTACCTAGAGGTCAGTCGGGCACAGGACCCAAAGCAGCATGGATTCACAGTGGGAAGACCATGTCAGATGAATCTAATAGATTTCTTTGACTGGGTTATGTAACAGGGTCCCCTGTTATGTAAATAAATAAAGTAACATCCCCTTTTAAAATAAAAAAAAAATATTTTTCACTCTTTTCTGTATTATTTAACTTATTCCATACTATCCTGTTCTTTTTCTTGTCAGGGTGGCCAACCTGACAAAATCTCTCTATCTCTTCTTTCTCTTTTTAGGGCTTGTTATTAAAAGAAAACAAAAATTGCCCCTTTCATAAAGATCCAGTTAACAAGCTGGTTTAATATGCAGTTTCATTATAAGAAGCATTCTGCTGTTTATTTTGGTCCTGTTTAAAATGATGCTTCTGTCCCCACATTATATGTTAAGTAGTTAAAATAAGTTACTGCAGTATTGTTTAAAATGCAGTAGTTGTGGCCAGAAGGGAGAGTTAAAAATAAAACCATGCACTTTGGTTAAAAGAAGATTTAAAGTCCCAGGTAGTGAGAGGGTGGTAGCGGTGATGAGCGGTGCGCATGTTCGCACACTTGCATGCTCGCACCCCCCATGTAGGACTGTGCGCACAATCGCACAGTTGAAATTTACCAGGAAAATCCCCAAAGTTGAAGGAATTGCAACTGCTTGTTGAGATTCATAGAAGGAGTGGCTCAGCAATTAGGAAATGCAACCGTAAGTGTATACAGTTGCTAAGAAGACAGACTCCTTAAGAAATTTTCTCCAAAGTGTTGTCTCAGTGTCAGCAGCCTGGATACACAAAATAAAGAGTTAAATTGCAGCAAGGGACTCTGAGGAAAGACAGAAGTCCTGAAAATAAAGCAAGAAAAGAGCTGTTTTCTCTGTTATTGAAGCCCTGTAATTATAAGAAGCTGAGTGTTAGAAAGAAGCCATCAGCTTCAATTTCAGCCGTCAGGAAATTAACAAACCAGGCAGAAAGAGTTAAAAGCTCTGTATGTCGGCTAATTAATTACAGCATGAGTTAAAAAGACTCTCTGAGGTGCAGAGAACTATTTTTTTCATGCTAATTTAAAAGGAATAATATGCATTTCTGTCATTTTGAACTGTTACTGAATTTCTTTCTTTTCTTAAAGCTCCAATCACTATTTACTATATTCTGTGGCTGAAAATGGGGAAAGATAAGGAGCACACCCTTCATCATTCTGTTATTTTACAGTTCACAGGATATAGTGTAATTTGGTTTAGTAAAAATAAATAATTATTGTGTTGTTTACCTGAATTTTTTAGTAGACCCTGCTTAGGAGCAGGCCGATCCAGGAATGACAGCTTATATACAAAGGATGTATGATGTCATCAAAAAGGGGAGGAGTTAATTGTACCAGAAGGAGACTATATAAACCCATTTTTGATAGGCTAAGGGAGTGTAGATGTGGAGGAGCGTTCGGTAGGGTTCTGGACACTGAGCAAGAAGGAGCTTGTTCAAGGAAAGCCATAACTGTTGAGAGAAGGAAGACAGATATCCAGAAGAAAGTGATTTTCTGTTCAGAGTGTGCTGGATTGAAAACTTATTTTCCTTTCTGCAATGTAACAGTGCTTCGTTACTTCTTTCTTTTTTTTAATTTGTTTTGGAAGTTTATTTTAAACTTTTATTTCTGAAGTAAGAAATAAATTGATAAATGCAGTAATCTGCATTTTTTATGCACCAAAGGTCTGTTTGTGTGTCTGTCATTGAGCTCACACTTCCACACTGGTTTTAGAAGTGGGATCTTCCTGGTACACTAAGGCTGCTTGGGGAGCACTACCAGGGGGCATTGTCACACATCAGCACCCTGGCAGATAGAAGAAAAGGATCAGACAGTAATTGGTGCAGGACGTCTTACCAGATCAGTAAGATAAAGAACTGGCCTACCCTTGTTGCCTGGGTTGGAACCTGGTGTAAGACCCAAGATGAAGACTAATATGGAGAAGGAGGAAAAGGAAGAGAGGAAGAGTCCAGAGGCTTGGATGGCAGCAGTATCTGAAGACCTAGGTGACTTGTTAAAATGGTTATGCCTACGACAACTGGACCTAGAGCAGCAGAGGGAAGAGGATCAATGACAGAGGGAAGAGGACCGAAGGATGCAGGCCGAGGTTCGGAGACAACAGGATGAGAAATAGCAATTCAGGAGATGAGTCAGGGTCATGTGGATTGAGCAGGACCCCGGGATATCAAACTTACAAAACTTACAGAAACAGATGACATCGAAGCCTATCTTACCACTTTTAAGTGGATAGCAGTGATGTGTGCCTGGCCCAGGGACCAGTGGGTAATCAGGTTGGTACCTTACCTTTTGGGGGAAGCACAACTTGTTTATAGCCAATTAAGTGGGACAGATGCCAATGACTATGACAAAGTTAAGGAAGCAGTACTAAGAAGGTATAATATAAATACTGAATTGTATAGGCAGCATTTCTGACAACAGAAAATGTCATCCTATGATACACCTAGAGAGACTTATGCCAGACTAAGGGATTACTGTGTGAAATGGTTACAGCCAGCTACTAAGACTATTGATCAGATAATGGAACTGATTATAATAGAACAATTTATCCAGGTATTGTCCATGGATGTTCAGTCATGGGTAAAAGAACACAAACCTGAATTTTCTGAAGTTACAATAAAATTAGCTGAAGACTATCTGGCTTCTTGTCCTTCTAGACCAAGGGGGCCACCTAGTAACCCAGTCCCAATTCAAACACCAGCCAGAGCTTTTGTCCCTAACAATAGAAATACTAACTATGGTTGAAGACACCAAGGGGGTAGAATTCCTTATGCAGATGTAATATGTCACGGGTGCCTAGAAAAAGGGCATATTGTTTGAAATTGACCCCATAAGACAAATGTGACTCATTTATCCCTTGCCAACATAGGATATGTGACCTTAGTAGGAATTGGTGACCAACAAACTTTGGGATTGTTAGACTCAGTGAGTAAGCAGACCTTGCTAAGATCTGATTTGGTCCCTGAAATAGAAATTACTGGCAATGATACCACGGTGAGATGTGTGCATGGTGACATTCATTAATACTATATTGCCACTATGAAATTAACTGTAGAAAATGAAAGTCATCAAATAGTGGTTGTTTTAATACCTCGCCTACCAGTACCAGTCATTATTGTACAGGACTTTCCCAAGTTTGATAAGTTGTTATAAAGCCAACCAATGTCTTCTAAATTGGTACATGTGGTAACAAGATCACAGGCTAAAGCACAACAATTGGGGGGACCTATTTTCTTTTGAAGAGGACTATTTTTTATGAAAAAGAGAAGGCAAGAAAATCAAAGCAAGAAAGAAGGAAAGAGAAAGTACAGTGGCATGGAACACATGTTAAAAAAGGGATGGAGATATTACCTGAACTTTAATCCTGTGAAATACAACAGGATCAAATACATGATGAGACTTTAAAACCTTTCTTTTTACAGGTGGAAAAAGAAGTACAACCTGGACATTCAAGTTTTGTTGTGAATAAGGGTGTATTCTTTCGTGTAACTAGAGAACCTGGTACTGAACAACAGGTAGAACAGCTTATAGTACCCAAGAAATATAAGGAGAAAATAATGTACCTGGCACATAACATACCTATGGCAGGACATCAAAAGCATGACAGAACCTTACAGCACATCCTAGCTAGACTGAATTGGCCAGGAGTACATCAGGAGGTAGCTGCATACTGTAGAACCTGTCCCAACTGCCAAATGGTAGCTAATCTGGGAAAGAAGGATTTGGTTCCGTTGCAATCCTTCACCTCTATCAAGTTAAGGAAATTATATTGTCTTTTAGGACTGTCAGCTGTTAAAACCTCCCCGTACCATCCACAGACAGATGGATTAGTTGAATATTTTAATAAGACTCTTAAAGGAATGTTGCAAAAGTATGTGCAAGAAGAGGGACGAGATTGGGATAAGTACTTGCCGTACTTGTTATTTGCTTATCGGGAGGTGCCCCAGGCCACTACTGGTTTTTCCCCATTCTCTTTGCTGTATGATCGAAATCCAAGGGGGCCCCTTGATGTCTTTAAAGAGCATTGGGAAGAAGGAAAGAGTGTTGGGTATAGTAATATTTTGATTATATGACTGCTATCAGAGAAAGGTTGGTAAAGTAAGTCACAATAGCCCATCACAATGTAAATCTAAGACAAATGTGTCAGAAGGAGTCTTATGATGAAGGCCTGAAAATGAAACAATTTGAACCTGGAGAAAAAGTGGTGTTATTGTTACCATCTAGTGAGAACAAGCTATTAATGAAGTGGAGATGTCCTTATAAGATAATCAGGCAGACAAGAAAAGTTAATTATGAAATTGAGATGCCAGATCATAGGCCCACTCTAAATGTGTATCATGCTAACAGTATACTATTGCCATAGTGACTCCCAGATCATGAAGACCACCACAGCAACAGGAATTGGACAAAATCCACCTGTCGCTGTGGTGGTCTGTTTGGCGATCGGGACTGCCTCACTGGGTGTTGGCCCCCCCGGTCCAAGTCCGACTCAGAGTTAGAATTCTAGAGACCGGGGAGTGTGGTGGGATGGAGCCCCCCACATGGGGGGTTCAGGGGCACAGCCCCCAAATGGATGCATGGAGGCATCCCCGACACTGCAATGCTGACAGTCAGCACTGCGGCTGTCGCTGTCAGGGATGTCTCCATGCTGACTGTCGCTGCGGCATGGGTAAACCCATGCTAACCTACTCAGGAAGTGGTATGAAACACCTCCAGATACCAGCATATATATTCAAACTGAACAAAATTCATCTGAGTTAGAGATAGCACATGATCGTCTCACAGATCAATCACATAAAGAAGTAGTTCAGATCAATCCTGACCTGCATACTGAACAGAAACAAGAGATTGAGCATCTCTTAGAGTATTATAAAGAGACATTTACAGGAACACCAAGTCGAGCAGTAGGGGTGGAGCATGAGATACGAATACAACAGAGTAAACCCATACATCAGAAACCATATAGAATACCAGAAAAGGTGAAACATGTTAAAGAAGTACGGAAAGTGGAACAGGCCAAAGTCATAGTGCCATCACATAGTCCACGGTCATCCCCACTGGTGATAGTTGAAAAGAAGGAGGGAGGTATCAGGTTATGTCTTGATTTCAGAAAAATCAGTGCAATATCTGATTTTGATGGATGCCCCATGCCTAGGATTGATGACTTACTTGACCAAATAGGTTCAGAAAAATACATCAGTACATTGGATTTAGCAAAGGGGTATTGGCAAATACCCCTAGCTCAAAATGCACAGGAGTTAACAGCCTTTAGCACACCTATAGGGTTGTTCCAATTCACAACCATGCCTTTCGGACTTCATGGTGCCCCAGCAACCTTTCAAAGGTATTTGAACCATATTTTGAGACCCCATAATTCATACAGTGCTGCCTATATGGACGACGTAGTTATCTACAGTCCAGATTGGGACACACATCTTAGACACTTAAGTGCAGTAATTGGAGGCTAGACTTACAATAAACCCTTCAAAATGTGCCTTAGCCAAAACAGAAACCTGATATTTAGGTTTCATAATCGGTAATGGCAAAATACAGCCAAAAGTAAGTAAAGTGGATGCAGTCACGAATAGTACTGTACCTAGTACAAAACGACATGTTCAATCTTTTTTAGGTTAGCCAGCTATTATCAAAGTAAGTTTTATCCCAGATTTTTACACTTTAGCTACACCCCGACTGAACTAACCAAAAATAAATACCCAGATAAAGTAAAATGGAGCGATGAGTGTGACCAGACCTTTCGGAGTATAAAAGCTGCCTCGTGTTCATCCCCAGTATTGTTAAGCCCTGATTTTTCAAAACCATTTGAGGTTCACAGTGACGCCTCTGATACAGGCATCAGTGCAGTGTTAACTCAGCATGATAAACATGGTGAGCACCCAATCCTTTATATTAGCAGAAAACTACATGAGCGGGAGAGGAAATACTCCACCATAGAGAAGGAATGCCTGGCAATGAAGTGGGCCATTGAGGCCTTGAAATATTATCTTTGGGGTAATAATTCTGCGGTAGTTACTGACCATAATCCTTTGGTATGGCTTAATAACATGAAAGATAAAAATACATGGATTATATGTTGGTACTTGGATCTCCAGCCATATAATTTCACAGTCAGACATTGATCTGGTACCCAGCAGCAGAATGCTGATTTCACGTCACGTTGTGGTGCAGCACGATATGAATTGCTGAACGTGAATTGAAATGACGATTCCAAGTAAATTGTACTGAACTTGTTGATTGTATAGTTATATTGTTTTTAAACCTCAGGGAAAATGTATTGATTGAGATATTGATATATGTCTCAATAAGACAGAATTCAGTACTAGAGTTATAAGGGTCACTGAGGAGAACTTCTGGAGAGGGTGGGTGGAAGTTCCAACACCTTCAAGGGGAGAGTTTTATGTAATCAAACCGTTGGTTAGATTTTTGTGTTGGGAGGAATGTAGCAGGGTCCCCTGTTATGTAAATAAATAGAGTAACATACCCCTTTAAAATAAAATAAAATATTATTTTTCACTCTTTTCTGTGTTCTTTAACTTATTCCATACTATCCTGTTCTTTTTCTTGTCAGGGTGGCCAACCTGACAAAATCTCTCTATCTCTTCTATCTCTTTTAAGGGCTTCTTATTAAAAGAAAACAAAAATTGCCCCTTTCATAAATATCCAATTAACAAGCTGGTTTAATATGCAGTTTCATTATAAGAAGCATTCTGCTGTTTATTTTGGTCCTGTTTAAAACGATGCTTCTGTCCCCACATTATATGTTAAGTTGTTAAAATAAGTTGCTGCAGTATTGTTCAAAATGCAGTAGTTGTGGCCAGAAGGTAGAGTTAAAAATAAAACCATGCGCTTTGGTTAAAAGAAGATTTAAAGTCCCAGGTAGTGAGCGGGTGGTAGCGGCAGCGAGCAGTGCGCACGTTCACACACTCCCACGCTCGCACCCCTGTGTAGGACTGTGCACACGATCGCACAGTTGAAATTTACAAGGAAAAGCCACAAAGTTGAAGGAATCGCAACTGCTTGTTGCAATTCATAGAAGAAGTGGCTGAGCGCTTAGGAAATGCATCTGCAACTGTGTAGAGTTGCTAAGGAGACAGACTCCTTAAGAAATTTTCTCCGAAGTGCTGTCTCAGTGTCAGCAGCCTGGATACACAAAATAAGGAGTTAAATTGCAGCAAGGGACTCTGAGGAAAGACAGAAGTCCTGAAAATAAAGCAAGAAAAGAGCTGTTTTCTTTGTTACTGAAGCCCTATAATTATAAGAAGCTGAGTGTTAAAAGGAAGCCGTCAGCTGCAATTTCAGCCATCAGGAAATTAACAAACTAGGCAGAAAGAGTTAAAAGCTCTGTATATCAGTTAATTAATTGCAGTATGAGTTAAAAAGACTATCTGAGGTGCAGAGATTTGTTTTTTTCATGCTGTTTTAAAAGGAATAATATACATTTCTGTCATTTTGAACTTTTACAGTATTTCTTTTTTTTCTTAAAACTCCAATCACTTTTTACTATATTCTGTGGCTGAAAATGGGGAAAGATAAGGAGCACGCCCTTCTTCATTCTGTTCTTTTACAGTTCACAGGATATAGTGGAATTTGGTTTAGTAAAAAGAAGTAATTACTGTGTTGTTTACCTGGAGCTTTCAGTAGGCCCTGCTTAGGAGCTGACCGGCCCAGGAATGACAGCTTATATACAAAGAAGGTATGATATCCTCAAAAAGGGGAGGAGTTAATTGTACCAGAAGGAGACTATATAAACCTCTTTTTGATATTCTAAGGGAGTGTAGATGTGGAGGAGTGTTCAGTTGGGTTCTGGACACTGAGCAAAAAGGAGCTTGTTCAAGGAAAGCTATAACTGTTGAGAGAAGGAAGACAGATATCCAGAAGAAAGTTATTTTTTGTTCTGAGTGTGCTGGACTTAACACTTATTTTCCTTTCTGTGACATAACAGTGCTTTCGTTATTTCTTTTTTTTCCCTTTGGTTTGGAAGTTTATTTTGAACTTTTATTTCTGAAGTAAGAAATAAATTGATAAATGCAGTAATCTGCATTTTTATGCACCAAAGTTCTGTCTGTGTGTCTGTCATTGATCTCACACTTCCACAGGTGACCAAAGTGCTAGACCAGGGAGGGGCTGTGGATGTGGCCTGCCTAGACTTTAGCAAGGCATTTGACACAGTCCCACACAAAAGATTAATAAACAAGTTAACCAGCCTGAGAATGCGTCCCAGGGTGATAACCTGGGTAAAAAATGTGCTGAACAACAGGACACAGAGGGTAATAGTAAATGGAGTCCACTCTGAAGAAAGGGGGATTACTAGTGAGGTACCGCAGAGTTCAGTATTGAGACTAGTCCTATTTAAAGTCATTGTAGGTGATATTGCAGAGGGACTGGAAGGAAAATTATACCTCCTTGCAGATGACACAAAGATCTGCAACATGGTTCATACACAAGGGGAGTAGAAAGAATGAGAAGGGACTTGACAAGGTTGGAGTAATGTCAAAAATATAGCAGCTTAGATTCTATGCAAAAAAGTGCAAAGTAATGCACCTGGGAAACACAAACCCAGGGGAAAAGCATGCAATGGGGGGTACTAACAACAACAAAAATGGAAAGGGACCTGGTGTAGTCATATCAGATGACCTAAAGGTAGGCAAGCAATGTGAGAAGGCAGTAAGGAGGGCTGGAGGGGATACTGGAATGCATAGGGAGAGGCATTACCAGTAGAACACAGGAAGTTGTTATCCATCTGTACAAGCAGTTGGTGAGACCCCATCTGGTGTACTGCATGCAGTTCTGCAGACCCCATCTCTGCAAGGACATAGACAGGATGGAGGCAGCGCAGAGGAGGGCAACCAAAATGGTGCAGGATCTGTACCAGAAGCCATACAAACAGAGACTAAAGGAGCTTAATATGTATACCATTGAGGAAAGGAGGGAGCGGGGAGACATGACAGAAACTTTCAAGTACCTCCAGGGAATCAACAAAGTCCAAGAGGGTAGCATCTTTCAGAAAAAGAAATGTGCAAGAACAAGGGAGCACAATTTGAAGATGGGGGGGACAGCTCAGTGGCAGAGTAAGGAAGTGTTTTTTTCACATAGAGGGTGCTGAATGCATGGAACAGCCTTCCTGAGGGGTCATGGGGTCAAAAACAGTGGGAGAATTCAAGAGTGCCTGGGACCGACATAAGGCAATTCTAGAAGGGGTGTAGGAGGAAATAGGCTGTTGGTTAACTAAGATCTGCAGCTTATCCAATAGGTTGAGAAATGAGCAGATTAAGTGGGCCAAACAGTCCTTATCTGCCATCAAATTTTATGTTTCTATAAGACTTTTTATCATTCTATTAATCAGTTGCTATTTTTTTATTATGCTTGAGGTACATCTGTTTTAATTAACACTAATCCAAGTTATCCCTGACTGTAAGAAAATGGTATATTAAATGTTACATAATTGATGGCAAAATCTGTGAAAAATTTGTTTTTGGGCATGACTAGTATGGCCTGTAACATTCACCACCTAATATGGCCTCATGTGAATGTGAAACATGATATGAGACCAAGGAGAACTTGATTCACTCATATTGTAAAAACTGAAAGAATTAGCCAAAGTTTTGTACACTGGGATGTTAAAAATTCTGGGTAAAGTGGACTTTGGAAAAGAGCTATTCCATTGCACACATTAGTCCTTCTAATTTGTTTATTTATTTAAAACATGTTTTACCAGGTAAACACACAGTAACAAATGCTCATTTCCAGATGTGACCTGGGGAGAGGAGGGAGGGGACAGGAAGATAGAAGGTATAATTACATACATTTGAATAATACAAGACATAAGTAAAACAAAATACATGTTACAAGCAAGAGCAAAATACATGGATACCATGTATAGCTGCAGGATAACTACAAGCAGGTGCACAGTGCAACTAATTCACTTGCAGTGACATTGACTTTGGACAGAAAGAAGTATCTTTCATATCTATGATATCCAGACACATAGAGTATTATATAGTCCCGCATTTCTGTCTGAGGCCACTAGGCTTAAGCAAAGCTACAGGCTCCAGGGACTTGTCATGTTGACTCAGAAGGAAGGACACTGAGTGTGTCAAGGGCAGTGGAGGCAGGACATTGGAGAACTGTAATGGGTCTTAACCTCTTGCCTGAATGGAAGGTGTGTGGTGTGGTGTTTTTTACACGGTGGCTGTTCATGTGTTGGGAAGCCTGTAGCTGATGGAGGATTGCCCTAGATTGCACTTGCAATGTGGAATTTGAATATGGCCATGTGCCTCTGAACTGAGCAAATAAGTTGAGTTCAGCGAGGGTGAGAAAAGATCAAAGAGGTGGCTTGGCAGTATCCTGCCCAATATTTGTCTGCCACAATGGTGGTGTGTACTAAATGTCTCAGGAAGGTAGGGGCCCAGCCTTTCTCATTATACATGAAGCAGTGGTGGGTTCAGTGAGAACAGACCAGTACAAATCTGCACAGGGCATTGAACAGAATGGTAAATTTGACTTTATACTAATAGGTAGTTTTGCATATATTTAAACTGGCTTACAACCTTTTTACAGAAAACCTTTGTACTGTGACCCTTTGTTATGACAGTTGTGTAGCATTTTATAAAATAATATTCAAAATAGTTTTTGATATAATGAATTTTCAAATACATTCTGTTGCTGTAAATTATTATGCTTGGACTTTTTTCCAAGTGTAATTGTAATAACTTCAGCTACAGTATGTTCTAATGATTGCAACAAATAAAGAATCAAATAAAAAATCTAACTGTAAACCTTTAATACTATATGATGTTCATTATTGTTTTCTATCTACACAGTACTTACTGTATATTTTGTACTGTTTTTAATGTTACTGTTAGTTAGAATGCTCATGCTATGTACTATGGTTGGATGGCATTTAGTTTAGTTTAGTTTAGTTTATTGTTCTAGGAATTACTACCTTTGAGCCAGAGGCTCTTTTACAAAGGTTCCACGTCAATTAGGTACAGTACAAAAGGTTACATAGATAACACAACAATTTGTGTTGTGTCAAGAGCAAGAAAACATATACAAATACATATTAAATCACTTGTGCAAAAGGACATGAGATATCAATAATCACATTATTATTACAAGAAAGAGGTCATGCCAGATTAGAGAAACAAATAAGGAAAAGTCCAGAACAGAAAGGTTAAGTGAAAGGTGTGGGAGCAGACAATAGCAGGAGAAAAGGTTTCCCAAACATGTCTTTGTCAGATAACGGAACAGGGTGGGTAGTGAAAAATAGGAGGTTTAATCAGGGCAGTCACAGGAGCTGGAGGTGGCAAGGTGAGAGAAAAGCCTTGATTTGAAAATACCTAGAGAGGTGGAGGCAGTAATATGAGTGCTGAGGGCATTTAGCCAGCTGGGGGCACGATAGGCAAATGATCTTTGTCCCTGAGAAGTCCGGCATCGGGGGACTTGGAGAGGCTGGTGTTCTGATCTTCTGGTAAAACGGGTGCTAGCGCTCGGGCATAATAGGTCTTGGATACAGGGTGGAGTGAGGCCCAGAGTGGATTTTTTCGCCATCAGGCAGGTAAGGTACTTTATCCGGTTTGAGAGTTGCAACCAACCTGAGTCAGCATAGAGTTCACATGTGTGGGTACGACGATGTGCACCAGTGAGCAGCCGACAGGCCTTATTTAGGGATGTTGTAATGCGACTAAGTGCTGTAGTAGTGGCAGATCCATATATAACTAAGCCATAGTCAACGACTGAGATGATAGAAGATTGGATGGCAACTCAGTGCAGAATGGGTAAGAAGCTGTCGGTTCCGATACAGAATCCCAATTCACTGATTAATAGTTTTTGCTGTACTATCAATGTGAGTTGCAAAGGTTAGGCCTTGATCAAAGTTGATTCCAAGATATTTGAAAATTGGCACTTGTTCAAGGGTATTTCCCAGGTATGTATTAATGGTGAGTGGGACTTGCTGTTTCTTGTTTCGCGGGTTAGAGAAGAGCATGGATTTAGTTTTTTTGTGGTTTAGAACCAGCTTATGTTCAAGGAACCACATCTCAGCTTTGGTAAAAGCATGCTGAAGGTTGAGGCGTAAGATGTTCAGATCTTTATGAGTGACAAGAATCACGGCATCATCGGCATAGAGGATTAATTGTTCAGGGCAGGATTTGGAGAGGGAGTTTAGGAAAAGGCTGAAAAGGAGGGGGCCCAGGATGGATCCCTGGGGAACTCCTGAGTGAACCGGTTTTGAGTCTGAGAGAACTCCAGTTACTTTTACAGATTGAGAGCGCTGAGCAAGGTAATTTTTTACCCAGTCACCAGGACCCTGCGAGAGCCCTAGGGATAGAAGTTGTTTGATAAGTAGGCCATGGTGAACTGTATCAAATGCCTTGGTTAAGTCAATGTAGACTGCTCCAGTTAGGTTTCCTTTGTCCATGGCATTGTGGATTGCTCCTGAGAATTCAAGTAGGGCAGTCGATGTGCTGTGCCCTTTCCTAAATCCATGCTGCTGAGTGCATAGGATGTTGTGCTTTTCCAGGTAGTCTGAAAGTTGGTCCGCCACCAAGCTGCTCAAGGGCCTTAGAGAGGTGGTAGTATTGCTATCGGGCGATAGTTACCAGGCAGTGACTTATCACCACTTTTTGTGCACGGAGTGACAACTGCAGCCTTCCATTTCCTAGGGAATTGGCTGTAGCAGAGGGAGAGATTGAAAATTTTTGTGAGGGGGAGCAGTACTTCCTCCAGAGTGAGGGACAGAAGTTTAAGGTCAATAGTGTCACTGCTTGCTTGGGACTTAGAAATGGCCTTCTTTACATATTTATAGACTTCATGTGCCTTTACTATTTTGAAATGGAAGGGTGGTTTGGTTGGAGAGGCAGTAGTAGAAGTAGAAATTGGAGGGTCAGCATCAGTAAAGAAATCAGATGAGAGGACACCACTAAGGTCCGTGAAGGTATCATTTAGGGTGTTTGCAATGATCTCTGGGTCTAATGTAGTGGTTCCATCCACATTCATTATTGTAAGACAGGATTTGGACTGCTGACCCATGATATTCTTTATGTTGTTCCAGAAGGATTTCCCTTCGCCCCAGGAGTTGGAGAGGGCATTCTTGAAGTAGGAGCTCTTTATCAAGTGGATCTGTTTAGTACAGTGGTTGCGAGCCTGTTTATACTTTTGATTGTCCGACAGAGTGCCAGTAGCTCTTGCAGTGGCCCAGAGGTGAGCCCTACTTTTGAGTTGTGCCAATAGCTTTGCTGTGAGCCAGAGATTTGTGAGTGCTTTGATTTTGCGCTTTTTTACTAATGCATAGGTGTCACAGGCAGTGTTGAAAGTAGTAATAAAGTAATCAAGGGCTAGGTCAACATCTTGAGTTTTGTAAATCAACGACCAGTCTATCTGCCTAAGACAGGTCTTGAGATGAGTAAGGTTGCCATAAAGTAGGACTCTGCTATAGATGGTTTTGGAGCGCTTCATGAAACTTATTTGTCAAGGTACATATTATTGAGAGTGATCACTGAGCGAGTCAGGGAGAACACTTACATTGGTTATACGGGTAGGGTGGCTGGTAAGGATCCAGTCAATGAGGGTGCTGGTCCCTGATTTGTAGTTTTTCCTGGTAGGGGAGTTTACCACTTGTGTTAAATTTGCTGCAAGGATGGCATCTTTGTTTGACCCTGCATCAGGTGCCAGCCAATTTATATTAAAGTCCCCAAGGAGAAGGAGTTTGATGTCAGAAGGTTGTGTACTTACGAACTCGAGGACAGCCTGTAGGCTGGAATCAGGATCTTTTGGTGGGATATAGACAGCAGCAATTGTGAGGACTTTGTTTTGGGCACCAAGTAGTATCTTGATAGGGAGGAGTTGCACTGAGGTTTCTGTGGTGGGATAAGAACCAGGAGACAGGTGAGGTAGTCCTTTATGTAGATTGCACATCCACCACCCCTTTTGAGGTCCTATCCAGCCTGAATATCTTGTAGCCTTGTATAGAGATGGCATGATCCGGAGTATTAGGTGTCAGCCAAGTTTCGATGATGGCAAGGATATCCGGGTTGTGTTGGCTGGCAAAGATTTGAAGGGAGGCCAGTTTTGGGAGGAGACTGCAGATGTTTAAGGTAGCAATTTTGAGCCCCCCCTCCATTTTGGCAGGCTTTGTTGTACTGTAGGAGACAGGGCCAAGGATTTGAGTGGACACTTCCTGATATCAAGAGGAGGAAGAGTAGGAGTTTAAGAGACAGTTGCTGTACTTTGTAGTCAATTGAATTACACTTCTGAGGCTTATGCGGCTTGGACCAGTGCAGGCGTCTAGGGACCCAGAGCAAGGAGGTTGTTAGTAATAGAGGATGATATGCCCATTTATCCTTGTTGTAGCTTGTCAGTTGCACCCAGTTGCTTGCAGATAGGTACCTGGTGGTTAAGTCAAAAGCCAAAAGAATGATCAACAGCTGAGGTCCAGAGTCACTGAAATGTTAAAATTCCTGAAGGTGATTAACGGTGCCTGCACATATGCAGGATGTGAAATCCCTTTGTCTATATTCTTCTTTGTCATTCAAACAGGTTGCTGAAAGGCCCACATACAGATCATGGAGCAGGCCAGACAAAAATGTGGATTCCAACAGGACCCAGAGTCACCAAGTTTGTCAGATGTAGTTGCTTCACTTGTGTTTTGCTTGGGATAGCTTCCAAAAAGTTGATTTTAAAATGAAAATAAAGATACCTGATGATGATTTTTTTGCAGAAATCCAGTCCAGGAGACTTTCACGGATGTAGTGAGCAAGAATGGTATAGTTACCACAAACATGTAAATCCACAAAAACTAAGCTACAGACACAGACAAACACAAGCAGCCACCACACAGACCCAGGGGGCGTGGCTTTTAAATGAGCTTTTGTTTACAGTGGAGCACTGATGCAGAGTACAGAAGCTATCATAGTTAAAAAGCCCATGAGATGTTGTTTTAAATTAGATATTGGGCTTACTCTTCCTGAAATTCGAATCAGTCCTTAGAAACACCTGACAAAGTCTGTTCAACATTGATACTACATTGCCACAATTTTACGAAACATTGTGAAGTCATGCAGGAACATGCTGTGCCTAATTTCATGTAGTTAAGTACAGCTTGTTCCTGCATGACATCAAAATATTCCATAACTTGGAGGAAATATAGTGTCAATGTAGAACAGAGGCAGTCATGATCTATCAGGACTGCACTAACTACAGGTGTAGTAAACCCATTGGGAATGTGACTAACTTGAGAAGGGGTAGTGTAACCAAAGGTCCTAAGAGCATTTGTACATTCACAAACTCACTGGCATATAAGATAGATTTTGTTTTGCTTTGCATAGTTGGCCCATTACCCAATGTAAAAGGGAATTCATGGAATTTCAATCTAAGATGGTCCTTGTGCATAAATGTTCTTTTTTATTGGACTTTCCTATAGCTTAATAAACCTGATACAATCTAATATAATATCAGTATGTCTGCCAACCCTCTTGGCCGCATATTGTTTCCAGTTAAATATACAGTACATTTATATTGTGGATCACCTGCTGCAGAATTTATAGATATAGATGTGTATTTGATCTGCTTCCTTTTTCTGCATAAATGTGAAAACAGCTACTAATGTAATAAGATCAAAACGTATTGTTTCAAATCTCAGTGTATCCTTCATGAACTTACAGAACACATGCAGTCCAGTCACTTATGATGCAAAAGGCTCCTCCCTCTGTATCATGTATTTACTGTCACTGTACATGACTTTGGTTCTACTACACCCAGTGCATTGTGTGCAATTCTGGTGCCCACATCTGAGGAAGGACAGATATAGGTTGGAAACCATAGAGCAAAGGCTGGTGAAGATGATTCTGGGGCAGTAGAGCAGATCCTTTGAGGACACACTGTAGAGACTCAGGATGTACTCTCCAGAGGACAGAGAGTAGAGAGATGATATAAAAATATTCAAATGCACACATACAGAAGGCATAATAAAGTAAACTCTGAGTTGCACAGGTTAAAGAATAGTTCATTCACAAGGGGTACAGTATCAAGCTGAAAAGAGGAATTTTAAAAGGTTGTTTGAATTTTTCACACAGAGCAGGGAGACAGGTGCAGTAGCAATTTGATCAAGGCTGGGACTAATGCATCATATGACTTCAGGACATATTTGATGGATATATGGTATTTTCTGTACTTATTTTTCTATGTTTCTGTAAGTGGCTGGAGAGTGTCTAAAGCGGGACATCCAAGTTTTAGAAATTATGCAGTGTGAGTAGTTCAAGGACTAGGGGTGGGTGAAAGTTGTGAATTTCGCTTTAGCGGAACTTCCACAAAATTTCAAAAATTTGCGTATGGTTTCAAATTTTCGCCATTGTCGAAATTTTTTTTTCACAGATTTTCACCCATGTCCACAGACAAATACATCTAAACTGCAGAATTTTTTCCTTCCGCAGTTTAGATGTATATTTGAAAATGAAAGTAATTCCCCCCCCATGTCTAGTGCAGTGCCCCTCCCCTTCCCGCCATTTGGGGGCCCAAAGTAAACAAATCCCTGGTGGCTAGTGGTCCCACCCCAGGTCCCCCCCCCCGCCAATTGCGTGTCTCATTGAAAAAACAGTCCCAACTCCTGCTCCCTTGTGTCTAGCGCCCCCCCATGATCCCACCCCTTAATACAATAGTCCTCCATACATCATTTCAGATTCATCGCCCTAACTGAAATTGTTCCCTGGTGCCTAGTGGCCCCCCTCCTTATCCCTATTCCCTGATCCCTAAAAAAATTAGTGGGGTGGAAAGGATGATATATGGGATGGGGGAATGGCACTGTGGACCCCTCTTCAGGGTCCACAACACCATTTCTCCCACCCTGCCATCGTTGCAGGTGACCGGAACAGCCCTTCCCCTCCAAACTCTACCCCTGAAAACTTGTGAATGATGACTGGGAGCTGCAATGAATGAGTACACACTTGTACAAGCAAGCTCAAACTCATTTATATTGATGGCAGCTCAGTGGGCCACTGACCGTGAAGGAGAGAGGAGGGCTGCACCAGTGGCCAGCTTGGAGGGTTGAGATGGGGGGAGCGGGGAGGTGGTGGTGGTCTTCACTAACCATTGGCGTGGGGTGTAGGGGTCCACCAGACACCAGGGATTATGGGAATAAATGAAGATTGCTTTTCTTTTTTTTTTTTTCAGGGATTGGGGAATAGGGATAGGAAGGGGAGTCCACTAGACACCAGGGAATAATTTCAGTTAGGGCGATGAATCTGAACTGATAGATGGAGGACTATTGTATTAAGGGGCGGGATCATAGGGAGTGTGGTGGCCACTAAACACCAGGGAGCAGGAGTCAGGATGGGTTTTTTGATGAGACCCATGATCAGTGGGTGGGGGTGGGACCACTAGCCACCAGGAAGCCTTTTTTGGGGGGCCTGCAATTGGTGAATGCCGGTGTGGGGAGGTATTAATAAATTTAATTAACTTAATGTAAACTGCTGGTAAAAAATCCACAGAACCGACCATTCTGTGTGTTTTTTGCTGCAGTTGAACCCTCAGGTGCCACATTTATTCTGCCCACTATAAGGAGGAATTTCCGCGGAAGTTGCAAAAATAACTTCCGAACTTTCGCGGAAGTGAAAGTTGCACTTTCACAGAAATTCCACCTGCAGATTTATTTTTTCACACACCCCTATTAAGGACTGTAAAGAAATACATTTTAATGTGGTAACACTTTCAGTATATGTGGACAGATGATTTTTCACTTTTGTCAAGAAAAAGGAAGAAGCAACAGGAACAACCAGCACCATCAACAAATTCTGATGAAGGTGAGAAAACATAAAATGTTTTTTTTTTTAATTAGGGGTAACTTGAGGCCTGTAGTTGTTGATTAAGGATGACCTGAAGCTGAATTTGTATTCAGTGTATGTACCGTAATTTGCATTCAGTGTCTGTACCGTAATCTGCCAAGCTGGACACCAACAATGTGTTACTGAAAGAACCCGATTTTTCTTTGACATTTCACCACTTCAGCATCATGATGTCTCATTTTCCACAGTGAGCACACACTGAACAAGTCCATGTTATTGACAAGTTATATGACCTGCAGCAGCCAATCAGCAATCCTGGAGATTGAGAACTCCTCGTGCTGTGCACATCTTAGATGGGAGAAGTCAGGGAACTTAACTTCATGAAGCACTTCAAGAAGTGTCCCCTACATAACTTCACCTGTGACTGTACTTCACAGTTTTCATCTTGTGAAGGTTCCCATTCATCCAGGGAATACTATGCTTACTTGCACTTCACCAATGAAAGTGTTTTTAATGAAGTGCAGTTAAGTGTAATTTTTGCCAGATAAAATAACACTGTAACTGGGAAAAGTATGCAAAATGTGTTTTTTTTTTAACCGTCACACTGTTTTATACTCAGAAGGACATCCCCCACCCACAGACAATCAGTTTGCACTCCACACCAGCCAGACCCTTTAAAACGCTGTACCCTAAAGCTGTCAACCTTTAGCGCATCCCACACAGTTCCAGTTATGTTGTTATGGTTAAAAGTTATATGAATCATATGATATCAGTATTCTTTTCTCCCACCCACTCCACATACATATCTTTCATAACTCCCAACCTGTGCCTGTCACCCAAGTCATTAAATGTGTAGTGATAATCCACCTTTTCCACCCTTTACTATCCATCCTACCTCCACCACCCATCACAACCCCAAATGAATAAGGATATGGGGTCCTGTGAAAAAAGAAAAATATTCTACACTGGAACAAAACCTGACTCACCTATGTCCTGTGACGGAATGAATTAACAATTATATCCTTCTCTACTAACTCCTGATTGGCTCACTTGTGTCTTGCAAATTGAATTAGTTAACAATTATATACTTCTCTAGTAACTCCCAATTGAATGCTTTTCAGACAGTTCTGCCACTGCAATCCATGGCCAGAAGTGAACATGCACAAGATCCAAAGTTTTGTCTTAGACCAAATGACCCATGTCCATATAAAGATATCTCAGCAGAGTTAAGAATTTCAAAGGGAACACCAGTCATCTATGAGAGATAATGGTACCTGCATTATCTTACACACAAGTCCATTTTTTGTGGCTAATTTTCTCAATTATCTGAGCAAGTGTTACATACCTACATACATAGCATAGGTTATCTTATCTGTTAAATGTGATCATATGCACTGTTAATATCAGATTTCTCTTAGGTATTAAGTTAGTTTTATTTTGACTCATTGTATCTAGTGGGTTTCATGGAGGCTTTAAGCTCAGATGGGATACAGGACACAAATATGAACTGTTTTGTTTTTCTAACTCAACCCTGGCATTGCTCTGAGTTGTATACCTTTGGTACATGTAATGGTTTCCTAATACTATACCAATATTCCCCCAGCGTAACAACACAAGGGAAAGGGTCCTTAACATCCTTAGCAAGAGAATGCTCATGTCTGTATACTGCATCAATTGTTAATCATCTGTGGTACTTGCTTGTAAACAGGTCTTACAAACTCAATAAATGCAAAATTAAAAAAAAGAAGTGTGACATGGCTTGTTGATCATGTTAAATATGAGACACATTCAACCATTTTTCCAAGAACTTCACAACATACATAAGGCTGGGCTCAGTCTTTAGAGCTCTGTTTAAGCCAAAGTAGTCCAACCATGGTAGAGAAGCAAGATCCTGCCAGCTAAACTGCTATAGACTTTAGAGGTTGTAGCAGGAGAGGTTCAAAGCATGTCAGTGGCGCAATTTGGGTTTGCATGAGTAACCATTTCATAGTGCTTGTATTGCTGGCACATGGACTTTAATTGAGGTTTGGAAGCATGTGTCAATTGCTTTCAGACTGTGGATCATGGTAGTGGCACAGAGAAAAAAAACATCTGTATTAAAGTGAATTGGAATGTGTTGCATAAGGAGAAATGTAAGGTTGACTGTATACAAAAAGCCTGTGTTTCCATTCAGAGGTTGAGATAACAACATATGGATCTTGAGACCGAAGCTCGAGAGGTCTATGCTGGTACAGTATCTGAATCCCAAGATGGAAACACAGGCCTGTTATGTATGGTCACCCATATTTTATTTGTTATAGTATATGTTTTAATTTGCTCAGCGTTTATTAGCCAGTATGCTGCCTGCAAGCTTCCATCTGTGGTAGCTTCAGTGAAGAAAAGACCAGAGTTCTGCTTAGTTGATTGGGTGAGCATGCAGGTTAGCAAATCAGGCAATCAGTTTCCAGATGTTTGTTTTGGTAGTATATGAGCAAATATGAGAGACTGAGCAAGCATCTGGGTGCAGGGACATTGGGAGAGGCAATTAAGTTAGCAGAGCACTGTTGAGAAATTGAAAGTATGGATCATGTTGTGTGAATGAAAATGGTGGTAGTCACAATGAGGAACACAGCTGAAGGCACTGAATAGAGAACATGCACAACATAATGTTTACAACATGCACATCAACATTTGGACTGTGCACAACAAGGTTTTTGAGCTGCCTGAATTCTTTACATAATAAGCTCTAACCATATATTATAACTGAAGTTACAGGTGGACAGGGCATTCAACCATCAGTGACCTGTGGTAGCTGACTTGGCTGTATCCAACACATTGGTCAGGGAATTGCTGTATGTCCCTACCATAAAAAAAGACCCATACCGATAGTCATGAAACTGATCCACCACTACCCACTTCACTGCATGGAACATAACAGTATACACCTGGATAGCTCTTTCCAAAGTCCATCACAATGTAGCAGGAGAATAAAACTATTTGCTGGAGAAGCTGAGAGAGGGAGAGCAGCTACCCTACAGCAAGGAGGTGATTTATTGAGTACATTGAATTGAAAAAGCAGGAATACTGAACGAATACTTCTGCTCAGTATTCACAAAAAAAGAGGAGGTGGAGGTACCTAATCCAATCAATAGAAGCACTCTGGATAGAGGGGTCGATACCAGTCCATTCACTGAAGAAAGAGTTCTGAAAGTACTCCTGAAACTGAAGGTGGACAAAGTAATGGGACCTGATGGGATTCACCCCAGAATTCTAAAAGAACTAAGGGGAGAATTAGTGACATCACTGACTACCCTTTTTAACAAAAATCATGGGAGGATGGTGTGGTACCTGAGGACTGAAGGAGGGCAGATGTGATTCCCCTTCACAAAAGTGGGAGCAAAGCAGAGGCAGGAAACTACAGACCTGTTAGTTTGACGTCAGTGGTAGGGAAAAGGATGGAATCACTTCTGAAAGCAAGAATTGTTGAGCACTCAGAGGCCAGCAGGGCACAGGATCCAAGGCAGCATGGATTTACAGTGGGAAGGTCATGTCAGACAAATCCAATAGATTTTTTTGACTGGGTGACCAAAGTATAGACCAGGAAGGGGCTGTAGACATGGCCTACCTAGACATTAGCAAGGCATTTGATACAGTGCTACACAAAATGTTGATAAACAAGTTAGCCAGCCTGGGAGTGGGTCCCAGGGTGGTAGCCTGGTAAAAATTTGCTGGACAACAGGATATAGAGGGTAATAGTAAAGAGTCCACAATGAAGAAAGGGGGGTTACTAGTCGAGTACCGCAGGGTTCAGTACTGGGACTGCTCCTTTTTAATGTCTTTATAAGTGACACTGCAAAGGGACTGGAAGGAAAAATATGCCTCTTTGCAGATGACACAAAGATCTACAGCAGGGTTGATACACAAGAAGGGGGAGGAAAGGATGAGAAGGGACTTGGCAAGGTTGGAGGAATGGTCAAAAGTATGGCAGCTTAGATTAAATGCAAAGAAGTGCAAAGTAATGCACCTGGGAAACAAAAACCCAGGGGAAAGAGTACACAATGGGGGAGGTACTAACAACAACAAAAATGGAAAGGGACCTGGGGGTAGTCATACCAGATGACCTAAAGGCAAGCAATCAATGTGAGAAGGCAGTAAGGAGAGATGGGGGGTGGGGTATTGGGATGTATAGGGAGAGGCATCACCAGTAGAAAACAAGAAGTTGTTATACCTCTGTTCAGACAGTTGGTGAGACCCCATCTGGAGTACTGCATACAGTTCTGGAGACCCCATCTCCACAAGGACATAGACGGGATGGAGGCAGTCCAGAGGAGGGCAACTAAAATGGTGCAGGGTCTACACCACAAGACATACAAATAGAGTCTAAAGGAGCTTAATATGTATACCCTCAAGGGAAGGTGAGAGGGTGGGGGACACAATAGAAACTTTCAAGTACCTCAAAGGAATCAACAAAGTCCAATAGGGTAGCCTCATTCAGAAAAAGAGATGTGCAAGAACAAGGGGGCACGATTTGAAGATTGAGGAGGGGGACAGCTCAGGGGCAATGTGAGGAAGTATTTTTTCATGGAGAGGGTGATGGACACATGGAACAGCCTTCCAGAGGCAGTCATTGTGTCAATAACAGTAGGGGAATTCCAAAATGCATGGGACAGACATAAGACAATTCTGGTGGGGGTTAGGAAGAAGTAGGCTGTTGGTTAACCAGGATCTACAGCTTATCCAATAGGTAGGGAAATGGGCAGACTGGGTTGGCCAAGCCTGTCCTTATTTGCCATCAAAGTCTTTGTTTCTGTGTTTCTATGTCAAACACATCCTTGTGCTCTTGGGTCAAGACAATGCCCAAATCATTCATGTTGGCATTAGTATGGAGAGTACACAACTTGTCCAACTCTATGAAATCCAAAACAGGTACCTGTGCTAAGCAGCATACTATACACTAATTATCCCCTCTATGAAACTGACAACCCAACTCTTTATTTTGTTTTAGTTTGTTCCTGAAGTTTGTGATATATTTATTTAAGTTGTTTACTTAATTCTATTTATTTATACTACTTCTGCACTTTTTTGTAATGGTAGCCTGAGCCTCCAGGGAAGGTGCCAAACATAAATAAAATATACTACTACTACTACTAATAATAATAATAACAATAATATAACCTCCCTTAAAGCAGTTTCACTGCTGTTGTCCCAAATGGGAAACAAATGATTCAGTCCCTTTGTAAAAATCCTTTCTTGTCTTGGCTTTCCTAGAGAGTTTATTATGATCTGGTGGTTTCACTGGTGAAGTCTGCAAAAGTGAGGATGAATTGATACTGCTTGAGGGGAGACTGGAGTGTTTGCCATGTGATTTAAAGCATAAGTTAAATGTTTGTCAGTATTATACTGCTATTGATTATAATTGCATCATAGTCACTAATACCAAAACTTCAGAAGAAGTGCAACAAATTAGTATTTTTATTTTTTAAAACCATCATGAAATTTTCCATGCCAATATTAGGAAAGTATATAAGTATATTGATATACTTTATTGTTATGGAGAAAGTATGTTGATAACATTTGACTGATAAAACCACCTCTTTTGAAATGTAAATATATTTATGCAATAGGCATGGACTTAAAACTATGTGATAAATCTGAGCTACTATGAGATAAATTCAAAATTTTACATTTATACACATAGTAGATGCATCATCACAGATTTATATACATAGTAGATATGTCACAATCACTTCAGAACTCATTTAGAATGTTCAGCCTCAGTACCAGTACTAACTATATTCAAATGCAAATAACTTTAAAATGAAAAAAGATAGCATAGTGCTGTGAGCATGAAAGTTGTGCAGCACAAGATTATCTACAAAATGAGTGGTATTTCATTTATAGATACCTTATAGATGTTTTTATAATTAGCAAAAAGGAGCAGAAAATGCAATTTATTTTTCACTTTTTTGACAAACATATGCAAAAAAAGATAAACAATCAAAAGCAAATGTCCCTGCACTGACAGAAAGCATCCCTATTGCATAAATGAAATATACCATGGTAAGCTGTCAGATAAATGATTTATTTACACTCGTGCTGTTTGACCTTGGATATCTCACTCATGGCGTACGCCACTCATGAGGTTACCCGAGGTCGAACAGCACTTGTGTAGATAATCATTTATCTGAAAGCTCACCATTGAATATCCTATATATTTATATATATATATATATATATATATATATATATATATATATATATATATATATATATATAATATAATCTAATATAATATTATATATATATATAGAGAGAAAACTGTCTGCATTATATCGATAATATTATCATTAATATTGCATGATAATGATAAAATAACAATATAATTTCTTTTTTAACTTTATTTTTAAGCTTTACCAACATACAATACAGCAGAAAAATCTGTAGGTTATCATTTTCACAATTGATAGACTCCCAAATGCAAATGCAAAACAAAGAATATATCAGTTTAATAGTCAGAAACTGCCATGCCCCAAACACTGGTACCTCACATGGAGGTATCCCTTAGAAATACATGTGAGCTGATGCCAAAAGATATCAGAAGATGAAGTGTAACTCCCATGAGTGGTAGTTAAGCATGTTATTAGGTGTATCTCATTGTTCACCTTGAAACAGAACAGTAGGACTTTCACCCCCAAAACTCACATAGCATAGAAATAATCTTTGGCAACATGTATAAGGCTTGCTGCTGTTCAGGTAAGCATTGTAACATTAAACATTAGTCTAGCAAGTTACACAAACTGCTGTAATAAGTCAAAATGTTAGTGGAATGTAGGTGGAAAACCTCCTCCTGTACTTATCCTTTGCTAGTAAAAAGTGAGAATATGTATAACTTATAGTAAAACAGATTTTTGTTCAGCTATGGTGCCAGATTCTAAAGTACATTCTTCCCCATAGAAGAACACACTCCCTAATGAACTAGCAAGACACTGTTTGATAATAGTAAGAAATAGCAAAAATAACTCAGTAAAAACAGATTATGAAGTATGTGACATAAGGAACTCACTTTCTCCTCAGGTGGTTCGGAGTAGTCCAATGACTTTTGAGTGACGATCGTTTGAAACAAGAGTGATTAATCCATCCTCACTTCCACGTCATGATAGGATGAAGAGCAAATGGTGCAAAAGTGAAGTTCCTGGGTTGAGGAAGAAGGTGGTGCAACCTGTGAAGCTTGTCAACACCATGTGGCACTGCCAAATTTCCAGTAGTGCAGACAATCCGTGGTACATTTCATCAATATACACTGAGTTCCAAAGTTCAACATTCAGTGCTCCTAAGTCAGTACACAACAGACACTCCCAATTACCAGATTCATTACCCCTTCACAATGTCAAATATAAAGCTGTTCATACCTCCTCAATCTGCTCTTAGTCCAATAATGTAAAAGTGACAGATTTAATTGTCCTTCTCTTCCCCCTCAAAATCATTGCCCCTGTGCCAGAACTACTTTTCATTCCTTTCTAGAAGTTTGGTGGCATTCTTAAGGTCTGAAAATTGGTATGTTTTTTTTCACCATAAACTACCTTTAGACTCATTGGCATAAACAGGAGATCATGAACTTCAAGCTCTCTTTGGCTGGTGCACACTTCATCACGTTTATTTTGAAGTTTGCAGTGTCTCATAGCTGAGGCTGGGAAAGAGATGACACTTGCTGCCTTTTCACTATAAGGGAGATTTCTGCTTGGCTTTAAGCAGTAGAACATTCCAGTCCACCATGGATCCTAGTAGCACAAGGATTGTCTGTGACTGTGGTGAGTTGGTTGAGAGAAATGTGTGAGCTTTTCTGGGGGTAATCCAGTAGCTTTTAAGAACTGAGGGGACTGAGGAAAACTGGTAATGTTAACACAGCCATGTTTTTAACAATGTAGCAATATTGTCCCCCTTTACACCCTCTGGTATCCCCAAGGCACATATGTGTGTTTCTTAAATTGAGTTCTCCAAGTTCTCCAAGCTCTTTCTTAGTATGATGTTCTTTTTTGTCAGACCCACAGAGACAGTAAGTGCTCTGACAGCAGACTAGGTGGCTTTCTACATATTGGCAGTAGGAATCTCCACTTTACCATCCATAGATTTCATCTGTTCTTGAAAATCCTCCATGTGTTTGTCAATGGACTGGATTGCTTTTAGTAGGGTAGCATTGGCGGGCTGTGTGGTGTCTCCATTGGATCCAGGCTGCTGTGTGTCTTTCCTGCTGCCTGGACACTGTTCTTTCACGTGGGCTCTGTCTCCTCCCACTCCCACTTGCTTTTTAGTTCACACTACTATGAACACCCGCTCTGGTATTTAAGATGAATTAATATTGTTGGAATCCACTCAATGTCCTCTGTCTAGCACTGCTCTTTTAATTTTAATCACTTTGGAAGTGATTTTAGGCAAGTGTTGCCTTTAATTAGCTGCAGAGCCTCTTGGAGTTGTTGAACCTCACTCAGCTGTTGGTCACACACACCACAACTGCATGTCTGAATGGTGGACTCCAAGGTTT
Source organism: Neoceratodus forsteri (assembly GCA_016271365.2). NCBI lineage: Eukaryota > Metazoa > Chordata > Ceratodontiformes > Ceratodontidae > Neoceratodus > Neoceratodus forsteri. Next base: position 876,815,116 of record CM057449.1, read on the forward strand.
CCTTAAAAAAGAAAATCTAGCCCCAGCACTTCAAGAGTTAGACCTTTTAAAATATATTTTTATTAAAATGTGATAAAGTTGGAACCATTAGGGCTAGAGACATATGAAAGCTTGGGGTCAGATAATTAGATATAGCAACAAGATATTACTACCTCCACCATATTTTGATATAAAAAAATAAACATGCTGTATCAATTTATAAAAATGTAAAATTTTTCAGTAAATGTTTAAAGTCCTGTCGATTTTAACAACATACTACTGTAGTTATACTCTACAGTATAATAATGTAGCAACACAGGAGAACTGTATCATTTGGGTCAATGCGTGCTGAATGGACTCCAAGCCTTCATTTAAAAAAAACATATATTTTTCTGATTAGCATTTCAACTGTTACCACTTTCAAAATATAGTCTCAGTCATTATATTAGTATATTATTTTCTATGTTTCTATGTTTCTATAAACATATCACACAACATTAAAGCAGCAGTGCAATGAAAAGTTGTAATTTTTTTGCACCTGTGATTTTAGTTTAGTAACATGCCACTTGATGTCTGTTTTAAGATATTCACAGGGTTTCCTTTGGTTCATTATTATTTTGTAATTAATTCCTGCAACATGTTTGTTTTCTTCATGTGACTTGCTGGGCAGTACATTCATTTGCATGAATTAATTATAGTTTTTATTGCAGTAATAAAAAATAATAAAGAACTGAAGGAAACCATTAGAATAACTTAAAATGGACATCAAGTGGCATGTGACTAAACTAAAATCACAGGGGACTACAAAACAACAACTTTCCATTGCACTGCTGCTTTAATTTTTGGAAGTGGTCAGAAGGTACTAGTTGTTGTTCTGTCTAAAAATAAACACATTCTTTGTTTCTTAAAGGCTACATAGCTAGAGCTATGCTGACATATTGCTACAGTATATTGTGATAGAAAAAGGGGGCTTTGGAATGTCTGGAATATTTCCTAACACAGCACAGCCTATCTTTTTCCATTGAGTGTACACCAGTCTCATCTCTCCATGTCCTCTCCATTCAGAACAGTGCAGTTGTTTCCTCCCTCCCCATCACACTATTTTCTTGCCTGCTAAACTTGAGTGCTTTCACTTTTTATTTTTATAGTGTCAGTGTTCCAAACAGAATTCTTTGGTTACCATAAACAATAGACATCCTGACTCAGTGTCTGAGTCTGGAACTGCCCTTGCAGAATACTCTCCGTATCCTCTCCAGCTCTAAACTACAACTGGAGCAAGTCCAATCCTATAAGTATCTAGGGATCTTATTTGACTCAGCCCTCTCCTACCATACCCACATCGACGCACTCGCTTCTGTAACCAATATCCAACTCAGTATCCTGTACCGCCACAAAAACTGTCTCCCCCCCGACGCGCCCTCCGGCTTGCAGTTACGTCCTCCATACTATCCCTGGTGGACTATGGGCTACCTGTCTATGGTGCTGCCAACATGGACGGCCCTCAACAAAATCCACCTCCTCCTAAATAAGGCTTGCAGGCTAATCACTGGGGCCCCTAGGCTCACTCATACCTGCCAACTCTATGACCTTGCAACAATGCTTGACCTCGACGAATGCCTGTTTTACCAAACGTGCCTCATTTAAAAAAAAAAACCCTACTAGGACTTTCTCCTCCCGGGCTGACTTCCTCCCTCCTCCCAGCACAGCCCCTAGTCAGCACCCGGACCTCCTGCAAAGCCACCTTCCTGGTTCCTCGTGCTAGGACCTCACTTGGACAGAGATCTTTCTGCCATAGAGCCCCTGCTTGATACAACACTGTTCCTCGGGCCATCACTGAAATCCCCACCATCTCCACTTTCAAAAATGCCCTCAAAAGCGAGCTATTCAGCAAGCACTGCTGCTCCTGTGCCTAACGGATGCTCAAACCACCCTCTTCACTGACAATGCCCTCTGGGCAGCTCAGTCCCCTCACTTCCCTATTTCTAACAACTTCACTACTGCCACGATTCCCGCTGCCTACTGTATCACTACTGTCTAGAATGAACCACGTTGCATTCCTTATGCTGCTTATGCTTACTTATTTACTACCCTGTTCCATACGGATCATACCTCCGTTCTGTACTACTCCTGTCTCAGGCCCTACACTTCTTGTAATCTGTTATCATGGGACCGGTGTGACTGCTTTATCGATTTACCTGTACTGTTCCTGTCTCATGCCTTACGTTCCTTGTAATCTGACACTGTAGACCTGTTTGGCTGTTATCATTCTTCCATGACATACCGTTATGCTGCTAAACCCTGTCTTCTCCTGTTGTCAATTATACCATATTTTGCTCTGTATTACACTACCAATGTTTGCTGTAACCATGTGCCATTTATGCGTGTCTGTTTATACTCATGCTCTTCTTTTGTATGTACCCTGCTTTCTGTATTATCTGTATTATCTACCACTGTTGACGAGGTACCTTTGGAAATGAGCCCCTGGCTCAAAGGTTGTAAACTGATTGCAATATAAATAAATAAAATAAATAAAATAAATAAATAAAATACCTCCATTAACCTTCAAACAAGAACTCAGCCACAGCATGAGTGCAAACAAAAGTTCTGTGCCAAAAACAAAAACCCCTGCTTATAAAACATGGTCCACCATGTTCCAGAAAAACAAGACAACCCCCAAAAGTGCAGAAGCCTTGTTCAAACAAGTCTCATATATCTATACAACACAAACAAGACTGAGAGATGACAAATTCTCTTTTTTGTAGTTAATCTTTTTTTTAGAACTATAATATTATAGAACAGCATTTTGCACATATACAAAATGGATATATGGATGAACAAAGTGACAGGACATAAAAAAATATTGACAGTTAAACAACAATGCTAGGTAGAACAACAGCATTATAGTAAATAAACAGTCATAACAATCTACAGCATTATGCAAGAATATAACTAGATTAGACTATCCAATATGGATGCATATGAGGTAGGAGCAAGGGGAAGAAAACTGATTAGTATGGTACAAATATATAGCAATGTTGTTATAATCACTTATCGTACATGACTAAATGTCATAGATGGGTGTAAAGGCTGTAAAGGTAACAAGATATATGGATAATACCAATGGGTAAAGAACAAAGAATAAACATAAAAAGAGGAAATAAAGGAGAAACCAATAATAAGAGAGACATTAGAAATAAAGAATAACAAGAGGTATTGGGTAGGGGTAACTTGTATACTGATCCCTACATTAAGTATTGAAAGTATGTAAAGTATGTGAAGAATCTAGATAATGAAAGTAATCCTGCCAACATCTGTTGTATGCATTAAATTTGCCAGAAGAGATATTAGATAAACGGTCCATGGAGGCATACTGGAATAGGTTCTTGAGAATATCAGAGAGACTGGGGATTACAGCTGATTTCCAGTGCATAAGTATAAGGTGTTTAACTTGGAGGAATAATATAGACAGCCAACTGTTTTGAGGTTGGAAATTGTATTATTATGAAAGTTGAAAATGCCCAATATAATGGGCCCAATTCTACAAAGGAAAATACGACAGGCACAAGTAATGCACTTGCGCAAGATACGCTACTGCAATTGCGACATGCGATATACGGCCTATTCTAGAACATGCAAGAGATATGCCAAATGCAACTGCACAAGTTGTGATGTGCAAGATACACACTATAAAAGGGTGTAACATGCAGCTGAAGCTTAACATACACCAGCAGATACACCAGAGCTATAGCAGAAGCTGCAGCAGAGAGACAAAGACAGAAGAAAAACTTCAATCATGAGGAGGTGCAGACACTGGTAGAACAGATACATAAGCACCATGCACTCCTCATGAGCCGTGGAGGGGAGACCAAGAGGAGGGAAAAAAGGAGGAAGGCATGGGACAGGGTGACACGGATGGTCGATGCCATTGCAGCACAGCGCAGGACAGTGCGTGACATCCAGAAAAAATATAATGATCTCAAGCGCCTAGTGAAGCGCAAGTTGGTGCAGAACAGATGTAGTGCACAGGGCACAGAGGGTGGACCCAACCACCCAGCAGCAGCCACTTAGCAGCTTGGAGAGGAGGACAGCGGCACACATCAGTCAGCAGAGCATCGCTGGTGTCATGGAGCTGGACAGCACACTGCCACAGGTAGGGACAAACAATAGCAATGTATGTGACAGGCCTGACATGGCAATAGCACTGCAGCCAACAGCAAAGGTGGAGTGGGTGGGGTGACAACTTGTAGGCAGATGTAGCGGTGGGGTGGCATGCCACAGGAATGACACATGGTCACAGCTGGCCACAGATTGGGCCTAGGGAAACAGACAATGGCCAGGGGCAGGCCAGGGACAAGCATGTGTGCAGCTGACATGTGCTGCTGTGCAAAGGAATGTGCCATGCCTATCTGTGGAGGGTCTGGCACGTGCACATGAAACTAGTGGGGGGGATGTGCACAGGTATGGGCTGTGTTGAACTAGGATTTGCTGTGGCATGCACTGTGTACTGGTGGGGGGTAGTGCTCAGGCATGGGCTGTGCTGAACTGGGAGTTGCTGTGACATGCACTGTGCACTGGTGGTGGGGGGGCTGTGCACAGGTATGGGCTGTGCTGAACTAGGAGTTGCTGTGACATGCTCTGTGTACTGGTGGTGGGGGGCTGTGCAGAGGTATGGGCTGTGCTGAACTGGGAGTTGCTGTGACATGCACTGTGTACTGGAGGGGGTTGGGTAGTGCTCAGGCATGGGCTGTGCTGAACATGGAGTTGCTGTGACATGCACTGTGTACTGGTGCAGGGTGGGGTAGTGCTCAGGCATGGGATGTGCTGAACATGGAGTTGCTGTGACATGCACTGTGTACTGGAGGGGCTATGCTGATCAGGGGGTGCAGTGACATGCACTGTGTACTGGTGGGGGGTAGTGCTCAGGCATGGGCTGTGCTGAACTGGGAGTTGCTGTGACATGCACTGTGTACTGGGGGGGCTGTGCTGATCAGGAGGTGCTGTGACATGCACTGGGTAATGGTGGGGTGGTAGTGCTCAGGCATGGGCTGTGCTGAACATGGAGTTGCTGTGACATGCACTGTGTACTGGTGGGGGGTAGTGCTTAGGCATGGGCTGTGCTGAACTGGGAGTTGCTGTGACATGCACTGTGTACTGGTGGGGGGGTAGTGCTCAGGCATGGGCTGTGCTGAACTGGGAGTTGCTGTGACATGCACTGTGTACTGGTGAGGGGGGTATTGCTCAGACATAGGCTGTGCTGAACTGGGAGTTGCTGTGACATGCACTGTGTACTGGTGGGGGGTAGTGCTCAGGCATGGGCTGTGCTGAACATGAAGTTGCTGTGACATGCACTGTGTACTGGTGAGGGGGGTAATGCTCAGACATGGGCTGTGCTGAACTGGGAGTTGCTGTGACATGCATTGTGTACTGGTGAGGGGGTAGTGCTCAGGCATGGGCTGTGCTGAATATGGAGTTGCTGTGATATGCACTGTGCACTGGGGGGTAGTGCTCAGGCATGGGCTATGCTGAACTGGGAGTTGCTGTGACATGCACTGTGTGCTGGAGAGCTATGCTGACCAGGGGGTGCTGTGACATGCACTTTGTACTGGTGGGGGGGTGCATAGGTATGGGCTGTGCTGTAGGGAGGGGGCATGGGGCACTGCCTCAGTGCTCGCAGACTGAGGGTGAGGGCTGCAGGAGATGTGCATGGATGGCAGGGACAACGCATTCACCCAGTGGTGATGGCCCCTGCAGCACAGTGTTGCCCCATGGACATGGCTGTGCACAGTGCCACTGTGCAGTGGTGAGCTGAACAGGGCAGCTGTGTGACAGCTGGATAAGATGTACCAGGATGGACAGCACAGCATGGGCAGCAATAGTGGGGGGACCATGCCAGCAGTGCAGGACACAAGTACAGAGGTGTCATACACTTGGTGGAACTGCACAGATGTGTGGTAGGTGAAATGCCATAGCGCAATGCTGAAACAGACCGGTGAAGGCAACACTGATCAGGCAGGTGAGGGCACACAGTGATGTGGAGACACACTAACATGTTGCCCATCCAACAGGTGCTGTGGCAGCTGGCGAAGGTGGTCCGAGAGGAGCTGGAAGGCGGGAGCAGCAGCAGAGGCAAGGCCAGGAAGTTGCCGGCACAGACCAGGCAACTGGCACAGTGTCAGATGATAGCAGCAGCACAACGTCCAGTGGAGGCAGCCCAGATGCCAGCACACCTGTGCCCAGCACACTGGAACCTTTGTCAGAGCCTGAGGGGAATGGTGATTGTGACAGCCCCATTGGTGAGGAGGGGGTGGCCAGCAGTGAGGAGGATGCAGCAGGACCACCATGGGAGCAGCAGGGGACCACAGAGGACACCACCAGCAGTGATGCCACACCAGTGGAGGCAGTGCGGATGCCTGTGGACAACCAGGAGGTGGCTGAGCATGAACAGTCAGCAGCACAGGACACTGCTATAGGGTTTCTGAGCCCTCTGAGCACCCATGGACTGGAGGACCAATTGGATGAGGCCGTGTGGGAGCTGCAGGACCAGCTGTCCCCACCGGCTTACATAGGGGACTATTGCAGTCAATGCTGGCTGGCGAGGGGGATGTCAGGCAGGAGCTGGGGAACATTCAGCAGGGCATGCAGGAGCACCACACCAGCATGGACACACAGCTGTCCAGCATTGCCAGTTGTTTGCAGGCATGCACCAGGGAGACATCGACATGCATGGCTGGCCTGGGGGATGCCATACAGGGCATCCGGCACTGTGCTGAATGCCAGGCAGTCTTCGTGGACCGCCTCAGCACAGGCATGGAACACGTGATGGCACACCAGCAGCAGCATGACACAGCCATGGCCAGAGCCATGCAGACTATAGCATGTGCACTGCAGCCTCTGCAACACCTGCAATACCTGGCCCAGCAGATAGCACCCCCGGCCACTGCACAGGCCAGCACACAGACACAGCCACCAGAACCTGTGCAACCCCCACCCCTGGGCCAGGTGTCAGTTGTGCCCCCCTGCCAGTCATGCTGCTGGAGCTGCAGGTCCAGCCAGGCAGTGCCCACACTGACCCAGGCACAGGCCGGCACCATGGTGCACCCACTGTGACCCACACAGCCATGCCAGCATGACAGGTGCAGGCCAGGCTGAGACTCACACACAGGCTCACTGGAACAGGGACAGGCACAGGGCACATACAGGGGATAAGCACACTGAGGCTGGTGCTCCAAAGGCTGCACAGGGACTGAGAAGATCTACACATGATGGGGGATCACACAGTGCAGCACCGGCACAGCTGCAGCCACATGTGGCACCAAGGCATGTTGGCCTGCGGAGGCACAGCAGAGCTACTGTGGTGGCACACACAGGCCCACAGGGTGCATGCCAGAGGAGGACCACCAGGACACTGCACAACCAGGCAGAACAGCAGGGTCCCCCACAGCCCAGCACCCAGCACTGGAGGTGTCTGTGCAAGCACGGCATGGCCATGACAGATGGCTGTAATACTCCCAGGAGCCTGGTGCAGATGGGGGATGGTTGGATGGGGCTGCATTAGGGAGGCAGGGCCAATAACATGGCAGGGAGTTACTTGTATTTGGGGGGGCACTGTGCAGTACACAAGGGTGTGAGTGTGTGTATGTATGACTGTGTGCATGGGTGAGTGTGGTGGCATTCGTGATGGGAAGGACAGGGGAGCACTGTGATATGAGCACCTGTTGTTGAATATGCACCTTGTAAATAAATCATTGCACCTGATCTGTACGTTGTGTTGTTTGTATGTTGTTAGTTTAAAGTTAGTATTATACAGGATACAAGTTGGTTAGGGTGTATCCCCCATTTGCAACAATGTCCTGTACTGGTCCACTGTACATATGGTGTGTTGTGTCATCCCTCAGGTAACATCAGATGTCCACCAGTGCCAGTCACAGCCCTGGGAGGGCTTGCACTGGTAGGTAAGTGATAGCCATCGTAGGGCTTGGGTCAGGCCATCAATGGGACATGGCTTCACAGCACTGCAACAGTGGTGTCAGGCACCTGGCACAGGGTACAGAACAGCTGAGGCCAGCCGCAGTCCTTGGAGACTGGTACGTGGGATATAGCTGAACACTGGGATGACACAAGCCATGGCATGCAGGTGCCAGAGGAGGGATACCACAATGGCCAGCGGTGGCCGGGGTGCCACAATACAGAACATGCCCAGACAGGTAGCCCAGGCAGGCCACACACCTTGTGTACAGTGAACCCACAGCAGGATAGCTGCACTATCCAGCACAGCAATAGGGTATGACTGTGGCATGGGTTCCAATGCCCATGTGCCACTGGTGCCACACCTGGGGTAAGGGGTGCATCTGGGTGATGCGTTGCCACAGCCAGCACAGTGGTTGGTGGTACCCTGCAGTGGAGGTTGATGGGGACACAGCACACTGCAGTGCACAGGCGACACAGCTGTCATGCACAGCATGTGCATATTAGACACACATACCACCATACCATACTGCCACCTGACTAGGCCTACTGGTCACACAGGCCCGCTCGATATATGGCACCCACACTGAGGGTTGTTCCTGGTGTCCCACCCACCCACCTTCATGGGCCATACTGTCCCCTGCCTCAGGCATACCACCTGTACTGGGCCTGGTCAAATGCCCCCCGTACCCATCTCATCCCCTCAACCACCCGGCCTCAGTCCCCACCCGTACCAGCCCCCTGGGCTGTGTGGTCCATGGCAACACCACCCGTCCACTGGACTGATGACCCCTCCCCTCTACTCCAAGCTGTCAGGAGGTCTAGATCTCACTCTCAGGTATTTGGCAATATTGGGAATGCAAGGAACCACAGACATGTTGCAAAGGAGTAGTACACCTGTCTAACATTACCATACAGGATAATCACAGTCGCTCTAAGCAGTACTCACCAATATGAACTGGGAGCCAAATGCTAGCAGTCCCTATACCTTGAGGACTCTCAGAGTCACTTGGGTCTCCAAGGTGGAAGACGTAATGACCCACATCATATACCTATGATAAGTACGATGGTTACTGTATGATGGAAACATTTCTAGTTACAGAGATGAGCCCTATTGGCTACATAAGAAGTGGCACCACAGTCCAAGATAACATCATACAGATCTGTAGTAAACATCAGTTTGTGAAACAAAGGAGCACAGTTCTACATATGACAGTGTAGTAGCACAATTCACCAAAAGGTGGCAATGCCGACATATATATCATAATCATTTCAAGGACACAGGTGTCCTAACATCCTGTAAGCAGGATTAACATCCTGTAAGCAGGATGTACATATGTGTATTAGATAGTGAAGTTCCTGTAAGCAGGACGTACATATGTGTATTAGATAGTGAAGTGTAAAACAATGTAATGCATACCTATCCTGACATCTACACTTGTACGGTAGATGCCCTTAGCCCTATGTGTTGGTATAACATATGCCTAACTGTTGGCTGGCTACACTGTACCCATGGGGGTCCCAATAAAGGTGCAGGGCCCTCATGGAACACAGCCATCCCCCTACTAGCTCAGACCTGTGTCAACATGTTGCCCCATCCGCTGTCCCAAGGAGCACCCTGCCTGGGCCTCTGTAAGGGTTCCCTGACATGTACCCAGTGACCACTATCATGTCCCCCCCATCCCACCTCTCCTCATGGGTGTACATGTAGAGCTCCATGGGCCTATCCCCAGAGGACCCAACCCACAGGCTAGGTTCATATAGGTCGCCCTCCCAGGGCCCAGTCCTGGCCTGCAATGTCCCTCTGTGACTGTGGTCTCCACAGTGGTACACAGTACCCAAGGTGTGGCCTACCCATGCAGTTGTACAGTGGGCGGCTGACATCCGCCGCCCTGGGGGGAATCCCCTTTGCGATGCATCCCTGCATCCCACAGGCCCTTGTTGCAGCCCTCCCACAGGCCCCTGTGATGTCCATCATGACATCTACCACTGAGTCCACGGTCCCCTGTGAGGTGTCAGAACCGGGCATTTTGTATGCCACACAGCTAAGTCATGTGCCTGCAGCACCTCACACTGGTGTACACCATCGGGCAGTGTGTGCCACATCACTGTTGTCTGCGTGGCGTGGCACACTCAGCACAGAGGCACAAGGTCAGTTACACCACACAATACTGTGGTGACTGGTACCAGCTAGCATGGCGCAGTGCGGTGACAACTGGCACCCGGCCAGCACTGCACAACATGACAGGCCATGATCTTGCTGCCACCAAGTTGTACAGTCATGCATTCCACCTGCAGCATCAACAGGCACAGTGCACCCATGGGATCCCAGGTACTCAGTTGGTGGGCTATGCTGCCAGGCATCCCATGGGACTGTGCCCCCCCCATATCTCTGCAGGTGATACAGTCCTGCTGCTGGTAGGGCAGGCACCCATGTGCAATGCTTTGCCAGCACCACACCATGGATGTGCGCAGTGCCGTGCAGTCCCACCCAATGTGTGGACCAATGTCAGTTGCAGCATCCTGCCTCTGACCACCACAGGGCGCAAACACAGGGTCCTGCAGGCTCAGATGCTACATGTGCAAGTATTCCCATACTCACATCGCACATGCTAGCAGCCACATTTGGCAAATGCAGTTGCATGACAACAAATAGGCCCCAACACCACACCACAAATGCCAACACAGACATCACTATCACATATCACAAATGCTTTACACATGCCGCAATTGCTCATCACAAGTACTGTGTCGCAGGTCGAATATGCGACATGCGACGCGATGCATGTGTGGCATGCACGTACAGTAGTGAGTAGCTAGGCCCTCACACAGTCTAGAGTTCCAGGAGCATGATAGCTGGGTGCAGGACTAGAAGACAACTGTGCCACGGCCTACCAGAACAGGACAGGGACAGACAGATGTCAGACTGGTGAGTACTGGGCCACAGCAGCCTCCCAATACATACCTCTACTCCATTAGACAAAGCACTGAGGCACAGGGGCTGGTATGGACACTCACATTGGGGGCCAGTGAGGGGCCCAGACCCTCAGGATGGGGGTCACAGGCACACACATGGGGATACAGGCTCAGACTACTGTGGTCACCATAGTGTATACATCTACGACATGTACTATGGTGTTAGGTGTGTTGATGTACACATGGGTGTAGGCAGGCAAATGCCAAGCACTACATGGTGTGCAATCGTATTTCAGGAGGGTAGTGTATAGGCTCCGGCCTGCGTCCTTCTTCCATGACCACTGGCAAAGGCAATACTGGACCAATCTGTAGATATATTCATATGGGTCAACATATGAGGAACTGGCCATGAATACTGTCATTGCATCCCAAGGGCAATAACACTGTACAGGCTCTGGGCTGGTATGTGGGCATCTTAGGGAACAATGCATGGCAGCTATAACTACCCATGCATGGCACAACACCACTGTCATGGATCGCATATGTTGTTTGTCACGTGCCAATTGGGGCAACATACATGGTCCGGAGGTACAGTTGTTCATCGTCCGGCTACACCCCCGGAGGGGGGACTCACCCTAACAAGGGGGGGGCAGTGAGTACACATGGTGTGCAGATATGTACTCCCTGGTTACACCCCCTGGATATAAATGGTGCCTGGCCTGCAGCCTGCAGGCACATCACAGCAGCTGTGTGGGCATCATGCATCCCATGAGGGATGAATGTGGGACAGAGCACTGGTGGGGGGCATGGGGAGGGATGGCCCCCGTGATGAGGGCCGCCTCAGAGTTTTGCCCCCATACCTCTGTGCCTCTCAGCCATACTACCCATGGTACTGGCCATCGCACCTGCATGGCACAGGCCCAGTCCACACCCCTCCACGGCCCCTGCCTTACATGGCTGTCCCTTCCGTTGTCGCAGCCATCACATCAGTCCCTCATGTGGTTTGTACTACTGCCACTGCAGGGTGGGGATAGGACTCACACCACTATGCCAGCTATGGGTGTGGCTGTGCAGTCCTCATCAGGGTACTGCTAGGCACACCCAGAGACATATTGCACACAGTTCCTGGACCAGGTTACACTGTTGTGCCAGCTGACACCACAGTATTGGATGCCCTGTCCCTGGGTTGTGCCGTGGGAGGGTGAGAGGTATGGGCCGGACTGTGTAGCGCAACCTCTCTGTGCTCAGTACACTGTCCACCATGGATGTGCCCACAATGTTGGTGATGAGGGATGGTCCTACCACCACAGGTCATTATAGATGTGTTAGGCATTAGTACCCACCATGGTGTGTGTTGTGCTGGTGTACCGCGATGCCTCAGGTGGTTGGGCATGGCCTGCAGGGTGTGTGCATCCAATACCTGAGGCGTGCCATTATCCCAGCACTACACACACCCTGGAGGACATTGCTGCTGTTGTATAATAGCATGTTGTACTAGGGAGTCAATAGGGCATGGCGAAGATTGTTCTGTACGTGTGGTGGACTAGTCATGTTGCATATGCGTAGCTGCACAGACAGGGTGACAAGCGGTCATCTACAGGTGCACAGTGAGGCTGGGACCAGACATGTGTTGGAGTGCTGGAAGTACATCATGGGACCAGTACCAGAATGACCATTCAGAGTCCACGTTCCTGTCGCTCCCTTGTATACTGTGGTCTCTGCACTGGCTCTATCATGCTGAGGAACTACACTACACTATTGTGGCGCACAGGTCACTGTGAGTATTCCCAGCATGGTGCAATGCAGCCAGTAGTGCAGTTGAGGGGTGTTCCCCCCACCCCGGCTAGGCGGGCCACACAATGGTGTACCATCCTGTGGGGCGCCCTTGGCCGGGGGAGCGGCCAGGCATGTAGGCATGTGCACAGGACATTGTTGGATGCCCTTTCTGGCGTATGCTGTACGTCACTGTTCACCATGGCCATGCCTCACATCCATCAGTCCCTGGGCATGGGACATCACCTACCACATGGTGTGCCTGCTGCTCAGTATGGGGTACACCTACCCACAGCACTGCCTAGGGGGCACGGCCCACTGTTATGATGTGTGCAGCTGTGATCCCATAGTCAGGTATGATGTGATTAGTTTGGCTGGGTACACATCCACTTTAGATGTGTGCATTACAATGATTGTACTGACTGTGGGACAGGGCCACTTGTTGTGGAACAGGGTACTGCTGTGCTGTAGGCTGTGGATGGTCCTCGTACTGTACAGATGTGGGGTCTGCACATGCCACTGGCTGCTGCCCCCCCATGCGTGGCTGTCCACAGATGCACTGCAGTGCACCCCAGACCCCCACACTGCAGCCCAGGGGCTGTACGACTGACCTGTCCATGGGGTGTGGGGACAGTGATGGTGTCCTGTCATCATGGTGAAGGCCCATAGGCATAACAGTATGGGGGGGGCATGTGGCTAAGGTGCATTACATGGCCATTGGGTGAACACCAGCACCTCTGCGTGGCCCCACTGCAGGACATTGGTACACCATGGTGTACATGGGCCATGGCCACTCACGCCCATGTCCAGGGTGGTACATGGCTTGCTGTGACATGAGCACCACCAGGACGGTGGACATCCTGACAGAGTGCCTCCACCATGTGCACCCCTGACGATTGGGGCCATGGCACTGTCTCTCTGTGGTTCTGCCACTGCACCTGTGTTGCATGTCTGTTGGGGGAGGGTTATGTGCCCGCAGAGGTGGGCTGCACCACATGCTGGCCTGTGTGCCTTGTCCGTGTCTGATGGTAGGTCATTACCTGCATCACCATTCATAGCTGTGTGCAGCACATGGCCGCCCATGTCCTGGCTGTCCCACGCCTCACAGGTCTGGTGTCGCCATGCGTCCCATCAGACAGTGCAGGGGGAGCCGCCACATGCCATTGCCAGTGCCTGACACATGGGTGCACAGCCTGCCTGACTGGCTGGATGTCCACCACTGTCCCTGTACCACACCCTACATGGTATGCCTGTCAGACATGCACTCGCGGCCTGTCTGCAATGCCACCCACCTTCACTGCAGGCATGCTCCAGGCAACATCCACTCTGTGCTGGGTCAGTCATGGCAGGGTGTTCTGGGGACCTTCCTGGGCCATGTTCGGGGACATACCCATGGGTTGGTGTCAGGTGGGAGGGTTTGCAGCACCCACAAGCAGCAGTCCACGGTTACACATATGGCAGTGTACTAACCCATATCCATTCCCTCCCTAGCACTGTAGCAGACACATACGGGTCTTCAGTGAGTATTATTCATTGCTCAGCATTCACTGTTCCATTGTGTCTTCAGCACTGTGTACCAGACATTGTTGTTCATTGTCCCCTGTGTAGGCTTCTACACCACCGCACAGGTCCAGGTAGGTTCATGCTGCCACACTACTGCAGCTCCGGTGGTCACTGACTGTGCCACTGGCTACTGATGCCCTGCTGTTTCTCCATCCAGGTGGGCCACTGATTCCATCAGCGATACCTACTCCAGTCGCCACAGTGCACTGTCCAGGTATGTATCTCTCAGTCTCCATTCTGTTGCCCACGGTTGGCCTTGGGACTGCCCCATGGGCACCTGCTAGCTGTGGCCACATGCTGCTCCACTTGGGTGAGGTGGTGCAGATGTGTGGCAGGGCTGCATGTGGCGCTCCACACCCACACTGTGCAGGGTCAGGCTGCGACATGCCTCTGCAGGGGACAGGTGGCGTGTCGGTGCACTGTGGTCACTGTATGCAGCACTGTGTGCCCAACCCCTGCATGGCACTGCATGGCCTTTCCACACCTCGTGCTGAGCATGTAACCAGTGTGTGGTGCACCTCCTGCGGTGGGGGCCCATGGTTGCGGTCCTGTGCCCCAGACCTGACCCATGTACCATGGCCAGATGCCAGTGTTGCACATGGTGGATGTGGGTGGTCTACACATCCAAGGAGCCATTGTGTAGTGATGCATGTGTCATTCCTTCCTCTATTACAGGTCTCACACCAGCATACCAGCATGTCATCAGGATCATCTCTGAGCCTCAGCGGGCATGCCCCAAGCATCACACCGATTGAAACCACCATGCTGGTGAACTGTGTGCAGCAGTGAGGCAGGACATTACTGCCCCCTGGGTGCTGTAGAAGCAGTACCACAGAGCGGGAGTGAGCATTGCATTCCATCAGTGCCATCATGGCACAGTCCACCAGCGCCTGCAAGACTGTATGCCAACTCAGACACCGCAGGCGAGACCTATCAAGGAGAGAGGCCAGGATCCTGCATCGTATGATCAGCATGGTGAGGTGGAGGGACATAGAAATGCAGTCTGGGCAGGCCACAGATGGAGGTATGTATAGCTATGGTTGTTCATCTGTTGCAGCAGTGCTGGTGTGGCGGCCATGGTGCGTGATGCCTCACACACACTCACCTGTCCCTACATGCCACAGGTTCCACTGGCACATCCGATGGCATGCAGCAGGGCCGCGTCAGCAGCCTCAGGCAGGAGGCACATTACTGGTGTCCAGGTGAGCACATACAGTGGTCCCCTTGTGCTGTGGCCTTGGTGGACTGCCACATGGTGGCTCATGCTGCACCCACACATTGCCTATGTGTGTGTGCCACCTGACTGGGCCCAGCACTGACTACATCCCTTACATTCCTTCAGGTGTCCGCAGCAGGCTGTCACAGTGGCAGAGGGCCCTGCTGAGGTCAATGGTGGATGTGAAGGCCAGCGATGCTGAAGAGTACCGGCAGTGCACACAGTGGCAGCAGTGGAGGGCCAGGGTCCTTCCTCCAACCTCCTCCTCCTCTTCCTCCACCTCCTCCATGGCATCTACAGAGGGCAGTGACCCTATGGCACCTGCACCCGTTCCAACAGACCCCACTGATGTTGGGCACCAGGAGCCTGACACACGCCTTCAGCCCAGCCTGGCCACAGAGGGCAGCAATGTGGCGGATGAAGACCAGGACATGGCAGCAGCACCATTGTAGCCTGCAGCAGGGGATGATGATGCACAGGCAGCTGACACTACCCCACCACCTAGCAGTGCGCCATGTGCTGCTGCTCCTGTGGCAGGGGACCCCAGACAACAGCAGGATGATGCCATGCCAGTGCTGCAGCAGGGAGTGGCCGTGCCTGTCACAGAAGGTGACCCAGGTGCTGGGCCCATGTAGGGTAGAGGCCTGGACCAGGAGTGACATGTGAGCCTGGTGTCGGCCATCCTTGAGGATATCGGGCACCTCCACGGGTCGATGGGCACTCTGCTTATGGAACTGCACTGGTCCTAGTTCCCATGGGTCTCCATGTTCCATCCATGAGTGGGTCTCTGTGTTTTGGTGGGTGTGTATATAGGGATGGTTGCATTGGTTGGGTGGGTTTGTATATATGGGTCAGGTGGGTTTTACGGGAGGGCATTTCAGTGTGTTAGTGATTTATGTTGTGGGTGGGAGTGTGTATTTGTTGTTGGGCCTGTGTTCCTTTGTTTGTGGGTGTGGGGTGGTGTTTGTGGGTGTTGTGGGTTACTGTTTAGGTGTGGTTACCTTGTTGTGTTCCTATGTTATGCTGTTGCCTGCTGTTGATCCCCATCCCCCTTACTATGTTACTTTGTATCCCTGTTTCAGTTATTACATTTAAACCGTTTGACATCAGCACTGTCTGTGTGTCTGTTCCAGGTGTGCATGGCTGTGTGAGTGTGTGTGTGTCGCCATGCACAGGGGTGAACACTGGTGGTGGTGCCTGCTGTCCCCAGTGTTTCCTCACTGTGCATCTGGTCAGTGTGCCGATTGTGCTGCTCTAGGCCCATGGCACTGTCCACTTCTGTGTGGAGACCTGTGTGCTGCAGGTCACCATGCATGCTGTAGCATCCATGCCACCTCACATTGTGCCTCCCAGCTGTGTGGTGGCACGGTGCCTATGCTGCACCCTTCCACCTCAGAGTGCCATTGTTCCCTGCAGGTGGCACCACTAGCATGGACATTGGTGTGTCTCACCATCATATATCCACAGGTCTCTGCCATCCGGTGCTGTTTCCCTGTTGTGGTTGCACTGTATACATGTATTAGTGGCCATGGCAGGGTTGTTGTGCCTGGTGGTGCCATCATACCAGCATTGTGCCTGTGGGCTCTGTGCACCCTTTGTACCCCATGCCATGCTGTTGCTGTGTACCTGCCTTGCTCGCATGATCTGTCTGTCATGTCTCCCATGGTGTGTTGCTGTGTGCTGCTTGCATGGGCCACTGCATGGCACTGGTTCCACCCTGTTCATGTGTGTCGGTGGCTACGGGATGTGCTGTGCATCTGCAGGCCTCACAGGTGTGTGCCCCTGTGGTGTGCTGCCTGCCCCTGGCCATTGGCCACCCTACTGTGTGGAATCCCATGTGCTTGGACATATGCCCCCCCCCCAGCAGACAGTGCTGTTCCCATCACCACCTACCTTTTGTGGTGGTCTTCTTACATTGCCCCATGCTGTCTCTCACTTCCCACGCTGTTCCATGTCCACAGCTGTGTGTGCATCACCCACTGTGGCAACAGTCCATGGGACCTGTTGCAATCATCCAGTGTCACCATGGCCTGTGCACTGCACCAGGTGGCATGCCCGTGTGATGTTCTGTTGTACGTCTCCACCTGGCATTTGGTGTCTGTCTCTGTTGTTCCACGGCATCACTCAGGTGAAGTGCCTCTCTATCAGGTCGCATCTCACACGTTGATCTGCCTCTGCCTGCACTGCATCTGTCAGGTGGTGCCTCACATGTCTGTGTGCCCTGGCATTCCACTCCTGGTCCTCCTCATCCACATCCTCCAGCTGGCAGACGGTTTGACCCAAATGCACTTTTAACCCCCTTATTACCTGGAGTTACTAGAATCCCAGTAAGACCTAGTGGTAGGCAGGGAAGGCAGCTTGTGAAACTCCAGTTAAATGGGTTTCACACTGTCTCACTCTGTTCTCAGTCTCAGCTGAGACTGAGGGATGACATCACCATAGAACTATTGCAGCTGCGTGAGCCACAATGGAATCTGCAGCAGGGAGTTGGAGTAGAATGTTGGGAGGTTTGAACAGATTCTGTAGGTCAGTTGGTGTTGGGAGCTTGCTGTGAAAGCAGCACAGCAGCTCTGGTTAGGCTCTAGGAGCCTCAGCCCTGACAGAGGGCTACATTTAGGTAAAAAGGGTGTGTGTCTCCACCAAAAGAGAGACACAGAAGTAGTTTGAAGTGGTGGAGACCGCTGATTCGGGTCTCAGTGCCCCCTCCCTCCGGGGATGGGGCAGGAAAGGGTTTCCTGCAAATTTCAGGGACAACGCCCTGGCTCTGCTACTAATGGAGAAGCTGCCTATTTGTTCCAGAGTTTTTGGGAGAACAAGAAGATTTGTGAATCACCTGTGGGGCACCTGCAACCGGAGGGTGAGTGTCTGCTCTTTCTGAAAGGGCCTATGTTTTTCGTCTTGGGACTTGTGTGACATGTGGGGATTGGACTACTGAAATAGTGGGAGGCCTAGAGTAATAGGCTTGGCCAGAAAGTAAAAGTATGTTCAAGTCCAGCACTTATTGGGAAGTCAAAAGATATGTAGAGGAGATATGACATATGTCTACCCAGTAATCTACATTGCAAGCTTTCAGTAAAGGAATTATTTAGTTTCCAGAGAAATGGCCGGGTATGGATTGTGGGAGCTGGAGGTGGGAGACCCCCCATCTTCAGTAACCAGGTCCACCTCTACGGATTTGCTCTGTGGATTTCTACTTTGCCTCATGCACTTGGCCAGTGATAGGGAAGTACCCAGATGTGGGATTGGAAGGAAAATTCCCTCTAGGAGTCGAAGGCTCTAATGTAGTTTGGGGAGCCACAACAGGAAAACTGGTTCATTTCCCAAAATGGATTGCGGATCAAGCAGCCAGCGGGGGAGCCAGGCCAGTGGGGAAAACCCAAGTAGTGTACAAGTAGGGCTGTGTACCCAAAGCTGCGTGCAAGTCCGGGCTGTGTGCCTGGTGGATTCAGAGCCTGAGGGCTGGAAATAGTAATGAAGTGTTCTGTTGTCTCTAATCTGCATTACCAGGAATGTAGCCCAGTGGGGGTCCATCTATGCTTTGTTTGTTCAGCTTGGATGTGAATAAAAGCCACACTGGAGAATCCCATTCCTGGTTCTGGACATTACAGTTATTGCTTCCTGTGTTCGAATTTACTTGGGTTCCCCTGTGCAGAGTAGCCAAACCTAGGTCCCCTGTGCCGAGTAACCTCATCCTCCCCGAACCCAGTCCCCACCAGGTACTGCTGTCACCTTCAACAGCATGCCACCTGTCATTTTTGCTAAAAGGCAGGGGTGAGGGGTTGCACACTGGGACATAACTTTGGGGACCATAGCTCTGTAAGATAGTTAATACTAACATCCTTTCGGGTCCCCATGGTATTTTACTGCCTCCCCAACTAGCCAGATTTTATTTTAGTGTGAGGCAGAAGCCAGCCAATTTGATAAGTAAAACCGACTGCTGCCTTGACTGGCTAAGTAGTTGAAGAGTAGATGAATATCTCTAACCAGACAGATGTCCTCACAGGATCAAGCCCAAGTGACATTTTAAAAAAGGGCAACACAAAAGTGGATACTTTAATGTTTTTAAATTTTGTCTTTGGTTCAGACATGTGTTGGAGCAAGTTTTTAGTCCCTTGGATGTTTTCCCAAGGAGGAATACAATGTGTCTCCTAATTAAGACAGACAAGGTCTGGATGTAACTGATCTGGTATTTCAGACCAGGCAAGATAAAATTTGTGGAGAAGGCAAATCAACGAGGACCACTGGTGGGAGATTTAAACTCATCAGATGGTATAGTGGTGCATAGGAGTGGGGGCCTCATTTTACCTCCCCCCTCCCCCCAACCCCTTCCAAATGATGCACACACAGCCCCAAGTTAGATACCTAGCTCAACCTAGAAAGTTTTGTTTATACAGCTAAGGTTTCTCCTTTGAGACATAACTGCTATCATGCTGTGGGAAAACGTAAGGGCACATCCATTCGGAAGGCCATACCATTGATTTTTCCAGAGGCCCCCCCCTTCTTCATCACCAAGGTCTTGTTACTGTATGTAGTGAAATTCAGAGGAAGATTTTGTGACTGATATTTTTACCCTCAAGCCTTGCCTTCCCTGCCATCTTTATTGCCTTACTATTACACCACGATCACTCATAAATTACACAAATTACACCCGAACCCCTGGTGCAGAAGGTGGGATCGTAGGTTTTGTTGATGCATCATGCCTTGACCTTTGAGAAAGTTCTGGACATGCTTTCTCAGATCTGTAAGGGTACCCATACCCGACAACAGTTGTTGGATGTTAAAATGGTTCTGACCAGGAGACTGGCTGTTCTATTAACAATTTCTACACTTTTGTTGGCCAGTCACTTCAGTTGGAGTTTTTCTGAGGTTAATGTTCAGACTAGTTAATGTACTCATTAAAGCCTTTAATGGGAAGGTAAGCACCTTGGGTGCAAAAAAAGTGATAAGTATTAGTCTAAAATGTTATGTTACGATCTTAACATTTATAGCTACAATGATCTGTGACTGCACATCTAAGAATTTTGAGACATCTTCCTTCCTCATGGGCTGGGCCCCTGTATGCCCTCTAACAGCCAGAGTATCAGAGGGAAGTTATATTCTCTATCAAGTAATATGCAGACTCCTACCCCAAAAAAGGAATGGATAGCTCAACATCACTCACCTTAATCTCTTGGAATATAAGAGGTCTTTGCTCACCCATAAAGAGGAAGAAGGTTCTCTCAAAACTCAAGCAGTACAAATCACATGTGGCCTTCCTGCAATAAACTAAATTACCTAATAAAGAAGCTTAGAAGTTAATCAGGGAATGGGTGGGGTGGGAAGTGCATTGCACCTTTGGGAAAGCGAAAGGCAGGGTGTATATCTTGTTTCACAAGCAACTAAGTTGGAAGATGGTAGGCCATAGATGTGACAAGGAAGGCAGATGGGTACTAGTAAGAGTTAACATCCCTCAGTGACCATTGCTTTTAGACAGTGTATATGCCCACAATGAGGACCAACCAGAATTTTTCAATGAGTTGTCCCAACTGGTCATGGATATGTCAGTAGATTCCCGATATTATTTTGGGTGGAGATTTCAACTTGGCCCTGGATTACCTCTTGGACAGGTCTAATGCCAAACCAGAACCCCATGGGAAGTCCATTTCTACTCTTAAAAAGCCTGCTAGCATTGCACAGGCTGGCTGATATCTGGAGATGAAAGAATCCATCAGGTAGAGATTACACCTACTATTCGGAGGCCCATACACTGGTTCACCTCAGCCACCCTTACACCTATGGTACACTATGTAAAAATTTCCCCCTTTTATATTACAGACCACGCTCCTGTTACTCTAACGCTAAACCCACTTAACACGGAGCAGAAGTGTACCACATGGCAGCTAGATCCAGTACTTCTCCAGGACACCTCTTTTCAAGAATGGCTAAAAACTATGGCCACTAACTACTTCATGGACAAGCCGAAGGGTAATGCGTCATCCCCCCATGATCTGGGAAGCATTTAAAGCTACCTTGAGAAGGCACATTATTGCATATGCCTCCCATCGGAGGAAAACGCGTGATCTGGAGGAAAAAAAACTGTTGACCCAGCTTCAAGATATGGTTGCCTGATATAAAAAGAACCCCCAGCAACTCAACAACCCAACCCTCCGCTATGAGTTATTGTCTCTCCACGTTCAACTAAACACATACTAGCCACTAGAAAGGCGGAACTTCAAATTAACAGACTCAGAAATAGATACTGAGAGTGTGGGGACAAAACAAGGAAACTTTTGACGTATAGGCTACGTAAAAAAGAACAGGCAGAGCAATGCACTGATAAGCTAAGGGGCTTGAGGGGAACCATCCAAACCACCCCCAAGGGTGCAAATAAGACAATGATATGTTTTTACGATCCCCTTTACCAATCCCATAGTCAGTCCACCCCCTGGACATAGAAAAGTTCTTGTCCAAAACTAACATCCCCAAGCTCACTGAATCCCAAAAAGCAGAGCAAGATAGGCCAACTATGGAACAGGAGTTAATATAGGTGATTAAAGGTATAGCTAGAAACATGGTCCCAGGGAGTGATGGCTTCCCCACAGACTTCTACCAGGTCTTAACAGAGGACATAGACCATCCTATGCTGAGAATGTTCCAAGATGCCCATGACAGAGGGGACTTTCCCCCCTTTCAAGAAAGCAGTCATAACAATTCTCCCCAAGGAAGGTAAAGACTCTTTAATGCCAGCAAGCTATATACCCATCTCACTGATTAATGTGGATGCGAAGATCTTGGCCATGATTCTGGCATCTCAGCTGAACAAAATTTTCCCTTCTATTATACACCCAGCACAGGTGGGATTTGTGAAGGGATGGGCTATCTCGGTCCACTTGCGTGCTATAGTCACCATTTTTCAGACAGCAGCATCTGTCTCCACTCCAGCCACTGCTATAGCCATCAACTTTGAGAAAGCTTTTAATTCAGTGGAGTGGGGATACCTGCATGCAGTCCTGTCCCATGTGAGCATTGGGCCTGGTTTCGAAAAATGGATGAAACTCCTAAATACAGTAAGGATCCAATAGCCAGGGTGCTCACTAATGACACCCTCTCCAGCCCTTTCACACTACAAAGAGGAACCAGATATAGGTGCTCCCTCTGACCCCTGCTACTTATCCTGGCTGTTGAGCCTTTGGTGGCCTTGTTAAGAGAGCATGAGCATATCACAGGAATTAGAGTGGGAGACACTCAGTATTGTACCCAATTATATGCAGATGACTGCTGGATACTGTCAAGTGACATTCAAAATAGCATTCCCCATAGCTTGTCATTGTTGGACATCTTTGAGCATATATCTGGTCTAAAAACCAGTGAGGGAAAATCAGAATGTCTTCTATTAAACCACCTTACCACTCTGGGGATGGTGGCTACATCCTGAATGAAGTGGACAAGCAAAGTTATTAGATACCTAGGCATCACCTTCCAGCAAAATTACACAGCCTAATTCCTGATGATCTTCTTCCACACCTGGAAGCATTGCAAAACGTTTTTAACAGGTGGAACCACCTGAACGTGAACCTCCCAGGGAAGATAGAAGCTATAAAAATGCTGATAGCCCCAACATTATTTTACCTCCTCACCCATATAGCAATTATAATTTCTGATAAATGGTTCAGATGCATAGACACAGTGATTGGTCATTTTCTATGGGGTCATCTACTTCCAGGTATAGCAGGGCCAAATTGAGGGCTTACTGGAAAAGGGGGGGGCTGGCGACACTTTAGTCATTATATGTATTCATTCACAGCTCAGGCCCAGACAGGCCTGCCTGGATGAATATAGAGTCAGTGATTCTGGAAGGAAGCTATCTCTCCTCTCATTTAGGACATACTATCCCTCAGTGATACAGAAAATGGCTCACCATCAAAGCCTCACATGAGGCCTGGAGGACAGTGGCACAACTCACTGACTCTTGCCACAGGCTTGGACCACATACATATCTATGGGGAAACCCACACCTACTGATAGGTGGCAACACTGTGCATTGGCCCTCTTGGAAAAAGGCTGAGATATGAAGAGTGGGTGATTTATTAATCCCAGGCCTAAGCACCTTTGACTAATTTTTAAACCTCCAGACCCATTATGCACTCAACAAATTTAATTCTGGAGATATTTACAATTAAGAGATGTATACACCCATCTGGCTAGGTGTAGATGCACATGCCCCACCTGTAGAAAAATTCTGAAGGGCAAGGACCCACTTCCTTCAATCTCAACATGGGTGGTTCTCCCCAAAGGCAGATCTGGGACCATACAGAGATTTCCAAGAGATGCAGTAACAGACCCTTCAGTAAAACCAGGGCAAATGGAAGCATTCTTTCCCTATTGATATTTCTGAGGCTGAATGGGCTAGATGCTAGAAACTAGCACATCAGGAGTGTCCAGACTGAAAAAGCCCACTAATACAAAATAAGATTCTGCACTAACGGTATTGCACCCCTGTCCACCTCAAGATGCACAGTTTGTTGCCACATGATAACTGCAAGAGATGCGGCTCCAGTAGTGCAGATCTATTTCATATCCTATGAACCTGCTCCGTATTGCAATCCTTCTGGAGATGGGTGACCCAAATATGCTCCAAAATCCTAGGAATCACCCAGATATTATCCCCAGCCACCATGTTACTGGGTCTTCCAACCCCACGTTGCCTGCTTAAGAGGGCGAAGCAACATTGGTTACTGATGGCCACCGTGGAAGCAAGAGGCTTATTTTAAGGAGAGGGAGGTCCATGGAGGTGCCTAAAATACAAGGATGGCTGACTGCCTTGCACGCTCTGGTTACCCTGGTGAAAATGTCCTCCCTGCAGAAAAAGAGACTGTAGGACTTCTATAAAATATGGAATGCATGCTTAAGTGACACACAAGCCACCAGTAATGCACCCACCTCCTTACCAAGTAAGGACCTGCTAAAGCCCCCATAGAGGCCCTGACCCTCTCAGCAGGAGAGGTCAGCAGATTTACTTGCTCATTCATACATGTGATACTGAAAATCTGGGCGGGAGGGAAGTTTGGCCAAGTTAGGAGGGAGATTTGACTTTTAGGAGGGAGATAGCGTAGCATACCTGTTTTCCAGTGAAATAAATTCAAAAACAAGAACATTTTCAATTTTTATGCATTTAATATTTTAATTTTTTAATTTTTTATTTTATTTAAACAGCAGTTTGGAAAACCTTTGAGCCATAGGCTCATTTACAAAGGTACCTTGTCACAGTAAGACAAACCAAAATACACAGTATAGCAGTACAACACAAAAGTATAACAGTAAAATTAAGACATAGATACAAACAAGCTGGTACAGGTAGGATGGATGCAAACAATACCAGAGTTATATCGTCCTTAGCAGCTTAGTAATAAGCTTTGTCATAAGTATTAGTACGGCTTTGACTAGTGGCAGTTACAGCATCGGTGTTAATAAAGGTGGTTACGTAAGGAAGTTTTGAAGCACGATATAGTTGGAGCTCGGAGATGGAGGGGGCAGTGTGTTGAGCCAGGAGGGGCCCTAAAGCTGAAGGCTCTTTGGCGTAAGAGGTCCTAGCTCTAGGGATAACAAGAGGTTTTCCCAGAGGTCCGAGTATGAACTAGTGGGACAGAGCGGCATATGGTGGTGGTCAATCCTGGTGGGGAAAGCCCAAGGAGGGTCTTTTTTGTAAGAATACAGGTAAGATATTTGAGGCGCTCATCGAGATCAAGTACCAGCGCTTTAGCATACAGTAGACAGGTGTGTGTCATCCTAGGTGCTCCAGTAATTAACCTGCAGGCCTTATTCAGAGTAGTGCGAATTTTATGGAGTTCGGTCTGATCAGCAGCACCATACACCAGCAGTCCATAGTCCACTAGGGACAGGATAG
Organism: Neoceratodus forsteri; assembly: GCA_016271365.2. Classification (NCBI taxonomy): domain Eukaryota; kingdom Metazoa; phylum Chordata; order Ceratodontiformes; family Ceratodontidae; genus Neoceratodus; species Neoceratodus forsteri. The sequence continues at coordinate 876,840,411 of CM057449.1, forward strand.
AGGAGGTGACTGTGAGTAGAAGAGCCTCCAGGAGGAGGCAGTGTTTATACCGATGTAAGATGCCCAATCGGATATTAGTGGCAGTGGCTAGGGCAGCGATGTGTCCATGGAAGGACAGGGAGGGGTCAAAATGGATCCCTAGGTATTTATAGGAGCAAACTTGTTCGAGTGGGAATGAGGACCCAGAGTAAATGAGGAGTTTGAAGTTGCAGGACTTGTTTTGGGGATGAGTGAAGAACATGGTTTTTGTTTTTTTAAGATTTATCACCAATCTATGTTCCTTGAACCAGCCCTCGGCTTCAGTGAAGGACTTCTGCAGCGAGTCCTGGAGGGCAGTAGGGTTACGACTTGAGGCAAAGATGACTGCATCATCAGCGTACAATAGAATGTTCCCCGAGCAAGAGCGTGGAAGGGTGTTAAGATAAAGGGAGAATAGTAAGGGGCCCAGAATGGAGCCCTGGGGAACCCCAGAAAAGATGGGACAGATGTCTGAGTAGGTCCCATTAATTTTTACATGCTGTGAGCAGTCAGACAGATAACTGGTGCACCAGGAGATAGGCCCAGCAGCAAAACCAGAGAGACTAAGGGCATCAAGAAGGAGGGGGTGGGAGACAGTGTCGAAAGCTTTCGAGAGGTCAATGAAGACAGCACCAGCCAGAGACCAGTGTCTAAGGAGGTGGAGAAAGTTGGAGAACTCTAGGAGGGCTGTGTTGGTACTGTGGCCGCTCGGAAGCCATGCTGCTCAGGACAAAGGACATTGTAGGTGGAGAGGTAGTCAGAGATTTGAGAGGCCACCACTTTTTCCAAGGCCTTGGAGAGAGAGAGAATGGAGATCGGTCGATAGTTTCCAGCCACAGTCCTATCACCACCTTTAAAGATAGGGGTGACAGTGGCGACTTTCCAGGCAGTTGGAACCTTCCCAGGCAAAGAGAGTGGTTGATGAGGCATGTGATCGGGGTAAGGACTGTGACTAAGACCAGCCATAGGATACGGATCCAGGGTGTCACTGCCTGTACTATTACTCTTGAGGGCAGTGATAAGGTGCGCCTCTAAGTTCTTGGGCAGAAACACGGCGGAGGAGAAAATAAGGAAGCGAGAAAGATTTACGGCAGGTGCTGGGGAGGAGGTCAAAAAATTTGTAGGAGGATAAGGCTAAGGTCAGTGAATGAGGTGTTGAGGTGGTTGGCTATGAGGGCTGGGTCTGAGGAGATCACACCATATGTTGATCTGGGTGGGTGGGGAGTGTGCACTCCCATTAACTGTTTAATGTTATCCCAGAAGGTTCTGGGATTCTCCATGAGGCAGTGAGTGAGGACCGATGGTGCTCAGACTTGGCCTTTCTGATGGCCAGTGCACTTGTTTGAGGCGGCAGCATATAACCGCCTGTCATTGGGCGGCCAGTCTCAATGGCACGGTGCCATAGGTTGTCCCTATGTTTGAGCTGGTGGATCAAAGCTGGGGTAACCAGGGGCATTCTTCCTTTTAGAACAGCGGGTCATACTTAATATACCCAGAATAATTCATACAAAATTCAGATGTAGAAAATTCAAAGTTAAAAAAATCAATAAATATTGTTTACTTTCTTGGCGTGGTACTGTCACTATGTGCATAAGTGCTGCATGCTGATTTAGCTGCCTTAAGTATCTTGTTATCTGGTGTGTAGTTGTAACAGTCAGTGTCAATGTTCATTTTTGCACACATTATTGATGAGATGGTGTTGTTTGATAATCTCCCCCTGTTGTCATCTTGGATTTTTCTGAGCATACTGAAAGATCTCTCAGCTGCAGCATTACTGTGTGGAAGACTCAGCACTGTCAAAGCCAGTGAAGACAGATTTTTAAATCTTCTGGTGTTTGTTCCTGGTGCTGTTAACTGTTCCATGGAAAGCCAGTAGGCATCAAGAGGCATATTAGAAGTACAGGGAGGTAGCTCTTCCTGTGGTGTTAGGGTAAAGTCCAAGATGTCTTCATGTAATGCAGGTTCATCTTTGCAGGTATTGAATTTCCTGGCCAGCTGCAGAACAGATTGTGGCTCAATGTTTTCCTTTAGCTGTGGATTTACAAATCCCAGAGTCTGCAGTGTTTTGTTATGAAATGGAAAATTCTTTAGGAGGCTTGTAGTCACTTCACTGTAAAAGTTTGTGAACAACACTTCGGCTTTTATCACAGGGTCTGCTGTACTATTCTGAAACATAGCTGTCAGCTTGGGAGTCTTGCTGTTATCAGAGCACAGTAATTTATGAGTATTTGTGCTCATGTGATGAGCAACATAATTCTTACCCCCAGTTAAAATGCTGAAATGTGAATTGCAAAGGCTACAGAAGGCAAACGTGTCTCCTCTCTCGCTTTTCAAAATCCAGCAGAAATCCCCGGACCAGTTCCTCTTGAACTTGCAGCTGTATTTCTTTTTCTTTGGAGTTGCTGCTTTCTTGGGGGAGTGCAGATGCTTTGACATGCTGCAGGAGAGAAAGAGATAAATACGGAATACACAAACCAGAGCAAGAAATGAAATCCTACCTCAGACACTGTCTCCTTTTTACTCACTGCCCAAGCCATGTAATTAAAAACTAATGAGGTGATAACTACATTCAGGATATGCTGCTAGCACTAGTGATTAAGAAAAGATCTGCTTAACAATACACGCTTACACGCTGGCACTTTACTGATTATCTTTTAATTAAACAGTTGAGCGATTAGCTTTGCTGATAAAAGTTAAGAGAGAAGCTTTCAAGGAAGATTGATTTTATGACTGTTAGCAAGTCGGGAGAATGTGATTCCCGTGTTGGGGGGGGGCAGGAGAACAGTAAAAAAAATGGGACTCTCTGGGCCAAAACGGGAGATATCACATGTATGCTCATTATGGACAGAGTGTTTATGAGCCTTCACTACCTCCAACTCCCTCTCCGGGTAAAGAATGTCAGGTGTAAGGGAAGGTTTACAGATAACAGATAACCTTTTCCATGGCATACTAAATGAGGTCGGGGGGGATTTTAGTTGCTGCTTCCAAGCTACGTAGATAGTGGTTTTATAACTGTAATGAAGCAATGTATTGTGTGTGTCTTGTTATGAAAATTCATTGATGCATTGTAAAGGTATAAGACGTGTTTCTCTCTGTAAAGCTGTTTCTAAAGATACTATCTGTAATGTAACATTTTTGTTTGACTTCTCAATAAAAAGATTAGAGATTAACTTCAAAATAAATAAATAAATCTTTAGCAGTACCCACAAAAGTCAAGAATGGATTCCTATCTCTTTAGATTTTGGGGGTGATCCAGGTTGCAGTGTTCTGTACCTTGGCAGGATCAGTGCAGATGCCATGCTCTAAGGCAATGTGAACAAAGCATTTCACAAATGACTGGCAGAATTGTCATTGGGCTATCAAGCATTTTAGGACGTTCAGTGGTAGTTAGCACCATTAATAGCAATAGTGTGCCATGGCATTTGTTACCACAGTACTGATAGTGATTGCAACTGCTCACAAAGTATTAAGTTACATAGAAAGAGAATGTGTCATCAGAAAAGGACTGGTAAGCCCATCTAGTCTGCTTTACTTTCCCTGCCTAACACTACACCCTGGACTCTATTTGGTCACAGGTGTCCCTCCATCCCTCCTTCCTTACCTGTATTTATTATATCCATGTGCCTGCCCCACACATGCTTGAAACTCCCCACTGTCTTCCCCCACACAACCTCCTCTGGCTGGCTGTTCCAGGCATTTACCCCTCTTTATCTGAAGATGTATTTTCTCACATCCTTCTTAACCCCCCAAGCTTCATGGCATGTCCCGATGTTCTAGTGCTCCTCCTTATATTTAAGAGAGTTCCCTCTTGAACATCGTTCATCTCCATGAAGTACTTATAGATTTCAGTTAAGTCCCGTCTTGCTTTCCTCTCCTTTAGGGAGTACATGTTAAGCTCTCACAGCTCATTCTTGTATGGTTTGTCCTGCTAGAGATTCACCCCATGCACCCCAGCATGCTGTTCACCTTGCCTACTGTCCAATTACACTGACCTACCACCTTGAGATCTTCAGATATGATTACCTCAAGGTCCCTTTCTGCTTGATAATGTAAGTACCACTCATTCTTATACCTAGCCAATGTGTTTCCCCACTCTAGGTGCATGATATTGCACTTTTTGTTATGGAATCCCAGCTGCCACTCCCTTGACCACTCCTCTAGTTTCCCCAAATCTCTTTGAATTTTCTCAACCCCTCCTGCATGTCCACCCTACTGCAGATTTTAGTATCATCCACAAAGAGACACATTTTCCCCCCTAGATCCTCAGTAATATCAATTATGAAGGTGCTGAAGAGGACAGGGCTCAGTCCCAATCCCTATGGCACTCCACTGATCACTCTCCCAACCTCTGAGTTGCTGCCATTTACCACTTCCCTCTGCCTTCTGTCTTTCAACCAGTTTTATACCCATCACACCCCATTCTCTCCCACCCCCAGGTTGCTAAGTTACTTTATCAGCTTCTTGTGTGTAACAGTTTGAAAGGCCTTACTAAAATTCAGATAGATCACATCCACTGCCTCCCTTGATCCACCTCCCTTGTTTATTTATGACTTTGTTTACCAGGTAAGTGCACTGATCCAAGGGACCATTTTCAGGCATGACCTTGGGCTATGAGGCATGAGTAAAGAAAAAATAAATTAGAACAAATTGTACAAATATTAACAGACAGTGATAACAACAAATTACAGTCGCACGTGATACAATAAAATAAGCAGGCAGTAGTGACAACAAAATTACAATTGAAATAGCAGAGGATATAACACAGTCCAGTGATCAAGGAGCAGCACCAATTGACCCCCCCCCCCACTCAACATTAGCAGCATACCTAATCAGTCGAAATAACTAACTGGAGAAGGGGAAAGGAGAAGGAAAAAAGTCAGTGCAAGGGGACAAAGCAAGGGGTGGGGTGGGGCAACAGTCACAGGAGAGGAGCCAATATTTAAGCTTACATTTAAAGGAGTGGTGTGTATTAGAAGATCTGAGAGTTGCTGGAAGCCTGATCCAGAGTGGGGGGGCAGCTACTGACAGAGCATTACTGCCCATCTTAGTAGGGATTCTAGGAGTTTCAAAGGGAGGGTCAGCCAAGAATCAAAGACACCTTGGTGTTGGTCAGTGCTTGCAGAGGGCAGAGAGTGGGGGAAGAAGGTCCACATCTTATTATGGAGTCAATGATGCATCCTAGGGTAAAATCGAAGTGATCTTGCAAGGATAGCCAGCCTAGAGAGTGGTAATGGTCACAGTGATGAGTGTAATAAGGGACAGACAGGGCAAAGCAGCAAATACTATTGTATACAGATGAAAGTCTGGTGAAGAGGGTGGTAGTGATGCAGGTGTAAATTGGGGAACAATAATCCAAGATAGGGAGACGGTTATCTCTGGCAATGGCCAAGCGGGCCTCAGCAGTTAGGTAGGGTTTGATGCTATAAGCAGCACTGAGCTTCTGATTGATCCTATGGACTACAAGGTCAATATGGTTAGTGAAGGAGAGGGTGGGATCCAGTGTAACCCCTAAGTATTTGAAATTAGGAATGATATCAAGGGCAGGCCATCAGGAGGGTATATAGGAAGGGGGGATTAGCTTTTTGGGTCCTGGTAAGGAATGGCTTAGGCCCAAACAGCATTGCCTTGGTCTTCTTGGAATTAACCAACATAAAATTATCAGTAAACCAGTTGTGGGCAGTGCAGTAGTTTGGGGGTAAGAACAGAGGATAAATGGGGAAGGAATTTGGCACTGTGAAAGATAACAAGGTCATTAGCATAAAGGAGGGATTAGCAGGTTTTAAGAATATCGAGAAGAGTAGAGGGCCAAGAATAGAGCCCTGGGGTATCCCAATAGAGATCATCTGGCCAGGAGAGGTGGCAGAGTCTATACAGACTGACTGAGAGGTAGCTTTGAAACCAGTTTGCAGTCGCAGAGGAACATCATAGTGAGAGTAGTTTGGAGAGGAGGAAAGAGTGGTTTACCAGATCAAAGGCTTTAGAAAGATCCACAAAAACTGCACCAGTAACACACCCTTGGTCCATGTTAGAGAAGATGTGGTCAGCGAATAGGGCCAAGGCAGTGGTAGTACTATGGTGTTTATGAAAGCCATGCTACTGGCTGCATAGAAGATTATGTTTAGTAAGTTTCTCAGATAACTTCTGTAAAGCCTTTGATAAACTTCTGCACAAAGAACTGATTGAGGTTATGATTGCTGCTAAAATTCTGCACAATATAATAAATTGGGTCAAGGCCTGGTTGAGAGATAGAAGACAGAGGGTGGTGGTAAATGGAGTAAAATCTGACTGGGAGAATGTTACTAGTGGGGTTCCTTAGGGATCAATATCGGGACCTTGCTTATTTAATTTATACATCTCCTCTATTGAGTGTAAATCCCTAAACACTTGGATGACCAAGTTTGCAGATGATTGCAGGATAGGGGGCATAGTAAATTACATAGAACAACAAAATAATGTACAACTTACTCTGGATAGTTTGGATCATTGGACCAACCAGTTTAAATTGCTATTAAATACTGCTAAATGTGCAGTTATGCATTTGGGAAAAGCAAATAAAGCTTCAAAATATAAACTAGCAGGAAATACACTACAAAGCGATACAGTTGAAAGAGATCTAGAGGTGATGGTAACTAATGATTTAAGTTTCAGTTCACACTGTGGGCATATACTGTAATTAAGAAGGCAAATCAAGCATTAAATTGCATATTTAGACATATTGGGAGTAGGGATAGCAAGGTGATCCTGCCACCTTACCAGGCCATGGTTAGACCACATCTGGAGTATGGTGCACATGTATGGTCACCATACATAAGGTCAGGCATCAGGAAGTTGGAGGGTGTACAGAGAAGAGCAACAAAAAGAATTAGAGGGATGGAGAATAAAAGTTTCCAAGAGAGACTTCAAGAATTGAGTTTCTATGCATTACAGTATAGAAGGACTAAGGGGGATATGTGTATGATTTATAGGGCACTGCAGGATAAACAAATGAGCAGCAATTTCAGCCTTATAGTCATAAGCGAATATGGTTATGGGAGCAGAAGACATAGGTTACAATCAGAAACGGATAAATGGAGGATGCTCAAAAGAAAAAACTGAAACTGGTTTAGTCAGATGTGCATAGAACTGTGGAACAGCTTACCAAAGGAAGTAGTAGATAGTGAAACTAGGGACACTTTTAAGATTAGACTGGACAACTTTTAAAAAAACAAATTTGATGCAGTATAAAATTGAACTTATGGCAAGCATTAATGAAGTAAGTCTAGTAGCTTGTATACATCTATAAAATCTATGAAACTGGCAGTGCACCACTTTTTTGAGGAGCTTGCTAAGATGGGGAAGAATAGATATAGGCCAGCAGTTGTCAGTAGAGAGGGGGTCACCATCTTTAAAGATAGGTACCACTTTAGCAGATTTCCAGGGCATAGACATAGTAGAGGTGTACAGAGCAAGATTGAAGATGAAGGTAAGAGGCTTAGCATTCACTGGGGAAACAAGTTTAAGGAAAACAGGGGAGAGGCCATCTGAGCCTGGGCTACCCCAGTTGGGTAAGCTCCTTAATAATTTATAGGTGTGGTTAGGTGATATGGCCTTGAAATAGAATGGGGAGGTGAGGGAGGTGGCCAAAGGATAGGGGGTGGGTGGATGAGGGGGCAAGGGGAGGTTGGGAGAAGCACAAGACATCTGACAGGAGGAATGGTAAGGAGGAAGTTTGCTGAGAAAGGCAGACAGATCAGAGAATTTTTGATTGAAAGCTAAAGCTACTTTAGCAGGGTTGGTAAGAAGACCAGAAGGAGAATGTAGGTAGATATTGGGGCTGTTAGTGTGTGGATAGAAAAGGGAGCAAATAGAGTCACAAAATTTCTTGAGGTTGCCAAAGTTCACTGTCTGCAGGTTAATGAAGAAGTTCTGCTTCAGCATTCTGGTCAGATGCTTGCATCTGTTGTGAAGGTATCAGTACTCATTCCACAGGGTAGGGGTGGGGGACAGTTTCTGGGCAATCCACTTATGGTCCCTTTCCTTCATGAAGGAGCTGAGATCCTTAGTAATCCAAAGTGTACAACCTCCATGAACTCGCTGGTAGTAATGGGGAAGTAGAGGTCCTGAATATCCAGGAGAATTTTAGTGAAGAGGGTAACAGCCAGAGTTACATCAGAGAGAGCATAAAGGCCTTGCCAGCTTATTGCCCTAGCATCTTGTAGAAGAAGGGAAGTGTCACTAAGATTAAAATTGTGAAATGATAGATATTTTTTGGGGGGGGGCAGGAGGCTTAGAGGACCAGATAGCATAGGTAGGGAAGGGATCACTCAAAGAGTCAGATAGTATGCCAGTTTGAATGACCTGGTTCCCACAATTGGTGATTACCCAGTTGATTAGGAAGTGGGTAGAGGTGTGATGATTTATCCTGGTAGGCATGGCGATGATTTGCAGCTGATTGTGCTGCTTGAGCAGATTAGCGTAGTCAGGTTCATGAGCACTCTGCCAGCTGAGGTTAAAGTCACCAAAAAAGATAGTTTCCCTAGGAGGGGAGAGAGATCCTAACCCTGTAAGCAGGCTTTGTAGGCCGGGCACACCCCCGTTCAGAGGGTTGTAGCAACAACCCAGGTAGAGATTTTTGGAAGTGCCTAAGGTAACTTCAGCAATAAGCCAGTCACTGGGGGATTCTCTGTCAGCACAGAGGGTGGTAGAGGTAGAAAGTGGTTCCCTGACCAGGATAGCTACACCACCATCCATTTTCCTGCCAGGTCTGTCTTACTGCAATATAGTGAAACCAGCATGGGCATTAGCATGCTGCAGCTTCAGCTAGGTCTCCGTAAGGCAGTGTATGTGGGGATTGTAGAGGGGAAACTCAGGCTTCGAGGTCAAGGAATTCAGCAGGGAGGCTGCATATGTTCATGTACGTGATTTTTAACCCAGGAGCATTACCCAGCACTACAGGCAGAAGAGATAGAGGTGTTTACAGGACAAGGGTTAGATTCAGTATCCCTAACAAAAGTAGCAGGGAAAAGATGGGGTGATAGGAGCACAGTGTTCTTATGAGTGAAGGGGAGAAAGAAAGGGAGTGTAGGAAGAATCCTAGCAAGCGCTGCTCAAGGTTGGGGAGAAAGGTGAAAGAGGGGGGTACCAAGCAGGGTATCTACCCAGTACAGGCAAGGAGGGAGGGGATGGGGAGTGAGATGTTTCAGCGAAGTGCAGGAGGGTGACCTGGTCTGAGGATAAGATAGTGGCACAGAAATCAACTAATATTAGGGTCCTTAGGAGAGATACAGCCACAACGGGCAAAATTAGGGACTTCATCATGAAGAATATGAGGTGCTGGAGTACACAGAAAGACAGAAAGACAGAGAACAGCAGGACTGGTAGAGAGAGGAACTTGACCAGTGGCAAGTGAGTAAAGGGAGTGAAAATAAGGTGGAATGTGCTTTTACAAGAGAAGACACAGAGGGCAGTGGGTGAAAAGGGAGGAGACTTTGTAAAAAGTCTATTTACAGAATGCTGGGGATGGGAGAAAATTCAAAGGAAATAGTGGGGAGGAAAGAGCTGAAAGCTCGATGTAGGAGACAGGGAGCTACAGACTTTAGAGGGCTACAGACCACAACCAATATGGGGCAGTAAGACCTATGGGCTGTCCAATCAGGGCTTGGATGGCAGTAGCAGAGGAGAAGGGCAGAAGCTACTCAGTGAGCTGTACCTGGGTGTTTGGCAGTGGTCAGGAGGAGAGGGGACAGCGGCAGAGCAGAAAGCCATGTCCCTGGTACTGGAGATCCACTGTGGGTGCTCCTGCCTGGTCCAAGGCCACCACCTGATACAAAGAGGGAAAATGGAAGGAGAGCTGGTTATTAAAAAGGGCTGGAAATGGTAGGAGGGGAGCAGTCAGAGAATAGAGACAGGGAAACAGCAGGGGAGTTTGAGTAGAAGGTGGATTGATGTGTGAAAGTTGGGAGGGCTGCAGAAAGTGGGCTGGGGGGCTAGCAGGAATGAAAGCAGCGAAGTTGAAGAAAACAGGCAGAGTGAAGGAAAAAAACTTTCAAGATATGGCAGTAATCACTTCATATACATTAATGCAGTACACAGTTTTTAAAACTGTTACAAATAAATGCATCAGCAGTTTAACATTTCCACAATCACATTCAGGGGAGAAAGACTGAGAGACAGAGGCAGTTAAAAATCAAATTCAAAAGGAATAGCAGGGAGGAAAGAGCCAAAAGCTTGATGTAGGAGACAGGGAGCTACAAATGTTAGAGGGCTGCAGTCCACAGCCAATTAGGGGCAGCAAGACCCACAGGCTGTCCAATCAAGGCTTGGATGGCAGTAGTGGAGGAGAAGAGCAGAAGCCACTTGGTGAGCCATACCTGGGTGTTTGGCAATGGTCAGGAGGAGAGGGGACAGTGACAGAGCAGAAAGCCACACCCCTGGCACTAGAGATCCACTGTAGACACTCCCACCAAGTCTGAGGCCTGAAAGAGGGAATAGGGAAGAAGAGCTGGTTATTAAAAAGGGCAGGAAAAGGAAGGAAGGGAGAAGTTAGAGAAAAGAGACAGGGAAATAGGCAAAGAAATCTGAGAGATTTGTTTGACATAACTTCCCCCCTGTGAAGCCATGCTGCCAATGGTCCTTCAGCTCTTATATCTCCAGGTACTCCATCACTCTCTCCTTCGGCAAGGACTCCATTATCATCCCCACTACTGATGTGAAATTGATTGGTCTGTAATTACCGGCTTACTTCCTGTTGCCACTCTTGTGCAGTGAGACGTCGCCCTGCATCCTTTCTTCTTGAACCACCACCATCTCCAATGACATGCTAAACAGCATTGCCAGAGGGGTGGCTAGCACCATACTCAGTGCACATTGCAGTGATGTTGACCACTATTGCATCAAAGTGCACTGAAGCAATCACTATCATTATTGTTGGCCATGGCTACAACTGTATTCCTCCAGTGTCTTAAGTGCTTTCATAATGTGAGCCTTGGTGATTGATATCTCATACTACACTCTCCATCAGCTGGTAAAACATGGCCAGGGGGGTCCAAGTGATGGTGGGCAGAGCAGGGATAATGCTCAAGGGAGGGGTAGGGTTTGCAGGCAGTTAGAGGCAAAAGGTGGGGAAGAGGGTGGCAGAGTAGTAGTGTTAGGAGACTTTATACTTAAGGGGATCAGGTGGGGAGGGAGAGGAGAATGACACAGTCAGATATGGGTAGAATCAATACCAGGCTTAATAGCAGGTAGTGCAGTGCAGGCTTTGCTCAGGTGTGTCAGGGGTGAAGAGTAAAACCTCATGTGGTGGTGCATTTAGGCACCAATGACCAGGGGGATAGTCCGGTAGAGTTGGTTAAGGAGAAATTTGAGGAACTAGGGAAGTTGTGCATTGAGGTTTGGTGTTCGGTGGCCTTCTTAGAAATGCTTGTGTCACACGGGGCGAGCAGTGCTAGGAAGGACAGGATTCATGAGTTTAACTCTTGACTGGTGTGATAGTGTCACTTTCATGGATATTGGCTGGTGGGAGATTGGGGGAACACATGGGTCAACAGTGATCTATATGCAGCGGACAGATTGCACTTGAGTAGGGTTGGGCAGAGGGTCTTGAAGCAGAAACTGCAGGAATACATAGTTTACAAGGGGTTTTTAAACTCAGAAGGGGGAGGAAAGTGTGAAGCTAGTGTGCAAAGTTGCTAGGTAGGTGAGCTGAATGAGCTGACTCCTCAAGACAGCAGTGTTTGTAACGAGTGTGAGCCACAAGGGAGGGGTCAGGTAGAGGGGGCATAGGACAGGGAGAAAGTGGGTACTGGGTGGAGGGTAGCCTCCTTGAATGTAAGGAGCCTGAGTAACAAAGTAGCTGAGCTACAGGCTCTCTTAATTATAGGGATGGTGGACATTGCAGCCATCACAAAGACATGGGCGAGTCAACACCAGGATTGGGATCTGGTGATTCCAAGGTACAGGGTTTATCAGAAGGACAGAGGGGTGTAAAAAGGGAGAGGGGTAGTGATTTATGTAAAGAATGGGGTTAGATGCATAAGAGATGAGGGGAAGGAGGGGAAGATGGAGGCACTGTGGATGCAGATCCTGGATCCAAGGGGTAGGAATTGAGGTTAGGGGTGGTGTACTGGTCACTGGCACAGTCAAAGGAGTTGGATAGGGAGTTGGTGGATCAGATTCTATGGGTATGTAGTAAAAGGGGGGTGAGGTGATCGTGGGGGATCTCAGTCCACCTGGGGTGGATTGGGAAACCCAAACCAACTCTAGTGCCAGGGAACAGGTAGTTCTGGATGCTTTCCAGGATAGCCATCTGGTACAGATGGTTGGTGAACCAACCCAGCTGAGTGATACATTAGACCTGGTATTATCAAATGGGGAGATGGTGAGAGAGCTATAAGTGGAGGACCCACTAGCTGAGAGTGACCACCTTTCAGTGTGGTTCATGCTCAGCATGAGCAGTGAGGTGGTGGGGTCAGCAACAAAATTAGTGTACTTCAGATGGGTGGACTTTAGGAGGGTGAGGTAAATGCTGAGAGGGTGCTTTGAGGCGATTGGGTCAGAGATAGATGCACGACAGAACTTGGATATCATAAAGTTAGGGCTCAGGGAGGCTGCAGAAGCATGCACCATGACTCTGAGCAAGAAGAACAGGGCTAAGGTGCCATGCTGGATGACCAGAAGTGTGTTGGCAGGGGAGAAGCCCAAGATAGTGGCTTTTAAAAGACTAAAAAGAACCGGGAGGGAGGAGGACAAGGAGATGCATGTAAGGAGGTCCAAGGAGCTATCCAATTTAGTACGAGAGGCCAAGAACTCCAAGGAGCTGAGGCTAGCTCGGGGCATCTGGGAGTGAGAGAAGGAATTCTATAGATATGTAAGTGAGAAAAGGAACTGTAGGGACCATATTGTCTGGATCACTAAGGGCATGGGGTGGTTAGAGAAGGAGGAGGAACAGGCAGAAGTACTGAATGAATACTTCTGCTCCGTTTTCACAAAGGAGGTAGGAGTCCCGCTACCTCCAAGGACTGGGATGGTGGGGACAAGTGTGGAGGAGTTACTGACAAAGTGATTCTGGAAAGTATGGTATTGGAAGGTCTGAAGGCACTTAAGGTGGCTAAAGCACCAGATCCTGATGGCATTCACCCTAGGGTGTTGAGGGAGATGGCAGAGGGGTTGGACAGGCTGCTTGCTGACCTGTTCAACACTTCCCTGGACACAGGGTGTGTGCCACAGGACTGGAGATTGGCTCATGTGGTGCTTATCCTCCAGAGCGGCCCAAAGGACGAGCCTTGTAATTACAGATCTGTCAGTCTCACTTCCATAGTAGGTAAACTTATGGAAGCAATCTTGAAAGAGAGACTGGTAACCTTCCTGGAGGTCAGTGAGCTCCAGGACGGGCAGCAGCATGGTTTCATCTCTGAGAGATCATGCAGACCAACCTAATAGAATACTATGACTGGGTCACAAAGAAGTTGGACAAGGGCCATACAGTGGATGTCCTATATTTGGATTTCAGCAAGGCCTTTGATTCGGTCCCTCATGGGTGGCTAGGGATAAAACTGAAATATGTAGGGGTGGGTGCTAAGATGGCTAACTGGATCAAGAATTGGCTGGAAGATAGACTGCAATGGGTGGTTGTTGGGGGGGATCTCTATCTCCTAAGCCAGTGACCAGCAGTGTGCTGCAGGGCTCTGTGCTGGGGCCGGTGTTGTTTGGTCTGTTCATATCAGATATTGCACATATGGTTGGGAGCAAGATCAATTTGTTTGCTGATGACACCAAGATGGGGGCTGTTGTGGATGACATAGAGAAGTGGCAGAAGCTACAGCGTGACCTAACCTGACTTGAGTGGTCAGCAAGGTGGCAGTTGGGGTTTAACTCATTGTCTCCTAGAAGATGCCTGTAGTTGTCAGTAAAATACACTGGTGTGTGCTGAGGATGCATACAAAAGTCAGCTATTGACTTTCTGCGTGCTCTTGCAATGTCTGGAGACGTCACTTATATATTTTAATATACAAGATAACAGAATATAATAAATATTCGATTGCATAGCACTGTTGAAAAGGTAATTTTGTGCTGAACAACGTTGCCACTGATATTTTGTATATATCATATATACATTAGGAGTTAATTGCATTTGTTTATGGTATGGTGTGTGTGGCTTATGCTGCCTATTTTAGTGAAATTTTTTTTTTTTTTTTGCTGTTTCAACCAGCATAGAAAAAAATGAAATTACACATTATTTGCATACCACCATTGGAAAGGTAATTTTGTGCTGAATAACTTTGCCACTCATACTTTGTGTCTAGCACTTACGGTTCTTCAGCTATTAGGATTTGTTTGTGGCATGCTGACTATAGCTTGATTTTGCTTAGAAAGGCCCAGGATTCATTGTTAACAGTATACAGGAGACAAGTGGTGCAACTTCAGAGAGCTCCTGTGGAGGCAATGAGTTAATGCAAAGAAGTGCAAAGTTATGCACTTTGTGGCAAAGAACTCAAGGAGGGAATATTGGCTGGGTGGGGTGTGGTTAGGTGTCACTGAGGATTAGAAGGATCTATGGGTCAAAGTAATGGCAGCATGAACAACTCTGCTCAGTGCAGGAAGACTGCTGCAAAGGCTTATAGGATGCTGGTGTGCATTGTGCTGGAGTTCTCATCCAGGCACAAGGATGTGATCCTGTCCCTGCACAGGTCCTTGGTCAGGCCGCAATTGGAGTACTGTGTGCAGTATTGGCACCCGTATCTGATGAAGGATATCAGGATGCTCGAGGCAGTGCACCATAGGTCGACAAAAATTATTCAGGGGATGGAAAGCAGAACCTACAAAGAAAGGCTAAGCCACTTGAGTTTATTTATTTTTATTATTTATTGGGTCTAGGATTACAATACGTTTGAGCCAGGACTCTTTTACAAAGGTTCCATGTCAGGTTACAATTCAAAACATAAGACATGTAAGTCAGATTACAAACTCAGTACACAGGACAAGGTTACAAAAGTGTAAGCTAAACAGAGCTACAAAGCATCTAAAAAACAAAACAAGTTTTAGAGGCTAGGTTACAAGGAGATAGCGGACAAGGTGTAGAGAGGATAGAGGACAAGAGAGAGAGAGGAAGAGTGGGGGAGTGGAGAGCTATAGAGGAGGGTCGCAGCCAGAGGCATTGTCATAGACTTAACATGGGGAAGTGCGTGCTAAGGGGTATTCAAGTGCTAATTGGAGACAGAACCGCATAAGCTTAGGGAAATATTCATGGAGTCAGCTAGTGGAGGCAGTCATGGGAGTCAGAGGCAGTGAGAGAGAGGCATAGCCTTGATTTAAATGCACCAAGGGTAGGAGTGGAGGAGATGTAACTGTTTAGACCATTTAGCCAGCTGGGTGCCCTGTAGGCAAAAGATCTTTGACCTTGTGAGGTATAACAATGTGGAACCTGCAGGAGCTGTGATTCAGACCCCCTGGTTGAGCGGGGGTTATTGCTAGGGTGCAGGAGTGCAGACACTCCAGGGGGCGTAAGACCCATAGTTATTTTCTTCACCATGGTGCAGGTTAGGTACTTTATATGACTGGTGAGCTGCAGCCATCCATTTTGTGCATAGAGGTCGCACTTATGTGTGAGGTGGTGGGATCCAGTGAGAAGTTGGCAGGCCTTATTGAGGGAGGTGGATATGCATCTAAGAGTGGTAGTGGGGGCAGAGCCATAGATGATAAGCCCATAGTCAATAATGGAGACAACAGAGCTCTGAACGGTGACAGTCAGGGCTTCTGGAGTAAGATGTTGCCTATGCCGGAAGAGAGGGCAAAGGCAAGTATTTGCTGCTTTGGCTACAGAGTCAGTGTGGGAACTATAAGTTAGATGAGGGTCTAGAGTGATCCCAAGGTATTTAAAGGCTTGAACCTGTTCCAGGGTGACTCCATGCCTGGTTTTGATAGTTAAGGGGTGCAGCTTATGCTTGTTATAAGAGCTGCTGAACATCATAGACTTTGTTTTCCTATTATTGAGGACCAGATAGTGGTTTGAGAACCAATTTTCAACAGATGTGAAGCCAAGCTGAAGGTTGTCTTGTAGAAGCTTAGGATCCTTGTGGGAGGCAAGAATTACAGCATCATCTGCATAGCGGATGATTGTTTCAGAACAAGAATTTGGAAGGGAGTTCAGGAACAAGCTGAATAGTAGGGGGCCCAAAATGAATCCCTGGGGGACACCTGAGCGAAAAGAGTGGACATTTGCAATTTTTACTCTTTGAGACCGGTTCTTCAAGTAGCTTTTGAACCAGGCAGTGGAGTCAGGAGAGAGCCCAGCTTTCGGAAGTTGCACAAGCAGTAGGTGGTAATGGACAGTGTCGAACGCCTTAGTCAGATCAATAAAGACGGACCCAATTAACTGACCATTGTCCAGTGAGCAGTGAAGAATGCGAAAGAATTCCAGTAGGGCAGATAAAGTGCTATGTCCTTTCCTGGAGCCATGTTGTACACCCTGGAAGAGATAAGAGATAGCAGGGAAATGACTGAAACTTTCAAATACTTGAGGTGGCACAGATGGGTTGTTTAAGCTAAGGAAGTGAAGTGACACAAGGGGGAATGGGCTAAGATTGGAGGGTGGCAGATTCAGGAGGGAGACGAGGAGGCATTATTTCACAGAGAGGGTGGTGCTGAAATGGAACACTCTACTGGAGGAGGGGGTGGCATGCAGGACTGTGGAAAGTTCCAAAAGGGCATGGGACAGGGCAGGGGCTGGGAAAACAACACTGAGCAGTTTCGGAGGTGAAGGGGGTGGGTGGGCAGCTGCAATATAGGGTGATAGCGGTGCTTTTGAGCAGACTTGATAAACCATGAGACCTGTTTCTGCTGGCAAGTTTCTTATGTTTGAATGGCACGAACACACAATCTGTGGCACAGGCATCCATTCAAACTGATAGAAATCAAAGGGCAGATGACTGTCATCTTCTGTTAGTCCTTCTTAGCAATGAGGAACCTGATAGTATCCACTCCTGAGGTCAAAGACAAAAAGAGTAAGTTACTTCATGTCAGATAGCCAAGCTCAACCTCTACTTAGTGCATCACGTATTGGTCAGGACTTGCTTGTTTGTTGGGGTATGGTAGTTATACATCCTGAGAGTGATTTATTTTCTAGCCAAGACAATTGGTGAGGTGTAGGGACTTACTGAATACCCTATAATGTCAGCAGCCATCAGTTCTTACAGCTCTCCATATATCCTCATCATCAGTCAGTGTCAATCTTCAGGATCTCAGCTGACAATATTGGTTATGAGTTAAACATGAAGGAAGAAAGCAAAACGGCGTCCAAAACTGATGTGCCACAGTCAAACATTGTAATCCAAAGCAAAAAAACATACAAGGCACCATTCACCAAGGCATAAAGAAAATCATTTATTTATTCACTTAGAAATGATATGTATGGTACTCCTTTCTCTGGAAAAACTCTGCAAGCAAAACATGTAAAGAAAAGTTTTTGGGCCTCCATGCCATTTTGTGGTTCTGTCTTTCTCCAGTACTCAAGCACATAAGATGTTTAAAATTTACCGGAGCATGGATCAAAGTCATTTACTGACATTTGTGCAAGAGTAACACTTTCCATATCAGCTTAGAGAAGTAGAAGTGTGCAAGGATCCTACCTTTCCTGATGTGATATCTTTTGTGATCTTACATGTCATGATAACCATCACACCCTTGTTGCCTACAGTGGAATTAGTAGGAATGGTCTCTTACTGAATAATCAGGACTTCAGTAAATAACCACCCTTTGAGGTATCAGTGATCCCACTGTAGTGTTGTATACTCTGAGAAAACTCTGTGATAGCAGTCATTGAGCACTCAGCATTAAGTAGGGTCAACATTTCGTTGTCAACTCTGTGAATAACTCCTAAACATCCCTCATGAGCATCAAGCTGTTGTACACATCCTGGAGCAAAGTGTGGATCAGAAAGCACCTCAGGTATTGGGACCTTTAATTCTTGACACACCTGGGCCAGCCTGTCAAACTCACATGGATATGTTCCTAAAAGGATGGGTACTAGATCATGTATCTGAGACATGGCACAAAAGAGCCAAGGTCTCCATAGGTTTTGGGATTTCACTCTTACACACCTCTAGGCAATGCTTGAGCAATGTTTTAACAATAATAGGTATGTACAGACTTCATAATGTAAGGCTTAGTACACACTGATCCAGTCCATGTCCACTAGCAGACAGGCTCTCCTTTTGGCAAAGACAATGGACAAGGCATTTCAGCCACATAAGGTAGACAGAAAGATTTTTCCCTTCTGTCTGGCTGTACATTCTAAGGGTAGGTCTGTTTCAAGAGATCATTCACAGACATTGTAGTGGCTGCTGTCATAGTGTAGTTTTTCATATCTACCTTTAGATTTAATTGTCATGTTGATTGATTCAAGTTGCAGGATATACATTACCAGGGAAAGGAAGTTTGCCCAATAACCCCTGGTCCAACAATGTGAGCCTGTAGCTCAGTGGGAAAGTTCCAAGACAGTATTCTGGTGGGAAGGTGGGGCCAGGTTCAATTCCCAGTCAACAATATTTCTTTCTTGGTAGAATCTGTCAAAGTTTACCTGTAAACCTTAGGTGGATGTCCATGGGTTTTCTATAATTTGACTAGGACATTTAATAAAATGTGGAGTCTTCACCTTAGTAAACCCCTGCCGCATATGAACACCCAGGATATTGCCCCAAGGAATTCTAAATAACAGTATCATTGACCAATGCTGTACCTATGCATGACTCCAATTCACGCTTTTTCCAGGGGTTCTCACACTGGGAAGCATTATGGTATGCTGCACTTGTATTTTACCTTAGCATCAGTGGATGTTGGCACAATAAACTAATTTATTCACTGAGTTGATCTCGTGTGCTCACTTTTTCGCTGTTCTAATCAGCTATCTCAAACTTGATTGTGAAAACTACCTTTGCACAATCTAATAATGGACAAAGATCCTTTGTTACTGTGCAGCAACAATTTGAAATTAACTCTCACTTAGATTATGACATACATTGTCTGCTAACCTATTCAAACAAAACCAGAAAGAGAACTAAAGAGATAACTCCACTAGCACTTGTTATGACTAAGTAAAGTGTCTCTTAATGCTGTAATGTATCTGAACCTTGCTAACTTGCTTTGAAACCTGCTTAATTGCTTCATATATTGAACCTGTCAGCATCAGTGTTGAACAGGGCTCTCTTCTGCAGTTCAGCTACTGCCAATTTCAGGAGCTGTAGTCCGGTGGCATGGTGGTCACTGCAGAACTTCCAGTACTTGCAGGAGTGCATCATGAATCCCACATATGTGCCTCACTGGTCTTCACCCCCACGTGGGGACTTTCTTCTTCACCCTTTAGACAGGGATATTTCTTTTTTATATAAGGACTTTTCTGATGACGTGCCAGTGGACAGAGGTCTGCACTCACTTGTCTGTTTAGCTTTCACTGCTGGCTTTGACTCCAGCAGGAATGATCTCACTCTGTAGGTGTATGCCTGAATGATACTCATTGCTTGTTCCTTGGATGGCAGTTCCATGCAGCACTGAGCCTCTGAGGGTGACTGTCCATGTCCTAAATGAGCTAGCTGGCATGCTTTGCTACAATGTTGTGCAGGCCTTCTTCTCCACTTTTCAGAACAGGTCAAAAACTCAGTGCTGCAAATGTAATCTCCTAACAGACTGCCCCAAATCTCAACTGATTCAGACTTTCTGAGTACAGGATGTTACTAAAATATGACACTCCATATGGACAGAAGATTGACTGACTTTCTGCCCAGACTAGCATTCGCACAGTGTCCCATTCAGCTTCATTGCCCAGCCTGGCTGCTCCATGATAAGCTGTCTCTTAAAGAGGTCATGCCTTGAAGTTCTCTTATCTTCTTGATGGTCTGAATTTATATAGATTTTCCTTGGTAACCATGACTCCATGTTTTAGTCATTAGGGTCAGGAATAAATAAAACATAACTGTGCCCATCAAAATAGACTTTACTTATTTCAATTATGTCTGCTGAATGTCACTCTGGCTACAAAACAACTGAGTGCCTGGCTGACATGAAGCAAGTTCTAGACCTCTTTTCCTATTCTTGAGGTTGGGTGAAGGACATCTTTTGGCATGGGCAATGGCACGATCCTGTTATCTGGTGGCAGCACCAGACCCATGATCAACAATTTTTCCAGCTGGCACCAAAGAAACAAAGACACCATTTTGTTGCTGCCAGCCATCACTAATTCTGATTGGGGACCAAGTGAAGAGCAGCTGAAGTGTGGGAGGAGAGTTCTAGAGCTCTGTGCAGTTGCCATTTGCCTGGGCCTTGAAGGGCCTGAGAAACATAAAAAATTCTGGGAATTTAATGCAGCACTCCTTGAGGAGCTTGACTTTAAAAATTGTTTGCAAGGGGAAAAAGAGATGCATTATTTTTAAACACCTGAAGTTTCTGATGACAAACTTTGAGATGCTTATAATGAATTCATTAGATGTATGGTGATTAGATACAGTCTGCATCAACATAGAAACATAACAGAGATAAAAGAGTAGCTGGACTCACTGACTTTGAGAACAAGATCAAAGAATGCATATTTAAATATAAAGAATATCTTGATGAACTGGCACTACTTTCAAAGATTGAGGGCATGAAATTCTCCGTTAATAGAATGGTGCATAAAAAGACTGAAAACGCCTTATTTACATCAACACTGCTACATGTGAGCAGCTGGAGAGTACCCTAGCTAATTTTTAACACACAAACCAACACACATTTCTGAAAAGTAGAGTCTCAGCTATTAGAACTAAGTCCAGTTATAATGCTTGCCAACTTGGTTGATACATTTCAGGAATTCTGCTCAAAATCACATTCTTCTGTCTTGCACTAGCAAATCCTTCCAGAAGCTACAGCTACCTTCACTCAGGGAGGTGGAGGTCCCTAATTGAAGTACAACTGTGTTTTCCAGCACATGCTATGACTCCAGCTAGGAATTCAGGTAATGATGGTCTGATCACAGACTTCTAAAACCCATCTGGTCCCCATATTGCTTACCACATTTACCATGGCATTCAAAAAGGGTGTACTCTGACATTATAAAATGTTGTGTAATTACCTTCTGATAGAAAACAGCATGGTTCCCCCACTGTCAAAAACACTGAGGGGAATTAAAGAATGCATGGGACAGACATAAGGCAATTCTAGTGGGAGGTAGGTGGGAGTAGGCTGTTGGTAAAACTAGGATCTGCAGCTTATCCGATAGGTAGTGAAATGGGCAGACTGGGTGGGCGAAGCGGTCCTTATCGGCCATCAAAGTCTATGTTTCTATGTTATGAGTCCTATTGTTCTACACCCAGCTGTGTCTGACTCCAGTAAGAGTTTAGCTAATAATAATAAGAATGAATGAATGAATGAATGGATGAATGAAGGAATGAACAAATGAACAAACAAACAAACAAATAAACAAACAAATAAATAAATAAATAAGTCTACCCTACCACTTCTTCCGGCAATTTGTTTCCTATGGCTCCACCACTCTTTCTGTGAAGAACTTTACCACATTCTTACTGAATTACACCCTTCCCCCCAACTAACCCCCAGTAATGCCCTTGTGCAACTACATACCTATTTCCAACAATCAGGTTGCTCTCTCCTTGAGTCGGCATTCAGAGACTACATGTTCAGGGGCTCCAGTTGTTCCTCATAGGATCTGCCCTGCTGGCCCTGAATATTTTTGGTGACCCTTTGCTCTGTTGACTCCAGCCTGTTTATGTTCTTTCTTAGGTGAGGGAAACAGAACTGAGTGCAGATATTACATGGGAAGCCTCACCAGAGAGCTGTAAAGACACAGTATCACTTTACTTCTTGTACTATCAAAACTCCCCCTGATTTAACCCAGCATTCTTGATGCCTTATTGCATTGTCTGGTTTACTGAAGGGATTCACTGATAATGACATTTCAGTCCCTCTTCTCTGATGTTGTGTGAGCCTATTTACTCTCATCCATTACTCCATGCATGTTTTTCCCCTAAGTGCATCACTTCCTGGCACTGGATCTCAACTGCCAGATCTTTGAAATCCTTTTCAGTTTTTCAAGGTCCTTGTGAAGTTTTCTCACCTTTCCTTGCTACCACCTTGATGCAAAGTTCTGTATCTTCAGCAGATACACATTTTTGTCCTGAATAGCTTCCTCTGTGATACTAAGTAACATATTGAATGGCACAGGCCCCAAGACTGATCACTATGGTACCCCACACATGCTCTGCAAACCCAGATTTGACCTCATTTACTAACAATCTGTGTTACTTCCCCAACCAGTTTGTCACCCACCTGACTAGACCCATCTCTAATCCTAAGTCCTCCAATATTTTCAATAGTCTTGTTTGTGGCCCTGAATTAATGGCTTTACTAAAGTCAAAGTAGAGCAAATCTAAACCATGCCATCTATCTATCTCCCCTAGTGGCACATTAAAACTAACAGTATCAGGTTGGTCTGACACAACCTCCCTGGCACAACCCATGCTGCTTGTATCATGCAACCCATTGTCTTCTAAGTAGTGCACCAGACATTCCTTTACTATAGTCTCCATCAGCTTACCTACATTGGAGATAAGACTGACTGGCCTGTAGTTGACTGGTTCCTACCTATTCCATCCAACCTGTGGAGGGGAACAACATCTACAGACTTCCAATCTCCTGGCACTACAGTACTTCAGATTTCAGTGAGCTGTTTAATAGCTGTGTGAAGGGTTCTGCCAGCTTTGAAGTAGAGCTGGGTGGACTGTTCTACGGGATATCCAGACCCCCAGATTAAACCAGCAATCTACAGACCCAGATAAATATGGACTTCACCACAGTAGTCCAGTTCTGGGTCCATGGAAGTGCCATTTGTGCCATTGTGTATATTGTTGCCATGGGGATGCTGTTGGCATGCTCACTCCACATACAGATGGACGGCGACATCCAATCAGGCAACAGATGGTCATGTGATACACTTATGGTATGTAACCATGCTGAGTTGCCAAAGCTGCCCAGATGAGGGGAGGATGGGTCGGAGGAGCACCTTGCTTATTGATGCAGCAGCCGCCAGAAGAGGTTGCTAAAAAGCAAAAAAAAAAAAAAAACACACAAAATAAAAAAAAACACACACACAAAAAAATATATATACATTTTGGAGGGAAGGGAAGAGAAAAGGAGAGAGAAAGGACTTGATTTACTGGTGTGAGGTTGGGGGAGAAAAACTGATCATTGGGAAGGGTGTCAGGTCAGGACTGGGGAAAGAAGAAACCCAGAGGGACTGGGGAGATAGTGGTGGCCTGGATGCTGCCGGGGGGGAGGGAAGCAAAAGGCAGGCAGTGTGGCAGTGTGACTGTGTATATGAGCATGGGCAGGCTGGCAAAATCTTTGACTAGTGGCATAAAGATTCAGAGAACAAAGGGAGAGACTACTAGAGGCCCAAGAGAAATGTTACAGCTACAGAAAATCCCAAATGAAAGTTTTTTCTCTTCTTGACCTCAGACAGTGTAGCTGTATGTACCTGAGCAAGGGAGGGTGTACCGGGTCATAATGTTGCACGCTTAATAGCATACGACATTGTGGTTAACCTGGTACAGTGCTGCACTAGTGAGCGAATGGTGTAATACTGCATATACTGCTGTATGCAATATTGCACCATTCCTACTTTCCCAGGCAGAGGATATGACCTCTGCTGGGAGTGGGTTCTGCCGACCAGCTGCTGTGGCTCAACAGACTGAGCCACAGCAGCAGGGAACCCAAGTAGTGCTTCTGGGACCGGGTGTGATTCCCTGTCACAGAAATTTTATTTTTTCAATCTTTGTGCACTTCCTGACTTGAACCCCCCCTCCTCGGAGTTGAGAATCTATACTGGGGGGGTTGGGGGCACAGACCCCCATAATAGGGGGTGTGGGGGTGGAACCCCTCTTAGAAAAAAGAGATGTGCCTCATGGCAAGGATCATGCTGTATCGGCAGTGCGATTGTGCCATGTGGCATAGTGTGATGCACGGTTATGACCCAGTGCCAGGGAGGGCAGGCAGACGAAATCTTTGACTTGTGCTATTCCAAACCCAGATCCAGAGGAGAGAGGGAGAGACTGCTGGGGGCCCAAGAGAAATTTTACAGTTACAGAAAATGCCAAATGAATTTTCTTTCTTTTCTTGGCCTCAGATAGTGTAGCTGTGTACATGAGCAAGGGTATGCTTGCAAAAACTTTGACTTGTGCCATTTAAGATCCAGAGAAAAAAGAGAGAGAGAGAGACTACTGGGGGCCCAAGAGAAATTTTACAGTTACAGAAAATCCAAAATGAAAGTTTGTTCCTGGATTCAGTGTGGCTGTGTGTACAAGGCAAGGGCAGCAGGCTGGCAAAATAAATCTTTGACTTGTGCCATCCAGAGGGAAGGGAGAGAAACTGCAGGGTGGCCCAAAAGACATTCAACAGTCCCAGAAATCACAAATATTTTTTTTTCCTGGTTTCAGTGTGGCTGTGTGTACAGGACAAGGGCAACAGTGTGCCAAAATAAATATTTGATTTATGCTATCCAGAGGGGGGGAGAGAGACTGCAGGGGAGTATAAGAGAAATTTAACAGTCCCAGAAATCCCAAATAACATTTTTTTTCCCTGGCTTCAGTGTGGCTGTGTGTACAGGCAAGGGCAGCAGGGTGGCAAAATAAATCTTTGACTTATGCCATCCAGAGGGGAGAGAGGGAGACTGCAGAGAGTCCCATGACAAATTCAACAGTTTCCGAAATCCCAAATTTTTTTTTCCTGGCTTTTGTGTGGCTGTGTGTACAGGTCAAGGGCAGCAGGTTGGCAAAATATAGCTTTGACTTGTGCCATCCAATCACAAATCATGATCACTTGTAAATGTTCATTCATGATTTCATGTATTAAAAAAAATACTGTTTATTCAAAAAACATACAAGTTGATGCGCCTGCGCTTCTGGCTGTGACTGGCCCAGGGAATAATCTGACTTTGTGACTCATAGCAGGCTGTTTACACTACAACACAAGTAAAGTACAACTACTGTACACAAGTGTCATCATCATCATCATCATCACTCATTCCCCATTATTCCTCCTTATTATCATTAGTTTTATAGTATATTGTTACACTACGTATAAGCATTAACCAACCCCCAGTTTGGGACTGTGCTGCATGTGGCTATGCAGCAGATGTGTCTGCATCTCCAATTCAAATTATGAGGAACACTTAACAGTTGCTGAATTTGGTCACGTGACAGGAACTGACAATACTGTAGGAGTCAGTCAAGTAATCTTGGAAGGAAGTGATGGTGGACTGCTGTGCTGTTGGTGTGCTGTGTGCAGTCAAGAGTCACAACAGTAAATTTGTTCCTGGTCTTTTTGTGGGAATCATCAGAAGGGCATCACGTTAGTTAGAGGGATCTTTTTTTACAGGCCAGAATACTAAGAAAAAATGGATGAAAGTGTTGTTGTGGTACATTCTATTTCTCAGGTAGGCAGTGACACTGCAAAAGACAGCAATCAGCCTGAAAAGGGACATTAAAATCAAACCCCAACATGTGATTATTTCATGTCTAAGGTTTAATCTTCTAAGCGAATGCTTGAATCCAAAAAAGGTGAATGTCTCAGATCATCATCTGTCCCAAGTAAAAAAAAAAAGTTATGCATTTAAAAAAAACTAAAGGATTGGTGAGTACCACTCATAGAGGCACCCAATGGTATGGAACAATTGCATACTATGTTACTGCCAGTCCCTCACCCTCTTCTTATTCTTCTGAGGTTGAAACCAATGAAGGTAATAAAAATAATGATGAAGAGAATGATCAGGCAGCACAAAGTTTACTGGAGCTGGTAGAAACTGCAGAAAAGGAAGCAACAGGCAGACATATTTTGGATGGGAGGCAGTGGAAATAAAACACAAGAGGAACAGGCCCAGGAAAAATCCTGGGAGGGGGACCCTGAAAAGGTGACCGAGGTGCCATGCCTTCCTGGGAAAAAAACTAAAAAAATAACATCTTTTGTTTGGTCATACTTTTCCATTAGTGCTTTCAATGAGTTGGTAGCAACATGCACTATTTGTGAACAGCCAATCAGAAGGAGTAAAAAGAAAGGAGCATTGGGAACTTCAGCACTGAAATGGCATCCAGACAGATGTCATAACATTACTGAGAACTCCAGTTGTGAGTCTCAAAGAGAAAGTGACAGTGATAGCTCATTACACCTTGGGGAAACTCCCATAGATGGAAGCAGTGGCTGCTCCCACAGCACTATTGAAACACCTCCACCACAATTTCCTCCCATTCAAAGGACTCCTCCTACTGTTACTGAAAGTGACCATGTGTTCAAAAGCCCTCCTCCTTCAAGGGGACAGCATACCATCTCAGAAACATATGAGCTTAAAGCCAAATACACCTTGACTCACCCTGTTGCTGTTACAATAACTCAAAACATTTCAGAAATGATAGCTGCTGATTTGCTACCATATAACATGGTTGAACAAATAGGATTCAGGTGGCTACTTGAGTACCTCAGACCTTGATATAGTATGCTATCACGGAAATACTTCTTGACGACAGGGACTCCAGATCTTTACGATGTCGATTGTAAAAAATTAAGACGTGTCTTGTGCAATGCTGTTGGGAAGGCAGTGCATCTCACAACAAATATATCCGGACAAGCTATCAGCCTGAATTCTTCATGTCTGTCATGGCACATTGGGCATGTTTCGATAATTCATGTGAGATTGGGGACAGTGAAACATCGCAGTTTGCTGTTCTAAGAATGTTTTATTTTCCATCTGAACATACCTCATACAACATCAATGAAGAGCTCCAACAACCAATACAGCAATGGCTCACATCACAGGTACTGTCAGTTGGCTTTATAGTTGCAGATAATGGATCCAACATAAGGAAGGCATTGGAGGAGGGGGGCTTTGTTCACATCCACTGCTTTGTGCATTGCTTAAATTTAATAGTTTACAGTTTTCTCGATAATGACAGGGAGAGTAAGGCTCTCATTAACACTGCTAAAAGAAGGGGAGAACACATGATGAACTTGACCTGCTAGCTGCTCTGCTTAGGAGCTCCTGCCTATCTCCTTAGCAATCCATCCTAATCGGTGTGTAATTGAAGCTATATTTCTTTTAAAACACAAATTATTCTCTGTGCTGCCTATTTGTGAGGATTCTGTGTTTCTTGCACTGCGATCAGTTCTACTTTAGCTTCTATGAAGGCAGAGATGAAAGCGGTCCTACTGAAGCACACACCCCTGACCTCGCCTGAAAAGCAACCCAAAAAGCCTAAACAACACCAGCAAACTGCAGCTAAACAACTGAGCTCTGTGCCACCTCCAATACTGCTAACAGAGGAGAGATTCCTCCAAGAGCTTTTTCCTTTTAAAGAAACTCTACGAGACATCACCACCGATCTTAAAACTTTAAGATTTGAGCTCAGGGACCTGAAAATCAGAACTTTGGACACTGAGACCCACACTAGCTTCTTTGAAGCTTGGAAAGATAGATCTGAGCCCAAAATCATTAAACTAAAACAACAGGTCACTAAACTACTACCAAAAACAGATGATCTAGAGGGAAGATGCAGAAGAAATAATATACTAATTTTTGGCCTTCAGGAGGGTGAGGAGGGCTCTTCCACCATTTCATTCATTCAGAAGCTGCTAACTAAAGTCGCCGGTCAATCCCCGCATAACCCTACATACCTGATTGAGCGAGCTCACAGATCCTTGAGACCTAGACCTTCTGCTCCTTCTAGACCCATGATCGTACGATTGTTAAATTACCTGAAGAAACAACATGTTTTGTCCAAGACCCGGGAACTGCAAATAATTCTGTGGGAGGACAAGAGACTGTGTATCACTCAGGACCTGCCCTTAGAAACTCACCAAAAGAGGGCTGCCTTCCACCACATTGTGTGCAAGTTAATTGTGGCCAGCATCAAGTTCTGCATGGCTTACACAGCTCACCTACAAGTCCTTGTGGAAGGAACCTGGTTGTCATTCAAATCAGTCTCCCAAGCCCACGTAAAGTGAAGCTCAAAAATGCTATCCATCTTCAGAATTTCCTGAAATATCAAGTTAAAGCTTGCCCTAATAAGTCATTCTGAAGTATGATGCTGCTTACCTGCATTTTCTGCCTTGTAGTTTTTTTGCCTTGTGGGCCTGGCGCTTTTATGTTTGCACTCACTCTGGAGGACGGACCCCCCCGATTCACAATTACCCCTGGATCTGTCACTTAACTGAAGAGGCCTAATCTCTGGAGATGGTGTCAACACCAGACAAGTTCTGTTTAACCCAAACACAGTTTCTGAGGGGACGTTTTTTCCAGTTACACTGGTCTGTCTGTTTAAGATTCCCTCCCAAACTGCCCCACTCATGACCGGATTGCTGAGGGACGTTTATTCACTACTAGAATAAGTTTGTTCATTGTTTGGTTAGTTCAACTGTTCATGCCATTACAGGCTCTACAACACACCAGATTATCACCAACCTTTTTAGTCTCTTTCAGAGTAGCATTGTTGAGCTTCATTTTCCTTGCCATCCCCCTCCTTTTATCTGTACAGTCACCCACTGAGTCTCCTCACTTTGGTCTCTTCCATTTTTCTTCTTATCAAGCTACCTCAACTTGCTTAGCCCTTAATAGCAGCTCTCTGACACTGTCTTTCACACTTTCCTCTCTTAATGGACCTGTGGAAACTCTCCTTAAAAATGCACTCTGGATGACGGTAGGGTGCTCTCCTTGTGAATGTTGTTGCCGCAGTTTGTTGTATTTGGCTTTTAGGCAATTTTTATATTGGTTTTGGATTGCTGGGGAGGGGGCGGGGGGTTTGTATCAGTCAGAGTTGGTCAGCCTCATGTACTGGACTGTTGGAGGGGGGGGACCCTGAGCGCCTGATTCCTCCTGTGGTATCATCTTCTCCTACATACCCTTGTACTTGCTGACATCTGGCTACCTTATCAATTCTTAGTATGCACTGGGGGATGAAGGCACTCAGGGTCACAGGGAATTTGCCCACCACTGACCATTGTATTTGTTGTCATGGAGTTTCAACAGTAGGTGTAGGGGCATTTGTAAATAGTTTTTTTGGGGTATGGGGAGGAGGGGGGAGGGGGAGGTTGTCCTTTTTTAGAATTGTGTTCACTGTAAGTACACGTCATAATCCAGGGCTTCTCCCAATACCTATGTGTCTAATTAGACCCTATATATATGTACTGCATTCCAGAACAGGGATGCCTTTGCATGTTTTACTTCTATGGAATGTGTTGATTATTGGGCCTGGGGGGAGTGGGGAAGGAAGCAAGGTGCACTTTGACAGTTTGATCTATTGTTGTTTATTGTTTTGCTCTTTTTATGATTAGTCTACTATACTGCAACTATGGTTAGCACAATTATGAAATTTCTCAGATGGAATGTTAGAGGTGCACGTGACTGTCCTAAAAGATACCATATCCTTAAGCATATCATACTCCTAAAGCCAGCATTTAATTTCTTCAAGAGACCCATTTGCTCCCCTCTGAAGCCACCACCTTCCGCAGACAATACATTGGCCAGGTTTTTGCCTCCGGGATATCCACTGCCAGTAGAGGAGTTGCCATATTAGTTAACTGTTGGGTACCCTTTCAAATAGACCAGCCCACTATTGACCCACAGGGGAAATATATGCTGGTAAAAGGCCTAATCGGAAGTAAGGAACTGCTGCTAGGTAGCATTTACAGTCCAGTGGGGGGGGTGACCCCACATTCTTTATGGAATTAAATGATAAGTTGGCCCCCTTTATGTCTCTTCCAATGATCTTGGGTGGTGTGGTAGACTCAGGTACTGGAAGAGAGGGGGTTTCCCTGAATAAGATAGTCAGGGTACAGCTGTAGCTGATCGGCTGATTGGCTGCAGCTGCACAGACAAAAGAGCTTTAAAAACAGGAAGGAAAAGCCAGTGAGAAGTTGCTGCAGGGGTAGAGGGCTGACAAGCTGCCTGGATGTGTTCCGGATCAGGAGTCCCATAAGGAACTCCCAGGAGATTGGTCTCCTGAATTTGGCCAAAAAGGAAAATTTATTTTCATTGTGAGTTTTCTGTTTTACTGTTTGTGTTCTTCCAGAAGGTCTAGTCTTCTGGAAAAGGGGTTTCTAGTTAGGGTCGGGGTTTGTTTAGACAGAGCTCCCACCCAGGGCTAGGCCTCTTTATTTCTGTTTTTGTTTCATTTTCCCCGGTGGGGCTTAAAAAAAAAAGGGCAGAAACCCAAAGTTTTGTGTTACCAACCATATTAAGGAATAAAAATATACCTGGTTGGTTTGATGTTAACAAACTGGTCTTCCTCAGACTCCTTACCCACCTCAGAGCTGGTCCTGAATCCCGTGGAGAGGTCGTGCCTTGTCACAGTGGGGACTGGAACCTTTCCCCTACCCAAGACTTAGACCAGTCCAACTGCCCTCTCAGACCTCTGTTGGCAGCCCAAAGAGTGTTGCATGAGTTTTTAGACTCCATGGGGCTATGTGATCCATGGAGGATACTGAACCCATTGTCTTATACCTTCACCTTCTATTCAAATGTCCACAACTCATCGTCCTGCCTAGACTATGTTTTAGTCAATCATTCTCTCCTTCATGGACTATGCCATGCAGGGGTAGCACCCATCATTTTATCTGACCATGCAGTGGCTTGGGTTTCAATAGTACTAGACTCTAATTTCCAAAGGGACACATCTTGGAGGCTGAATACCAAGCTTCTTAAAGATCAGTATGTAGTCTCCAGGATCCCCACTCTTATTCAATTATTTATGGACGCCAACTGCAACTCCATCTTGACAGTAGACCATGAATGGTGTGCCCTAAAATGCTTCCTTAGGGGGGAATTTATATGACTTGCCTCCACTCGTAAGTGTCAAAGGGAAGCAGAGGCCCTCTCCTTGCTAGCCCAGATTCGTACACTGGAACAGTCCCTCTCTGGCTCCTCCTCACCTGACTCTCTACAGTCCCTTCTATAATGCCAGAATAAATATGCCTCCCTCCTACAGGAAAAGGTGGAATTCACTATACTGCGAACTCAGGTGATGCATATAGAACAAGGGGAAAAGGCAGGCCATCTACTAGCTTTACATCTCAGGAAATTAGAAGCCTCTAGGAATATACTGGCAATAAATGCCCCCGACGGCTCAGTGAAAACCCACTCCAGAGATATAGCTGCTATTTTTGAGCAATTTTATGCTTCTTTATGTAGTTAACACGCATTCCCCCCAACAAAAGAGGACCTGACAACCTACCAAGATTCCTTAGTTCTACCCTCACTATCAGTCCCTTCCCAGGTCTTTTTATCTGCTTCAAAATATCTCAACAAAAAATCGAATCTGCCATTAATACTTTGACTTTGGACAAGGCCCCGGGCCCTGACGGTATACCATCAAACTTTTACAAGCTCTTTGCCAAAGACCTAGCTCCTATCCTTCTTCATTTTTACTGCTATCTATTTGCTGGTGAGGCCCTGGACCCCTCTATATCAGAGACCACCATAATCCTTCTCTTGAAACCTGGCAACCCCCCCCCACTAGTCCAACTAGTTACCAGCCTATATCACTAATACAGTATCTGTGACATCAAAATTCTAGCTAAAATCCTAGTTACTAGAATAGAAAAAGTCTGGTCTGGTCTCCTTAACCCAGAACAAGTGGGTTTTGTCTCGGGCAGATCCTCCTCAGACCATATACGTAAACTATCTCATATCCTTCATGCAGCTGCCTCTTCTCTCCTGCCAGCGGCATTAATCTCGCTTGATGCAGAGAAAGCCTTTGACAGAGTGGATTGGGACTTTCTATGGGCAATGTTACACAAAATGGGTTTTCCCTCAGATTTTGTCCAATGGACGTGGTCATTGTATATCTCTCCATCTGCCAAAATCCATTGTAATGGGGTCCATTCATCTTCCTTCTCCCTCTACACTGGCACACATCAAGGGTATCCAAGGCCCCCCTTTCTCTTCAATCTTTATTTAGAATCACTAATTAGGCATCTAAAATCCTCTCCCATTGTCACTGGAATCCCCATTTGGAATTGTGCTCCACAGCTTTTGGTTTATGTGGATGATATTCTTTTGCACTTATCAAACCCCATTTCTTTCTTGGCTGCAGTTCTGAATATAATTGAGATCTTCGGTAAGTATTCAAAGTATAGGTTGAATCTAACTAAAACAGAAATTTACCCTCTTAATCACCTCACCCACAGTCGCTCCTTTTCTCAATTTGGTATGAAATGGTCCCGCTAATTCATCAAATACTTAGGTATTTTCATCACTTCTGACCCACCCCTTATGCACAAATGTAACCTCCTGGACCTTTGGGGCATGATTCAACAAGACCTCTGGTGCTGAAAGAATCTTCCGCTTTCACTATGGGGAAGGATTAACATTATTAAAATGAATGTTCTTCCGAGGTTGAATTACCCCCTCAACATGCTTAATTTCTGGCTTCCCCTGTCCTTCTTTAAATGCATTCATGCTGACATTACTTCTTTTATTTGGCTGGATAAAGCTGCAAGGAGATCGTACCTTAAGCTAAGTTTGTCAAAGGAGTTTGGAGGACACCTCCTTCCTAATTTTCTGCTTTACTGTTGGGTGTGTCACCTTTACAAATGTGGGAAATTGCTGTCCATACCACAACACTGACAGCAGCCAGGTTATACTCCCTTTTGGCTACAAATTGAAGCTGATGTACTTTCTTTCCATAAATTGTGTCATATGGGATTCTTTTTTCTCCTGTGAAAGCCCTGCCAAACTCCTTGCTCTGGACATCAATTGGTATCTCACTCAGAGTCTTTTTTGCGGTTACCTTAAAATGTACCCCACCTAGCCGTATGTCCCCCATGCAGGATTGGGCAAGACTCCAGCAACTGCGGTCAAATTATTATGACTTGATGGCACAAAAAGCAGAGTTGGCTATTCAACGTACCAAATTAAGGTACTTAGAGGCAGGGGAGAGAGTAGGAAAGCTCCTTGCCTTAAGATTAAGGCAAGTGGAAATGTCCAAATGTATTCCGGGGTTAAGGTCCCCTGCAAGTAATAACATAGTTTCTCACCCCCAAGACATTACTAACATTTTTGAGGAATTTTATAAGATCCTTTATTCCTCGGCAGACTCGATAGGGGCGACGGATCAGGAGATCTTAACTTACTTGCATTCGGTCAACCTTCCCACTCTATCCCCTCAGGAGGCAGAGAGTTTAGGGGCTTCTATCACCCTATCTGAAGTAGAGCAGGCCATTAGGCAGCTGCCACTGGATAAAGCCCCTGGACCGGATTGGTTACCCAAAAACCTCTTTAAAAATTGCTCTTCTCAATTGACCTCACTGCTAAAAGGCGTTTTTAACCTATGGTTTCAAAAGAGAATAAAGGATCCTCATTTTTTGACAGCTTGGATTACCCTAATTCTGAAACCGGATAAGGATCCACTATGACCTGGGAGCTACCGGCCTATATCGCTTATTAACTCGGATGTTAAAATTCTTGCTAAAATATTAGCTAACCGGTTGGCCCCAGTTATTGGAGGGATTATTGGCTAGGAACAGGTTGGCTTTATGCAGTGTCATGTTCTGGCAGATCATATGAAGAAGCTAACATACTTAATGGCCTTGAGGGATGCCGAGTCCGCTGTGGCTCTAGTATCCCTCAACACAGAAAAAGCCTTTTACCGGGTGTCTTGGCACTTCCTGTTCATGACCCTTTGACAATCTGGAATGCCCAATAGTTTTGTACAATGGGTCAAAGTATTATACTCCTCCCCAAGGGCTAGGGTCTGGTGTATCGGCTGTATGTCTGAGCCATTCATTCTCAAGAGGAGCACCCGTCAAGGATGCCCACTCTCCCCACTCCTGTTCAATTGTTATTTGGAGCCCTTGATATGGAAATTAGCAGATTCTCCCTTGCTGAAGGGTATCCCAATCCAAGGGGAGAAGTATGTGATATTGGCGTATGCTGATGATCTACTATTACACTTAGAGGATTTTGAGAATTCGTTACCAGCTTTACTGGAGGAGTCAAATAAATTCTCACTGGTATCATCCTATAAGCTGAACCTCTCCAAAACAAAAGTATTTCCACTAAACCACCTTTGTACAAAAGGAGCATGCACCTCCATGGGACTGTCATGGGAATCCAGGGCCCTGACACACCTGGGAATTAAAATAGCCAAGAGTGCCTCCCTGATGGTCAACCTTAATTTGTCCAGTCTTGTGCGTTTGGTGCAGTCTGATTTAGAGAGGTGGAGTGCCCTCCCATTGTCACTGTTGGGTTGGGTAAACATTCTTAAAATGATTGTCTTACCAAGACTGCTATACGCGTTAAGTATGATGGGCAGCTTTCTGCCCAAATCTTGGTTTTTGCAAATACACAAAGTGTTCAATAAATTTTTATGGAAGGGTAAGGCAGTGAGAAGGGCATACCTGAAATTAACTGCACCTAAACTTAAAGGCGGCCTTGCCCTCCCTTCTCTTTTTCTATATTATGGGGCCCAACACCTAAGTAAGATAGCTCATTGGATTAAGGCAGAGTTACCCTGAGAGGAGCATTCATATGTCCCAATTTGGCTCGATATTGAATGCAGATTAGCGCGAAGTGTGGGAAGTACCTTATATGCCCTGGTCTTCTCTAAACCTTCCTGCCTTCCCAGCCAGTTTAAAGCAACTCCAATAGCTTGGTCCCTGAAAGCTCTTCGACAAATGCAGCTATATTTTTCAGAAAGCTGGTCCACCTCTCAAGCCTAACCACTCTTTAACAACTGGCACTTTCAGATTGGACGGCGCCCTATACCACCCTCATTCTGTCCTCAACTCAAACACTGTAAGCTGGAGGATGTCCTCCAGGATACAGAGGTAGCCTCGTTCCAGGTGTTGCAGAGTTGCTTTCAACTGAGACCCCAGGAATTTTTTAAATACCTACAAATTAAAGCAGCCACACATGCATTTAAAAGTAATCAAGAATGGACAGTACAGTTGCCCAATGGTCTTTTTAAGACCCTTCAGAATGCAGATCAATCCCATGCAGTCTCTAAAATATATAAACACCTTCAAGGCCTAGATACATCTCTCCCTAAAGGGGCTTGTTATTATTGGGTGCAGGAGCTATCCCTGCCTGCGGACACTGATTATTGGGAGAAAGCATGGAGAGGGATATATAAAAATATTAAGCAGGATAGACTCCAGTTAATTCAGTTTAATGTCCTGCACAATATTTATTGTTCTCCGGATAAATAGTATAACATGGGTTATATCTCCTCCCCTACCTGTCCCCGAGGTTGTTCGGTCCCTGGGTCATTGTATCATATGCTGTGGCTGTGCCTGCATACTCAGAAGTTTTGGAGTGTGATACAGTGGGTTCTGGACCCTATACTGGGACTGAATCCTCTCTTTATACCGGAATGTTGTCTGCTGGCGATCTTCCCGTCGGGTACGCCCCAAATTCGTAAGGCACATATAACCATAATATCAACCATGGCAAAATTAGTTAAGCTACGACACTGGAAGGATGAATCCCTTCCAACTATTGTTGAATGGTACCATGAAATGTTACTGGCAATCCAGGTAGAAAGGCATATAGCAAATTTGCGGCATGTATATCATCATTTTAAAAAGATTTGGGAGCCCCTTTTGTCCCTGTTAATGCTACTGAAGTTCTAATAGTTCCTATCGAGCTGGTGAAGCAAGGTCATCCTCTTTATTATATAGCATTGGACATATACTCCGGATCAACAAGTTAGTTTTCTATATGAGCACAGACTTGGGATGGGGAGGTAATATATTAACCCCATTCAGTTTTCATCACTATATGTTTTTTGAATGTATTGTTAAAAATGTTAATAAAGTATATTAAATTAAAAAAAATTTACCCCACCAGAGATGTGTCTCAGCTTGTCTTTCTCAATTTAAATATCAAAATCAAGGGACAACCCATTCCCTCGTCCTGGTTTAAGACTTCACAAGAAGTCAAGGTCTCAGATTTTTACTCTCAAACATCAATTTTAACTTCCCAAGAGATACTAACCAAGCTTAGACTGGCATCAATATGTATTTTCAAGGTTTATCAACTTCATCACCTACTGGTCAAACTGTTAGGACCCCAACCACAAACCTCTGATTTTGGTGATTTCTTACAACAGATTTCTGGTCCAGCTTATAAGCCTCATGGAGTCTTTGCTTTATATAAGTATTTGCTCATTAACCCCTATTCTCCATCACTGGTGGGCTCTAAGGTATGGAACACTCTTCTACCAATCTTGGAAATCAACTGGGCCCAACTTTGGAAAGACTTGTACACCTACATTACAGGATAGGTTTCGGTTAACTCAGTACTGGATTTTAAATAACATGTACTACACTCCAGTCGAATTAGCTAAAATGGAGCATCTCTCCTCACCATTATGCTCCAGATGTGATAAAGAGGAGGGATCCCTCTTACACATCTTTTGGTCTTGTTAGAAGATATCTCCCCTGTGGGCCCAAATCAAACTTCGGTTGGACCCGCTGCTGGGCCTTCAAGGCCTCTATTCCACAGCCATCTGTATTATTGGGGATTTCTCCCACATACAGATAAAAGAAAGAAAATACCATATGGCTCTTATCTCACCAGCAGTCAAAAAGCTCGTGCTCAAACACTGGTTGGATCAATCATCCATATCCTATTCAGAATGGCTGTATGAAATGTCCTTTGCCCTCAGAACAGAACAATTAATCGCTAATGTTCGACATCGTACAACCTCATTTACAAAAAAGTGGGGGAAACTGTATGCTTTTTACTTATCCTAATCGCTCGCCATTGATTGTCCTGGGCAACTCCACCTTTTATCATCAAATACCATATAGATTGCAATTCAACTATTTCATTTATTTATGAAGCTATGTTAATTCTGATGCGATATTCATTTCTTCTTGCACCTCACTAGGGAAGGGGGACATTGGTTAAGGGGGCAGGGAGGTTGTGGGTTAGAAGGTTTACTTTATCCAGTTCAGAACATTGGTTAATGTTTGTACTGCTGTGTATGTGTTGATATCCTTGTGGTTGTAAAATCAATAAAACTTGTTTGATTTTTTTTTTTATCCTTGAATGTTTTCTCACCTGCAGCCACAGTTCTGCCAATCTCCAGCCACCGCTCATCCACCACTGACCTCGAAGCTGTCATGACCAGCTGGCATAGGCAGCTACACCATTGAGAGGGGCTCCCCTAAGCCCCCGTACCCAGTGAGGATCCACTGCTGGTGCACATCCTCCAGGCATCGTTGGGTCGGTGAACTGCAGCCATCAAGCTGCCGTGGACTTGCGCTGCTGTTTTTCCTTGTTCTTCCCCAATGGGGGCACAGATGTGCAATGACATCCATGCACTAGCATTCAGACATCTGCTGTGCTTCCCCAACCTCAGCACCTGCACCTCTGTAGTACCTCCGGGCATCCCCAGGGACCACCAGAGCACAGTGTGCACCCACTCCTTTCCCCAGGACTAGGAGAGCTGTCATTGGATGCTTGATCCTAGTCTGCCCCTGCTGACCCCCAATGACCTGGGCTCATTCCCGAACCCGGGTCGCCGGTGTGGAGTGAGGTGTGTCATCCAGCGCCTCAACCCTCAGTGCCACCAGGCTGGCAAACTTATTTGATTTAAAAAAAAACACTGCTAAAAGAATATACACTCATTTCAGTCACTCAAGCAAAACTAATCACTTGTGTATAAAAATACAGCAGGAGCACAGTTTATCGTTGCACAGACTGATCTAAGACATTTCTACTCAATGGAATTTGACTTTTTATATGTTCCGAAGGCTGCTGGAACAAAAAAAAAGCTGTCAGGCAATACACCTTGGAAAATAAAATTGGTGATGCTGATGTCTATATTACTCCACCACAGTGGGCCATGCTGAAGTTTCTAATTTTCCTACTCTAGCCATTTGAAGAAATCACCAGGGAGGTTAGTGCAACCACAACAATGCTTAGCCATGTGATACCCCCAATAAAAATTTAAAAATGCAGATTGAATCTGATTAGGGAAAGTTAGAGAAGTAAGACAGTTCCATGATCACACAGGCTGCCAGTGGTGCTGCTGACATATGCAGGTTGGCCCCCAGAATACAACAAGATCTAACAAGACGTATGATCAAAAAAGTTGAAGAAGATGACAAAGTATGTAAAATGCTTCATTCTGAATACTGCATTAAAGCAACAATGTTGGACCCATGATACAAATTGAAGCAATTATTGAGTGATGATGATGACACTTGTTTTGAGATAAACAAGAAATAATTGATCAGGTGTGTTCTGTCATGGAACAGAGTACAACAGCAGCACTACATTCAGTATCTTCTTCATGACACAGCACAGCATCAGGTAGCCCATCCTCTACTGTTACGGCATTTTCTCCCTCTTCCTCCTCAGCCACTGCAGCTAACTCTTCTTATTAACAACTAGCCAAGCACAGCACTGTCCCACAGTCACTTGGTTCAGCTTCATGTCTCTAGAGTTACTGAGAAGATATAATTGCAACATCTTCTTCATCTGCCTTTTGTAACACAGCCTCAGCACAGACCATTGTTGAAATGTACCTGGCAGAGCCCAATATCAGCTAGAATGCTGATTCTTTGCAATATTGGAAATTCAAACAAAATATGTGGCCTGCTTGAGTAATCATTTCAATGAAATACATGCATTGTCCTCTGTTCAGAATGATTGTTTAGTTCAGCTGATAACATCATTACTGACACACGATCCTGTCTGACACCAGAAAATGTTGAGCATCTCACATTTCTCACTTAAATTTCAAATATGATACCTGAACAAAACATACACTAACTGCTCTGAGCAGACCCTATCCACAAAACACTTTCAAGAATTTGTGCCTGTGGTGAAAATCTTTTGTGACTAGGGTCTACTACATGAGGTAGAAATTAATTGCAACAAGTCAGGTCAGGACAGACTAAGCCAGGCCACTGCTACTTGAATAATCACATGAGCAGCACAGAACAGAAAAAAAAAAAAATAAAAACATCAGTGGGTTCAGAGTCCGAATACAGCAAGCGACTGCGTTTCATGTCACAAACTTACTTGGTGGTACCTGATACCACTATCTGATCTGAAAGGTAGGGTACTGCTCTCTACTACTACTACTGCTACTATCACTTTTCATCCTCATGAGTCACAACTACTACTTATCACTTTTTGTCCTTACTCTGGTGCTTACTACTACTACTTACAATAACTGGGCTGAGATTATTATATTACAAAATTTTATTTTTGATACTTAAATTACTTGGCAGTGTCTGGCAGCAGTTGTGGAACTAGGAAGGATGAAATTGTGTTGTGTGTCTGTCATCAGGTCTTCAGATGGCAGTGGCCAAGTTTTTTATGACTGCACTGCCCTTGACCAATGCAATGAGTGACTGGCTGCCTGCCTGGGTGGTGGCGATCACTATGGCCCTGATTCTAGAAAAGAACCACCTGGCATAACATCACTTGCACCAAGCAGAATGGCACAAGTAGCAACTTACATCAGCAGTTGCAACTTGCGCTATCCTACAAAGTGGCCTGCGACATGTCGCAGGCCACTTGCGCTTAACAGCTGATATGCTGGCAGTTGCGCCAAAAATGCCCTGCAACATGGCACTAGGGGGTTTACTGCAGCAGTTGCACTCCATTCCAGAAGAGCAGCAACAAAGTCCCCAATGTTAGGATTCTACAAGAACCCCCGGAGGAGAACCGGCAATGTAAGTTACACCTGGATTTAGCTGGTGTAACTTACATCCAACCTCCGAGGTTCCTGTAAATCCTGGTCCATGTGCCCTCCCTCCCATGCCCAGACCTCCTCCGTTGTTGCCCCAATGGGCTTCGCACATGCCCCCATACCCGCCACACAGTAACAGCCCCAAGGGATGTCCACCCCCTACCCCAACTCCCTGTGAAATCCATGCACCACAGGGCTGCCCACACCCCCAACCCCGAATCCCCATTGTAAAATGCCCCACAGGGCGGCACTGTCATTACCCCACCAATGTCCCAAACCCCGAGTCACCAGCTGCAAATGCAGCAAATAACATGATAAACCCTGGTATTCTTGTGGCACAAACTTGCCTTGCACCACTCGGGGGGTGCAAAGATGTGCCTGGTAAAACCAGGAACAAGTGCAGGCCACCCACAGGTGAGCTGCCATGTTGCATGGCGCAATACGGCCACCACCAGCTGTGTGTGACCACCCACTCACCCAGACCACTGGCCACAAGCTCCCTGCCATGGGAGCTACATTCCCCCATCACCTGATCATGGGCATACATGGTACATATCCCTGGTGGTCCAGTGGACTGCTCTCCAATGCCCAATCATGGGCAAATGTTGTACCTATCCCTGCTGGTCCAGTGGAATCTCCTACCCCCTAGCACCCGATCACAGGTGGATATGGCGAATGTACTCCTGGTGGTTTGGGGGACCCCCTCCCAAC
Organism: Neoceratodus forsteri; assembly: GCA_016271365.2. Taxonomy (NCBI): domain Eukaryota; kingdom Metazoa; phylum Chordata; order Ceratodontiformes; family Ceratodontidae; genus Neoceratodus; species Neoceratodus forsteri. The sequence continues at coordinate 876,880,850 of CM057449.1, forward strand.
CTGCCCACTGCAGTCTACCACTACCCAGCAACCCCCCAGTCAGTGGCAGGTGGTGGAACCCTGCCCACATGCCGCCCAGCCACCCACTGACTGACAGCATACAGTACTGTCTGTATGCCTATTTGTCCACAGCATGAGCCAACAGGCATGCAGACCATACTGTACTACACAGGCTGGATATGTGAATGAACTTCGGAAAAAGTGGGTACAAGCACCTTTTAGTGTCCACTCCCAATATTTACCAAATATTTTAAATTCAAAGCCTAATTTCAGAGGAACAGAAGACTCAGCAAGAATTAAAACCCTAAAGACATCATGATACAAAAAATAACATTGCTGGGATGTATGAATTGCGCTGAAAATTTATATTTCACTATATCATTTTGATTTAAATTTAACAATTAAATATTTAATTCAGTATTGCTTATATTATCTATAATGTAAACAAAACCAAATAATCCCAAACATAAGACAACAAATTATATTTCTGTCATCTTTTAAAGAAGTTAAAGAAAATAAAACATCTTATTATTATTTATTATCATTATTAGCTCTACCAGCTCTGGTGAAAGAAACATGTTAATCACAGTCTGTAACTAGGAGGAAATATCAATATTTCTTTGTTTAAGCCAAGGGTGGAATTGGCCTGTAAAGTATAAATCCATCTTTCTTCATGTAATAGACTCTTGTGTCTAGCACCACCTCTAGGGTTTGTCCTAATGTGGTCAAGACCCAGGAAAGCAAAATCCTCCACTGGAGCATTGTGGTTATTCACAAAGTGAAGACCCACTGGACTGTCCAAATCCATGTTAATGATGGAGTGGACATGCTCTTGTTTTTGCTTCTTCAAATGGTGTGCAGTACAGCCTACATGAATTTTTGGACAGGCACAAGTTAAAACATAAACCACATAAGGTGTGGCACAACTGATGAATTGTCTGAATTCTACTTTTTTATTCAAAACAGGATGCTCAAAAGTTTTCGTCTGATTGTAAAAATGGCAAACATTGCACCTACCACTTCTACAGCATCCTAAATTATTATTGAAGTAGCAAAATCAAATGTTTGTGCTTTATTTTTTGAACTGCTGTTAAATCTGCTTTGCCATTCTTTGAGTTTTATATGTTTTTTGGTCTCTGCGGTAGAGAGCTTACATTTTCTGTGTTGAATCAAAATAGAGTACTCTGTGTGCTTTAATTAAAGCAATTATTTTTGGGAGGATGAAGCATCTTCTAAAAAATGGTATGTCAAATGTGGATGGGGAAAATAGTATACCCAGTAACAGCACTCAGAACATAGAACCTGCGAGGTACAATTTCCATTTTTACAGCTTTAACTTAAAGAAAATATCAGTGAGGGGCAGTTTTCTTTATTTACTGGGAGGAAGCTGATGTGGGGATTGGGCACCACTGTTTTGGGATGACCTTCAGAAACAGCAGGTTTGGGCATTCTAGTGCTACCATTTATTTTTTGGTGGGGTGAACTAGAGGGAAAGGGGTGCAAGAAGCTGTACTGGGGTGGGCACCCAGGTCTACTCTTATTTAAAATATTAAGGGAAGGGGGACAGAGGGGTAGAGAGTAATCACACAGGGGTGGGCAACCCGGTCCTCTTAAGATAGACAGGATAGATAGGTAGATAATTAAATACAGAGATAGGTAGGAAGATTAGATAGATAGATAGATAGATAGATAGATAGATAGATAGATAGATAGATAGATAGATAGATAGAGAGAAAAACAGGTAGACTGACAGATAGATAGATAGACAGACAGATTAGATAAATTGATAAGAACATCAGCTCACTAGATCAACAGCTCACAGCTGTCACTGAAACTGGCAGTAGCTCTCCATCTGCAGCTGTGAATGTCAGGAAAGTCCCACTGCTTTCATAGAGACAATGCAGGTGATATCTCACTAAGCTGTGCAACCTGGATTTTAGGGTGCCCAGAAAAGGTATTTCTGCCATTTCTTAAACAAACAGCAGAATCTAGTTAAATGAGTCCTATTTACCTAGATTCAGGTGTTTCTTTATTCAAAATACATTATTTTTATGTATTTTCAATGTTTTATAGTATTAAAATTAACCCAAGATGACAGCTGTCATTATCGATTTATTTCTCAAGATTGATAAGTCATGAATGATAAACCCTCACGAGCAATGTTATTGTTACTGTTAACAACATAAATTTAGCTCTAGAGGGATCAATAAGGTATGCCAGAAACTAAGGAGGGGGGACTACAACACTCTAGTCTTGAAGCCTGATGTGTTTTGGATTGTTACTTTACAAGTTGGAAGAATGCCAGGATAAAATACAGGGTTTAATCTCAAACCTTTTTTTAAAATGACGCATTCAGATTTTTTTTAATCAAATAAGTTTTATTGATTTTACATACAACATACAACTAATAAAAGAAAAGAAAGACATACATATAGCCAAGGTGAGTAAGCCATTGTACAGAAAACATCAGATAAATCAAACTTCCTTCTATACTACCCCCCTCCCCCATGTTCTCCCCACCCCTCCCCTGGAGAGGCAAACCAGCTAATTAGAACAACTATTGGTAACAGACTATGGTACAAGGTACAGTCTGTGCTTTAAACCTTTATAGAATATCTAGTAGCTCGATGCAACCAACAGGAAACTGTTAAGACATATACAGTGCATATAATTTCCCCCACTTTTTATTAAATGAAGGAACATAGTGTCTAACACTGGCAATTAGCTGTTCTGCTCGGAGAGCAAATGGCATTTTGTGCAACCATTCTGAATGAGTAATAACTGCCTGGTCCATCCAATGCCAGAGAACTAGTTTCTTAACTGCCAGAGAGATGAGTGCCATATGGTATCTTCTTTCTTTGATCTGTACCTGTGAGAAATCACCAAGAATATACATAGATGGGGAGAATAGTCCTTGAAGACCCAAGAGGGGGTCTGTTTGGCATTCAGTTTGCACCCACAGGGGAGATACCTTCTCACAAGACCAAAAAATATGTAATAATGAACCTTCTTCTTTATTACATCTGGAACAAAGTGATGAGGGGAGGCAGCCCATTTTGGCTAGTTCAACCGGTGTGTATTACGTGTTGTTTAGGATATGATACCGGGTCAGTCTAAACCTATCCTGTGTAATATACATATAGAGGTCTTTCCAGAGTTGAGGCCAATTAAGTTCTATATTAGGTAGCAGATTATCCCATACATTAGAGCCTACCAGGGAAGGGGGTTGAGGACTGATAAGTAGGACTTTATAAACTGTGGAAATTCCATGTGGTTGATAGACTGGGCTGGAAATTTGTTGTAAGAATTCCTCAAACACAGAGGGTTGTAATCTTTGTCCAAATAATTTAATTAATAGATGTCTGAGTTGGTATACTTTGAAAGATGAGACTGACCTTAAGCCAAATTTAGACAGTATCTCCTGTGAGTTGAGAATGGTAGTGTTAGACTAGAAGTCGGAAACTTTAGAGTCTTGGAGAATTCTGAGCCAAGATGGAGAGAGAAGGAGACCTCCTATCTTAATATTCGGATTAGAGAAAAAAGGTTGAGAAAAGTCCTTGGTAGGGAATAGTTGGATACGACCTCTGAGTTGAGATAGAACTCTAAGGGATATGTCTATTGGAGTAGGATATAAGGCTTTTGGTAAGATTTTTGCTGGGGAGTAGACAACTCTGGTGGGATCCAATTTGTGGTCAGAGAGTAAATCCGATTCAATTGTGAGCCACATGGGTACATAATCTGTTTTTTGTTGGATCTGGGTTATGGACAGCCATTTCCCACATTTGTAGAGATGGCTCACCCTATAATAGAACATGAAATTGGGAAGATGGAGTCCGCCATATTCTTTGGGCAAGTTTATGATATGACCATCTGGAGGTTTTGTCTAGCCAAATAAACTAGGCGACTTCAGCATGTATACTGTTAAAGAAAGTTAAGGGTAACCAAATGTTGAGCATATTAAGAGGGTAGAATAATCTCGGAAGAACATTTATTTTAATAATTTTGATCCTGCCCCATAGTGAAAGTGGGAGATTTCTCCAGCGCAAAAGGTCTTGCTGAATAATATTCCAAAGATCTAGGAAGTTTAGCTTACACAAAAGAGATGAGTCCGTAGTAAGATAAATACTGAGGTATTTAATATACCGGGAGGACCATTTTATACTGAATTGAGCAAAAGTCTGTCTATATGTAATATGATTGAGGGGATAGATTTCTGTTTTGCTCAAATTCAGTCTGTAATTTGAATACTTCCCAAAGGTGTCAATGATTGTCAGGACCTCCACTAGAAAGGAAACCGGGTTTGATAGGTGCAACAGATTGTCATCAGTGTAAACCAATAGTTGTGGAGTCTGATTACCAACAGGGATTCCAACAACAGAAGAAGAAGATTTTAATTGTCTGATTAATGGCTCGAGGTATAAGTTGAAGAAGAAGGGAGAAAGTGGACAACCTTGATGTATGCCCATGTTTAGAGGAAAAGAAGACGAGTATGCCCCGTTACAGTGGATTTTAGCTGAGGGAGAGGAATATAATGTTCAAAGTCATTGGATAAATTGTAAGGGAAAGCCCATTTTTTTGGAGAGTCGCCCATTGGAATTCCCAGTCCACCCTGTCAAAGGCTTTTTTGGCATCTAGAGACATTAATGCCATCGGGAAGCGATGATATTCTGCTGCCTGAAAGATATATGCAAGTTTACGAATATGGTCTGATGACGATCTACCAGATACAAAGCCCACCTGTTCTGACTAAGAAGACATGTCCAGACTTTTTCTATTCTACTGGCCAAAAATTTTGCTAAGATCTTTATGTCACAATTTAGAAGGGATATAGGCCTGCAACTGGCCGGACATGAAGGGGGTTTATCCATTTAAGAAGAAGAATGATAGTGGCTTCTAATAGGGAAGAATCCAAAATAGCACCAGAGAGCATGTAACAATAGAAACAGAGAATAATAGGGCTTAATTCCTTAATAAAAGTCTTGTAAAAATTAGAAGGTAGGCCATCAGGGCCTGTGGCTTTATCTAGAGACAAGGCATTGATAGCTGATTTTATTTCTTGTTGAGAGATTTCAGTGGACAGTAGTTCCTGGTGCTTGGGCGATAATGAGGGTACAGCAGCAGCAGCAGAAATATATGTTGTAAGATCTTCTACAGATGGAGGAGATACCCCGTGGACTATATAGAGAGGAGTAGAACTGTTCAAAGATGGTAACTATATCCCTAGGGTGTGTTTTAACTGAACCATCAGGAGCTGGTATATTTCTGGAAGCTTCCAGTTTCCAGAGACATAAGGCTAACAGATGACCAGCCTTTTCACCATGCTCTATATATTTTGCCTGAGTTCTTAAGATGGCAAATTCTGCCTTCTCCTGTAGAATAGAAGAATATGTATTTCTTAGGGATAATAGGGTTTTTAGGGTAAAAGGGGTGGAGTGGATTTGGGCTAGGGGAGAGAGAGAGAGAGAGAGAGAGAGAGAAAGAGAGAACTTGTGCTTCTCTCTCCGTCACTTACAAGTGGACGCTAATATTATAAATTCTCCCCAAAGAAAACATTTCAGAGCACACCATTCATGGTCTACCCACAGAACTGAATTGTAGTTATTCTCTACAAAAGATTGAATGAGGGAGGAGATTCTTGAAACCCCATACTCATCTTTAAGTAGCTGAGTATTTAATCTCCAGGACGATTACCTGTGATAATTGGGATCTAAATTCAGGGAAATCCACACAGCTGCATGGTCAAAAAGGACTATGGATTCTATTCCTGCATTATATAGGCCAGAAAGGAGAGAGTGACTAACTAATATATATTCCAGCCGCAATGAAGAATGATGGACTGGAGAGAAAAAGGAATAAGAACAGGAAAGTGGATTCAGTACTCTCCATGGATCGCATAAGCCTAAGAAATCTAGAAAGTCATGTAGGGCTCATTGTGCAGCCGATAATGGTTTTAGATGGCCACTGGAGTGATCTAAATCCTGAGTAGGAGGGAGATTCCAATCACCGCCCAAGATGATTGGTAAGGCCAAGAAGGAAGGTAATTCATTCATGAGATCTGTAAAAAAGCTGGGACCCCCCCCCACTGGGCCATAAACACTTCTTAGAATAAGTTCTGTGCATCCTAGTGTGCCTTTTATAAGGCTGTATCTCCCCTGTGGGTCCACAACAGTTTGGTCTGCTTGAAAGGGTGTGGACCTGTTTATCAATATGGTAGCCCCTCTGCTGGCAGTCGAGTTTCCAGAAGCAAAAACTTGTCCAATACTTTGCCTACGGAGAACAGTGGCTTCAGATGTAAGCAGGTGGGTTTCTTGGATAAAAGAGATAGTGGATTGCAATAATGCAAGACGTTTGAACATTTTGCACTGCTTGGTACACTCTCGAGTACCCCTGACATTCCATGTCAACAGCTTAACTGCAGTACTAGCCATAGTCATCATATAAGATATGAAACAGCATGTAATCTTGGTCCAGAGAAATAGCCTTGCTTCCCCATCTCCTCCCTCCCTACATGAAGTATCCCGTGTGCCTTCTATAATGAAATCATATACCCAATATAATGCAATCAGACAGTCTGTGGATAAAAAAACAACTGAAAAGGTATTCGGGCAGAAGGCCAAAACTGGATATTGTGAAATGATTAGACACTTTGTTAGTAAATATAGTGAGCCCATCCACCCCCACCCCTTAAAATCCTTAATAACAAGTGTATCCCTTACTAAACCCCCTCTATCTACCCACTTCACTAATATATAACTATATACATTGATCCCCCATTGCTTCCAAGTGTAGAGTCTGGTCATGGCAAACATGAGCATGGGAGACCATCCCTTTTCAGTGAATACTCTCCCCCAGTCTAAGAACACTCCATAAGGATAAAAGATTAAACTGAGACAAGAATAATAATTACAACCCTCACTATTCCAGCATGTGAGCAGCCAATTGAGTGCTGTGAGACCGAGTCCCCAAAAAACTAGTACGCTGTGTAGCTCTACCCAAGCTTGCACTGTCCAGAGCAAACCTCTCCCCCTTCCCTCCCACCTACCTTTAAGTAGGTAATAGTTCCCATGTTTTGGGTGTTACTAAACTAAGTTCACCATAATGGATTAAAACTAAGCTCCTGATTATTATGATGTGTGAGATATCCTCGAGGGCCCTAGGGACTACTCAATAGGGTATCTCAAGCAGCAGTCCTACAAGATTTGCCCTCACTGGGACAAGTTAGTTGTCCCTTCACTCCTGAAAAAACAGTGCAAGCCTTGTGCATACCAAGTGATCTGACTGCAACAGTAGAACCCTTAGAAATGCGTAGCTGTTAATTATACCAAGGTTCAATAGGAATTAAAAAAAGAAAAAAACACCTACTTTATATAATGAGGGGTGTATTTGTCAGCAGGGACTTCTTGGGGAATCTAGTAGGGGAAATGCAAGGGGGAAGATACTAGATCAGAGCTTAGCATGGTCCTAATTGAAATCTGTCCCTTAGCAAATTATATCCAAACAAAGTTTCCACCCAGGTACTACAAGCTCTATGTTTGGACTACTGCCCCTAGTGTTAACCACCTGGAAATGGCCTGCTGAAATATCCGAGATCAGCCCTTCTTTCAAAAAACCCATAAACCCTGGTAAGAGCCCATTTTAGATGTAAACATATCTAACATCCAAGAAAAGGAAAAAACCCAAAAGGAAAAACACTTCTGTGATTTTAAGTGAAGACATAAGTCCCACATTAAATAAACACCAGAAAGTCTTGAATAAAATTATCAGCCAGGTTTAAGCAGTTGTGGTAGCTTGCTACTGAGGTCAGTCAGCACTTGTTGTGGCGAGTCATAGGAGGTCCAGTTACCCGAAATGGAAACCTGTAGTTTTGTAGGACACATCATCTTAAAGGGGATACTGGTGGCCCTTAACTTGGTTACTGTGGGGTGGAAGGTGGTCCATTTCTGACAAACTTCATATGGTAGGTCTTGTGAGATTCTAAGCTTGACTCCTTCCCACATGATTGCTTTTAACTCTCAGGTTTTCGATAGGACATGCTGTTTTTCTATGTAGCTCAGAAATTTAAGGACGAAGGGTCTGGGTGGTTCCCCCAGTTGGGGTCTGGGTCTGAACAAGCGATGGGTGCATTCAATCTGATACCTGGCATGGAGTGGTGAAGGGCCTACTACTTTTTCCAGGAACTTTTGGAGGAATAAAATTATATTGGTGCCTTCTTCTTTCTCTGGTATCCCCATGATTAATATATTATTTCTCATACTCCTTCCCTCCAGATCTTCAGTTTTCAGTTGCAATTTCTGTATTTTTTGGGGCAGCAACATGATTTCAGGGTCTTGCTTGTCTCTCCAAGTCTCCACTGATTTCATTTTGGCCTCTGAATCAACAACTTGCCGTATAAGATCAGTCATATCACTTCTAAGGAATTTTAAATCAGATGCTATGTCCTGTAGAGTTTCCTTGAAGGGTTCTAACTCTTTCAAGAACCATTCCTCCATCAGTGAAATAGGCTGTATTGGTGATATTCCTCCCTTACTCCCCTGTGCTTTAGGTTTCTTAGGGGTTATTTTTTCAGGTGAGGGAGCGGTGTGTGATTCAATTGGGCCTGCTTCATTTCAACCTCCTTCGTGGGGTGAACGTCCCTATAGTAATGCAAAATGATGTTAGAGCCTGTTGTTGAAAGTAGAAGCCCTAATGCAAAGCATTTTTTTCAGCCAAAAAGCATACAGAATCTAGTAAAAGTAATAGTGGAAAGGATAAAGGAGTGGGAGTTCCAAACCACTGCTGCTTCTAGGTAGCTTGCATCACATGACTTCTCATGAGGCATTCAGCTTGAATAAGGTATGTAAAATTACTGAGAGTTATGATGCATGCTTATAGTCTTTTTCTTCTTTTTTGCAGCTGTTTAGTGCACAGGATTGGAGAAAAATTAAAGAAAAGCAGCACAAATAAATCAAGTAATAAATCCATTATGACTTTTATACATCTGCATTATAATCATGATCTCATCAGGAATAAAATATTGAGATTTGATATAAAGAAAAGATAGAAGTTGAAATAGCATGCATCTAAATTGTTTTCATAACTCCATTTTAAATAAGTATTTAAGAAGACTGACATTTAATAGTAGTAGACTTTGATAAAGGGTTGTAGAGACCTGAAATGTGTCAGACACTTTGGAGTCATCTATATATCTATTCAATATGTCCATGTGAATAAATTAAGGAGATTATGGAAACACTTTTGATGTTAAATGAAGCCCAGGTGTCCTTCATATCTATGGTGGTATATGCCTGATGTTACATGTTTTATTATTGACTTTATATCATGTTTTCCACCAACCCAGTGCAGACTATTTTTCAATGCCTAAACATATGTTTTTTAAGTCTAGTGCTTGGGTTATGGTTTAAGTAATAACAGCTATGTAAAATGTATTTTGTGTCTCTGAAGGTGAAAAAAAGACAAAGGATATACAATTTGAGTGCTGTTAACATACGAATGAAATTACTGCATGTCTATAGAAGCCACTCCGGTTTTAAATTTTAATTCAACAACAACAATAACAACTACCACAGAGGAACCCTAAAAACATGTGAACCACCATTTAATCTCAGCAGATGGAGGCCAACCCCTTCCTGATAGAGAATGAGTCTGATCAGGGAAGCTATATGAAGCGAGGGAAAATCAGGAGGGAGCCTCCAGTATGAAGGAGGATCTCAAGAAACTTGAACAGTGGTCCAATGACTAGCAACTTAGATTTAATGCTAAGAAATGCAAAGTGATGCACCTGAGCAAACAGAACCCACAAACTCAATACTTCCTAGATGGGCATTGACTTGAAGAGACCAGGACTGAACAGGACTTAACCGTAGCTGTATCGGACCACCTTAAAACAGGGAATCAATTTGAAAAAGTGGCATGAAAAGCAAGCAGCATCCTTGGATGCATAGGCAGGGGAATAACTAGCAGGAAACAAGACGTGATCATTCCACTCTATACTGTAGATCCCTGATGAGACCATACCTGGAAAACTGTATCCAGTTCTGGAGGCCCCACCTGAAGAAGTACATAGAGCACTTGGAATCAATTCAGAGAAGGGCTACAAAGATGGTGCAGGGACTCCATCACAAGCCATGTGAGTCTAGACTCCAAGACATAAATTTGTACTCCCTGGAACAGAGATGGGACACAGGGGGTATGATAGAAGCATTCAAATTCATCAAGGGTATAAACACTTTTCAGGTAGACAAACTCTTCCATGCAAACAAAGAAATGTATACAAGAGGGCACAACCTAAGCCTGAGAAGGGGAAGACTCAGAGACAATAACAGGAAGTAATTTTTTTTATGGAGAAGGTGATAGACACATGGAACAGCCAGCACCCAGAGGTGGTTGCAGCAAAGACAATAACTGCATTTAAACACTCATGGGACTGGCACTATGGTATAAATAAAAACAGCAAAATATAGGGGAGGGGGTTAGGTTCATGGGCAGACTAGCTGGGCCACTCAGTCCTCATCTGCCATCAAATTCTTATGCTCTTATGTTCTTAGAGAAACCCATAACCTGCATGATGCTTTTAAAGGACTTGAAAAATTAACTCTTTAAGTTACACTACCATGACAGAAATAAAACTACTTTTGAGGCTTCTTACAGGTTAGAATACCTAGAGGATTAAGAAATGTAAAAAGCCCCTCATATGGCCAGGAAACTACTAAATTTATGAGGAGATTGGAAACAATACTGATAAAGGCCAGTATAAATCTCATTAAGTTAATTATCAAATATGGAAATGAACAAGATACCAAACTGAGAGGAGACATTAAAATGCAAGAGAAAGAGGTTTTAAGATTTAAAAATCACAGTGACTTTGAGATTTACAATCAAAAATGAAAGGACTCAATTATCAAATTAGACAAAGAGCTAAAGAAATTAAAACAGACAAAATCTGCTTGTGATAAACAGGATTATGAGAATGACAGGATTTTCATGTGAAAAAAGTACAATAAAAGACATATTCTGAAAAGAGGCAGGTGTCCTCTAACGTCAACACAGATGCTATTGAGACTGAAACAGATGAGCAAGAAAATCTGAACCATTTTCACAAGGTCAGACCAATGGTCAAACCACTCTCACAAATGCAATGGAGTGACACCTCCAACAAGTTCCAAAGATGATATCAACCAGAAAGAAGAGGAGAACTTGTAGGGGGAACAGGCAGAGGTCAAAGAGATCACGGCAATCAAATGGAGAACAGGCAGCAGCAACAGCAGAAATCGAGCCACCAAACATACAGGGGCAGACTGAGGCACTAGCAAACCCATATGATGGAATGTAAGGTAATTAACCTGTCTAATCATGTTCTATCAGAAGCAGAAGAAACATTATTGTATAAGGGTTTGGGTTTTGCTCAAACTATGCCAATTAATAAGTGCCAGACTATTATAGATCTGAATGTTCCTTGTAGAAATTTAAACTTATGGTCCTTTTATAGTAACAAAAAAAGAATGGACTCAGATGATCACATCAACACAAAGACAGATGCTATTGACTTGAAAACATCGGGGCCGATTCCAGGATGGCGTACACAGGGCAAGCTGAGTTACACCAAACCCCATGGCATAACTCGTAACTTGTGCCATGCAACACACCATGTGTGATTCTCAAAGGCAACCTTCACCATGCTGTATGTAGGTTGTACCAACTGTGGGTTATGCCACCCACTGTGCTGCAACCCGCAATGCCATGGTGAAAGGGTGGGTTATGGCAGCAACTATGCCCTATTCCACAAGGGTGGCTGCTGTAACCCAGCTACATGATTACAGGAGCCACATTGGTGCAGCGGAGTTAGGACATCTTAGAGATGCTCAAAGGGGCATCTGTCAGTGCCATCCAATGGATGCCCACTCCACAGCACCATGGCAAAGACCCTACTGTGCTCCCCGTGCCCTCACAAACATGTCCATGCCCCCCACCCCAACTGTTGGGGACCCCCAGGGGTCCAGTGTGTAATGTGCCACTGGACTCCTGTGCTGCTGTCCAGCTCCTGCTATGCCCCCTGGTGCCTGCTGTGGTGTTCCAGGGTGGGGGGCTCCAGGGGGCAGTGTGCAATGGGCTGTGGCTTGTGGCATGCAGGGCTATTACGCCATACCCGTGGCGGTAGCCAACACATGCTGCAAGTCACAGGTCGTATTTGCTGGGATCCTGCCACTCTTAGAATATGGCACAGGGTCCTCAGCATAGCATCGACTGTCGCAACTCGCATACGCCTGTGAGTTGTGACAGTCATCCTGGAATCAGCCTCACTAAGACTGATAAAAAGTAAAAACTGCCTCTGTCAGAAATCAACTTTCTGTCCACCCCTTAGCACCGCTGTAACTGTCTTTCAGCAATTACTGTAGTAGAGAGAGAGATCTATATGAACTTTACAATAACCTCCCTGGACTAAATTATAGTGGTCTATAATAATGTATGGGGAGCTCTTATTAATGCTACCTCTGTAACCTTTTCTTTCTTCTTGTAATCACACTGTTCTGAAATTCTTTTGATAAACCTAACTTAAGTATGTCAGAACAGTGTGATTACAAGATGGAACACCAGCAGATTACCACTCTCCATTGTCAGAATTCTTTACACAGCAGCATGTGCTGTTTTCAAACACACAACAGTTTAGCAGCATCATAACAGAGTACCCAGCTGTATTTTAAACATCTTTATTTTTCTTACTTCATGCCAAAACATTGCTCCTGCGATCCCCGACTTTGACTCCCACAAGGCCTCAGAGCACGTAGAAGACGTTTGACACAGATCGCATGATAGCAGTCGACCAACCGCATCTTTTACATTTGAATTTTATCCATTTGGACTTGTTTACTTATTTTTTCTTCTTAAAATTAAAATTTGTTGCTGAAATTAGTTGTTGAGTCAAACACCTTCTATGTGCTCTGAGGCCGTGAGGGAGTCAAAGTCGGGGATCGGAGGAGCTATGTTTCAGTATGAAGTAAAAAAAATAAAGATATAATGTATCTCTGTTATTGTTTTTTACTGGAAAACATTTTTGCAGGCTGCATGGCAACCCAATACACTATAAAAGACTATGCCTGATGTTTCGTTAATTACCAAGGCACAATCACCTCTCATGGTTGCCATGACTACCATAAACCTCTTGAGCTTCGCTTCCAAGGTTTATGAGGGTTGACATGGCAACCGCTCGAGGTGATTACACCTTGGTAATCAGCCAAACATCAGGCACTATCCTCTATGTAATCTATTGGCTGGCATGAATGAAGCAATGGAATCTCTACAAAATGATAATGAACTTATTATTAAGCTAGCAGTGAAGGTAGCAATGTTGTATTATTGAATAGAACTGATTATATTAATGAGATCAAAAAGCAGCTAAATAATAAAGACTACTACAGCAAACTTAAAGAAGATCCAACAATGGACTTTAAATGGGCTATAGATTAGATGATTAATGCAGCATCAGATGTAGGGTTTATTGATTTGAAAACCAAAGAGGTTTTAATAACTGACTTTCCAGTGAGGGTGGCTTTCTATGTTTTATCAAAAGTTCAGAAGTCCCTTAAAACCATCCAGGTCACCCCAATTGTGAGAAGAATTGGCTTTCTTGCAGAACCTTTTTCAGAATATGTTGATTCTTTTCTAAGACCTTATGTGACATCATTACCCTCACGTTTGAAAGATACAAAAGATGTGATACAGCTTGTGTGGACTATTCAGGAGGATGAGGATTCCTATCTAGTTACATTAGATTTTGAATTCCTATACATGAATATCCCTCATAATGGAGCATTGGATTCAGTCACCTTGTATCTTAACCATAGACATCCAGGTTCAAATCCTCACACAGAGTTTTTGTTAAAATTAATGAAACAAGTACTTAAAAACAATGTCTTCATGTCTGAGAAGAATTTTTACCTACAAACTGAGGGGACAGGGATGGTGGTGACTTTTGCTCCATCTCCCACCAACATATATGTTGGAGCAAGGGAACAGCAGTTTATTTATTATGTTAACACTAACCCCTTCTTCAATAGGTTGGCACTATGGCACCATTACATTGATGACATCATAGTTGTGTGGTGGGGGAGGGGGACGGGACATGCCTGAGTTTGTTTATTATTTGCACCAGACAAATTTAAATCTGAAATTTACATACAATATGGACAGAGAGAGACAGAGTTAATTTTTTAAATCTGAGGCTGCACAGATAGGTAGATGGTACTATTGCTACAGCTATTTTCAGAAAGGATACAGATAGCAACACCTTACTGATGGCCTGTAGCTGACATTAGTATCAAGCAATACAAAAAATACATAAGAAGCAGTTCCTAAAAATTAAGCAAAACTGTGGATAGAAGAAAGTTTTTTAACAGAAGCAAATCAATTGGAGATGTGATTTAAAGAAAAGTGCTAGAGCTCTGAAATGATCAGTCAAGCTAGACCTGGGTTTGAATCCCACAGCCCCCACTTACCTACTGTGTGACTCTGAGCAAGTCACTTAACTTCCTTGTGCTCCCAGGTTGCACCTGTAAATAAGCTTTCTAAAACAAAGGTAAAAAAAAAAAAATAAAAACAAAAGAACCTGCAGAATGCAAGGAGCACCAGGACTTGATTCAAAATGCTCACATGCTTAGTAAGGATGGGGAGAGATTTAAATGTGTTACTACATACTCTGCACATTCACAGTATGTTGAAGATATTGTAAGTAAACATTGACAAGCGTTGAAAAGTGATAAGGGACTTGCAAAGTTAGTAGAATGCCCTGCAGGGTGGTATACTGGTGGGCCCCCACAATTAAAGACAGCCTAGTGCATAGCCATTATGTGGCACAAAGGGATGTTACATTGATGGGGAGGAATGTGAAAGGCTGGTACCCCTGTAAGAGGTGTACTAATTGTAGATATAGCATCCAAGATTAAGTTTTTCAAGATAAACATGAAGGGAGAAGCTATGAGATAAGACAGCTTATTAGATGTGACCACACAGAGGTAATGTACTTATCTGAATGCTCATGTGGAGCATTTCATATTGAAAAAAAAACACTGAATCAGAATCAGAATTAGCATTTATATAGTACTCGTCATACACATTGTACCACAGAGTACATTACAAGCAATGCTAGACTGGTAGTGAAGTGACTGAACTTGTATTTGCAGTTATTTTGCTCATCAGCACCCATAGACAGCCTTGTACAATTGCATGAACTGTTTTTTATGGGAAGGGAATTTTGGCCAGGACAACAGGGAATTCCCCTACTCCTGCAAAAAGTGCCATGGTTTTTACTTCCACCTGGACACCCACCAGAACAGCACCAGAGATGGGTAGAAGGGACCTCAGTTTAACATCTCATCTGAAGGATGGCACACCCCAACAGTAAAGCACCCCCTTTGTACTGCACTCAGGTGCCAGCATTTAGGTATGAGCTCAATCCTGTGTGAGACAAGAGCCCATGACCATCTGGCACAGAGGCAAATATGCTACCAACTGAGCCATGCTGAAACCAACAATGTTTAAAAACAAGGGTGGGGCCAGTCCAGTGGTGCATAGGGCTGAGGCACTGGATGTCTTACCTTGAGCCACGCTGGCAAACACAGGTTCAGAAATGGACTCAGGGTGCTGGGGGCTGGCAGGGGATGGGGAGGATTGAACATCCAGAGGACTGCTCTCCTCTCCTGGGGTGGGTTGGGTGGATAGCCTCACTCTGTAGCAGCTCCAGTGGAGAGTGGGAGAACTACAAGGGTGATGCAGCAGGGGAACCAGGAAAGCATGAAAATGACATGCATGCCATCCAGATTATGGTGACCCCACCTCCCTGCATCTCTCAGCTGCAATGCCTCCAGGCTGCATTTCCATGCCCCATGAAGATGTAAAGGAGTGCCTACATGCACTCCAGTCCCCCCTCCCAATGCCCCTGGTGGGTAAGGGTGGGCCCCACCGGTGAAGGGATACATCTAAGACAGTGGGACGTAGGCAGAGCAGGACGGTGGACCAGTGGGAGGTAATGGCAGGACTGATTGCATGAAGGAGAGTATTACTGTGTGTACATAGGAGGAGGTAAAAAAGAATATACAAAAAAAAACAACAAGGGTGTGGGAACATTCTAGAAAATAAAGTCATGGAACTCAACCACTCCACTAAAATAAGCTGGAGCCTCACAGCTTACTTTGCCTTACACAACTCCACTTTGTTCAGGAAAGAAAGACATAACAACCCTCCTGGGTTCTTCCTGGGTCTGTCTCCCTGACCCAGGAGGGTCATTTTATCTTGCTTTCCTCAATAAAGTGAGTTATATAAAACAAGTTATGTGTGAGCTCAGCTTATTCTAATGAGTGAGTGTTGTGACTTTATTTTCTGGACTGTATAATTTTGTTACTGAGCACCCCTAACTGCCTTGGCGTGGCTCTGCTTTTATCTCTCAGTGGGGGAACATTGTAGAGTTATAGAGAGGGAGACCTGACATACACTACTGCTGCACATGTTATAGGAAGTACTTACAGAAGTCAGCATGCAGCTTGAATAAGGGATGTAAAATTACTGACAGTTATGGTGCATACTCACAATCTTTTTTTTAAGCAACTTAGTACCTCAGGATTGTAGAAAAATTAAAGAAAAACAGTAAGAATACATCAAGTAATGAATCCATTATAACTTTTGTACATCTGCATTGTAATCATGTTCCCATCAGAAATAAAATATTGAGATTTGATATAAAGAAAAGAGAGATGTTGAAATCATAGGGAGCTAAATTGTTTTCATAACTCTGTTTTGCATGAACATGTATTTAAAATGAAAAGAATTCATGGAGTTGGTGGTTTTTACATATTGGTTGAGTTTTTTTGTATAGGTACTTGTATGTGTGTTGTTTGCTAGTTATAGTTATGTTTATTGCGGAAAGCTGTTTCACAATGTTGTTTGTCTTGTACACTTAGGGTTATTTAAATTATTTGATAGTATATATTGAAATATATACAACATAATGAAATCATCACTGAGGTATATTTAAGGAGACTGATGTGGCTGGCTCGGTGGCGCTGAGGGTTGAGTTGCTGGACGTCACATCTCACGCCATGCTGGTGACCCAGGTTCGGGAACAGACTCCAGTCACTGGGGGTCAGTGGGGAGGAGAGGATTGAGCATCCAGAGGACTGCTCTCCTCTCCTGGGGAGGGTTGTTGGGAATTTCCTGCATTGTAGCATCTCCCAGTGGAGACCTGGAGCACTACACCAGTGGTGAACAAGAATGGTGGAGAGGTGACGGCAGACATCTGCGAGAGGGGGTGAGAGTGCACCCTCCAAGCACTTACATCATTGTACATCCATACCTCGGGACTGAAAAGCGTTAAAACCCTGGCACTCGGACAGGGGAAGGCAGGACACACAGACAGCACCCACGCTCAATGCCATATCCTTCACAGCCATTCCCTGGCTCACATCCTCACCCCAGCCACTTACTAGACTGTAGATAGAGTGCTGGAGGAGTGGTGGTCCCACCTCAGGGGACTCAGAGTAGGGGGTTTGGTCAGGTCGGTGAGTGTAGGAGAAGAGCTTTCTGGGATGGAGTTCAGATTGGAGGATCTTGGGCAGAGCTGGAGAAAGACAGTCCAGTGTGTATAAGCTAGAGAGAGGTCTATGGGGCCAGAGATGAAGGGGGTGTAAATAAAATCTACAAAAAAAAAGAAGACTGATGTTTAAGAATAGTAGCCTTTGATAAAGGGTAGTAGTGACCCAAAATGCATTAGACGTTTTGGGGTTGCCTATACGTCTGTTCAATATGTCCATGTGAATTAATAAAGGAGATTATGTGAGCAATTTTGATATTAAATGAAGCCTGGGCATCCTTCATATCTAAGGTGGTGAGTGCCTAACTTTATGTGTTTTATTATTTTTTTTGTGTTGTGTGCATCACCAACCCAGTGCAGAATATTTTTGAATGCATACATTTCAATGTTTTGTAGTATTAAAAAAAAAAAAAAAAACAAGATGATAGCTGTTACAATCAATTTTTTTCTCAAGATGAATAAATCACAAATTATGAACTCTCATGATCGATGTTTTTTGTCATTTGTATAAGAGGGTTAACTTAAAAGCCCTAGTGAGCATGTTCAGAATAGCCCAGAAAAAGAGTAAAATATTTATAAATCTGAATGCATTTTTTTTAAATGCCATTTAATATTTTTTTTTTTTCCATTTAAACTTTATTAATTTTCCAGCAGAGTGAGTAATAGCAGGACATCAACATTACATATACAGATACATTAATAATGCCCCAACACAAACAGTTAGAGTACTCTGCCTTACCCCACTACCTAAACTCCTAAGTACATCCCCTAATATCCCTAAATCCCCCACTCCCCTCCCCCAGAAAAACCACCCCCAACCCCACCACCCCACCCCCCACCCAAGGCACACGCAATAAGTTAAATAAAACCACAATAGCATTAGGAACTAGTTAGAATAACAAATTTCAAACAGCCCCCAGATCTTTTCAAAATAAGGTAGATTGTTATGCATAATAGCAATCATTCTTTCAACAACAAAAAGCCAGGAGCTAGCTTAGCCATTCCTTGTAAGAGGGACAAAACCTGTCCTTCCAATGCCTAAGCACAAGCTTCTTAACCGAGACAGCAACCAAAGAAATGTAAAATCTCCTTTTCTTGACAGTAACAGCAGTCATGTCACCCAGTATGCAAATTTCAGGCCTAAACAACTCTTTCAGACCTAGAAGTGGGTTCAACTTACGTTGAATCTCATTCCATAGAGGAGCTACAGAGGGGCAATGCCAAAATATATGTAACAGGTCTCCTGAACCCATCCCACACCTGTAGCATTTTGAATCGTCTAACAATCCCAGGCTTTGCAATTTCTGAGGTGAATAATACATGTTATGTATAACTTTAAATTGTAAGAGCCTAAGTTGATCATGCTTCAAATACTTATGGCAAGCTATCCAGATACCCTTCCTGTCTAAAGAAAGGTCTGGAAACATTCCATTCCAGTAAGTACACAATGCAACCTTTCCAGCGCAGGCCCATTGAAACAATACCACATACAACTTGGAAATCACCTGCTGTGTCCCAACAAGGGGACATATCCCTCCCAGAAAATCAACAGAGGGCGTTTGTTCCCAGTCCGGGCCCACCTGTTGTAATAAAACATGCCTAATCTGCAACACTTTGAAAATGTCCTTATTGCACAAATTAAACCGCAATCAAAGTCTGCGCTGGAATTATGCCACCGCTAGTATCAAAGAAGTCCCCAGGAACAGTCCTTTAAATTCTCCAACCATCCAGGTTTAATCACCCTCCCACCAATCAGGAACGGATTCCCCACACAGGCTGCTCCTATCCCTTAAGTGATTATATTTAAGAAATCTACATAGCTGGTGATGGGACCTAACCGCCACCCAATAGGGGACCCTTTCAGAGCCAATGGTAGCGCTTTAGGAGATATAAAGAAAAGGCCCTAGGATTAATCCCAAACTTGCTGATATAGGCCCTTTCTATCTCCAACCATAACGGAGCATATTCGGTTGGGCGCCACATCTAACTGAGCCCATCTACTATATTTACTCAATTGTGTAGCCCACCAATATAAACCAAAATGGGGTAGCCTTAATCCCCAAACTCTTTAGGAGCAGCCAGCTTGAAATACGCCATTCTGGACTTTTATGCTTCCATATAAAATCAGCAATCATGGTGTGAAGGTTCTTAAACCACGATAGGGAGGAATATATCCAATCTGCTAATTGGGTAAAAAGCCTGGGAAAAATATTCATTTCACTATACCAATTCTACCCCAAAGGGGCAGGGGATATTGATCCCATCGTTTAAGATCATGCTTAATGGTATGAACCAAGGGATCCAAATTAACTGACGGAGGCAGCCCTCACGAAGTTAAAAACTAAACCCAGATATTTAAAGGAGTTAGGGCTCCATTTAAGCCCCAGATCCATTACTTCCCTCTTAAATAACCTGGAATTAAGAGGGTAAACCACAGTTTTATCAGGATTGATCTTATAATTGGAAATTTGACCCAAACCCTAAGTACGTCCAGTAATATAGGGATAGACTTAACGGTCGTGATACATAGATCAGCAGGTTGTCCACATAGGCAGTAACCTTAATAGGAAATCCCTTATCTCAATGGGTTCTATTCCTTTCTCATGAAGTATCTTCCTAATCAGAGGCTCCAAGTACAAATTGAATAAAGAGGGACAGTGGACAACCTTGTCTTGTGCCCACGCATAACGGAAAGAGTTAGAAATAACCCCATTACAACTGATCCTAGCAGATGGCTTAGAATAAAAGGCTCTTAACCATCCTAAAACTCCTCAGGAACCCGAACCTACGCATAGTTTCAAATAAATACACCCAATAGACCCTATCAAAAGCCTTCTCAGGCCAAGGAGACCAAGCCATGGATGGGTGGCCTCCTCGAGGCCGAGAAGACATGAGCCAGAGTTCTAAAATGATCAATCGATGACCTACCTTCATAAAGCCAACTTGCATACTCCTATGAGTCTAGGCAACACTTTGTTAATACAGTCCTTAATACCTTAGCCAGGATCTTTAAATCACAATTCAAAGCGATATGGGTCCTATAACTAGCTGGGTCGGTAATTGGCCTATTAGGTTTGGGAAGCAAAACAATGAAAGCTTCATAAAATACTTTCTCCACCTCATTTCCAGCACATATGTGATGGAACAGTCTGAGGAGGTGCGGGGCTAAAAGGGTGGAAAACTTCCTATAAAAGTTGGACGAGAAACCGTCCGGCCCTGGGGTTTTATCTAGCGTCAAGCTCTTAATGGCCAGTTCCACCTCGGCTAAGGAAATATCTGCCACTAGAGAACTCCTCTCACACTCAGTGAGAGCGGGCATGTCAAAACCCTCAAAGAACCTCCTTATCTGGTGCTCTGAAGGCGGCGCTGACATTTCCCTGTAAAGATTCCCAAAATATTGACAAAAAAGATGGGCAATCTCAGCCGGAGATGTCTTGACCAGACCATCCTCGTCAGAAACAATTCCCTCAATCAACCTAGAGGATTCTAATTGAGAGAGACATCTTGCCAACAACTTCCCAGGCTTTTCACCCTGATCGATGTACTTAGCTTTTGTCTTAACCAATGCCAATTCTGATTGCTTTCCCAACAACTTGAGATAGGCATCTCTGGCCTTAATCAACTCCTCTTCCTTATCCCTGCTGAACTGGTTGGCAGAATCCACCTCCAGCGCCCTAATACGAACCAGAAGTTCCTTCATAATTCTATTTCTTTCCTTTTTCCTGCCCGCTCTAAAACCAATTAGAATTCCCCTTAAATAAGACTTAAGGGCCCCCCAGAAAATATCTGGACGAACCTCATTGATTGAATTATTCTGAATAAATTCTTCAATCTGCTAGGATATAAATTTAACCGTCTTGGGCACCCTAAGAATTTGATTATTAAATTTTCCACCTGCTCCTCATTAAGGATGCCATTGAGATAGCCACCATTACGGCTGCATGATCGGAGATAGGCCCAGGTAGAATCTCAGACTTAAGGACCCCACTGAGAGAGATCTAGAAACAAAACATAGTCCAGGCGG
The DNA here is from genome assembly GCA_016271365.2 of Neoceratodus forsteri. NCBI lineage: Eukaryota > Metazoa > Chordata > Ceratodontiformes > Ceratodontidae > Neoceratodus > Neoceratodus forsteri. Next base: position 876,902,449 of record CM057449.1, read on the forward strand.
AAGATGTCCTATGTACAGGGGACGTAAAGGTAAATTCCTGGAGTCCGGGTGGAGTACCTGCCAGATATCAACCAGCCCAAGTTGATCTAGCAATTCGGACAGTGCACGAGTTGCCGGGGTTAAGTGAGCCTGGGATTTACTGGATCTGTCCAGGAGGGGATCCAAGGTCAGATTGAAATCCCCACCCAGAACCACAGGATGGTGGGCAAAAGGCAACAAAGTCTTGAGCAAACTTACAAAAAAGTCCTGAGTATCCATGTTGGGACCATAAATAGATCCCCATAACATTTCTATGTTCGATAACTTCCCTCTCATCAAAACATACCTCCCCTCTTTATCCTGAATTATTTGTAATGGCCTGAATGGTAAAGATCTATGCAGAAGAGCATAACTCCTCTACTCTGCGGTGCCCTGAGAAGCAAAGGCCTGACCCATCTGCAGCTTCTCATAGAACGAACTTCAGATATCAACAAGTGTGTTTCTTGAAGAAACACTACTTCTGCCTCAGTAAGTTCTATGTGCTTAAGAATTTTATATTGCTTGTTGCTAAGTCGAGCTCCTTTCACATTCCAAGTGAGAAACTTGGTACAAATCAAAGTATCCATATCAACCTTGATATAACAACAGTATTAACTCTAGTTGGGCAACCTTATGATAATGAGCCAAAACAACAAACCAAGTTCCTGACTGCGCAGTGCCTCTAAACATAGAACCCTCTCACCACCCCCCCATAGCCCATAAAAAGAACTACTACAGCCCAACAATCCCAGATAACCCCCACCCCCCCACACATACTCTGCTTGGTCCAGTGATCCCAGGACACTCGGCTCAACCTCGATCACATCCGCCCCCAAAAAACATTAAGCATTGAAATTAGGATACCCCACTCTGTTGCAGTCGGACATATACATTGCTGCCAGATTAGCACCCTCCTAAAACCGCTCTCCTTATGGAAATAATCTTGTACAGTATTATAAAAGATAAAAAGGAAAACCAGAGTAACATGCAACCATTGTATCCACGAAATGTCACCCCTAGATGAGAATTTAAATCCATAATCCCTAGAAGTCCAGGTTGATCAGGCTTCACAGGCCTTCAGGTTATCAGACATCCAGATAGACCCAAAAGAAAAACTGTAGCCCCTAAAATGCTGCAAGCACCTAGTGGTGCACATGTTCATGGGTCCTTAAATAAAGCAGGTAGGGCCTTCTGTAAAGCTTCTTTCGCCGACTCCGATGACTCAAAAGATTTCCATTCATCTTGAATTTTCACCTGGAGCCTGGCAGGGTATGCCATGGAATTTCACCTCGCTGCTATCAGCTTTTTAACCACCACATGAAATGCAGCCCTCCTTTGCCTCACTGTAAATGGGAGATCTTGCACCACTCTCAGCTTCGCCCCCTCCCAATATAATTCTTTATCTTCCTTGACCTTGGCCATAAATAGCTGCCACTCTTGATAGTTCAGGAAGTGAAAAATAAATGGTCTTGGGGGTCCCCACGGAGGTGGTAAAGGGCGTAGGGCTCTGTGTGCACGCTCAATAATATATGTAGCACCAAAGGGCGAGGGCCCCACTACTTTCATGATTAATTTCTGTATGAACTTAACAGGATCCGAACCTTCGACCTTCTCGGGCAAGCCAATTATCACCATGTTGTTGCGATGGCTTCTCCCTTCGAGATCCTCTAACTTAGAGTCCATCCTGTTAATTTTCAATTGCAAAGCATTTATAGTGGCCTCCATCTGATCCCTACAGGTCTCCAACGACTTAATTCTTACAAAATTATCAGAGATCTTCCTATTTAAATCCTCCATGGTAGTGGAAAGAGATTTGATTTCACAGGCCATATCATCTAATGTTGCCTTGAATGGCCGAAATTCCTCCAAAAATTTGGCCAGGGTTAATGGTTCCTCTGCCCCTGCTTCCGCTCCTACGCCCTGCAACTGGAGAACCGAGGCCTTAGATTTCTTTGCTGGCCTTCTCGGGGTGGCTGGAGGGTATGTCTCGGCGCTCTCTCATTTCTTCTTCCATGTGTCGCCTTAACCAGGTCCCTGGCAGCTTATGATCCTTATCTGCACAATTAAACAACCTCAAAACCGCCAGATAAATGGGTCCAGATATGTAGTATTGGGATCGATGGCGGACTTCGCGGAAAGCTTACAGCCATCGCGCACTGCATCACGTGACTCCCTATTTAATATTTTTTCACAAAATCTTCAAAAGGTACTACCTCAGCACAGATCACTTCTACGCTGAAAGTTTTGTGAAAAAATTCTGTACCATCTTAGCCGTGCATGACAGCAAAAAATAAATAAATAAAAATATAGACAGGATATGCAATGGAAATGAAGTGGAATACATGATTTATCTGGACAAGAACAGTTTGACCTCGGGTATCCTCATGACTGGCATAAGCCATGAGTGAGGTGTACTAGGTCAAATGGCTCGAGTGCAGAAAAATCATGTATTTCTCAAATTTTCCATTGCATATCTCATTTATGCAATGGGAAATTCGTTTTTTTATTTTGCTTTTTTTATTAGTTTTGTTGAATTTTGTTTTTTTATATATTCAGTGGGATTTTTTTCTGTAGTCATGCCCAAGGTTCGGCTGGTTTCTAAGGTCACTTCCACGGTTGCTGTGCAGGCAACATCACAACATTGAGAACACTGTTTTTATTGCATGCTGTTAGTATGTGGGTGGGCTAAATGCTTTTGAAATCATAGTGGCTCAATTTATTGGCCACTGAGAGTTAGAGAGAGATGATGAAAACTCCATTAATGCAACAGTAAGGGTTGTTACTACAGCGACAAAAGCAAAGAAATTTGACGTTAGGGTTTTCAACCCTAACTATGAATTCCACCCACCCACCCAACCCAAACACACACACATTACACATACAAGTGGGGAGCGGTACGGCAAGACAACCAATCAGAAACAGACACCATAAAGTAACAGAAAGAACATACAACTTTGTAAACATACCACAACAGGCATCCATCATCATGTTTCACCAACTGTATCACTTCTGCTGCCATCCCAGTGTCTTCAGGGATTGGTTACACCCACATGCTGTGCAAAGATATGGTCAGCTGTTAAGAAGGGAATGATGAACATTTTAAATGATATTTATTTAGAATCGGATGATTATGAGTATTTCTTATTATCTCACTGAATGTGCTCATTAGTTTATGAATTAACCTATAGAGTACACTGTGCTGCATTTGCTGAAATACTTGTGTATGCCTATCTGATGAGGTATAACAATGAAGGGCTTAAAACAGCGCTGTGCATCACTGTGAGATATACTGACTCTCTTTGTATATGGTTAGAGATACATAGCATCAGCATCTGATGTATTGTGCAGTGTTCTTATCAGGTAACGTGTACTGTCATCCTATCTGTGTGTGGATATGTCACTGATAATTCAATAATCCTACAGTCTAAAGATCATATATGCAGATCGTTATAATATTTACATGGATGAATACTATTGTCAACATAATATTTCAACACCATTGTATTCTTTGTGAATGTATGGCTGGAAGTGCACATTGTTTTTGAACATGTACCACCATCACTCCATTCACATAGTATGTCTTAATTCATGGAGCACCATATTGTCATGTGATTCTGGCATGTTGCCCATATAGTACTAAAGACACATAGTGGAGTGGTACGTACATGACATTTTCTTCATATATAACACTAAAAAAGATAAAATGCTTAGGCCCATGCACTACAATACTTGTACTGGAGCTGGACAATACAATGCATCTGTCACAGTACCGATATCCTATGCTGTTCACATTGTGAGATATAGATATTGTGATTTATACAATGTATTGTAGTATGCGAAAGGAGGAATGAGAATACAGAAGAGAAACCACCCTGTACTGTCATTGTGACATATAGATTTTATTGTGTATATACCATGATAAATGTATGTTACAACAGCATTTTAATAACAATCTTGTGACATGTGACATATAGATATTGTCATATAGACTCTGGTGTACTTTGGTAATATAGGTAAGGTAGTGCAGAGTACACAGTAGCTTAGTATAACAGTTTAACATATGCACAGTGTTGTTCTATCTCAATGGAGGGATGAAATGATATGGTTAAACTCACCATCTGGTAGTATGAGGAGTTATCTGTACTCTTGCACTATCAACATGTACAGTTCATGCCGTGACCATCTAACATGCTTGCACAGCATGTGGGTGTACCTCCACAAGACACTGGGATGGCAACAGAAGTGATACAGTTGGTGAAACATGATGATGGATGCCTGTTGTGGTATGTTTACAAAGTTGTATGTTCTTTCTGTTACATTATAGTGTCTGTTTCTGATTGGTTGTCTTGCCTTGTACCATCTCCCACGTGTGTGTGGGGGGGTTGGGGGGCTAGGGATTGGAATTTGAAGTTAGGGTTCAAAACCCTTACGTCGAATTTCCTCACTTTTGTCGCTCTAGTAACAACCCTAACTGTTGCATTAATGGAGTTTTTTGCAAATAATTTCCTTCTTTTTTTTTGACATTGTAATAAACTTAACAAATATATATATCTGTGAACGTATTATTTTTCCCTGTGAGAGCATAAATTATCCACAATAATGTACCATACCCTACACATGTGCCCATAATAAGACACAACAACCATGAAACCATTTGTTTGACATGTCAAGCTATACCTTCTATGCACATCTATGTATACTTACATTTCAGTATATTGATTAATGCATCTTTCCAAAGCTGAGTCATATATCATTCATATACAGTTTTCATGAAAGACAACAGACACAGAAAATAAGTTAAGAAACATATTTATTAATCATTAAGTGCCAATTCTGTTTTAAGGAAGGCCAAATTGTACAACTCCCTCAGTCTCATACCACTACTGTGTAACTGTATCACAGATGTATATATGAATGTCTGGAAACAATGATATGAGACTGAGCAAGTCAATGTTCTTGGGGTGGGCAAAAATAACAAATGCATAAACAATTTAAAAAAAACTACGGACACCAAAGCAGCAAATGATAACATTGCTGCACTAGTGCATTACTATGTTAGAGTACTTTAACACTATGTGCATGTGGAAAAATTCCTCACCCGACCCCCTAATAAGGTGATCAGAAAACATCAGGAACATACCTTCAACTGATATTGAGCAGAGTGTGTGATTCACAATACAAGTCCATAAACAACAAATAATGAATACCTCACTGCACATAATAAACATTTTTAATATAGTTATATAATGTTAGCAGCAATAATAGTATTATTAAATTAAACATTTAAAATTAGTAATCTTACAATTAACACTGTGGCATAGTAAATGTTAATAACACAATCAAACTAATCAAATAGTGACAAGTCACATAGTTATAAAATGTTAGATAGTTACTAAATATTCAACAAATTAAGCTTTCCATTAAACATCTGAATACATAGAAGTCATACAATGCATTAATAACAAGTAAATAACTCTAAATGTATAACTATGTTGAGCAGAAAAAAAACATTCCTATGAAGTACTATGTAACTTTAGCCATTCTTACAAGGTTTAATATTACAGTTGGCACCCCAAAAAAAATAGTTCTAAGACTTTAGAGATATATACATAATACTTCCAAGTTTTAAAACATTATAATATATAAACAATATTAACAATACGTATTGCTCTAAACATCTATATCTTAGTCCTATATACAGTGTATTGGTCCCAGAAGTAAGCAAAATTGTCAGAAAGCATACCACATGAAGTGGACACTAAGGAGCTATCACTGAAAGACATGCTGTTCACATAGAATATTAGACATTTTCCTTACTGTGCTTATAAACTATTATACAATGGCAAGAAATAATCCTGGTCTCTGATTGGTGAGTTTGGAGCTGGACCCATGGAGTTATCCAAGCATGACGCCACAGGTCTTTTGGAGGCTGCCCAGCAGCATGACCATTTCTCTTTTTTGCATCTTCTCTTCAGAAACAAAACTATTATTTAAAATTATTTATTTTTTATTTTAAATATAACAACAAGCCATTGTATAATAGGAATAATGCACTCCAGTGTGTGTGTCGTGCTGGGATAATGCCACACCTGGGGCATTGGATGCACTTGGTCTGCAGCCTCATGCCCAACCCCCCCCAGGCATGACATTATCCCAGCATGACACACACCCTGTCATGCATTATTCCTTTATTGCACAACAGTATGTGTACAAACACATACACAGCTAAAGTCTCAGATTTCTTGCACTCTCTCTCATCTTGCATCACAAGGCAGATGTGAGACACATATATAGTGCACTATAACTACAAAACATTGGCAAATAACAAGTGTAGTCACATTTCTAAATGTATGCAAGCTGCACAGTATTGCCATGCAATGGTGTGACAGCTATCAAACCATATTCTATGTAACATGGTGCAGCAATGCAGAAATAAACAGATCAGTACAGCACAATTGCATGGTACTGCAATATCAATGTACAGGTACTAAGAGTGCTACACAGTCAAAGCAATTGTTATATGTAATGTGACCAAGCAGAAAGCCCACACCAATTAAAGCCCACTTAGGCTGCATTGCTGCTAAGATCACAGCAACACCTACTGTAACTGTTGGCATTATAAATACCTGCATCTACATACTCAGTCACTGCAAATATTCATAAACTGATATGAAAATAGCTGCACGTGTCCAGTAAAGGATGCATATAACACTCCTATGACTGCAATAGTGTGTCAAACAGAGCTTAACATGATTTTCATGCACTCTTCTTCTGCCATGTGAAAGTCGTTGTAATTCTTGAGAACCAGGACATAAGCACTGTTTAGATTATAAGGCAATCTCTGTTTAAAAGTGCTCATGTAGTCATTGCATTCCATCCAGCCATTGCTGTACCTGAGCCATATTACAATGTCCTGAATGGACAGATGCTCCATGGTGGAATATCATACCTGAGTATCAAAACATGTTCTAATGAATTGTACTCTTCCAGCTACAAAATCAGTGATTGGTGTATCAACTCATAGTCCATTTGCATTAAACTTCTACAAGACTAAAAGAAGATATTGAGAAGAGGTTCTATGTCATATGGACTGAATGCACTATCCTCCACACTGGGTACATCTCCAGCCATACTCTGCCTTCCTGAGCAGTTGTCTGAATTTAACAGAACGTGCCTGTGGAACATACAATGAAATTCACAACAAGTTTTCTGTTATTTCTTTGTGTGAATGTCAACAAGATGGCAAGTGTACTTCGTCATATAGGTGACAGTAAAGTACTGTCGCATTGAAATCTGATCTGATTCCAAGCTGCTAATGATAGCCATCATAAACTCAGTCACATATTGCTGAATGTTATTAGAGAATGTTTGATGGCCATCATATCCACCCAAGACAAGCCACAAGTGTGTCAGAGTCTGTATGCTATTGTCATGCTTATCACTATCATTCACAACTTCCTATAGTGACTGAGACAGTGGTGTTTCAGGAGAAGATTTGATAGTGGCAACAAAGTGAGACATATGGAGAAATTCTTGCATTGTAGAGAGTTTATATAGCATTTTACTCCAGTGCTATTCTCAAATGCTGGGACAACAGCCATCCCAAGTGCCTTCATATGTGGTGGGGATCTAGTTTGTTGTTGAGTTCTGAAGTCGTTCTTTGTGCTGTCTGCATTTAATATTAGTCTGTCTGTCTGGTACCTCTTTTTTGTGCCAGAAACTGTCACTGTCGCATTGTGGTCTGCCACATTCATGGGTAGTGGTATAAGAGGCAATGTTGGCTGGTGCAGAGTACATAGTCTGTTGTACTCATCAATACATCATCTGTCAGCACATATTTTATGTGATGCTATACAGATGATATACAAGCCAGGCGAAGTCCATACACATGAAAGTGCAACATAGCTCTTGCCATCTTTGAAGATGCCAGTGCCTATGTCGACCATTGCTACGTCCAAATTTAGGCCTTGCGACTTGTGTATAGACACAGCATATGCAACATACACAGGACTCTGTTTCCTCATTACGCATATGTATTTCATGAGCTGAAACTTTACAGTCATCCTAGAAGTAGGTATAGACTGTTCAATGTTGTTAAATTTCAAAATGAGTGCCTCTATGAATGTCTTTTGTATATTGTATTGAAAGTCAACTATGTGTCCCATTGCACCGTTCACCATGCCATACTCAACATCAAGATTCCAACGTAGCATGATGCATGCTTTCATGCACACAGTTAGAACTGCTTCTAATCGTGCTGTGCAAGACACATCTGACTTTAGCTCAGACAATCGTTCAGTCAGCTTTGCTACCAGATTCTGGTTCAAGACTGCACCATCAGTGGTGTCAGCAGCATGCAGAGTTATGATTTCCTGACCCTGTCTCTGCAACATAATGCTGTTGAATTCAGCACACTGCTTAAGTCGAGGCATACGGCTCATGATCCGAGCAGATTCTGAGTACACACTAGTGAAACATCACATGCAGCAGTAAGAGAACTGCACTCAGTGGCGATACACTGTGTGTTCAACAGAGAAACATTTTGGTGTGACAATGATCCAGTCCGAGCCTGATCCAAACATATCTTGTACCCAAGGTCACGACTCTGTCACGTGTTTTCATATAGCTCAATATAAACAAACAACTCCCAAAGATCTATCCCTCCAATGCACCCTATTGTACTTTTTGCTTGCTTCACAGTCGGTGCTGTAAAGACATGCTCTCCGTTCACAGGTGCAAGTTGCAGAAGGTCACCAAAGGCAACAACACTCTCACCACCAAATGGCTGACCATCATCAGTTCCAAGTATCTCTTGGAGATGCAGATGGATACATGCAAGCATGACATTTGAGACCATACTAATCTTATCAATGATGAGAAGTTTCAACTTGACAAACATTGGACGCAGCTCAGATGCCACCTCACGGGAAAGTTTTTGGTGCTCTCTTGTTTTGCCATGTTCTACAGGAATCATAAACAATTGGTGTAGAGTCACACTAGCAATGTTGTATGCTGCCAAACCTGTAGGAGCAGTCACAGCTACAGCCATCACTTCTCCTGTACGTCTCATTATCTCCACTGTAATAGCTTTGATAACAACTCTTGTCTGTGCGAGCAGAATCACTAACAAACATTAGCAATCGCTCATACTTTCCACATGTGCATTGCTTCCTCTCATGAAGGATGCCATGTCTGACAGCTTCAGTGACAGCATCATAAGCAGCATACTGCTGCATATTCAACTGATCAATCAGTACAGTAGGATCCTCTATCACATGAGAAGAATGTTCCATTTCACTTTTGACTTCAGTCATGAGAATCACATGATCATTCATTGGTAGAGGAGCTCCAAGAGTACCCTCTCATTCATGATTCATGTTTTCCTGAGAATTACCTGAGGTATCTTCCTCAAGCTGTTTCTTAGCTTGTTCCATCTGCTCCTTCTCTAATTCCAGTCTATGGATGTATCTTTCAGACTGCTCACTCTTGAAGGTCTCATATGTGAGGTAGAACTGTTCTTCATATGAGTCACAGTCTCCTTTCAGTGTGCTCTCATTCCTCCATGGCTTAAAAAGGAACATTAGAGCAAAGTAGTAATGCTCCTTGCTGTCAGTGTTAGAGAGACTCAATTTACAATGGCCAATGAGCCATGGTTTCTTCCTTTTAGCAAGACAACCATCAAAGCCTCTGACTTTAAATGTCTTGACTCTCATCAGGTGCTACATCAATCTTATAGTTGTACCACTGAGCAACATGGTTCAGCCACATGTCATCCATACCATTTGCCTGATTTGGGTAGTATGTATTGGTCAGGTTATTCTTCAAAATATTTTTTGAAGAGGGGTCAGCTTTTCAATCTCAGCATGAGACTTCAAAACATGCTTTCGTTTCTCTTTGTAGTTGATATCAAGAAACTGTACAGCATTAGTCTTCCATACAAGCATGTCCCAATCAAATGATCACTGGCCTCATATGCTCCACACTCCCTGTGAGAAAGGGTTGTTAATCCCAGTGACCAGAGTTGTGAACTCAGAGATCAGCTGGAAGCCGCTATTTCTTCCCAAAACTCAAGCAAATTTGTCTGCTCATGTTTTGTGATGAACGACATGATATACCACACAAGAGACAGAGAGTTATCTGCGACAAACTGCACATCAATGTTTGCCTGCCACATCAGGAGAAGAGTAGGATTGTAGTCATTGATGAACACCTCATTCTCCTGTCTGGGTAACTCATAGACCCTCTTAATGGACTTTACCTTGAGATGGTGACGCATGGCTGAGAGCAAGTCATTCATATGTCCCTGCTAGCAGACACGTCTGGGAAAACCAAATCAACACCTGATGTACCACTCCTTATGACTCCTGACTGGTTGACAACTGTACTTCCCACAAAGATGCTGCTGAAACCTTTGCACCAGCTTCCAGAGTGTTGGACTATCATACTGATCAGGAATGTGGCAAGTCACATAACACTGAATCAACTTAAGCACTTCACCTGATTCATTCTCACCAATATGAGGAGCATCTTTAATCCACAACAGCATACGAATGTGTGGCACACCTCATACCTGATATTCTGTCTTCCAAAAGTAGTGCTCAACTAACCCAAGAGGGTGATTGTCCTTTGTCAAAATGAATGTCAATATCTTATGGCAGTGATGGTGGAAATGCTGTGACACTGAAAATGGATCAAGTGAGCACATCTCATCAAGTGTCACTGATGAAATGCCATCATCATCAGAATTGGCCCACCTCAACAGTTCAACTAACTCATCCCAGCTGTACTCTGCACAGCTTAGAGTTACAAACCAAATAGCTGCACCATACTCACGCAGCATGGTCATGACCTCTGAGTGTCTACGATACTAGTATTCTTTTGTGTCACATAGACTCAACAGCATAGATGTCAAATTCACCTGCAGTGTTTCATCCTATTCTGTCAGCCACTGCAGAAATTCAGCTGCTGTCATACCTTCAAATGGGGTAGTCAATTGTAGTGTATGCGCAATGGTTGCAGAGAGTACACGAAGCTCACTCTCCCACAACAGGTGGAACAAGTATTGTATGTTCCTACGGAATTTGCCATCTTTGTTCAACACTCTTGATGTTCAGTATTCAACACCTTGAACACAAACCTCATGCTGATCCAGATGCCCTCCAGTTCCTTTTGGGAAGAAATCTGGAAAACAGCATGCTTCAGGTTGTTCCTCCCATATGCTGACAGGGCTATCTTCAACCTGTTTCATCTGATACAGGTCAGCATTATCACCAATGGGATCTCTGCCATGTAGAGGGTGAACTGTGTACTGTTCATACTCATCTTCATGAGTTGCGACATCGACCTTCTCAGTTGTTGGCTTTCTAGTGTCTACTAGTTCAAATTGCGCACTCATATCTGACAGTTCATGTATGTCCAGCTCATCATAGAAAGCATTATTGCTCTTCATATAGTCTGGAGCACATTTCACTTTCTGTACATTGACAATATCTTGGCAAATCACCTTGGACTTTGTAGGCACACCATTTACTAGTATAACCATACTGTTTTCCTTTGAGATCGTCTCCATGTTCTCTTTCAGAGGAAGTAGTAAATACATCACAGCCCCTTTCAGACACATGACAAGCTCTTTTTGGGGTACTTTGTGTGTCCTTGTATTCAGGCATAGAATTGTCTGAAACAGTTTCATGGTTTGTATCAGTATCCTCTCAAACATATTCAATGCAGCAATCTCAGTAGGTGTCACATCTGCTTCCATATTGTTTAAAACAGATGTTGGTGACATAGTGTTATTGTACATCTTAGACAAACAGTACTGACACATTATGATCACTGGGTCCAAGTCAAAGTCACTCTTTACTAGTAAGTAGGCCAACAATCATGCCCACATGTCATTAAAAGACTTAATCTTTCTCAGATCAACTGTTACAGACTGCGAACTGTAAAGAAGTCTGTGACATGAGACACACACAGAGTCAAACTTCTCTCTCTCAGTCATTTCAAACTTGGCAATGGGTTTTCCAAATGTTTTTAGTATCTCGGATTTCCATAGAGTGATACTACATGATTCAGTACCAGGTGTGTTCTCACAAGGTGTATCATGGTGTTTACTGTTACGTTGCACATCCTGTATCACAAGTTTTGTACCTTCTGTGTCTCCTGCTGTCAATGACTCATCAAGCTGTTTGTATACTGACACAGCTTTTCTCACCTGGTATATTATGCGAACAAAGCTGACCATCGCAGGATTGTGTACAGCAATCATACACGTGTGGTGAAATACAATCTTACAGACACTGCTATCTAAGCAAGCCAGAGAATGTCCCAACAACCCTTTATGTTTGTGAATTTCACAGAGATCAGTCACATGCAATAAGCTGCATCTCTGTTTCTTCTCACTTGCAAGAAAGTTCTTAACAAACTGTGCAATTGCATCAAATGACGTTTGGTTCAGACTGCAAGTTTCATCACATCTCCATGATGCACAGGTTGTGGCAGGTGTCTCAGCTGCTGAGCCAGTTTCATCATCTGAGACACTTGTTTCTACAGTATATGTCAGACTCAAGACTTTACAAGCCTCACCAACCTCATCAACAAAGATAGCAAGCTGCTCAGAAACTGGTTTGTAAGACTCCTGCCAAAAGAAATCCTCTGAGTGCAGTTTATGTAGCCAAATGCCTTGGAAGACTTTACAAAAGTTATCTCTGTTGAGAGTATCAACATTGTGTAGTCTACTGTGAACAGACTGCACTGTAGCAGTAAAACATTCAGCATCTTTCATCATTTTATTTCACAAACGTCAAAGAACAACAAGTGCCATATTCACAAATCTAAGAACTCTAAGTCATAGTTTTGTCAAGGGCAATTTATTCTTTAGTTATTTGCCTTGGTGTCTTATTATGGTAGAAATAATCTGATCAACCTTAGCCTTTGAAGCTAGCTTTTAGAAAAATGTCAACTTGCTAAGATGGCCACAAATAGCAGAATTGTGTTTTTGTTCATGGGTTTCAATAGAAACATTTACAACCTGTGGAGCTCTGCTATGATCACATTAAGGGAGCAAGCACTGCACATTTCTGTCTAAGAAACTGAGGCAGGCATGTCACTATCACCAGGCAACCTTTTCCTGTTGATGCACCTTGCACTGTCCTGAACTTTCCTAGTATTCTGTTGTCTGCCTACAGTACTCTTCATCATTTTAACATCACTATTATACTTATCCCTTCTATGTTTACTCTGTTGTCTACGTTTTGTAGGCATTATCTCTTTATAGAATGCACAGGTTTCAGCCAATGTAACAATAGAGAATCACACACCTGTAAAAGAAAAGAAAACATTTTTTATCAGTCATCTGTTTCCATAAAGATGCGTCAATAAATACTTCAAATAAATAGCACAGCAATAATATATAACTGTATAACTTAAGCTATTAAATAATATATGCAATGTTAACAATTTTCTAGGTAAGCGATCAAACAATCACAATTTAGGCATACAATGTCCTATAAGTTAGCAATTTATTACAACAGTACTGTACAAGCTTCATTAAAAATTTTCAATTGAATCTAATATGTAGGCACGTGTGAAAAATACTTATTTAAAAGTGTTTTGAGTTACATGCTTCATGAACACTTCTGTTTTGTAAAACCAGGCTTAGACAGACAGTAAGATGAAACCTTGTTTACAGATGTGACCTGGGAGCACAAAGAAGTTAAGTGACTTGCTTAGGGTCACACAGCATGCTAGTGGTGGCTGTGGGATTCAAACCCAGGTCTTCAGGTTTGCAGCTAAGACCCTTAAACCACTGCACTATACTGCCTCCATCAAACAATATCTTGCCAAAGTAAAAAAAATGTGACAACTACACTGTAAGAAGTACACACTCTAACTCAATGAACATGAAATGTTTTTAGCACATCTGAAAATGAAGTGATACGGTTCTCAACACTGATGAGTAATTGCATTGAAATGCATAACACTGCCAACATCCCAAAAATGTGATGGCAGACACCTTCAAGGCTTAGAAACAAGTCTCACTGGAAAATCTTATCTGATGAAGGAGCAAAAAAATGTCATAACAAAAGTCTATGAGTCATATGGGTGAGTTAAATTGAAAATGTAGTATATTGCTGAGGGAAAAAAATGTTAGCCATAAAGTTTTCAAGCTTCATGGGTTGAGCCCTATCTCAATACATTATGTTGTTGAGCTAAACAAAATGTTATCTCAAAAGTTTTTGAGCACCATGGCCACGTCCTATTGAAATACATTATATTACCAAGGTAATAAAAATTTGACTGCGGCAATTTTTGAGCTCTATAGACAAGTCGTATTGCAATACATTATGTTGCTGAGGTAAAAAAAATGTTACAATGGAAGTTTTCTAGCTCCATGAGAGACTCCTATTGAAATACATTATATTTCCAAGGGAAAAAAATGTGGCTTCGACAATTTTCGAGCTCCATGGAGAACTCCTATCGAACATTTCATATTATTGATGTAAGAGAGACATAACTGCAACATTTTTCAACAAGTGCCATTAAAATGCAAAATAATGTCGAGGTAAGACAAATATAACCACAGAAGTTTTCGAGCTACATAAACAATTCCTATTGAAATGCATTAAATTTTCTAGGTATAGAAAGGTGACCGTGACAATTCCTGAAGTACAAAGACAAGTTCCATTGGAAAACATAATGTTTTCGAGGTTATATAAAAAAGTTCTGTGAAAATTTGTGTGGTCCATGCACAAGTCTCATTCAAATTCATTATGTTTTTGAGGTACAAAACTATGTAACTGAGGAAGTTTTTGAGCTCCATAGATGAGTTCTATTCAAATACATTATATTCCTGAGGTAAAAATATATGACCGCGATACTTGTTGAACTACATAGAGAAGTCCCATTGAAATTTGTGAGTGAGGTAAAAAAATGTAACTGCGAATGTTTTTGTGCTTCATGCACTTCTCCTACTGAAATACATTATCTTCTCAGGTGAAAGAAATGCAACCACGATAGTTTTTGAGCTACTTACACAAGCTTAATTCAAAAGTATCATACTCTCTAGGTAAAAAAATATCACCGTGAAAATTGCCTAGCAACTATTAATATCTCTCATAGATAACATAATGATATGTGCACGGTCAAAATACATATAATCGTGGCATTACTTTTTTCCCCGAGCTTCTGTGACCTTCTACCTCTGACTATCATGATGCTTTGCAACCAGGAAGTTGAAGAAATCGATTCCTACAATCAGTAGCGACTCAAAAATGATGAAAAAATGAGACATTAAAGTTACATACCTCAGATATGTAGTTAAAAACACACACATACATCATATTAGTTAGTAAATTGGTTAAAATGAGAGCAAATTATGAACTTGCTCCACTGAGAGCAGCCAGGTTTTTTCCCCTGAAGAAACACCACATATCACATCTAGCCAATCACAGACCACTGAGACAAGATTGGCACTCCACAATATCAAATGAAACCAGACCACTAATTTATGCAAAAAATAATAACTTGTAACAACTTATGTACCACAGGAAATAATTAAAGATAGCCAATCATACTGTATTAAAAACCAAGAAGAAAAAGGAAATACTACCATTTATTGATGAAAGCAGCCTGCCAACACACTGAACAGTAAGTACATCATTTTTAAATTAATTGAAATGTGTACTTCCAGATCTGGTTAATTGCTCAAAATACTGTTGTTGTAAAGCTAATATCTTCCTATATTCCATACTATAAGTCTCATTATGTTAAAGTGTTGATTTCATTGTTAATTGTAACACTTTAAGCCAGTCTTTGAAACAATATTCACCACCACACATGTCAGTTCAAGAGGGAGTCCCACAGAACAAACACGTGTGTATCAAGCTAACTAGCAGCAAATCACAATGCATCATCTGCTGTGTTCTTTCAAAGCACCCAATCAGAAAGGCATTAATTCCCATCAAAACAAAACTGTGTTTATTCTGTACCACAGCCAATAACAAAATATTTGCTGGCACAGAACAAGTGTAATTTTTCAATTGGCACCAAAAAATTGTAAATCCGACTTTCAAAAATAAATAAATAAAAATAAATAAAAATTATAGCAGCCAATAAATATTTAAGTTGGCAGTGTTGCTATCTGTCTCAGGAAGAATAGAAAGAGCAATTATGAAATTACTGCAGCAGTTGTTGAGATGCCATTAGCCAGCAGCAGATGCAGACTGTCTTACTGAGCTCTCTGTAACTCTGTGTTTTTCAAAAGCTTGCAGCATGGCAGAACGCTCCAGAATCACGATGTGAATGGTAGACAGCAGTTTAATTCATCAAGATGGTGAATATGTCAATAGAAGTCACTTTGGGAGTGATGTGAACCTTCCTAATTGCAAGGTTCACTAGCTTCGCAAGGGAGATATGAGATGGGAGCAGCTTATGTCAACCATGCAAAACCTACTGAGCAACCACTCAGTGACAGACATACTGTTAATCCATCTAGGAGGGAATGATTTGGGAGATAGAAGGTGGATAGATTTAGTTGCTGAAGCTAAATTGGATCTAGCTTCACTTACAGAGATGTTACCCACTTGTAAAATCATCTATTCAGATATTACAGAGAGTATGGGCTGGTGTTCAGATCAGCATATGTATCTGTTTGACAGGGCAAGGAAAAAAACAAACATACACATCTCTGCATTTTTACGTGATCTGTGCATGTACACATTACGTCATCCTGAAATTAAGTATTTTAAAGATTGTCTATACCTAAGAGACAGTGTACACTTCTCTGACACAGGAAATTTCCTGTTTTTGGGTGACTCCAACATGGCATCCTCTCTGTGGTCTGAAGAACAGTGTGTCTTCATTAAGTCCTTAAACCAACAAAAAGTTATTTTAAGAGCCAACTGTCTTTGTCAAAAAAATTGAACAACAAACACAGAAAATGTTGTTATCTACAAAGAAATACTGCATGACAGGCACTGTCTCACTGTGATATCATCACATTTCATCTAGCTGGGCACAATGGCATAAACCCCATTCTGCCATGGCAGGGACGGAGGGGATAGTAATGAATCACTCTGTGTGCAATGGGGGAGGAGGAGGAGGAGTAACTGGCATGTGGAGGGTGGGCCACCAGTTCTCAGGGCAGTGATAGAGGGGGGGTACAGTCTTGTAGTCCAGGCACTCACTGGCAATACATTGGAAGGATCCAGGAAGATGGCGGCCACTCTGGGCTGCCGTCCATAAGCTTTGGTCTTTGGCTCAGGATTACCATTTTATTTTATTATAATTTTATTGTTTTTCATCGTTTTTATTAAAATATATTGTTTATAACTTTTTTACTTATCGATGTTGTTTTAGCGTTACCCTTAAGTCATAATATTGCTCACTGTCGTAGCTGCTAGTAGTTGTTTATCATTTCGACTATTATTGCCCTGTTATTTAAAACTGAGATGCTTTTGGTGAGACTGACATGTGTGGAGTTCCCTGGTTTATTGGTCGTGGCTTATTGTGGACTACTCGCTGTGAGCAGTGTATTGGGCATTTGATCTTGGCCTGGGTCTTTGGAGGAGTCGGAGGCTTGCAGCCTGAAAGCTTGGTGGCTGCTTTTTCATCTGTTGAAACCCAGCAGTCGAGTTGTACTTTCAACTCAGGGATACAATTTTCATCTGACTGTAGGAGAGGAAGCTGCTGGCTCTCAGTGTCCGTGGAATTATCGGAACATCGAAGTGGATGACGGAATAACGGCAGTGAAGACTGGTGATATTTTGTTTATACAACTTGGAGGTCTTGGTTCCCCGGTCCATACGGGGGGGCTAGTTTCCCTGCTTCCAGAAGGTGGTGGGTTTACTTTGCTCCCTAGGTGAGGCAGGGGTACTATCGGAGGGTGGTCTTGCCTGCCTCATCGTAGCGAGGGTCGGGAGAAGCTAGAACCTTTAGAGGAGTTGTTTGTGGTGTCTGCCTGTTCACTGCCTCCAGGATCTTGGCTATTGGGAATTTTGATTATTTGGACTGTAGTTGGAATTGTGTGGAGTGGAGTGGACTGTTCAAATTTGGTGAAGTATTCTTGAACTTCTTTGTTGTAGCCACTGTGTGTTAATTACTAGGAGACCACTAGGAAACTTAAACATAACTGAGTTCATCTGCAATTATATCAGTCTCGTGAGAGGAGACTGATAAATCTTTGAGCCATACTGAGTGGTGAGAGCACAGGAGTGTGGACAAATAAAAGACCTTGAACTTGGTTTTTGGGCATATGGGGGTATTGATTTCGGACTAAAGGGTTTTAAAGTGATGAGCCAATTTCTATGGTTTTATAGGTGATAAGCTCCTCTCCCCGCAGTGGTGAGAGTGCTGTGGGTGGGGTAGAAAGATAGAATGTTCTGATAATTTGTCAGCACTAATTTTGCTAATAGATTTTTGTTTTGTTTTGTGTTGTATTTTCAGTTTTATTTGAATCTTGTTTTATATAAGTTGGTGTAGAGCTTATTATTGTTGATTGTGGTGTGAATTATGTGCTGGAGTGATAATAAGATGGTCGGGTATTATTCCCCCTCTATGCTCAGGGACCTCCATCCTTTCTCCTGTCCTCCTTTGTCATCGGGAGTCTATAGAAAGTGTAGGGCTCTGGGGATTGTGAGAGGGAGAAGGAGGGTTGGTGCTGGGCGGGGGGGAATGGAAGGAGAGGGCGGATAGGGATAGTGGGGTCAAGGAGAAGCCCTGGGGTGAAATGGGCACAGGATAGGGGACCTCCCTGTCTTGTGTCCATACCCAAGGGTTCTGATCAGGATCAGCAGGTAACACGGTCATCTTCTGAGGTTCATCCTACTCGGGTGGTGTTGTGCAACGCCAGGTCTATTTAAAACAAGACAGCTGTTATAGCTGATCTTGTTGGGTCATCTGACCTGGCGTGCATCACCGAGACCTGGCTGGATGAAAATGCTGGGCCAGTTTTAGCCGCAGCAGTTCCAGCTGGGTACTCAGTGATACACCGTCCGAGGCAGAATCGTAGGGGCGGGGTGTTGCCATATGGTTTAAGTCAGAACTGGACCTGGTGGAGATACCGATGGGAGTCACCAGATCCTTTGAGTGTATCCTGGGTGAGGGTGTGGGGTGCAGGATACTTCTCGTATTCCGTCCACCAGGTGACAAGAATGTTTTCCTGCAGGAAGTCGCAGACTTCATTGTCGACCTGACGTTGGGGTCCCCCAGATGGTTGGTTCTGGGGGATTTCAATGCTTGGGTCGACGATGAATTCTCTTGATTTGGTCAAGACTTCCTCCAGTTGATGATATCATTGGGCTTCACACAGCTTGTTTCCTCCTCGACCCATATTGGTGGACACTCATTGGACCTGGTGTTCCTTCTGGGGATGGGGATATCTGACTTGGTGGTGGAACCGGTCGGATAGTCCGACCATCACCCCATTGGGTTCAGTTTAGAGGCCACCCCTAGTAGGGCAGCCCCTTTGGGGATGGTCCGATACCACCCTTTAAGGGGTGTATCCCCAGATGACCTGATGGTGGTATTGGACCTATCAGGCCTACCGATAGATCGCTTGGATCCAGGTGACCTGGTACATACTTGTAATGAGGCAGTGACAGGAGCCCTGGATTCTATTGCACCGGTTCGTGTTTGTCCACTCACTCCTCGCCCCAGGTCTCCTTGGTTAGATGAGACCGTGAGGGAGTTGAGGAGGGTTGGATGAAGGTTGGAGATGTGTTGGCGGAAGTCCGGTCTTGATGATGACAGGCTTAGTTTGATGGACCATTATGTGGTCTATCAATCCGCAATCTCTCGTAAGAAGGCAGAATTCCTGTCCAGAGAGATAGCTGCTGCACAGAATAGACCAGCTCAGCTCTTTCGGACTGTGGACAGACTGTGCAATCCAGTCTGTCTTCAGCCCAGAAGAGCCTTGTCTCAAGAACGGTGTGATGAGTTTGCTCTCCTCTTTGCAGTTAAGGTTGCCAAAATCAGATCGGATATCCGTTCTTCCCTCTCCAATGGGAGCGATGGTGGTCGGCGGGAGATGTCAAACACTCAGTTTATATGGTCTGACTTCAGCCTTCCCACAATCGATGATATTGTGATGATCATTCGAGCGCTGCGACCGACCAACTGTGATTTGGACCCTGGCCCCACACACCTCTTAGTGGGCTGTGTGGATATAATCAGCCTAGTCCTGGCTTTGATAGTCTGGAAGTCTTTGGAGAGGGGGATCTTTCCAGATCCCCTTAAAGAGGCTATAGTTAAGCCTGTATTAAAGAAGCCCTCCTTAGACCCAGATTGTCTAGCAAATTACAGACCAGTCTCTAACTTACCCTTTGTGGGTAAAGTTATTGAGAAGGTGGTCACGGTGCAGTTGGAGGATCATCTGACCAACAACAATATCTACGACTCTCTCCAGTCTGGATTTAGGAAAAGGCATAATACTGAGACAGCGCTTGTTCGGGTACTAAATGACCTCCTAATAGTGAGAGATCGTAGGACCCAATCCATCTTGGTCCTACTTGATCTCTCTGCAGCATTTGACACTGTCGACCATAGTGTGCTGTTACAGCATTTACGGACCATCTGTGGACTATCTGATACAGTCCTCAGATGGTTTCGATCTTACCTCGAGGGTAGGACTCAGAGAGTGGTGTCTGGAATTATTTCCTCGGCATCAGTCTCACTACCCTGTGGGGTACCGCAGAGCTCTATTTTAGCGCCTATGTTGTTTGCAGTGTATATGCTGCCATTGGGAGTGATTATTAGACGATACGGTCTGGGTTTTCATTGCTATGCAGATGATACCCAGCTGTATATGTCTTTTGTGCCCGGCCAGGATGCTGCCTTGTCGGTATTTAATAATTGCCTTGCCGAAATCCAAGACTGGATGAATGGGAGTTGGCTGAGGTTAAACCCGGAGAAAACTGAGGTGTTGGTCGTGGACAAAAGCCGCTGTGAGGCGGGTCAGCCGGACGGATCACCCTCAGGCTTATGGCTTGGAGGTGTTCATCTGACGACCTCAGATCGGGTGCGGAATCTTGGCGTAATAATAGACAACCATCTGACACCTAAATCTCAGGTGTCAGCGGTGGTCAAAACCTCCTTTTTCCACCTGAGGAATATTGCCAGGGTGAAGCACCTGGTTCCTCCAGAGGATCTTCCAACGTTGATCCACGCCTTTGTTACCTCCCGCCTTGACTACTGTAACTCCCTGTACCTAGGGCTATCGGGGGTTGAACTTCACCGTCCGCAGCTAGTGCAGAATGCGGCAGCCAGGTTGTTGACTGGTTCTTCCAGATCCAGCCATATAAGGCCTGTGCTTCGTGGACTGCACTGGCTGCCAGTGTTTTGGCGAATCACCTTCAAGGTCAGTTTGCTGACCTATAAAGCCTTACATGATCTGGGACCTACCTACCTGAAAGAGCTCCTTTGCCCCTACTGTCCCTCCCACCCTCTCCGATCCACTGTCGAGAGATTGCTAGAGATTCCCAGGGTTCGTTTAAAAACTTCAGGTGCTAGATCATTTAGTTTTATGGCACCGACCCTGTGGAATTCTCTACCTCATCAGGTGCGAAATTGCCCAACCGTCCTTAGTTTTAAAGGAGCTTTGAAGACCCACCTGTTTAGGATAGCTTTTAGTGATTTATATTAGTTTTAATTTTATTCTATTTATTGTTTTATGAAACTGTACAGATGCTTTAGTTTTAAGAAAAGTGCCTTTTAAAAATGAAGTTTGAATTGAATTGAATTGATAATCCTGTAATAAGTGTACTCACTATTGTGCACACATAGAAAACTATAACTCAATAAAAACAGCTTATCACAGGTACACTAGATAATCTAGGTGACTTCAGATATGGTAAGATACTACTCTTACATATATATGTGTGTGTCTATGGGGGATAGATGACAGTGTGTACAATGTACTGTAGAGTAACTCCAGTCTGCAGCATAGCTGGGTGTGTTACACTAGAATTCATCCACCAAAGTACAGCACTGGGTATCCTGTAACAAGCATGCTCAGCATTGAATGTAAACCAAACATGCACACTCAATAGTGATGCCTTATCACATGGTGCTATATGTACTGGGTGACTGCATACACATGAACATACTCTTGCTATATATACACATGTGATGTGGGGCATATATGAGTGTCTGTATATGTGTAGACTAAGTAGGGTTTGGCAGGGAGATCTGTGAGACAGTTAGAATAGCACTGCACGGGTGCATAAGTGACAGGGTACCCCCTACCAATACTGTTTATTATTGAGCACACACCCAAATCACTAACTCAATAGTGATGCATTAGCTTAGCCTAGTATACGGCCTGGGTCAGTGCAAACATAATGACAAACAGGTACTATATATACATGTATGATCAGACAGGAGAGGGGGAGGACAGCCACTAGCTATTGCCTGTACCATATTATAATATCATGAACATTACTTCACTTCCCATATCACAATATTGTTTTTAATATCTCACAGTCAGTAGTTGTGTTATGCAGAAGTTGTCAACAGTCATCAAACCAAACATTGTATCTGCACTTAAAAATGATTAGTGACACTGATATACTAATGTTATAACATGTTAGTCTTTTGTCATCATGTCTGCTTTTCTACAGAGATGCCAAGATACTGAAGTAACGTCCAGCTGCCTCTTCTGCTGGAGGCTATGATGAAACTAGGGGATGCTAGAATAGTAATGCTAGCTACCAATGCACCCTTAAAGAAGACCTGGCTGGGGTGGCTAAATACCTCAGGAAAGCAAAAAATCTCCCCCCATAAAAGATGAAGAATGTGCAGGGGAAAGTGAAAGCTTCTGTGACAAAAGTTCTATAAACTCAAAAAACTGAGGAAGATACCAGAGAAGGACCGGGCCTGGTACGACCAAGCATACCAGCTGTGGCTCCAGGTGGGCAAACCAAATTTTGGAGAGTGAGTTGTTCACCATAAGTATAAATATTACTTTGTTAACACTGTATATATTGTGTGGATTTCACCTTGATGTAGATCAAGCCTAAGTGGAGGAGACAAAGAAAATAAATTATTTACTAACCTTAAAGTTATGTAATAGGCTTTTCTGTTCAAGGCCTATGTGAAGATTTTTTGTACATATAAGTAAATGCTGGAGCCATGTTTGCTGTTAAAAGCAGTATATAGGTGACTTATGGATAAAAGTGAGATACCATGGTTGTGAGCTACATATTGTACCCGGTGTTGAACCTTTATGTTATTGCAATATCTACAGATAAGTATTAGCCAATAAGCAGACATAGATGTCTTAGTCCATTATATATAGTTCTTCAACGCATAATCAATTCTGTATTCCTGCTACTTGTGCTATGCATGTCATGCAACATAGCACTATACAACAACACCAATTTACCAATGTCAATAAGCAATATGACAGCTAGTAATTATGCAATGCTAACTGTATAATAATAATAACAGTAAAAAAATGGAAAACATCATCCTCACTGTTACAATACATAATGTCTTATAGTGACATACAAACCACTCACAATTTATTTTACCTTCTCTATCAACAGCAACTGGAGCCACAGCTGAGTCTACATCAGATACGCCAGGCCCAGTCTATGCAGAGGAGGGGACAGAAGAAGTGTCTGATGATGATGATGTCACAGTTGTCAGCACACAATGTAAGTACCATCAAATCTTTACCAAACACACAACACAGATACATGAGATATGACATTGTAACAGTACTGAAGAGTAACCTAACAATGTCGGTGACAAGTCAATTTTTTCAGCACAACATAGCACCCATTATGAATTAAGCAATAAGGCATGACATGGTGTGCATCATTGCTGAACAGCATCACACTTAGGGTGGGTCATAGCACGAGGCCACAGGCTGACTGTTTCTGCCACCATAGGTGTGACGTTATTCAGGGATGGAGCACATCCTGGAGTGCCTTATTGCAATTATAATATGGCTATAAAAGATTTGACAAGTCAGTGGCATTTAGTGTCCCTATAGAGATCAATTGTGCTGTGGCAGAGGCAACCATATTGCTATTTTCTGTGTTTCCTTGTTTTTTTGTTTTTTTAACAGGAGTGAAGACTGTTATAACAAGCAGAAAAAAAAATACCTATTAAGTAATAAGCCATGCCAGTATGCACTTGGTTGGATAGTGGAACACCCAGGTGTGGCATGAGGCATTGCTGAGTGCCTTAACTTCAACCACTGGAGAAATACTGTTACCCTGTCACAATCAACCCCTGGAGTGTCTTACTGTGATTATGAAATGGGTCCAAGATGTTTTGGTGTGGGGGGAATTAGAAGAAGAAATGTACCAAATCAAAAAAAAAACATAGTTATAACTTTTTTAAAAAATAGCCCCAGCACATCCCTGCACTGGCATGGTTTAAATGTTATGCACAGCAAAATTCATGTATTTTAAATTAGCTCTTAAATCCTCTAGCTTCTCCCAACTCACCCCCTTTTACCCATTCCCTCACCTTTCTTTTTTCTTTATAATATTCCCTCCCTTGTCGTAGTCTTGTTTCTTTTCTGTCTTCCCAACACTCAAGAGATGGAATGTTTACTACAGAAAGAATGCCAGAATTCAAACGTCTGTTCAGTTCCGCTGACAGAATGTTTACTCTCACTAGCACACAACAGAAGGCCTCAGATGAAACCAGGGGTTTTATTTGATCTGTGACAGCTTAAACAGCACAGATTGTTCTAGTAAGTGGGTGAGGATAGGAGGGTGATTTCTCATGGTCAGCAAAGAAACACCTTAAGTTACAATTCTAACTACTGTAGTACTTCATTTTTTAAGTTATGTATGTGTGTGTGACAAGATTATAATAACTGGTCAGCAATTTTTGACATTGCCTGACCGAGTTATAATTTCCCGTTATAACTCGTGAGTTATAATGGGAAACATGAGTCAAGTCAGTCACAGAAACGTGTTCCCTCATTTGCTGTGCGTGTGGTCCAGGTTGGGCTTTCAGCTTCTGAAACCTGGTGGCTCCTCACTCGCTTAGTGAGGAGCTGCCAACCTGACTTCTAGTCTGTCGCTTTTTCTTTCTTTTTTAAAAAAAAAACCCATCACATTAGCCTAAAAAAAGATCTGGTTGATCCTACCATTTGAAAACTGCATTGCAGAACATCTTCAAGTCTCACTCACTATCTGGTTGATCTTGTCATTCCGTGGCCACACACAACACAAAGTGGCAGTGGAAGGAGCTCTAACATCTTAAACTTCGGTAAGATCGCAACCACGAAATAAACAGAAGTACAATAATTGACCAGCAAGTATAAATGTCTAGCTAAAAAAAAATTTGTGTGTGCCTGTCTGTGTGAGAGTGACAGTGTGTGTGTGTGTGTGTGTGTGTGTCACAAACACTAAATGAAGAATAGAAAAAATTGCTGCCCAGCAATTATAAATAATTAAAAGATGGGGAAGTGTACTAAATTTGAAATTAATGGTTGCCCTCGGTGTGGAATGCTTTAATAAACCCCTCAGGCTTCGCCCTTGGGGTTTATGTAGCATCCCACACCTCGGGCAACCATTAATTTCTCATTAAGTACACTTCCCCATCCATTATTGTATATATTATGAAGGCAAATAACATATAATTCTTATATTTATAACTGTAATACAGTTTCATTTTTAGGACCTAGTTGAAGGTTTTTATTGAGTAAAGGTGGCAGCCACATTTGTGATGGCAGTCAGGAATGGCTGGTACTACTGATTTTATTGTGAAGAGGCTACTGGACCCTCTTCCAATGCTGCATCATGGGATATCAGCACTGGCTTCCAAGCTCCTAAAACAATTAAATTAGTACATGGTTAATCTTGGTAATCTCATTTTGGTCCAACATGATATTGTCAGAAATCATCACCTGTCAAACTCCACTTCACCCAATGAGCTACAAAACTGTTTCTTTGTCATTTAATTATTTGACAAAAAAAAAAATACCTTCTCCTACAAGCAATACAAACAAGACCGTACCATTGCTGTTCTCATCAACAACAAATCAATCAGAGTGATGAACTTTATTGTTGATATCATTAAACCTATATTTACTATTCATGTTTTTTCCCTTCTTACAGAACCACTGGAGACCAGGGGACTGATTCTAAGTTGAATGTCGCAACTCGCCAGCGTATGTGAGTTGTGACATTCGCTGCTATGCCAGTGACCCAACGCTGAATTCCAAGAGTGGCAGGGTCCTGGCACTTGTGACAGGCAGATTACACCATGTGGGGGCATATGCCACCAGCATGGCATAGAAGTTCCGCATTTCGCAAGTAGCGCCAGCACCGAAAGCTTCTGAAGCCCCCAGCCCTGGAAACACCACGGCACACTGGGGCATGGGGGGCAGGACTGGTGGCACAGAAGTCTGGGGGGGTGCACCAGAGAATGGACCCCAGGGGTTCCCAACATCTGGGGGGTGGAGGCAGGGGTATGCATGTGGGGGCACGGGTGCACATCGGTGCCATTTTCATGGTGTCAAGGGTCAGGCAGCAGAAGGATACACTGTCAGAAGGTCCCTACAGCAGCTCTGGGCTGCTCTAACTTAGCACCCTTTCAGAATCACACCAGCGGGTTAAGGCAGCCATCCTCTTGGAATAGGGTTCAGTTGCTACCATAAACCGCAACTGCACCATGGTGTTGCAGGTTGCAGCATATGTACACTGCATATAAAAATCTGTTTGCAAGGGATAGGCTGCACCTGAGTGGGAAGGGGAAGGAGGTAATAAAACAAAGACTGGTGAGGTATATTGCAACAAGGGTGGGTTTAAACTATATGGGGGTGGTAAGTGGACAGCAGGCAGGCAGAGATCCAATAGTGGAGTCACAGCCTACCCCCATGCTAGCAGGGAAGGACTCAGGGCAGCCAAAAAAGGAGGGAGTAGAAGGGAAAAGATGGAGGCCAGTGAAGGGAAGGGGCAGGATGGAGAGTGGTCTCATTGAATGCAAGACGCTTAGGAAACAAATCCACTGAGCCACAGGCACTCTTAGCAGTGTGGAGGGTGAATATTGCAGCTATCACAGAAACGTGGGCAACTGAGCACCGGGACTGGGATCTGGCAATCCCAGGATACAAATTATACAGGAAGGACCATAAGGAGGGGTGAGGCAGCAGTCTATGTGATGGACAGGATCAAATGCATAAGGGACAAGGGGGAAGAAAGGAGAACAGAGGAAATCTGGCTGCAGCTCCTAGACTCAAGGGGTAGGAAACTGAGGTTTGGGGTGGCATACAGGCCGCCGTCCCAGTCTGAGAAGCTTGACAGGGAATTAGTGGGACAAATCAAAAAGGCATGTAGAAAAGGGAGAGTGGTCATTGTGGAGTATTTCAACTTGCCGGGGGTTGACTGGAGCATTCCAGTCACCTCCAGTGCTAGGGAGCAAGTGTTCCTTGATGCGATCCAGGAGGGTTTCCTGACACAGTTGGTTACTGTACCTACTAGGTTAAAGAGCACTTTAGATCTGGTATTGTCGAATGGGGAGGCAATGAGGGAAATAAAGGTAGAGAACCCACTAGCCGACAGCGATCACCAAACGGTGTGGTTTAATATCACAATGTGCAGGAAGCCAGAGAAATCAGTTACTCAGTTGGTAAACTTCGGGGGGGGGGCAGACATTGGAAGGATGCAGGAAGTACTGAAAGGGAAACTAAAGGGCATAAGGCAGGAGATAGACATGGAGCAGAAATGGGATATTATTAAATGGGCGATTACAGAGGCAAGAGAAGCCTGCACCAAGGCACAGAGTAGGAGGAGCAGAGCAATAAAACCATGCTGGTTGAACAGCGAGGTTGTGGAGGTGGTGAGGGCAAAACCAGTGGTGCACCAGAGGTATAGGAGGACAGGGAAGGAAGTGGACAGGGACAAATATGTAAGATGGCCCAAGGAGGTGACCAGAAAAGTGAGAGAAGCCAAGGCCCAGAGGGAGCTGAGATTAGCGCAGGGAATTAACGAGGGGGAGAAAGACTTTTTCAGACACATCAGGGAGAAAAGGAAGTGCAAGAAGACAATAGTGAGGATAAAAAGGGATGGGGAGTGAATGGAAGAAGGGGAGGGGCAGGCAGAAGTACTGAATGAATACTTTTGCTCAGTGAAAGGGGCACCACTACCAGCATGGGCTGGGAGGGTGGGGGACAGGGGAGAGGAAGTGACAGATGGAAGAACTGAGGCAAGTAGAGTCCTAAAGGGACTGAGGGCACTGAAGGTAGACAAGGCACTAGGGCTGGATGGTATCCACCCCAGGGTGCTGAGGGAGGAGTTGGCAGATCCACTGGTGGATCTGTATAGCACCTCACTGGAGTCAGGATGTGTGCCACTGAACTGGAGGATGGTACATGTAGTACCATTACACAAGACCGGGGCAAGGGATGAACCAGATAATTATCATCCAGTAATTCTTACCTACATAGTGTGCAAACTCATGGAAATGATACTAAAGGAAAGGCTGGTGTCATACCTGGAGGGCAATGGCCTCCAGGATGTGAGACAGCATGGGTTTGTTAAGTCTTGTCAGACCAACTTGATATAGTATTATGATTGGGTGACAGGTGAGCTGGATAAGGGTCATGCGGTGGATGTTCTTTACTTGGACTTCAGCAAGGCCTTCAATGCGGTGCCTCATGGGTGCCTTGGGGGGAAACTAACTGGTGTAGGGGTAGGGACAAAAATGATGAACTGGATTACAAGCTGGCTGAGTGGGGGCTGCAACAGGTGGTAGTGAGAGGGGAGCTCTCAACTCCAAGGCTGGTGATGAGTGAGCTGCCACAGGGCTCTGTGCTGGGGCCAGTATTATTTGGGCTCTATATATCAGACATTGCACACAGGGTGGTGAGCAAGGTAAGTCCTTCGCTGATGACACCAAAATTGGAGCAGTGGTGGATGGAGGGAAGGGATGGAAGCACTTGCAGGGGGACCTAAGCAAGCCAGAGGAGTGGTCAGAGAGGTGGCAGCTGGGGTTCAATGCAAAGAAATGTAAGGTTATGCACTTTAGGGTGAAGAACCCAAGGAGAGAATACTGGCTGGGGGGGGGTTAAGCTGGGGATCACTGAGGTGGAGAAGGACCTAGGTGTAATGATAACAGGGAACATGAACAGCACTGCCCAGTGCAGCAGAGCGGCTGCAAAACTGAACAAAATGCTGGGGTGTATAGTGAGGGGGTTTTCATCCAGGCAAAGAGAAGTGATCTTGCCCATCTACAGGTCATTGGTAAGGCCACACTTAGAGTATTGTGTGCAGTTTTGGAGGCCAACCCTAAACCATGATATCAGGCTACTGCAGAGGGTGTAGAGGAGGGTAACAAAGATGATATGTGGAATGGAGAGGAGAGACTATGAGAGCAGGCTGGGAGACCTGAATATGTACACACTGGAGGATAGAAGGGACAGGGGGGACATGATAGAGACATTCAAGTATCTGAGGGGAATCAATAAGGATGGGGCAGATGGGGTCTTTAAGCTTAGGAGGAGGAGGGACATGAGGGGACATGGGCTAAGAATAGAGAGGGAAGATTTAGGAGGGAAATGAGGAGACACTATTTCACAGAGAGGGTGGTAGCAAAATGGAATGCACTACCAGAATGTGTTGTATCGTGTAACTCTGTGAACAGCTTCAAAAGGGCATGGGACAGGGAACAAGGGAGAGTGAGGGTGGGGAAGGTGGGAGTGGCAGTGGGATGACAAAGGGGAGGGGTGGGGCAGTTGCAAACTAGGGGTGCTAGCTGCACACTCGAGCAGACTTAGATAGATCGGATGGTCTGTTTCTGCTGGCACATCCGTATGTTCGCATGTTCGTATAAAACTGTACATATTGTTCAGCAAATAAATCAGTTGCCACATATGTTTTAACAAATGTATTAGGTGATAAACAGTACAAAGGTAAAAAACACAAACAAATGTATCTGTGTGTTGTAAGCAATAAGACACGTCTGGGTATTTTGCTAGCAGTGAGATATCCACACACCCACAGGTGTACTTATGCACGAGACAGTAGGTCAAGTGCCTTTACCTTCTGGGTGTGCATGTATGTCAGCACTACCAACAACCAGACATGTCTTATTAGTTACACAGAATGGGCCCATACACAACTGTTTTAAAAAGTAACATTCTACAAGTTTGTAGAGTAACAAGACATATACTAAAATGTTCCTGTACAATACTCCTCCCACAGATTGTTTTCACCTGTCTGTCATATGTCTTTCTTCACACTCAATAAATTGTTTGTTTATTTACCACAGAATAGAAGTCAAAGTTCTGCATTATTCCAGTAGTAGAATGCCCCCCCCACACACAGACACAGAATGGTAACATGGAATACATAAATCCAGCATTTTTCAGAGTTAAACTAGCATACAAACAAAGATCTACACAGAGACCTGAGGTGTAGGCAGAACCTTATATTTATCTCTTGCCAGGTAAAGACCGGAGAGTTCCCTGTCAAAGTGGTCAGTATAGGAGGTGAATTTCTCATGGTCATCAGACACACACCGATAATGAAAACTCATAGTGATACTTTATTTATCAAAGTTCTGTGTATGTGTAAAGGGGAACTCATGAGTGTAAATATTATTGAATTATGTACTTATTGGCCTGGATATTCAAACTGCGCCATTCTGAGGCGCAAGCCCTTGCGCTGCTCAAAATAGTTGCACAGGGGTGTGGCCGGGGTGATATTCAAAGGAGTTGCGCTATTGCGCAACTCCTTTGAATATCACTCCCCAGCCACAGCACTTGCGCATGGCGCAGTGGAACTTGCGCCACCGCAAGTTGCCAGAGATGAGCATTAAACTTACGGTGGCGCAAGTACCATTGCGCCATGTGCAAATTTCCGATATTCAAAAGGTGACATGCAAATGGGGCCATAATTTATGCAAGGCGCAGGGGGGGCCATTTGCATCTATTTATGGTCTCATTTGCATGCCATTTACATGTCACGTCACGCCGATCGAGGACTTGCGCTTGGCCACCCTGCCAGGCAGCAGCCGTCGGGGACCGACGCACAATGCAGCCCGATTGCGGGCATCACAGGTACATGTAACACCCCCACACGTGCCCGAAGCCCGATCGTGGGCATAGCGTGTATGAACCCCCAGTGCCCGATCACGGGCAGAGATGTAACCCCTCACAAATCGGACTGTCATATGCGGTATGGGCTGCAAGCCCATGGCTGTAACTCTGCACCAATGGGCGTGCAGCCCTACCAGACATGATCAGTCGGCGGGCGGCAGGGCGGCAGGCGGGTGGGGATGCTGTCGCCCGACCGGCTGCGGGGTGGAGGGGCCGTGGGTGGGGGACACCAGACACCAGGGAGATGTTTGGGGGTTTGTGATGATTCTGCCCGTGATCGGGCTTTACGGTCCACTGGACCACCAGGGAGATATTTGGGTTGGGGTTACATTCTGCCCGCGATCGGGCACTGGGGGTTCACACGCTGTGCCCGCGATCGGGCTTCGGGATATGGGGTAGCTATATGTAGCCCGCGATCGGGCTGTGGAGATGTGGGCGGGGAGTCGTACACCATGCCCGCGATCGGGCTGTGGGAGATGTGTTTGGGAGTCGGATACACTATGCCCGCGATCGGGCTGGTGGGGGCACAGGGAAAGAGTTGGGGCCAGCCAGGGCTGGCAGCTGCTGTGTTGCACCCTGCAATGCAGCAGCTCACCTGTGGGTGGCCCTCAACTTAAGCTTTTTTGGGCTCAAGGTTGTGCAGGCGCAGGTAGTTGCGCATGCACAACTCTGCACAACCCGACTGAATATCGGGTTGCGCAGGTTATGCATGGATCCTCCCCCTCCTGTTGAGCATGCATTCATTTGCATTGCTCTCTTGCGCAACCTGATGCCAGTGGCGTAACTGCCTCCTGCTGAATATCGCAGAATGGCGCATTTTGGACTTGCGCATGCGCAACCCTGTTGCGCATGGCGCAACCCTTTTGAATATCCAGACCATTTTATTTAGCTGAATGGACTTTTATTATTATTATTACCTAGTTAAAGTATGTTATATATGATGAAAGGCAACACTCATGTTTCTGATGGAAATAAGAATTGGGTGACTAATGAATCACATGACTTCTGATTGGAATGTACTTGGCTTAGCCAGTGTTGACAGTCTCTTACTGCAAAACTAGAGCCAAGTCTCAGTAAATCAGAACACATGGATTTCTTTGTCAATGTAATATATAGGGAACCATACAGAACAATCCTTTGTTTCCATTCAGGGACTGAGATGACAGCATATGAACATCAAGACCGAGGCTCCAAGATGTCCATACTGTCAACTTCACCCCAAGATACAAACACATACCGAGTTGTGTGTGTTTCACCAGATATTGTGTTATAGTCTGTGGCCCAGATATTCAGACTGTGCCCAGCAGTGGCGTCAGCCTGGGCGCAGTGCATCTGGGATGCGCAGGGGCCAGGACCAGGTGATATTCAATGGTGATGCACCATGGCACAGCACCATTGAATATGACATGGACTGAGCACAGTGCAGTGGCACTGCACTGGTGCAAGCCACAGATAGGGAGCACAGGGATGCACCAGCGCAAATGCAGTTGCGCTGGGTGCATCACCTGTGATATTCAGCAGATGGCATGCAAATGAGGTTATAATATATGCAAGGCGCAAATGGGGCCATTTGCATGTCATTATGGCCCCATTTGCATGCCTTGCCCAGAGCAGCCTGGCAAAATGCGCCTGGTGCCCTGCACAGAATGACATGTGCACAGTGGGGATCCTGGGGCATCCCCCATCCTGTAGCCATGATCGTGATAAAACTCTGTAACACATGTCCCTGGTAGTCTAGTGGTACCCCCTCCCTCCTGTATCCCTGATTGCAGGTAAATGACTGTAATTTAAATACCTGGTAGTCTAGTGGACCTTCCCACCCATTGTTGTGAGCATGGTAAAGCACAGTAACATAATTTCCTGGTGATCCAGTGGCACCTCCACCCCTCCCAGCCACACTGAACCCCTTGACCACCCTGCCCCCCCATCATTGGCGGGCAGCTGCAACTTGCCCGCATACCACCTGGCCACCCTCCCAATGACAGGTACAGTATGGGCTGTAAGCCCATTGATCCACAGAATATTGGGATGTGCTGCATATGCATGGGCATGCCCTCTGCATCTGCGCCGCATACACTTTCATTGCACCCAGGCGCATTGGGATTTGAGCTGTGCCTGGTTGCCTGTTCAATATTTATTTATTTATTTATTTATTTAAACAGCAGTTTGGAAAACCTTTGAGCCATAGGCTCATTTACAAAGGTACCTTGTCACAGTAAGACAAATGAAAATACACAGTACAACACAGTATAACAGTAACTTAAGACATAGATACAAACAAGCTGGTACAGGTAGGATTGATGCAAACAATACCAGAGTTATGTTGTCCTTAGCAGCTTAGTAGTAAGCTTTGTCATAAGTATTGAGTATGGCTTTGACTAGTGGCAATTACAGCTTCGGGTGTTAATAAAGGTGGTTACGTGAGGAAGTTTTGAAGCACGATATAGTTGGAGCTCGAGATGGAGGGGCAGTGTGTTGAACCAGGAGGGGCCCTAAAGCTGAAGGCTCTTTGGCCGTGAGGGGTCCTAGCTCTAGGGATAATAAGAGAGGTTTTCCCAGAGGTCCGAGTATGAACTAGTGGGACAGAGCGGCGTATGGTGGTGGTCAATCCTGGTGGGGATAGCCCAAGGGGGGTCTTTTTTGTAAGGGTACAGGTCAGATATTTGAGGTGCTCGTCAAGATCAAGTACCAGTGCTTTAGCATACAGTAGACAGGTGTGTGTTAGCCTAGGTGCCCCAGTAATTAACCTGCAGGCCTTATTCAGAGTAGTGCGAATTTTATGGAGTGCAGTCTGATCAGCAGCACCACACACCGGCAGTCCATAGTCCACTAGGGACAGGATAGAGGAGGTGACTGCGAGTCGAAGAGCCTCCGGGGGGAGGCAGTGTTTATACCAATGTAAGATGCCCAATCGGATATTAGTGGCAGTGGCTAGGGCAGCGATGTGTCCATGGAAGGAGAGGAAGGGGTCAAAATGGATCCCTAGGTATTTATAGGAGCAAACTTGTTCGGTGGGAAAGAGGACCCAGAGTGAATGAGGAGTTTGAAGTTGTAGGACTTGTTTTGAGGATGAGTGAAGAACATGGTTTTGGTTTTTTTAAGATTTATCACCAATCTATGTTCCTTGAACCAGCCCTCAGCTTCAGCGAAGTACTTCTGCAGCGAGTCCTGGAGGGCAATAGGGTTACGACTTGAGGCAAAGATGACTGTTTCATCAGCGTACAATAGAATGTTCCCCAAGCAAGAGCATGGAAGGGTGTTAAGGTAAAGGGAGAATAGTAAGGGGCCCAGAATGGAGCCCTGGGGAACCCCAGAAAAGATGGGACAGATGTCTGAGTAGGTCCCATTAATTTTTACATGCTGTGAGCAGTCAGACAGATGACTGGTGCACCAGGAGATAGGCCCAGCAGCAAAACCAGAGAGACTAAGTGCATCAAGAAGGAGGGGGTGGGAGACAGTGTTGAAAGCTTTAGAGAGGTCAATGAAGACTGCACCAGCCAGAGAACCAGTGTCTAAGGAGGAGTGGAGAAAGTTGGAGAACTCTAGGAGGGCTGTGTTGGTACTGTGGCCCGCTTGGAAGCCATGCTGCT
This sequence comes from Neoceratodus forsteri, assembly GCA_016271365.2. Lineage (NCBI taxonomy): Eukaryota > Metazoa > Chordata > Ceratodontiformes > Ceratodontidae > Neoceratodus > Neoceratodus forsteri. Next base: position 876,937,117 of record CM057449.1, read on the forward strand.
CAGGACATAGGACATTGTAGGTGGAGAGGTAGTCGGAGATTTGAGAGGCCACCACTTTTTCCAAGGCCTTGGAGAAAGGAGAGAGAATGAAGGTTGGCCGATAGTTTCCAGCCACAGTCCTATCACCACCTTTAAAGATAGGGGTGACAGTGGCGTCTTTCCAGGCAGTTGGAACATTCCCCACGCAAAGAGAGTGGTTGATGAGGCACGTGATCGGGGTAAGGACTGTTTCTAAGACCAGCCTTAGGATACACGGATCCAGGGTGTCACTGCCTGTGCTATTACTCTTGAGGGCAGTGACAAGGTGTGGCCTAAGTTCTTGGGCAGAAACACGGTGGAGGAGAAAATAAGGGCGAGAAAGATTTACGGCAGGTGCAGGGGGAGGAAGGTCAAAAATATTTGTAGGGAGGATAGGGCTAAGGTCAGTGAATGAGGTGTTGAGGTGGTTGGCTATGAGGGCTGAGTCTGAGGAGATCACGCCATTAATGATGATCTGGGTGGGTGGGGGGAGTGTGCACTCCCATTTAACTGTTTAATGTTATCCCAGAAGGTTCTGAGGTTCCCCCATGAGGCAGTGAGTGAGGACTGATAGTGCTCAGACTTGGCCTTTCTGATGACCCAAGTGCACTTGTTTCGGGTGGCAGCATATAACTGCTTGTCACTGTGCCGGCCAGTCTCAATGGCACAGTGCCATAGGTTGTCCCTATGTTTGAGTTGGTGGATCAAAGCTGGGGTTACCCAGGGGGCATTCTGCCTTTTAGAACGGCGGGTCAACATTGGGGCAAAGATATCACAGGCATTATTAAAAGTTCGGGTAAAGAAGGAGAGAGCTGTGTCAATGTCAAGAGTTGCCTGTATAGGAGACCAGTCAATTTGGGACAGAAGTTCCTTAAGTTTTATCAGTCCACCAGGTATTAGACGCTGCCGGCACGTGGACTGTGCTATGGGTTTGGGGACTGAGGATGACCAGTGGAATAGAATGGGGGAGTGATCACTGAGAGAGTCTGGGAGGACATGTACATTGGGGATCCGATTAGGGCGGTTGGTGAGTACCACATCAAGCAGGGTACTGGAGCCTCTCTTGGGGTTAGTCCTGGTAGGGTGGGTAACTAGTTGTGTTAGGTCTATTGCAGAAAGGAGTCTCAGGTAGAGGAGGAGGGCTGAACCAGTTGACATTTAAGTCACCCACCAGAATTTGATCAGCGGAAGGAGGTAGTGAGGAAAGGTATTCTGTAAGAGAGGCAATGGCCATGTTGGTCCCTAGGGGCAGTATGCAGTAATCAGATAAGGAGTCCTTTAAAGGGTCAGGGTTAGTTTCAGCGTAAGCACCTGGACCCCTGGAGTCAAGGATGGGAGCAGGCAGGGCTATATGGGGAGAGATTCCTTGACATAAATAAGCGAGCCACGCCCGTGCCTCCCAACACGGTCAGACCGGAAGAAGGTGAAACCAGGAAGGGAGACTAGGGAGTCAGGGGAGGACACAGGGGTGCAGTGCGTGGTTGCGCCAGCGCAACTCTGTTGCACCATGTGCAACCCCTTTGAAAATCTGGGTCTGTATGTTTTTTTTTACACAAGAGTGACAGGGCCCAACTGAAGTGAAAAAAAAGTTACTACCATGTCTGTCCTCAACTCACTTGTGACAATCACATTTGCAGGCATTTTAAAGGTAACAGTTATAACTTTGGTACTGGCCAGCTAGCAAGTAGATAACTGTAGAATAGATGAGAAGTTTACAATTCTATTGACTTTGAACTGTGCATTAAATAGCAAGATAAAATGTCTTAATAAGAAAACATTGAAGCAGCACATTCAGCATACAAGAAATGCACAAAAAATGTTATACTAATGATGTCTATTTCTCTTTTTTTCACAGGACCAGAATCCATCCACACATGAGCAATTTGTGAGCGCCTGGACAGTCTGATTCAGGTCTAAAGACAAATTAATGAAAATATAACAAAGTTAATAGAATTGGTCAAACAAGAAAATGCTAAACAGTACCACAAAACCAATGTACTATTACAAATTGAAAAAACAGTGCAATCAAACACCAAACAAATCATTTACCAGAATCAGACTGTTCAGGTGCTCACAAACAGCATCAACAAGATGGTGCCTAAGGCAGATGAAGATGTTTCACATCCTGTTACAGTACAGCAAGGTCCTGGTCTCCAATACCCACATCTTCTGTCCCCTTCTCTGTCCCTTTTTTGTACCTTCCCCAGTAAAAGCAGCTACCACTTTTCCCTGCATCATCCTATCTGGCCACCCCATAAGGTCTCCTCACAGTATCCAGCAGGAGAGGCAGTCAAGACAGTCTAGTGTCTCAGTTAGACAACTTTTGTAAGTTGCAGAACACTAATTTTCTGTTCTATGACATTTTCAATCTATTTTTTTTTTTTTGGTGAAGAAATCTTTCTTTTTTAGTTGTTGTTAACACAATTATTTTTCCATTCAATACATAGAATTTATGTATATTTTTATGAACATTTATTTTTGTATGTATAAAAGAGTTTATATTTTTTATGAATATTTTATAAATATATATTTTAAACATTTACTGTATATTAAGCCCAAAGTGGCATATGGCAGCATCTCTTTAATACAAACGTATATTTTGTGTTGCACAAAATTTTTGTATGAAAAAGATTTATATGACAAATTTTCATGAAAACAATTAAAATACATCTAAACCACCCAACAGTGTCTTGCCACTTATGTCTTATATTAAATGTATGCACATCATGTTGATGGGATAACAAGAACATGAGCCAAGAAGAGACTCTGTGTGTGTGTGTGCGTGTCTGTGTGTCTGTGAGTGTGTGTGTGTGTGTGTGTGTGTGTATGTGTGTGTGTATGTGTGAAAATGTAGAAATGCTACGATCTGGTACCTTCTGTATCTCTTGACTCTCAGTCTACCTGCACTGTAGACCTTCCTCTCCCACCTCCAAGGCTTATCTGCCTGAAGATCTGTGCAGGGAGCTTATATACTGTACACTCTAGGTGTGGTCACCTGACTAAAGCCCTTAACCTAAGATGCAGAATATAAAAGCTCTTGGTTAGTTTATTTAACATTGGTGACCCACCAGAGGTGCGCAGGACATATTGCTTGTTACCTACTCTAAGTAATTAAAAACCAATAAACAACGAATAAGAGGTTGTTATTCTCTTTTAAGTACTAATTACAGGGCTAAATACTTGGTAACCCCCATGGTGTTTCCCTTGTTACATCATGAGTGATAGTGTGCACACTATAAAACAAGGGGCTATGGAGGATGCTGCTCCCTAAAGAAAACATGTTTAAGAAATCTGCAGCCAGGTAAGGAGAATGTTCTCTATTTCAATCTTGCCTGCCTAGTTTATATATATATATATATATATATATATATATATATATATATATATATATGCCTACACATTCTCAAAGCCATAGGTCAGCACACATTAAGTGATCTGGCAGCCCTCTGATACTGTTTTCTAGGGTGCACCATTCTTCTGGGCATACTCATGCAGTCCCTTGTTTAATTTTAAAACACAGCCTTGGTTATTTATCTGCATAACATAATGTAATACACATGCATATTCCCTCTCTGAAGGTACAAAAAGATCAATAATACAATCTAGAGGCTCTCTAGGCTTGAATTGCCTAGTAAGGAAGCCTCCTAGCTCAACACTAGCCTTTGGAGTGGCGGCTGATATTGCCAAATTACTGTACAGCCACCAACTCATTTTCTGTGCTGTTTTCCATGGAGTCCTGAGTTTCTTTTTACTCAAACTCAGACTCCTTTTCTTTATTTCTAACAGCCGCTTATGGTGTTGATATGGCAACCTTTTCTTCCTAATGCCCAGTTTGTCTGCATTCCAAACTGAGCAAAAATACTAACAACTGTCACTTTCCCGTGCGTGGCGGACATCGTAAATGCTGCCCGGCCTCCTCTTGCTGAGCTGAGCAGTTGCTCGCACTCTGGGAGACAAAACATTCTTTATTTAGGCATAAACGAAAAGTGCTTTTTTGGGTTTCTGCTGAGTTCACTTTGGCAGCGTGAACTGAGCACTTTTACAACTATTTATTTTCTCTTTGTGTCTTGGGGTGGCTGCTAGCTTAGAAATCGCTGTGCCCAAGACCATTCAATGTTTACACACAGGGACAGGGTTTTATTAGCATCTATACCTGAATTAGCTCATATAAGCAAACTGGAGTGCAAACAATTCAAATAATCCTGTTTTATAAAAATGGGTGGTATTTCATACTTTCTTGTAAACATTCTAAACAAGACTGTTTTCAAAGTGGGTGTTTTCTAATGCACATCTGTACAACATCTTATAAAGAAACCTGTATGTCAAAGGATCCTTTTTATTGTTTTACCTGGATATTTGTATTCTTCATGCATTGCTATGTCTGAAGGCATATAACCTTTTTACCTAGCTTAACATTACTGGGCACACCTTCACAAAGGTGCCAACTTTTTATTTTACTGCTATGGGGCTAACAGGATGGAAATTAAGAGGAATAAGTAAAGTACTAGGTATAGTTGAAGTTTACAGGAGATAGTAAAGTACTGTCCTAGGTGGCCTACCTAAAATAGTAGAAAAGAACAGATCAGAATTCAGGGGTACTGTTGCAACAGAAGTTTTTAGCATAGAGTAGTGAAGTGAAAGAGGATAGAAAAGTGTCCAGTAGCCTAAATCTAGAGAGTACAGCCAACATCTATCACACAAACATCTACCTAGGAGTGTCTGGGGCTGAGTAACAGGAGAGGCAATCACACTAGTTTGTGGGCTGGGTGTCTGTGGGGAGGAGAAGAGGGGCTATGTACTGCTATGAGAGAGGAACCATGTTCCATGGAAAATAAAATGATAGCACCTCTCTAAACACAAATTGGTCCAACTAGGAGCATAGGGCCTTATGGAGCCGAGCTGAACATTTGGCATAATCAATCACATAGATACACAATAGAAATACTGATGTTATCCGCTCATAGCCCAGCACTATGAGTAAAGAGGAGACACAGTGTGTGTGTGTTTGTGTGTATCTGTGTGTGTGTGTGTGTTTTTGTGTGCATGTGCATGCATGTGTCTGTCTTTGTGTGTGTGTGTATATGTGTGTCTGCCTAGCAAGTAGATGGGAGTGTGGCGGGGGGATGGGGGAATCTCAGTTTTCTATATATAGTCTTGTGTGAGTGAGGAGGAAGGTGGCGACTGGGAGAGGGTAAGGAAAGAGTTAACCATAAGATTAAATTAACAAATATCAGTTGCTCTACTATCATACAAACATCTACCTAGGAGTGTCTGGGGCTGAGGAACAGGATACACAACCTCACTAGTACGTGAGCTGGCTGTCTATCTGTGAGGAGAAGAGACTATGTACTGCTACGAGAGAGGAACCACGTTCCATGGTAAAGCAAATGATAGCACCTATGCAAACACAAATGGGTCCAACTAGGGCCCCATGCTCCCACCAAGCTGCCCATTTGTGCATAATCAATCACATATATATATATATATATATATATATATATATATATACACAATTGAAATACTGATGTTATCCATTCATAGCCCCACACTTCCAACAAGCTGACCATTTGTACACAATGAAATGTGTCTTTGGGAGCACAGGCCCTCTGGGCCCTGCACTACTACTTGCACATAGCTACAGAGCCATACAGCAGCCCTATAGGTCAAGGAAACCTTGTAACACTAATTTGCCCATATCTCGAGAAACAAGAAAAAATATTCAAGTATGGTTGTAATTGTGACAGTGAGACCTCCACGTGACATAAAAGAAGCTCTGTCAATGATAACTCTGTGGATATAATAGTGGCCCAGAGGCATGAAAATGAATAACTGAAACACTAATTCCCGAATATCTCAGTAACAGTACAAGGTAGAAAAAAAAATCAAATTTCACGGTATTCATGGCTTTCCAACCTACTTCTGGGGACTGAGAATTTTCACAATGAAAAATCCGTATCTCAACTGTTTTTGAGATACGGGCACCGAAAGGCATCACAGGTGCCACAATGTTATCCTATGGGAAAATTTCTGAACTTTGAAATGCTGTAACTATGGGGCTGTTCAATGTTTTTGTATCAAACCACAAAAAGGCACATTTGTGGCACTAGGACTTGCCACTCTGAAAATTTCAGGCCAATAGCACAATCCACCTTGCCACAATGAAGTGACAAAGAAAACAACACATTTAAAAATGTGTTCATGCACTGTTACCACGATTATTTTAAATGTTTTTGTGACACTCCTATCTCTATAATGGGAATGTGACCACGAACACAAAAAATATTGCCACAATTATTTTTCTTATGATCATGATTATTTTCCCAGTAACATAAAATATTACCGTGAACAAAAAAATGGCAAAATGGTGGAAACACACATTTCCAGACCAGCTGGTGAAAAACTAATGCCTGAGTATTGTTCCTCAGGGCCTAATTAGGTAAACACAACTGTCGGTGTTTACCAAAGTGCACTATTTTTTGTATTACAATGTGTTTTATCTCTCGCTAACTGAAAACAAGATGGCGGCAGCATGAAAACAATTTCAGGCAGCTTGACAACAAAAAATATGATCACGAAAATGTTCGGACTGCACCTATACATTTTCCCATATGCTATAATGGGGCATGAAAAAAAGGAATAACTTTTGAACTGAACAATATTTTTTCACCAAATCTTCAAAAGGCACCAGTTCAACCCAGGAGACATGTAGCCAAACAAATTTGAACCCACTCAAATGCATTCTTCAGTCCATTATGGCTTACTGAAGAATTCACAAAAAGGATGATTTTTCACCTTTTGGAGGCCCCGAGGTTCTGCAACTGTACATCCGACCGGAATGAAAATTTCCAGATCCAGAGATCTATGGTAGATGGGTCAGCATTCCAAATTTCAGGCAAATCGGACAAAAGGGTTCCAGAGTTAGTAAAGTGCAAACTTTGAGGTTTAACATAGACGTGCCTTGCAACCCTAACTATAGTGGCACTACCATGCTACTATAATATATATATATATATATATATATATATATATATATATAAATATACACATATGTGTATATATATTTATATACATATATATATATATATATATATATATATATATATATATATATATATATATATATATTGCAAAAACTTTGTTAATGTATCAGTTAGGGTTAAAGTGACAAACATGGGGAAATGAGATGTTAGGGTTGAGCTCTAATCCCCACCCCCACCCCCATCCTCCACAGATCCCGGAGTGTGCCATGGGGTTGTCAGGCCCAACTGTCATCCAATTCCATGTGTAAACAGGTTGATATGCCACAGCAAAGGAGAATGGGGTGACAGTTAGGCCTGATGACTCCATGGCACACCCCGGCATCTGTCGGTCTGTGGAGAATGAGGGGTGGGGGTTAGGGGCTCAACCCTAATGTCTAATTTCCCAATTTTTGTCACTTTAACCCTAACTGATGCATTAATGTTCCTTACTTTTTGAAAAAGTGTAGCGTAACTAGTAAAAGGGCCCCATGCTCCCCCCAAGCTGTCCATTTGGTCATAATGATAGGTATCTGTGGGAGCGTGGGCCCTGCGCTCCCACTTACACATTAAATACGGTGCCATACAGCAGCCCTATAGGGCAAAACACTTATCACACTAATTTTCCAATATTTCAGCAACCATAGCAGCACTGAAAAAAATTCCATTGTCATTGTAATCATGACAGCAAGACCTCAATGCAAGATAGCGTTGATGAAATCTGTATCTCACATTGTTTTAAAGATATGAGTGCCAAAAGGCACCACAGGCACCACAATTCAACAGATGCACGTAACTTAGGCATTGTTAGGATCTTTTCCACCCAAATTTGCAACTTGGCATTTTGGGGACCCCCACCTCATGAACAATGTCACTGTCATTTTGTTAATCTGTCCCAAAAGTTGAGTTCACACAGCAAATGCACCTTTCTTATCCACAGGTGCAAAATCATGATTTGGACAGGATGTGAAAAATGACAGCTGTGTACTGTTCATGAGGAGGTGTGGAAAAGGGTAATGTTGAAAACCAGGAAGGAAAATATGAAAAATTGGAAAATTATGAGCGCACCTAGAAACTGCATAACACACACTCCTAATGTAACCATTTCTGAGAATTTTTCAACCAAATCTTCAACATGAGCTGTTTGGGAAATCCCCTCATGAGCACTGGCACTGTGATTTTGTTACTCCTTCCCAAAAATTAAATTCATACAGCAACGTGTCATTTTGCAGCACAGAAGCGAGTACTCATTTCAGGCAGGATGTGAGAAATGACAGCTGTACTGTTCATGAGGAGGTGTGAAAAATGGCAATGTTGAAAATCTGGAGTGGAAATACTAGAAGTTGGTGAAGTTATGAGCGTGCATTGAAACTGTGCAATGCATGCTTGTAACACACCATTTTTTGGATTTTTTGCACCAAATTTTCAACATGGGCTTTTGGGACCTCCCCTTATGAACACTGGGACTGTCATTTCATTAATCAGTCCCAAAAGGTGATTTCTCATCCAAAAAGATGACTCCATGCAGTGACCACAAAATCATCTTTCTGGACCAAGTAACAAGATAACAGTGCCATTGGTCATGAGATGGGGTCCCAAAATGCCTACGTTGAAAATTTGGTGAGAAAAAACTGAAAAATAGCTGATATATCCACATTTAAATTCTTTGTTTGTATCAGAGTCATATGAAGTAGGCTCCTAGTTTGCATCATCGTACAAACTAAGATCCTACATCATATTACGCCGATATGAACAACAAATTTGTATGTTAACTAACACTCATTTTAAGGGCATTTTCTGAACAGTAAAGTGCAGAATGCACCTTGGGGGTCACAGTAAGCAGGTTACATGTGTTGGTGCCTCCCCAGAATATCATTTTGGGAGGTTTCCAGATTTGAATTTCAGGCAAACTGTAAACAAGATGGCGACCATACGAAAGAGCAATTTTCTTATATAATGCAGGATTCCTCTTTTGTATCAACCAGCTATATTGAAGTGCCCACTGAGCATGCTCAGAAACAATTTTTTCAAATGCTTAAATTGCAATAACTTATAAACAGCTTGTTTTTTTCACCAGACTAGCAAAAGGCACATCTGTGGGGTAGTCCCATTCTGTCCTGAAAATTTCATACCAAACAAAGAAACCCTCTGGGTTTTAGGCAAGTTCAAAGAAAAATTCCAGCAAAATCAATGGGTAAAAACATGTTTTTTCACCTCTCTATAACTCAGAGACCACACATCCGACTGGAACAATACTTGCCAGATCAAGAGATCTATACAGCAGGACAGTGCATACCAGATTTTGTGCAAATCTGTTTAATGGTGGCAAAGTTATTAAAGTTCATATTTTTGAGTTTAACATTGAAATGCCTACTCAACCCAACTGTAGTGGGCTGATTGAGCCCCATACATATATATATATATATATATATATATATATATATATATATATGTATATTAGAGGCAAAACTCTGTTTAATGCATCAGTTAAGGTTGTTCCACAGTGACTAAAGTGAGGAAATTCAATGTTAGGGTTGAAACCCCCTTTGCACTCCTCCAGCCCACCCCCCCAAATGGAATTGGAGTACGCATTGGGGTCATCAGTTCTAAGTGTCACCCCATCACATATGGAAAGAAGCTGAGGAATAGGAGAATGGGGTGACAGTTAGGACCGATGACCCCAATGCACACCCTAATTCCATTTGTGGGGTGGGCTGGAGGGGTGCAAAGGGGATTTCAACCTTAACATCGAATTTCCTCACTTTTGTTGCTGTGGAACAACCCTAACTGATGCATTAAACAGAGTTTTTTGCCTCTAACTTCCCTTCTTTTTGAGAATGATAATGAGAAATAGTGAATGTAATGCGGTGGCAGGAGCGTGGGGCCCTTTGGGCCCCACATTCCTGTCATATTGCAGTGGCAGGAGCGCGGGGCCCTGTGGGCCCCGTACTCCTGCCACATGATGTCTTGTCACATAGTAACATTGTGCCCGCAAACGCAAATCATAATGCGCATGGTGATGCAAAGTGAAACAGAAAGAAAAACAGTACTGTAGACAGAAATGTGAAAAACAACACAAACACAAATGAAAATGCAAAGGGTAACGCACATGGTGGCGTAAACATGAATGGTAAGTGAAACTGGTACGGAACCACAAGCAGAAATGGTAATGGTAACAGTAATGTAAGCGCACAGGCTGGTTTTACCCAAAAGCTGTATAGAGAAAGACAGTGAGTACAAAGAATGTATAGAAAATAATGACTCTCGGAACACAAAAATGAGGACTTGGAATAGTAAATTGCTTATATCTCAATAATCGTATGACACAGAAAACAAATTTGAAAGTCATATGAATTATCACTTTCCTGGCTAGTTTTGTATTTAGCCCCTCTTAGGGGGCTAAGAAATTTTTTGATAAAGTCATATCTGGCACTGTTTTCGAGATACGGGCCCTGAAATGTGCGGCAATAACTATAATGTTATCCTATTGGAAAAAAACAGAAGTTCGGACTGCCATAACTTTGCCTCCCTGTAATATTTTTTCACCAAACCACTGAAAGGCACATCTGTGGGGTGTTGGCTGTGTTCCCTGTAAATTTCAACACAAAAGACCAAACCGTTATTTTGCAGCAGGGCGCCAAACGATTGCTGCAATTCATCGCATGCCGTAATGTTATCCTATGGGAAAAAGCATCAACTTTGTAGAACTGTAACTTTGCCGCCATGTAATATTTTTTCAACAAAACACTGAAAGGCACATCTGTGAGATGTCGACTGCATTCCCTCCAAATTTCAGCTCAAAACTCCAAACTGTTCTTTTGCAGCGCAGTGCCAAATAATTGCTGTCATTTTCCCACAGACTAGAAAAGTACTGTCGTAATTTGCGAAAGCTTTCGCAAAAATTTGCCACACTTTCGTGAGCACGAAAGTACTTTGTGAAAGTACTTTTTCCAGAAATTTGAAAAACATATTTCTGGGGTGTTTTACCCCAAAATAAAGACATGGCTAGCATCCTCAGGGTCCGACTAGGTGAATACAAAAATAATTAATTTGCTAGAGGGTCCCAAATTTAAATGCCAAGCATTTTTCTGATCACTAACTGAAAACAAGATGGCAGATTTTCAAAAGTAGGAGGGCCATTTGCGAAAGTAAAAATGCATCTGCGACACTGTCGAACTTTTTGTTAACTTTTCCCATTGACTTATAATGGGAAATTGTTTTTTGAATAACTTTTGAACCGTTTAATATTTGTTCATGAAATCTTCAAAAGGCACATTGGGGACCCTGGCCGCATGTTCCCTGAAGATTTTGGGCCATTCGCGCAAACTGTGCAACCTGTAAGTGTGACCATAGAATTCCAGAAAAAGCGTAAACGCACACGCAGATCATGCTTAATTACTCAGCAGCTGTGTATCTGACCAGTATGAAACTTGGCAGATCCCAAGGCATATGAGTCTTGATTGTGTATTCCAAATTTCAGGCAAATCCATCTAACAGTTGCAAAGTTATTAAGGTGTAAAATTTTGGGTTTAACATGTAAATGGCTCCTCAACCCTAACTATGGTAGCACTACCGTGCTACCATTATATATATATGCGTGTGTGTGTATATATATATATATATGTGTGTGTGTGTGTGTGTGTGTATATATATATATATATCCATTGCAAAAAACTCCATTAATGCATCAGTTAGAGTTGTTTTCACAGCAGCAAAAGTGTGGAAGTTTGATGTTAGGGTTACCACCCCATCCCCACACCCCCATCCTCAAAACCCTAACTCCACATCCCCCCACCCCGGCTCCCCCACACACACACACATGCAAGCAGGGGAAGGGCCAAGGTAACACAATCAATCAGAGACAACCAGCATCATGTAACAAAAGAAACATAGAACTCTCTAAATCTAGTACAAGACACATCCATCATCGTGATCCAGCAACTGCATGAGTTCTGCTGCCATCAGAGTGCCTTGGGCAGTACAAATGCATGCTGGGCAATGATGAGAGATGGCCCACAGGAAGCATTTTTCTGTTACAAACGTCAATAACAAGATTTAAGTAGATGCCTATATTTCAATTGTTAAGAAATGATGAAACACACAGTATGTTATCTAAAGATAGCTATATTGGAAATAAGAGTTTTGAAAACTGTAGCAACAGTCATTGGATGTTTACATATTATTTTCTGATCGAGTGAGTCAGTCCTAATAACAAATGGTAGTAATAATAAAAGTAATGTTTTGTAGCATAGTTTACAAGCAGCATGTGACAGCAACAGTTGTAACATCCAAAGCTAAGCATAACATGCTGCTAATGAGTAGTTCCAGGTAACGCAGCAGTATAGCAACATGTGATGGTGCTAGTTTTATAACTGAGCAGTATCTGAAAACTACTATGTATGTGTCATCTCTATCTTTCCTGTTACCACATGACTGTGTGGTAGCAACAATACCTGCATGCAGCGAGCAAATTGTTAAAGTATGACACATAAAAAAATCAATATTTAGAAAATTTGTACAGACTAAGTTTCATTGTGTTAAAAAAGTTACGCCAGCTATAATGTGTCATCATGATGTGCTGGCAGTATAGAGTTTATCATACTGTATTTGTTTTTTCATTACATAGTGTTATGTGAAATGAGTGCAGTGTAGTGATTATTGTACTTACACATATGACTGACATGTATAGTGTCTTACAATCTTGGATGTGTCTTGCATGTTTGTGTGGGTGGAGTGGGGATGGGGGATGTGGAGTTAGAGTTTTAAGGATGGGGCATGGGGGTGGGGTGGTGACCCTAACGTCAAATTTCTACACTTTTGTTGCTGTGGAAACAACCCTAACTGATGGATTAATGGAGTTTTTTTGCAATGAATTTCCCTTCTTTTTGAAAAAGTGTAACAGAAGTAGTAAATGGTGCATGTTGGTACAAGTGCGGGGACCAAGCTACCAATTTCTGCATAGTGATATGTGTCTGTGGGAGCCTGGGCTTTCCAGTCTTACATATCCCCATCTCAGGGGAAGGGAATGCACAAGGATATGACAGAAGGCATCCTTAAGATGGCAGAGAAACCTCAACTCCACATCCCCCCACACCCCCCCCACACACATGCAAGACACATCTAAGATTGTAAGACACTATACAAGTCAGTCACAATAATCACTACACTGTACTCATTTCACATAACACTATGCAATGAAAAAACAAATACAGTATGAGCAACGCTATACTGCCAGCACAGTGTATGGAGCCATACAGCAGCCATATAAGACAAGGAACCCTTGTAGCACTAATTTGGCAATATCTCAGGAACCGTAGCAGCTAGATAAAAAAATGCAAGTGTGGTTGTAATCAAGAGAGTGAGTAGTACTTCTCACAACATAAGTCCACCTAATCTATAACTCACATAATTTCTGAGATAAAGGCACAGAAAGGCACCGAGAAGGCACCCTTTGAACCATTGGAAAATGTTTTTGTCAATATCTCTGTAACCATAGCAAGTAGGAAAACAATTCAACATCAGGTATCATCTACTATTTCCAAACTTGTTTTGACAGATTGAAACAAACTGCCAGTCGCAAAAACTCTGTATCTTGCTTTGTTTTCAAGATACAGGCACCGAAAGGTGTGATGGATGCTGCAATGTTATCCTCTGGAAATTGCTGAACTTCTGAACACTGTAACTTTAGGCCCCTTAAATGTTTTAGCACGAAACCACCAAAAAGCATATCTGTGGGACCAGGGGTTGCCACCTGCAAATTTCAACCCAAAGGACCCAACCATTTGATTGCAGAAGGGTGGCAACGATTTGCAGTTATTTTGACATACTTTCACAAAATACTTTTGCAAATCACGAAATTTTAGCATTTGCAAAAGTATTTTGTGAAACTATTTTTCCCCTGAAGTTGAAAAACACATTTCTGGGTGGTTTAACCCCCCTCAAATGATATGGCAAGCATTCTAAGGACCCGACTAGGTAAACACAACAATCAGTGTACCTAGAGATTCCCAATTTTAAATGCCACACATTTTTTTGCGTCACTGACTGAAAACAAGATGGCAGAATCACGAAAGTAAAAGGGCCATTTGCGAAAGTAAAACCAGGCATTTGCGAAAGTTTTGTAATTTTTCTTAACTTTTCCCTTTGACTTCAATGGGAAATGTGTTTTTTGAATAACTTTTCAACGGTTTAATATTTTTTCACCAAATCTTCGAAAGGCACATTAGTAACCAAGACTGCATCTTCCCTGAAGATTTTGGACCAAACAGACAAATCATGTGGGCTGTGGGTGTGAACAAAGAAATACACAAAAAGTCTGTTTTTTTTGTTTGCTTTTTTTGGCATTCTGTAGCTCGGCAACCGTGCATCTGACCGTAACACAACTTGCCACATGCAGAGATCTATGGTACCAGACCGCACAAGCAAACTTTCAGGCAAATCCATCGTATGGTAGCAGTTATTAAGGTACCAAATTTGAGGTTTAAATTTTAAGGTGCTTACTCAACCCTAACTATAGTGGCAATGCTGTTCTACTATAAAATATATACATATATATATATATAAATAAATATATATATACATACATACACACACATATAGATATACATATATTTATAAAATGGGTAGAAAAATGGGGCCAGATATTCAAAAGGGTTGCGCCATGCGCAATAGGGTTTCGCCTGTGCAAGTCCAAACTTTCTCCATTCTGCGATATTCAGCAGGAGGCAGTTGCACCACAGAAAACATGCTGAGCAACAGCGCAATGCAAATGAATGCATGCTGAACTGGAGGGGGAGGAACCATGCATAAACTGCACAGCCCGATATTCAGCCTGGCTGTGCAGAGTTGTGCAGGCACAACCCCCAACCTGCGCCTGCAGGACTTTGAGCCAAAAAAAAAGGCTTAAGTCGAGGTCCACCCACAGGTGAGCTGCTGTATTGCAGGGCACAACACATCAGCTGCCACCTGTGGCTGGCCCCCAACTCAGTCCCTGTGCCCCCTCCCTGCCCGATCTCGGGCATAGTGTACTCCCCACCAGCCCGATTGCGGGTATCAATGTAGCTCCCCTCCCGTTCACATCCCTGGTGGTCCAGTGGACGAAATGCCCGATCGCGGGTGGTATGTTTAATAATCCCCCTCCGTTCACATCCCTGGTGGTCCAGTGGACGAAATGCCCGATCACGGGCGAAGTAAACTGAACCCCCGAACATCTCCCTGGTGGCTAGTGCCCCCACCCACCCACCCACAAAGCCCCACCACCCGCTCCCCCGGCAGCGGCGGGCGGCAGCATCCACCGCCTGCCTCCCGTCGCCCACCACAAATCTGGACTGCCTTACTCACGGTATGGGCTGCATGCCCGTTGGCTCTTGCTCTGCACCAATGGGCGTGCAGCCCCTACCGGCAGTCAGTTAGTGAGCAGCGGGGTGGCGAAGCTGGGTGGGATGCTGCCACCCGCTGGCTGCCGGGAAGCGGGGTAGTGGGGCTCGTGGGTGGGTGGGGTGGGGGGACACTAGCCACCAGGAGATGTTCGGGGTTCAGTTTACTTTCTGCCTGCGATCGGGCATTTGGTCCACTGGACCACCAGGGATGTGAATGGGAGGGGGTTATTAACATGCCGCCAGCGATCAGGCATTTGGTCCACTGGACCACCAGTGAGATGTTGGGGGTGCCACATTGCTGCCCGTGATCGGGCTGGTGGGGGGGAGTACACTATGCCCACGATCGGGCTGCAGGGGGCGTCGGTCCCCGACGGCTGCTGCCTGGCAGGGCACCAGGCGCAAGTCCTCGGGGATCGGCACACCTACATGCTAATGGCATGCAAATGGGGCCATAATCACATGCAAATGGCCCCCCTGCATTGCATTAATTATGGCCCCATTTGCATGTCACCTTTTGAATATCATGATTTTGCGCATGGCGCAATGGTACTTGCACCGCAAGTTGAATGCTCCACTCTGACAACTTGCGGTGGCACAAGTTCCACTGTGCCATGCACAGTGGCGCTGTGGCTGGGGAGGTGATATTCCAAGGGTTGCTCAATAGTGCGCTCCTTTGAATATCGCCCCAGCCACACCCCTGCACAACTATTTTGCGCAGCGCAAGGGCTTGCGCCTCAGAATGGCGCAGTTTGAATATCCAGCCCACGATCTCTACTGATTGATTGAAACACATCACATGACCGTGTGTATATCAGGGGGCGGCTGCACACCTGCACATTCACCCCCCTACAAAACAATTTTTGCATTTTATAAAATAGATAACCCACTCTAGGATGTGCAGCTGTGCTCTGATATATGCACTCCTTGTGTGGTTGTTGCACATATCAGAGCACGACTGCACACCTTACAGTGGGTTATATATTACATATATCTATATCTATATTTATATATGGGATATGACATGGCCTGACTGAAGATATCATATTTATCTTCATGAGAGGCCAATGATATCATGATATCTCATGAGTGGCGAGTGTTCTGTTTATACAACGTATGTTTATACAATATATGTTTTGGGCTCCGATCAACAGAATCCCCTTTCCCCAGTTCTGCCATCATCACAGTCCTTAGTGGTTTTGTGCCCCTGTCAGGTGACTTACTAATGCTTCTCCACAGAACTTTCCATACTCCCCCACAAAACTGTCCATATCTGCAATGAATTATCAAGCAGCATTTGTAATTTAAAACATTTGTTCTTTGTGTCATTTCACACTGTTCACCAATCAAGCACTTTGTTTTTTTGCTTTAATGTAACATGACCGAGCACTGCATACAGCAGTAAATGAAGTCCTGCTAGTGATTTCAACTTAGACATTCTGTGAGCAAAAAAGGTAACATAACTGTGGTTTTTATGTTAATTTGACTTAGTTTCATATATGAGTTCTTATGTAGTTGATACTGCCATTTACAGTGTCCTACCATTGCACCACTTTCAGTTTTAATATGCTTATGTAGCATAGCCAAGCGCTGTTTGTTGTACATGATGACATAACATTCTGGTAGTAGGACTGCTAGTGCTGGAAAAGTAACAAATGTATGTGCTTTACTTTCATTTACTCAGGTTTGTGGAAAAGAGGTTTCTGACTGTAGCAAGAAGAAAGGGAGTGCAATGCAAGGAAATCAGCAGCCTGAGAACAGTAGCCGTGAGTGAGAGTGGTTGTTGCTATGGCAACAATGACTTGGTCTTGTGGTTTCTTTTTGAAATCTGCTGACTCTCTGGCTACACACTCCGTGTCACATTGTTACTTGGCATACTCTGATATAGAAAGCTGGGTAAACTTAAGATGAAGTAGACATGTTTCTTTCTTTTTGAAGAGAGAGAGAGCATTATTTTAAATGTGTATCAGCATGTTGGTGATCGTGTACTGTGCATGTATTGATAGCCCTTAATGACAGGAAGAAAAGTGAAACTGGTTACATTGTTACGACAGTCTGGCAGGATCAACCAGATAAGTTCTCTTTTACAAAAGTAAGGAAAGTTAAGATTAAAAATAGTGTTTGCTGTTTTTTGTTCAAAGCGTGCCTTATTGTAAATCTTGATTTACAGCTGTAGACAGCGCTCAGTTACAGTACAAGAAAGTGAGTGGTTTCAGAATGACATATAGGAGAGTGAAGATATCTCCATAACGTATAGGAACATGGAGATATCAATTTTATCTTCACTGCCTAGCTCAAATATCACATTTTACACTTCTATTTATCCCAAAACGTACATTGAATAAATATATATATATATATATATATATACAGTATATATATATATATATATATATATATATATATATCTTAGAATTGTAGAAAATCTTGGGCTGGATTTTCAGAGCCCCTGAAGTTAGCACAGCTTGCGGGAAAAAATATCTGAACAGTTTTCCCAAAGCCACTGTATTTCTTTTTAATTTTCTTTGTTTTGCTGTAGCCTGGTGGGTGGCTATAGTCCTTCCTAGGAGAGACTCATCCTCCAGCCGTGTGAGTCCCTGCTCAGCCAAGCCCCAGTAGTTCCCCCATGGCTTACCCCCCATGGCAGAGCCAGGGAGGAGAGTGATGGCTTTCTCCCCCTCCCAGACACAAATCCAGAAGCTGGGGGTGGCACAGGATGTGTGGCCATCAAGGAGCCCGCCAGCTCCCTTTTTCCTCTTTTTCTCCCATCCCTCCTCTCCTACTGACATAGGTACATTGGTATGTGTCTCCCAACCTGTACTGCCCTCCAGCTGCCTCCAGAGGACATTCGACAAGTGAGACGACAAGCCTACCCCCCCCGAGAGAAGAGAGCATTCCTCCGGATGCTCGATTCTCTGTCACCACTGCTGACCCCTGGCAGTTCAGGATCATTCCTGAATCTGGGTTGCTGGCGTGGCGCAGGGTGTAGCAACTAGCACCTCAACCTCCAGTGCCTCCGAGCCAGCCTGAACCACTCTATTTTCAAAGCTGGAGCCAGATTATGACCAGTTCCACTATATACAGCAGTTTGCAGCTGCTTTTTTGACACATCTGCATTGAAATGGTACATCTAGTGGAACCAGTTGTCCATCTCTCACAGTGGCATGGGCTGAAAATTAGAAGTCCCCAGGAGCGGAGATTTCAGCTCTCTCCATCTGCTGTGAAGTGGCATTTGGTCCCATAATGGCTGAAAATCTAGCTCCTTAACTCTTCTAAAAATCTTCATTCTATCTCAGAAACCACAAAGGATGCCAGCACAAAACATTTCATGTCTTGAGACTGCCAGCCAGACCATGCATGCAAAATTTTGAGCTATTCTGCAAAACACCATGAAAGTTATTAAGGTGCAAATGTTTTGTTTAATATTGAGCATTCCACTTATCCTTAACTATACTTGCACTACCATGCCAGTATAATACCTGTATACATGTTATATGGGCACAGTCATGCACTTACAGTTAGGGTTGAGTAGTCTCTTTAATGTTAACCCCCCTTTTTTTTACCTTAATAACTTTCGCATTCTTGGTTGAAATAGTCCAAAAATTGGAATGTGCTGTCATGCTGCCAGAATCTAAAGGTGGGAAAAGATTTGTGATGGCATCTTGTACATTTTTCAAGATACAGAGTGCCAAAAAACAGAAAAAAACTGTTTAGTTTCCTAATCTACAGCTTAAACCGTCTGGAATTCTTTAATAAAATGTTCAGGATAGAAGTGACGAATGCCAAAGGTGTGCCTTTAGAAGTTTTTTTGGAAAAATATTATCCTGTTTTAATGTTATAACATTTAAAAGATAATGTTTTTTGTGAATGGTAAAAGAAGGTAAAAAAGCAATAGCAAAAGGTAAAAAAAAACATATCCTGAGTGGTTATTTGAATGATTTACTTGCCATGTTGAAATAAAAACAGTAGAGATGGCCACCATTTCCCTTTTTAATGTTACTGACTTAGAAACACCAAAAGTACAATTAAATTATTTATTTCACAACAAACAAACACCTGAACCCAGCTGAACAGGACCCGTTTAGCTAGATTTTTGTGTTTGTTTAAAAAGGTACAATAACTATGTTTTTTTGAGCACCCCAAAATCCAATGTGCCCATCTTAGTGAGGGGAGCCATTGACCTGCATTCTTTGTATGAGAACAGCAGGACTTTCCTGACCTCTGCAGCCACAGCTGGAACTCGTGCCATGGGCTGCAGTGAAAGCAGTGAGCTGCCATTTCCCCAGTGACTAGTGGCATCTTACCCCCCATTTCTTGCATACTGCAATCCCCCTTGTTTAAATTGTAGCCAAATAAACAAATAAAGCAGTCACTTTGGGGCCTTGGAGCCTGCTGTCTGGTGTTCAGATAATCTGTCAATTGCATTTTAATCTTCCCAGAAATAATATCAGCCAAATTATGCTTTCTGTTTAGTCTCAGTTGTAAATAATTTCTCACAGAGAATGAACACAGAGGATTGCATTAAAGAGGCACACAGACAGCTGTCAGATACAGCTTACTATAGAGAACCGAAGACCCTACTGTACAAGATATAGAAGAACTTAAATAAATCATCATGTCTCTACCTAACAACATCCAAGAACAGTTAAAAATATTAATTCCAAACAAACCTACTCCAGGGACATTCTATAGGCTACCCAAGATACAAAAACCAGTGAATCCAGGATTGCCCATCATCTCTGGCATTGGCACACCCATTGAAAACATTTCAGGACTCATTGAATCCATTTTAAAACCACCAGTAAGAGCTACTAGGAGTTTTATTCAGGACACCACTGATTTCCTCAGGAAACTAAAACAAATTGCACAACTGCCACCAAACACTATCCTAGCCACAATGGCTGTCACTGCCCTGTACACCAACATCCCACATGAAGATGACAAGGCAGCATGTCAGAAATTTTTAAAAGAAAACACATCCACAGGAGACATTCCAGAAACCACCATCAGCACTCTAATAAAATTCATTTTCACACACAACAACTTCATCATTAATGGCAAGCACTTTTTAAAGATCATGGGGACAGCCATGGGCACTCAAATGGCACCACAATATACCAATCTTTTCATGGCCGGCTTAGAGGAAGATTTTTTTAAACAGCACTCTTATAATCCATCTGTCTAGCTCCATTTTATTGATGACATATTCCTGATTTGAACAGAAGGTGAAGACTCTCTCAAAAAATTACATCATGATTTTATCAGCTTTCATCATTCCATAAATCTCTTTATTGAATACTCCACCACCAGCATACATTTTCTTGACACCACAGTCAGTATCACTAACAGATAATAGACATATACAAACTGCTCTTTACAGAAAACCCACTGACAGACACTGCTACCTGCATAATTCCAGCTTCCACCCAAATCATACAAAAGAAATCTGTAATCTACAGTCAGGCAATTCAGTACCATCAAATCTACTCTTATGACAGAACAAAAGACAGACAGCTCTCCACACTTCAGAATTCCCTAATCAGCAGGGCCACTCTCCAAGACAAGTTGACAGAGAATTTTAATGGGCCATACAAATACTACGAGGCAATCTGCTGGAATACAGGCAAAGCCATTAAACTGACTGCACACACCTAGTGGTCACTTACAGCCCCGTGCTAAAACCCCTTCAGGAAATTGTCAAAGAGCTATAACCCATGCTGAGAGAAGATGAAACACTGAAAGACATCTTCTCTGAACCACCTGTCATTGCCTATAAGCAGCCCCCCAGCCTCTTGAACATAATAATTCATAACAAACTCCCAGCTGATCAAAATAACCAGAAAACAAGAGGGACAACACCATGCAATGTGGCAAGATGTAAGACCTGCACCCACATATTCACACAGATCACCGTTAAGACAAGCTAGAACAACATAATACAAATTAATGGATCCTACACATGACAATCCAGCAAAGTGGTTTACCTAATTCAATGCAAGAAGTGCACAAATGGATGCTATATTGGGGAAACTAGCCAACCACTGAAAACCAAGATGAATCATCACCATCACACAATAGTAAACCAGATTATCAGTACTCAAGTAGGAAACCATTTTTCACAAACAGATCACTCTCTCTTGGATTTATCTATCTTGATACTAAGAGACAACTTCAGAAACACACAGAACAGAAGGACATGGAAACTGAAATGTATAAAACAATTTAAATCTAACATTTCTGGACTAAATTGGGACATCAGTTTCATGACACACTACAGTAAACTGTAACTCTTTTTTATTGCGTACTATATCATGTCATTATTTATCACACTTTGATTCTGTATTTCTCTTATATTAATTTTTTTCTGAGTTCTGCCTGATCTGCTTATTTTTATCTGTACCTCACATCCTCCCTGCCTCTGCTATTAACTCTTCAGCTCAGTCCCTCCCACTCCCTCTTGTTTTCACACGTCTGTTTATACTACCTTACACTGTGTTTATCTAGGCCTTTATTCTTTTGTTTCTCCTAATTTCTTGACTTCTTGCATCTCTTAGACATCTCCTGTCTATTCAACCCTTACAGCCAGCCTTTGAGCTCATATTCTATCTGTGTGCTTTTGTCTTCCCTTTAGCTTCCTTTCATCTCCTACTGACCTGTTCCTACTTAGCCCCCTCCTCATTTCTTCTCATGTTTTTACTTTGCATCTTTGACTTTCATCTGTAGTCCCCTTTGTCACCTTCCTACTACACTTCTTGATTTTTAATTGCTCCATAGTGGATATGAAGAAGAAGGGACCTGTGTGGCCCGGAAAGCTTGTGTACAATTCCATCTTTGTACATGACACTTGGTATAATAAAAGGTATCAAACCTTCCATCTTTCACTGTTTTGCAAGGACCAATATGGCTGGAATCTCTTTTTACAAAATAATTTCTCGCAATGCCTGCATACTCTGTATTCAGTTATAACTAATTGTCCATATGCTTTGCTTAGTTATCATTATCTGACTTTTATCCCTATATCAGTTTTGAAGATGTAACCTAATTTACTGCCTATGTGACATTTTGCTTTGTTTATTATGTATGTTTTAGTAAAAGTGTCTGCATACACTTACCATGTACTTAAGCAATAAGGTATGACCAGAGGTTAGATTAACAGTCTGTTAATCACCCCCCTTGTGGCGTAATATGGCATGAGGCACAGCCGAGTGCCATATTGCCACAAAGGGGGTGATTGACTGTTAATCTAACCTCTGGTCATACCTTATTGCTATTATTACAAGTTCATGTGTTATTGAATTCATTGACATTTATTTTTTAAGTTTCATTTACAAATCTATGTTGATTCAATGTAAAATAGTCCTTCCATGGATTACATTGACATGAGAACAGATTGCTAATTCAGAATGGGCAGTGGCAGTACATCATTTGCTGGTGGTCTTTTTTAGAGTTACTGTTTTATTTTTTCTGCATTAATAAGTGTGGGTATTCTTCAAAAGCATTTGCTATTTTTTTAAATGGCGCATTCGTTTTACAGGGGAACCACCTGTTTTCATAATGATTTTGCACCAGTGTTCTGAAAATTATGATCAGGTTATGTATGGTGAAAAAATGGAGAATGGATAGTGATAACATCTTGTCAGTGATGTTTCTTGTTAGTCTATTTTTGTCTTTTCTTAGCAAATTGTGTCATTATACCCTCATTTTTATGCATTTTTTTAAGTGGAAATATGCGTTTTTTTTTAGGAGCTTTCTAACATGAACATGCGTAGTAGTGCTGTCACCGGTGTGCATGTCTCTGGCACCCTCGCTCGAAGACTTTTTAGTTAAATGTGGTGCTCACTTGAAATCATTGCTGGGTGTGTACTGTATCCACTGTTAAGTTTACATTTGGATAAAGGGTTTGTTTTTCCATCACGTTACTTCATCACTGCAATTAAACCACAACTCTCACATGGCTATCTGTTAACCACATTTAAAAGTGCTCCCTGCAGTTTCATGCAGCATGTGGAGGTATTCTCTTTTTTATCCCTAAGATGAGTCATTGATTTGTGGCACACAGTTTTGTTTAGCTTACTTTTTTGAGTGCTAAATTGTTAAGAATACAGTACGATGTGTCAGTTTCTAATGCAGTATTAATGGACACTATGGCAATATGGTATGCCACACCTTGTCACGGTGATTGTGTTTAGGTTCGTTTAACATGCTGTTTTTTTTTTTTAAACTGCTGTTCATAGTTTACATGTTGCTGTTGTGGGCAGATGTTATGATGAGCTTGGATAACGTGTACAGACAGCCATTTAAGAAATTTTATTTTAAACACGTGCCTGGGACTTTTCTGATAATAATATGAAAACTTACACTGTGTGATCAGGCTGTACATGGTTGGTTAATGTGGGTTAATGTTTACCTCTTGGAATTGTGGTAGCCAATCAGAATGGTTGCTATTTCTTGACCTTATAATAATATTATTTATTATATCACTGTTTCTTCCTTTGTAACCCTTTTCCCCAGGTGTCCCTGAAAAAGGGACATTCCATCTCAGTGGGCCTACCCGGTTACCAAAATTCAAATAAATAAATTCTACTAAAATATCTCAAGTCCATCTAATTGCATCATTACAATAGCTGGTTGTCACACAACATTTACTGATTGAGGATATTATCAAATACTTATATACAGTGCTCAGACAGAAAATTTCACTGAGACCCCATTTCCACGATGTCTAGTGGCACCCCCTCTTGCTTGCATATCTATCTATCTATCTATCTATCTATCTATCTATCTATCTATCTATCTGTCTGTCTGTCTGTCTGTCTGTCTGTCTGTCTGTCTGTCTATCTATCTATCTATCTATCTATCATCTATCTATCTATCTGATTTTAAACAGCAGGGGTTCAAGCACAGTATAGTGGTACATGTAAATACTTTTAACAGTTCTGTTTAATTAGACAGGATACAACTCGACTGATGCAAATTTTTGGAATGTGTTTCTGCATTAGTGTAGGAGTTGGATACAACAGTATACTGATGGCAATGAATGCTTACTGCAGAAAACTAACGCACTTTTAAAACCACAATGTTTTTCCAACTCAAGTGCTCCAAAAGCTCAAGAAAGAAGAAATTATTATCCCTGTATAAGCTTTCTCTGCACCTGAGAAAGAATATAGTTCAACACTTTCATAATAGTTTTCTGATGGTGAAGGATAAGATTGTTACCATCTGTCCTGTAGCATCTATTAATTATTACACATACAGTATACAAATTAATTTTTATTCCTTCTGTATTATTTTTTTTTGTCACTAACAAATGATTATTTGCATTAGACCCCCATCAACCAAGTTATTGGCACATTTGATGTGAGAACATATGCAAAAGCTGTGCACAGTATGCTGCCTCATGTATGTAGCATTTTCTTCAGCGGCACTATATGGAAACACTAATGGCTAGCATTATTTTACACAGAAATGAACTCAAAAATGTCTCACTGCAGGCACAATTTCAGTCAAGCCTCTATCAGGTATAGACTTGTGAACATTTGGAATAGCCCCCCCCCATTCACTACCACCTCTTGTTTCCAGTGAGTGAAAACCTTGCACAAGGAGCACTTCAGTGACCTTCAGACATGCCACAATGCCCAAGAGCTGGCCTTTCATTCTTACTGGGGTTCTCCTAGAGTGTCTTAGAGTGTTAGTCAGGTTTTGGGTCATTTCTCATGTAGTCATGTTCTTGGAGTTGGGTTCCTACTCGGCATTACATGGTACCACTGATACAGCAGAATGCTCTAACTCACTGTATTTTAATAACTGACATGGTTCCGTGTTATTGTCATTCTACCGTGTAGTGCCATGTAGATAATCCTTTGTATCCTCCCATGGTTTGTTATGTTAATCTAATGCATATTCTGATTTTCTGTATGTAATTATGATTCTATGTCCTGTGTTGAAAAGTGAGTGATGCATTATTGGCACTCTCTAGGGCTTTGGTTTATTTTAAACCCCTCTGCATCATTCTACATTAGTTTGTGTCAAACACTATGTACATTGTAGCCCTGCACATATGTTCACTCTGTGTATATATTTTTCTCTCTTGAATATGCTGTAATATTGGGAGGGCTAAAGCCTGAGGCTCAGTGTGAGAAAAAAGCTCCTCCTGCATCCCCCCCAAAAAAACCAGCCTCCCTCAGCAGTTTCCTGCTTAGCGCATTGTGAATCACTCCCACTTCCCATGTGCTGGTTCCTGTGTGGCTTGTGTGGCTGAGCCCCTTACTTTACCTTCTTGTGTTGTCTTGCTTGTTGGTTCTGTCCCCCCCCTCGCTCTGTTCCTCTTTTGCTTTAGCCTGTTTTCCCCTCCACTCTCCATTTGTCTCACACCCCCATTGCTTCAGTTCCTGCCTTCTGTTTTTGTTTAGTTTTTTTTTGTGCAGTTCTCCCCCTCCTCGGTACCGTGCTCCACTTCTGTCCTTGGCTGCTGCATTGCACTTTCCCCATGTCCATTGGGTCACTCTCCCTGGCTGCTGCCCATTTCACTCTTCTGCTTTCTCACACCTTCTGTGCTTCCCGGATGTGGTGTCATCCCCAGTGCTGGCTTCCCTTTTGTGCCCGCTGCCTTTGTCTGTTTTGGTGGCTTTTCCCTCCAGCTCCCTTTCTTCCCCACAATCCTTTACCTCTGCCCAGTGTGTGGGTCCCCTTTTTTGCTGTTGCCACTGTATTGGGATTGGGAGGTGCTCCACTTGCTCTGTGATTGAGCCCCGCTCCTTCCCAACCCACTGTTGCTGTGGCACTGACTGCTCCATTTTCTTAGTAGGATCTGCCTGGAGACTGCATTACTTGGTCTGCTTGATTTCCCTTTTCTAACCCTGCTACTTGTCCTTCCCAGTCCCTTGAGCCTTCATATTTTGCTCCTCCAGCTTGTCCTTGGGCTTTGGCCTCCTGTTACCATGTGGAAATATGGACTTGCAGTGGCCCTTCCCCTCCTGCCTGCTTTGATTGGTTCTCTTTGTGCCTGTGATTTCTGTATTTGTCCTCACCTCTGGCCTCCTCACGTTCTGGATTTAGACCTCATCAGCATGTTCAGTCTTGAATTCAACCCTGCCCATTAGACTCTGGACTTCATTGCTGCTTGCCTTCCAATGGCCATCTGGTACTTGTATGCATTTTCGCCTGTGGCTTGCTTTCCAGCTCAGCCTCCTCCAATCCCAAGGCCCATCAGCTTCATCCTGTTGGCTCCTCCTGCATTGCTGCTTTGGACCTTCCTGTTCTCCTGCAGCCTTCATCCTAAAGGACCTACCACGTTGGTTTGACAACTATTTGGCGACCAACATCACAGCGATGGCTTTATGTCAACCGCAAATTGCAGTTGACATAAATCCAAATGGAGACCCAGTTCTTTGTCTATTGTGGGGCTTAACCCCCCGAACCCCTATGTAGGAGGCTCTGCCTCCCCACACCCCCTGAACATAAAGATTATCAACTCTGAGTCTGAGTGGATTTGGGGAGGGGGTGCAGGATCGAAAGGACAGAATGCTGGGGTCTCGGACAGACTATTACAGTGAACTGTCAATGTTGTCAGCATCGACGTGCTCACTGTAATAGTGTCACCGTACAGGAGGTATACCCATCCTGGAGACGTTTCTACTCGCATTCCCCCATGCTTCCTGCTGGATACATGAAGAAATTCATATCTTCCGGGATGGGGACCTGAACCTTTCTACAGTTTTCCCTACTGCTACCCTTATATCGACCCCGTTATCATCAGCACTGACAGTTCATCATCTCATTCAGAAGTGGGAACCTTGCACCCCAGCTCTGCAGCACCTTTGTGCCTGGATCCTCCTCTTAGTTTTACCCGGATCTAAAGCCTGTGGCCCATTCCAGTTTCTTTTCATTCTGTTTCACCATTCCATGGCATTACCTTCATCCAATACCTTACCAGCACCTTTCAAGTGCTGCTGCTGCACTTCAGCGGAATTCCAATTGAGCTCCTTCATTGAGTAAGAGGACTTTCACATTGACCTTCTCCATCGAAGAATGGACTAGTCCTCATTTTGTTGCTGATCTAGACTCACAAGGCTTATACCACTTGGCTGCTGCTCATCTACCAGAGTTCTATTGCCTTCTTCTTTCTTCTTGCTCTCAACCAGCCTGGACTCTCATGTCCCATCAGCTGATTCCTCCCTCAGATCCTTTCCCATATCAGCACTTCAGGACTTTCTGACCCTGCTGTTCTCCTCAGTTTTCAGCCTCTATTTTGACTGTCTACATTTGCTGAACACATCCAATTTGTTGCTGCTCTGGCTTCTACCTAGTCCTCTTCAGTCCTTATTCCATTCTCTAGTCATGCTCCCAGCATTCCAGTTCCAGTTCTCTTGGACATCCTCCTCCTCCATCATCCTGTGAAACCTCACCTTTCCTGCCTTCAAGGTCCTCTTTGCTGGGTTGGTTGTACCCTGGTTTCCTACCTTCTCTCCTCTCCAGAGGTGGTCGACATTGGTTGGCCTGCTGTCATGTTGAGCAACTGCCTTCTCACTGCTCCGGTGGCTCGGGGCTCCTCCACATCTGCTGATTTCTATTATTGGGTGTTTCTGATGACTGCCGATGTCCGGCATCCATTCACTTGTTCAGTTACTTCTACCAGTTCATCTGCCTCATACTCCTACCTACTACAGGATTATTCTTTACATATTCCAATTAATCTGATTAGTGTGGACGTCTCTACCTCCTGGTGTCTTCCACAGAACCCAAGCTCTAGTGGAGTCTTCTTCACACCTATTATCACTCACTGGACTTGCCTGGAATATTCCAAGTCATTGCTCCTTCACCTCTGAATACCACAATACTTCAAGAAATCACCTAGACCTCTCCACTATGATACCCTTTTCCAGCCACCTATCTAATGGTCTTCCTATCCCACCATCAAGATGTAGCCACTTCATACTCCTTTCAGTGAATACCATTACCAAGAGTGGGTCTTCATTAAATCCATCAACTTACACATGTGCAACTGACCTTGCTATGTCCCTATCTCAGTTACACTTCACAACAGTCTCCACTGGACTGAGCAGGCAATGCACCCATTACTTTCTATTTTCGACATCAACTCCTGTTGTCTCATCAGTCAGTAGACAATATCAAATACCCCTCTTTTTGGATACTCCCACCACATATTTGTATTGGATCCACCAGCAAGCCATCACCACAAGGGCCACTCAAGCTGCTGCCATTTGGGCTACTGTGCTACAGCAACAATCATATCCATCATCCTGCACTAGCAGTCCTTTGTAAATGTCTGTCCATCCAAAAAGTTCATCATTGCAATTCTAACTTGCTTTCAGAAGGAGGGGGTGGAGAAAGGAGCAAGATGGCAGCAGTGCTGAGCTGCAGCTTGTGAGCTCCTTGCAGTGAGCACTTGCCCCCCCCAAAAAAGACTGCTTCTTTCTTGTTATTTCTTGCTATGTCTGTAGGAGAGCTACTAAATTTTGAAGTGCTTGTTTTCTGGTCACTTTATTTGACAAGAATCCCAAAATGGTTACATTGGTAGTTAGGGAGATAGTTAGGGTTTTTAGCGTGAGGCAGGACAGGGCAGTGGGCTAGCTTAGTGAGTCAGATTTTTTTGTTGTTTTTTTAGACAGTTTATGTAACAACAACTCACCTACCTTTCCAATTGCCTTGGATGAGTTATGCGCTGCCTGTGACCCAACGACATTTGCTTGGCTTGCCTTCCCTATACGCCCGATGTTCACCATAATTGTTGGATTCCTAGACTGAATTATGCTGAGCTGCTCATCATATGAGGGGCTTTCTATAGCAGAGAGGTCAATTACTGAAGAATCTCTGAGTTGTCCTGATCAACACTTGTTTCTACCACTTGCAGAACAGGTGGTAGTTTTGGACCCTTGATCTCCCTGAAGGTGCTTCTTTAAACACCATATGAGAGGGCTGATGGCATGGTGTGGATCCTAGTTGCCACCCAGACTACATTCCTGGGAGAGCACAGTGCTGAGGGAACTTCTGTGTTTGTGTCTCCCAGAGCATAAGTGGGTGATCGTGTAGACGTCTGGACTAATTTGGCATTTGCTTGCTGGGGTGCTGTCCATTTATTCATGTGGCTGTACTGGGGAGTAAAGACTCTGTGGACCTTATTGCACTGCCCCATTGGACCATCGGTTGGGGGCCAGTTGCTGGTCTTGGTATCATATCCCGGAACCCCAGAACTGGTGGGAGTAGCTCTGAGGATATCCTGGAAATCTATCCTGCATGGTAGGTGTTTGGGGCTTCTGCTCAGCTGGGTCATCTTTCTGCAGGGACTGGGGGTGGTGAGAAGGCCCTCAGCCTCTAAGCAGTGGGCTGTGACTTTTATGTGCATATGAAATTTTTTGCACTTTAACTGCACTAAGTTGTCCTGTCTTGTAGGACTTACTGTTGAACTGCAGACAGTGCTCTCCTATTTTTCAAGGATTCTGATCCTAGGCCTGCTTTTGCTCTCCTTGGTTGTGGGTGAGGGGTGGTGGGGGTACTGGTGGCATTGGGAGTTTTAAGTCATTGTGTGGATGTTGTGTGGATGATATTAGGCTAGTTCTTGTATTAGTGTGTGGTTGGATGAGTGCGTGAATTGTGGCTGTGCATTTAGTTAGTCAGAATTGTGTTTGCTTAGGGACATCATAGTTGGACAGGATGTGCTTAGGGAAGGGTGAAGGCCTGAGGCATGTTAGGATGTTGTATGTGGCGTTCCAGCTGCTTGATCTGTGGCCCTTCTCCAACCTCCCAGTTTCCATCACTACAGCTCTTCACTGTTGGGAGGTCAGAATTAGGAGGAACTGCATTGATTGACTGTGGCAGAGTGCATTGTGCACACTGGCAGGATAGGGGTGATCAGGTGCAGAAGTTGCCCTGGGGTTCATCAGGCCCAGGGGAGAGGTCAGCCATGTTTGTTACCCATCTCAAGGGTTCCAACCAGACCAAGTGGGCAGGTAGCTAGAGGGCTGCATTGTCCACCAATTCACTGTGGGCAGTGCTTTGCAATGCCAGATCGATTAGAAACAAGACCACAATTATAGCAGAGTTGGTTTTGTCAGTCGATCTGGCTTACATTACTGAGACTTGGGTGGGTGACAATGCCGGCCCGATTTTTGAGGCCGTCATTCCCACAGGTACTCTGCAGTGCACTTCCTCAGAGTGGAGCGCAGGGTTGGGGGAATAGCCATCTGCTTTCAATCTGAACTGGATTCACCATGCACCCAGTGAGAAGACCAGGTTCTTTTGAATGTGTGACCATTCGTGGGGGTCAGGGTTCAGGCTGCAGAATTTCCCTGATTAACCACCCCCCTGGGATGATGTAAAAATTTCTGGAGGAGGTAGCTGACTTCATCATCAGTGAAACATTAAAGACCCCAGATGTTTAATTCTGGGGGACTTCAATGTTTGGGCCAACAATTAATCATCTAGGCTTGGTTGTAACCTCCTCCAGTTTATGTCATCTCTGGGCCTGTCACAGGAAGTTTCCTCTGCTTCCCATCAGGGCAGTCACATGCTAGACTTGGTCTTTCCCCTGGGGCTTGAGATAAATAATCTCAAGTCTGATCGGGTCACTTGGTCCAGTCATTGCATGGTGGAGTTCTCATTCAGGGATTCCCCCGAGAGCTTTCCTCTGCTGAGATGGTAAGCTACCACCCTTTGAGGGATTTGACCCCTAAGGGTCTTCTGGTGGTGGCTGACCTAGCTAGCATGGGCAAAGCATGTGAGGAGGGTTCATGGGCTGCAGTTGCCACCTATAACAAGGTGATGTCTGACATGCTCAACTCCCTCACACCGGTCCATGTACAACCCAAATCTTCTCACTTGAGGTCCCCATGGTTTGATGGGGAGCTCAAGGCAATGAAGATTTTGGGTCAGAGGTTATAGTCAGGGCCCCTACTTTTCTGCAGCACAGTGGAACTAAGTTCTGCGGCAAGACTACCATTTGCCACAGAACTTCCACATCACAGTGACAGCTTGTCATCCTGACTTCACTTTCATGGCAGTTTTTATAACAGTCAGGATGGTGGAAAGCACAGTAACACTAGTTCAAAAAATAACAGAATTATAAAAATAATTTAATGCCTAAAAAGGCAAAATGCCTCTTCCTTAAGGTCCTAGTCTGTTAAATAAATGACATATGCAGAGGGGATCTTATGTGATAAATAAGGTATTTCTATATGCATGCTATCTATCCCACTAATGAGGCTTCCACTGTCTATCACTTGTATAGTTGTATGTGCTTTCTACACCACTCATGAGGTTCCCACTGTGTATCACTTATATATTTATATGTAATCTGTAATATACATACAAATGTGTGTGTGTGTGTATGTGTGTGTTGTGAGAGAGAGATACTGTATGTGTGTGTGTGTGTGTGTATATATATATATATTTTTTTTAATTTCCATGAACTTGCATCCTCATTCATACAGGTCCCATTAGAAATGGAATAGAGGAGTTATTGCAAAACTAATTTTTGATGTCAAACTGCTTTCCCTGACACACTGCGTAACACCATCAGGCCATGACATGCATGTGAACCGATTGTGAGACAGAGCTCTCCAGACCAGCACAATGTGTCCACCATGTGACAAAACACTGCACCATACCTTCCCAGGCTCTGAGCAATGATGTGTTCCACCAATCCTTGTGCTACCCAGCCAGCTCCCAGAGCTAATCTCTGAACCTGAGTTGCCGGCATGGAAACACAGCATGCTACCCTCTGGCTCAATAGCTGTCCCTGCACACAACATTTCTCCATAACTTTTAGGTGATTCTAGCAACCAATGACAACATGCAATCAATAACTCTGGCAAAAATGCATACAGTGCAATTATTTATTTAACAGGTCTGTTCTTTCAACAGGTCTACACATTATTATATTCCACTTTTCTGGGCATAATTACTTTATTTTTCTTAAAAATGACAGTTAAATTCATTTTACCAGTTATTCATTTCAGATGGCATCTCTATACCTTAAAGGCACAAACAGGTTTGTACAAAGTGAGGTATGGACTTAACAGGTCTGTGCTATTGACAAGGTTTTGTTTAAGCTGGCTCTAGTGCAATAATGCAAGACTGAAAATTGTATTAGGCTGAAGTGCAGGTTGAGCAAATATCATCATGCCTGATGTGCTGTGCCACCGTCTCTGGCAGAGGAAGCTGTGGTAGATAAGTGACTGTTCATTTCTGTTGCAGATTGCAGCCATTTCATTAGCTAATGTATGATGTTATAGCAATGATAACATCACATTCTGAGCATAGAGGAGGTTTAGGATATAAAGAGAGGGGAAGGGAACCAGATTCTATGGAAAAACAGAAATATTAATAAAAAATCAGCAAGAAGAGTGAATTCTGCGGCACCGCAGAAGTTCTGCGGTAGATTGCAAATTCTACGCAAAATTCTGTGGCTGCAGAATTCTAGGGGCCTTGGTTATAGTGCTGCTGGCAAAGGACTGACCTGGTGGTGGGCAAGCTGGCCCTCCATGTTCACTGTGGTGAGTACCAGGGGGCAATCAACCATAAGAAGGCAGAGTTCCTGTCCAGGGAGATTGCTGCTGGGAAGAATCAACTGACTATGCTTTTTTGGACTGTAGATAGGCTGTTAAATCCAGCCTGTCTGCAGCTGAAAAAAGCCTTTTCTAATGCTTTATATGAAGAGTTTGCTTGTTTATTCTCAGGCAGTGTCCGCCATCAGGCAGGAAATTCCACCAGTGAGCCAGTTTCTGGCCAACAGAGATTGCCTTGGGTGCCTGTACAATGCTCTATCTGATTGGGGTGAGTTTAAACCAGTGGAGGTGGCTGAGGTCATTGGGGTCACTTCCAAGCTGAGGCACACGTATTGTGAACTGGACCCAGTGGTGACACATTTCTTCACGAGATGTGTCGATGCCATTGGCCTGGTATTTGTCTTGATTGTCCAGTGTTTCTTGTCAGAGGAGTCTTCCAAGATGCCTTGAAGGAGGCACTGGTGAGACCCCTTCTGAAGAAACCATCTTTGGACTCAGATGTAAGGGCAAATTGCCATCCTATCGCCAAACTTTCATTCTTGGTAAGGTTGTTGAGAAGATTGTGGCACTTCAGATTGAGGAGCCCCTCGTGGCCTTTGATCTATATGAGCCTTTCCACTCTGCTCTGGGTTTTGGGCTAGGCACAGCACAGCACAGGAACTGCATTAGTTTGGGTGCACAATGACCTTCTCAGGGCAAGAGATCGAGGGAAGGGAACAGTTCTCATTCTCCTTTATTTCTTCTCAGCTTTTGACATGGTGGACCATTCTGTGTTACTTGACCACCTGAGGGAATTTTGTGGACTCGCTGGCAAAGTCATCTGCTGGTTTGAGTCTTTTCTCACAAACAGGAGGCAAAAGGCAATGATGGGGAATTTCTCTTCCTCCCCATGCCTCCTGTCTTGTGGAGTACCTCAGGGCTAGGTCTTGTCACCAATGTTGATTGCCATGTACATGCTGCCCCTGGGAAGGCTCATTAGGAAGTACAGCTTGGGTTTTCATTGCTATGCTGATGCTACCCAGTTGTATATTTCCTTTGACTCTGGGACATCCAAAACAATGGACGTGCTTAACAACTGCCTTGCTGAAGTCAATGACTGGATGGCCTCCAGCTGGTTGCAACTGAACCCCGATAAGACAGAGGTACTGTAAGTGAAGTCAAACAGAGGGCATGATATGATGGCCTCGGGCACAGAGGTAGGACTTGTCCTGAGATCTGTGTCTTTGAAGGCCTCCTCTAGGGTGCATAACCTGGGTGTTATTCTGGACAGTGGACTGACACTTGATACTCAGATGTCAGTCATTGTCCATACCAGTTTTATCATCTGAGGAATATCACCTGGATTAAGGCCCTAGTTACGTCCCTGGACCTCCATACCATAGTGCTTGCCTTTGTAACACTGAGGCTTGATTACTCTAATGCACGCTACCTCTGGGTCTCTGGAGGTACCCTCTGCTGGCTTCAGCTAGTGCATAACACAGCTGCCAAGTTGCTGATGGGGTAGTCTAAGTATTGTCATGTCACCCCAGTGCTACGTGAACTGCACTGGCTGCCAGTTAGGTGGAGAGCCCTCTTTAAGGTGGGCTTGCTCACCTTTAAGGCCCTACATGGCCTGCACCCTGGTTACCTAGGGGACCTTTTTACACCTGCTACCTCTGTCCACTCCCTCTGTTCCTCCTCGAGGGGCCTCCTTGTGATTACCAGGATGAGGCTAAAAACAGCTGGCAACAGAACCTTTAGTGTCGTTGGCCCTGTCCTGTGGAATTGGTCCTCCGTCTAAAAGGGATGCCCCCTCAGAGGAGGTATTCAAGGCATGCCTTAAGGTTTTCCTGTTTACGCAGGCTTTTCCTGATCCTGTTGTGTAAATATCACCCTCTTCTGACTATTTATATTGCTTGTCCCTGATTTCTTTATTTATTGAGTCTTTCTTTATTTACTACTGTAGTTCTAATTATTGTTTGCCACTCATCGATGTGTTTCTTTTTGCTGGTCTGTTTTTATGTACAGCACCCAGAGCCTCAGGGATTGGATGTCTTTCAAATAAAATTTGCCTTGCCTTGCCAAACCTCAAATCCATTGAACTGAACATTTCAATTATACCAATTGGTATCGAATCACTATCTTTACAGCATACTTCATCCTTGCTTCATTGGTCTGAAATACGTCAGTTAACCTCTCCTACCAGATACCCAAAGTTTCACCATCTCTGTTTTTTTGAGTGTCTCTCTATTGACGCTTATATAGTGGAACATTGTGAATTACTGAACTGAAAGCCACTGGACTCTGCTTGAACATCAGAGCTTCTACTATCTCATTGTCCAGTTTTCGTTCGGTTCCTACATTTCTTCCCAAACCAGCAACAAGGGCAAGCACTTCTGAGAACCTTGGAAGCCTCTGAAACATTTGTCAATCTACAAAAGGTTCTAAACATTATATCCTGCTCTCAACTTCTTCAAAGTCCAACAGATTACCTTAAGAATTTAATAACCACTTGTACATCCAGTAATTTGCAGTCTGGCAGCCTATCAAAACAAATTCATTCTCCCCATCTTCCATTGAGTCAGTACCTTCATCAAAGATCACCTAATATCATAAATAAATCCTGGATCTTGTTCAACCCCTATAACAGATGGATGTAATCCATATTTAGGAACCAGACATTCCTTCAGAATGGAGCTATCTCTTCAACCTCAAGAATTCACTCTCCTGAACTCACCATGCAACAGACCCAGAAAATGGAACTTCATCACTATGAACCTTAAACCCTACACTAAAATTAAAAAACTAATTCTAAACATTTAGGGCCAGTGGGCCATGGGTCCTCAGAGGTTTCCTCCACCTAGGTTTTTTTCCTCTCCTGCATACTACTGGTCAAACTCTCTATGAGCTGGAGGAGGTAATCTCTTTGGGCCTTCTATTCCCTACTTGCTATCTGGCTTACCTATCAAGGTTGGGAATAGAGAAAGGACAAAGTTTAAACCTATATGTATACACAAGCATGAATCTATTCACCAAAACATTGAATGGGAGAGCTAAAGCCTGAGGTTCAATATGGGGGATTAGCTCCTCCCACATCCCAAATAAAATCCAGCATCCCTTAGCAGTTCCCTGCTTAGTACATAGTGAAACAGCTGCCATCCTCCCCTGCTTCCTCCTTCTCCAGCACTGTGTTCACCCTTGGTGCTGGGCCTTCTATGGTCTACTCACTACACAGCTTACCTACCAAGGGTGGGGACAGAGAAAGGCCAAAGTTTAAACTTACAGTATATGTATACTCAAGCACTAATCTATTCACCAAAACATTGAATTGCATTTATTGTATCCCCTGTTGATCACTAGTCCCTCTTCCCTCAGGTCACAGCTGGAAATGAGTCGATCAGGATATTGCATGCTTATCTGGTAAAATGCATTCCAAATAAAATATCTACTAGCTGTGAAAAGTTTACCATGGAATACAAAAATTATTAATAATGCACAATTCCATGGACAGAATATTCAACAACTCACAACCCACTTGAGGTGCTCAGCTATTAACTCCCTCCAATACACAAACACAAAACAAATAGCCTCATTTGGAGTCAGGCCTCAGTTTTAGCTGTGGCAGGATAAGCAGCAGAGGTTTTCCTGTTATGCAAACAGGGATAAGAGGGGGATTTTTCATGGTCAGCAAAGAAACATTGGAAAGTCTAACCATGAAGAAGACTCTTTTTGTTTAATTTGGTTATGTGTTTAGAAGGGAACAGGAGGGAAAATACATTTATTTTAGTTAGTTTTTTTATTTGAGCATTTTTATATTTTTCAGGCCCAGTTGAAGATTTTAGGTTAGAAAATGTGGCAACAATGTTTATGGTGGTAACCAGGGATAAGTGAAATAGCCCACAAATCTCCCAAATATACAAGTGGCAGCCATAGACATGGTCAGATATTTCCTGAAATTCATAAGTTGCCCACCTTGGAAAACAAATTCTACCACTTTTCAGTCTGTGTGGTAGTTGTCCACTAGCTACTGTACATGGATCTGGACAGCCATTAATGAATCAGGTAACTGATTTTTTTTTTCTTACCTGTTTTATAAGGCTAATTCATTCACCCTTACAGAGGTACAACATTGTGAAGAAGTTGTATGCCAAATACTGAACATGATTCCCATTTCCTGTGAAACTAGAAGATTTATCTAAACCCTATACCATTATAAACACTTTTTGTAGATTAACATTTATGCTACTTATTTTTAATTATAGTCCTGGTTCCTTCCCAAACAGAGACTGAGTATGAGATTATTTTCTTTTCTTTAGTTAATTTGCACTGTTAATTCAGTTACAGTATTTAATAAAGCAATGAAGGAAAGCAAAACATAAATCAATTATTCAGCAAAATATTACAGCTCTTGCTCAAAATCTGACACTCATCTGTGTTGAGTGTCAGTCTACTTAATATCATGTCCAAACAAAGGTAGCCTGCAAAGACACAGGACAGCTTATTTATAAACATTTAGTGTTCATTGCCAGACCATTACAGGAATGTATACCCTGTTGTAGGTAAGAGTAGGAACTCAATGTTTTACATTAACCAAAAATTACATTTTTCATCTGCTAACCATTTTTGAATGGAAACTGATATCATGCCTGCTGCAAAATATAGCCAAGTGTATTGGGAAAACAAAGAGGTCAGAACAGCATTATTTATCAATATTTCATGTCTTTAATATTCACATAGGCCAAAAATTGAACAATGACGTCAATAATTGAAATTCCCTACCAGACAGCTAAATTATTTATTTTTTAACATTATAAACTGCCCACGGCATCCCCTAACATATTTAATATTGTGTTGAGAATGCAATAATATTGATGTTCTGCTAGGCAAGTAAGAGCAGCTTTAAAGGGATGGATTTAAAGCATAAAAACTCTGACTACTCAAATTGGACTACATGTTTTAACCCACAAAAGGTACACATATTTGCTTTGGAAGTACAGCTACAACAGAGCATTCTAACAGAACTCAGCCCCTTGTACTACAGGGTTCCAGTTTGTTTGGAGAAAACCACATTTTTTGTTGTTTCATGCAATTGAGGTATGAATTTGTTTCAAAACAGCACTTTTAAGTAGTTTAAATTGTTTTTCTTGTCTGCACCATTAAATGCTATAGTTGTTGAATTAACTGATATTAGTTCACATTAACAGTTGAAACAGCACCTTATTTAATTGTTAAAGTGTTGTTTTTAATTACTTTTGGTGATAAAACAAGGGGAAAAATAATTAAACTGCACCATCCAGTTGTG
This sequence comes from Neoceratodus forsteri, assembly GCA_016271365.2. NCBI lineage: Eukaryota > Metazoa > Chordata > Ceratodontiformes > Ceratodontidae > Neoceratodus > Neoceratodus forsteri. The sequence goes on from CM057449.1 coordinate 876,975,329, forward strand.
TTTAACTACAGAGTCATGTTATGATCTCATGAAAGGTGCACCTCTTGTGTAGCAACATTCAGTAACCAGTTTATCCAAATTACAACTCACTGTGATATGAAAATGTACAATAATGTAGTGTTAGATTGAGCAGTTTTAGGTTCATAGTATTTGCAATATTGAATAAAAACACTGTGCAGAATGTGCCCCATGTAATTTTTTATTAATTTAAGATGACAGAATACATTCAATACATAATTTCTAGACGTTATCCAACATGTACTTTAATCTCCTTTTTTACCTTTATCTTGTCCTCCACCTCACCACTACAAGCATACATCATAAACTCTATGGACCTTCTTTATAATTGTATTTAGTATTTTTTTTAATTATTGTTATAACTGTACAGCTTATATTGTGGTGGAGAAGGTTATGTTCATATTAATTCACTCCAGACCATTCTCTGAACCACAGATGATCACCCTCCCTTGAAATGGACCATGCTCCATCTCCAAGACTAGTAGTATTATTGATTTTGACCAAGGCACAAACTGAAGAGAGAATATCCCTGGAGGTAATGAAATGGAACAAGATTTTTTTAAGGTATGTAAGTGAAAAGAGGAAGACCAGGGTGGGTTTATAAGGTTAAAAAGAGAAGATGAGTCTGTGCAGAAGGGGGACAGGAAAAAGTAGACATCTTGAACAAATACTTTGTTCAGTGTTCACAGAGGAAGGGGAAGGGGAGGGGCCACAAAAAAAGTGACAAAAACTTTGTAGAGAGAGAGGGATGGACATTAGTCATTTTTTGGAGGTGAGAGTCCTGATGGGACTTGCTAATCTAAACCTGAATAAAACAATCAGGCCAGATGGAGTGCACCCAAGCGTATTGAGGGAGCTCAGGGAAATAATTAATGGACCTCTGACAGTTCAGATTAGCAGCTCATTGAAAAGACGAGTGATTCTGGAGGACTGGAGGAGGGTGGATATAGTCCCACTACACAAACGTGGTAGCAGGGAGGAGGCTGGCAACTATAGGCAAGTCAGCCTATCAGTGGTGGGAAAGTTAATAGAATGACTGCTAAAGGAAAGAATTATGGACTGTCCTGAATCAAGTGGGTTACAAGACAAGAGGCAGCATGATTTCACAGAGGTAATGTCATGTCAAATGAATCTGCTATATTTCTTTCACTGGGTGAGCAAGGGACTAGATGATGGTGGAGTGGTGGATGTGGTCTACCTAGTTATAAGTAAGACTTTCAGCATCATACCACATAGGGGACTAGTAAGCAAGCTGGGTAGCTTAGGAGTGTGCCCAAAAGTAATAAACTGGATAAGAAATTGATGGGGAAAGGCAACAGAGGGTGGTGATACACGGACTTCACTCTGAGAAAGGAGGGATTAGTGCTGGGATCAGTTCTCTTTAATGTCTTTATATGTGTCATTGCAGAGGAGCTGGAATGGGAGGCCTGTCTCTTTGTGGATGACACCAAAATTTGCAACAGGGTAGACACTCTGAGGGGGGAAGGGGAAATGATGAGCACAGAGCTGAGAAAACAAGAGGAAAGGTCAAGGGTATGGCAGTTGGGTTTCAGTGGGAAGAAGTACAAAATAACGCACTTAAGGCATATATGTTTCTCTGTTTCCATGATTCATAGCACTTTTACCAGAGGTTTAGGGTATCATTACTAACAAAGAACAGTAGGATCCATAAAAATATTCATACAGAATAATAAATATCCCATAAATAATCCACCCCAATAGTGTAAAACCTAGATCAACTAAAGTAAATAAATAATCACAGACTGGAATGATGACAAGACAGAGAAAATTAATTTCCAAATGCTTGTAGAAACAGATGTTTTTTTAGGCCCCTCTTAAAGGCCTCCACTGATAAGGCTTCCCTCAAAGCTCTCAGGAGAGAGCTCCATAGGACCAGACCTACAACTTCAAAAGCCTGGTCCCTTGAGATTTTTAACCTTGCACTGGGAACTACCAGGAGGTCCTTCTCTGTGGAGCACAGAGAGTGCAATGGTAAGAAAGGAGTCAAGAAATCAGTTATATAACCCAGGCCCAGCTGATGCAGGACCTTGTAAATGAGCAAGCCCACTTTAAAGGAGATAAGCCACTTAACCAGCAACCAGAACAGATCACACAGTGCTGGGGAGACAAGACATGACCTTGGAAGTTCAGTCAGCAACCTAGCAGCTGCACTCTTCACCAGTTGCAGATGCTATAGTGCACATCCATTAACCCTGAGGTACAGAGCATTGCAGTAATTAAGCCTTGAAGTCGCAAATGCATGCATCAGTGTGGCCAGGTCACCGGACGTATTAGGGATTTAATCCAGCTGATGTCCCACAGATGGTAAATGTCATTCCAGGCTACAGTTGAGACCTAAGTCTCAAATGTCAGACCCTCATCCATAGAAACATAGAAACATAAAGATAATGGCTGCTTGGCCCACTCACTCTGCCCATTTCCCTACCTATTGGATAAGCTGCAGATCCTAGGTAACCAACAGCCTTCTTCTTCCTAACCCTCACCAGAATTGCCTTGTGTCTTTCCCATGCATCCTTAAATTTCCTCACTGTTTTTGACCCCATGACCTTCTCAGGGAAGCTATTCCATGTGTCCACCACCATCTCCATAAAAAAATACTTCCTCACATTGCCCCTGAGCCATTCCCCTCTATCCTCCTCTATCTTCAAATTGTGCCCCTTTGTTCTTTCACATCTCTTTCTCTGAAATATGCTACCCTCTTGGACTTTGTTGATCCCTTAAAGTACTTGAAAGTTTCTATCATGTCTCCCTCTCCCTCCTTTCCCCAAGGGTATACATATTAATCTCCTTTAGTCTCTGTTTGTATGGCTTCTGGTGCAGATCCTGCACCATTTTAGTTGTCCTCCTCTGGACTGCCTCCATTCTGTCTATATCATTGTGGAGATGGGGTCTCCAGAACTGCATGCAGTACTCTAGATGGGGTCTCACCAACTGTCTCTGTACAGAGGGATAACAACTTCCTCTTTTCTACTGGTGAATCCTCCCCCTATACATCCCAACATCCACCCAGCCCTCCCTACTGCCTTCTCACATTATTTGCTTACCTTTAGGTCATCTCATATGATCACCCTTGTTCCTTTTCCATTTTTGTTGTTGTTAGTACCCCCCCATATACTCTTCCCGTTGGATTTTGTTTCCCAGGTGCATTACTTTGAACTTCTTTGCATTGAATTTAAGCTGCCATACTTTTGACCATTGCTCCAACCTTTCCAAGTACCTTCTCATCCTTCCCACCCCCCCTTGTGTATCAACCCTGTTGCAGATCTTTATGTTGTCTGCAAACAGGCATACTTTCCCTTCCAGTCCCTCTGCAATGTCACTTATAAAGAGATTAAAAAGGACTGGTCCCAGTACTGAACTCTGCATTACCCCACTAGTGTCCCCCTTTCTTTGGTGTGGACTCCGTTTACTATTACCCTCTGTGTCCTGTTGTCCAGCTAATTTTTTACCCAAGCTACCACCTTTGGACCTACTTCCAGGCTGGCTAATTTGTTTATTAATCTTTTGTATGGGACAGTGTGAAATGCCTTTCTAAAGTCAAGGTAGGCCATGCACACAGCTCCTCCCTGGTCTACTACTTTGGTCACCCAGTCAAAGAAATCTATCAGATTCATCTGACATGACCTTCTCACTGTGAATCCATGCTGCCTTGGGTCATGTGCCTCGCTGGCCTCTAGGTACACAATAATTATTTCTTTCAGAAGTAATTCCATCATTTTCCCTACTACTGATTTCAAACTAACAGGTCTGTAGTTTCCAGAATGATTCCCAGAGTTCTTATCTTTGTGGCAGCCAAAAGCCTGAAGGGGCTGAGCCAAAGCTATGTCTCCTTCTTGGTAGCTGCCACTCCTCTCCATGTTCAGGATCCACCACCAGGAATTTAGTTTTGTCTGGGTTAAGTCTTAACCAGCTCAATGACATTAAGTCTTGGGTCTCAGTCAGGCACCTATTTAGCACATCAACTACCAGTGGTGTCCTGAGTGTAAATGACATATAGAGCTGGATATCATCTCCATAGCAATGAAACCCACACCAATATTGTTCTATTGATCTTGCTTGGAGGTAACATGTACAACTCAAACAGCATGGGTGAAAGGACTAATCCCTGGGCTACAGGACAGGACAGGATCACCAGGAGAGGGAAGAACCCTCCTGCCACAACCCTCGGAGTCTTACCACTGAGATAGGACTCAAACCAGCAGATGACTTTGCCAGTATGTCCCACATACTCCCTAAGCCAGTTCAATAAGACTCATGGTCCACGGTATCAAATACAGAGGAGAGATCAAGGAAAATGATAATTGACTATTGTCCCCCATCTCTCACAATAATCAAGTCATTATGCACTTTAAATAGTGCAGTTTCTGTGCTATGCCTAGACTTAAACCCCGACTGGAGAGACACATAGGTGTCAAAGGTATTGAGGTGTGCCTCATGCTGCTGCACAAATTCTTCCTCTATAACCTTGCCCAAAAGATTGATAATTTGCTAGGACATATGGGTCAACAGATGGCTTTTTCAGAAATGGTTTCACCAGCTCATTTTTCAGAGACACTGGGAACACCCCCTCTGACAAGGACACCAAATAATTCCAGCAAACACTAGACCCAACTGCCCCACACATCTCACAAATACACATGTTGGACCTGGGTCCAGATTACCAAAAGTCAGCAGCAGCTCTGAAATTATCCCACTCACATCTTCCATCTGGCCTCCTCCCCAGATTATCACTACTAAGAACAGCCTCTCCTGCCAAATGTCTACACTCCTTGTAGCTCGACCCCCTGGACTACCTTTCCAACCCCCATACTATTTGACCCCAGCCAGTCCTCCTTCATACAGATTACCTTCCAGCACTGCAATTACTGTTTCCTAAGCTTCACATGGATGAAATGCTCCCCACTGCTCATAACTCTACCTGCAGATTAAACACTGCTTGCCCACTTAACCACCATCCCAGCAGCTGGATCATCCTTCTGTCTTGCAGAAAAGCCTCCCTAAAGTTGAGCACACTCCCTGAACCACTCCACAGTTCCCAATCCTGCATCCACCACTCAGCCTACCACCTTTCCAAAAGCTAGACTACCCATTCCCATCACATGGACTAGCTTTTCCCCCAGATGACCACATTCCAACACAGACATTCCTCTTCCCCATGATGGCCACCCCCTAAACTCTATGAACAACCTGCACTCCCAGACAACCAGAATACTTCATACATGGATAAACAATTTCTATAGCAAAATAAAGTCATGTCAAAACCACAAAACATATTCCCATGGCATGGGGTCATAATGTCACACACAAAAACATCACAGCAATAAATAACGCAAGCAAAATGTTAGGCACCGACATAATGTCAAAAAAAAAAACACCGCATCTATCATTACAGTGCACCACCATTGAAAATAATGGGACTGTTTTGTTTTTGTGGGGTGCTCCATCTCCCATATCCCCCAAAGTGGGAGACCTCACTCCCACATCTCCCAGACTAAAAATAATCAGTTCCAAAGGGTTGTGGACTTTGGGGAAGGGGAGAAACTCCAGATGTGGAGGAAACCTTTTTTTTTTTTTTTTTTACAACAAAAAAGTAGCAACACCAGGAGACCTGGGGGAGAACTGAACCGTGATCCCAGGTCTACAACCCTGCTGTGTGCTGGTGCCTTAGCCACTCCACCACTGGAGCAGCTTGGCCAGTCATCACATACATGGCACTTGGATTCATTTCAAGATTCAGCACAGTGTGACAGGAGTAGCGGTCATTCCCTACCACTATTATATCCCTGTTGCACTAAATGTTTCAGCACTTTACACAGTGCAGTTATTGCTGTGCTGTTTTAGGAGTGCTATATTGACCTGGTACCTTTTCCCATGGCATCATTAATTTGCCAGCTGCCTGGCTCTCACAGTTGCATGACACTTGTTCTTCCTTTTGGTCAGAGGATCATTTATTGGTTTTTAATGACTGACATTTTTTTCTCAATTGTTAGTCCTACACTCAGGATGGCACTTCTTTTTTAGTTTTCATTATCTGCAACCTTTTAATTTTGGCTGCATTAAGTTTTCAAAACTGTCATCCAAAGATTGAGGTATATATAGGGAAGGGGCACAGCAGTCTACCAATCCCATTGTCTATAGAGAAGCACAACGTTAACCCACTTTGTTAATTTTTCAGGAGAGTGTGACCTCTTCAGAAATTGCAAAATAGATTTTTAGGTCTTGGTTTATTGCTGTAGCCACCCAGAACATAATAATTAACTATGGCAGTAATGGTTACAAATAAATTCTTCTACTGTAAATACTGGGCATGTAACTGGCATCGACTGATGCCATGAAATATACACAGTAAGTAATGCTGTAATTGTATAGTAATGTATACAAAAATAGAAGATAATGGATGGGTAGTAGTGAACAACAAAACTGTGTACACTACGAGAGGTTGTCATGACATCCTAGTAAACCTTGAGAGCAACGCTTGAGACTATTACCATTTTCATGAAATCTTGAGAAGTGAACTCAGCATTGTTGCTTACTTTTGCCATCCATTGTCTTTTATAGAATATGGCAACAGTTAAACAGTAATGAAGTACTTCATGTGCCTTTCATTGCTCTTTCAGACTTTGCTCCCACCCACAAACAAGTCCCGCTCAGTCCCTGTCCCCATTCTCGCAGACTCAATCATTTCTTTTTTTTTTTTTAAATAAGTCATAAAGCACCTGCTGTTATATTGAGGAGTCCACAAAATCTATACATGTCTTTGTTACCACGGTACTCCTTGTAATGTGCCCACAAGCAGGGTTTCATTGTGTTTCATCAGCAACACTGCGATGGGAGTCAGCAGCAACAATGCATGTTGGTATTCCGTGTTGTTGTACCATTAATGTGATGTACTCAAGATGGTACACAACATCTTAATATCAGAGAAATGGTATAATAACACTGGGAAATTATTGATTTTGGTGAATAATAACCCTCTCCAATACACTACTATACTGTAGTGCACAAGAAGGTTTACAGAAGGTCACAGGTGTTAACAAACACTGATAGCATGGGAAGGGAAGCTGGGGTCACTGGTTTACTAAGCACTTGACAAAATCTGAAAATAGCACACTCTACCCTTAGTTTATTCATGGAGTTCAAAGTACATTTCTGATGAGGGGTGTAGTTTTGTGGCTTTGTTTCCAAAATATGAAAGGAGTCTTGTGCATTCTCACCCCACCACATGGTAAATCTGAAATGTCTGAATTTCATTCCTGCTAAATTGGCTAACCTTTTTTCTTTTATCTGAGTGGAAAATGGGTTCTCCTAGTTATCATTTTTACTACTGTTATGTGAAGAAGTCAAGCCACTAGACACCAAGGTTGAACCCCACAGTTTGGTCTTAAATACGGCTTCATTGGCTACTCTTTTATAGAATGCATTGCCTAAACAGGCTAGTTTAATGTGCTCCCACTTTGATAATTCACAAGTGGTCAAAGAGAGCTTTCTAAAAAGAGTAGCACACAACTGTCAAACTCTAAACAAAATTCAAAAATGGTACGCTCTACCCTTTATTTATTCACAAAGTTTGAATCATGTTTCTAATGAGGAGTGTTGCAAATTCATTTCTTCTAAAGAAGATCTTCACTCGTAGGGTTTAACAAAAATTAGGTACAGTCAAAATGAATTAATTGCTTTTATTCTTGCACCCAAAGAAAGATACCTGGCTAGAGCCCTCTGCCCTGGCACTTCAAGTCACCCAGGGCCTTTGTCAAGGGGCTGGTCAGTAGCAGAAAGAAGTTTTGATATTTTAGATTTACCTTGGGGGTCTGTGCACTGGACGCTGTTACTAAGCACTCAAATCCAAGAATATACTTTCGGGGCAGGCAGTAAATACAGTAGCAAGTACGCTATAATAGCAATACCATTATAACAAAAAACAAAATAAAATTCACAGGATTTCAGGACATAAAGAAACATAAGAAAAATGAAGAGCAGGGAATAGCATGAGTAATGGCAATATGGAAAACTCACTGACTGTCCCTGAGAACTACAGTGCAGCTTCAGTTGAGAGGTACTTCAAGGTACAGTCCAGCACCAGTACTTTAGATAACTGATAAATGACCTAGGAGATGAAGGATCCAGTTAGTCAGCAAATCAGTGATTTATGCCCATGAGTTTTTTTAACTTACTCTGGATTGGTGTTGCTTACAGTCTTAACAAAAGCTGATTTGGGCGGACTGCCAGCCCACATGATTCTCCCACTCATTGAGACTCCTTGCCTCCCTCACAGGATATCTTAAAAAGCATTTGTTCTGCAGCACTGTGATTTGGATGGTAGGGATCAAAACAGGAAAAAAGATAAACAAAATGATAAAATAATGAAGTAATAAACTTCATTTTGAAAAATTAGTTTCCTAGAACTGTTCTGCAGCACACAAGGATGGCTCAGAATTTTAATGCTACACACATGTTTGCCTCAACCCACAGTTGGCACAAGTCATCCAAGATAACCATTAGGAACAAACACAACAAACATCTTGTGATGGTCTATAACTTTAAATATCTTGGCATCACCCTGGAAGTTCCATCTCCTTCTCCACCCATGTTGACCTAGTCACCAGGCCTGCAAATCGTAAACTCAGGCAGTTAGACAGACATCAATACTGTCTCTCTGCTGCAGTTCTTGAACCTGCTGTAACTAGCTCAGTCTTCTCTTGTATAGACTTTGGTCTTATTATATATAGTGCAGCCCCTGACACTACCCTCAAACGTATAGCCACCACCCTGAATAAGGCCTGCAGATTGGCACTAGGTGCACCACGTCTAACCCACATCTGTCATCTTTATTCTCAATCTGGCTGGTTAGATCTGGAAAATAGAATTCACTATGAAGTTTGCCTCTTGGCCAAAAAAGCTGCCCTAGGTCTGTTGCCCCTGGGAGAATGTGCTATGCTCAGTCTAGCAGAAACCATAAGGCTGACTAGAGCTTCAAACACCAATCTATTTAAGGTCCCTTTCCATTGCACCAAGCAAGGCTAGAGATCTTTTGGTTTCTGGGCACTGCTCTAGTTAAACTCCTGACCAATTGAACTCATTGCTGAACCAAAAATTGGTCCCTTTAAATCCAAACTCCGCACTTACTTTATGAATCATGTATCCTGCTCCTGTTCCCCATAACCTGTTTCCTTTGCCATTGACTGTCCTGCCCCTCTGAATATAGCACTTCTACATAGTCACAACTTGCTACTTATTCCTTTCTGCCTGCTGCCCACTTCTCACCCCTACCACCCCCCCACGATCCCCTAATCATTCCCTCTCACCGTCTTCCCCCACACCCTTCCCCTAACTAACCACCTTCCTCCTCTGTCTTCTCCACCTCCTTTACCTACAGCCTGACAATGGAAACCACTGATCTGATTTCCAGCACTGTATCACTTGTTTCTTTATCTCTACTGAGCTTTTGCATCTTGACCTGCCTCCTTTACCTATAGCCTGACAATGGAAACCACTGGCTCTGGTTTCCAGCACTTTTTCACTTGTTCCTTTCCTTCTGCTGTACATTGGGTAGGTACTTGACCTAACTTCAATCTTAATAACTCTTCTGTAGTTGAAATGCATTTTATGTACTTTACTTTTTTAACTCAATGTTAACCATACTGGCAATTCACGGAAATTGTAATGCCCTTTCTTGCACATGTTGTCTTTCTGCTGACATAGATCCTATGTAAATGAGCTCTAGCTCATAGGTTGTAATTCCAAGGTTTAAATGAAAAATATGTAAAATAAATACATTTACATGAACAAAACACTTTAGAGGATTTTATTCATGTGAAGCTGAAACATTGAAAATACAAACTTTGGCAATGATTGCAGTAAAAGACCAAAGGTCCACCCAGATTGCTTTAGTTCCCTTTTTAGCCCTTGGACCTCTTGTTGTCCAGGGTCTTAGCACTGCTCAACTTGCCCCATTCTCCTCCCAGTTTCTGCAGCCCTGAGCATCCACTATACCCTTCATTCTGTCCTAACAATGCTTGAAAGCACAAACAGTTTTAGTGCCCACAACTTCAGCAGGTAGACTGTTCCACAGCTTCACCCCCTTTCTGTAAAATAATACTTCCTCATTTCCCCTCTGAACCTCCCTCCTGTCAGTTTCCATTCATGTCTGCATGACCATGAACTAGTATTCAAGCAAAATGGCTCCCTGCAGCTCACCTTGTTAATTCCTTTTAGGAACTTGAAGGTCTCTATCATATCTCCCCTCTTCCTTCTGGTCTCCAGTGAGTACATGTTCAGTGCCTTGAGGCAGTCCTTATAACACCAGCCTTGCTGGCTCCAAATCATTTTTATTACCCTGCACTGCACTGTCGTCAGTGTGTCTCTATCTGTCCTGAGGTGAGAACTCCAGAATTGGGCTCAGTACTCCAGGTGAGGCCTCACTAAGGATCTGAATAGATGGAGTATTATCTCTCCCCTTCTGCTGTCAATACCCCCTCCTGATACATCCCATCAACTGATTTCCAATTATCCAGCCCAGTTTTTATACAGTATGTCATCAATCCTGTGATATTAAATAGGGCCAATGGCCAGCAATTACCTACAGCTGTGTGCTTTGACAGGACTCAGAAATATAAAGATAACAGCCCTGAGTCAAAACTAGCTGATGAAAACAATTGCTGATGTGCTGTCCACTGATTTGTGGCCTCCCCAATTTTTTCTAATTATGGTGTAAGCCCTATTAGTAGTAACTGTGCATATAGCAAAGTGATTTAGGGGTCTGAGCTGCAAACCTGGAAACCTGGGTCTGAACCCCACAGCCCCCACTTGCATACTGTGTGACCCTGAGCAAGTCATTTAACTTCCTTATGCTCCCAGGTCACACCTGGAAACAAGTTCCAGCTTAGTGTGCCTTTCCTGGTTAAGCAATTTCCCCTTTCCCTATAATAGAAAGCAGATCTCTGACAGGACTTATTGTGTATCTGTATGAACCATTGCCATGCCAAACTTCCATGATTTATAGTAGTATGCAGGACTCTGGAAGCTTGCTCTATGGAAGCATTGAGGCATAAAGTGGAGCCCACCAGGAAGCAGCTCTGTTCTGCAGCATTCTGAAGCAGAATTACTGCAGGAAACAAGGCAGTTTCAATGGTAGTTAATTGATTTTGTCAAGTGGGGCTCTGTGACACTGTGTTACATGCTTGTGTGTTCCTCTGTATAGTGTGAGTATCAGCTGATATGTGTGGACCAGTAGCAAGATAAATAACATGATATCAACAAGTATTCAACAGGTCTTTGAGAATTTTTCACATCCTTTTGCTTTTCTTAAATTTACACTGGTAGTTATGTAGCAGCAAATCACCTTTTATAGCCTTAGGGCAGGATTCACAATGCAGATGCACTGGGCACAAATGAGATGCACCAGCGCATCATGAAAATGTGCCATGTCACCATTCACATAGGGCAGAGATGCCCCAGCACATCTTGGATGTGCCGCTCTGCACAGGATGCACCGGAGGGCAAAAATAATGATATGCGGCGCATCTGGAGGGGGCGTGTAGCTACGTACACAGTGCAGAGCCATTCACAAAGCAAAATGTGGCACATTTGCAGTGCAACCACCAAATGTGCTTTTAGGAGATAAGTATAAAAGAAGTAGACTTACGTGCAAGCCCTCAGCAAGCAGAGTGCAGGATAGCAGCAGCAGCAGCAGGAAGAACAGCAGCAGTACAACACAGGCCACAGAGATGGACAGTGCCCGTTCCTGATGGTGGGAATGATAATAGGGATGAGGAGACGATAAAACCAACAACGTAGCAGCAGAAGGCACCATAGACGGCCTGCCCCATGGTGCTATTGTGCCAGACTAACATTCAAACAACTGACAGACACAGAAACAGTCAGCTGATACCACCTGAACAGGGCAATTCTGAGGCAGCTCTGTGAGCTATGCCATGATGAAATGAAAGCACCCACTGGAAGGGGTCATGCCATATCAGGGGTGACCAAGGTGACAACAGCAATGTGCCAGCTCACCACAGGAACCTTTCTGATGCCAACTGGAGACACTACTGGAATATCCCAGCTCTCCACATCCTGTCTCCTCACACAATTCCTCACCACACTGCTCCCACATGCTTCAGAAGTCATCCACTTCCCAAGCACACAGGCAGAGCAGACAAAAGCCATGCAGTAGTTCCATAGGGTGGCATGAATGCCAGGTGTCATAGGGGCCATTGACTGCACCCATATGGCAATCCATGCACCAAGTGATGAGGAGGCCATGCCATACATGAACAGCAAGGGGTTCTACTCTGTCAACTGCCAGGTGGTGTGCAATGACACAGGGCATGTTAGCAATGTCTGCACCACACACCCGGGGAGTACATGATGCTTTCATATGGCACCAGTCCACCCTATGTCACTGGTTTGAGACCTGGGACATACCCAGTGGCCACCTAGTGGGTGAGTGGAGCATGCAGACATGCCCATGTATAGGACAACATGGCGCAACAAATGACAGGAGGGAGAGCAGGTGTGTATGGGCTCCAGCAGAGCTTGCATAGTGGGGAGGTGCCCAGGTGAGACATTTGAGGTGGGCACACTTAAGGGACAGTGCACATGACATGGGGGACAGGGGACAGGGGACAGTGTAGCAGCACAGCACAACATGGGAGGTGAGGTGTTGTGCAACAGCAGGCACATATGGCAGGGAAGAATACACCACCTGCTGTCAGGCATGGGCAACTCCTGTACAATAGAGGACAGGCAATGCTGGACAGGACAGATGTGGACAACCATGGTAGTGTGCATGGGCAGCTACAGGGCAGCTGAAGACAGCCAGGGCATGCAGGCACTGGTGAGTGCAGGAACATGCTGACCCACAATGGGGAAGGGAGACACACAGGGCATTGCACCACAGGGACAGGGATGGACAGGCAGAAGCCACACCAGTGCACCATGGTAGAATGGAGGGCTGTGGTACACAATACACATGTATGTGGGGTTGTAACAGACTGCTCTTGCCCCCCCCCACGGGTAATGCAGCATACCACCTCTGATCCTGGCTCCTCACACTCTTCTGCAGACCTGGCACAGAGCAGAGGAGTGTTACAATGAGGCACACATCTCTACATGCACCATCATTAAGCATGGCTTCAGTATGCTGAAGATGCACTTTAGGTGCCTGGATAGGTCAGGTGGTGCCTGCAATATAGCCCAGAGAAGGTCTGTGGTATATTTCTAGCCTGTTGTATGCTGCAAAACATGGCCATTGACCATGGAATAGCTGTCCAAGCTGAGGGGGCAACAGTTCCAGGAAGGAGTTGGGGGAGGAGGATGCAGCAGAGAAGGGGCCCCGTGGTGGAGGTGGCAAACTGCCATTGGCCTGCACGGACCCACGCCTGGTCACCAGTTCCTGGTAGCACAGGGACACTATCATGGATGAGCACTTTGGGGACTGCAGGTGAGTAACACAGGTGGGGCAGACATGGCAGCCCCCCCACCCACACACCCCCACACCCCCACACATACCCATACACCCACACCACAGGGTGGACAATGGCAACACAGCCATCATGCAGCACACCCATGAGGGGTAATAGCGATGCACACATACAGATGCAAAGTAGGACACACATTGCCGGGGGGACAAGGTGTCTGTGCTGGGGATGGCATGGATTAGTGTACATCCGCTGGCACTTATGCACAGCAGATGCAGGTCCACACTCATCACGCCTATGTTGCAGAGCACAAAAATGGTGCCCCCAACCATGCATGGTGCAACACACAGGTGACCCACACAGACATCACACTGGGACATGCATGTGCCACCCACGCCACCCAAGGCACAGTCAGTCAGGTGTGTGGGCCACTGTGGGTGCAGCCAAAAGGGGCCATGGGGTCTGTCAACCCAGGCATCAGTGGGATGCACCACAGCCACCACGGACACTTGGGCTGCCACACCTATGCCTGGTGGATGCTGTGTCTGCTGCACTGGCCATGTGGGGGGTGTCCACCAACCATGGAGGGGTACTGCAGCGAGACCGTGAACATGTGCTCACTGGTGTGACACCCCCAAGACCCAGGTGGGATCCTGGGGTGTTGGGGATGGCCATGCATTGTGATGGCATCAGCAGCAAGGGTTCAACTAATGCCGTGACCTGGGGGTGCAGCCAGTGGACCAGCAGCCACGTGGTGCACTTGCCACCTCGGCAACGAGTGCAATACACTCCAGAGCAGCAATCATTCCCACCCACAGTAGGTGAGCCTCTGCCAACAGCTGGACATGCCACACAGCCAATGACTCATGTTCCATGGCCTGCTGCATTCAAATGTCCCTAAGCTCCACTCTGAGGGATGCCTATCCCTCCATGGTGTCCTACAGGAGGCGTGCATAGCCCTCAACCTCTTTGGCTGGAGATGCATCACAAGGATGGTGCTGACAGGTATGTGGGGTCCTGGCCTGCTGTGCTGCATCCACCATAGGTGGATGCACCACATCAGGCCACTGAATGGGTGGGTACTGGGTGCGGGCAACCACTGCATATCCAGGGACGTCTGCATCATGGTCCCTCACCACCCGCTGCTGCACCACAGCACCCTGCTGAACAGTGCCTGAGGTCTCTGTCCCCACAGCAGCATCAGACACAGGGCCCCCATCAACTGCCACCCTGGGTGGTTGTGCAGGCCCTGTGGGTGTGCCGGGGGGGTCACAGGACTGTTGATGCCACATGGTGCCACCTGTGCATGCACCTGTGCCTTGGCTGGTCCACTGTTGGCCATGTCCCCTCAGATTTGTGTGGCATCTGGATCATCATCATCATCATACACCCCCTGCATATCGGATGCCAGCAGCAGCAGGGCATCTGCAATGTCGACCCTGTCCTCTGGGTTATCATCAGCCAAACCCAGTATGCTGACAAGCCATGATCAGTTCTTGCCTCCAACCATGGCACTGGTCACAGAGGGGTTCGATGGCCCTGCTACAGCCAGCACCTTGTCTGGGTCTCCGGTGGCATTCTAAGGTCCCGGCATGGCATCAGCCACAGCTGCAGCTGCAGCCCTGTGTAATGGCCCCGCATCCTCCCCCGGCAGGCCATTATGTGGACCAGCCACCACAGCAGCACCCATGAGGTGTGATGGAGCTGAAAAAGAGAGAAGGGGAGCATGGTTACTGACAATTGCTAGGATTACTCATATATTTAAAAAGGGGGATAAGAAAGATATTACAAATTACAGGCCGATAGCAATTCTCTCGGTCCTGAGTAAAATACTTGAGAAGCTTGTCGCTGCCCAAACTCATGACTTCCTGGCAACTTCAGATCTTCTCTCTGACACTCAGCATGGCTTCAGGAAAAATCATAGTACGTCAACAGCTCTGATAAAACTCACTTCAGATATACTCTCTAACATGGACTCTGGATGGCTTACAGGGGCGGTCTTCATTGACCTCACCAAAGCCTTTGATTTGGTCGACCACCCCTTGCTCCTGTCTACCCTTCAAAACTTGGGCTTCTCAACTCCTGTTGTAAACTGATTTAGCAGCTATCTATCTGGCAGGACCCAAACAGTGAAATTCAACTCTGCAATATCTAACAGCACTACAATCAACATTGGTGTTCCCCAGGGGTCCATTCTGGGGCCACTTTTATTCTCACTCTTTGTCAACAATATTCCAAATGCCATTACTAGCTGCTCATCTCATCTCTTCTCTACCCTGATGATCTTGTCATCCACACCAGCGCTGGAAATGTTGATCACCTCAACTCGTCACTTTCCACTGACTTTGGGAACATTCAAAACTGGCTGCACAGCCATAAATTGGTTTTAAATGCCAAAAAAAACAAAAACTATGCTCCTAGGCTCTACCCCTAAACTGTGTGTCTCTCACCCCTGATGGTCTATGACCTGAAGGGGACTAAACTAGAGTCTGTCATGTTTTTTAATTATCTTGGTGTCATGCTTTACCAGTCACTTGATCTAAGTCTCCACATTCAGTCAACCTGCAAAACAGTTAATAGTAGGCTGGGTGTTGCCTACAAAACTAGCTACAAGCTAACACCATCTGCTAAGCTTGCCATTGCCAGGGGGATCCTGCTTCCCACCCTAACACATTGTGCTCCTATCCTTGCAGCTGCCCAAAAATCATCTCTTCAAAAATGGGACGTCACTTACAACAATGTCTGTCACTACGCATCATCGTCCCCTCGACTTAAGCATCGCTGTCAACTCTATAGTGACCTTGGTTGGCTCTCTCCCTCTGCATCCAGACAATACTATCTTGGCTCTCTGTCTGACTCCATTATCAGGCTTCAAACCCCTACCTCACTTGTGACACTGATAATTCCACTCACCTCCTCCTGTGGACTGCGATCAGATGACAAATCATTACTAAGGGTACCTAGGTGTCATAACTCTAAAGGCACTGGGGCATTTAAATATGCTGCTTCTCTGCTTTGGAATGCTCTTTCCTTAGATCTAAGGCTATCTGTATCTCACTGTTGCTTCAAAAGTGAGCTTTGATGATACCTATCAATGGCTGAACCCTGTACTTGCTTTGACCCTACTTGACTTGTCTGGGTGTCTGCCATACCCTTGCCCTGATATCCATAATTCTTAAAACTCTCTTGCTCCTTACAACTACCCTCTCACCCCATTCCTTTCTCCAATTTCCTCTTATCTTACCCCTGCCCTTGCCCTCTTTTTGACTTTGCCTTGGCCTCTCTTCACTCCTCCTCATATACTTATCCTTTATAATTTTCCCCCTTTACTCTACTTTATTTCACAGTTGCCCTCCTCCTGCTATTTCCTGTTTTGAAATTCTTAGGTGTCACACTGAGCTAAGTTGTATCCTATATATGATGACAAATGCACATGCACTTTGATTGCTGGTGCTGTGACCCATTCTAGTATTTGTTTATTTGACTGTATCTCCTATACTATGTTGCATATGCTTTTGTTATTGTTTGCATGTACTGCTCGCTGTTGTTCTGTTATTGATCTGCTATTGTATCCTTGTTTAAATGGTCATAAACTAAGCTGTATGTAATATTGTAATGCACTTCTGAAATGTTCCTTGTGAGTAATCCCTTGTACTCTCCTGGGTCATGCCTGAAAATAGTCGTTTTTTGGCTAGTGCACTTACCCGGTCAACAAAAACTAAATAAATAAATGTGTAACTGTTGTGTTCAGACAGGCATGTACAGGGGGACATGCATGTGTGCCATAGGTGTGGCTGACATGCCATGCAGGTGACAGCCGGCCATGGGGCCACTGATGCAGCCATACACCGGCTAATGCAGGAAAGAAGTAGTGCCTGTACAGGCTTTCATGGACCTGTGTGTGACTGGCCCAACACTCCGGACACCACCCACAGGGATATCATCCCAGATGACCTCCACCACCACACACACCACAGTTGGCCTCCCCGCTGGCCTGCACAGGGGTGGCATGTTGTGCATCTGGAACACACAGTAGATGAACAGGGCATACAGTGACATGATCAGTGCACAGAGGCACATGGTTACCTAGCGTTCCACAGTGGAGCTAGTCTGGTCACCCATGGCACACACACACATGGACAGGCACAGTTCCTGGGACATGTATACTCACAGTGCTGCGATCGTCTGCCACCTGTCTGGAAGCCCCCTTCCAGAACCCCCTGCACAGCTGTCTGGCCCATGCTGGCCACCAGCAGCTCCTCGGTGGGTGTGAGGTGCACACCTGTTTGCAGTCCACCCCCTGTCTCACCTAGGGAGGCCTTGATGTTCGCCATCTTTTCCTTTGCTCTCCTCTTCTCATCATAGATGTGTGCCCTGCACTCCTGAGGTGTTCTATTGTACTTTTCATGGGCATTAACATACCTTGCCACTGCCTCCCAGCCCTTATCCCTCTGCTGGCAGCTGCTGCCCCTGCCAGCCAGGATGTTCTGCCATATGAAGTAGGCTTCTATCAGTGCCCTGTCCTCATCCACTGTGAAACTGGGACGTCTTCATCCTGCAGCTCAATCCTGTGGGTGACAATATGCAGGCATTAGCATGGTACAGCCAACTGTGAATGTGTGCCAGCACAGTGGCTGGCTGCTGCAGAGACACATCACCCTGTATGCATACCTCTCAACCACCTGCCTTGCTTATCAATGGCAAGGCTTAGAACATTCAGGGACAAGTGGCAAATATCAGGGACATAATTTACCCCAATAGTAATATTAGCTACAGTAACATGGCCCACCATGTTGTCTGGCTTGGTGTGAAAGGTAGTATCTGAAGGGGGAGCTAGACTTTAGCACACAAGTCTGTCATTCTGTTATTCTATGAATATTTACTCTTGTGCAACAGAAACCCCAACTGTAGACGCAACAGTGGAAATCTGTGAGGCACACTCAGGGACATGCCTGAAGAACAGAAACAGTTGAGAGGTATGCCTGTATGCCCTCAAATCCTCACTGTCAAATTGTGATTATATGCTGTGAATGGTAGAATGTGAACAGACCTACCTTCAAGTATGCAATTCCTGTCTGTCACCTGACGTGTTTGGAGGTGCATTCAGGAGCTTTTATAGCTCAGGGCATGCAAATGAGATTAGAAGCATCTGTAATGACTTGATCAACAGGTGAGATGCTCCTGAATTTGTCAGTGAGCTGATTTGGGAGCATTGTCTGTGAACTGCATAATTGTTCCTAGCTCATCTCAATCAGCAATGTGCAACTGATGTATTGAGCGCATCCCCTACAGCACAATCCCTGTGCATGCACGGTCAACTTGTGGCATTTTCTGAATGCGGCGCAAGTCTCACAGCACATCCCCACACATGCACAATGTTCATCAGTTCTGACTGTGCAATTGATTACGGCAGTGCGTCCAAGTCCCCATGCACTATTGGTGCAGTGCTGCATGACTTGCTGAGTGCATGTATTGTGCTTTGGCATAACATGGCGTCAATGCGCTCCTGCAGTGCACGAACAACACTGGCAGTGTGTGTGGCTACAGTGCACTGTGTGTGGCATTCACAATATGGCAGATATGCACAGAATATGCATGTGACCTCTAAGCCTGGTCTCCCACCCATGTAGTGCACAGTGTGCATGCGCGGTGGTGCAATGGGCGGCAATCGTGCATTGCCACGTGGCAATACCATGTTGCATGGTTGGGTGCATGATGGCCTATCACGCATGTGGTGCGACAGGGCTATTGTACACCAGCAACATGATCTGTGCACACCTGCCCAGGAGAAACAGATAGAAACCATGCCATGTGCTCAGGCAGCAGGGCCCAGGGCCATGAACTGGGGTAAGGTTGAGCTTGTCAACCTTGTGGCACTGGTAATACCTATGGAGGGACAGCTGTTTGGCACTGATGACCTCACTGAGCCACACTCAGCAGTGTGGGTGAGGGTGGTGGAGTGCCTGGTGTGCAGGACGAGGGTGGAGCACACAGGGGAGCAGTGCAGGCACCGCTATGGGGATCTGCAGTGCTGGGACCCTGACAGGCTCCAGATCCTACAAGATTGGGCATGCAGTGGTGCAGTGCCATGCCCAGGTAAGTCACATCAATAAACAGCTACAAAGTCAGGCAGGGGTTTATGTTCAGGGGTGGGGGGCTTTGTGCACTGGCAAACTGATTACTCACACACACACACACACACACATGTGGCATGCCATACCCTGCAGCATGTGAGGTACAGGTATGGCCATCATGCATAGCCGTGTACAGCATGGTGCACGATTGAGGGGTACATGGATACTGTGGAGGATACACTGTGTTACACGTACTGGCATGGCACATGTCCATCTGCACACACACATGGTGGGCATGGGCTGAGGTGATGTGTGTTGCTGCACGCTGACTGGGGCACCTTCTTTGGGGCACTGCGGGGGTGGATCCATCACTGCATGTGGGCCCCTGTGTTGTTGGGATGTGCCATGGGATATGGGGTTGGGGGGTGTTACACACCTACCATCACCTCATGGTGCTCTTTGCTTGTGTTCCCCCTCACAGAGCTGGCAGACAGGTGGAGGGCAGCGGTGGCAGTGGAGGCCAAGCTCTCTAGGGCCAGTGGTGGAGGCCAGCGACCAGGTGGTGTGGGTAGAGGTGAGTGTTCCTCTTGTGCACCCTCTGTGTGTTCATGAGGGGGGCAGTGCCCACTGCAGGCCATAGCCATATGCAGATGCATGGGGTGTGGCTATGGCAGTGTGTACCTGGGCCACAGTGCACATAGCTCCTGTGTGTCGTCCATCTTGTGCATGTCTGCCATGGACCATGGGCACACTGTGGTGTTTGGATGGTGCCTGCATGATTTTGCAGCCTGCTGGCATCTGCACATGCTTTGTGGGACATGGCTGCAAGCCCGTCTGCACCTACATCTACATGCACATGTGGACCTTGTGATGTCTGATTACCATTGCATGATCACAGTGTGGCACTGTGTGCCAGCCAGTTGCTGGCATGTGGTGTGCTTGGC
Organism: Neoceratodus forsteri; assembly: GCA_016271365.2. NCBI lineage: Eukaryota > Metazoa > Chordata > Ceratodontiformes > Ceratodontidae > Neoceratodus > Neoceratodus forsteri. Next base: position 876,995,804 of record CM057449.1, read on the forward strand.
GGGCTGTCGACCATTGCCATGGTGGCTGCCTCCTGCACACTAGCATGGTGGGTGGGGGGCAGGTGTGGAACATGGCACTTAGTACCTGTTGTCTGTGTCCCCACTGTAGGTCCATGGAGAGTACAGCCAGGTGTACCAGGGTGGTGGAGGAGACATCTCATTGGGCAGCTGCCAGGGTTGCAGCTCTGGAGGGGACTGAGGAGGACAATTGAACCACTCTACATGTGGCAAGGTCAGCTCCTGTAGGCCATCACTTTACTGGTCTGGGTGATGACTACAAGGCGATGGAGGGGTGGCCAGGCATGATAGGGGCCACTGACTGCACCCATGTGGCCATATGTGCAACACTTGGCCCGGAAGGTGCAGTATATATGAACAAAAAGGGCTACCACTCAGTCAACTGACAGGTGGCGTACAATGCCACTGGGTGCATCACCAATGTGTGCACCACACACCCTGGGAGTACACATAGTGCATTCATATGGCACCAATCCATCCTGTGCCAGCGTGTTGAGAGTGGGGTGATCCCCACAGGTCACCTAGTAGGTGTGTAGGGCCTGGGAGGAGGTGCAACAGTGGCTGTGCAGTACCCCACAAAGCTGCAGTGTTAGGAGATGGGAATGAGAACAGTGTTAGATGAGGGGACAGGACAGGAAAGGAGACTGGCAACAGTGCAGTGAAGCATGGACAGAAGTGTACAGGCATGAAGAACACAGATGGTGAGGCATGAATGGTGGCACAGCAGCCGTGCATGGGAGGCAATGGCCAGGGCACACAGGCTGGCAGGTGGTGGCAGTGTGATCTGGGGGGGGGGGGATGCAATGACAGGTGCTAACCATCACATGTGTTCCCCCCACAGGTGACAGTGCATACCTCCTCCAGCCCTGTCTGCTCAACCCCATCTGGTGAACAACACATGGTGCAGAGGAGTGCTACAATGAGGCACACATCGCCACATGCAATGTCATACAGCATGTCTTTGGCATGCTCACGATGCGATTCCAATGCCTAGATAGATCCGGTGATGCCCTACAGTACAGCCCTGCAAAAGCCTGTGGCCTATTCCTGGCCTGTTGTATGGTACACAACCTGGCCATTGATTGTGAGATAGCTGTCCAGGTAGATGAGGGCAACAGCACCGATGATGATGAGGATGTCCAGCCAGAAGGGGGTGTGCAGCTGGCCATGGAAAGGAGGGACCCCAAGCTGGCAGCCCATGCCAGGAGGCACAGAGACACCATTGTTGAGGAGTACTTCAGAAACTGCAGGTGAGTACCACACAGGTCAGCCATGCTTTCACAGCACAACACACACACACACACACACACACACACACAGATGCATGCAGATGCATGCAGAGTCACAGACTCGCACACTGCACACACTGGTGAACAGGTGAGCATGAACAGCAATGCCCACACCCCATTAGAGCAACACAATCAGATGCAACCACCCATATGCCATGTGCCATACGCACTTCTGGACAAACACAGGCAAGCACACAAAGAGGTAACACCACAGGGTGCACGGCGGGGCACAGGGCACCAGGTGGGACACACAGAAAGGTGTAGCCAGGGAGAGGAATACACACAGAGTTGTACAGCAGGCTGTGGCATGGATCAGAGGTTAAGCACCGGCACACAGCTAATGCCAGCACAGTGCTGCACTCATCACGCCCATGCCACATGGTCCAGTAGAACCACGCACATGCCAGATGTGATACAGGCCACATGTATGCCACAGCATGCAAACAAGGCCACACCTATACATGTGCACAGCTGGCAGCAGCAGGAAACAGGACTGGGCAGCATATCCGTCAGGACTACTGTGCAGGACCACGGCCACCACAGCCACGTGGGCAGCCACGTCCTGACTGTGTTGCAGGCACAGGCTGCTCAACAGCCACAGGTGGTGCCACCTACACTTTGCCAGGGATAGAGGCCTGAGAACATAACCTGGTCCTCACGGGTGTGTACAGACCGGCAAACAGACTATTGCAGGGTTTGTGTTAGGGATGGGAATGGCAGTGGTTGGCCTCGCTGGGGTATCCAGACACCGAGTCCAAGTTGTAGATGTAGAGCTACAGGGAGTCCTGCATGCCCTGCTGTGACCATTGGATGCCAAGGATGCAAAGCCAGCAGCAATGGTCCCAGCTATGCGTTCCAGTGATGTAGTCAAGGCCCCATGCAGTTGACAGATCTCACCAATCCGCTGAGTTCTTCCAATGTTCCCTCACTCATCCAGGTGATGCACCTCAACCTGTAGTGCACATATCTCTGCCTGAGCATTGTCTGGTTGCCCACAGAATCCTGCAGCAGCCTGGTGTACTCATCCAGCCTGACAGTGCCAGTCGTATCATGGTGCTGCTGTGGACAGGCTGGAGGGGTGGCAGCATGCCATGCAACAGCCCTCAACTGGGAACACTATGCAGGGGTCCATGCATGTAGTGAGGACTGATTGTGTGCTCTGATGGTGGCCCCTGGGGATTGCAGCACAGTGTACCCTGCGGGCTGCTGCAGCACGCAAGCAGCCTGCTAGACCTGCCCTGTGGCACCAGTGACCACACCAGCTCCCTGTCCCAATCCCACACCAGAAGCAGCGCCACATGCCACTGAGCAGACATTGGGGGGGGCATGCAGGTTCACCTTCCCGCCTGGGCTGCCTGCAGTTGCCTGTGCCAACACCTGTCCTCGGTGCAGTTTGACGATACCGGTGCTACCCAGGATCAAAGTGATGTCATCATCACTGTCGAATGCCTTGTCATCCTGTGTTGATGGCACAAGCACCAGTAGATAATCTGGGACAAGGAGGTTGGCCAGTGGATCATCATCCCCAGTTGAATGAACACCACCAGTCCCATGCCTATATGGCACCCCGTGTCCATGGCCACAATGCTGGTTGAAGTGGATGGCACAGCATCATTATGTACCACATTGGTGGTATCCTGTACTGCACCTCTGAGGCATGATGGAGCTGAAAGACAGAATGGGTGGTATTAACAGTCATTTTGTTGCACTGCAAATGTAGCCATGTGGACTGTGCACTGTCCACATGCATGACACAGGCATGCAAGGCCACACCAGCATCAGTAGTTGCGGCAATGCACGACATGTCTGCCATGCCACATGCGTAGCACATGACATGAGGCCCCACATGTGCAGACACACAGTGGTTTGATGCTTTTGCACACGTCTGCAGACATGTCCCCCCCATACCGCCTCACCCCCATGTGCATGGTCTGTGCAGTGTGTCATGCCGATTAATGAGACCACTGTGTCTGTGCAGGTGCCAGCACACACTGCAGTGCCCACACAGCTGTAGGTGAGTAGGGTGACATGCACCCCCTGAACCCTGCATACCTCTACCATCACATGCCCCATGCTGCTGACACACAGCGCACAGTGGACCGTCCATGCATGGGATGGCCATGCACATTGTGCAGCTCAACATGCCACATTGTGTACAGGTAGCTGCACACCTGCAGTGTACCAGGCACACCAGTGGCATGAACACACTGGCCCCCCAACCCCCACTGTCATACTCACAGTGCTGTGATGGGCTGTCTCCTGTCTGAAAACCTCCCCAGGACACCCTTAATGGCTGCCTGGCTGATGGTGGCTGCTACACGCTCCTCCCCCACTGACAGGAAGGGAGCAGTTGATGTGCTACCTCCCGTCCTAATGCAAGATTCCCCGATGACAGCTATTTTCTCCTTGATGTGCCACCTGTCTGTGCCCATCTTTTTCTTGCACTCCTGTGCACTGTGGTTGTGGTGGCCATGAACGTTGACATACATTGCCACCTCATCCCACCCATTGGCCCAGTCCTGTGTGGTCCCTGTGGCTTCACTCAGTAGGTCCTCCCTCTACAGGTAGGCCACAAATAGGGCCTGCTTCTTGTCTTTACTGAAGTTTGGCCTGTGATTCGTGGCCGGCACCTTCTCCTCAGCTCCCTCCGAATCTGACATGCTGTGTCCTGTGAACAGTAATGGTGCACCACTGAGCAGCATAGTAGCAGTCCCTGTCACAGTGCAGCATTTGATCCCAGCAGTGCAATAACAGGGGACATTTCACAATGTGAACAATCTTTCCTGAAAGTCTGCAATACCTGTTAGTGACCAGTGCTGTTTGGTGTTGCCTTTACAGCTCAACTCATGTAAATGAGGCTGTGAGCAACCAGTAATGAGATGCTAATGTGAACACTTGTACCTGGGGTGCAGCATGTGTGGCAATGCATGCCCTTCACAAGATTGTGTCTACACACAACTGTGCATATGCAGGTCACAGTCTGACCCCCCCGAACTCCTACCTGCATTTCTGGTGTTGCGCATGTGCGGTATTGCATGGCTACATGCGATACTGTTAGATGCCTCATTTCACAGCACCGATGGTTAACTGAATGGTGAGCATAGCATGTGCTGGTGGATTCAGAAGATGGGCCTGGAACTGGACTGAGGAGAAGATTGCCAACCTGGTAACATTGGTGGACCCTTTGGAAGACCAACTGTTTGAGGCAGGGGACTTGCAGGAGACATGGTTCCAGGTGTGGGCCTGTGTGACTAAGGGCTTGGAGAGGCACACAGGTGTTGCCAGTACAGAGGAACAGTGCTGCCACCATTATAAGGACCTGTGGTGCTGTGACCCAGATCAGCTGTGGAAACTGCAGGACCATGCCCACCATGGTTCTGTCCCTCAGCCAGGTAAACGTGTCCATGCATTGTACATGCTACCTCTGTCCAGTCTTTGAGAGTTTGGGTGTGCAGCATGTGCATCTGCACCTGCACACAGGGCAGGCCAGCCCTGGTAGGGTGTGTGTACTGTGGTGTGGCATTGCTGTGCTCTGCATGCCACTGTGTTGCATGGTGCCAGTGGCCTCGACACCATGCCCATCACATGAGCCAGGGTCACTATATGGGCTGCTGTGTCAATGTGTGCCATGACCAGTCTGCATTGAGGAAGGGATGGGTGTCTGTTGATGGCATGCCACTCATGGTCCTTTCTGTATGTTTTTCCTTCACAGGGCCAGAGGCATGCAGGAGGGCCAGGGCAGAGGCCACTATGTTGGGAATGGTGTCTTGTCAATGGTGCTGCGGCTGGACCAGCACGATGGGTGGCAGGTGAGTGTATGCAGTCTGCATCAACCATCATTTGCTGGGTATGGGATGGGGGGCCAGTACACATAGCAGGGCAATGCTACCAAGCAGGGCTGTGGTGTGTGCTGTCACTGCTGCCTGTGACGGTTGGCAGCTTGAGGTGGTCCCATTGTGTGCATGGCTTCTGTGTGGTGGTATCCTGTTGCTGTCACTAGTACTGGCTATGTGTGTCCCACAGTGCAAACATGCTGCTGCTGGCCAGCTTTTGTGTTGCCCACGAGGGCATTGGTCCCTCGCTGTGGGGTGCCTGTGCACAGGAGAGGGTGCATGGCACTCTATGGTGTGCCACTCAGTATGTATGTGGGCCAGTGTCCTGGGTTGCTGTGGCTGTCCACTGTGCATGTGCTGTTGGTGGCATCATCCATGGGAGGGCACCACTCCTTTCCCATGCATACACAGAACTGGGTGGGGAATGGTGGCCATTTGCTTTGTGGGACCTGTCACTTCATGACTGTTCTGTGTTTCCCTTCCATAGGGTGTCCAGGGCCATGGAGTGGATGTTGAGGTGTTGGGGTGTCCATGTCCTGGGTGGTGGGATGCTGCAGCTACAGTGGCTCACACTTAAGATGATCTCCCAGATGGCACTGCATATCTGTTTGAGCTGGAGGCAGCTGGTGGCAACACGGGAGCTGGTGGTGGAGGTGCACAGGATGAGGATGGCCATCTGCCAGCTGAGGAGATAGACTCTGGATGCTGCCCTTTGTTTCCCCATGTTTGCCTCCCATGCACCCCATCCCACATTAGGGCTGTTTTGTTGTTTTCCCTTGCACTCCCTACACAGTCCCATTCCCATACCATTTAATACACCACTAGCCTCTGCACTGCTTTATGTACCATTCTCCTTCCCTGTTTTTGCCATGTTGGCTGTTCTGTACATAGTTGTTTTTCATTATTTCACAGAGTTTGGAACTGTTTGATTTTGAAAGCAGCACAAGGGAAGTCACAGAGTTTGGAACTGTTTGATTTTGAAAGCAGCACAAGGGAAGTCACAGAGTTTGGAACTGTTTGATTTTGAAAGCAGCACAAGGGAAGTCACAGAGTTTGGAACTGTCTGATTTTGAAAGCAGCACAAGGGAAGTCACAGAGTTTGGAACTCAGTGCTTTGGCTTCTCAGAAGGAACTAAAAGGGGGACAGAATCAGATCTACAGTACAATAGCTTAGTGTTGTTTTACATTGTTTCTTGTGGATTCTACTTGGTAGAAGGTTATTTATTTTCTTTCTTACTATTAAGGGGCTAGCAAGGTATTGTTTGGGGCTGTTGGAATTTTGAAACCTGTTTTGGTAGCTATAAGTGGGCTCATTTGTTTGATTCACTGTGTGGCAGGCTATATTTAGGCTTGCTGATCCAACCAATCAGCAACTTCACTACTCCCCGATAGCCAACTACCAATATCTCTCTCATAATGGGGAGTTTACTTCTGATACTCCTTTCACTGTCAGCCGTGGGGTTCCACAAAGAAGATGTCCCTGTCACACAAACTAGGGTGATCCATCTGCCCAGTCTCTCTGAACCATCCCCTTTGGCTGACGCTCAAACCCTCACATATGCTCTACCATTGCTGCATCGACTACAGTGGTGTGATCACCATAAAGAGACACATACAACCACACATGTATTTCAACCAAGGTTCCACTGCTGGATATACAGATCCTCCCTAAGCCTAACCACCAAACTGCTATTTGGTGTCTCGACACAATCTTTTAAACCCACAGGGAGTACCCCAAAAGAGTGGCAACAGAATAAAAGAAGGAGGACCAAAGACAGCCCCCTCTCCCTATCACTGGCATCCCTCACAAAACTCCTGCTCTTTCTATTACTCTGTATTGGTAACGTGGAAATCAACCCTGGACCCCCTGAATGTATCACCTCTCCATCAGGCCTAACCTCAATTAAAGGCCTCAGTTTCCTGCATATTAATGTATGCAGTCTGCTGAAAAAACTCACACTGATACAAGCCTGGGTTGCCCATACCTTGCCAGACTTTCTTGTGGTATCTGAGACATGGCTTAAACCCACCACAGCAGACAGGGATGTTAACCTACCTAACTACCAGCTATTCAGAGCTGATTGCCAAACAAGGGGAGGTGGAATAGCCATATATGCAAAATGCGGTATAGCTGCATCCTATATTGCTGCAACATCTATGCCCAAGGAGTTTGAATGCCTATCCCTAAAAGTCTCTCTCCCCAATACAGCAGCTTTTCAGCTAGTTGGTTGCTACAGACTCCCCCCCCTCTGCTGAACACAAGCTCTTATCCCATCTGGCGAACCTGCTCAAACCCAGCACTGAAGAAGTCATTATTCTAGGTGACCTGAATTTCAACTGGCTTACCCAGGAAGCTGCACCTCTGGTATCATTCTATGATACATATGGGTTCACACAGCTAATTAATGAACCAACAAGAATTAATGCAAGGAATAGTAATAACAGCACACTACTTGATATCATGCTAGTGAATAAATCACATTTATTCACACACGCTGGGGTGCTTCTCTGTGATATAAGTGATCACTACCCCATCGCCGGGGTAAGATCCACCAGCATAACAACAAGCCCTGCAAAATTCCTCATGAGGAGATCCAAGAAAAACATTAATATTGAAGAATATTTGCATGATCTAGCTTACTCTCCACACTGGCAAGAGTTTTATCTTGCCCATTATGTTGAAAAAGCTCAGCAGGTGCTAAATAACATAATAAATGCCCTTAACACCCATGTCCCAATCTCTAGTATCCGAATAAAACCAAATCCTGTCATTGGTTTACAGCTGACCTCAAAGCTGCACTGCTGGAGAGAGACAAACTCTGGAAAATGGCAAGAAAAAACCAAGAATCCAAATGACTGGATGATCTTTAGGAAAGCCAGGAATAGATGCACCAAGAAAGTTAGGGATGCAAAGGCTGCCTTCTACTTGGCCAAACTTGACTCTTCCTACCATAATCCTGCTAGGTTTTGGGGCACCATCAAGGGTATGGTGGGGCAGGATGCTAACACCCCCCTTCCAACTCAATTACACAACAGTTATGGCCCTATCACTGACAAAATGGAAATTCTGGACGCCTTCAATAACCACTTCACAATGGCTGGTCTTGCCTTTGATACCTCTCCAGCTAACCTGCTGAGGGAACAATTAAGCTCCCATTACACTGGTGATCAGAGAGTTGACTCTTCCTTCAGCTTCAAATCTATACTGTTGAAACAAGTAGAGGATCTATTATGGCAACTGGATACCAAAAAAAGCGCAGGGGCAGACTCTCTGGACCCCTACTTTCTAAAGATTGCATGCCATGTACTTGCAGTCCCCCCTAACACACCTCTTTAACCTATCCCTAAACTCTGGCTCTATTCCCACACTGTGGAAGACAGCCCAAGTGGTTCCCCTTCTAAAATCAGGGGACCCTATGGATCTTAATAATTACAGGCCCATTTTCATTCTACCAGTGCTATCCAAGATGCTGGAGAAATTAGTGAGTAATCAGTTAAGGGTATCTTGACAATGCTAACCTCCTAAACCCAGCTCAATCTGGATTCAGGGCCAAGCATAGCACTATCACTGCACTAGCCAAGGTCACAAATGACTGGCAATCCGAATTAGATAAAAAGAATAATGTCTGTGCAGTATTCCTGGACCTGAGCAAAGCATTCGATACTGTGGACCACGGGCTACTACTTTCATCTCTGTACTCCATTGGCCTAGATCCATCCTCCCTTAAGTGGTTCAGATGCTATCTCACCGGTAGGTCACAGCAGGTAAAAGCTGAAGGTGACCTATCCCATTAAAACCACTGTCAAGAAGAGTCCCCCAAGGTTCTATTCTGGGTCCTATCCTTTTTGCCATTTATATAAATAACATTGATTCAACCCTTACCAATTCCTCTGTACACCTCTTTGCTGATGACACTGTTCTGTATGTCAGCAACCCTTCGCCTGCAGCTGCTCGTGAAATCCTACAAACAGAATTCTCCTTGCTACAATATCAGTTACTCAAGAAAAAGCTTCTGTTAAATGCAAAGAAAACTAAAGCAATGATGTTCACAAATCAAAGCTCCACCAGCACATCCTCTCCAATCATTCTCCCCCAGCTATACACTATACTTGGAGAAAATCTGGAGTATGTAGAAAACTTCAAATACCTAGGTGTGTGGATTGACAACAGACTTGACTTCACCCATCATTTAGAAGAACTGTTAAAAAAGCTTCGCCAAAGGCTTGGCCTTCTCTAAAGATTAAAACCCTTCCTAAACAGAGACTCAAAGATGAGTTTAGTCCAGGCCATTTTTCTATCAGTTGTTGACTATGCAGACTTCCTTTATAGTCACTGCCCCATCTCCTACCATCACAAGTTGGATACCTTATATCATAGAGCAATAAGGTTCATTACAGATCTGCCATCTAATACTCATCATTGCTCTCTTTATGCTGAAGTTGGGTGGGTTTCCCTTCACCTCAGAAGGAACAGAAATGCAGCATTATGGATTTACAGAGCATTGTCAAAAAAACTTTCAAACTATATCCTGGACTGCTTCACCCAGACCTCTCCTAGCTCCTATGCCCTAAGAAGCAACAACATCATCCTGCTCAAATTGCCCAAATTCAACACCAGGCTAGGGAGGGCAGCAATCAGCTATTCTTTAGCTATAGCATGGAACACCCTACAAAAATCCCTAAAACTGTCCAATATCATTCCATTTGCATCCTTTAAACAGCACTGTACAGTATTCTTCAAAGAGAAATGCAATTGCTACCACTAGAGCTAGCATTGTCATCTCACAAATCTCCCTTCCAAACCATATATGGCATATTCCTTCCAGACAGACACCCCATCTTACAGCACCCAGTAATACCTTCATCATCCTAGTATTACATTATGTTGAGTGTCTGCCATGCCCCCCCACTGGGATATGTATATACTGTACATACTGTAAATATTAGCTTAACTTTCCTGTAACCGTTTTTTATCATGTGAATTTACTGTACATCACTGTGTTTATAAACGTTATTTTCCCCTGTATGTATAACTGTCTTATATAAGTGTATGATGTATCTGTTGTGTATCAACTATTGAACCTTGACCTTATCAGGTCCATCTTGTAAATGAGCCTTGCTCAATGAAGTTCGCCTGAATAAATAAAGATTTGATGATGATGATGATGATTATGTTGCCTATTGTATTAAAGTGTTTACTACCATCTGCTCATGTGTTTATGTCTCTCCATCACATGCTTAGTGCTGCACTGTGCTGTGGCCTGGTGGGTATCTATCTTCACCAGTGCTGTCCCCACAGTGTGAGTGTGCTGGGTGCCAAGTGGCCTGTGTGTCACATCCCTGTGTGCCACTGTTCCATGGGTGTGGGCTGCGGCCCTCCCCTGTGTGTGCCATGGTGCCATGTGCCCCTGTCTGCATGTGCATAGTGGTACACCCCCAGCTGTGTTGCCCATCCTGCTGCTGCTGTGCTATGCGGTGCTGTGTCCTCTGTCTGTGTGTGTCTGTGTGGCATGTACGGTGTAACACCTGGTGCCTGTGTGGCAGTTTGGCTGTGACACACTGTACACGCATGGTGCCTTCACACAGTGGCTACGATGGTTACCTGTCCCATGTTAGCTGTTGGGACTGTGGTCATGGGGTGCTCAGTCCCTTTGGCCATCTGTTCCATGGGTGCTCTATGCAATGTAACATTGGTTTCCAGGGTCTGTGTAGGGCTCTGTGCATTCTCCATGGCCATTGGGCTCTGTGCCTGTTCTTTGCCTCCTGACCATTGTCCCCTTGTTGTTTTCCCCTGTATCCACTTCCATGCTCCTGTGCCCTTGCACAGCCCTGCCTGTGTGCCCTTGTGCATGGATCACCTTGCTCCACTTGCTATATTCAAAATGCACTCTTACTCCTGTACATTTCAGTTTGCTCCAGCACTTGTCTGTTTGTGTAATAGCATGTTTTTGCTATATTTACTGTGATTTGTACAGGCACATTTATGTGGTGCATCCACTGAATACTGCTTTACTTTCCTGTGGCGCAACTGGATTGCACTCTGCATCACTTTGCACATGTTCATGGTGCACCTTTGAATATCTAGCCCAAAATGTAAAACTTTTAGGTAACAGATTTAATAGAAAATGGTGGAGTGGGGTTAAAAATATTCTGGGTGAGAAAGTGAACAGTGGAGTGGAGAACTTAGGTAACAAAAAATGTTAATAACAAAGATTAAGTTCAAAGGATGTGCACAAAAGCCAGTGAATGATTCTGTGGATTAACTGGGTCTGTGGAATTGCTGGATAGTTTGATATTGTTTATTAGACCAACATATGTCTATGGAGATGTTGACAATGACATCTTTTAAGCTGGGGGGGTACCTCAAAACCTTTTTTCATCACAAGTGACTCAGGGCTAGAAAACCTCAGGACTGCTAATGTTAATAACACAAAGGGAGAAGCGTGACCCCAGGATGATAAATTAAAATGGGTGCAAAAGAATTGGCCCCAGCAATTGCAATAGTATTAAATGCAATTGTGCAAAAGGGTTATCTGTACCATGTGATACCGCTGCCAGAAAAGTAAAAGTGGAGAATATGCTGTAGTAAGCAACCTGAGACATATGGCACTTACTTCTCTGGTGGCAAAAACTACACAGCAAAATGTGTTTCATTTTATATGAGAGGATTTACAGTAGAAGGTTATTCCAGACCAGTATGGTAATATAAAGAATTGTTCCACAATGCATGCATTGGTTAAGTTTGATTTACATGAAGCAGCAGAGAATGGGCATATCTCTACAGTGGATTTCTTACATTTTAGTGAAATTATAAATCACAGCATTGTAAAGAAAAGATTTTTGACTTAACTTGTTATCCATCACTGGTTAGCTCGGTATGTTTCTTTCTGCAGAACATAGAACAGAAGGTTATATTTGGCAGGTAGATCTGAGTGGCTCCAAGTAAATGGAGGGGAACCACAGGGTACCATGTTAAGCCCATTATTATTTTTAGTCATGAAAAACAAATGGATTGTAGTACTGCAATGTATAAGTTATGCAGACAACACCACATTGTATAGTAGCCACAGTAAGGTGATTTGGGTAGCCTTCAACAAGATTTGGAATATAAAAAGAGTTTGGGCTTCTGTGACTATGAGGATTAATCATAAATACTAAGATTATGTTAGCGGCCATTGAGAAAGAAATAGAACAATTGCAGTTTCAAATGAATGGCAAGGGTTTTGATACTATTTTAGTTGCTGTGCTATGGGCTTCATAATCTAGAAGAAGTGAAAATGGGATCCCAACACTGAAGAAATGTGTAAGAAGACCAGCAAAATAATCTATTTTTGTCATTGTTTAACAGCAGGGTTGTCAAAGCAGGAACTCATATTAGTTTATAAAACATTAGTTGGATCTAGTACAAAGTATGCATGTCCAGTCTGGCACTTTGGGATAACCAAAAAAGAAAGTGAAATCATAGTCCCTTTAGCAGAGAATGACTAGGATGATAATTAATGATGGGTCGTATACAAAGAGAAGAATTATCTTTAGGGAAGAAAAAAAAACAGAACAGAAAATGGAAGAGTTATGCAAACAGTTTGTTGATGTGATGAAAAATAAATAGTAACTACAAGGATTTTTCTGGACTAATGAGAAAGAAAATTATAGAACTGGAAACCAAAAAAAATATGGATCATATAATGCAAGGGAAACACTTAAAGGTACTCGACTTCTTATCTACTGCACCATGGGCTGTGAATAATTTGGTTGACTAATAACAAGTGAATGGAAAAGTAAGGATAACCCCTTTTTGGTCCTAGCCATATCACCCAAATAATGTGGGAATATTATACTGTATCTGACATAAGTATAATATGAATATAATGTGCAATAGGATACAGTGGAGATTCTGAAGCTGTGATAGGTGGAGGAGAGCCAATCCCCAAAAAGCTCTCTCAGAGCTTAGACCTTTTGCAATATGTTTGTTAGAGAATAACACTTTCACTTTAGCACTTTCATTCTGTAGGAAGTTATTGGTAACACTGCCATTTTATGAAAAACTTGTGGAATTAAATAATTATATTTGATATAGCTATGTAAACCATTCTTTGGCCTCTGCAAGGATAATTAGCATAATTTATGAAGGGTACTGACTTATCGATTTATCCAGCTAATTTAAATAATTTATACACACATTTTAAAACTGTTTTAAGCCTTCTTTAACTTGGTGTTCACTTTAGCACTTTGATTTGTGTATGAACGTATTAACACTGCCTATTTTATTTTATTTTTTTGCAGTTAATTTTTTAATGAAAATGTTATCCATAACAATACAACAAATGTAAACAACACTATTAACTAGAACAAGACATTAAGTAGCATCTTAAAAAATGTAATTAACATCCAGAATGATTTATGCAAACAATCAAAAGCAGGAGTAGAGAAGTCACTGTACATAGTGATACACATTCATATGGTTATCAGTTCAGCATTCAGGAGATGGGGAGACTGGTGATAAGGAAAGAGGCAATGAGAAGGGAAGTGTTGGAGGAGGTAGGCTATATCAGGGCAAGTATGGGAAAGGGGTGAGAGGATGCAAGTTCAGGCAAGAGGGGAAGGTTTAGTGGTGCAGAGAAGGAGGCAGTGGGCTTAGGAGAATAAAAGGATAGGCAGAAGGAGGGGCAGAAGGGTAGAGTGCAGACCAGGGGAAAAAATGGAGGGATGGGGTTGTGCCAGTGGATGGAGAGGTTCAGGATGTGGGAAGAGGCTAGTAGATGTAAAGGGTCGGATGTAGTACAAGAGGGACATGAGGGAAAGAGTGAGGCAAGTGGGAAGGGGCAGTAGTATGTACAGAAGGAGAGAGTGTCCAGGATAAGGGGGCAGGTGGTGATCTTGAGGGATTTAACTGTGAAGGGGGTGAGACTGGGGGAAGGGCCAAACTGTAAGGGGGTAGAATGCATACCAGGGATGACAGCCGGGAAAGTGGGACCTCTAGTAACACTGTGCATGGGACAGGGAGGAGGGAAATCTCACATTATAGTGCACCTGGTACTGAATGACCCTGCAGGAAGTGAGGTGGGGTAGTGCACGAGAGGTGCAAGAAGTTGTGAGAATCTGCCGGGTGGAAGGGAAGTTGGTAGCCTTCTCAAAGTGCTTATGGTTCCAAGGACTAGTATGATGAGAAAGGTAAGGATTACTAAATTTAACAAATGGCTTACATGATGGTGTGAGGTGGAAGGGTACAGGTACATTGGTGGTCGGAAGGGGACATGGGATAGCAAGGATCTGTATGTACTGGACATGTTACACCTAAGTAGAAAGGACACAAGTATCCCAAAAGGAAAGCTTGAGGACTTCATGATAAAAACTCTAAATTTAAACTGATGAGGGGCAGTAGGGTGCACAACACCCCTAGTTACCTCGTTAAGGAGGCCTCTAGGCCTACATTGTCCTCCCACCCAAGCAAAACAGCAGGAGATGGTGAGTGAAGGGAGGGGTGGGGGAAGAAAGGAGGGAGCAGGGGAAGAGTGGGGAGGAAGTGAGCAGGTCAGGAATAAGGGGTTTCCTGAATCAATGTGAAGGGTGGTGCCTCTTAATGCCAGGAGGGTGGTGTCTCTGATTGCCAGACGTCTGGGGAAAAAAAATGACGGAGCTGCAGTCATTGCTGACTGAGAGAGAAGTAGACATGGCAGACATAACCAGAGACTTGCGCCACACAAAAACACAACTGGGACCTAGCAGTTCCCAGGTATAAAACATATAGAAAGCATAGGGAGACGGGGGGGGGTGGTGCTGTATATGAAGGAGGAGATCATTTGCACCAGAGAAGAAGATGCCTAAGGCAAGCTTGAAACGTTGTGGGTGATGATCCCATCCATTAAAGGAAGGCAACTAAGCATGGGGGTGGTCAACAGACAACCAGCCCAGGATGAGGTTTTTGATAGGGTTATTACATCTCAGATCATAGATCTGTCCAGCATGGGGAAGCAGTAATAATGGGGGATTTAAACTGGAGGCAGTATAGCAGAGTGGTTTAAGTCTCTGAGCTACAAATCTGGTGACATGCAGCAGAGCAGACCTGGGTTTGAATCCCACAGCTTCCACTTGCTTACTGTGTGACTCTGAGCAAGTCACTTAACTTCCCTGTGCTCCCAGATCACTCCTGTAAAAAAGCTTTCAGCTTAGTGTGCTACTCCTGGTTAAACAACTAAAATAAAATAAAATAAATCTACCTGGGTTGGATTGGAAAGTCCCAGCTACCTCCTTGGATGCTTTCCAGAGCACTTCCCTGACACTAAGGTGTCATGGAGCCACTATGGAGAGGGTCATCCTGTATCAGGTCCTGTCCATCTGTGCACATGTTCAGGATGTGAAGATGGATGCACTGCTTGCAGGCTCAGGGAGCTCAATATGTACCCTCTGAGACTTTCAAGTAACTTAAGTGTATTAACAGGGTGAGCACTGAGATCCTCTTCAGCCTTAGTGGGAAGAAGACCATTGAGGGCACTGCCTGAAGCTGATGGGAGAAAAGTTTAACAGAGAGATGAGTAGGCACTTCTTCACTGAGAGGGTGGTGGGTAAGTGTCATGAGCTGCCAGAGGAGACTGTATTCTTAAAAACTTGGACAACTTTAAGAAAGGTTGGGACGGGCTGAGGGGAAAAGTTGCAGGTAGAAGGGGAGTAGTTGGGAGGGGAAAGGGAAGTTGGGGAGGTCAAAAGAGAAATATGGAGGGTGATGTTCCCTTTGCAAATGCATAGAGAGTTGCACAATCAAGCATACTAGCTAGACCATAAGGCCTTTAACTGCTGGCATGTTTGTGTGTGCATAGGGTAACTATATGACTGGGAGATATTAAGAAAGATCATCCAAACCTCCCCTTATACATTCTCAGCTTGTGGAAAGTTGGAACAGGGATGGTGGAGACAAATCCTGAGGAAAAGAGTGAGGGGGACACCTGGACAAGAAGGGAGAGTTGGTGGGGGGCTTTTACTGGGTAAGTGCCAGCCAGAGATCACTTAATAGTGGAGCACCAATCCTAGCCAGGAGGAGGGGAGAGCGGTAACCACTAGCTCCCACCACAATTAGACTCTAAGAGGTAAGTTATTAACACAGTTATTATTATTACACTTGTCTAGAAGTGAGGAGAGGTCTGTAATTATGTTCTTTATCTCCAACTGGGTGGATAACAGACTTGGTTCCATTAGGGATTATGGAGGGTGTGGCAACTCTTTACTGGCTGGGGAGTTCCCTCGGTGTCCAAGACCATAAATGAGGAGCAAAGGAAGGGTCCCCAGATGATCTGCAACTAAAAACTCAGCTACTTGGCCATATGTGGCATCCTGTCAAGCATGGAGATAGCCCAAACTACTGCAAGCCAGACCTTGTGTGAAGTGATATGTGTGGATTACCACCATTTGAGTAATAAGCATTTTGCCTTTACCTCTACAATAAGCAACCAGTGGAGTGATGGCGCACTGCAGGTTGATATAGACCAAGATGGAGAAGCCCCAGCATGTGTAGTCAAGGTGAGAAGGGTAGTCTCACATACAGAACCTGCTCACAGCATTTGTGGACATCCTTCCAGAACTTGCATAGCTGTTGTCAGTACCAGAAGATGTACAAGAGGTTCACTCCTTGGGATTCATATCTCCAGCACCTGTCATCTGTTAGTAGACCTAAGACGTTTAGTTGTACTAGTGTTCTCTACAAGGAATGTATGATTTTTATTTTGAGTTAACATGTTCTGGCAATCAGGACATGAGTTGTGAGTGAGGCTCCATGCAGTAGACTACTCTTCATCAGAGATGGGGGTCTGGAGATATGATTCCCACTTGTATCTGTCTTTAAGGTTAGGATCTGGTATGGCATCTGTTATCACTATGTAAATCTTCTCTGCTTTTCTCTTTCCAATGGCACTCCAGGACAGGACTGGTGAGAGGGTTGCAGGGTGGTATTGAAATGGGTCCCTTTTCATTAGGGGATGGGTAGTAACAAACTATGTCATATCTGTTTTGAAGGTTTTCAAAGGAGTCTAAGTGGGAAGTATGCTCTTGAAAGAAGTCACCAAGTTGTTGGGTCCCCCTCTGTCCCCACAAGGGCCATAAGACCGTTCCACAATGCCTAAATTCTCATTTTGCTGGAGAGGGGTTAGCTTCACAGGTAGTAAGGGCAACCTTGTCAATTTACCCAACAGCTTCAATGCCATAACCAATGAGCAAATGGTAGGTCATTTTACCTGTCTAGGTGGGGATGTATAGAGAAAGACTGCTGGAGATATCCCTTCCTGTTTTTGGAGGAGCCACAGGGTGGAGTTGATGGTCAGTGGTGTGAGCCACTAAGTTGTCTGGGATCCACTGAAAGTGAAACAATAAACTTGGAATTAAGGAATGTTCCACCCACCTCTCTGACAGCATACCTTCATATCCACCCAGCTGCATTGCGGAGGTTTCACCTCCATTAAAAATTCCAAAGTACTGTATCTATTTTTTTGAAACTAGACTTGTGGTATATCTAAGGACAGGTGGGAGACAATGCATCTGCCTAGGGGGCCACAGTTATTTTGATGGCTGAGATTTTCCCATCTAGGGATTTCAGTATCAGGGAGAGGTTGTTTGACACTATAGCTGAAAAGTTTGGGGTGACACAAACATATGGGTACTTAATTCCCCTGAAGATTATTTTAGGCTCCATTATGATAAATCATCAGTGCTGCTGAGTTTATTGAGTGGCAAAATGTTGGCCTTGCCAAAATTTGTCTTAGGCCCTGACAATCCCTGGAATAAATTTAATAAGATGAGGAGATATGAGATGCTTACAGGGATATTCTTGAATAACGCCAGAGAATTGTCTCCATACAGTTTTGTTCTGAACTCCAGCTTCCCTGCCTGGATAAAACTCAGAGTTCTGAGCTCTATAATTGTCAGAGCCAATGGCTCAATGATCAGCATGAACAACAGGGAAAAAGCAAGCATCCCTGCCTGGTGCCTCTAGCCAGAGGGAAGGGCACTGATAGCATAGAATTACTAAGAATGTTCACTGTTGGGTAGGTATAAAGTGCACAGACCCACCCCTAAAGGTGGTTCAAACCCAATTCTCCTCAGAATCTCATGCAAGTGCTCCCACTCCACTGAATAAACAGTCTTAACAAAATCTATAGGATATACAGTAGCTACAGCTGCAGATAGAGTGGGGGTGTTACTGGCCATCTTCATTAGAGAGATGAGAGATCTTTACTCATCTGAACTGTATCTGCCCTTGACAAAACCTATCTGGAAACTATGTACCAGCCACAGGCTCCAACCTGGACACTAGTGCTGTGGCCAGAATCTTAGCATACGAATTAATTAAGGAGATGTGTCTGTTGCTGGCCACTGTTATCCCCTGGGAAGCACTGTTATGATTAGCCTCATGCATGGCAGGAAGTAACAGGTTCAGACGATGGGCTATAGAGTACGCTTTGCATAGAATCTGTGATACCACATCTTTCAGAAGTTGGTAGAAATCAACCTGAATTCTGTTCCCACCTGTCATTTTGTGTTGAGTCAGGCCAGTTACTGTATTGCACTTGTTACAGCCTGAGCAGTACAGGGAGCTTCCAGTACCTGTTGCTGTAGTATGATGAGGTTTGGAAGTGGGAGGTTCTTAAAAGGGAACCATCAGCACCAAGGGCCCCACAATCAAGTGTCAGACTGGCTCCAATTAGCTCTTCCATGAAAAAGAATTGTGTTTTACTTACTGTTTTCTGTAGAATAGTAGATTTCTCAGACTACTTTTTTTACTTCTAGGTTGACAACTTCCGTTGTTATAAATTCCAGAATTCCCTGCAGCTGATATCAGAATAGGCAGCATTATGAGATTCAGTAGCCTGCAGTACATGTCACAGTTTATATAAGCAGTGATCTTTGGCTTGCTGGTTCCGCTGTCCTCCCTCAGCTAAGTACAGTCACAAAGGACTGTACATAGCCTCTGTTAAAATGCAGAAATAGAAAACATCTGATCAGAGACTATAAAAGCTCTAACATTCATTATAGGCTACTGAATCTCATTCTGCTGCCAAATGCTCTGATGTCAGCTGCAGGTAATTCTGGGATTTGTAGTAACAGAAAATGTCAGCCTTGAAGGAAACACAATTATGAAAACAAAAAGAAGCTGTGAACACCAAAACCAGGTTAAAAAGCAGGTTAATCTACCCAAGTTCATAGAGCTGAGAACTGAGGAAACCTCCCTACACATCACCTCTATACAGGAGGCTTCATTGGGGGGTGTAGTCTTCCATAACTGACATTTCATTTATACTGTACCACATATGTGACAAAAAGCAGGTGTTCATTGCTTCATTCAAAATTCAAATGAAACATACAGCGAGAAACATTGCTGCCACAAATGCCACTAACATGAATAAATATATAAATTAATAATCAAAACATTTTGACTTCAAAATCAAGTATCTGCAGAGCAGTATGTCCAAACTAAAAATGATTATGACTGTTTATTTGGAAGGGTTCTACATACAGCAATTTGAACCAAAGGGGAATAGGGTCAGGATCCAACCTGAAGCACTGCTGTACATATGCCAAATTAAAGTGAAACAGTGGATCACTGTAGGAAAGTATAGTACATTAGTAGTATACGTGTACATTAACTGTCAAAATTTGAATGCTGGAAATGACATACAATTGATTGCCAGATATGACATAATGTCCGGCCCCTTCTGCTTCTGGTGTGCACCAGAAATAATGCAAGTCCCTCCCCTTCCACTTCCCATGTGTGCCGGAAATTATACAACATCCCACCCCTTCTGTGTGCACCAGATATGATGCACCCCACCCCCCTTTTCTCACCTTTGTGCACCTGATATGATGCAGCCACCCCATATTGTGACACTGCTATGGGTGGAGTGAAGGTTGTCATGTTTAGGCTTGCCAAGGACATGTCAGAGCAGTTAAAAGTAGACTGGATGCTGATAAAAACATTTACCGCTGTGCCTCCATAGTGTTTTTGTTTATGTTTTGCTCCTGTGTGTGTGGATTGCCTGAAGAAAACAGCAAAATGGATGAACCTAGCCAATTTTGTTCTGCAACATCTTCTAGTGCCACAGCAGAGGATTATGGTATGACTGAATTGATCAAATCATTCTTGAGACTTGGTTTGCATGATAATCATAAGTGTGTTAATATGGATGAACAGTGGGAAGAACCAGATGTTGAAAAATGGCCTGATAAGAAGTCCGATGAGGCCATGACAGCAATTCAAGCGCCACCTGAAAAGAGTGTTATGTTGGACCTGATAAATGGTATTCTAATACAGCTACTGCAAGACTTGATGGCTCAGAACTTGAAGATAAACTGTGAGGGATGCACCATAGTACACCCCTCGCAGATAAGACATAGTTGTTTATATGAACCAGAGGAGGGGTACTGGGAGCATGCTTTTCCTGAAGTCTGTGACTGGTTGCACCCCCGTTGGATCAAGCTACTAGTCGAGTTGACAGCATGGAAACTCAGGTGCACAGCATCCTATTTTGATACAATACAAGCTATAAATGACACTTTGTCTGAATTTAAAGAGGTGCCATGTATTGCTAAGGGACTTGGCACACTGTATGGACAATTGAGTGTAACACTACAGAGTGCTGTTGAAGAAGCGGTTTCATCAGGAAGTCTTAAACAATATTTTAAAAGCCCACTGCAAAAAGGAAGCCCTGTGCCATATTATATGTACTTGTATGATGTTGGGAGTTCTGATGAGGAACACAGTGCTGCATGGTGAGAGCTGTTAAGATGGGTAACCTGTGGGGAAATCACCAAAGAATGTCTGAAAAGTAGAAAATAGAAAATCTTTTGCAGACTTTGATAACCATGCAAATTTTAAACCATGCTGCTCAAAGTCTATGTAACCCTGTAAACTGTGAAAAACTTCAGTGTATACAGATGTTAATGAGTGACATTAAAAAAGATGTACGCTGGTGTGAAATAATGAACATGAGCAGGTGCCTAAATAATAATATGTTAGAAACTATTCAAAATGTGCTACCACTAATATTTAAAAAAATGGATGTGGTTTCTCATGACCGAGTATTGGTAGCTGTGAACTACATTGTTGATATTTGTTGTTATAGTTTAAAATGTCAAAGACAGGAAGATGTTAGCAATGTAACTGAATTTACATCAAATTTTCTTGTTACACAGCAAAACAAGGCCTGGCTTTTTTTGTTGTAATATTTTTAACACAGTATAACATCAATTTATCACAATGGCTAACACATGCTCTGTGTTGTTATATAATTAAATGTACACATTGTGTGGTCTTTCATAATAACATTTTCACATCTGAAAAAAACACCTGTGCCCCAGCTGTATTACTAAACAGTGGTCATGGTTAAGAAATTACTGAAAAAATATATTATGACCATCATACACCTGGTAACTTAGGAGGTGTTCAGAGACTACATGGTGCTGCCCTCAAAACAGGGAAAAAGAATTACTCACACTTAGGTAACCTGGTGGCTGTCTTTACAATATGCCTGCACTATGCACAAATCTGTGAGGAAACGATTTCTTAGAAACAGAGTGGTTATTAACATTGATGCACAATGGCAGGCTGATTTGGTTGATATGTCTGGTCTTTCCAAAGACAATGATGGCTTCCAGTTTATTCTAACAGTTATTGATGTCCTTTCAAAATACGCATGGACCAAAGTGCTAAAAAAAAATCTGGAAGAGAGATGTGAAAGAGGCTTTTAAAATGATACTCGGAGAGGGCCTCAAGCCTACAAAACTACAAACAGATGAAGGGACTGAATTTATTAATGCTAATTTTCAATTATTTTTACAAAAACAAAACATACACCATTTTACATCAAATAATGTTAAGGCTTCTATTGTCCCTGATTCCCCCCCTTTTCCTCACAAAAGACAGAGACCATTGTTTGTTATTGTGCTCAGATTGGCAATTAATTTATTTATATTCATAATTCCATATTCCATTTCCATTTCTTTATCTTATTTTCAAAATTTATTTTATTTCCATCCATATATCAATCTCTGATTATCCTTCCCCCAGGTGAAAACCTGGGAGCCTTCTTCTGCTCCTTTTCCATTAGGTAATGGTGAAAACCGAGACCACTTTCTCCTTCATCTTCTTCCTCTTCTTGTGTTATTCCTTTTTTCTTCCCCCCTCCCTCCCCCCCTTCCCCCTTTTCCTCCTGCCATCCACCTTTGGCAGTCCAAGCTCATATTATCACATGCCATCCACCTTTGGCAGTCCAAACTGTCTGACCGGACGCGTCTGTCATCCACTCTGACAGACCCACCATACAGTCCCATCTTGACTGTCTTCCCCTCTTGCTCTGCCTAGTAAGGTGGGTGGGAGGGATCAAAACTCCAGCAAAAAGTGGCTGAGGCCCCCTTATGCTGTCCCTTATGTACTCCCTTCGCCCCTCCCCTTCCTGCTACCTACCCATTGTTCTAGTCCTTAGCTTCTCCCCTTCCTTCCCCCTTCCCCTTCTGAGCATAACCATTCTATGCAGGAGGGAAGGGGTGCACCAGGACAACCTGGTCTGCCCCTTAAAGGGCAAACTCCATTGTCCCAGATTCCCCCCTTTTCCCTCACAAAAGACAGAGACCATTGTTTGTTGTTGTGCTCAGATTGGCAATTTATTTATATTCATAATTCCATATTCCATTTCCATTTCTTTATTATCATATTTTCAAAATTTCTTTTATTTCCCTCCATATATCAATCTCTGATTATCCTTCCCCCAGGTGAAAACCTGGGAACCTTCTTCTACTCCTTTTCCATTAGGTAATGGTGAAAACCGAGACTGCTTTCTCCTTCATCTTCTTTCTCTTCTTGTGTTATTCCTTTTTTCTTCCCCCCTCCCCTCCTCCCCCACTTTTCCCCACTAGCCATTCTCCAGCTTGTGTTGGATGGCTGGCTTCCCCCATTCTTAGGGTACCATTCTCCCTTACCTCAGGGAATATCCTTTTTAATTTTTTCTATATTTCATTTTTTTGCATGTTTTCTCCATGCTTCTATAAAGCCCATTGTTTCTGTATTGACCATATCTATGACTAGGTCCGACAGGTGCACACCGTCTGCCCTGTAGAAATCTTCTACCCATTTTTCTACCCCACTCAGTATCACCTGTCCTCCCATCTGCCTTACCAATGTCACAACCCTCCTATTCATCTTATTCCTGGCCCTCTCTACCACTCTGTGGCTGTACTCCTGCCTCCACACCCTCCGTGGTATCATATCTGACCAGGTGATGCACACCTGTGGCCACCACTGTGGTATTGCCCCTAAATCCCTTTTTGTTTGTAAGTATGTGTCTACCCAAGGTCTGCCTGCCAGGTCGTTGCCCCCTAGATGTATACTAATGAGGTCTGGACTGGGTCGCTGTCCCTTGAGTTTTTTTTAGGTTGGAAGCAGCTGTGCCCATCTCATCCCCCGTATGCCATGCCAGACCAGCCTTCACTGTCTTGCATCCTGGTACAGCTGCCTTCCCCCAGCCTTCTTCTCTGCTCTTTTTCCAGCCCAATAAATACAGGAATGGCCAGAGATCCAAACTTCTGTGATCCTCCCTCTACCCATGGGGTTCAAGCAGAATTCATTATTTTACACATGCTCATAGTGTCATACCTGTATTCTCCCACCTCATTATTCTTTTTTTTTTGTGTGTGTGTTCTCCCACCACCTTTTGCCCTGCCTTGCCACAACCCCCAGTTCTGCAGCTCCAACCAGGAGCACCACCTTCAAACAAAATATATCTTTTTTTTTTATTTCAATGCTATAATGTATCTCTTATAACTGGCTGATCACCAGCGTCCCTTTTCCAATATCCCATTCACCGTCTCTCCCGCTGCTGCCCACTGTGAGGCAGCCCCAATCCGCAAGGAATGGGATGAGTAATTAGTTGGGTCTTCCCCCATGAATTGCATGCCCTTTTTGAGTAATGCTGTGACTTGGTAGCCAGTAACCCTTTTTCCATCACCATGTACAAATAATTTCCCCGTCCTGTTCCTATGCCCTGTGGCGAAAGCCCACAGAGCCTGTACTGGGCATATTGCACCTTCTGCTTGCCCTTTCAGCATCACTATGCAACCATGCCCCCTTTGATCTGTTTTTGACTTCCTTATCTTGATCCGTATCTCTGTTACCCCCCAGTTTACATCCTCCCATTCTAACCCCCCTTCTTTGTCTTCTCTCTCATGGCCTACCACCTTGCTCACTCTCATAGCCCCTGCGAACATTACCTCATAAACTGTGTGAAATAGTTGGGCCTCAGCCTTTGATCTGCATATTGCCGGGAGCACGTCCTGCTGCCTTATTAGCCACTGCTCCCCTATCGGCCTTCTGTTATCTGCTAGCCCTTGTTTCAACCTGCTCCATCCTTGCATCATTCTTCTGATGAGTAATGATTTTGTCAGGTCCTTCCACCCTTTTAAACTGCAGATAACACTAATCCCTGCCAAACAGACTCCCATAGTGGTGTGGGCTGTGCCTTTTTTCCACTGTTCCATGGTGAACATGCCCAACTGCTCCTCTGTGAGTGGTCTACTTGCCTCCATCTGGTGCTCTGCCCTGAATGTTTGAAACACTCGCCAGGCCCCATCGTAGGCCCTCAGAGTCCGAGGCACCCATGAGCTGTGAAACAGCAGTTCTGCTCCTTCTTGCCAACATCCCAGATGTTCATTGGTATGGGTGTTTTTAGTTCTTCTGCTGTAGGTGCCAGCGTCCGAAAACGGTCAAGCTGCAGACAGGAAAAGCTATCAGCCAGGGTGTTGTGTATCCCTTCTATGTGTTGTACTCTAAATGACATGTTCAGCTGCAAAGCCCTTAAAACTAAAAGTCATAATACCTACATGACTGTGCATGACCTGGCTCCCCTGTTGTTCAGCACATCCACCACTGCTCTATTATCACACCAAAATGTCACTTTCTGATCCCGTAAGTCCTCCCCCCAGACCAAGGTACATGCCCATATGGGCATGACCTCTAGTAATGTTATATCTTTTACTTTCTCCTCTTTCACCCAACTGGCAGGTCAGGGTTCTGCAAACCATCTACTCCTCAGGTACCCCCCCATGACTAGTCCCCCCAGCAGCATCTGTGTAGAGGTTGAGGTCTGTGTTGTATAGCCACTCCTCTTGCCAGAAAGAGCACCCATTGTGCTCCTTGGGGAATTCTTCCCAGATTTTAAAATCCTCCTGACACCTCGTGTCAAGTCTACCTAGTGATGTGGTCTGGTGACCCCTACTGTAGCCCTGGCTAACCTCTTTGTGAATGCCCTTCCTGGTCCGATGGCCCTGCATGAGAAGTTCAGGTGCCCCAGTACCTGCTTCACTAACTTTAGCTGTACCCATCTCCTGCTGGTATGTACCTGTATTAGTTCCTTCAACTTCTTTACTTTTTTATCCGGTAGTCTAAATACTTTGCTCGGGGCATCTATCTCGATCCTCCGAAATTCCATAACCCTGCTGGGCCTCTCTGTTTTTTCTGGTGTCAATGGGACCACCAGCTCCCAGCACAATTCCTGAAACTTACCCATCATCCTCTGTGTCTCCTTTTTGCCCTTCCAAATGAAAAGAAAGTCATCCAGATAATGGATGACCGTCCTATAACCCGTTCTTTCTTGGAATATCCACTGCAAACATGTGCTGAATGCCTCTAATGTAGCACATGCTGTGGAACAACCCATTAGCATTGCTTTGTCAAAATAACACTGTCCCCCACTTTTAAAACCCAATAGATCCCAGTCCTCCCTCCTGACCGGAAGCAGTCTGAAAGTGGACTCAATGTCGGTTTTTGCCATCCACGCATCCTCTGTGGCCCGGATTATCCTGACTGCATCCTCTAGTGTTGCATATGTCACCTTACTATGTTCCTCACTGATGAAATCATTCACCAACTCCCCTTCCAGATAGGATAGGTGGTGGATCACCCTGTACTCCCCTTCTTGTTTCTTGGGTACCAAACCCAATGGCGAGATCCGCATGTTTGGCAATGGGAGGGTGTTAAATGGACCCTGTACCCTACCTGCTGCCTTTTCTTTCTCAATCTTCTGTCTTAGCATTTCCTCCTTTTCTTTTACTGACCCAAGGTTGCTCGCCTCCCTCACTTGCCTGGGTCCCTTACACTGCAATAAAAAACCTGTGTTAAAATCCCTTAAAATCATATCCTGCACACTCGTGTCTGGGTATCTGTCCAGGCAAAATGTCCATGCCTTCAAGTTGATGGGGGTTCTCGCCATCCCAAAATATTTCCTGTTGTGCCCCCCACCACTCTTTTCCAACCCCTCCCTCTCGTTTTATTAACCTTCCTTCTCTCAGTGGTTCTGACCTCCTCTATTCCCATTCCCCCTACCCAGCCCTCCCCTGTTCCATGTTTGCCCTTTAAACCCCTGGCCATCTCGAAAAAACTGTTGACCTGATCCTGGCCCCCCCATGCCCTTGTGCTCCCTGGGTCCATGTCATTCTGCATTTGCTTGCCAGGTGCCCTCCTCTACATTTTGAGCAGGCATGCCGGAAACGACATTGAGGCCACGAGCAAAAAGCCCTGTCATAAGCCCAGCAGCATCTCTGGGGCGTAAACCCCTTATTGCCCCACTCATCTTCGGGTGTGGACTGATCTGTTACATAATCCGTCCACAAATCTATCTGCTTGGTGTCCCATCTCACGTCCCCAAATGTTGCCATTCTCTGATGAAAACATTCATCGTAGTATAACCACCCCACCCTACCCTTTGCTTTTGCTCTCCGTATTATCAATGAATAGGTAATGAGCAGGATGCCTAGCTCCAGCCTTTTTTCCAGAATGATGGCTGAAAAAGTGTCAAAACCTAGGAACCACCCATCCCAAGTCTTCCCTTTTGTGAACATGTCGTCCTCTTTTTTCCCTAAAAGCACTATGGCTGCTGCCATCTCACTCTTACCTATGCCCTCAGTTTTCTCGTCCTTGGCTGCTGCCTCCCAGCTCACCAAAGTGAATATATCCACATATTCCCCTTTCCATATTTTTTCCTTTGTGGCCAGTGTCACATACTTGCCTATCCTCATCCCAGGTGCATATATCTCTCTTGTACCTTTCCCTTCTCTTTCCGCTCCCTTCTCATTATTTTCTGGCACCTCTTTCTCCGTCCTAATCTCCACCAGAGCAGATTCCATCTGACCCAGACCTCCTGTCCCCAGTGCCTCCACAATTTGCCCTATATTTTCTTTTATACTGTCACCCACTGCGCTGGATGTGTTACCTGTAACCTTGTCTGGGCTGAGCTGCTTGGAGTCCTCCAAACTTCCCCTTGCTTCTCCCTGTGGTTGAGGTGGAGGGTGAGCTACTGGGGTCTGCGGAGGGAACACCCCGTTCTGGGCATCATGTCTCGGTTCAGCTGGGGAGGTCCCCCTTTGCTCTAGGATGGGTACTGGCATCACTGGGTCCACAGGCCGCAGAGGTACTGGATCAACCTCCCTGGTGGGAACCGCTATCACCGGTGGTACCCTAGTGGAACTACGTAGCCCTTCGGCTGGTCATTTCCCCTGCCGCCTTTTCCCGGGCCCAGTTTTTCTCTTCTCCCCGGGTCTCCCTGGTTCATCCCCCTCCACCAGTTCCCACATTCTGTTTGTCTTTTCTGCCAATTCAATTATACTAACATACTAACATACTATTTGCCAGCAGATTAGGCCTTACGGTCTATCGAGTCTGCTCAAACCTAGATCCTTAGTTGGGTGCTGAGACCCTCCCATCCCTTGTGCTCCAGAAACCCCTATCATCCATCCCCACCCCCCCGGGACAGGCCATCATCTGATACATCCACTTTCTGTGTCTGTCCCACCCTCTCTTGAAGCCCTCCACTGTGGATCTCTGAACCAGTTCACCAGGCAGTGCATTCCAAGGGTCCACCACCCTCTCAGTGAAAACCGCCTCCTCTTCCCCTCACCCTTCCACCTTCCAACTTCAAACCATGCCCTCTGGTGATACCTCCTGCTTTAGTCTAAAGATCCCTCCATGTTTACCCTATTTATTCCCTTGAGGTACCGAGACCTCAGTCATGTCCCCCTGTCTCTCCTCTCCTCCAATGAAAACAGGCAGAGCTCCTCAAGTCTGTCCTCATAAGTCAAATCCCTAGCCCTCGTATCATCTTTGTTGCCCTCCTCTGTACCCTCTCCAGGAGCTGTATGTCCCTCTTCAAGTGTGGTCTCCAGTACTGTACACAGTACTCAAGGTGTGGTCTAACCAGTCCATTGTACAGTGGCAGAATCACTTCCTTGCTCCTAGAGGTGATCCCTCGATGCATCCCAACATCCTGTTTGCCTTGCTAGCTGCTCTCCTGCACTGCTCAGAGTTATTCATACATGTATCCACCATGACCCCTAGGTCTTTTTCCCCTATTGAGGCCTCCAGCGCCTCCTCCCAGGAGTGTACCTGTGTTTAGGGTTTCCCGACCAAGATGCAACACCTTGCACTTGGTGATATTAATTAATTTCATGTGTGAGCCCAGCTTTCCAGGGTGTCAGGTCCCTTGGGGCCAACCTCCCCTCTTCTCCCTCAACTACTGCTCCCATCTTGGAGTCATCCACGAAGAGACTCATTTCACACCTATACCCTCCTGATGTCCGATATGTATGCATTAAACAGGATCGGACCCAGGACCGAGCCCTGTGGTACCCCACTACCAACCTCTCTAGGGTTCAAGAGCTCCCCACAGACCACTACTCTCTGAGTGCATCCAGCTAGCCAGTTTTCAATCCACCTGACCATCAAAGGGCCTACTCCTAACCCCATCAGTTTCTCCACCAGACCATTGTGGGGGACAGAGTCAAATGCCTTGCTGAAGTCCATGAATAATACATCCACAGGCTTACCCCTGTCCAGTTCTGATGTTACCCATTCATAGAACTCCACAAGGTTGGTTTGACATGATCTACCTGTCACAAACCCATGTTGCTGACTATCCAGACCTCCCACCTCCTCCAAGTACACCCCCAATCGTTCCTTTAGTATACTCTCCATTAATTTTCCACCACCGAGGTCAAACTGATGGGTCAATAGTTCCTAGTCTTCTCTGACCCCCTTTATGGATTGGTACCACATGTGCCTTTCGCCAATCCCTAGGTACCCTCCCTGTCTCAAGTGACCTGCTGAAAAGCTCCACCAGGGGTGCAGCCAGTATGTCCACCAATTCCCATAGTACTCTCGGATGAATGCCATCCGGCCCAGGAGATTTGTCTTTCTTTAGGGCCTTGAAGGCTAACCACACCCTTTTGGCAGAGATAGCATCATCCGTCCCCTCCACCTTACTGGTCTTTTTATCCTTATCCAGATGTGACACCCCTGGGGTACCTTTCCCTCCCTCTTGCTCCATTTCTGTTGCTCCCCTGATCCCACTCCCTGCCACTTCTATCCCTTCATGCTTGCTTTGTAGATATCCCATCCCCCTCCCTAGTGAACACAGAGGCAAAGTGCTCATTAAATACCTCTGCCTGGTCCCTCGCCTCTTCCACCCACCCTCCTTCTGATCTCAATCTGCTGAGATGGCCCTTAGTTTTTCTCCACTCCCCAATATACTGGAAGAACCCCTTTTCCCCTCCATGTATCCCCTGTGCCAGCCGCTGCTTTTACTGGACTTTGCTCCCCTCACCATACGGGTGACTTTTCTAGATGCAAGTTGGTACATTTCCTTATCCCTATCCCCTCTTGTTGTTTTATTTTTTTTGTAGGCCGCCTTCTTTTCTCTGACTGCTACCTGTACCTCACTGGACCACCAGCATGGTTTATGTGACCTTGCTCCCTTACGTTTCAACTTAGCGCAGATCCTGACTGCCTCATGAAGTCCCCATTTTATGACCTCCCATCTCCTTTCCACACTTGTCATTGGGTAATCCCCTTCAAGTGATCCTTGAGAATATTTCCCATGCCCATAAAGTCTGCCCCCTGAAGTCCACTGCCAGTGTCCTATATCTCACCCCCACTCCCCCCATGCTTATTTGAAACCAGACAGTATTTTGGTCACTCCCAGTCATGGGGTCCTGTACAACCATGTCCCTTACCATATCCCCATCAGCCAGAACCACATCCAGGACATGCCCCTCCCTTATAGCCTTGTAAGCATCTTCCTTTGATGGCCTGCTCTTCTTTGGTGCCATGTCCGTCTTATCTTTGCTCTGTGAAGACAAATACAGGAAAAGAAGACAGGGTTATTTGTATATCTGTACCTCCTTGTAAGCCTTCCTCCTGTCCTTTACACCACTCGCTCCCTTAAAACAGCCTGGGCCACCCGAGAAGGCCCCCCATCCTGCTTGCCAGGTCGCCGGGTCCCTTGGCTGTTCTCAGCCATGCCCTACCAAGACCGCATTGTGAATGACCTGGCATCCCCCCCCCATCCTCCCCTCAAGTGCCTCCTCTTATTTATAATTGGGCCTTGAGCCTCTAGCAGCATCCTGCTGTCCCTCAGCCAGACTGCACTGTGCTGACCTCCCCAGGAGCTTTTTCCTTCTGAATGCTGCCATTTTCCAGCCTCCCCACCTGCCTGGGCTGACCAAGGCACCCCCAGTCAGTATCCCTACTATAGGAAGCAGACGCACCGCGTGGTCCAATAATTGGCCCCTTCCTTCCTATTCCTGCCTGTGCAAGCTTCTTTTCACTTGCAATACCCAAAAAACAGAGGGGAAAGGCCAAAACAGCAAGCAGCCCCCAAAAAGTGAGGGCACCACTCCCAATGTGACCCACCCCCAACGTGGGCCGTCGCCCACAAGGTCCGGGGTCACGATCCCTATCGTTCTGCCCTTGGCATCCCCCCAGGCCCCTTATTTCCCCCTCCCAGCATGCGTTACCAAAAGGGGCGGGACCACCCAGAGCTATGGAAATTGCCTATCACATGGGCATGCTTCTGTCCCAACCCCCCAGTGGCGTGTGACGTCATGCCACTTGGTCCCCTGTCATACTCACTCTCCCTTGCTCTAGGGCCTTTTCCAAGGCCTGTTACCCTGTTCTCCTTATTTGTCCTGAAAATGCCTCACCCCCACCCCAGTAGCCACCCAAAGAAACCAGGCGAGTGCTCTCTTATGTGCCCCACATGGCGTGTGCCGCACACCATGTTTTCCCAAGCATTGGGGCCTCTTTCAGGCCTACCATCCATTCCAGGCAAATGAGCAGCCCCCAAACCACCACCAGTGCACAAGAGCAAGATACCAGAATGCTCACCACGTGGTCCCAGGATCGCGCTCACCCTTACCAGCTTCACAGCTTCTTCACGGCCTCCTGATCTTAAATGTCCAACAAAACATCCTCCCAGTGCCACCTTAAGCCAAGAAAACCAAAGGCAAGTGCCTGTCTAGAGAACCCCATGTGGTGTGTGATGCACACCATGCTGACCATAGGCTCAGGGCCTCTTCTAGGCCTCCCATTCCTCCTCAGGCCCAGAAAGGCCACCAAACAGCTACCAGAGTTCCAGAAAGGACAAAAAGGGGTTTCTACAGCCCCCCCACATGGCGTGTGACATCACGCCATGTGGTCTCGACTTGCGCTCGCTCCCCCCATCTCAGCAGCCTCTTCCAGGCCCACTATTCATCCCAGACAGCCACACAAAGGGGATAAACTGCCACCAAATGCAAATTCATGGAAATGCTTTGTTACCACATCCCAAAAACTGTGTGTGGTGCCATGCCTTGTGTTCCCTGCTCACGCATCCTCTCCCCTGCTCTGGGGCTCTTTCAGGTATACAAATTCTTAGCTGCCAGCAAAAAAAACAGTCCTCAAAGTACCACACAGCATCACAATAATCTACTCAGGATCCCCCACATTTGCTCAATTGTATACTGTAACATGTATTATCTTAATACTGTATATATTCATCCTCTCCTTTCTCTCTTTCTTTTTTTTTAAACTTCACATATCTTCCTGCAATATCAACTGTTTGTTTCCTTACCTCGCTCTCCTGGTGCACAAGGAAAGGAATTTGCCAATCCGACGTGCTGCAGTTAATGTAGATCAAAACTTCAGCAAAAACTGGCTGAGTCCCCCTTGTGCTGTCCCGTATGTACCTCCCTTCACCCCTCCCCTTCCTGCTACCTGCCCATTGTTCTTTCCCTTAGCCCCTCCCCTTCTGTCCCCCCTCCCCTTCTGAGCACAACCATTCTATGCAGGAGGGAAGGGGTGCACCAGAACAACCTGGTCTGCCCCTTAAAGGGCAAACTCCATTGTGGAAAGATTTAACTGTACATTAAAAACAAAAATGTGGAGATATTTTACAGCATTTAACACATATAGGTACATAGATGTATTACAAGCTTTAACAATAGCCTATAATCAGAGCTATCACCCGGTCCATCAAAATGAGGCCCAATGATGTGACAGCAGCCAATTCTTTAGATGTCTGGAAAATTCTATATGGTGAAAAGGCCTTTTAAATTTCATGTGGGTGATCATGTACAGGTTTCTATAGTTAAGAAAACATTTGAAAAAGGTTATGAGCAAAACCTTACAAGCGAGATATTTATTATTTCTGAATGTATACCTAAGCCTGTACCTGTTTACAAATTAAAAGATTATGATGAAGAAGAAATAAGAGGTGCTTTTTATGAGCAAGAACTGGTAAAAATTTGAAGACACTGCAAACCGTGTATACGGGGTTGAAAAAATAGTGTCACAGAAAAGACATGGGGAAAAAAACTGGTTTTAGTAAAATGGCTAGGCTGGCCATCAAAATTTAACAGCTGGGTAGAATCTAAACAGCTGAATATGTAAAATTATAAGGGTGCTCCCATGTTTTGCATGACATCAGTTGAGAGAAGACATTATTGGTAAAACAATGTCTGAGAATGGGTTTTACGTTACATTGCCCAGCAATGCATCATTTGAAATGTTTCCCAAAAATACTATTTCAGAATATACTGTGAAACTGGTGAAATCTATCAATTTAGTAGGTGTGTGGGAAGTCGGCTTGTCAGAAATACAATAAAACAGTCCCACAGGTAATGGATAAATGTCCATAT
Organism: Neoceratodus forsteri; assembly: GCA_016271365.2. Lineage (NCBI taxonomy): Eukaryota > Metazoa > Chordata > Ceratodontiformes > Ceratodontidae > Neoceratodus > Neoceratodus forsteri. Next base: position 877,028,919 of record CM057449.1, read on the forward strand.
TCAATATTCAATGTTGAGTAGCTGCCTCTCCAATGTGTATGTACTATTGTTATTGTCTTCTCCCAAATTCAGGAAGACGAACTTGTGAGGGCGCTTTTTTTCCTTTTTCACACACAAATCCACAGACAATCTTCTCTTTTTGTGATCAAACTTCTGTTTATTATTTAAAACGTGGCAATCCTCAATGTTTCACCAAGTGTCTTGGCTTTATCAAGAGATGCCTTCATTAGCTTCATAAAACCCTTCAGTATTAATTATGCCATTTGCATGAAATTCTGATCCTGTTCAATTCTCAATCATAGCTTTAACCATATGGTAAGTCCTTTTATACAATATCAGATGTTTGTGTCTTCATATCCCTTTTATAACGTATCTTGTACTGTTGCGCTAAACTTTCTGCCAGACCATATGTTATAGCTTGTCCGTTCTTTGTAATGCCCTCTTCCAGCATGCCATGATTCTCTCAAAAGAATCGTGGCATGCTGGAAGAGGGCATTGTTGAACACCAAAGAGTAGGTGATAGTCACATGCCCCTACTCTGGTGTGTGGAAATATCAGGTAAGAATAATGCAATCATAACCATCCACTATGATTAGCTGGATTATATACCAATCAGCAAACAACAGTTTGACACCATAACTATTGTGATAAAGAATGATCAAGACAAAAATGTGTTATTCTTGATTGGCAAGGTGATTGTGAAGCTTCATTTCTGACCTGTTAAAGGAGCCGTCTGAATGACAACCATGTCACAAAAGTTGTACAGTGACCCAAACCTTTATGTAGCCTATTATAAAGCACAGGCTGATCATGGTTTATCTGGTTTTCATGGTCCCCTGTTATGCATGGTGCTGGTATAGGCGCTATATTTAGAATTTTAGTTAGAAAAGCTGTGCCACTATTACAAAAAGGCTTCCAAACAGTAAAACCACACCTTAAAACATCTGCTAAAAATATTGTAAAAGATGTCATGGAAAACGTTGTGAGTTCATTCACAAGTCCAGATTTGGAACAACAGCAAAATGGGGGCAGGAATGTTTTTTACAAGAGGCCCAATAAGAAGAGAAGAATGGTCCTACCTGGGGCCTGTGAAAGTGTTATTAAAAGGTGGCCTGTTCAAAGGAAAAGAACTGTTGTGAAAAGTAAGCACAAGGAGAGAAAACCTCATAAAACTAACAGTCAAAGAGACTTATTTTAAGCCATGGCTGTGGTACACTGCATGTCTCAAGAATGTGGAAAGTCAGAATTAGATGTTAGTAGCTTGGCAGAAGACACCAGGAGGAAGGAGTACTGTGTAACTGGACTTATCTACTGGGACTAAAGAAGTAGAACTCTTGTACTTGAACCTTTAATTTAGGGTAAAAAAACAAACTAACAAACAAAAAAAAAATTAGTGTGTTTGTCTGAGTTAACTGAACTGAATGGTTATCTGAACAGTTATCTAGGTGTAAATCTCAGGTGATTGAGAGGGCTTGATAGCTGTGCAGTTTAAAATACTTGTAGAAAGATCTAGTAAGTAGGGGGCGTGGCTTAGATAGAAGGAAGCTAAATTTAAAGACTGCCTTAGAAAGATTCTGTTAGTAGCTTGGCAGAAGACACCAGGAGGAAGGAGTGCTGTCTGACTGGACTTCTCTACTCGGACTATATTGCCCTCCTTCCCTCCCCTCCACCCTCCCACCCAAAGCTAGTTCTACTTTTATAGACACAGGATTTGACTAACAGCAACTTCCTGTTTGGGAGCAGGAAATGAGTGATCACAGAGCCACCAAAGACCCACCATCCTAGAAGGGCAAGAGTAGCTCTCCGACCCCCTCTAGCTGCTGGAGGCCTGCCTCTGAGCAAGTAAGGGGTCTACTGAGAAATATAGGATATTCTTGTCTCAGAACAGAACAATCAGGAGCTTAAAGGGCACAGAGGCAGAAAGTAAGTAGAAAGAGAAGAGAAAGAAAAAAAAACATAAGAAAGAGTAAGAATTCCAAACAACAGTTAAGGGGCCAGAAAAAAGACATGATGGGAGTGGTGTAGTGCAGTAGCTGTGGAACAGCAGTCTTCTGGGAGACATTCTGGAGGATGCAGCATTGTCCCATCTGTAGGCACCTCTCTGGGCTGAGGGAGGAGATTGCTCATCTCCAGGCTGAGTTGGCCAGGATTTGTGGGACCTCTTCTTCCATCCAGGGACCACCAGTGCCACTGCCGTTGCCTCAGAGGTTGCCAAGAAAGAGGAGTGGTTGGACCATAGTGGGCTCAGGGAGGGTGAGGGTGGTGGAACAGAGGTGCATCCCTCCAGTTGTACCTCTCCACAATTCCTATGCCATTCTGGCAAAGTGTGGTTCCTCTATGGAGGCACCCGCAGTGGAGACCAAGGAGGATGCTGGGAACCTCCACAAAGGAGACCCACAGGAGGGTGACATGGGACCCCACAGGGGAAGGAAACAACTCCTGGTGGGGGACTCCATTGTTAGGAAGGTAGAACTGGGGGAGGAAGGGGAGAGGGAGGTAAGGTGCCTGCCTGGCACCATGGCTTGGAGGGACAGGGAGTGCACAGGGGAGGGAGCTGGATGTCATTGTCCACCTAGGGACACATGATCTGACTAAGAAAGGGATTAGAGCAGTGCAGGAAGAGTTTGTGGAATTGGGGAGAGGCCTTAGATAAGTAGCACACACGGTAACCTTCTCGGAGCTGCTGCCCATCTATGGTGTAGGAGAGGCTAGGGTGTTCCTTACCATGGGATTCAATCGGTGGTTGAAAAACTGGTGCAGAGCTCAGGTATTTGGCTTCATTGGGGACTGGGGGTCCACCTGGAGTGATGCAAGCCTATACTGGCATGATGGGCTGCATCTGTCCAGGAGGGGAACCAGGATCCTAGGTGATAGGTTTAAATGCTTCATTGGCAAGCATTTAAACTAGCCAAGGGGGGAGGCACTGAAAAGGAGCAGGGAAATCCTAACCCCCCCAAAAAAATCACAGTAGTAAGTGCGGTAAACACCAACATAGAGGTGGCAATAGGGAGAAGAGCAGGGGTAAATGTGGAAAGTGACAAAGGCAAGAAGGACAGAGATGGGGCAAAAAGGAGTAAGGCCATCAGGAAATGGAGGGTAATGAGTACCAATGACCATAGTCTGGGCAACAAGCTCCCTGAGCTGGTGGCCTTGATGGAAGAGGGATGCCTGGATATCGTAGCAGTCACAGAAACACGGTACACAGAGAACCATGACTGGGATGTTAACATACCAGGGTACATAACCTACAGGAGAGACAGGCAGGGGAGAAGAGGGGGAGGAATATCTATCTATGTAAAGGAAGGGATAAAAGCAACTGAACAAAAGAGTAAAAAGGAGGACAGGAGGCATTGTGGGTCACCTTGGAGACTGGAAAGGGCACCACAATCCACACAGGGGTTGTGTACAGACCCCATGTCAGGGGAAGGGAATGGACAAGGATATGATAGAAGGAATTCTTAGGATGGCAGAGAAAGGGGAGATACTGTTGATGGGACACCTGAATATGCCAGATGTTACCTGGAGCACTTTTTCTGCAGCCACATCCAAGAGCAGGGCCATTCTCGATGCCCTACAGGTGGCAGGCCTCAGACTGCTAGTTTTGGAACCCACTAATGAGGGAGCAATCTTAGACCTCATACTCTCAAATCAAATGGGTGCAGTAAGAGGATCTCAGATCTAGAAGTGGGTTGCCATCTGGGGACAAGTGACCATCAAACAGTGTGGTTCACGTTAAACTCAGCTACAGAGTCAAGCCATACAAAAGTGAGGGTACTGGACTTCAGGAGGGCTGATTTTGGCAAGATGGGAGAGTGCCTCAGAAAAGCACTAGCGAACAGGCTTGAAGGAGGGGTGGAGTAACAATGGGGAATCATCAAAACTGCCATCACAGAGGCAACAAGCCTTTGTGTGAAGCAAATAAACAAATCAAAATGAAAGAAAAAGCCACTATGGTTCTCAAAAGAGGTGGCTGGGAAAGTCAGGGAGAAAAAGATAGCATTCAGGAAGTATAAGGAAACAGAAGGAGCAGGACAGAGAGTTGTACCAGTTAAGGCAGAAGGAAGCAGGGAGGGAAGTCAGAATAGCAAAGGCCCAAACTGAGGAAAAGATAGCCAACCCTGTTAAGAAGGGGGATAAAACCTTTTATAGGTACATCAGAGAGCATAGAAAGACAAAGGAAAGGATAGTGAGGCTGAACAGAATGAATGGTGGGTGGGCAGAGGGGGACAGTGAAAAAGCAGGGATACTGAACAAATATTTCTGCTCAGTATTCACAAAAGAGGAGGGGGAAGTGCCTAATCCAATTAACAGAAGCACTTTTGATAGGGGCTCAATCCCAGCCCTTTCACAGAAGAAAGGGTTCTGTAAGAACTCCTAAAACTGAAGGTGGACAAAGCAATGGGGCCTGATGGAATTCACCCCAGAATTCTAAAAGAATTAAGGGAAGAACTAGTGAAAGCACTGACTACTCTTTTTAATAAATCATGGGAGGAAGGTGGATGTGATTCCCCTTAACAAAAGTGGGAGCAAGACAGAGGCAGGAAACTACAGACCTGTCAGTTTGACTTCTGTGGTAGGGAAAGTGATGGAGTCACTTCTGAAGGAAAGAACTGTTGAGTACCTAGAGGCCAGTGGGGCACAGGACCCAAGGCAGCATGGGTTCACAGTGGGAAGGTCATGTCAGATGAATCTAATAGATTTCTTTGACTGGGTGACCAAAGTAGTAGACCAGGGATGGGTTGTGGACATGGCTACCTAGACTTTAGCAAGGTTTTTGACACAGTCCCACACAAAAGACTAATAGTCAAATTAACCAGCCTGGGAGTGGGTCCCAGGGTGGTAGCCTAGGTAAAACATTGGCTGGACAACAGGACACAGAAGATAATTGTAAATGGAGTCCACTCTGAAGAAAGGGGTTACTAGTGGGGTACCACAGGGTTCAGTACTGGGTCCAGTCCTTTTTAATGTCTTTATAAGTGACATTGCAGAGGGACCGGAAAGAAAAGTATGCCTCTTTGCAGATGACTCAAAGATCTGCAACAGGGTTGATACACAAGGAGGCGTGGAAAGGATGAGAAGGGACTTAGCAAGGTTGGAGGAATGGTCAGAAGTATGGCAGCTTGGATTCAGTGCAAAGAAGTGCAAAATAATGCACCTGGGAAACAAGAACCCTGGGGAAGATTACACAATGGGGGGTAGTAACAACAACAAAAAAGGAAAGGCACCTGGGGGTAATCATATCAGATGACCTTAAAGTTAGCAAGCAAAGTGAGAATGCTGTAGGGAGAGCTGGGGGTATACTGGGATGCGTAGGGAGAGGCATCACCAACAGAAAACAGAAAGTTGTTATCTTTCTGTACAGACAGTTGGTGAGACCCCATCTGGAGTACTGTGTCCAGTTCTGGAGACCCCCAATCTCTGCAAGGACATAGACAGGTTAGAGGCAGTCCAGAGGAGGGCAACTAAAATGGTGCAGGGTCTGCAAGAGAAGCCGTACGAGGAGAGACTAAAGAAGCTTATTACGTATACCCTTGAGGAAAGAAGGGAGAGGGGGGATATGATAGAAACTTTTAATTACCTTAGTGGAATCTACAAAGTCCAAGAGGGTAGCATCTTTCAGAAAAAGAGACGCGCAAGAACAAGGGGACACAATTTAAAGATGGGGGTGTGGCGGTTCCTGGGCAATGTGAGGAAGTATTTTTTCACAGACAGGGTAGTGGATGCATAAACACCCTTCCTGAAGAGGTTGTGGGGTCTAAAACTGTGGGAGAATTCAAGAATGCATGGGACAGACATAAGGCAATTTTTGTGGTGGGTAGGAAGAAATAGGCTGTTAGTTAACTAGGATCTGCGGCCTATCCTGTCGGTAGGGAAATGGGCAGACTAGGTGGGCCAAGCAGTCCTAATCTGCCATCAAAGTCTATGTTACCACTACCCCAAACCAGTATAGAGAAAAACTTGTATTTTGAAATCCCACCCTTGTCAGCTAGAAGTGATAATGCACCCTTGGAATTTTATGTGGCTGGTAACGGTGAAGATTACATCGACCTAAACAACACCTTGTTATACCTTTTGTGCAAGATCACTAAGGCTGATGGTAGCAACATTGATGATGTAGCTAGAGTAAGTTTAATTAACTACCCCCTGTCAACCATCTTTAGCCAGGTGGATATAGTGGTGGGTGACTGGCTGATTTGTCAGAGTAATAACTGCTACCCCTACAGAGAAATTATTGAGTCACTGCTTAATTACAGTGATGACATCTTGTCTACACAATTTTCTTCTGGATTATTTTATAAGGACACACCAGGGCAGCATGAGAACACCACTCTTAATGGTCCCAATGAGGGTTTTAAAAAGCGTGCAACTTTTACAGCAGAAAGTGGCAGTGTAGAACTGCTTGGACCAATTCATGCAGACCTCTTCTTCCAGGAAAAGTTGCTCCTGAATGGTGTGGATGTTAAAATTAAACTTGTTCACGACAAGAACAAATTTTGTTTAATTAGTGGTGATGCAGATGAAGATTATAAACTACAAATTAAATCTGCATCTATTTATGTAAAAAGGGTAAAAATGCCACCAACTGTACATATTGGCCATGCTCAGGCTTTACAAGCTGCTAATGCAAAGTACCCTATTGACCATGTTAGCATGAAAGTGTTTAGTATATCTGGGGGCAGCCATGTATGTAACCAGGGTAATCTGTTTCTGGGGGAGATACCAAAATTGTTAGTGATAGGGTTTGTTGATAATGATGCTTTCAGTGGTGTGTACAATAAAAATCCATTCAATTTTAAACATTTTAAAACTAACTTCATAGCCCTGTATGTGGATGGTGAACAAGTTCCTGCTAAACCATTGCAACCTAACTTTACAAATGGTAGTGCTGTCAGAGAATATATTAACCTGGTCCATGCCAGTGGAAAACATATGAAAGATAGCCCGTTGCTGCTAGATCATGTAGGTTTTTGTCAGGGGTACACATTATTTGCTTTTGACCTAAGCCCTGACCAAGGTTGTGGTGACCATTATTCACAAATCCGCTCTGGCAATTTGAGAGCTGAAATATAGAAACATAGAAACATAGAATTTGATGGAAGATAAGGACCGCTTGGCCCACCCAGTCTGCCCATTTCCCTACCTACTGGATAAGCTGATGATCCTAGTTAAACAGCAGCCTACTTCTTCTTACCCCCACCCCCCAGAATTGCCTTATGACTGTCCCATGCATGCTTGAATTCCACCACTGATTTTGACTCCACAACCTCCTCCGGAAGGCCATTCCATGCATCCACAACCCTCTCTGTGAAAAAATACTTCCTTAAATGACCTCTGAGCCGCCCCCCGTCTTCAAATTGTGCCCTCTTGTTCTTGCACACCTCTTTTTTTGAAAGATGCTACCCTCTTGGACTTTGTTGATTCCCTTGAGGTACTTGAAAGTTTCTATCATGTCCCCCCTCTCCCTCCTTTCCTCGAGGTTATAGATATTAAGCTCCTTAAGTCTCTCTTCATATGTCTTCTGGTGCAGACCCTGCACCATTTTAGTTGCCCTCCTCTGGACAGCTTCCATCCTGTCTATGTCTTTGTGGAGATTGGGTCTCCAGAACTGCACAGAGTACTCCAGATGGGGTCTCACCAGCTGTCTGTACAGAGGGATAATAACTTCCTGTTTTCTACTGGTGATGCCTCTCCCTATGCATCCCAGTAACCTCCAAGCCCTCCTTGCTGCCCTCTCACATTGCTTGCCCACCTTTAGGTCATCTGATATGACTACCCCCAGGTCCCTTTCCATTTTTGTTGTTGTTAGTATCTCACCCCCCATTGTGTACTCTTCCCCTGAGTTTTTGTTTCCCAGGTGCATTACCTTGCACTTCTTAGCATTGAATCTAAGCTGCCATACATTTGACCATTCCTCTAACCTTGCCAAGTCCCTTCTCATCCTTTCCACCCACCCTGTGCATCAACTCTGTTGCAGATCTTAGTGTCATCTGCAAAGAGACATACTTTTCCTTCCAGTCCTTCTGCAATGTTGCTTATAAAGACGTTGAAGAGGACCGGTCCTAATACTGAACCCTGCGGTACCCAGTTAGTAACCCTCCTTTCTTCTGAGTGGACTCCATTTACTATTACTCTCTGTGTCCTATTCTCCAGCCAATTCTTTACCCAGGCTGAATTCTTGGGACCCACTCCCAGGGTGGCTAACTTGTATATTAATCTTTTGTGTGGGACTGTGTCAAATGCCTTGCTAAAGTCTAGGTAGGCCATGTCCACAGCCCCTTCCTGATCTACTACTTTGGTCACCCAGTCAAAGAAATCTATCATATTTGTCTGGCATGACCTTCCCGCTGTGAATCCATGCTGCCTAGGGTCCTGTGCCCCTCTGGCCTCTAGATACTCGACAATTCTTTCCTTCAGAAGTGATTCCATAATTTTCCCTATTACTGAGGTTAAACTAACAGGTCTGTAGTTTCCTGCTTCTGCCTTGCTCCCACTTTTGTGAAGGGGAATCACATCTGCCCTCCTCCAGTCCTCAGGTACCACCCCATCCTCCCATGATTTGTTAAAAGGGTAGTCAGTGGTGTCACTAGTTCTACCCTTAGCTCTTTTAGAATTCTGGGATGAATCCCATCAGGCCCCATTGCTTTGTCCACCTTCAGTTTTAAGAGTTCTTTCAGAACCCTTTCTTCTGAAAATGGGCTGCTATCAACTTCTGTATCCAGAGTGTTACTACTGTTTGTTTTATGTACCTCCCCCTCTTCATTTGTAAATACTGAGCAAAAATATTTGTTTAGTATCTCTGCCTTTTCACAGTCTCCCTCTGCCCACCCTCCCTCCCCTTTATTAAGCCTCACTATCCCTCCCTTGTTCTTCCTTTGCTCCCTGATGTACCTATAAAAGGTTTTATCCCCCTTCTTAACTGAGTTGGCTATCTTTTCCTCGGTTTGGGCCTTTGCTGTTCTGACTGCCTTCCCAGCCTCCTTTTGCTTTAACTGATACAGTTCTCTGTCCTGCTCCTTCTGTGATTCCTTGTACTTCCTGAATGCTTTCTTTTTCTCTTGAACCTTCACTGCCACTTCCTTTGACAACCATAGTGGTTTCTTACATCGTCTTGTTTTGTTTATTTGCTTCACACAAAGGCTCGTTACCTCTGTGATGGCAGTTTTTATTATTCCCATTGTTCTTCAACCCCTCCTTCCTGCCCATTTGCTAGTGCATTCCTTAGGCACTCACCCATTTTGGCAAAGTCAGCCCTCCTAAAGTCCAGTACTTTTGTCTTTGTATGGCTTGACTCTGTTGCTGTGGTTATTGTGAACCATACTGTTCTATGGTCACTAGTTCCCAGATGGCTACCCACTTCTACATCTGTGATCCTCACTCCATCTCCATTTGAGAGAATCAAGTCTAATATTACTCCCTCTGGAGTGGACTCCAGTACTAGTTGTCTAAGGCATGCCCCCTGTAGGGCATCTAGAATAACTGCACTCTTGGAAGTGGCAGCTGAAACTGCACTTCAGTTAACATCTGGCATATTCAGATCACCCATCAGCAATGTCTCCCCCTTTTTCTGCCATTCTAAGTATACTTTCTATAATTTCCCTGTCCATTTCCTCCCCCTGAGAAGGGGGTCTGTATACAACCCCTGTGCGTATTGTGGTGCCATTGCCTGTCTCCAAATTTACCCACAGTGCTTCTTCTCCTCCCTGTTTGCCCTTTTGTTCTGTTGCTTTTATTCCTTCCTTATGTAAAGAACTACTCCTCCTTCTCTTTACCCTCCCTGTCCCTTCTGTAGACAGTGTATCCTGGTATGTTTATGTCCCAGTCATGGTTTGTGTGTACCATGTTTCTGTGACTGCACGATATCCAGATGTTCCTCCTCCATCAAGGCCACTAATTCAGGAAGCTTGTTACCCAGACTACGGGCATTAGTACTCATTGCTCTCCATTTTTGATGGCTTTACCTTCTGTTGCAGCATCCCCCACTGACCTTTCTACCTCAGTCTTTTATTATTTAGTACCCTGTTTTGTAGGGAGGCTGGGATTTTCCTGCTGCTTGTCAGTGCCTCCCCTTTGACTAGTTTAAAAGCTTGCCAATGAAGCATTTTAAACTGATTGCTCAAAGATTTATTCCTTCCTGGACAGATGCAGACCATCCTGCCAGTATAGGCTGGTGTCCTTCCAGGTGGAACGCCAGTCCCCAATGATGCCAAACCCCTGTGCTCTGCACCATTTTTTCAACCATTCATTAAACTGCATGGTGCCAATTACCCTCACCTCCCCCATACTTTTGACAGGCAGCACCTCTGAGAAGGATACTGTGTGTGCTACTTGTCTTAGGTCCCTCCCCAACTCTGCAATGTCCTCCTGCACTGCTCTAATCTCACGATGAGCCAAGTCATTTGTCCCTAGGTGAACAATTATGTCCAGCTCGGAATCCCTTGCAGCTGTTCTCATGATCCTGAGGATACGCTTCCTGTCCCTCCAAGCCATGGCACCAGGCAGGCACCTTACTTCATTTTTCCCAGCTCCCCCCAGTTCTATACCCCTAATAATTGAGTCCCCCACCAGGAGCTGCTTCCTTTCCCTGTGGTGTCCTCTGCCTCCTTCCTGTGGGCCTCCCTTGTGACAGTTATCATCAGTCTTCTCTGCAGGTGCATCCATAGGGGAGCTATGCTCCCCCAGAATGGTATATGGATTGTGGAGTGGAACAATTGACTGGGTGTGCCTCTGTTCCACCCTCCTCACCCTCCCTGAGCCCACTGTGGTCCAACTGCTGTGCTTTCTTCGCAACCTCTGAGGTAGTGGTGGTGGCACTAGTGCTCCCTGGATGGAGGAGGTTCCCTTCCTACTGTCCAGTGTGGCCTGGGGGAAGGTTTCCTTACTACTGTCCAGTGCAGCCTGAAGACAGGCTACTTCCTCCTTCAGGGCAGATAGTTGTCTGCAAATAGGGCAGCATCTCAGCCTCCAGAAAGACTCCCGGAAGACTGCTGCCCCACAGCCATTACATTGCACTACTCCCCACATGTTTATCTAGTTTTTTTGTTATTGTATTTGTGTGTGTGTGTGTGCAAGTGCATGCATGTGTGATTTGTTATATAGAAATATATATATTATACAATGTGTATGCTTATATTGTCAGTGCGGTGTGCTAGAGGATATGACAGTGAAATGCACCTTGCACTCGAGAAATTATGTCATAACCTCAGGTATAAAGGAACTATTTCCAGGGGTGGGTAGGGTGAGGGGTGGGAAGGGGTTGGGCCTAAACTGTGTCCTCACAAAACAATCAACTAGAAGCTCTCACCCACCACTGCGATGAGTGCCTTCCTGTCAGCAAGATGCCCTACACAATAATTTGACAGAGAAAGTACACTGCTAATCAAACAGAGAAAAATCCAGACATCCAAGTCAGACACAGGTAAACCTCTCCAGCTCCAAAACAGCCTGGTGGTTTGTTAGCCACAAAGGAAAATCAAATATGCAGTTATTTCAGCCCTTCTGAGGATGCTGACAAGATAAGCAGTTTTAAAAAAACCCTTCCTTAATTAAAAACTAAAACAAACACAAAGCAATACCACTTTAAAAGTGAGGAAAACTTCTCTCAGATGTAAACCCACCAAAAGTTGCAAAATATATTGATGCAGATTCTCACAGAATTCTAGTAATCAGTCCAGTTAACCACAAAGGAAAATCAAATATGCAGAAGATAAGCAGTTTTAAAAAAACCCTTCCTGACTTAAAAACTAAAACAAACACAAAGCAATACCACTTTAAAAGTGAGGAAAACTTCTCTCAGATGTAAGCAAGAGAGAGAGAGAGAGATTAGTTACAGATATTTCATCCAAAATAGTACATCCTTCGCAGCTTCTCAATTGTTTACGTTTTGCTGACCCTCTACCAGCTACTGTGAATATGTTGGTGTACGCTGCCTTTGATAATGTGGTAGAAATTAATCAAAGATGAAACATTGTGTTTGACTTCAATTAATTATGAACACTTAACAACTGTCTACCTTTCTCCCGGCAGACACTTTTACCAGACACAGTTTTTTTTTTTTTTTTTTGCAAGTGATCACCTACCTTCAGAAAGACTAACTTGTGTGCTAGCTTCTTTAGTGGTGAATACGCAGACCCAGTCTATGCCTGGTGAACACTGGTTAGCTATTTATCTTCCTGACCACACTACTGGGGAGTTTTTTGACTCTTGTGGCTTTCCTCCAGACTTCACATTTTTTCCTCCAGCAATTGTTAATTTTTTGTGGAGGAATGTGGCAGAAACACTGTTTAATCCTAAACAGGTTCAAGATATAACATCTATGACCTGTGGCCAACATTGCATATTTTACTTCATCATAGGTGCAAAGGTACAACCTTTAATGATGTGGTTAGGTTGTATTCTGATAATTTAATGTCTAATGATCAAAAAGTTTATGCATTTGTCAATCAATGGAGGATTGTTAAAAGGTTAAAGCTTTCTTTTTCTTTTAGTCCACAGTCAGTAATTTCACATTATGATTATAACCAGTGCTATTACTTCTAGTAGATATAGAAATAAAGTATGCTGTATGTTATAACTAACAAATGTAGTTTACTCTTATAGTGTATAATTACTAATTGCTCTTATTGTAAGGAGACAATAAAACACAACCATTTGTACAATGCATCAGACTATCTTTATTTTTTACAATGTGGCAGCAAAATCAATGTCAACATGTACATAATTTATAAAAAACTTACAAAAACACATTACCAGAAAAGTGTGGTGCCCTATCCAAGACATTACACTATCAACCATGCCATTTTTTCGAAAGGGTTTTTTCTTATTTTGGCCACAGGTGGTGGTGTGTGGATTTCAGGTATTAGTGCTGTAGAAACACCTGTCAGAACCTTTAAGAGGTTGTTCTTAGCACTTTGAATCAAAGACCTGTTTTGGATGTTAGGCACCACTGATTTAGGAGTGTTAATTTCCACTAAAGATCTGATAAAATGTTCCCACCGCCTAGGTTTTTAACATCAGATTTGTGTCTTTGTGAAGTAACAGCCTTGACTAAGTCATACATATACGACCCTTCAACAGGCACACTGTGATATATAAATTCACCATAATCATTCCAGCCTGTAGCACCAACAGACCTTTTCAGTTTGTATAACAATATTTCAGCGTGTTTTCTGGCATGCACAGAAACACCTTGTAATATGTCATTGTAAATATTGTTGGTGCCAGGTGGCTTTGCCATGCTATCTTGTGGTTGCATTAGCTCATGTGGTGTTAAAGATAATGACACGTTTCTACATCTTTTTTCCCTTTGTCATACAACTGTAAGGTAGCATTGCAACACACTCCCATATACTTTAGCCTTCTCATATTCAGAGAGGTCATAGAAATATAGAATCTGATGGCAGATAAGGACCGCTTGTCCCACCTAGTCTGCCCATTTCCAAAGGTCCGTCCTTTGAAGAACATCTCACATTTCAGCATCTGGCCATCGTTCCACAATCTTTCTCAGTGGCTCTTCAGGGTGTGGATGATCTCTTAGCAAATCCAGCTGTTGTTGTGGTACTAAAAATGTTTTTTGGCATAATCCATGTCTATTCACCTGCTTGTTAGAAGACTGGTTAAAAAGGGTATAGCAACACTAAGCAAGGTTCCTATAAATCCCCAAGACTGTGTTACAAGTTTTTTTTTGTTTTATAGACAGCTTTTTATTACTTAATTTTTTGATAATGTTGCATCTCCTCTTCAGCATCTTAATCTGGTAAGCTGTGAGAGGTATAGTCCCTTTGATGGCAATGAGTGCCATTTTAGCAATTTCCGCTATTAAATCATCAGAGGCCGAACACAGTATAGCTTTTCTTTGCCCCTTCACCGACAGCTTAAGCAATGCAAGGTTTCTTTTCAGATGTGCTGACAAGTCTCAGTACTATACACATCTGGCTACAATGAACAATTGTCATATCCCTTATTTTTGTGGGACTCTTTTTTTCATGGTGTATGCAACAGGTAAATCAGGGGAAAACAAGCCAGACCTTAAGCAGTAAGATTCAGGTGTTGAGGCTTTTAAGTTGACCAAAAGATAACCATAGGCTTTGTGAGTTACATCCTTAAAGGCCTCTTCAAAAAATGTCATCTTTCCAGTATACATCTGGTGAGCCAGTGTACTAACCTGTAGCTTATCTCTGGGGTTCTTAAATAATACTATATAATTTGCATTTAAATTTATGGTCCGGCTTTTTTTTACCCTTGACAAACACATTTTGTGTGACTTATATGATTCTAACATTTCTGTGATGGCAGTACAGAGTAAAACATTTTTGAATTTCACAATTTTCAGATGCTGTTTCCATTAAGTCATCTATAATTAAAAGATTTACTTTTTGGGAGGTAATATTTTGTCATCTTGTAGAGTGCTAGGAATACACTCCATAAATTTCAACTGAGGAAATTTGCCACATAAATCTGTATAAAAGGTTGCCAGCAACTATAACACCAGATAATATTTTCTGGAAATTTGGTTAAAGCATTGAGACCTGCAACCAGCATGTTTTTAATAAAGTAACTTTTGCAGAGTTTGAGGGACCTGCCAAAATACAGGAACATGGGTGCTCCAAGTGTATATCCATACCATGGTCAGAAGCCATATGGCAGTGTTTTAAAATCCTCACAGTTAAAAGCCTTTTGTTGTATACAACCCAGAAAGTTTTTTTTTCTGGCTTGTTTTCAATAGTGATACTTTTTTTGTTTCGCACAATTTTTTTCAATCCTATACTGACTGAATGGTCAACTAGTGATTTGAGACAGCTGTAATTAACCTTTTCATTATTTGTCACATGACGCATAAGTCCTTTACACATCATACAAATTTTGCCATATGTCAGTTTGTAACCATAAGTTTTAGGACCACCTGACACAAACTCCACGATGTGTTCATCAGGTGGTAGTTCACTGGTCAGATCACCCAAATAGTCACCCAGTGGTGGATCCCAATCACCTGGCCTGCTAACAAATATTACAGAGTCTGTGTCATGGTACAGACAGTGGCTCTGTAGGCTTTCAAGTAAACTATACAGATTAAGTCTGGCATGGGCTGTGGTAAAGGCCGGTATAACAACATTAATGTTTGTAGCATTAGCATAGTGTTTTCCAGTGTATTTCCAGCGTATTGATGCTGTATCATCATTGATAAAATACAGACCAGATACATGGTAGCAATCTGTAAAAAGATACTGAAAGAGATCTTCAGCATCCTTGACAATGGCAATGTTCATCAAATTGGGTCACTGACCAAATTTTCCCCACAATGAATTCAAAAACAGCTTCAAAATCTGTCTTTCTGCAGGGTTGTCTGCTATATTTTCTGACTGTAAAACAACACCCTCCTTAGCATAATACTGATCGCTATATGCTTTACATTCTACATTAGTAGTACACCAAGTTGGGTACCCTGAAGCGTCCTGTTTCACCTTTAGGTGTAATTTAATATACTCTGTGAAAAGACTGTTAGATTTATTTGGGTAGTGCCATACTTTATACACCTCTGCACCTTGTACCCCCTCTCTAAAGCCAGATTTAATTCCTTGGAACACCATGTACCCTCCAGAGATCACTGATCATCTACATGGGTACAAGGCTGTGACTGTTGTGCTGTCTCGGCACGTGTGCGACACAGTGTAAACATTAGCTTTCCACCTATCCTGCTGGGCAGTACAGGTAAAAAGAGGCAATGGGGCAGATACACTTTAGCTTTAATAAGTCCAAAATAATGTCTGAGATCACTAAAATTCTCATATATGACCACTGGGTGCCCTATGGGGTATGTCTTGGTCTTGTTCACATAGAGACACAAACTGGTAAAATCATAATAATGGATTTTCTAATCAAGTTCCGCATGGTAATATGAACACTGTGCATTTCTGTGTCCCCCATAAAGTGATTCACTGGGGTCCATCGGCTCTGGAAAGTGGTTTGCTTTCAAAAAAGCATGCACCTGTGGATTGTCTCACACACCAACTGCTTCCATTCATGCTCCCACATAACCCTAACATGCATACCTTTTTCATGTCTGAGATAGTTTAATTTTTTGTTGGTTGGGTATTATAAATGTCTGTAAGTTGTGTTAAGCACTGCGTTCAACAGGTCTTTAAAGTAAAACACCTTGCAGCCATGATAAAAACAATCTAAAAACTCAAAGACTGTGAGGACACTGTCTATTACAGAATAACCATTAAGAAAATAAGGGCCTACCTGTACTTCCCCACCATTTATTGCATGCTGTATGGAAAAGTTTTCATGTTTACTGATGTACATCAACCACTGTATGGCTGGTGTGGAATAACACTTACACTGGCGGTGATAGTTGTCAGTGGGTATAATCCCTATGGTGTCTGACTATAAAAATTTAAACTGAAACATGGCCATACAAACAGATGCTATAGTAATATACTGAAAGGGGTCAATTTGGCCCTTTTCCTTTGCATCATCTTGAAACATCTGCTCAACATCATTTTGAAACATTTCACAGGCCTGCTTTAGAATCTCCACATCTGATTTACAGTAATGATGTAATTCCTTTTTAAAGTCAAATACATCATCTTTATGCATTTCATACCACTCCAAAAACTTTTTTTTCCATCAGTCATCATGTAGTCTACACCATAATCTTTGTGTTGTGGCATAGGACCTACATAATTATGATTTTCTGGTTTGTTAAAAAATAGTGGAATGTAACCTTTTACTCCCTCAAAACCCATAGCACGTGGCATTGCTGAAAGCCTCATTGGAAGGAAATTTAAGCTGTCTATAAATCAGATATTTAGCCATTTTATAGTTATGGACATCAGTTTACTTCCCTGAGTCAATAACTCCACTTCCATTTTTCTTTTACAAGCTGGTTTAAAATGAAGTGGCTATCATACCCCTTTGAACTGTGAGCTATGAAAGTGTACCCCTGAAACCCTTTTTGGATAAACTTTTTACAAATTGGGCAACACAGTCAGTGCTTTCAAACTTCCACTTTCAACCTCTTTCAAGGGCATAGATATAATTTGGAATATGTCTAGAGTCACCTGGGCTGACATCTTGCATGCATTCAAAATCATAATATATATAACTAGCTGAACAAGGTGATGACTTTAAGGGCTGAATGTAGCATAAGTGAGTTTCAAAAGGGTGTACAGCTGTAAGACAATTATGGCACTTTGGCTTAAAACAAATATGGTTCTCAGCATGAGGTTTTCCACATGATGCGCACAATTTAGATAAATGACAATCGGGCTATGCCAGTTTATGCCATCCATAGCAGGCTGTGAAACTACAGTATTTATGACAGTCAGGGCACTGTACCACCTCACTTAGTATTTTACACAACCAAATGATCTGCATGCATAGCACATGATAGAGCATGTGTGTGAACCTCTGTGTGCGAAAAGGGTGTTACAATGCTCACATACATTTCTGGCCCAAAAAAAGCCTTTGAGATTTTTAATACCATAGTAATGGTTTTCATGTAAAAGAATAAATACAGATTTTGCCCATTTATTAGGAGATGAAAGAACTCTCAGTCATGCATTAGCTTTGTTCATGAAAAAAAACAAATATGGTCACATCTAGCTCTGCCTCAGATAGATGTATATGGCTCAAATCTACCATTATTTGTTCTGACAGCCCTACCCTTCTCTGTAAATCTCTAGCTTTTGCTAATATCTGTTGGTCAACCAGATGAGGGTATAGCAAAGCCACTACACTCCTGGAAAAGCATAATGCATTATTTTGATTTACCAAATTAACTAGATGCCTTGTTTTCTGTTTGACAATATGGCTAGATAAAACACTTCTAACATCTCTGGAAACTCCCTCACGCACATTTCTCACAACAGTGACTACCAACATTAATGACTCATTAGCACATAACTCCATTTTGCTGTTTAATAAATTTGCAATATGCTCTAAAAGTTCATAAGCATTTAACTCTTGGGCATTTCTACAGAATGAAAACAAGGTCATTTAAGCTATCACAATCCAAGTGTGCTGTACAAGATCATTACTACCTAAAGTAGGCCTTATTCTGTCCAACAAATGCAGCACAGCTGTATGGATGGAAGAATAGTATTGATCTATGGATGTTATACTGTTTAGATTGGCAAAGTGAAACTGTTGGCGATACTTAACACCATTGAAATTATTTCTGGGTACTTCATATTCATTTATTAATTCTAAATAGACAGGTTCCACTAGACCCTCTTCCATTAACTGCTGACCCCCCTGACTACAAATTCCTTCTTCATGGCTTGGTGTGGCACCAACCTCTATCTGTATATCTTCAAGGGTGCTGTTTTGTGCAGGACTCATAAAATATTCACTGTCTGTCAAATCTGTGTGTACGTGAGAATTATCAGATTGCCCCCACCCACATTGTTCACACATACATTGTTCACTTGGGAGCTTAAGCAGCAGCCAGGTAGGAAAGAGGGCTGGAGTTATATTCTGTTTTAACAGAAATATTTGAATAGTTTGTAAGTGAAATTAGTTTTATGTGTTAAAAATTATTACCTTGAATTAGAACTGTTACATTGTAACTTTGGTGGCTTGGGGATAGTTGTTTGGCAGGGATACTTAGAGGGAAATTTAAATGTGTTGTTTGCCTGGTGTTTGGGGATGGGACATTAGCTGCAATTACCTTGTCTCTAAACAGGAATTAACTTGCTTTCATTGTTCACTTGGGAGCTTAAGCAGCAGCCAGGTAGGAAAGAGGGCTGGAGTTATATTCTGTTTTAACTGAAATATTTGAATAGTTTGTAAGTGAAATTAGTTTTATGTGTTAAAAATTATTACCTTGAATTAGAACTGTTACATTGTA
Organism: Neoceratodus forsteri; assembly: GCA_016271365.2. Lineage (NCBI taxonomy): Eukaryota > Metazoa > Chordata > Ceratodontiformes > Ceratodontidae > Neoceratodus > Neoceratodus forsteri. Next base: position 877,047,769 of record CM057449.1, read on the forward strand.
ACTTTGGTGGCTTAGGGGATAGTTGTTTGGCAGGGATACTTAGAGGAAATTTAAATGTGTTGTTTGACTGGTGTTTGGTAAGAGCCTCCCACCCACCCCTGTTTTGTATGCCTTCTTAAATACTGAAAAGCTACTGGGGTTGGGATTGAAGGGCTGAGTATTTCTGTTTGGGACTGAAATTTGAAGCAACAGGAGCTGGTGGGCCTGTGACATCGTATGGTACCTGATGTCTGCTCACATACACTGTTAGTGGGACCAAAACACACTGGACTGTATGTGTTTGTGAGACTTGGGAACATTATTGGCGGGGTTGAAATTGGGTTTGTAAATAACTACAGTCAGTATAGAGAGAACTGTACTCAGGGAAAGGGACTGAGAAAAGGGGTGTGCTATTATAAACAGAGGGGAAAATCAGGGTGGCCATATTCCACCATGGCAGGCATCTTTGGAAGGGTTGTAGGCTGCACAGGCTGTGGGATGGCAATAATTCTAAATTGGGCCTGAGAGAGGAGGCTGCCCACTCTGTAGACAGCTATCTTGTATCAGGAGTGAGGTATATTGGTTAAGGAGTAAGCTGTGGGAGCTGGGGGTGTCAAGGATAAGGGTGTGGATATGGGCAGCAGAAGGGTGGGGCTGAGGGAGGCTGGGCAACACTCTGAAATTACAGGACGTTATGTTACAGCAAGCAGGAGGGGGGATATTAGGGACAGAGGACCCTTAGATAGGGAAGTTGATGCTAAGGGGAAAGCGTACGGGGTGAACATTCTGAATACAAAGAGACTGGAGGGGGAAGAGTCAGGAGGGGCTGTTGTGCGGAAGCCTAAAACAGAAGACTGTGGGAAGGGAGCTCCTGAGGTGAACAGTGCAAGAGAGGAAGAAGAGGGTCAGTTTAGAGATGCAGTCAGGGGAAACTCGGGTTACTTGATGGATGCTGATATAGAGTGTCACAATAAATTTGAGCTACTAAGCAACCTAGAGGGGGAGGAAGGGGTTGGTGGAAATGAGGAAACTTATACAGAGGCCGGGGGGAGGGAGTCGGATACCCATAGGGCATCACAGACCAGCTATGGAAAGGATAGACATAGTCCCAGAGGGAGAAGGGGAAACATATATGTTAAGCAAATGGGGGAGATGCAACATATTCCAGACATGAGGAGGAGAGCATGATTGGAGAGAAACTGGGAGACAAGGAGGTGGGAAGAGCCCCCTTCAGCTGGGAGGTGGGGTACCAAGAATGGGGCCCTAGCTAAAGGGGACCCACAGAAACCTCTGGAAGCAGGGGTACTATTACAAGGGGAGGATGGTGGTGTGGGGAAGGAAACCATCAGGGCCAGGATAAATGGTTCAGATAAGAGAGGGTTAAAGGGACACCTATTCAGAGGGGTTTGAGTTAAGTGGGCAAAATAGCAAGGGAGGCAGAAAGGGGAGGGTGACAAGGGGGTCTCTAATAAGGCAGGAAGACTCCCATGAAATTGAGATCATGAATAAAGGGGAGGGGCTGAGAGGGCATAGTGGAGGTAACCATAAGGATGATGGCGGTGTTAAGGTTCTGTTACTTGGAGACTCGATGATTAGGGGTATCCATTGGGAGGGACAGGGGGGTGGATGCCATAGCCAGGTGAAGGTAGTGAGTATCTCTGGGCTGACAGTGCACAGAGCAAAGTTCATGGTGTATGAAATGGTTAGGGATTGTGGAGGAAAACCGGATTTCCTGGTGCATTTGGGAACTAATGATCTAGAGGAAAATAGCATTTTGGAAATCCAAGCAAGGTTCCAAGAACTTGCCAGAGTCTGTCGGGATAATGGATGCAACGTTTCCTTTTCGGAGATATTGCCAGTACCAAAGGCCTCAGTGGAGAAAAAAAAGAAGCTTACAGAGGTTAATGACTGGCTCAGGAAGTGGGGTGAAGAGAATGGGTTGGGGGTGTTAGGGAACTGGAATGGAGTTTTGGAGGATAAGGGACTATATGCCAAGGACAGGTTTCATCTTGCCCCATTAGGGAAGGAAGTCCTTAAACAGGGGATGGCTGACTACATACAAGAAAGGTGGGGTTTAAACTTGTGAGGGGGGAAGGGATGAGGGAGGGGCTGACCAGAAGCCTCTCCTCCAGATGAGGGAGTAACCGTCAAGCCCAAGAGGAGGGGAAACAGACTGGAGGTGGAGGTTTCAGGAGGAGCAGGGGGAGGATGGAAGTATAAGGAATCTGGGTGGGTTCAACAAAGAGGATCAGGGATAAGGGGTCGGGGTTGGTGTTAGTAAATGCCAGGAGCTTGGGAGACAAGTTGCCGGAGTTCCAGGCCATGCTGTTCAAGGGAGGGTGGATGTGGCAGTGGTCACGGAGACGTGGGCCAACAAAAACCACGACTGGGACCTAAATGTACAGGGGTACACTATGTTTAGGAAGGATAGAAAGGAGGTCAGAGGGGGTGGAGTGGCTATGTTCATTAGAGATGATATAGAAATTGCTATGGTAGAAGAGGCAGAGGGAAATGTGGAGGCCTTATGGGTCTGCCACGATCCCCAGCAGGAGATAAGGTCAAGCTGGGAGTAGCATATAGGCCCCCGGATGAGTGATGTTCTAGAGGATGGTTTGCTGGACAACATCATTGCCCAGTGTGGTCCAAAAGGGGAAGGAGTGGTGTTGATGGGGACCTTAATATGCCAGGTACAAACTGGGGAACCATGTCCTCTAAGGTGGCCAGGGACAGAGGCTGCTGGATGGCTTCAGGATGTGTTCTTAACACAGCATGTGATGGAGCCCACAAGGGAGGGGCATGTCCTGGATGTGGTTCTGGCAGATGGGGATATAGTAGGGACATAGCTGTACAGGACCCCTGACTGGGAGTGACCACAATACTGTCTGGTTTCAAATAAGCATGGGGGGAGTGGGGGTGAGATCTAGGACACTGGCAGTGGACTTCAGGGGGGCAGACTTTATGGGCATGGGAAATATTCTCAAGGATCACTTGAAGGGGATTACCTCAATGACAAGTGTGGAAAGGAGATGGGAGGTCATAAAACGGGGACTTCATGAGGCAGTCAGGATCTGCGTTAAGTTGAAATGTAAGGGAGCAAGGTCACATAAACCATGCTGGTGGTCCAGTGAGGTACAGGTAGCAGTCAGAGAAAAGAAGGCGGCCTACAAAAAATATTAAACAACAAGAGGGGATAGGGATAAGGAAATGTACCAGCTTGCATCTAGAAAAGTCACCCGTCTGGTGAGGGAAGCAAAGTCCAGTAAAGAGCAGCGGCTGGCACAGGGATACATGGAGGAGAAAGGGTTCTTCTGGTACATGGGGGGCGGAGAAAAACTAAGGCCATCTCAGCAGATTGAGATCAGAAGGAGGGTGGGTGGAAGAAGCGAGGGACCAGGCAGAGGTATTTACTTGAGTACTTTGCCTCTGTGTTCACTAGGAGGGGATGGGATATCTACAAAACAAGGCATGAAGGGGATAGAGCGGCAGGGAGTGGGATCAGGGGAGCAACAGAAATGGAGCAAGAGGGAGGAAGGTACCCAGGGGTCACATCTGGATAAGGATAAAAAGACCAGTAAGGGGAGGGATGGATGATGCTATCTCCACCAAAAGGGTGTAGTTAGCCCTCAAGGCCCTAAAGAAAAACAAATCTCCTGGGCGGATGGCATTCATCGAGAGTACTATGAATTGGCGGACATACTGGCTGCACCCTGGTGGAGCTTTTCAGCAGGTCACTTGAGACAGGGAGGGTACCTAGGGATTGGCGAGAGGCACATGTGGTACCAATCCATAAAGGGGGTCGAGGAAGTACAAGGTAATTATAGACCCATCAGTTTGACCTCGGTGGTGGGAAAATTAATGGAGTATACTAAAGGAGCGATTGGGGTGTACTTGGGAGGTGGGAGGTCTGGATAGTCAGCAACATGGGTTTGTGCCCGGTAGATCATGTCAAACCAACCTTGTGGAGTTCTATGAATGGGTAACATCAGAACTGGACAGGGTAAGCCTGTGGATGTATTATTCTTGGACTTCAGCAAGGCGTTGACTCTGTCCCCCACAATGGTCTGGTGGAGAAACTGATGGGGTTAGGAGTAGGCCCTTTGATGGTCAGATGGATTGAAAACTGGCTAGCTGGACGCACTCAGAGAGTAGTGGTCTGTGGGGAGCTCTCGAACCCTAGAGAGGTTGGTAGTGGGGTACCACAGGGCTCGGTCCTGGGTCCGATCCTGTTTAATGCATACATATCGGACATCAGGGAGGGTATAGGGTGTGAAATGAGTCTCTTCGCGGATGACTCCAAGATGGGAGCAGTAGTTGAGGGAGAAGAGGGGAGGGTGGCCCTGCAAGGGGACCTGGACACCCTGGAAAGCTGGGCTCACACATGGAAATTAAATTTCAATATCACCAAGTGCAAGGTGTTGCATCTTGGTCGGGGAAACCCTAAACACAGGTACACCCTGGGAAGGGAGGCACTGGAGGCCTCAATAGGGGAAAAAGACCTAGGGGTCATGGTGGATACATGTATGAATAACTCTGAGCAGTGCAGGAGAGCAGCTAGCAAGGCAAACAGGATGTTGGGATGCATCGTAAGGGGATCACCTCTAGGAGCAGGAAGTGATTCTGCCGCTGTACAATGGACTGGTTAGACCACACCTTGAGTACTGTGTACAGTACTGGAGACCACATTTGAAGAGGGACATACAGCTCCTGGAGAGGGTACAGAGGAGGGCAACAAAGATGATACGAGGGCTAGGAGTTTGACTTATGAGGACAGACTTGAGGAGCTCTGCCTGTTTTCATTGGAGGAGAGGAGAGACAGGGGACATGATTGAGGTCTTCAAGTACCTCAAGGGAATAAATAGGAGTAAACATGGAGGGATCTTTAGACTAAAGCAGGGAGGTATCACCAGAGGGCATGGTTTGAAGTTGGAAGGTGGAAGGGTGAGGGGGAAAAGAGGAGGCGGTTTTCACTGAGAGGTGGTGGACCCTTGGAATGCACTGCCTGGTGAGCTGGTTCAGAGATCCACAGTGGAGGGCTTCAAGAGAGGGTGGGACAGACACAGAAAGTGGATGTATCAGATGATGGCCTGTCCCGGGGGGTGGGGATGGATGATAGGGGTTTCTAGAGAACAAGGGATGGGAGGGTCTCGGCACCCAACTAAGGATCTAGGTTCGAGCAGACTCGATAGACCGTAAGACCTAATCTGCTGGCAAATAGTAGGTTAGTATGTTAGTATACAACACTCAGTTTCACACTTGCTATTTTGACACTCAGGAGATTTTTGAAATAGGGAACTTGCACAACAATCACACACACAGCATGGTGTGGCAGACCCAGATACCATATTGTCACAGATTCACCCCTTTTCCCAAAAAAGAAAGACCACCAATCTGTTGTTGTGCTCAGATTGGTAATCAGTTTATTATGAACCATATTTTCTTTTGTTACATTCCCATAATCATCTTGAGCTATTGTCTTATTACACTTCTTTTATTCTATTGCATTACATATCAATATTAGTTCACTTCTCTTCTTCTTCCGCTTCTTCTTGCCTCCCCAGATGAAAACCTGGGAGCCTTCTTCTCTCTTCTTATAGGTAATGGTGATAACCGAGACCGCTTTCTTCTCTTTCTGTTCCTCTCCTTCTCCTTCTTTTCCTTTTTCATCCCCCCTCTCCCTTCCCCCTTCCTTTTTCCCATAGCCTGTCTCCAGCTTGCATTGGATGACTAGCCATCCCCCCTTTACTGTCCCTTCTCCCTCCCCCCAGGATCTATCTGTTTGTCTGTCTCCTCCAGGCCTCAATTAAACCCATCATCTCTTTGTTAAACATGTCTATTGCCAGGTCTGATAAGTGGACTCTATTGGATCTGTTAAATTCGTCTACCCATTCTTCCACTCGCCTCATTATTACGTGTCCTCCCATGCTTTTTACCAAAGTTCCCACTCTCCTGTTCATCTTTCTTCTGGCTCTATCTACTGCTGCATGTCTGTGTGCATGTCTACATACTCTCCATGGTATCATGTCAGACCACACCGAGGTCATCTCTGGCCACCATTGTTTTACCTTTTCCAAATCCCTCTTTATCTTTAAGTATGTGTATACCCATGGTTTTTCCCCTATATCGTTCCCTCCCAGGTGTATGATAATCAGATCCAGTGTAGATCTCTACTCCTTCATCTCCAGTAACATCGTAAGTAATTGTGCCCACTTCATCCCTCAAATGCCACGCCATATCAGCCTACATTGTCTGACATCTTGGTAGAGTTGCTTTCCCTGTGCCTTCTTTTCTGCGCTCCTTTCTGCCCAGTAAATGTATTAATGCCTGCAGATCCACACCTCCGTTATCTTCCCTCTACCTATTGGATTAAACAAGACACTTTTAATATCATAAACTCCATGACTTTTGCCCCCCTTTAGTCTTTACCTGAAAAATAAAATATAGATGCCATGTTAAACCTTAAGCTTGGAAAGCATGAATATATCTTTTATAACTGGCAGACCGCCAGTGCCCCATTTTCAACATATTGTTCACTGATTTTCCTTCAGCCACCCATTTGGATGCATCTCCTATATGGAAAGAATGTGAGGAATAGCAAGCTGGATTTTTGTCCAAAAACTCCATGCCTTTTTTTAGTGTGGCTGTGACCTGGTAACTAGTCACCTTCTTCCTGTCCTCATGTACAAATAACCTCCCTTATTTTTTGCATCTCTCTGCGGCATAAGCCCAGAGGCTTCACTGGACACAAGGTCCCTTCAGGATGGGGTTTTATGGTTATGACACAACCTTTTCCCATCTGATCTGTTTTTGATCTTTTGATTACCAGTTGTATTTTTTCCCATCCCCAACTTATATCTCCCCATTTCAGCCCGCCTTATCATCCTTAGCACCATGCACCACAGCCTCATTAACTCTCAATGCCCCCAAGAACATTACTACATACATTGTAAAGAATAGCTGCACTTCATCCTTGGACCTACAAACCTCAGCGAGTACTCCCCTCAATCTGGATAGCCAATGCTCAGCTATCGGGCACCTACTGTCCTTCTCTCTCCGTTTTAACCTGCACCAACCTTGCAGCATCCTCTGTATCAACATTGATTCTGTGTGGATCCTGCCATTTCTTCAGGCTACATACTACACTGATCCTAGCTGAGTATACTCCCATCGTGTTGTATGCTAAACCCTTCTCCATTGATTTACCATAAACTTCCTTAGCTGTTCTTCTCAAAGGGCCCCACTTACCTCCATATGGTGTGCCATCCTAAAAGCCTGCAACACCCACCATGCCCCTTCATAAGCCCTCAAGGTCCGTGGCGCCCATAAGTTCTGAAACGGCATCTCGGCTCCCTCTTGCCAATATATCAGATGCTCATTGGGATGGGCATTTTCATCTCCTCTGCTGTTGGTTCCAGCACCTGGAAATGGCCCAGTTGCAGATGGGAAAGGCTGTCAGCTAGGATATTCCTCACACCGTCTATGTGCTTGGCCCTAAATGACATATTCAACTGCAGCCCTCTCAAAACTAACTGCCTCAAAACCCACATTATGGGTTCTGACCTGGCCCCTTTGTTATTCAGGACATCCACCACTGCTTTATTGTCACACCAGAAAGTCACCTTCTGATTTCGCAACTCCTTCCCCCACACCAAGGTGCAAGTCCAAATTGGCATAATTTCTAACAATGCGATATCCTTTACCTTATCATCACTTATCCATTCCTCTGGCCAGGGTTCTGCAAACCATTTTCCTCTCAAGTACCCTCCCATCCCTTCCCCCCTGCTGCATCCGTATACAGTTCCAGATTAGTGTTGTAGACCCAGTCCTCTTGCCAAAATGATATGCCATTGTAGTTGCTTAAAAATTCCTCCCATACCCTGAAGCTGTCTTTTACCCCTTGGTTTATGTCCACCCAATGGTGTGGCCTTGTCACCCCTGCAGATGCCCTCACCAGTCACCTTGTGTATGGCCTCCCTGGTTTAATTACCCTGCAGGTGAAATTCAAGTGGCCCAACACTTACTGCACCTGCCTCAATTGAACTCGCCTCTTACTCATGTGTTGCTGAACCAATTCTCTTAATCTCAGCACTTTTTTCTCAGGTAACCGAAATACCTCTCCCAGCACATCTATCTCAATCCCCAGGAACTCCAACACCCTGCTAGGTCCCTCAGTTTTATCTGGCACCAGGAGCATGCCGAGCTCCCCACATAATAGTTGAAAGCTCGCTAGCATATTCTCAACCTCCCTGCATCCACTGCCTATAAGTAGGAAGTCATCCAAATTATGTATCATCATCTTATACCCAGTTTTCTTTTGAAAGATCCATTGCAGGCAGGTGCAAACATAGCACAAGTTATGAAACAACCCATGGGCATTGCCTTATCAAAACAGTATTGTTCTTCCACCTTAAACCCCAAAATGTCCCAGTCCTCTCTTCTAACAGGCAGCAAACGGAAAGCTGATTCAATATCTGTCTTCGCTAATCAAGTATTATGATCTGCACTGATCTTCCAGCATGGCGTAGGTCACCCTGCTGTGTTCTTCACCTATAAAATCATTCACAGAATCTCCCTCTGGAAAAGACATGTAGTCTATCACTCTGTATTCCCCATCTTGTTTTTCAGGAACCAAACCCAGAGGGGAAGTCCTCAATCTGTCTATTGGGGGAAACAGATATAGACCTTCCACCCTCCCTGCCGCCTTCTCCTTCTCAATCTTCTATCTCAAAATGTCTTCCTTTCCCCTGACTTACCCCAAGTTTTTTGCTTCCCTTGCTTGCCTTGGCATGTTACACTGTAGGGAAAAACTAAATTTAAAACCTTCCTGTAACATTTTTGCCACCTTTTTGTCCTGGTACACTGCAAGCCACCTCTCCCTGGCTCCAGTCTTGATAGGAGTCTTGGTGGCCTGAAATTGCTCCCTGCCCCATCCCCTTCATCCCCTGCCTGGCCCCCCTCCCCTCCTTGTTACTCGACTATTCCCCTCAATATGACTGGGCTCCTCTGTTCCCCTGGCCTCTGCTCCTTTTTCTTCTGCTCCAGGCCTGACGCCTATAACCCTGCCCCTCCCAAAAGGGCTGATGGCTTGTCCCGTGCCCTCCCCCTGCTTGTGTCCCCTGGGTCCATGAGGTTCTACATCTCAATACTGGATGGGTACCCCCACATTTTGAGCATGTGTGCCTAAACCGACACTGTGGCAAGGAGCAGAATGCCCTGCTATATCCCCAACAGCATTTTTGCAACAATTCCCCTTTTCTACTCATATCTCCTTCCAGGGTGGATTGGTCGGTAACATAATCCATCCATAAATCTAGCTGCTTTGTGTCCCATCCTACATCCCCATATGTGGCCATTCTCTAGCGAAATAATTCATTGTAGTATATCCACCCCACCACCCCCTTTTGCTTTCACCCACCGTATGATCAATGAGTATATGATCAGTGGGATCCCCAATTCTGGTTTCTTCTCCATCACTATGGCAGAATATATGGTGAAACTGACAAAGCATCCATCCCAGGTTTTTCCTTTTGTAAATTTATCTTCTTCTTTCTTACCCAATAAAACTACAGCGGCTGCCATCTCACTCTTCATTATACTCTTGGTCTCCTTATACTTGGCTGCCACCACCCTACTCACCAGGGCAAATATGTCCACATACTCCCCTTTCCATATCTTTTCCTTTGTAGCCAAAAGGCACATGCTCTCCTATCCTCATCCCAGGCGTACCAATTTCCCATGTACTCCTTCCCAGACTATCCATGTCCTTCTTCTCTTCCCCCCTGGCTTCTTTGTCTGTTCTAATCTCTGCCAATGCTGACTCCATCTGTCCTAACCCCCTACCCCTAGCGCTGCACTTATTTGACCTGTATATTCTTTAATACTTTCATCTATGGAACCTGATACTCTACCTGCTGGCCTAATTCCCTGAGTCCTGTTTTCTGTGATCTGCATCAGTCCTGGTTCCTGTGACTGTACTGTTATCTGTTGCACTAGGGTGATGGGGCAACTGTGACTTGAGGCTCCAACCTGGGTACCTCCGGGGGCACCACAGATGGTTCGGGGTACTAGTGGCTCAGGGGCCCCAGGGGCATGGATCCTGGGCTGACTACTCAGGGAGGTGCCACCACCATGGGCCTTCTTGGATTAACTGTCCTCCCTGTCAGCCTTTTTCCTCTGCCCCCTTTTCTGTTCTCCACTTTCCGCTTCTCCCCAGACCATCCAGGCTCATCCCCTTCCATTAGCTGCTACATCATGTTGGCCTTCTCTGCCAATGCTACAATCATCTTGTATGCATCTTCCTTCGATGGCTTGCTCTTCTTTGGTGCCATCATCTCTCCTTGTTGTGCTTGAAGAAATGCTGTAAAACAACTAAAAGAAATTGTTGCTCATTATCCCAATGTTAAACAACCCCCTTTTAACCGCTGGTTGATGAACTTTCTCTGCTTTTTTTTTATATATACGCAGACAGCTGGTGAAACTGAGCCTCAGACCTCTCCTCTCAGTGCTGGGCCTAGGTCCCTCCAGGCACCCCCTCCCTTCACTGCCATGATCTCTGATAGGGTCCTGCCATATTTAACTGCCTGACTTCCAGCTAGGGTCTCCCTTGCCAGCTTAAACACTCTCTCTTTTTTTTAAATATTTATATTATATCTTTCAGACATTGTGGCTATTCCCCTTCATTCCCTTAAACTGGCTTGTCTGGGCTCTCCACCCCACCCCCCCACACGGTGTGATATCACACACCATGGCTGCCACTGCATGGCTTCCCCGCAGATCTTGTTCCATTGATGGAGTTGCAATTCCTATCTCTTCCTCCACCTCCAGCACAGTTCCCCATTAAAGAACCTATCTTTATTGGTCATCGCCTGCCCCAGTTGCTTGTTAGTCCCCTTCATGAAGAGGCTTGACTTAATGCCAAGAACAAAGAAACCACCAGCTGTCTGGTTTCTTATAGGGCCTAGCCCTACTGTGGCTTTATCCAGACTGTTCGATTGACAAAAAACTCTATTGCTTGCTCCCACATCCTTCCCCCCTTGTAGCCTCCATTCATGATGACGCCTTCATCTAGGCTTCCACACTAATGCTTTTTTTCTCAAAAAAGAAGAATGCAAACATCCCCGTCACTCACCCCCCCGTTGTGACATCAGACGCCACTAGTGCACAAGCGGCGTGGCTTCCCCTGCCTCCTCAAGGCCTTGTTCAGCTGGCATTAGTCCTATCTCCCTCTCCCTCTCCCTATGCTGCCTTGTTTCTTGATCCTTAGTACACAAAAAAGACGCTTACCCAGATTCTTACTGCTGGAGCCCTGAACACCATCTTCTGCTGTTGCCTTGCATGCTTCCCCTTGTTCCCCTGTTTGAACAGAAAAACTTTCTTTCCTGCAAGCAACAGCTACTCACTAGGTGCTTTCCCCAATTCTTGCTGAAAACCATCACGTCTTCAACCAGTAAAGGCTGTTGTCATTAAACACTTCTTTGTGTGCCATTGCACTGATGCTAAGCCCCTCACCTGCACTAAATGCCTTAACCAACACTGCATATCTGGCCTAAACTACAGGATGCCCTTCCCCAAGTACCTAATTGTGACAAATTGCAAGGCCTTAAAGGCTCCCTGCTTTCCAGTACCCTTCATTTTCTAACACAACAAGACACCACAATACAAACACAATTGTCCAACACAAATTATGAAGCTTCTTGAAAAAGATCTCACAGCCCAAAAGCACAGTAAATGGCCACATTTACTGCAAATCAAACTAAACAAGCATTTGTCAATGCCGAATGTTGCTTGCTTGTATGTGCTGTTTAGGTATTTGGAAGTGACAGTGTCATGCCTTCCTCCCAAGACATCCACTGTGTCTTTCTGCTCAGTATTCATAGAAGAGTGGGAGGGGCAAGGGCCACAGCAGTACAGCAGATGCCAAGGGGGTGAAGAGGTGGACAAAAGAGTCTTGCAGGAGCTCACTAAATTGAAGGTAGAGAAAGCGATGGAACCAGATGGCATACGCCCAAGGATATTAACAGAACTGCGAAAGGAGATAGTAGCACCTCTGGCAGCCATGTTCACTGAGTTATTCAACATGAGTGAATTGGAGGAGGGTACATGTGGTCCCTCTACACAAGTCTGACAGCAGGGAGGAGGCAGGGAACAATAGGCCATTCAGCCTCACCTCAGTAGTGGGGAAGATCATGGAGACAATGCTTAAAGAAAGGATAGTGGGGCATCTAGATGCCATAGGAACCCCAGGACCATAGACAACATGGATTCACAGTGGGGACATCATGTCAAATAAATCTGGTTGATTTATTTGACTGGGTGACAAAGGAAGTGAATCAGGGTGGGGCAGCGGACAACGCTTACCTTGATTTCAGCAAAGCCTTTGACACCATCCCATATAGGAGGCTGATAATCTAGCTGGGTAGGCTGGACATGGGGGAAAGGGTGGTAAACTGGGTTAGAAACTGGCTAACAGACAGGAGGCAGAGAGTGGTGGTAAGCGGTATGCAGTCTAGGGAGGGGCGACCAGTGGGGTGCTGCAGGGGATCGGTCCTGGGGCCAGTTCTGTTCAATGTCTTCATTAGTAATATTGCTATACATCTGAAGGAATTTTTCACCAAATTTTCAACATGGCCATTTTAAGACCTCTGCTCATGAACAGTGTCACTGTGATTTTCTTAATTTGTCCTGTACATTGATTTCGCACACCGACTGCGCCATTGTGCGCTACATGGGCGGAAACACATTTTGGGTGAGATGTGAAAAATGACAGCTGTACTACTCATAAGAAGGTGTGGTAAAATGGCAATGTTGAAAATCTAGACTGAAAATATTGAAAATTCGCGAACTTACGAGCATGCGTAGGAACTGTACAACGCACGCTTGTAAAACAGTCATTTTTTGGAATTTTTTCACCAAATTTTCAACATGGTAATTTTAAGACCTTTGCTCATGAACACTGTCACTGTGATTTTCTTAATTTATCCCGTACATTGATTTTGCAGACCAACTGCATCATTGTGCACTACATGGGTGGAAACACATTTTGGGCGAGATGTGAAAAATGACAGCTGTACTATTTATAAGAAGGTGTGGCAAAATGGCAATGTTGGAAATCTGGAGTGAAAATATTGAAAGTTTGCGAACTTACGAGTGTGCATAGGAACTGTACAATGCATGCTCGTAAAACAGTCATTTTTTGAAATTTTTTCACCAAATTTTCAACATAGCCATTTTAACACCTGAGCTCATGAACAGTGTCGCTGTGATTTTCTTAATTTGTTCCGTACATTGATCTCGCACACCGACTGCACCTTTGTGTGCTACATGGGCAGAAACACGTTTTGGGTGAGATGTGAAAAATGGCAGCTGTACTACTCATAAGAAGGTGTGATAAAATGGCAATGTTGGAAATCTGGAGTGAAAATATTGAAAATTCGCGACCTTACGAGCATGCGTAGGAACTGCACAACACACGCTCATAAAACAGTCATTTTTTTGGAATTTTGGCACCAAATTTTCAACATGGGGTTTTTGGGACCCCTTCTCATGAATGATGTCACTGTCATGGTGGTATTCAGGCCCGAAGGGTGATTTCACAGTCACTGCACAGTCACTGCATTGAAATCACCGCTTCAGCTAGGCACAATGCCATGACAGTGACTTCATCGAGAGAGAGTCTAAAACTTCATGTTGAAATCTGAGTAAAAATTACCCAAATCCTGAGATATGCAACAAAGTTGAAACCCCTATCTAGCCCATTATACAGCTTACCGGCATTTCCTCAGTTCACGGTCGGCTTTGAAGAGTGCAGACATGTTCCCGGTCCACGAGATCGTCGTGCCAGAGTCGGAGTGAAGTGTGGGGTGAGGGGTGTGGGGAGGCTGGGTGGGCAGTGGGTGGAGTGCGGGTTGTGGGAGGGTTGGGAGACACGCCCGGCGGACCGTTTTGTTTACAGGTTTTAAAAAACAAAAATGACATCGTGGGACATTTGCCAAGCTGGGGTGGGCTCCCAGTGTGGCACAAGGACGGGGGGGCATTCAGCCGATGGGGGATTGGGCACCCCTGTCGGCCGAAGGACTGATTGCCACACTGGGGTGGGCTCCCAGCGTGGCACCTACTACTGGAGGGGGAGACACAGCTCAGCTGATGGGGATTGGGTACCCCGTTGGCTACACAGTATGTGCAGGGGCACGCATGCCTGCATATGGGGGGGAGCTACGCTTCTTATCGCTGCTCACTGAAGCATAGCTCCCCCTTTCAACTGTATGCCACTGCATTTTGGAGCGTGTCATAAACAGCTCCAAAATGCATTGGCTTACAGGGGCTGCACCTGCCAGCTCACTGACTGAATTGGAGGAGGAGGTGACACACCTCCAAAATCTCCTATGATGGCACTATGTTTCTTGCACATGTGTGCAAGCAACATAAAAAGGCCTCGAAGGCACATTATATCGAAACCCTTTTTTTTTTGCTTTTCTTACCTTGCACAAAATTCCTTACTTCACAAACCTTTTCTCCATTTTATTCTGGTTCCTTTCTTTTTACCAGAATCTGTTGATAGTCAATCTGATGTGCTGGCTCTGTTGATCTAAATCTAACAAATTTTTTAACCAGCAAAAAGAGGCAGATTACCTCTGTGCTGCCCATCATATAACCTATAGATTTTCCCCTCCCACTCCCTTAGTTCTCCTATGGTTCACCTGTTCCTCTTTGGGCCCCTTCCCTTCCTGCCTTGTTGCTCCACCCCTCATTCCCCTTCTCCTTCTGATCACTACCACTTTGTCCTTAGGGAAGGAGTTCACCAGGACAACTTGGTCTGCCCCTGAAAAGGGCAAACTCCATTGTTCTGTGGTGGTGCCCTGTGTTTTTGCAGGGATGCCTGATGATGCTGCATTTTTTTATGGGTAGACAATATTTTTTTAGCCTTTCTAATTCTACACATAATATACTGATTCACTTTATTATGCCTAGTGTTTCTAATGACCTGCCCACATTGTATAATTTTATCAATCATTTTGTTACAGTTATTTTGTATAGTAGAAATGTTTGCACCACTACAGGCTAAGTTTTTAATTAGTTTTCTAGTGCTCACCATTTCTGGTATTTAAAAAACTGCCAAAATGTATATTTATAGTTAAAAATGTTGTATTATGATGGTTTTGTTTTTGTGAAGCTGACCCCGTGTATGTGTTATTAAAAATTTCAAATGTTAGTCTGCAATCAGGGGGCAGCATCACATATGAAGAAATCACCACAGGTATGCAAAAAGGACTGTATGTATATGCAAGGGTGCCACCAGTTGAGTTTTGTTCATGTGGTGACACTTTTTGGGGTGTCAAAGTTGCAGGCATAATTACAGGGTCAGCTTTACTCACATACACAGCATGTGATTTAATGTGTGACAGCTCTCCAGATATACTATCAAGGGCACTGGTCAATGCTACAGGTGTTTGTGTTTGCTTATTGTTATGTTTGCAGCAAGGCTCACCCACAATACCTATATAACAACGGTTTTCATGTTTTTCACTTCTATTTGTGGGGGGGTGGTTGGTCTGTACATAAAGATTCTCAGGGTAGGTCTGAACACATTTTCACACAGCCCTCATCCCTTTTGTTTGCTGTTGGGGGTGCAGGCACTGGAGGTAGCAGAAGTCTTGCCTGGTCAGGAAGACTCTCTTTCTTTCTGGATAACCTTGAATGTGTGTGGTGGTCTCTTGCATGCTTTGGAAATACTGCTTCTAGAGGCTTAAAATTGATATCATCTAGGAAACATTAAATAAAAAATGATACCTAAATATATAGGCCCTGTAATGCATACTGCTTTATAATAGTACTGTATTTGCAGGCTGAGGATATATTAGGTACATTTCATGACAGATATACATTTTCTTTATTGTATTTTGATCTATTTTAGTTTATTGGTACCCTCAATGAAAACATGCAAAATGTCAGCATATTAAATAATTTGCTGCATTAAACACCCTTGATTTAAAATGATAAATAACAGGAAGGGAGGGATTGCCACACCAGATCTTCTTAATGTATACATTAGAAACATATGGCTATATAGAATACTTCTTCTTACAAGGAGACATACTAAATTCCCCAAAAAACCCATAGCAGCTATTTTACAATTTTTAACACATCTGCTCCATTATTAACCTGCATTGTAAAAAACTGTAAACACTTTTGGTAATGTAGCAACACAAATCTGGCTATTTTAACTGCAACATACCTGCTTTTTGGTTCTCATTCCTTAGTGTTATAGTTTTGGATGATGGCTCCTGTTGCTCCATTTCTATTACAAAAATAAAAACAGTTTATAAGTCAGCAGTAATTACTGTATATACTGCTGTTAATTTATTTTTACAGTTTTACATACTAAAGAGCAAACTTTAGCAGCTTTTTATGTTTTAGCAGCAAGATTTAAAACATCTTTCTACAAAGTTCAGACCTTTAATAAACCAGTTTGTTAGAGGTTTAAAACCCTGGCTCACAGTATACAGTGATAGTTATAAATGCACAAACAGTAAAGCATAGCATCTTATTGCTAGTCCTATTTACATCTGTAACATAGACTATGGTTCTCTGTATGATGAACAACAAAACATTTTAAAGTAAACACATTACTATAAACATAATTATAACATTTTTGAAAAACATAATTTGGCATACCATGTGAAGCTGTATCAGGCACTGCCAGATAATTGCTTGTTATAGACAAGGCAAGCAAACCTAAATTATAAAGAAGTTAGGTTATAGTTTTATAAGTTTCATTTTACCTACTCACATTAATAAAAACAATTAAATTAAGTACACTTACCTTCACCCCCTGTGAGCCTTTTGATTCTAAAACAAGATCAAGAAAGCCAACCTGAGAAAGCTGTTTTGTAAAATAATTAGCCATTCAAAAGTCTAGGCCACAACAGTTTTTAAAAACTTGAAACTATTCAAAAGTCTTACCAATCCCTGGTTCACTGGCTGTAAATGGGCTGTTGTGTGTTAATGCATGACTTTTATGAGGTACAAAGCATCTAAACACGTCCCCAAGCAGGGACGGAAAACAAAGACCAGTGTAACATAGACCAATAATGGCCTAGAAGACTCATTGATTAGTAATCATTACATTTAAATAATTTGTGGTAGTCTTGACCAGTAGAAGCACAAACATATTTTAGATGGAAATGGTTTAAAACAGATATGACCTGAAATAAAACTATGGTATGATACAATACATATTTACAAATGTTAAAGCACAAACTGCGTGACACACAAGCAGATGAAATAAACCAAATTTCTTTCAATTAAAATGAATGGGGCCTTTGTTTAAATGGGGAAAAAAAACATTGAGGGGATGTTTTAAAATGTAATTATTTAAGAACCAGAAATAAAACTATGATATAATATAACACTTTTAATACATATTTACAAATGTTAAAGCAAAAACTATGTACAGTAAAACAGAAGCAGGTGACATAATTCAGACTTTCTTCCACTGAAATGAATAGGGCCTTTGTTTTAAATGGAAAGAAACATTAAGAGGGGTTGTTCTGAAACTTAATTATTTAAGAATCAGAAATAAAACTATGATATGATACAACACTTCTGACACATATTTACAAATGTTAAAGCACAAACTGAAGTGTGTGTGTGTTTCTCCAATAAAAACCGTTACAGTAGGGGTTCATTGTATAGACTAATTTTAAAATAACCATGCCTGCTGTTTAACAAAAGAGACACTCTCATTATAACATTTTATTGTTTATGAATGTAATAACTTTAGCTACAAAGCTAAAATAATTGACATGTGCTGGAGATGCTCATAATTCAGCTGGTCACAGTTTTCCAGATGTGTGTGTGTGTGTCTTTGCAGATGAGACTAAGATCTGCAACAGGGTTGATACACAAGGTGGGGTGAAAAGAATGAAAAGGGATGTGGCAAAGTTGGAGGAATGGTCAAATATGTGGCAGCTCAGACTCAATGCAAAGAAGTGCAAGATAATGCATCTGGGAAACAAAAACCCAGGGGAAGAGTACATAATGGTGGGTGAGTTAATAACAACAACAAAAATTGAAAGAGACCTAGGAGTAATTATATCAGATGACCTAAAGGTGGGCAAGCAATGTGAGAAGGCAGTAAGGAGGGCTTGGGGGGTACTGGGATGCATAGGGAGAGGCATCAACAGTAGAAAACAAGAAGTTGTTATCCCTCTGTACAGACAGTTAGTGAGACCCCATCTGGAGTACTGTGTGCAATTCTGGAGACCCCTCTCCGCAAAGACATAGACAGAGTTGAGGCTGTTCAGAGGAGGCAGCAAAATGGTGCAGGGTCTGCACAAGAAGACATATGAGGAGAGACTAAAGCAGCTTAATATGTATACCCTTGAGGAAAGGAGTGATGGGGGACATGATAAAAACTTTCAAGTATCCCATGGGAATTAAAGTACAAGAGGGTAACATTTTTCAGAAGAAGAGATGTGCAAGAACAAGGGGGCACAATTTGAAGATAGAGGGGGGGACAGCTCAGAAGTAATGTTAGAAAATATTTTTTTCACAGAGAGAGTTATGGATGCATGAAACAGCCTTCCTGAGGAAGTTGTGGAATCAGGAACAGTGGGAGAATTCAAGAATGCATGGGACAGGCATAAGGCAATTCTAGGTGGGGGGTAGGAGGAAGTAAGCTGTTGATTAACTAGAATCTGCAGCTTATCCATCAGGTAGGGAAATGGGCAGATTAGGTGGGCCAAGCGGTCCTTATCTGCCATCAAATTCTATGTTTATATGTGTGTGAGTGTGTGTGTGTGTATGTGACCATTCTAATGGTCAAATAGGCCTAAGGAATATCTTAAGACAGCACAGTTGTTATTCTTGTGAAGAGACAAAGACTTTACTGTGCAGTTTTAGATAAAGTGGTAATGGTTTAAACTGGTAAGGAGTCCTCTCCTATCAGTTTGGAAACAACAGGTTTCACCCAAACACAAGCCCAAGCAACAGTGGACTGCACTGTGTTTCACAGGGTATAACAGATAACTTCAATTGATAAATTTCAAGCATGACATATGCACCCTAGACCACCATAATTTGAGTTTTAAATTCAACTCTTGAAAAATAAAGTAATTCAAAAGACAATATTTCAAGACACGCATATTTAAGAAAAACATGTTATTGTTTTACATAAAATAAATATGAGTATACACTAAACCGCATGTTATAAAGACATATACTTTTTGGTAACCTGCAAAACAATGCCTGTATTTTCCTGTAAAAAGAGATTAGCTGAAACAATGTGTGCAACTATTTTTAAAATGTAAAATAATGAAGGATACATAACACACTGAAAACATTTTGCCTTTTGGGGTGGGGAGCCTAATGGCTATAGAAAGAAGGACCTCTCAATTTATAAAAAAAAAATGAATGGGGGGGTATAACTGAACCACTATAAGCCTTTTAGGCTGTGACAAACTAAAAATATGAAAACTGTAAGTTAACAACATCTGTAGGCATTGAATGTTGATATAAAGCATACTAAAATGTGCAAAGCAGCATTTTTTGAAACAGATAACAATACTGCACAACATATTTTAAACATTGTGCACTTGATCAAAAGTTTTACCGGTTTATTCAAAAAATACCAAAGCACATCTTTTAAACAGTGTAAAGGCAGCATCTGATCAGAGGCTTTACCCCATTTATTAAAGAACCTCTCAATTTATTAAAAAAAGAAATAAAATGAACAGGGAACACATAACTGAACTACTATAAGGCATTTAGGCTGTGACAAAATAAAAATATGAGAACTGTAAGGGAACAACAGCTGTAGGTATTCAATATTGATATAAAGCATACTGGCATAGGAGTCATTTTAGTGAATTATAGTTTGTATTTTAATATGTTTATTGTATTGTTTATAGTTTCATTGTAGAAGCGCTCTGAGTATTGGAAGGGCACTTTTTATAAATACAATTTTACTTACTTACATACTAAAATGTGCAAAACAGCATTTTAGAAACATAATACTGCACAACATATTTTAAACATTATGCACGTAAACAAAAGTTTTACTAGTTTATTCAAAAAATACAGAAGCACATCTTTTAACTGCTATGACATGTCCTGGGCAAGCCTAAACATGACAACCTTCACTCCACCCATAGCAGAGTCACAATATGGGGGTGGGGCTGCATCATATCTGGTGCACAAAAGTGAGAAAAATCATATCTGGTGCACAAAAGTGAGAAAAGGGGGATGGGGTGCATCACATCCAGTGTACATGGAAGGGGTGGGACGTTGTATCATTTCCATCACATGGGAAGCAGAAGGGGAGGGACATGGTGTCATTTCTGGCACACACCGGAAGCAGAAGGGGAGGGACATTACATCATATCCAGCAATCAAGCGTATGTCATTTCTAACAACCAGATTTTGACAGTTAGTATACACATATACTACTTACATTGGCTATAAGAGACAGGGCTGAAATCATTGTATTAAGGAATGCATGTGGAATGTTCCTGAGGTCTGCACATATCCATACAGAAAAGAAGTAAGAGTGGGTGAGAGGGTATTGGGGGGGAAGGAAGGTGTTTAGTTTTTGGAGTCGAGGGGCTGGAGTGGGTTAAGCAATAAGGCTTGATGATGCATTAGTGGTACTAGGTTTCTCCCACGGTCAGGAACATAATGAGGCACAAGCCAAATCTGAGTGCCTTCAGACCCCTGACCATGAGGAAAACTTAGTATCACCAATGTCCCCAGAATGTCTTATTTCTTATATAAAATGAGCCCATGGGCAACTGTTAAAATGCAAACTCTCTAAACTTTCAAACTGCCACAAAAAATATAATAAAATATTGCTAAATAATGTAAAATTGTCCCTCCACAGATGTTTTTCACCTGTCACTCATATGTCTTTCTTCACATTCAATACATTGTATGATTGTTTACCATGGAATAGAAGAATTCAAAGCTCTGCATTATAAAATGAGTCTTGAAAATCCTGTAACCTTGTCAAAACATGTCACATGACCATGTGTAAATCCTGCAACAGACAACCAGTAAAGATCCCGGTGATCAAATGTTTACCTTCTTTGAACCTAATTCATTTTTATTTTAATTTTTAATAACAGATTTATTTTATAATCGCAATAATACACTTCAGTGCATGTGTAGTGGTGGGATTTACACAATTCTTATGTGGTTAAAGTTATTCAGCTGCTCTTCGTGACACTTCACCCGAGGGGTGTGTAAATCCCACAACAACACATGCCCTGTTGTGCATTATTTCTTAATTATTCCAGTGGTAGAATGCTCCTTCCCCCCATACACACATGCATGTAGAATGGTAACCTGGAATACATGAACTCAAAATTCTTCAGAGTTCCACTGGCATACACACAAAGACACTCTTGCAGGCCTCAAGTGGAGCCAGTATCTCAATTTTATCTGTTGCCAGGTAAGGAGCAGGGAGTTCTCTGGCAAGCTGGTAGGGATAGGAGGGAGAGTTTTCATAGTCATCAATGAAACACCAGCAATGAAAACTCTGAAAAATGTTTTAAATTTGTGTATGTGTGTAAGAAGGGGCTCTTGAGTGAAAATAATATTACGTTATTTAGTTCCTTTATTTAATTTAATTGACTTTCATTTTTAGGGTATAGTTGAAGTTTTTTATATACAGTATGACTAAAGGTTGCAGCCATGTTTGTGATGGAAATTTGGTGGTAAGTGACTTATGAATTCTGTGAGCTGGCCCAGTTGGCAGGAACTTGTTTTTTGCCATTGGTTGTGCTCTCTTACTGCCATGGCCAGAACCAAGTCTCAGCCAGTCAGAACAAAGGGATTTTCTTGCCCATTTTATATTGGTAAGTAAGAAAGAGGGATGGGCAGAGAAAAAGAAGAAGGAATGGTTCCAGAAAAGTAACACTTAACAAAACAATGGGGGCTCTGCCAAGGTAATGGCAACAGTAAAAATGAATACATCAACATTATAGAAAACAATTGGGAGGCATACAATCTAAGTACATAACCATAATCAGGTCATTAGAATTCAGAAAACAACAGATCAACACATTGCAGACACAGTTAGGAGTGCTAAGAAATTATGAAATGCAATCAAGTGCCTTAAATCTCTGCCCTCTCATACCTAAATTATGTCCTTCCCAGAAATAGGCACCAAGGGAATTATTTTGATTTTGACTGATAATGGCATGTACGTGGTCCTGGATGCAGCACTTCAGGGAATGCATAGTCTTGCCCACATACACTGACCCACACAAGTGCCATGCAGTATAGACTACAAAGTCTGTTTGACAATCAGCACATAGTTTAAGTGCAAATTCTTTGCCGCTCTTAGGGTGTTTAAAAGTGGGTCCAGTAGATGCAAAACAGCACACTTTATACCTTCTGCAGCTGTAGAAGCCTATTCTACCATGAAAGTGTGCTTTGTCAGTTGGAGTCATGTCATCAAATTGACTCTTGCTGAGGTGATCCCTAAGGCTCATCCGCCTCTTAACTCATTACCTCTTATAGCTCCATATGAAATCCAAACTATCCATTGTTTACCTGACATAAAATGGCCACCCAGGAGGTAATGAGTTAAACAAAATGCTTAGCATCTCCTCCATAAAGTTACCTATGTCATCATCCCTTGAAAGAATAGATCATCTATTTCTGACAATGTTTCTGATGGACATTGCAGCAGCATTGTATGTTGTAGCAAACATAATTTGGGGGAATTATGGGGTGCATTTTGGGGGGGCTTTGGTTGCAACAGCATTTTTCTCTCAGTAGCACATGTTTTTTCATATGCTTCCCATAATACAACAGTAGAATAGCCACTTGCTTTTAATCATTCAGACAAGAGTTTTGCTTCACATTCATGTGTATCACTGTAACTACAATTTCACTTTATCTAAGAAACTGTCCAAACGCGATACTTGCAATAATGATATGTGGGTGGCAGCTTTCTGCCCTCAGTAAGCAGTTACAATCTCTGGCCTTCCTGTAGGGGGACATAATAACAGTATGTTATTCTGACCAAGAGATGAGAACATCTAAGAATTAAATTTTGACAGTGTTTTCACTGTGGATGCAGGTGATATTCAGGTGATTATCATTAAATCATGTCATGAAATCTGTTATGTTATCCATCCCCAACCCCAAACACAATGTATATCATTTACATAATGATACCAGAAATTATGTGCCTGAAGTGGGGGTTATGGTCACAGAATGCTACCTGCTCCTCCCAGCATGTTAAGAATACATTGGCATATGAGGAACTATGGCAGCCCCATCACAGTGCTTTGCTGTTGTAAGAAAATGTTACCTCAAAAGCAGAAGTAATTATGCCTTAGCACAAAGTCAAGAAGTTCTAGAATGAGAAGCATTTTTCATGGCTTGGTCAGATTAAAGAAAAATGTTTAAATGCTCACTTGATCTTACACTATTAATATGTTTGATACATGTGCATTCTTGCCATTCAAATCCTTCCTTTTTCTGCAGAAAATCAGCAGTGCCACATATATACAGCTGGGTATACTGCAAACAAGTCACTTTGGAAATGGTCCCTAGATCTTGATGAACCCTCACTGAGTGACTCTATGCAAGATACAATAGGTTGCCTAGGAAGGTCCACCAGAGACTTGTGAATTTTGTTAAGTGTGTAGAGCATAAGTGTGACTGAGAAGTCATTCTTGAGGAAACTCTCCTTATCCTCATCTAGCCACTCCTCATAGAAAGCTCTGTCTACAAGATTTTACAGTTCATTCTTGTTACACTGATGTGGGGTTAACTGTCAGGCATTTGTAACAATTAATGTCATTAAGCTGAAGGTTTACTTTGGATACATATTGAATAGTATCCTGTGCAACCACAGCACACCCTTGAATGTCTGCTTTGTAATTATATTATACATAGTTTTTAGCTCCTAGAGTGCATTCCATTTGTTTGCAGATGCAAGCTGGTGTACTGTGGCTGTGAGGGAGTCAAGAAAAGGGACTCTATGCAACTTCTGACCATTTTCTCAAATACCTTTACAACAGGTTGCATCAACTGATTTCAGCAAAAAATGTTCCTCTCTTTTAGCCCTGTCTTAGCCATTGGGATCAAAGAAGACTAGTCATGACTATCACAAGAATCAATACAGTCAGTGTTATTAATTAAATAACCAGTGTCCTCTGTGAAAGTCTCTGGAGTAATATTATGCAGATTGCCAGACTCATTCAGTCATTCACAAGCAGTTGCTAGGTTTTGTTCAGTTTCTGTGTCTTATCCCACATAAGTACTTTCCATCTCATTTAACCCCATATTTAATAATTGATTTAATAAATGATTTAATAAATCATGGGAGGATGGTGTGGTACATGAGAACTGGAGGAGGGAGGATGTGATTCCCCTTCACAAAAGTAGGAGCAAGACAGAGGCAGGAAACTACAGACCTGCCAGTTTGACCTTAGTGGTAGGGAAAATGATGGAATCACTTCTGAAGGAAAGAATTGTTGAGTACTTAGAGGCCTGTGGGGCACAGGACCCAAAGCAGCATGCATTTACAGTGGGTAGGTCCTGTCAGACAAATCTAATTGATTTCTTTGACTGGGTGACCAAAGCAGTAGACCAGGGAGGGGCTGTGGACATGGCCTACCTAGACTTTAGAAAGGTATTTGACACAATCCCACACCAAAGATTAATAAACAAATTAGCCAGCCTGGGAGTGGGTCCCAGGGTGGTAGTCTGGGTAAAACACTGGTTGGACAACAGGACACAGCGGGTAATAGTAAATGGAGTCCACAGTGAAGAAAGGAGGGTTACTAGTGTGGTACCGCAGGGTTTACTACTGGGGCCGGTCCTTTTTAATGCCTTTATAAGTGACATTGCAGAGGGATGGGAAGGAAAAGTATGTTTCTTTACACAATCTGCAACAGGGTTGATATGCAAGGTGGGGTGAAAAGGATGAAAAGGGACTTGGCAAGGTTGGAGGAATGGTCAAATGTATGGCAGCTTAGATTCAATGCAAAGAAATGCAAAGTAATGCACCTGGGAAACAAAAACCCAGGGGAAGAGTACACAATGGGGGGGTGAGATACTGACAACAACAAAAATGGAAAGGGACCTGGGGGTAGTCATATCAGATGGTCTAAAGGTGGGCCAGCAATATGAGAAGGCAGTAAGGAGGACTGGGAGGATACTGGGATGCATCACCAGTAGAAAACAGGAAGTTGTTGGCCCACTGTACAGACAGTTGGTAAGACCACATCTGGAGTACTGTGTACAGCTCTGGAGACCCCATCTCCACTAAGACATAGACAGGGTGGAGGCTGTCCAGAGGAGGGCAACCAAAATGGTGCAGGGTCTGCATCAGAAGGCTTATGAAGAAAGACTAAAGGAACTTAAGATGTATGGCCTTGAGGAAAGGAGGAAGAGTGGGGACATGATAGAAACTTTAAAATGCCTCAAGGGAATCAACAAAGTCCAAGAGGGTAGCATCTTTCAGAAAAAAAGAGATGTACAAGAACATGGGGGCACAATTTGAAGATGGGGGGGATGGCTCAGAGGTAATGTGAGGAAGTAATTCTTCACAGAGAGAGTTGTGGATACATGGAACAGCCTTCCTGAGGAGGTAGTAGAGTCAAAAACAGTGGTTGAATTCTAGAATGCATGGGACAGACATAAGGCAATTCTAGTGGGGGTAGAAGGAAGTAGGCTGTTGCTTAACTAAGATCTGCAGCTTATCCATTAAGTAGGGAAATGGGCAGACTAGATGGGCCAAGTTGTCATTATCTGCCATCAAATTCTATGTTTCTGTGTTTCTATATTAGCAGTATAATAAATTGTATAACATTCTTTCTCTTTCAAATGAACTTTCAGATCTAATTTTGCATGAGTTTCAAAATATCCACTTGTGTACTGAAGTAGTCTGGCTCGGTAGTAGGGACAAAAGAGAGTTCTCTGCTGAGGAGATTTACATGCACTGTAGTGAGTGTAGTAGACAAGATGTTTACTACTTGTTGTGCTGCCTCTTGTGCTTTGATCTCCTTTTTCCTGTTGTGACTTTCTACTTTCTTCTTTGGCTTGACCTTGTTTTCCTCCATATTTTCATTTTTTTTTCTACTGGTTTTAAGTTCCCCATCCTGGATCCACTGCTGGTTCTTCTTCCTTTAAAAAAGCCAAACATTTCTCAATAGGGCAGGCACCTGTGTTGGCTTCCTGTGTTTGTTTTCTCCTCTCCCACAGCCCCAGGATCTTCAAGTATTCTGTGAATGAAATTTTCATTCTTATGCCAAGATGTTGCTTTACTCTTAATCAAGGCAGTCTGTGTTAAACTTATATTGCATGCACTATTCAATATGCATCTCAGGCTTTCACACTTTCTCTTGTAGTGCTCTGTCAAGGATGTCAAAGTCAGGATTCGTTTTGAAGGGGTTCAGACCTGTCTGAACATTTTTAGTTCCTCTTTAACTTTTGTATGTTGATGTTTGTCCTTCTCAGTTAAAATGTTAACAAGTTCCTTGGAACCAGTTGCCAAAGATTTTAACTAGTTTTCCCTGAGGTCTTCATCCAGGTGTCCTGATGCTAGCATTCTGTGAATCTCGAGTCCTCTCAGGACCAGACCAACTTGACTATACCTCGCTAAAGTAATATGGTCAAACCAGACCCTTACTTCTTGGACTGACAGTTTTTCTATTTTCCAAAACAAAAGGCCTTTAGTTCAGTGTTAACTGTACCCACTGTTTCACAGTCCTGAAACAGTGTGCATCTGATGCTTTGTCACCTGATGCTATCCTCTGAGCTTAGCAAATGGAATGGGCCATTGTCTTCACCATTATGATGACCAGAGGGGTTCCCAGTCTTACATTCTGGATGAGGAATTTTGCCAGCTGCCATTTCTTGTTATGCTAATACACTGCTCAGTCCAGTGAATTTTGCAAGTTGCTGGCTTGTCCAACAGAAATGATGGGTCTCTGAGCCCAGTTGTGTGCTGTTCCTCTGTAGGCTTAACAAGGAAAGGAAATGAAGGTGCGCACTCCAGTGCCCACAATGGTGTTACAGCACAATACCAGATTAAGAAAACAAAAAAGAAACTGTGTACACACCAAAATCAGGTCAAAAGCAGATTTATTAGCCCAATTTCAGGTAGCTGAGAACCTGGCAAATACCTCTACTTATCACCTCTGCACAGGAGGCTTCAGGGCACAGTCTGCCAAAACTTACATTTCATTTATACTGCATATGTGACAAAAATCAGATGCACATTGGTCCATTCAAATAAAATGCTCAGTGAGGAACAAAGTGCACCCATAAATATCATTAAAATGAATAAACAACTAATAAAATTAATAATCACAAATTTTTGAATACAAAATCAAATTTTTACAGAGTGGTATGTAAAACCTAAAGAATGACATCATAGACAATTTAAATTAGAAAATGCAATTGATTCTTTGGAAGTACTGGAAATACTGTGATTTGAACCACAGGGGAATGGGTCAGGATCCAACCTGAAATGTTAAATATGACAAATTAAAGTGAAATGGTGGATCACTGTAGAAAAGGTCACTGGCCAAATGACAGGACTGATGCCATTTCATTAAAGGGAATAGGTACATTTCCTTATGAATATATTGTGAAGGTTACTATGAGGATCCAGTATGTAAACTATTAGGTTATATTTAGAAAATGTTTTCAGTAAGAAAGAAAAACACATTTAAAATTGTTATGTGGAGGCATTTATTTTGTGGACAGGAAGGGTGTTGTGATGATGTCACTGCATCACCAGCTCTAACAGTATGCAATTAAGCAGATTAAAACAATCTGTTCCTACAGACAGGGATCCTATTCTATCATGAAGAGAAACACTGGATTATTTTCTTGCGCTCTGCCAAACATAAAATCCTGGGTGTTCCTCAGAATATAATAGAATTCTTGACAGCACAGTCAAACTGTTCTCACCTGCAGCATTGTACACTGTTAATGCTGGTGAGGCAGCAACATCATCACAACACCCTTCCTGTCCACAAAATGAATGCCTCTACATCCCTATTTAAAAGGCATTGTTCTGGCTTACTGAAAACATTTTCTAAATATAACCCAGCAATTTACATACTGGATCCTCATAGCAACATTTACAATAATTTTATGTGGAAATGTACTGATTCCCTTTAAGGATTACGTGCAGAATGTTCCTGAGGTATGCCCATGGTCAAAAGTAGCAAGAGTGGGAGAGAGGGTAGCATTGGGGAGAGAGATAGTTTAGTTTGGGGGGCGGGTTAGGGGGAGGGGGAGGTAAGAAAGAGGGAGGGATAGAGAAAAAGAAAAAAGAGAAAAAGGTTTAAGAAAAGTATGACTGAACAAAACAATGGAGGCTGCTCATGAAAATATGTCCACAGAAAAGATTAATACATAAACATTGCAGTAAATATTTGTGGGCTTATAATGTAAGCATATAGCTGTAATCAGGTCATGGGAAGTCAGAAAGTAAAAGATTGACACATTGTAGATACAGTTAGTAGGGCTGAATAATTGCAAGAAGTGTTTGTAATCAGTTTGATCATGAAGACCACCAGGTGCCAGAGCTCCAATCTAGACAGTTCATTTTGTTTCTCTTTGGAGAGAATCTCTTTTGATCAGGACTTTCAGGTGGTCACCTCCATGGCAGGATAGTTTAATGCAATCAAGTTCCCCAAATCTCAACCCTCTTGTATTGGAATTGTGCACTTCACTGAAATGAGCACCCAGAGAAATATTTTGGATTATTTTGAAACTGAAGAGTGTAAGCATCATAAGCTTGAAAGAGGCTACCTCAGTTATGATGAAGGCAATGTCTGGTTGGAGGAATAAAACTTTTGTTTACAGATTAGAGGAAGATCTAGGTGCTACCAGAGGAGAAAACAAATAAAGATACTAAACTAGCAGAAACATCTGTCCTACTGATAAATGGGTGGCTATTTTAGAGAAAGAAAAATCAGTGATGGATCCAGGCCAGGGATTGAACCAGCAGAACCCCCCCCCAAAAAAAAAAATAAAAACCCAGATGAAAACAAGGTTGAGCCAAAGAAAAGAGTGGAAACTAAACAGGGGCTGAGGAGATTGGATGGGAACAATAGGCAGTGCAACAGGTAGTAAACTTCTTGTCTACCACACACACCAATGTGCAGGTAAATCTCCTCAGCAGAGGATACTCTTTTGTATCTACTACCATGCCACAATATTTCAGTACACAAGTGGATATTTTTCAATACCTGCATAAATTAGATCTGAAAGTTAATTTCAAAGAGAAAGCACTTTATAACATTTATAATACTTCAAATATTGTGCTAAATGTGGTGGAAAGTATTGATGTGGGAGAAGACAGAGATATCAAATAAAACTTGGCAACTGCTTGCAAATGGCTAAATGAGTCTGGCAATTTGCATAATATTAGTCCAGAGACATTCACAGGGGACACTGGTTATTTAATAAATAACATTAAATATATCGATTTGTGTGATATTCAGGAGTAGTCTGTTTTGATCTCAATGGCTAAGACAGGGTTAAAAGGAAAAATCACTTTTTGGTCAAATCAGTTGAGGCACCATGTGGTAAAGGTATTAAAGAAAATGGTCAGAAGTGATATACAGTCCATTTCTTGACTCCTGCTCAGCCACAGTACACCACCTTGTCTGCTGATGAACAGAATACACTGTATGAGCTCAAACCCATGCATAATATAACTATAAAGCAGGCAAACAATGGGAGAGGGTGCTGTGGTTGTGCAGAATCCTACTCAATATGTATCCAAAATAAATAATCACTTTGATGGCATTAATTGCTGTAAACATCTGGTGCCCAATATTCAGACATTTGCACGGTCACTAATGGGTCTTTGTCCGTGGAAACTGGGGTTTGCGCTGGATCCCCACATTCAAAAGGGGCTGTTGCATAGGCAAAGAAGGATAGCACCAATGCAAAACATAATATATGTGGGTGAGCAAGTGGAGGGGCATGGAATGAATAGCTGCAGTACTTCATATTCAGTGGTTTTGCTCTGCACAAAAGATTTTAGTGTGGTCCTTTGGCACAGCAAAAATAATGCCTAACAAAACCCCAACTTAATATGGGTAACTCTAGTGGCTGCTGGAGGTAATGCAGCCACCTAGCTGGTTAGTCACTGGGGGAGCACACCTGTCCTCTGTGGTCCCGGACACTGGCCCTGAGATTGCCAGCCCTACTGTGCAAATACACTCCCTGTTGGTAGTGGTCTTCCCCCAGTCACAAGCCCACACCACAGTTTAAATACATTCCATCACCCTGTCCTATAAATAAGGGCTGTGCTTCATAGCTGGACATATGGTGGCCGGCCAATGCAGTGTGCAGAGTGCTGCACCAGTTGCTATATGTACCCATGGCACTGAGGACACTGGTAAGGTGACTGGGGTGGTGGGTGCTCAGTATCACAGTGGGGGGGCCACTAGGTGCCAGGGAATGGGGAGTTGTGACAGGCAGTACCATGAATCTGTGACTGGGGTGGAACCACTGGATCCCAGGGAGTGTTACAACTTTTACTACAGGCTGGTGATCACAGTGGGGGACCACAAGCACAAGGGACTGTGAGTCCGACATACAGGCTAGCGATCAGAGGGAGGGGGACCAGTAGCACGAAAGACTGTGATTCTGACATATGGGCTGGCAATTGGCAGGAGGGGGAACCACTAGCACCAGGAATTGTGTATGTTATATACAGGCTGATGATAGGAGGGAGGGGGAACCACTAGCACCAGGGATTGTGATTCTGACATATGGGCTGGCAATCAGAGAGAGGGGGGGGACCACTAGCACTGGGTATTGTGATTCTGACATATGGGCTGGTGATCAGAGGGAGGCAACACAGCTAGCACCAGGGATATCTACATCGCTTTGGGACCCAACAATTACAGAGGTGGCGCTGCACTAATCTGCCTCACTACACATGCAAATGTGCCCATAATGGGCATGCAAATGGCCCCTTAGTGCCTTGCATGCCCAATAGGCTTATTTGCATGGGTCCCTTTGAATATTTCAGATAGCATTCTGGAGCTACCCATTCTAATGGCATATTTCAGGAGCCCTGCCAAGGGAGCACTAAGTGGCTTAGTGCTGCATTGACATGGCCCTACATTCATTTGAATTGTGCTGGTGTGGTATTTGGCTGAATATAGTATATCATCTTCAGGCACCTGGGTAATCGCAAGGCAAAGCACACATTTTTGTGTTCCATTTTGTGTGATTTTGAATATCGGGCCCCTGATGTTTAACCTCACCTAAGTGTATGAATGAACTGAATGACCACATAGATAGAGCTTTCTCAGATGCTGGATAGATGAGGATGAAGTGATTTTTCCTCAAAAATTACTTTCTAGTTGCATCTATGCTCTACATGCTTCCTTAAATTCACATATTTTTTGATAGATTCTCCTGCACGACCTTTTATATCTGGCATAGGGTCACTCAGTGAGGGACCATCAAGGTTGGTGGACCACTTCCTAAAGCAACTTGTTTTCAAAACACCCAGTTATATATGTGCCACTGCTGACGTTCTGCAGAAAATGGAGGGAATTAAATGGCAGGAAGCCTACTGCTGGCTAGCAGCAGATATTGCATCACCATACACATGTATCAAACATAGTGATGGTGTAAGAGCAAGTAAGCATTTTTTGCAATCTGACAAAGACATGAAAAATGCCTCTAAGGGACTTATTTTTAAACTGCTTGACTTTGTGTTTAGGCATAATTATGTCTGCTTTGGCAGTAAGATTTTCATACAGCAGGAGGGCACTGCAATGAGGGATGTCATAGACCTTCATATGCCAATGTATTGTTAGCATGGTGGGAGAAGCAGGTAGCATTCTGTAACCACAAGCCCCACCTCAGGCACATCATGTCATGGTATTATAGGGGCACAGTCCTTCCCCCATAATTAGGGTTGAGTAGCCTGTTTAAAATTAAACCTCAAATTATGCACTTCAATAACTTTGCAACCAATTACTGGATTTGCACAAAACTTAGCCTGCGCTGTTCTGTGGGGTAGATCTTTTGACGTGGCAAGTTTAATTCTGGTTGGATGTGTGGATTCTGAGATTTGGATTGTGCAAAAATGTTAAAACTTGCCACTTTTTGGAAGTTTTTTCCTCATAACCTTGCACCCAGATGGTGTGGAATTTCAGTGTGATATTTTTATGGTAGAAACAGCTGGGGTAACACAACTGCCATGTATTTGTTTAGTGAAAAAATATTAACCTGTTGAAAAGTTATTCAATGTTTAAGTTCCCATTATTTTCAATGGGAAGATCACTTTCCAGGATAGAGGAATGGGTTTGAAAAAGGATTTTGGTCTCATGAAAAAGGATTCTTTTTCATGAGGGGTCAATCCTTTTTTGCCAGAACAAATTCCTTTATCATGAGTGCCATTTTGTTTTTATTTTTTTCACACAGCAAATTGTCATAACACTGTCCAGGGCTGTCTTTTACAGACATCCAAACATGCTGACAAACTTCAATTAGTATTTTTTTTTATAGCTCCCATGGCCTCTAAACATTTTTTTAAACTATTTTATTCCTTTTTCATCACTCGCTAAGATCCTTTTTTGTGAATACTTTCTCATTCAAATGAAAAAGGATTACGAGTCACAAGAAAGAATTTGGGACACA
Source organism: Neoceratodus forsteri (assembly GCA_016271365.2). Lineage (NCBI taxonomy): Eukaryota > Metazoa > Chordata > Ceratodontiformes > Ceratodontidae > Neoceratodus > Neoceratodus forsteri. Next base: position 877,080,394 of record CM057449.1, read on the forward strand.
CAGAAAAAGTATTTTTTTCAGCCTTTTCCCTTAATTTTCTATTTCCGTAGTGTAGTGGTCCCTGCCCCTCCCAGTCACTATCCCATATGAAACATTAGTTTTCCATAGTGTAGTGGTTCCTACCCCCTCCCTGGTCACTGATCACATATGAATATTAGTTTTCCATAGTGTAGTGGTCCTGCCCCCTTCCTGGTCATGGAACCCATTTGAAATAGTTGTCCATAGTGTAGCAGTCCATCACCTCGCCCTCCAATCACCATTCCCCATTTTCTTGGTGTCTAATGACAACCCCCTCTCACCAATCATTGTTGCCCAGTTCCCTAGTGCCTAGTGACATCCCCCACCTGCTGATTGCCATTTCAATTATAAAATTTTAGATCTCTAGTGTCTAGTGGCACCTCCCAACCCACCAATCACTGTCCCTGCTGTAAAGTTTTAGATCCCTGGTGTCTAATGGCACCCTCCATCCTCCCATCTCAATTGGAACCTGAGAAGAAGAAAATGGTCCAATGCTGTTTTTTTTAAACCTGTAAAAAACATGGTCCCTTTCTGATCATCCCCCACCACCCCCACCTCCCACTCAGTGCCCACACACCCTCACTCACCTAAACAGGTTGCAGGTTCAAGACCCACTCTCCGATTGCAGACACATCTTGATGCTGGAACCAACATTTGCAATATTCAAAACTAAGGTAAATGTGGTTCAATGTATTTCAATGGGGGTTTAAACTTTTTTGCTTAATTTAGCCCTATTTTGAGATTTTTGACCCCAAAATTTCAACATTGACTTTTGGGGACCCTACTTCATGAGCAATAGGACTGCCTTTATGCAACTCCCACCCAAAATGTGATTTTGCAGTCACTTGGTGAATTCACCTTTTGGAATGATTTGGAATTTTTTCTGCACTTGTTCATGAGGTGTGGCCATAAGAAGGCTATGTTAAAAATGTGGGGTAAAAATATGAAAAAATTACAAAATTATGACCATTAATTGCAATTTCACTACACACACTCGTAACTGGACATTTTAAATATGTTGACCCCAGATTTTCAACATAGCCTTTTTATTATTCCACCTCATGTATGTCGCAGCTGTCATTTTTCAAATCCTGCCCAAAATCCCAAAATGTGTTTTCTTACCTGTGGTGTGGAAGGGCATTGCAGTTGTGCAGAATTACGTTTTGGTGGGGATTCAAAAATGTTCTGTACTGGGTACATGAGGTAGGGTAATAAGGTGGTTATGCTGACAATTTGGTCACTGTGGTCCTATAAATGGAACTACAAGGACTGGAGGGTCCTGCACTTCTACAACTACATACATATATGCATCTACCTCAATAAAATAAGGATTCTATTATACTATCTCAAAGAGTAAGGAAACAGGTTGCAAAAAACTTTGTTAATGCTCCAGTTAGGTTCAAAGTGACAAGCATTAGGAAATGAGGCATTAGGAATTCTCACCCTAACACCACACCCTCCCAAACCAGGCAGTAGTGCAGGTGTGGGGTGTGCCTTGGGCTTCACAAGCTTAATGCTCACCCCCATTCTCATAAAGCCTACACATCTGACCTTATCTACAGATGGAATGCAGTGAGTGTTAGGCTTGAGAAGCCAAAGGCACACCCCACACCTGCTCTCTTGCTTGGATTGGGAGGGTGGGGTGTTACGGTGGGAAACTCTAATGCCTCATTTCCCAACTTTTGTTGCTTTGACCCTAACTGGAGCATTAACAAAGTTTTTTGTAACTTATTATAGAGTCGTGAAGCACCACTATAGTTAGGGTTAAGTAGCATGTTTAACGTTAAATCTCAAATTGTGCTCTTTAATAACTTTGCAACCGATCAATGGATTCGCACAACATTTGGTAAGTGATGTCCTGTGGGATAGATCTCTTGACATGCCAAGTTTTGCTCCAGTCGGATGTATGGGTTCTGAGTTCTGGATAGTGCAAAAACCTTAAATGTCACCATTTTTTGCTGTTTTTTTCCCAATCACCTTGCACCCAGACAGTGTGGAATTCTGGTGTGATTTTTTTGTGTGAAAGAAAAAGCTTGGGTGACAGAACTGACATGCATTTGTTTGGAGAAAAAATATCAATCTGTTGCAAAGTTATTATATTTTTAAGTTCCCATTGTCTTCAGTGGGAAGATCACTTTCCAGGACAGAGTGACAAAGTTTAACAAAGGATTTGGTCTCATAAAAAAGGATTCTTTTTCATGAGGGGCCAATCCTTTTTCATGAGGAAAAATTCCTTTTTCGTGAGCCGCTATCATGTTGATTTTTTCTACGCATTAAAATGCGTGGAAATACATACAAATGTGGACATTTTACTTATCAAACAACAGAATCTAGCTAAATGGGCCCCATTTAGCTAGATTCTGGTCTTTGTTTTGCACAGTTAGGGCCAGAAATACTTTTTCTGGGCACCAAAAATCCAGGGTGCCCAGTTTAGTGAGAGGAGCAGTTCCCCCATGTTCTCTGCATAAGTGCCACGGATTTTCTTGACTTCTGCAGCCACAGCTGAACTTGTGCTGCCAGCTGCAGTGTGAGCTGTGAGCCCCCTTGGCCTGGTGTCTACCAGCACCCCTCATCCCCTGATTACTGTCTCCTATATAAAACTAATAAATTCCTTGGCATCTAGTGGCACCACTTACCACTCACCTTCCAATCGCTGTCCCCATAATTTTGATTTTATCCTTGGTGTCTAGTGGCCCCCACCCTCTAATTGCTGTCCCTATAATTTTAGTTCAATTCCCTGGTGTCTAATGGCATCCCCCATCTTCTAGTTGCCATCCCCATAATTTTAGTTTAATTCCATGGTGTCTAGTGGCACCCCCCCCACTCTCTGATTGCCATTCCCATAGTTCTGGTTTAATTCCCAGGTGTCTAGTGGCACCCCCACCCTACAGTCACCATCTCCATAATTTGGATTTAATTCCTTAGTGTCTAGCAGCACCCCCACCCTCTGATCAAAAGAAAAGCCTGAAATAAAGAAACTAGTCCCTTGATGTGTTTTTTTGTAAAACCTGTAAAAAAAATATCCCTTGACAATCAGTTTCCCCCAACTCCAACTCAGCACCCACCCCCCACACCCCCCAGTATACTCAAACACTCCCTCACTTACTTGAACAGGCCCCAGGTTCGAGATCCACTCTCTGATTGAAGACACATCTCGCTGCTGGAACCAGTGGCTGCAACATGAGAAACTGAGGTAAATGCAGTTCAATATATTTCAATGTGGATTTCAACTTGTATGCATACCTTCACCATTTTTTGAGATTTTGGCCCCAAATTTCAACATCACCATTTACGGACCCCGCCACATGAACAACAGGACTGTCATTATGCAGCTTCCACCCAAAAGGTGATTTTGTGGTTGCTTGATATATTCACCATTTGAGCAGGATTTGGAAATTTTTTCTGCACTTCTTCTTGAAGTGGCGTCATAAGAAGGCTATGCTAAAAATCTGGGGTTAACACATGGAAAAATGCCATAGTTATGACCATTCATTGCAGTTTCACTATGTACACTCATAACTTCAGAAACTTTACATATTTTGACCCTAGATTTTCAAAATAGCCTTCTTATTACCCAACCTCACGTATGACACAGCTGTCATTTTTCAAATCCTGGCCAAAATGTATTTTCACACCTGTGGTGTGGAATGGCATTGCAGTTGCACAAAATTAAATTTGGACAGGGATTCAAAAATGTTCTGTACCGGGTACATGAAGTGGGGTAATAATATTGCTATGCTGACAATTTGGTACCCTTCCACAGCTGCATGCATGCTGTATATGCATTTATGGTGGGATGGGAGGGCAGGGTCCAAAGGACCCTGTGCTCCCACAGTAAAATATGGATACTATTATACTATCTCAAAAAGTAAGGAAATAAGCTGCAAAAAACTTCATTAATGCCCCAGTTAGGGTCAAAGCAGCAAAAGTTAGTAAATGAGGCATTAGGGTTTCCAACCCTAACACCCCACCCTCCAAGACCAAGCAGTAGAGCAAGTGTGGGGTGTGTCTTGGGCTTCTCAAGCCTAACAATCATCCCATTCTATCTGTAAATAAGGTCAGATGTGTCAATTTTATGAGAATAGGGTGAGCTTTTGGCTTAAGAACATCTTCTGTCCTATCTGGCTTGGATGGGGGGGGGTTAGGGAAACCTTAATGCCTCATTTCTCAACATTTGTCACTTTGACCCTAACTGGAGCATTAATGGACGTTTAACAACTTATTGTTAGAATGATGATATTATTTGTGTCTGGGTTGGGGGTGGACAAAATAACAAATTTTATGACATGGCTTAATGGCAGCATGACCTTCACCTGCACAAACAGAGTAGACTCTGACAAAATTGAATTCTTAGATGTGATCCTCTTTTTCTCAGAACAATACACTATTGTTACATACCCATACAGGAAGCCCACAGCTGGTAACTACTTACTGAGAGTAGACAGCTGTCACTCACATTGCCTGACTGAGAGTATACCATTTGGACAGTTTCTTAGGATAGTGCAATACTGTGGTTCCAACGACACATTTGAATGTACCGTAAAACACCTATCTGAATTATTTAAAGCAAGGGGCTCTTCCACTGTTGTGGTACAGGAAGGATATAAAAAAGTATATGCTATTAAAAGAAACATGCTATTGCAGCCAATACAAAAAACTGCAGTCCTTAATTCCCCTAAAGTTACATTTGTTACAACATACTATACTGCAGTACTGTCCATTAGAAACTTTGTCAAAAATAGATGGTCTGCCCTTTCAATGGATACTGAAATCAGTAACCTTATGGGGGAGATGCCACATATTTCATTTAAGAAGGAGTTGAGCCTTAAGGCCCACCTCAACAAGAGTCATTTTAATGACAATGTTCTAACTGACAAAGCACACCCGCATGGTAGAATAGGTTTCTACAGCTGTTGAAGGTGTAAAGTGTGCTGTTTTGCATCTAGTGGACCTGTGTTTAAATACTCTAAAAGTGACAAAAAATTTCACTTAAAGCATATGCTGATTGTCAAGTGAACTTTGTAGTCTATGTCACATGGCACTTGTGTGGGTTACTATATGTGGGCAAGACTCTGCACTCCCTGCTGTGCCACATCGAGAAACATGTGCATGCCATTATCAATCAAAACTAAACAATAATGTCCCTGGGTACCCACCACAGGGAAGCACATATTTCCAATACAAGGGGTCAAATATTTAGGTTACTTGATTGCATTAAGTCCTCCTTCATGGAGGTGATTGCCTGAAAGTCCTGAGACAAAATGAGTAATCAACTTGGAGCTCTGACATCTGGGATTGTTAATAACTAAATCAATTACAAACCCTTCCTGTAATTACTCAGCCCTCCTAGCTGTATCTGCAGTGTGCTGCTCTGTTACTGTCTGACTTCTGATGACTTGTTTACTGTAGTTATAAGATAAAATAATATGTCTACAGATATTTACTGCAATGTTTATGTATTGATTTTTGCAGTAAGCCTATTTACTATGAACAGTCGGTGTTCTTCTGTTTAGTCCTCCTTTTCTTGAACTGTTACTCTTTCTTTTTCTTTGTCCCTCCCTCTTTCTTACCTACCTCCTCGCCCTAAGCCCCGCCCACCTTCCCATACTAAACAGACCCCTCTTCCCCAACACTGCCCCATCACCCACTCTTACTTCTTTTGACCATAGGCATATGCAGACCTCAGAAACATTCCTCACATAATCTCTAATGCAGTGACTTCAGCCTTGTCTCTAGGCCAACGTCATTTTCAACAATGATCAACAATTTCACTTTAATTTGGCATTACAGTATGTACTGTTTCAGGCTGAATCCTGACCCCATTTCCCTGCTGTTCATATCTTGATATGTAGGGCACTTCTAAAGAAACAGTCACATTTTCTAATATAAATTTTCCTGGATATTATTCTTTAGGTTTGACATACAGGTTTGTAAATACTTTTTTTGTATTCAGCATTTGTTGATTACTAATTTCATTAGTTGTTTATTCATGTTAATGGTATTTATGAATGCACTTTGTTTTCTCTCTGTATCTTTCATTTGACTTTTGAATGTCATTGTCACAGTGTGTGGGAATAAACTTCAGACGAGGCAAATTTGTAGGTTTAGAACACACCTTGGTGTGATATTTATTTTTCTAAAGTTCGAAAAATAATAAATGAAAACAAAAATATTGCAAAGAAAATCAATACTTAACATCAGTAGTTTCTCCCATAATACAGTCCTGATCTTAAAGCTCCTAAGACCCTTCTCATCTGCATTCAACAGCTTGTCTACAGTAGCAGTAGAACATCTCTCCTCTCTCTCTCTCTCTCTCTCTCTCTCTCTCAGGGCTGAGCCCCACTGGGCTGAACTGAAGTGAACTTAGTGAAGTGGATTTTTATATCTTTTGGTGGGGGGTCACCTGACTAAGCATTTTCTGTATTTACAAGTCTGGACATGTTGTTTCATGAGTCTGAACATGTTGTTTCAAAACCAAGGGGGAGGTGGATTGTGTCAGGGGATTTTCTGGTTCAGTTAAAGGTGCAGTGTAAATATCCACAGATATCGACTTTCTATATTTCTGATCTATAGTGACTAAGCTCTTTTATACATAGAATCTTATACAGTAACAGGTTTATAGAGTTAATGTGTGGAAATACCGTAAGGATGTCTTATAACTGTATTAATCGTGACATTATTATTGTTTTATATGACTTCTGACTCCTTTTTCTTTAAAAAGGCTTTACTAACTGTATTTGTTCCTATTTAAAATAGCCTTCATGTTTTTTTTGTACACAAAATGTACTTATGCACTTTACACAGTACCTCTCTGGGTATTTGGCATCATTCCAGGGACTGAATAGATGGAAATGAAAAAAGGATGAAAAGAAAGCACTAGTAGGAAGTTTAGTAGGGATAGTAAAGAGCTACACTAGGTGGCCAGCATGGGGGGGGAGAAGAAAAGCAAAGAGAAACTGTTGCTCAACAGAAGTTTTGGTAGCTAGGAAATAAGGAGATAGAAAAGTGGTCCATCAGTCTCAGCCGAAGGTGTAGCCTAACTCCACCACAGTCCCAATAAGCACCTGATTTTATCATATATGAAATGTCAGTCATGGCAGGCTGTGCTCCCTGACAAAGCCATCTATGTACAGGTGATATGTAGGGGTGTTTGCCTAGTTCTTAGTTCCATGCACTAGGGCAAATAAGCCTAATTTTGACCTGATTTTGGTGTGTGCTCAGATTCCTTTTAGTTTTCTTAATCCAGTTATGTACTCTAGCACCTTTGTGATCAGTGGTAAGCATATCTTCATTGCCTCTATTAAGTAAGCAAAATTAGACAGAATGTGCAATGGGCATTGGGTGCACTGAGGGTTGGCTGACACAATTGCCAGGCACAATGTTTGCTTTCGTCATTGTGCTTGTGTCCTAATGATGATGACAGGTTTTCCTGCTGCCGTGACATGGTGGAATCACCATAATGTACCATTCTGCTTGCTGTTTGTGCAGATGGTATTCCAGCAGCTTCCCGCCCTTTCCCCATCCCAATATATTAATTCTTTCTACACAGTACTGCTAGTTCTGCCTTCTGAGTGAAAATCTGGTTGAGCTGCATCCAGAGTTGTGTGTGCTCAACTGAAAGCTGAATATTGAACATTTTTACATTGTCCCACCCCCTGCTTGTACTGCTTTTCTTTAGCCTCTAATTTAGCCTCCATGCCTTTTTGTTAAGCTTCCTTTGGCCATCTGTAATGCATTGCATAACCCATAGTCTTCATTCACATACTGGATTTAAAGGCCTCCCAGACAATTTCTATCGGAGTGACACCTGTATCATTCACTTTGAAAAAAGAAGATTACCTGCTCTGTGATCCAAAGTTTAAATTAATTATCCTGGAGATCTAGTAAGTCCAGTCTCCAGGTGGTAGATGTTTCAGAGTTTGATCTCCACACCATGACCAGGGTTACTGGGTCAAGTTCTGACACACAGAGTGAAGCTATTGAATGGGTTAGCAGGTTTTTGCTGATTGTTGGAAACATTATCCAGCAGTCCAATCTAGGTCAAAGTTAGTTGAGTAACCCATCATATCTTTAAGGACAGCTAGGACATTAGAGTGAGGGTCTGACTGTCCCATGCATTTGTCTAAAAACATCTCTAATTTAAGGTTAGAGTCTCTTCTGACCATTATAGGGATACCAGGATCCCAACATTCAGCAATTGTTTGGCCTATCTCATGAAAGAGTGATGGTCTGTCAACATTGTGGGCATAGATATTTTCAAATTATTGTGGACCCTCAGGTGTTTCTGTTTTAACAAGCACCCACCTGCCTCTGTATCAGACACCTGGTGTGCAATGAAGGGCTCTGTGAAATAAAATGGACACCTCAGCTTTGGATGAGGGTGCACATATGGAACTTCTGTCTCCACCAACTCCCTGCATAGCTTAAGGGCTTCCACTGACCTAAGTAAAAGCACTATTTGGGCTTGTAATGCTTTAAGTCTGTTTAATACCTTCTTCAATGGGTACTCCTATAATTTGGAGGTGGTCTCAGAGAGGAGGGAACTTTCCCATCCATGAGCAGTTGGGCACAAAATAGTTGTACAAATAGTATTTTATTTGCATCCTTGTGACAGATAAGAAACACATTCAAACAAGACTAGAGTAGTCCTATAGAACAACAACATTTGCATAAATCCCCAGTGTTAGAAAGGGATAACAGTACTTAGTGGGGAAGCAGTGTAATCTCTGGGGTTGTTATCCCTTTCCAGTGCTGGGGAGAAAAAGCCAAAAGCATAAGAGCTCCTAATGCCAAAAGCCAGATGATTCTGAGAGGTAGCATATACCTGCCTCAGGATGGTTTGAGATAAAGTACGTTCTATCCCAGGTGCATTACAAGGTACCAAAAGAAAAAGACTTATAATAGACACTTATAATAGGTATAGTGAAGTAAATGCAAATGTACTGATAACCAGTAATCAAAGGTCTACCACTAGTGCCCTGCACAGGCGTGCCACTGAAGAACTTTAGTTATTTCCCTTTTGATAAAGTCAGTAGAACTAAGTTTGAGTGGAGGTAAATTGACATGACAGGGACACTGAGTCACAGTTTGCTGTGAGAGACATATATCATGGAGCTGTTAAGAGCAAGGGTGAATGGGGTGAGTGGCTCTGTGGTTCTCAGAAGTGTCTCTATATCTAGAAGAATATTATATGCTACCTGAATTTTGTTATGGATCCCAAATGCTACTTTCCATGCAAACTACCTGTCTAGTATGCTCACTCTGTGTGTTTAAAATGCACGTGGCATTGGGCTTCTGATACGGTACCCAGCTTAGATTATGACTGAAGAATATTAAGGAGTCCCAAAGAGGCTGAAACTTATCTATACTTTGTCATTCTCAGTCTTTACTGGATCGGGGCTAGATTCACAAAAAGTCACAAAGCACAGCACAAAAGTTTGCATTACGCTTTTCATTTGCCCATGTATCAAATGTTGCTATTCTCAGTTGGATAGTGCACTGTGCTATCTGACTGTGAAAAGGGCAAGGCAGAGCCAACACTAACCCTAATACCAGTGGTGTTAACCACACTAGCACCACCCAGACCTGCAGCCAGGAGAATGGCTCTGCAATGAATAGCACAAGTGCACTATTTCCAATTCACTAAAGCAGCCATGCAAATCAACCCATTGGGCATGCAAGGCACTATGTGACCATTTGCATGCCCATTATGGGCCCATTTACATAGGATGCAGCAAGTGTAGTGCAACCCCATCCCCTGCCTGTACAAGTCTCCATGGTGCTAGTGGTCCCCCCCCATGATCACCAATTGCTAGCCTGATATACAATCAGTAAGTATTTCTGGTGCTAATGCCCCCCCTAACAATCACCAACTGTTGGCCCAATAGAAAAAATATATATTTCCTGGGTGGCAGTGGTTCTGCCCCCACGATCACTGATCACTAGCCCGATAAAAGAAAAATAAGTTTCCCTGGTGGTAGTGGTCCCTTAACCACACCCATGCCTGATGTGTATAGATGTATTCCCTGATGTCCAGTGGTCCCACCCCCCACCTGCATCCATGCCTGATGAAGAAGTCATATTCCCTGGTGTCCAGTGATCCCCCCATACCAATCCCCCATAATAGCATAATAACAAGGAACATTATTCCCCAGTGTCCATTGTTTCCTCCCATCCTAATGCCTGATACAATAACATGATACCATTACCTGTTGTCTATCTGCTTATTGACAGCTCAGTCAGTGGTCAGCCATGGTGGAGAGCAGAGGGCTGTGCTAGTCATCATCTTAAGGTAGGGATGGAGAGAGCAGGATGGTAGAGCACTACCTGCTGTGGTAGGGGAGTGGGGGTCCACTAGACACCAGAGAATGGAGTCACATTATTGTCTAGGGCAATGGGATGGGAGGACACTGGACCCAGGGGAGTGGTGTTCTTGCTATTATGAAGTATCATGGTGGGGTACACTGGACATGTGGAAATATGACTTTTAGTTTGGGCATGGGTGCAGGTCAGGGAAGGGAGCACTGGACACTAGGGAATGCATCTATAGACATTAGGAATGGGTGGGTGAGAACCATTTCCACCATGAAAACATATTTGTCTTCCATCAAGCTGGTGACAGGTGATCACGGGGCAGGAGTGGAAACCACAGCCACCAGGCAAGCTCATATTTCTTCCATCAGACCGGTGATTGTGGGGACGGAACCACTGCCATGAGGAAAACTTTTTTTTTCAATTGGGCTGGTTTGGCGATTGCTGGGGTGGGGGACCACTAGCACCAGGAAAACCTATTGATTTTGTATCAGGTTGGTGACCGTGTGGGGGGAGGGTGCCTCAGTACCTCTGCCAACCACTAGGGTTGCACAAAATAAGACAAAGTCTTGGTCAGCGGTATATGTTCCATGCAAGTGAACCATGCAAAAGGCCCTTACAATGAGCAAATGCTTTGTGAATTGGACAATACCAATATTCACATCCCTTCCCCTTCATTTCTATTGTGGCCCCCTCCATACTTTGCCCCAATGCAAACCCAGTTTGAGCGACAAACAGGAGATGGAGCGAGGATCACAGATTTAGAAGTGGATAGCCATCTGGGAACTAGCGACCATCGAACAGTATGGTTCACGATTAACACAGCAGTAAAGTCAAGCCATACAAAAGCAAAGGTACTAGACTTTAGGAGAGCTGACTGTGCCAAAATGGGTGAGTGCCTAAGGAATGCACTAGCAAATGGGCAGGAAGGAGAGGTGAAAGAACAATGGAGAATAATCAAAACTGCCATCACAGAGGCAACAAGCCTTTGTGTGAAGCAAATAAACAAAATAAAACGATGTAAGAAACCACTATGGTTCTCAAAAGAGGTGTCTGGGAAGGTTAGGGTGAAGAAGAATGCATTCAGGAAGTACAAGGAATCACAGAAGGAGCAGGACAGAGAACTGTATCAGTTAAAGCAAAAGGAAGCAGGGAAGGCAGTCAGAACAGCAAAGGCCCAAACTGAGGAAAAGATAGCCAACTCAGTTAAGAAGGGGATAAAACCTTTTATAGGTACATCAGGGAGTGAAGGAAGACCAAAGGAGGGATAGTGAGGCTTAATAAAGGGTAGGGTGGCCAGAGGGTGACTGTGAAAAGCAGAGATACTAAACAAATATTTTTGCTCATTATTCACAAATGAAGAGGGGGAGGTACCCAAACCAAACAATAGAAGCACTCTGGATATAGGGGGTTGATACCAGCCCATTCACAGAAGAAATAGTTCTTAAAGACCTCTTAAAACTGAAGGTGGACAAAGAAATGGGGCCTGATGGGATTCATCCCAGAATTCTAAAAGAACTAAGGGTAGAACTAGTGACACCACTGACTACCCTCTTTAACAAATCATGGGAGGATGGGGTGGTACCTGAGGACTGAGGGAGGGCAGAGGTTATTCCACTTCAAAAGTGGGAGCAGGGCAGAAGCAGGAAACTACAGACCTGTTAGTTTAACCTCAGTGATAGGGAAAATGATGGAATCACTTCTGAAGGAAAGAATTGTTGAGTACCCAGAGTCCAGAGGGGCACAGGACCCAAGGCAGCATGAATTCACAGTGGGAAGGTCATGTCAGATGAATCTAATAGATTTCCTTGACTGGATGACCAAAGTAGTAGATCAGGGAGGGGCTGTGGACATGGCCTACTAGACTTTAGCAAGGCATTTGACACAGTCCCACACAAAAGATTAATATACCAGTTAGCCAGCCTTGGAGTGGGTCCCAAGATGGTATCCTAGGTAAGGAATTGAGTGAAGAACAGGACACAGAGGGTAATAGTAAATGGAATCCACTTTGAAGAAAGGTGGATTACTAGTGGGGCACCACAGGGTTCAGTACTAGGACCGGTCCTCTTCAATGTCTTTATAAGTGACATTGCAGAGGGACTTGAAGGAAAAGTATGTCTCTTTGCAGATGCCACAAAGATCTGCAACAGGGTTGATACACAAAGTGGGGTGGAAAGGATGAGAAGGGACACGATTGGAGGAATGGTCATATGTATGGCAACTTAGATTCAATGCTAAGAAGTGCAAAGTAATGCACCTGGGAAACAAAAACCCAGGGGAAGAGTACACATTGGGGGCGTGAGATACTAACAACAACAAAAATGGAAAGGGACTTGGTGGTAGTTGTATCAGATGACCTAAAGGTTGGAAAACAATGTGAGAGGGCAGTAAGGAGGGCTGGGGGGATACTGGGATGCATAGCGAGAGGCATCACCAGTAGAAAACAGGAAGTTGTTATTCCTCTGTACAGAAAGCTGGTGAGACCCCATCTGGAGTACTGTGTGCAGTTCTGGAGACCCAATCTCCACAAAGACATAGACAGAATGGAGGCAGTCCAGAGGAGGGCAATTAAAATGGTGCAGGGTCTGCAACAGAAGACATACGAAGAGAAACTTAAGGAGCTTAATATGTATAGCCTCGAGGAAAGGAGGGAGAAGGGAAACATCATAGAAACCTTCAAGTACCTAAAGGGAATCAACAAAGTGCAAGACATATTTCAGAAAAAGAGGTGTGCAAGAACAAGGGGGCACAATTTGAAGATAGAGAGGGGGCGGCTCAGAGATAATGTGAGGAAGTATTTTTTTTCACAGAGAGGGTTGTGGATGCATGGAATGGCCTTCCTGAGGAGGTTGTGAAGTCAAAAACAGTGATGGAATTCAAGAATGCATGGGACAGTCATAAGGCAATTCTAGGGGGTGGGGGTAGGAGGAAGTAGGAAGTAGGCTGTTGGTTAACTAGGCTCTGCAGCTTATCCATTAGGTAGGGAAATGGGCAGACTGGGAGGGCCATGTGGTCCTTATCTGCCATCAAATTCTATGTTTCTATGTAACTCAGCATAAAACCCAGTTCACTTTTAGAAAACCAGGTTTGCACCGGGGCAAAGTTTTGTGAATCCTGGCCCAGATCTACAAGCCTTTTCATAAGGTGATGTCTGCTTTGGCAAGGCCTAGTTAGCCTGACTTGCACAAGGATTTTTTTCTCGATGATGCCGTGCTCTGGGAATAAGGCTTAAGAGTATGTGTAAGACTTGTAGAGGTGCACAAAATTAATTTGCTGGAGAATGTTTTAATTTCTCTTATCTTTCCTACATTTTAAATTACATTTTTGTGAACTTATCAATGAAGTCTGCAGTACAAAAAAAATCTTTGAATTAATTTTCTGATACTAACATACTAACATACTAAAATGCCAGCAGAATAGGCCTAACGGTTCTTCGGTTCGTTTGCTTGGTCAGCCTCACCTGGTGTTGACCTTGCTGTCCCCTCGACTCAACATACTAACATACTAATATACTAAAATGCCATCTGATGGTAAACATGATATGACATTGTTGTGCTTACAAAGGCAACAGATTTTGATGCCACAATCACAGCAATTGTTTGATCAGTTGGGCAGTATAAACCCATTAATCAGGATGTGCCATAAGGGGACATTTGGTTTAAGAGGATGTCCTTGTAGTCACTGATTAAGTGGCTATGTTATTCTATTAAGATAGGTTCTTTATAGGGGACAGCAGTTTTGTTTAAAAGGGATGATTTGTGTATGACTTGTGATCTCACCTGTCCTCACTTGTTGAATGAATCCCCCATCACAAGTAATTAGCAACTAATCCTGGCTCGTTTGCACCTTTTATGTACAGCAACACTTAATCAAACCTGTAAAAGCAGCTCAGTAACAGCTAACAGTTCCCTCATTCATGTGCTGGAAGTCCATTGTTCTGCTTCTCCTGGTTCTGTGCTCCCTGCCTCCCTGCCATGGATAACAAAAGGGTTGATCTGCTTCTCACTGAGAAAATGAAAGTTTTAGAGGTGTTGAAACAACCCAGTGCATTCAAGGCTAAAGTTGTGGCTGAGTTTCAAATTTCTAAAAGCCAGGTCAGACAAATAAGCAAAAAAAAAAAAAAAAAGATGACCTTCAGTCCGACTGGCTTGGATGACCTCTTACCTGTTTAATGAGTGGCTGGACACCTGAAATCGGAGGCTATGGCACCACAGGCGGAAGGTGCTGTTGCTGGTTGACAGTTGCAATACCCACCCTTCCAGCATTGTTGGCAAGTTTAGCACCATTAACATCCACTTCTTGCCACTGAACACAGCGAGCTTGATTCAGAGCCTGGATATGGGGAGATAAAGAATTTGAAAGGACACTACAGGTCATTATTTTCTGAACAAATTGTTGGCATCATCGACAGCGCATCCACGTCCCTGGCAACAGAGACTGCACGCCGGGTAAATCTACTGGACACAATTGTCATGCTCCATAAGGTGTGGGCCACTGTCAAAGCTACCACAATAGCCAACTGCTTCAGGAAAGCCAGCTTTTACCCTGCAGAGGAACAAGAGGAGCTGGCAGAGGAAGCTGAAGCTCTAGACAATCCCCTGGCTGATGTTGCACGGTCAGCTAACTTCACTGAGGAGGAGTTCCTTCATTTTGTGGAAACTGACCAGGAAGAAAGAGAGGAAGAGATCACAGTCAGTGCAATTTGTGACACCCTGTCACAAGAAGAACAGGCTGAAAGAGAAACAGAAGAGGACCCGAACTATGCTAATAACTCCCCCCCACACCTGTCACAAATAAAGAAGTGCTTGCCCACATTCCATCCCTCCATGCTGGTGTTTACAGAATGGAGAAATACACCAGTGTGAGCATCTGTTCAATCTGGAGGGGTACATCCTGAGCCATATGTTTGCAGATGTGAAGCAAAAGAAAATTACAGACTTTTTCCTAAAATTAGCAGACCTCCTGACCTCCAGCTAAGATAAGTTCAAGTTTTACTGATGTTTTAATCATTTCTTCAATAAAGTTTAACAGTGGAGACAACCAGCATTAGTTCACAAAAGAGTTATAATCATGAACTGTGTGGTGTCTGCTGAATGCATAATGAATGTATGCTGTATGCCTACTGTGTCTAACATTTTAATGTGCGCCCATAGTGAAATTATTTTTTTCACCTCTGGTACCTCTTCTGTTAAAGGAGATACCCACTTTAAGGTGACGAATAGTCCGCCATGGAGCCATCTCCTTAAAGCAGCTTCTAGTGTATTTTTTTGTCCTTAGATATTTACAAAACAGCTTTTACAATGTCTTGCAATTAATTACTCATTCAAGATGGCTGCCACTTACACTGTTTAACATACCTTCTGGTAAGGGTACCTTTTGACGCTGAATACTGGATTCATGCTTTAGATATATTATGATGGTGCTACAGGAGCACATGTTTAGATAGCAAATAACAGTGCACCACACCAACATGTTTAATATTTTCATGGTTGGCATTGCAAGGGAGCAAGAATTTAGAAAAAACATTCTGGATCACATATCTAAGTTCAGGAATATATGAAAATGAAATTGAAAAGAAAGAAGAGCAGGGGAAGATGCAGCAAAGTGGGAAGCAAACTGGTTAGGAGAAGAATACAAAGGGTAGTGCTAAATGGAGGGCACTTTGATGTTAGAAGTGTGATCTGTAGAGTACTTCAGGGGTTAGTCCTGGGTCCTGTGCTTCCCAATCTGTTTATACCATATCTGACATTGTTGAAGGGGTCCAAGGTAAATGTGTCTCTTTTTGGATGGCACTAAGATATATGGCAGGCTGGTCAGTGGGGTAGGGGTTAGGGAAGTGAAAGATAACTTAGAGAAACTAGAAATGAAGTACAGGATTTGGCAATTCAAATTTAATTCCAGAAAGTGCAAGGTCATTTACGTGGAAAAACAAATCCTAAAATACAATACTGGATGGGGATCTGGTTAGACCAGACCTCAGAGGAAAGAACCTAGGTGCACCATAAGTGACAGCCTTCAGAACACTACCAAATGCAATAAAGCATATGGAAAGACAACAGAATATCAGAGTAGATTAACAGGGCCTTTTCTAGCAGAAGAAAACAAATGATCCTGCTTTTCTATAGGTCCTCGTTGAGGCTATACCTAGAGTAGTGTGTACAGTTCTGGAACCCTCACTTTACAAAGGACAAGGATCACTTAGAATTAGTTAAGAACAGTGCAACCAGAATTATATTCAGGCAGCAAGGGAACACCTATGAGAAAAGACTTATTAACCTGAATACTTACTCCCTGGAGGCCAGAATGGGAAAGGTATATATGACTGAAACGTTCGAATATATAAAAGGAATTTAGAAAAATAGGAAATAAATTTAGGAAAAATAAAGTGTTGACCTTAAGAAACTGTTCAGGCAATGTGCGGGGTCTGTGGCAAGAGAACATAAATACGGTAGAGCCCACTACGATGCAACACAATACCTCAGGTTACTGCATGAAAAAAGACATTAACTACCATTGAAACTGCCTTGTTTATTGAAGTAACTCTGCTGCAGAATGCTGCAGTACTGTGTTGCACTCTGGGAGGCTGTACTGTATAAGCTGGTGGTGGTGGGATTGAGGAGGAAATACTTCTTGATGGAGAAGATAAATAAGTGGAATCATCTATGCAGAGGGAGGTTAACATCCAGACAGTTACATGTTTCAAGACAGGGCTGGATAAACACATGGCTATAGTGAACATGTTGAAGTGGAGAAGGGTCCAGAGGGGATTGTCTGAGTAATGGAGTGGAGCTACATGTTGGGAGCTCTGTGCAAGTCCTACTACAAGTGTTAGATTGATGGGTACTAAGGTGGGGAATGGGCAGAATCTTTTTCTGCCTATAAGATTCTTTGTTTCTATAAAAACTTGGTATAGTGATGTTTTGCCAGATAGACATTATTGTTAAAAAAATACATTAATACTAATAAATACTGCTGCATTAATGTAAAATATTTAAAAGATTGATAATGGCTCAAAGCCCCCATAAATTGAAAACACAACAGTTACTATACATGAAATTGCAATCAGCATAATGATTTCAGACATTTTACTTTAGTAAATACCAACATTATAATAACAACCGTATTTTTCCCCCAACACAATTTTTAAAATAAAGATTATAAAAAAGTGATTCTCTAATACTGCATCAATACAGTTTGGTGTATGTGACACTTGGCAGTATTTTCTAGTTTGGATTGTGATCCTTTATCCATTAGATTCCAATTTTCTAAAGCATTTCCAAACTTGGCTTGTAGAAACTAATAATAACACTGTGGTTAATTTTCAGTCAAAGTTCATGTGATCCTTTGTCAGCCTCTTAGTGAAAAACTTTAGCTAGGTTAAAATTTTTTACAGCATATGCAGCATTTTGCTGTTTTAATCGGGACTATTTTAAAAGATCATGGTCTTCTCAAGCCTCCCACAGAACACAAGAGTTCTAGCCTTTGTCAACAGAAATGGACAAGATCAAAACCTTGAACAGGTGGAGATCTTCAAATACCTTGGAGTAACTCTGGATATCAACTTGGTCCTGATTTACAAAAGTCATCAGAATGCCGCAATCACCAGGTGCACTGAACATATGGTGCAATGGACTTGCAGCATTCCCCAGCTGGTGATCAGGATTCCCGATCCTGTGCACTGACTGCCACAAGTTAGACTAGCTCATTCTGGTCTAGCTAGAAGTAATCGTGGGTACCCTTTTTACAGGGCTTGTGCCAAATGTTTGACACAAGCTGTCATAAATTAGGAAAAGAGTTGCAAATGCACGTGATCTTCTTGAATCAAACACAGTTTGCAGCACGGGTTTGGCACAGCTATGCCAAAAAACAGATTTGATGCATGACTTGACTCAAGCCCTGCGTCACTCTTTGTGAATCAAGCCCTTGATCTTTTACAACCCATATTAAGAATCTGGTGGCCATAGTTAACAGATGGCTTGGTGCCTTATACCATATCAAGAACAATCTCTCTGGGGATGCTAGATGCCTTATTGTGGCCAGCTCCATTCTGTCACTAATATATTATTTATTTATTTAATTTCTTAAGCATTTCACCAGGAGAAACATACTGAGCTCAAGCAGCTCAGTTCCATATGTGTCCTGGGGGAGAGAGAGAGGGATTTGGTAACAGATATAATACAAAACACATACAGTCATACAAAAGCGGTACAGTGTAACAATGAATGACAAAGAAAAATATATATATATATATATATATATATATATATATATACACATATAGTATATGTACAGAGAAGATCAGCTAGGTAGTATAGACATAAACAATATTACAATATTTAAAATAACTGTCATAGGAAAGGTAGCAGTGCAGCTAAAATAGAAGATGAGGTAGATACATCCTCATTATAATTCTGTTGGGTTGCATAGCAGAAGAACCATTAGGAATGGAAGTTGTGTAAAGCAAATGGGGTAGTAAGAGCAGGAAAAAAATGCAGATGATGCACATGGATAGTTTGAAAAAAGGGGGTGAGAAGAGTACTAAGGAACAGTGACATTAAGGGCAATAACAGGTGGGAGAGGTATGAGAGTGGAGTATGGAGATTAGGGAGGGTTTGGAGGAGGTACAGCGAATGGGTAGGGGGAGAGAGAGTTCCAAAGTTTAGAAAGTTGAAGGAGAAGGCAGCTTGACCAGCAAGTGTTTTATTTTATTTATTTGATTATTTCAGTTTCAGGTTAATACTTTTGAGCTGAGAAGCTCTTTTACAAAGGTTTCAAGTAGAGACATGAGACATAACGATGGGTACAGAAAGTGAGTGACAAATCAGTTGGTACATACAATGTGATCAAGTGCGATACAGTAAACAGAAGTGCTACAGAGAGATACTTCCTTGTTCAAAAACTGTGCGATTACAGTGTTTGTGCAGACTTGACAAATATCCACTGCTAGCCTATTAGCAGTCAACAATGAAGCTTTGTCACAGTTTTCAGGAGAGAGAGGAAGAGGTGAAGAGAGTGGAGTAGGAAGAAGGGAGAGCAGGGGCTAGGCACTAAGGACTAATGAGAAGTGAAAGGTTGGTGACCACGATGCAGCCGCCTGAGGGGGCATAGTCATGATTGTAGAGAGAGGTGAGATCGGAGGAGAAACGGGGGATGAGAAAAGGGTCTTGGGGACTGAGAAGTGGAGATAGGAGTGACAGCGTCCAGAAAGCAGTGATTGTGTACTGAAAGGTCACATATACTAACCAGATCAGCAGCAGTAGTTTTGAAGTGAACGGCATGAGCGGAGCCCCGGCCAAGCTTGCTGCACTATATAAGTGGAACTGGGAGGTCATTAATCCACTTAGGGCCCCTGTATGATACGGATCTCTGGACGAGTGAGGTGCACTTGAAGGGCACCAGGAGACACCCTTGGCAGCTCTCCTAGTGTTTTTACCTGCATTTGCACTTTTGAATAGGTTGGATGTTGACTCAGGAGTCGGCCCAAGGAGTGCTTTTTTTTCCTATTAGGCAGGCCTGGTAGGTGATATGGAGATGGAGAGGGAGCCAGCCCATGTTTTTATAGAGTGCACAAGTACATGTCAGACAATGTTCACCAAGGACAAGCCTACAGGCTTCTTTGAGGAGTGTTCTGATTCTTTTTAGTACAGTATCAGATCAAGCCCCATATATCACCAATCCATAAACAATGGTAGGCAGGACAGAGCTGCACATGACTAGTTTCTGTGCAGTAGGTGTCATAGCATGCCTATGTCAATATAGTAAGCCAAGCTTTATGTTTGCAGATTTTACAACATTGTCAACATGTGCAGAGAAGGTGAAGGAGTCGTCAATGTGTACACACAAGTATTTAAAAGTGTTAACTTATTCAAGAGTTTCCCCTTTTTGACTCCTGACGAGAAGTGGACTGTACTTCCTCTTTTTTTGTGGCACAGTGATGAGCATTCCTTTGGTTTTCTCGTAAGTGAGTGGTAGTTTGTTCTTCTAAAACCAGGTTTCCACTAAGTGGAAGTTGGTCTGAAAATCATTTGTGATCTTTGACAAGTTCCTGCCAGTAACCGAGATGACAGCAACTTCAGCATAAGCACCATGTGTGCCTGGCAGACCGTGGGAAGGGAGTTGACGAAAATGCTGAACAGTAGTAGTCCGAGTATGGAGCTTCGTGGGACTCCGAGGTTTACAGCTCTAGGGTCAGAGAGCACACTGTTAATTTGCACACATTGTGATTTCCTGGTTAGATAACTGCTAAACCCTGCAACTGTGTCAGGAGATAGCCCAATGGTGAACAGGTTGCTGAGGAGGAGTTGATGGTCAACAGTATGAAATGCTTTAGTGAGGTCTATAAATATATACCCCACTGCATTGCCCAAGTGCAGCACTTCATACAGTTGGGTGGTGTACTCAATCAGGGCAGTAAGGGTACAGTGGTTTTTTGGAAGCCATGCTGTTGCACACAGAGAAGATTGTGTTTATCCAGATATTCTGTCAGTTGGTCCAATGCAATCCTCTTCAGTGCTTTTGAGATGGAAGGTAAGATGAATATTGGCCTGTAGTTAGCTAGATTGGTTCTGTCACATCTTTTAAAAACCAGTGTGACAAGTGTGGATTTCCAGATATCAGGGAAGACACCATTCTTAGGGATGCATTAAAGATTTTAGCGAGAGTCTCTGCTACTTCATCCAGTGTGAGGGTAGATTTCTTCATATCTATGAGGTCTCTCTCCATCCTTGTCTTTCCAAGAACCTGCTTAACATATGAAATGGTTTCAGATCTGGAGATTTAACTGAAGTAGAATTGTAATGAGGAGGATGGGCTGTATGAATGTGGCAGTTTAGTTGACTGTGGGGTGAGGAAGCTGCTGGGAACCACAGCACCTAGGTCTGTGAATGCAAGGTTGAACGCATTATCAATATCCTGGGGCTCTTGTAATGTCCCAATTGTTGATATGATCAGGTCTGGGGGCACTTAAGAGGCCTTCCCTGTGAGTAATTTCACTGAGTACCAAAAGCCCCTGCCTTGACCCCAGGTCCTACCCAGAAGATCCTTATAATAATCAGCCTTGGCTTTCCTGATGAGCTTAGTTCATCTTTTTCTGGCCTCCTTGTAGGCAGCAAAGTCAACCTGTTTCCCCGCAGTTTTCGCTTTGTGCCAGAGGTTGTCTTGCTGATGCATGAGTTCAGTGAGTGAGCCCGTGAGCCAGGGGTTTTCCTGGACTTGTATGGGGCAAAGATGTTACAGGCACTATTGAAAGTGGAGCAAAATAGGCAAGGGCTGGTTACTATCCTGGATTTTGTCAAGAGGGGACCAATCAGCCATTTTCAGGAATTGTTTGAATGACTCAAGCTGCCCCTTTTTAAGTGACCGAGATCTAGAAAGCTGGGGGATGCATTCTGAGAACTTGTTGGACCAGGTGCACAGCACCGGGGAATGGTCACTGAGGGTGTCTGTTAGAACAGATACCTCACAGATGTGCTCTGAGCAGTTGGAGAGTAGCCAGTCTATTAGGGATCAAGTACCTGTATGGTAGTTTTGTCTGGTGGCATGGGTTACCATCTGAGTGAGATACAGGAAAGATATTTGATCCCTGATGCCTGAAGCTTCTTGGGATAGCCCGTTTGAGTTAAATTCACCTACTACCACTTGTTCCCAGTTGGGGTTAAGCTGCTTTTGATTATTGATAAACTGCTTGAATCCAGTAGTTTGCTTCCCAGGCGGGATGTAAACTGTGGTTAGCACTAGTGTCTTTTTCTGCTGGCCAATGCTAAGTTTAATGGAGAGCATTTGTGCTTCATTTGTGCATGTGCTATTTGGTAATTCCTGATGTTTGATGTGATTACTCAGGTAGACCAGGCAGCCTCTGCCACATTTGGTTAATCTGTCCTGGTTGAAGGTGGTGTAACCATCTAATGTCACAGTGGCATCAGTGGTTTTAGTGGAGAGGCAGGTCTCTATTAGTGCAATAACATCTGATTTCATTAGTGCAACCCAGGCTTGGAATTGTGTTAGCTTGGATATTATGCTATGCTCAGCTAGACAATTTTGAGGTGATTGTGCCTCAGGTTGCATCCAGTGACAGGAGGACCAGTATTGGGGTGTACATTGTTGTTTTATGAGATGTATCTGGACACAGCGAAACCCAAATTTCAGAGGGAGTAGGGGGAAGGGGTGGAGGGTGAAAGGAGGGAATCCATATAAAGGGGGTAAGGAGGGTAGCCAAAAATTGGAAGTGAAGGAGACATAATGGGTTAGATAGTGATCCTCCAGAGAACAGAGGGAGAAAGCAGAGTAAAGATAATAAACACAGTCATACAATCAAGCTATACAAAACCAAGAGTATTAGACTTTAGGAGGGCTGACTTTGAGAACATGAGAGAGTGCCTCAGAAAAGCACTAGCAAACAGGCAAGAAGGAGGGGTGGAGGAACAATGGGGAGTGATCAAAACAGTCATCACAGAGGCAACAAGCGTTTGTGCAAAGCAAATCAACAAAACACAATGAAGGAAAAAAACGCTATGGTTCTCAAAAGAGGTGGCAGGGAAGATGAGAAAATGATAGCATTCAGGAAATATAAGGAAACACAGAAGGAGCATGACAGAGAACTTTATCAGTTAAAGCAGAAAGAGACTTTTAAGGCAGTCAGAATAGCAAAGGCCCAAACTGAGGAAAGGATAGACAACTCTGTTAAGAAGGGGGATAAGACCTTTTATAGGTACATTAGGGACCAAAGAAAGACCAAAGGAGGGATACTGAGGCTTAATAAAGGGGAGGGAATGTGGGTAGAAAGTGACAGAGAAAAAGTAGGGATACTGAATGCATATTTCTGCTCAGTATTCACTAAAGAAGAGGAGGGGGAGGTACCTAAACCAAACAAGAGAAACACTCTGAAGATGGGGGTTGATACCAGTCCATTTACAGAAGAAAGAGTTCTGAAATAACTAATAAAATTGAAGGTGGACAAAGCAATGGGGTCTGATGGGATTCACCAAAGAATTCTAAAAGAACTAAGGGTAGAACTAGTGACACCGCTGACTACTCTCTTTAATAAATCATGGGAAGATGAGGTGGTACCTCAGGACTAGAGGAGGTTGGATGTGATTCCTTTTCACAAAAGTGGGAGCAGGACAGATGCAGAAAACTACAGAGCAGCTAGTTTGACCTCAGTGGTAGTGAAAATGATGGAATCACTTCTGAAGGAAAGAATTGTTGTGTACCTAGAGGCCAGTGGGGCACAGGACCCAAGGTAGCATGGATTCACAATGGAAAGGTCATGTCAGATGAATCTAATAGAT
This sequence comes from Neoceratodus forsteri, assembly GCA_016271365.2. Taxonomy (NCBI): domain Eukaryota; kingdom Metazoa; phylum Chordata; order Ceratodontiformes; family Ceratodontidae; genus Neoceratodus; species Neoceratodus forsteri. The sequence goes on from CM057449.1 coordinate 877,104,009, forward strand.
TTCTTTGACTGGGTGACCAAAGTAGTAGACCAGGAAGGGGCTGTGGACATGGTCAACCTAGATTTTAGCAAGGTATTTGATACAGTCCCACATAAAAGATTCATAAACAAGTTAGCCAGCCTGGGAGTGGGTCCCAACATGGTAGCCAGGATAAAAAATTGGCTAGACAACAGGATGCAAAGGGTAGTAGTAAATGGAGTCCACAGTGAAGAAAGGAGGGTTACTAGTGTGGTACCTCAGGGTTCAGTACTGCGACTGGTCATTTTTAATGTCTTTATAAGTGACATTGCAGAGGAACTGGAAGGAAAAGTATGTCTCTTTACAGACGACACAAAGATCTGCAACAGGGTTGATACACAAGATGGACTGGAAAGGATGAGAAGGGACTTGGCAAGGTTGGAGGAATGGTCAAATGTATGGCAGCTTAGACTCAATGCAAAGAAGTGCAAGGTAATGCACCTGGGAAACTAAAACCCAGGGGAAGAGTACACAATGGGGGGTGAGATACTGACAAGAGCAAAAATGGAAAGGGACCTGGGGGTAATTATATTAGATGACCTAAAGGTGGGCAAGCAATGTGAGAAGGCAGTAAGGAAGGATGGGGGGATACTGGGATGCATATGGAGAAGCATCAATAGTAGAAAATAGGAAGCTGTTATCCCTTTGTACAGATAGTTGGTGAGAGCCCACCTGGAGTACTGTGTCCTGTTCTGGAGATCCCAACTCCGCAAAGACATAGACGGAGTGGAGGCTGTCCAGAGGAGGGCAACCAAAATGGCGCAGGGTCTGCACCAGAAGACATATGAAGAAATACTAAAGGAGCTTAATATGTGTACCCTTGAGGAAAGAAGGGGAGAGAGGGATATAATAGAAACTTTCAAGTACCTCAAGGGAATCAACAAAGTCCAAGAGGGTAGCATCTTTCTGAAAAGAGATGTGCAAAAACAAGGGGGTGTAACTTAAAGATAGAGGGGGCATGGCTCAGAGGTAATGTGAGGAAGTATTTTTTCACGGAGAGTGTTGTGGATGCATAGAACAGCCTCCCTGAGGAGGTGGTTGTGGTGTCAAGAACAGTGGGGGAATTCAAGAATGCATGGGACAGACATAAAGCAGTCCTAGTTGCGGTTAGGAGGAAGTAAGCTGTTGGTTAACTAGGATCTACAGCTTATCTGTTAGGTAGGAAAATGGGGAAGACTATATGAGCCAAGCAGTCCTTATCTGCCATCAAATTCTATGTTGAGTGCAGTGGTGGGAGCTGGGAGGCAGATTATGGACTCCCTGTCTATGCTACTACTTGTGACATGGTGCGAAACAAAATGAGGTTGATCTGTAATAAATTGTGCCACTTTCTACATCTTGCAGATAACCACACTCATATATGTATCTTTTACACACTCACTAAAGGCTAGATGTACCCAGCAGAATAAAGCTCTAGAGCTGTTTGCTACTCAGAAATCTGTTCTTGTGCCTAACACCCCCTGCTTTAACAAATTTCTTCCACACCATCTCTAATCAACACAATACCAGGAACATGGATAGGAATGGGCTTAAGCCTCCTTTCTGATGTACTCAGCTGTGAAAGCAGTCCCTAGCTGTCAGGGCCAGTAACTGATTAAATAAATTACCAGATACACTGCTGAATTTCCACAAGCTTAATCAGTTTGAGAGATTACTGTGGTCTGCCTTTGCAATCCAGTGCACTTGTAACCATTAACAGTTTTGATTTTTCACTGTATGTAACCTGTAACTTTTTATAGAACAACCCACATTGGTTTCTTCAAAGCTGTGTTTAATTGTTCTACCTTAAGTGCTTGGAGCCTGGCTCAACTGCATTTCTACTGGAACTGCTTATTGTAATTGTAATGTTTTTGTGACTCTGTATTTCTATCTGGAACCTTTGCAATTGAGCACTTGTGTGCAAAGGTAATCCCTGAAGTTTTCAATAAATAAATAAATTATTTACCTCTTTAACCTTGTATACTGTTTATACATATGTATTCAGTGTAATATGAAGGAATCTAAAATACTGTGTTTTATTCATGGTATTTATTTTCAGCTTCTCCATCTGAAAAGTCTCATTAACCCCATACTCTAACATGACTCCTTTGTTTGAAGGAATTCCTTTTATTCGGGGTCCTTTCCACCCAGTGTGGCTACCATCCCACCTGCCCTTCAGCCCTGTCACCTGAGCTTTTACGAGTACTTACTGGTGTGAGATCCTGCAACTTGCCCACCTGGCAGGGTGATAGGGAGCATGCTTGACCCACCTGGAAAGGATCCAGCCTTCTGTGCCTGAGTTGCCATGTGCAGGGCCTGTGAGGTGTGGTAATCATCCTGCCACCCAGCATTTTCCTCTGTTCCTTGGTCCCTCCTTAAGGGCTCAGAGACACAGTGTGCAGTGATATCAATGGTGACACCATGCATGCTCCCATGTGTGGTGCACCTGATGTCTTCCACTCATTCATTGACAAGTGAACATCCCCCTAGCCATTGCTAAGGGGCAGCCTGAATACAGACACAGTGCTATTTCCTCTCTGGAGATGAGTGCAGTCCTCTGGATGCTTGATTCTCCTCCCCTCCCTAGCTGACCCTCTGACAACTTGAGGTCAATCCCAATCTCAGGTCATCAGCTCAGCATGCAGTATTGAACCTCAGCACCAGTTGGCTTTTGGGCCAGTGGGCCAGAGGAAGAAAGGTCTTTAATGTGATTTTTCGGTTCCCTGCAGAAACTGATAGCATCTGCAGGACTCAACTCTTATACTTTTCCTCAATAAATTTAAATTCAGTACATGCCATGTCTTATTGCTTAAAACATTTGAATTAAATAAAAGGCTCTTTTCCTTATATATTTCATATTTACAGCTGCATAGTGTCAGAGCCATGCTTATGTATTGCTACCAGAAGAAGGGGTCTGACCATAATTTATAATGCAGCACTGCTGTGTTGTTACGTCGGAGTGGAGTTGAAGCACAGCTTTCTTCAAATCTGTCTGCATCCTTGCCATTCACTAAAATGTGTTTCCCTCTTCTCCCTCTCCCCCTCCCCGCCATACTATTTTCGTGCCAACCCATGTATAACATCACAACATAGTTCTCCTTTTTGTTACAGTAAGTCTCAATGCCATGACTACTATGACACCCACCTGCCAATAACTGGAGAGATGTCCCTTTTATGTAACACTGCTATATAGTGGATTTGCAATGCTGCAGCCAACTTACAGTCCCATTGCTTTATGTGGAACATGAGCACACCATAGTATTTAGGAGAACTGACATCTTGGGGGGTAAGAAATGACTGATGTGCCATGCTAGAAAGCTAACAGCTGCAGTGGGTTTCCAGAAAAGAAAGATGCTGCTCCTATTATTTGTTAAATAGAGTCACTGTGTTACTTGAAGGATGATGATGTCTATAGTAATAAATGTAATTCCAGTCATTTAGAGTGACAGTATGTAACATTTGTTTACAAACCAGCACTGTTTTATGAAGAATAAGTAAATGCCTTTATCATGCAGCCTCTTTGTGAGGTCTCTCAGCACCTGACAAGCTGTGGTCAGCTTTTATTTTGTTCTTCTCTGCCAACCCTGCTGTCTGTCTTTCTGTCTGTCTGTCACATTCTAAGGGTAGAGTGTCCATTCTTACCTTGGATAAAGTTGGATGATGTGTTATTTTTACAGTACACCTAGGCAAACACAGAGTAGTATTTATCAACAAAAACAATAAGGTCTCAAATTAAGGGGCATCAATTTCCTATAGCTGTGGGGTTCTTTTTAGACGTAACTGCTAGACTTTCAGAACTGCTTTTTGGTACCCTGTAACAGCAGCTATTGCACTTTAGTCAAGTTGCTGCCCTTGGATTATGCTATCATTTTAGGAATTGATTTGCCACGTTCTGACTGAAGATACCTGTCAGAAAGTTTCAGAGACATAACTTAAGTCTCAATACTCTTTTGACCATAGCAACCCTATCCCTTGACTTCCCTTCCATACACAAAAACTATCAACAAGCCCTCCCTGGTAAGCTAAATTTAGGCAGATGCACCAAAGCAAGTGTATTAGATGCAGGATACAAATCTGAAATTCTCCGGGGGAGGGGAGAGGCATACTGGGAGATGGCTGTGGTGCAAACAGGACAGTCCACAGGAAAAAGGAGTGTACCCTAAGCAAAAAGGACACATGAGACAAAACATAAATTATCTTCCTACATTTGTTAGATATTAGTGCCATATGCAGTACTGTAGAAAAACAGCTGAAACAACACACTGTTTTTGCAAAAGGTAGTTGGAAGAGGACACACCATCCATTTTGTTCCACTGTATCCTGGTTCCATCCTGCCACCCCGTCCCCCACCTCCCTTTTTGGATTCCACACAATTAGAAATCAGCAAAACCATCTCCTAATAGTTACTGACAGCAATTTATTAGACAGACTGGAATTTTGATGTGGAGAGCAAGCAGGCTGCATCCTGCAACTACTACCCTTTGGCATCAGTAAGCATCCTTATAGGATTTCTTCCTTTTGTTCCCAGGAATCATGTTATCAGTCCTGCATCTGCCTATATTTAGTTCATCAGGACTTATTGCTAGTTTTGATATATATGGAAGAAGGTGGGGTCCTACGTTTATTAAATATTGGTGCCATACACAGTACTGTAAAAAAACAGCTGAAAATAACACATGGTACATGTGAAAGGCAGTCAGAAGAGGAAACACCTTACATTTTTCTCTGCCATGTCCTGGTGCCATCTTCCCACTGCTTCACCACTTCCCTTTTTGGATTCCACACAATTAGAAATCAGCAATCATCTCCTAATACTTTCTTACATTGACTTATTAGGCAAACTGGAATTTCGATGTGGAGTGTAAACAGTTTGCATCCTGCAATTACTACACTTGTCCAAGGCTATATCTTTGGTGTCAGTAAGTATCCTTATAAGATTTTTCTTTTTGTTTCTGGGAATCATGTTTGCTTTCCTGCATCTGCCTAAAGTTAGTTCATTAGGGCTTATTGCTACTTTTTGTATATAGAAGGGATGGGGTTGCTACGGGAAAAAAATACATACTAAAACTTAAGACATGTCTGTGAAATTTCTGACAGGTAACTGAAGTCCCAACATGGCAAATTCATTCCTCAAATTATATAATATCTGAGAGAATTAGGCTGAAGTGCCATTGCTGCAGTTACTGGGGCACACAAAACCGACAGAATACTAGACTCAGTGGCTAGATAAGAGTACATACCACAATCTCATAACAGAAAGATTTACCAAAAAAGATATGACAAAAGTTATTACTTCTCAATTCAGCAAAATCAAAGGTAACAGTCAGTGTAATTGCAGTACCTGTCTACATCCCTTGAGGCAATAGTTTGTATTTCTCTCTATTTTGGTGATGGCACTACCATCTTGATACTATACTACCTTGATTACATGCAGAGCATACAGCATAATGTGATGTGTCACTACTGTAGATATGGGATGTTAACTGGTTTTGACTACTCATGGGGAGTCAGAAGTTAGAGAAGGTGTCTCTCAATTATGTGTAGTTATTTGAATAAGTAAACCTTAGCTACTGTATACAGGCAGCAGTTCCTGTGTTATATGCATAAGGGACTCTATGGCATCTGTTCTGCTGCATATGCCTACCGCAAAATGAACCAGGATGTTTTTGCGTATTATGTATTGCTGCTTACCTAGAAAACAGCAATTCCTACAATTTGTATTCTACACACTCTTTGGACAGAGATTTAAAACCAGCAGCCACTGCTCAAATATAGATAAGAACACATATGTCAATGTTGCATCATATGTTTAAAGAGCCATCATATTATCAATGTAAAAAAAAAAGGCATGTTACCACTAGGTGACAGTTACATTCCCCAAATCAGGGTACCACCCACTTCATTATTCATAGTGTCAGATCAAAGAAAAAAAATCTCTTTTCAGCTTTTCATAATAGAATAAAGCAATCTCAATGCCACCCCCCAAATGAACAAACAAAAAACACAAGCTCACAAACACACAAAAATGAACAACAAAGAACTTATTATACTTTTATTATGTCATAATAATTTGACAGGGGTAGTAATCCCTTGTACACTGCACATCATATACTGGCATTCATCCTGTACAGGAAGTTACCACTAAGATGGGGTTAAACACACAACTGTTTGCTTAACTGACAAATCTGGCACCTTAATCGCTGAGGTGCAAGCAAAGTTACAGTCTCAGATGAGACGTTCAGCATGAAAACTATTCTCTTTATTACAGTCATAGCCAAAGACATGGTCAGATATTTCCTGAAATATCTGTGATATTTCTAGAGAAATCTCCTGCTTTCTGCATTTCCACAGTATGGGCAACAGCAAGAAACTCTTTAGAAATTTTGTGAAATATCTGGAAATATCTGCTCATGTCTGTGGCTACTACTGTACATATCCCAGCAGAATAGGACCTGCATGCATGTATCACACATGGATGTACACAACACTATACTCACTGTTTGATGCTTTCTTCATTTTTTCCCCTCTTTATTTATAAACATCATCAAGGTGTGTGGAAGGTGCTTGCCAAGTACAAAGAAACCCCCTCCCACTGTCAAGTATTCCCCTACCTCACAGTTCTTCTCTCAGTGGCCCCTCCATACAGATAAACTCCCATACACTGCAAAATATCCCCCACTTCCCCTTTTTTCCCTTGTTGTCCCCTCTGTACAAAGACCCACCCTCCCACTACCAAGTATCCCTACCATTGGGATCCCATCGATGCTATATCACTTCTCAGATTAATGTATTATCAGCCATTTTGGCTCTGACTAGAGTTTGTCACTGATGCTTGCTGCTTTTACTACCCTGAATTTATGATCCTCTGCTTGTGACATCAGAATTATTTCCATGGCAACATGTTGAACTGTCATAAACAGAGGACTGTGGCTTCCCAGCAGGAATAAGCAATATGCATATGTGATGAAGAAGAGAGAAAATATCTTGTTTTGGTAAAAACGTCTTTAATTATAAAAAACAAGCATTTTTCAATGCTGAACATTCGCTTGCAGGTATTTTCAGTGGTGTTTGGCACGTATGGTGCTTTACCCTAATGCCCTGTGCGATTGCTGGTATTTGCACAATAAATTTTCAGCATGACCTTTTTGTTACCCCCATTCTGTGCTACATAGGCGGAAACACGTTTTGGGCAGGATGTGAAAAATGACAGCTGTACTGCTCATAAGGAAGTGTGGTAAAATGGCAATGTTGAAAATCTGGAGTGGAAATATTGAAAATTCGCAAACCTACGAGCGTGCGTGGGAACTGTGCAATGCACGCTCGTAAAACAGTCATTGTTAGGAATTTTTTCACCAAATTTTCAACATTGGCATTTTAAAACCTCTGCTAATGAACAGTGTTGTTGTGATTGTCTTACTGTGTCCCATACATTGATTCTGCACAATCGACTGTGCCATTGTGCACTACATGGGCGGAAACATCGCTTTGGGCAGGATGTGAAAAATGACAGCTGTACTGCTCATAAGGAGGTGTGGTAAAATGGCAATGTTGAAAATCTGGAGTGAAAATATTGAAAATTCGCAAACTTACAAGCGTGCATAGGAACTGCACAATGCACACTCGTAAAACAGCTATTTTTAGGAATTTGTTCACCAAATTTTCAACATAGCCATTTTAAGACCTCTGCTCATGAACAGTGACACTGTGATTATCTTAATGTGTCCCATACACTGAGTTCACACAGCGACAGTGCCATTGTGCGCTACATGGGCGGGAACACGTTTTGGGCAAGATGTGAAAAATGACAGCTGCACTGCTCATAAGGAGGTGTGGTAAAATGGCAATGTTGAAAATCTGGAGTGAAAATATTGAAAATTCGCAAACTTACGAGCGTGCATAGGAACTGCGCAATGATCACTCATAGAACAGTCATTGTTAGGAATTTTGTCACCAAATTTTCAACGCAGCCATTTTAAGACCTCTGCTCATGATCAGTGTCACTGTGATTTTCTTAATGTGTCCCATACATTAATTTCGCACACCGACTGAGCCATTATGCGCTACATGGGCGGTAACACATTTTGGGCAGGATGTGAAAAATGACAGCTGTACTGCTCATGAGGAGGTGTGGTAAAATGGCAATGTTGAAAATCTGGAGTGGAAATATTGAAAATTCGCAAACCTATGAGCGTGCATGGAACTGCAGCAACGACGCTCAGAAACAGTCATTTTTAGGAATTTATTTCACCAAATTTTCAACATTGCCATTTTAAAACCTCAGCTAATGAACAGTGTCACTGTGATTTTCTTACTGTGTCCCATACATTGATTTTGCACACCGACTGCACCATTGTGCACTACATAGACGGAAACACATTTTGGGCAGGATGTGAAAAATGACAGCTGTACTGCTCATAAGGAGGTGTGGTAAAATGGCAATGTTGAAAATCTGAGTGAAAATATTGAAATTTGCAAACTTACGAGCCGCAATAGGAACTGCAGAATCCATCATAAAAAAACAGTTATTTGTGTGGAATTTTTTCACCAAATTTTCAACATAGCCATTTTAAGATCTCTGCTCATGAACAGTGTCACTGTGATTTTCTTAATGTGTCCCATACATTGAGTTCGCACACCGACTGCGCCATTGTGCGCTACATGGGCGGAAACATGTTTTGGGCAGGATGTGAAAAATGACAGCTGTACTGCTCATAAGGAGGTGTGGTAAAATGGCAATGTTGAAAATGTGGAGTGAAAATACTGAAAATTCGCAAACTTATGAGTGTGCATAGGAGCTGCTCAATGAACACTTGTGAAACAGTCATTTTTAAGAATTTTTTCACCAAATTGTCAACACAGCCATTTTAAGACCTCTGCTCATGAACAGTGTCACTGTGATTTTCTTAATGTGTCCCATACATTGAGTTCGCACACCGACTGCGCCATTGTGCGCTACATGGGTGGAAACATGTTTTGGGCAGGATGTGAAAAATGACAGCTGTACTGCTCATGAAGAGGTGTGGTAAAATGGTGATGTTGAAAATCTGGAGTGCAAATATTGAAAATTAATAAATATGAGTCGAAGGCATAGAACTGCTAATGCACACTCATAAAACAGTAATTTTAGGAATTTATTAAATTTTCAACATAGCCATATTAAGACCTCTGCTCATGAACAGTGTCACTGTGATTTTCTTAATGTGTCCTATACATTGAGTTCGAGATAACCGACCGGGCGCCCATTGTGCGCTACATGGGCTGAAAACATGTTTTGGGCAGGATGTGAAAATGACAGCTGTACTACCTGAAGAAGGTGTGGTAAAATGGCAATGTTGAAAATCTGGAGTAAAATATTGAAAATTCGCAAAACCTATGGCGTGCATAGGAACTGCGCAACGCACGCTCGTAAAACAGTAATTTTTAGGAATTTTTGCACCAAATTTTCAACGTGGGGTTTTTGGGACCTCTTCTCATGAATGATGTCACTGTCATGGCATTATTCAGGCCTGAAGGGTGATTTCACAGTCAGTGCTAAGTCATTGCATGAAATCACCCTTCGGGCCCGAATAACACCATGACAGTGACATCATTCATGAGAAGGGGTACCAAAAACCCCAGATAGAAAATTTGGTGCAAAAATTCCAAAAAATGCCTAAGATATGCAATAAAGTTGAAAACCACCTATCTAGCCCATTATACAGCTTACCAGCATTTCCTCAGTTCGCGGTCGGCTTTGAAGAGTGCAGACGTGTTCCCAGTCCAATGAAGATCATCGCGCTGAGCTCTGGAGGTAAGTATGGGGGGATGTGGGGAGGCAGGGTGCACAGTGGATGGGTGTGGGTTGTGGGAGGGGGATGGGGAGACTGCGTGGGATGGTTTTTAATTTACAGGTTTTTTACAATTGACTCAGCGGGATGTTTGCCATGCTGGGGTGGGCTCCAGCATGGGCTGGGGGGGCTGTGGAGTCAGCAGGTTGGGCACCCCATTGGCTGACAACGCGGACATTTGCCACACTAGGTGGGCTCCCAGCATGGCAGAAGATGACTGGGGGGGCCGAGGAGCCAACGGGGATTGGGCACCCCATCGGCAAACAACGTGGATGTTTGCCACACTGAGGTGGGCCCCAGTGTGGAACCAGAGCTTTGGGGGGGCGGTGACATAGAGGGTGGCGTGATCGCCAGAGGTGGGCGGCGTGAGCATGGTGTTTGCATGACAGTGGTGGCTTTCTTTTGAAGCAAAGACTACCACAATACATACAGCTCCTGCATCCATTGGTGCAGGGATCGCCACGCCTGCTCAACTGAGCAGTGAGTATTAAGGGAGAGGCACACCCAAAGTGGTGCTACTCTCCCAAAACGTTCCTTGCGCATGCTCGCAAGCGAACGTAAAAATGGGAAAATCCTAATTTTAGACATTTTGTGTAACTGAATTGCCAAATGTGAACAGTTTGCTGGAGACTAAACGATTTCTATAATTTTTTTTTAGTAATGATTTCTTTGCTATTGGTTGTAATACAGAATATACATAATTATTATGAAAACTAGAAGCAAATTTAGAACCAAACTGTCATACACTTATCTTGCTTTTTACAGTAAATCTAAACATGAATACTGCTCTTTGCTGGATCCAAGTCTTAAGTAATAGTCTTCACCAGCTGTGACCTAAATTAAATGTCCAAATGCATAGTCAAAATATGTAATATTTTATGATCCATTATGTTCTCCATATTCAAAGAAGGGTAATATACCATTTTAAATATACAAGACAAGGTTTTTACAGCATTGCCATAATCCACTGAACATTTTTTGTTTCACATCTCACATTATTATTTATTATTCTAAAATTGAAACTGTGTTTAATTAATAGCACTCATGTAACTGAATCATTAGTTATAACTTCCTATTTTAAATTAAATGGAAGCACATCAATTCAAGCGACTTACAAAAACCTACAGGCTGCTGAATGTCTAACCACATGGGCATATCAGCTCATCAATGACACCTAGTGACTCTTGATGAGTGAGGAAGGAATATCATGAACAAGACTTCCACCTCTTCAATGCAATGCTGGTAAGTCATCAGTCTGCTTCAGTACTGTTAACAGAGCAATTGTAATGCTCATCCTTATTTGCTTATAGTAACATGGCTGAAAATGTTTAATAATTTAAATATTAATCTGAAAAGATGCATGGTTTAATTACAGTTGACTTAAAGAGACAATGTCAACCTTTTCTGCATTATAGAAACAGAAACGTAGAATTTGATCGCAGATAAGGACAGCTTGGTACATTCAGAATTGGCCCATCAAGTCTGTCCATTTCTCTCTAACTACACTATTTCCATAGACCATGCCAAATCTACAGCTCTTTCTACCTCTATCCCTTCTTTTCCATTATGATTCCCTTGTGCTCATCCCATGCATTCTTGAACCCCACCAGCTCTGCTGGAAGGATGTTCCAGGAATCCACCATGATTTCTGTGAAGAAGTACTTCATCAAATCTCTCCTGACTCTAACCCCCTCCAACTTCATAGCATGTCCCCTTATTCTTGAGCACCTTTTCTACCAAAAAATGCTCCCCTCCTGTACCTTATTTACCCCTGTGAGGTATTTAAAGTTCTCTATCATATCTCCCCTCTCCTTCTTTTGTTCCAGGGTGTACACATTGTGGTCCTTTAGTCTCTCCTTATAGGGATTTTGATACAGACCCTGCATCATTTTAGATGTCCAGCCCTCCTCTGGACTACCTCCGCTCTATGTACATTTGGAGATGTGGCCTCCAGAACTGGACACAATAATCTAGGTGGGGTCTTACCAGAAATCTATACAGAGGCAACACCACCTCCCTCTTTCTGTTGGTGATACTCTTCCCTATGCATTCCAGCATCCAACTCAAAATCCCTACTGCCTTGCCAGACTGCCTGGCCACCTTTATGTCATCCAATAAGATTACCCCAGGTCTCTTTCTTGCTTGATAGTTGTCAATACCACTCCACCCATTTTCTACGTTGCCCCTGGGTTTCTGTGCCCTAAGTGCATTATTTTGTACTTTTTCTCATTGAAACCCAGATGCCATACTCTGGCCACTCCTCTTGTTTTCTCATGTCTCTGCTCATTCTTTCCATCCCCCCATAGAGTGTCCACCTCATTGTGGATTTTGGTGTCATCTTCAAAGAGTCAGACCTTCCCTACCAGCTCCTCTGCAATGTTGCTTATAAAGACATTGAGGAGGACTGGTCCCAACACTGATCCCTGAGGCACCCTGCTGCTCATCCTACCTTGCTCAAAGTGAACTGTATTTACCACCACCATCTGTCACATATCCCTTAATCAGCTTCTTATCTAGTTTACCACCTTTGTAGCCACTCAAGAGATACCCAGCTTACTTACTAGTGTCCTATGTGGAATGGTGTTGAATGCCTTACTGAAATCTAGGTAGGCCACGTCCACCACTCCAGCCTGATCTAGTTCCTTGGTCACCCAGTTAACAAAATCTATCAGATTAATTTGACATGACCTCCCCACTGTGAAACCATGCAACCATGTTGCCTCATGTCCTGTAACCCACAGGATTCATGATATTCTACAATCCTTTCCTTCAGCAGTGATTCAATTAACTTTTCCACCACCAATATCAGGCTGACTGGCCTACAATTGCCAGTCTCCTCCCTACTACCACTTTTGCACAGTGGGACTACAGTCACCTTCCTCCAGTCCTCTGGAACCACTCCTGTTTCCAATGAACTGTTAAATAGAGCTATCAGGGGTGGTGCAGCCAGTATTTTGATGAGTTCCTTCAATATCCTTGGATGATGCCATCTGGCCCCATTGGTTTGTCCACCTTCGGATTAGCAAGTCCAGGACTCTCACCTTAAAAAAAATGACTAGTGTCCACCTTCCTCCAAAGCTTTTGTTATTTGTTTGTGGCCTTTCCACTTCTCCTTCCTCTGTGAACACTGACCAGAAGTATTTGTTTGGGATGTCTGTTTTGTCCTGGTGCCCCTCTGCATAGCCCTCCCTTCCCATTATATCCTTACAGTCCCACCCCTTGTCTTCTTCTTTTTACTAAAATAACTGCAAAATGTCTTGTTCTGTTTTGTTAACTCCTGGGCTAGTCTCTCTTCAGATTGTGCCTTTGTGCTCATCACTGCTTTCCCTGCCTCCCTCTTTTTCCCCAATACACCTCTCTATCCTCCTCCCTCTATGTCTTTCATTATACCTTCTGCACGCTAACATGTTAGCTTTTACTTTTGACCTTCCTTCCTCCACCTCAACCAGGTCAACCTCCCAGATAGGTCATCCCTGAGGCATTCACCCATATTTTTAAAATCTGCCCTTCTGAAATCCGGACCCTCACCCTTGTGTGATTTGATTTCACAACCATCCTTATATTAAACAAGACTGTAAAGTGATCACTGGTTCACAAGTGGCCTCCCACCTTGACATCTGCAACACTGTATCTGCTAGTGAGTACCAGGTTCAGTATTGCCCAATGACAAGTGGGTTTACTGACTAATTGCCTGAGGAATGCCCCCCCTGCACAGAGTCCAGGAAGTCTCTGCTTCTAGCTGAAGATGCTGCTGGGAGGCTCCAGTCACATTTGACAGGTTGAAGTCCCCCTCCAGCAGCACCTTCCCCTTGTCTGCCATCTTATTAATGGCCTCCACCAGTATCTTATCTAATTCTTCTACTTGTGCTGGAGGTTAGTAGATCACTACAATGTGACTAGTGGCTCCATTCTCCTTCTCAAGTTGACCCACAGTACCTCTGCCACCACCTTTATTCCATGCATCTCCATTGCCTTTATGCTTTCCCTCCATGGTCCATCATTTCCTTCCCACCTGGTCCTTCCTGAATAGAGTATAGCCTGGTATGGTCATGTCCCAGTCATGGTTTTCCATGCACCATGACTCGGTGATGGCCACAATATCCAGGTTGGCATCTTCCATGATGTCCTGTAGGTGTAGAATCTTATTTTCTAGACTTCTAGCATTTGCACACATGCCTTCCAGATTTTGTTTCCATTATGATTGTTGCCTTTTTTTGTGTGCCCTCCCTTAACCCTGTCTGCCTTTTTAATGCTCCTGTTCCTTCCCCCTTTATCCAACCCTACTTTTAGTTGGTTGTTTGGATCTGATTGGACCGGTGGTTACTGGGGTTGTCTGAAGTTCACTGAGGAATGGGGTTTTCCCACTAGCTTTGAAGGAGGCTTTGGTTAGGCCTCTTTTGAAGAAACCTTTATTGGACACGGACTGCCTCAGCAACTACCAGGCTGGAAATTATTCACTACGGATCAAAAATGATGAACAAGAAAGAGTTAGAAAACCAAGACACAACACAGATCTCCTGCTTAGATAAAAAAGCTCTGATCTTTCTGGGTTGCATGGCTAACTTGCTTTACGCAGTACACCTACCTTCCCCTACAACACTGCTTCACAGACTGACAAAAAAGAAACCGCTACTTGAAAGTAAAAATTCACTGAAAAAATAAACAAAAAACACAAATCTAGAAGCACAAGGCCCTCTAGAACAATTTGTGTACAATTTGGATACAGAAAGCTCAGTTTTGAGATGCATTTTTACAATATTTTTTTTCTCAGAAAAGTACACATAGACTTTTCTCCTGCTCTCTCTTCAAAGCATTAAACTGAAGTTGGCCTCCATGTAGCAAACAGGCTTTTTCAGAACATGTGACCGCCAGTCCCATAGTTTATTGCAAATTTCACCACCATACCAAACTTCACCAGAGAAGTTGCAGATTCACATTCTTGTAAGACTTTATCAATGTGACAAACTCTGAAAGCAAATTGGAAACTTCACATTTTGCTGAGTTATCAGTTTTCCGCAAATTTGGACTTTGCATGGTGGATTATTTTTGAGAAATGAGGCAGATTTTCAAATTAATACATAGAGCAAAGTTTTCCAACTTCGCACATCACTAATTGTGAGCAGCCAATTAAAAAAATAATTAACAGGAAGACAACAAAACCAGAACATGTGTTGGAACAGACCTTGAACAGTGCATATTCAGTTTATATTTCACAAACTAACAGCAAAGTGGCATTTAGTACATTTTGTAAATTGCATCCAAAAAATGTAAAGATTGCCAGACATGGAACATTTGGTAACTCACTCTGTGAATTCTGTGAAAATATCGAGCTCAAGTTAACATGTTTACAGTCTTTCTTAAAATCAGTCATCATTAAGATCAGAGATCATTATGATGCTGTCAACATGATGCTGTGCCCAAGGAGTAAAAATGCCAATTACTAGATGACCTGTGTAGACAAGTATTCCACAACATGTGTAATTCATCTTCTTTAAGAATGGTTGTTGCCTTTATTGGACAGTGACTCATCACTGACCAGTGTTATATGGCAGAGTTGTGAGGCCATTAAAACCAATTTTAAACTGAAAAGTACTGTAGTTCAAAGAAAAATCCTTGTCACCAAAATGTTCTCTCTGAATGAATTAATTGAAAAACTACAAATGGAGTTAATAAGCATTGCAAAACATCTGTCACCAGCTGGCAGCACCAGCAATTTTCATTAATTTTACAATATTCCCCATAAGATGCATTTGTTATGGTTCTTGAATATGGAGAAAATTACATGTCATTTTTAGTGGGAGGTGCAGTCTGTACAAAGGTCACAAAGACAAGTTGCTCTGCACCCTATCATTTGTACATATCAATGTACTTTTAAATATGGATTCAACCATAAGGAATCACTTGCATTTGTGTGTGATGATCTCATATACTGTATGACAGTCATCATGTGCAATATTTCATGGCACAGGCTGTTAGTTTTCTCCAGAACACATGAAAAGTGAACATCATAGAGGATAATGAATGGGGAATCAATGAACAACAAAGCTATGCTGCCATCGAGTGGCTTCCTTGGCAACCCATGTAAACCTTGAGAGCAAAGCTCAAAAGGTTTGAAGAGGTTGCCAAGGTAGCCACAATATTGTTGCTTAGCTTTGTCGTTCTTTGATGCCCATTCATTGTCTGTTATAGTGTATAGGCATTGCTATCACCTTACACCAGTTAAAAAAACTTTCCTTTATTACAAGCAGACATTCACAATTTGTTATACTGTTCTTTCTTACCTTCCATGATGGACTTGACACAGAACAGGTATACTGCAGGCACAGATTAAAATGAACCATTTATTTAAAAGAGATAACAGAGCCAATGGGCAAACAGGCAAAACAAAACAAAAGATTAGACATGTATTTTATCTGATTCAATACCAAATGGCAAATGAAGTAAAGGTTACGGTAAGCTACATATTAAGTTATGTCAGGTGATTTAAACATCCAACTGAATTTGCTATAAAGTGGCGGATGCTCCTGGGATCCTACATGAGGCATTTTCCTTAACTGACCTGGAAGAAACACAGACAAGAGTCACAAGAAAACAAAGAGGGGTACAATGAACATTAATATCATTCATAGCTATGTATATGTGAAAATACTGCTGAAGCGGGTTGGGGGGCAACAGATACAAGAGTCTTACCATTTTCGTTATCACTGTCAAAGTCAGAGATGACTGCTGCTCGTTTTCTCCTTTGTGGGCCAGAGTGATTGTGGAAGTGCATAGTGACACTATGTTAGAAGATGCAGCTGTCTCCAAATAAGTTGAAGTTTGTTAAGCCAGATGGGGGAAAAGCAAACACTTTTTCAGCTTCTTTTCACTGGGGCTTGCTTGTGAAATTGAAATCACTGCACTTGACATTGAGGTGGAAGGCTGCTGATTGTCACTTGCTGCATGTCCACAAAGAATTTTACAATTTCTTTTCTGTTTAGCCTCTGATAGGAAGCTGTAATTATTTATTGATTGCAGGCTTCTATGTCCAGAGACCTGCTGTACCTTGGTGGGGGGCACTTCACCATCTACTGGACGAATTGCAGTCTTACAAGTAGAATGATTTGTTATGTGCATTTTTACGGGCAACCCAGCAGAAGTTTTGATGATCTGCATCATTGTCTGCACTTTATTTTCACCTAGTGTCACTGCCCTGAACCACAGGGTGACACCTGGCTTGAAGTACAGGTTGGGAGCCAGGTAGAAGGGGGAGTCTGATGACAGCATGCTTAGAGGTCTTTGAGAGGTGTAAGCAGTGTATGCCTTGACTGGATCTCTTTCAGGGTTTTCTCTGTTTTCATACATTCTGGGCTTAATTGCCCTGATGTCCCTGGGGTTGTCACCAGCTCTTGTTTTTGTCTGCCTCTCAGTGTATTCTATGAAGCGGTTGCCATCTGTGTCCGTTAGTAGGTATAGGTCACCTCACCTAAGGGCATACTGTTCTGCTGTTCTTAGTGCATAGCAGACTCCATTGTTAAAAAATAACATATTCAAGAGGTATACAGGGCTATGCAGACACAAGATTTTCTACATCTGAGGGAGAGAGAAAGAGAGAGCTTCTGTCCTGTTAGGCTTGCTGCCTTTGCCCATCTTTTTAAATATTTCTGTTTAGCTGACAGGGTAGATAGTGTCTCAAAATTATTTACTATTACCATGAAAAATGAAATCCCCATAATTTATCTGCAGAAGGTAGTGATCTATGCTACCTACCATGCACCTCAGAGTCGATGGCTCATACTCGACCCCATCATTTCTTTTAATTTTGTACAGGAAGTCCACAATGAAGGTGTCAAGCTCATTTGGTGTGATCTCTCCAATGCTATGGATTTCACCCACCTCAGCAAGGTAACATTTTAGCATTCTGACATCGGAGTCCGTCTTCTTTATTGTGCACTTATTCTGCTGCTGTTGCATGAATGCTTTGAGGTCCAGAGTATCAGGGCTACATATTGGTCATGCTGCCATTATTGTTTATTGATGGGTTACTTTCATGGCTGGCTCAGCTTGAATTAAGTTATCATTTGCCATTATGGTTGCTCAACTTTGAACTGAGTTCTGCCAGCTCGATCATTCAAGGTGCTCACTGGGTCGCCACGTGAACAGATTCCATCTTGTTGTACCATCGATGTGATGTCCCATCAATGGTATAGCAACATCTGGTGTCACATTGATAGTACAACAGCACTGGTAAATGTTAGATTTCTGCTGATTATACCATTCTAACTTACACTATAAGAAAATTAAAATCAGTGACTGAATTACAGGGCAATACAAATTAAAAAAACCTTTTGCTGATGCAAGTTTTGCAATATATGATTCTGGATTTCCAATCAAGACACATTACATCAGATTATGACTTGGACAATGGCCTTCTGATGGAGAGACAGCAGTCATCAAAAGTGCAGTTGCACATGTCATACTGGGTAGACAATCACTGATCAGATCTGCTGAGGAATGTTATGAGTACTGCAGGAACAATGTATTATTATTATTATTTCAGAAATGTCACCAGGAAAGACTAGAGGTGTACAAAAAAAATCCAAAATAACCGACGGTGGAATTTCTGCAAAAGTCAGACTTTCACTTCCACGAGAGTTCAGAAATCAAATTAGCAACTTTCATGGAAATTGTGACTGAGAATGGTGGAAAAAAATGCATGAATTGCTGATTATTGTATTAAACTGTGGGTAAAAATTCTGCAGAATTATCATTCTTTTTTTTATTTGCCTCGCTCCCACGGCTTCAGAGGAGGCCTTGTGCCTCCTCCTACTCCGTCCGCCAGGGCAATCCCCAAGGCATTCCATCCCCAGTTTTGTTTATGCTCGTAGGGCCAGGGGTGTTACATTTTTTCCCCTGTTTTTTCTCCCATCCCCTGGGATGCCTGCATGTAGGACATACGTCCAGGCTGACAACATGCTGATGCACGCAAACTGCCATGTGTTTAACAGCTTCCCCCCTCCCCAACTCCAGTAGAGCCGCCAGTGCCCTGTAAGCCCGTACTTCCACTGGCTTCAGGGGCATCGGTTGCTAGAAGCACACCTGGTATCCCAACCCAGAGGGAGGAGAGCATCCACAGGGACGCTCAATCCTCTCACACGCCCCTGACCCCCAGCAACCCGAGTCCATTCCTGAACCCTGGTCGCCGGCGTAAGAATGATCACTACCAGTAGTCAGTTCTGTGGAAATTTTTTCTACTGGTTTAATGCAATAATCCACAATTCATACATTTGTTCCACAGTTCAGTGAGTCACTGAATGCAAATAAAAGGCCCACTCGCCCTGATATAATTTCTTGTATTCTGCCTTCCTTCATGTACTGATATCCTCTCTTGCCTCCCTGGTGGAATTGTTTTCTGCACTGGTGCCCCCCACTTCTCCAGGAATAATGTGTACCTTTACCACTGAATGTGTGTACTCCTCCTTCAGTCTCACTTTCTGAACTGATAGCTGAAGATTATGTATCCAAATTGTACTGAAATGTATTAGTATAGCCGTATATTTTGTTGGAAAATGTGTATACCTGGCCAGTTTGACAATTGTTTAAATCTATCTTGAATTTGTGTAATTTAGTGGCACACAACTCCTCCTCAAATTCATTAAAATTACTATTGGCTATATGCAAATATTCCTTTAATTCTTCTGCAGAGTATTTATTTTTTATTTCCCTATCATATTGGTTAATTTCAACGTCAATTTTCTGTAATTCCTTGGTTATTGATTCTACGATCAACAACATGAAGTACTTGGAACATCTGTTCTTTACTCCATCCCACTTGATATCTAAATCCATGTCAACGTATCCAGATTGGCCTCAACAAAGATGTGAAGACCTCTGGGTATGTGTTTTTGCTTACAGTACTGTGTTAACGTAAGAGCATGCCATTCTAACTTAACCTGTTTTTGTTTTAAATGTTCGTACTGGTTTGTAATAGAATGTGTAGGTGTAGTGCCAGTAAATTCTCTATTAGTTCTGAAGTTACTCAAAATTCTCTGTTCCTCTGTGTCAGAAATAGACAGGAGAATGGAGCGCTTGTCTGTTAACTTACTGAATCTAATTCATCAAAATTCAACGTTTTGTGGTTCTACAAAATACAACAAACCAAGTGAGGTAAAGTCCATATGTATACATAAATGTCCAGATACCCCTGCGGGCAGGTCACAAATACGTGTACAGTAATAGTCCCAAAGTCCAGATATAGGGATCCCAGTTAAGAACAAACAGATGTGAAAAGCTGATGAGCAGTGTTGCTAGAAGGATAAGTGTCCAGTTCTAGTCCTCTTTTATTCAAATGGATATTCTGGACCTGTGAATCTTGGATTCACCAATGCATACAATGCCGAAGTTAGAATATTCAGCCCAGCCAACCTCGGTATAAAAATATATTAAATCCTAATTAAGAGGGGTTCCCGAACCAATCTAGTGCAGCTAAACATTTCTTAGCAAATTGGTTAAATAAAGGCCCACTCACCCTTCTTCAGTGCACAACTGTATCTGAACAATAATAATAAAAAAATATGCATATCAACACAAACATTCTCTTATTAATAAAGATTATTCCAATTGTTTACATAGGGATCTTATGACACTCAACCTTTTATATATATTTTTTGTGTACACACAGAGCCCTTTGAGCCTCTTAAATGGATGCTGAATGTAAAGTAAAACCAAATATCATATGTGAATATATTTATTTCCATGACCACACACACACACACACTCATATATATATATATATATATATATATATATATATATATATATATATTATAGTAGCGCAGCCGCGCCACTATAGTTAGGGTTGAGCGACCACTTACATACTAAAGTCAAAAGTTTGGACATTAATAACTTAGGACCCATTCAATGGATTTGCCTGAAATTTGGTACACATATTGAGGCACACTAAATCTCTTGATTTGCCAGATTTCGTTTGTGTCAGACTGCTGGTCTTTGTGTACAAAAGTGCTGAAAAATACAAAATTATCCATTTTTGAAGGCACCTTTTGGCATTCTTAATGTGGTCCTGTACGGTCATTGTGTAATGTGCTGCTCTGAAATATGGCCTGTTTGAAAGAGCTTTGGTGACTGAACATGCTGCTTTTTGTTAGGTGAAATATTAAGGCATTCAAAAGTTATGGCACTTTAAGTTCCCATTAAAATTCAATGGGAAAATTTATTTGTATATCTTGCGATCAAAGAATGGGGGGTCTGGGCATCTGGTCTCACCTGGCAATCAAAGAATTTGCAGCCTCATGGTTCAAGAATCTTTGTTCCTAAGGAATTTTCAAAATTCTTTGACCGCGAGGTCCGCCATCTTGTTTTTAGTTTTCCAATCACACAAACACTAATATCTCGGCTCAGGGGTCACTTCTGAAGTAAAACTTCAATGAGTTTTACTCAGGAGATTCTGATCTATCAAGCCATGGCTTTGGATCCATCCAAACTGGTCAAAAAATAGAGTTACTGTATAAGCTTGTAAAATCTTAATTCGCGGCTCGCTAACAATCTTTGATCGTGAGCCTGCAAATTCTTTGATCGTGAGATTTTTTGATTGCAATTTTGCATCGTGACCTAAAACACTAATATCTCAGCTCAGGGGTGGGCTAGGGACACAAATGAGGGCTTGATTTGCTCAGGAGTGTATGTTCTGTCAAACCATGACATTGGTTTGGTTCAAATCGGTGAATAAATTGTGTTTTACCCTTTTTTATTCTTTGATCATGAGCCTGCAAATTCTTTGATCATGAGGCTACACATTCTTTGATCGTGAGATTCTTTAATCATGATCTTGCATCATGAGCGAGGGATGACATGGCCAAATTTAAAAATCATTTTCTCAGCCCATGGGTGACCTAGGAAGTCAAATGAGGGTGGGTTTTACTCAGGGGGCTTCGTTCTGTTGAACCATGGTGGTGGTTTACTGCAATTGCTTATATTTTTCAAATTATTACATTTTTTATTCTTTGTTCGTGAGCCTGCAAATTCTTTGATCATGAGATTCTTTGATCGTGATCTTTGATAGCAAAATAGGGACAAGATGGCCAGATTTCTTATAATGGAATAGATAGGGAAATGTTGCCAATCTTTGACATTGAATATCTTAGAAATGCTTTGGTCTTTTTACTTGAAATTTGAAGGGAAGAAAGGCAACAACCCACAGATGTGCCTTTTGTGGATTGGTCAAAAATATTACAGGGTGCAAAGTTACGGCACTACAAAGTTGGCACTTTTTCCCCATAGGATAACATTACAGCATCCGCCATATTACAGGAATTTTTTGCTGCTCTTCTGGAAAATAACAGTTTGGTCTTTTGGGCTGAAATTTGGAGGGAAGAAAGCCAACATCCTACAAATGTGCCTTTTGGTTGTTTGTTGAAAAAATATTACAGGGTGGCAAAGTGACGGCACTCCGAAGTTGACGATTTGTCCCATATGATAACATTATGGTGTTCATCACTTCTTTCAGGGCCTATATCTCAGAAACGGTGAGAGATACAGACTTTTCATCAAAAAAATGCTTAGTCCCCCCCAATTGGGGAGTAAGCAAAAAACTAGCCAGGAAAGAAATAATTCATACAAAATTTAAATTTTTTTCTTACGTCATACGGTTACTGAGATATAAACAATTTAGTTTTCCAAGTAGTACTTTTCTGCTCTGAAGTCAATTACAGTGCATAATTTCTTTGTTTTCAATTAGTTTTTTCAATGAAGTTTTTGGGGAAAAGAAGGGTGTGCCCATTTGTTACTATGACAGCTAGCATTTCCAGTTGTGCTTCTGTTACCATTTGAATCACCGTTCCCATCTACGCCACCGTGTGTGTAACAGTTTGCATTTTCATATGCACTTGCATTTCTGTTTCTGTTGTCTTTACTGTTGCTGTTACTGTTACCATTTAAGTTTACTATTGTGGTACCATGACCTTATGTGTAACAGTTTGTGTTTTTGTATGCGCTTGCATTTCTGTTTACTCGGGTGTTATTGTTGCTGTTACTGTTACCATTTGCATTTACAACTGTGGTACCATGAATGTGTGTGTTACCAGTTGCATTCTATATGCACTTCTGTTTGATGTCTCCATTTACATAACTGTTTTGGTTCGACGTCACTTTACGCTTGTGTTCTATTAATGTTTGCTTTGCCATGTGTATTACTGTTGCCACTTGCGTTTACTTTGCAGTTCATGTTACTGTGTAACAAGACATCATGTGGTGGGAGTGCAGTGCCCTTCTGGGCCCCGTGCTGCCGCCACTGCATTTCTTTCATTATTTATCATCCTCATTCTCAAAAAGAAAGGAAATTAGAGCCAAAAAAATCCATTTAATGCATTATTTATGGTTGTTCCACAGCAAAAAAAAGCTAGGAAATTTGGGGTTAGGGTTGAAAGACCCCCCTTGGATCCCCAGCCACCCCCCAACTGGCATCTGGGTGTGCATTGGGGTCATTGGTCCTAACTCTCACCCCATTTTCCTATACCTCAGCTTCTTTACACATGTGATGGGGTGAGAGATAGGGCCATGATCTAATGCACCCCAATGCTGGTTGAGGGTGGGCTGGGGGTCAAGGGGGTTTAACCCTAACCCTGAATTTCCTAGCTTTTTTTTTTGCTGTGGAACAACCCTAACTGATGCATTAAACAGAGTTTTTTTCTCTACTATATATATATATATATATATATATATACAATTAGCATTTCAATCCCTAATCAGGTAAACTGCTCACCTGATTTTTATTGATGTCCTTATTTTATCTATTTATATTTTGTGCCCTGTTTTCTAATTGTGTTTTTTCTAAAAGTATTCAGATTGCAAAATCTCAGGTGTTTTCTCAAATCATATCCTCATATTAAAATATATATATATATATATATATATATATATATATATATGTCTTACTTATAAAAAATTTTATAACATTGTTGGTGGTTATATGTTACCTTCAAACAATTCTTTTATATTCAATATCAGTTTGCCAGTTTTTTTCTTAATATGCCCTTCTCCAGTTGTCAAGAAAGAAACACAAGCCAGCATATAGTCAGTATGCCAAAATTTCCTAATTGGATCTTTTGCACAATAAACACAATGCTCACAGTGACTTGCATAATAAGATGTCCTGTTCCATATGTAGACAATTGGAATAATTTTAATTAATAAGAGAATGTTTGTGTTGATTTGCATATCTTTAATTATTGTTCAGATACAGTTGTGCACTGAACAAGGATTAATTCCGAAATGTATGCATGTTATTACACTGTATCTGGGATTATTATTACAAAATGTATTTCATATAAATAACAATGGCATCCAATATTGAATTAGAAAGTGATGATATTGTGGTCTTCCTGCTTATTGACTCTTTTACATTTGGGAGACTTGCACCACCGAGGGACACAGCAAGCAGTAATAAGAACAGTGAGTTAGGCAGTATTTCTGAAGTGCTGGTTTCTTCACCTGTGACAGAGTGGTGAGTAAGGTTCCACCTGTCACATTTTTGCCATGATGGTGTCTGTTGTTGGAAATCTGTAAGCTTTCTCTGGACAGTGAAAGTTCTGGGTTTTACTATGCAAAGTAATATGTTCCTTTTTAATCTTATCCTCTTTTCTCCAATTCAGTAGCTGTCATTAGCCCCTCCCTCCAAGCTCCACTAGACCAGACAGTGAGTACTGCACACAAAGCAGCAGGCACTTGCTGGGGGGTCACAACAGGTTTATTTCATGCATGTCAGTTGGGGAAGTGGAGGTGAATCAGACAGGATGGGGAGTTAAATACACATAAAATTCTGTAATTAATTAAAAAAATCTAATTGTACAGTTACCAGGCTGCTGCCTGTTCTGCTCCACAACCCTGCTCATCTGATGGCTAAACCTCCATCACCCTGTACAACAACCAACACCAGCAAAGAAATAGAAAGTAAATAGAAATTTAAGACAATAACAGTAGGCACATTTTAAAGGAATGCAGATCAAATCACTGATAAATGTTCAGCCCTAAAGCACAACTCAGACATAGTACAGGGCATACAACTAGTCATAAAAGATGGGTCTACACTTTACACATAAGTAGAAATCAATTAAAATAAAAAAGTAATGACTGTCTGTGGTGGCGACCCTACTGTTGTGCCATGTATGAAAGCTAACTGATTTTGTTTCAAACACAATTATAGCAATTGATAATAGTGTTGCCGAAACACGAACAAAAAAGAACAGTGTAACAGAAACATTGTGAATACATACCAGACTACTCAAACCAGCCAACACAATCAGAGTGAATATATTCTATACAGTATGAATGAACAGCTCACTCCACACACACACACACACACACCCACCTCTGATAATACAAGCCAAGCACACTGTTTATCAAAAATGAAAAAAAAAAACACCTTTATGATATAAGAGGACAAAAAGACAATTAAACAGCAAATAATCCATTTATCAGATCATAAAAATAGGCATACAGATGTTTTCTATCACCTTTATTGTCCCTGTATAGCAATACTCCTTTGACCCCAGTGCTCCAATGGGTGATGAAATGGAGAATTAAAAAAAAATGCATAGGTGATTCAGGCAGGTTGAAGGGGTAAATACAAATGAAATGTGATTTATTTGAAAAAAAAAGCCAGTTATACATTTACCAGGCTGCTGCCTGTTCTACTATGCAATGATGCTCATCTGACTGATAAATGTCCCTCAACCTGTACAATAATCAGTGGTGCAAGTGGTAGACAAGAAGTACAGGAACTCAGGCACTGGCAATTATGAAATACAGAATGGAGATCTTCACTCTAAATGATAGTGGTGTCAAGGCACAACTATCTAATTTGACGCTAGTAGATTCAGTGAGAGACATTAAAGTATTTCTAGGAAAATAGCATTGTTGTACAAGTCAAATGGTGTTATGGAAAACCTGATAGCAGATCACGGATCCAGAAACTGTCACTATGTTGCTGGTTTAAGAATTTCAGTTTTAGTGTTAGTGGGAAGAAGTACAGGAACTCAGTTCCTGCTGCAAAAAAGGTACAGGAACTGAGTTCCTGTGCGTTTCTGCTCACTTTCATCACTGACAATAATCAATGGCAGTAAAGAAATAAGAAATAAATAGCCCGCTGTGCTGCTGATGATGCAGGTACATGGATATTTCTAAGGGAAGCAGAATTATACACCTGCACTGAGGAAGGAGGAAGTGGAGCAGCTGATCGAAGTACTTTTGTCTACAAAAACATACCTTTATGTTATCTGGACATACTGCTTTAGGACATACTATACAAAATAATTTACAGTTCCTACTTAATCCCCATAGACATGCTGTCGAAGACCAGTATGACACCAGGATGACTTCTTCTAAAGTCACTATTTTAAAAATTCAGTACATGTGCCCCATATATGAATTATGTGTTTCAAAATAATAAAACACTCATATTGAAGTTTTGTAGATGTGCTGCACTGTGACTGTTATGTTCTGGCAGGCACGCATTATACTGTCAGTGCAGTTTCTGCTTCTTCCCTGATAGGGTAAACAAGGCAAGAATATTCTTAATTAAATATGAATGTTTTATTTAATTAACACACAATTCATATATGAAATCAATATTTAGAATTTGGAAGAAGCCATCCTGGTGCCATACTGATTGCCTGCAGCACTGCTGTGGGTTTTAGGTAGGATGTAGGATCTATAAGTAGTTATACCCAGTAAGTCCTATTCCAGTATACCCACATGACAAAAAATATATGTTTATGTAGACAACAGTACTTTGAACAGCTGTTCCTTCTCCTTCTTTATCAGTGCAGGTATGAAATTCTGCTTTCCTTAGGGATAACCACTTACCAGTATCATCAGCAGCATGGTGTGAACAGGATTCGAGCTGGGTGAAAGGGAGGGTAGTTACTAGCATATTACGTGGCTCACAGAAACCGAATGACTACTGAAGCAGATTTAGTCCAATATGTGACCATAAGTTTTATTTGTGAAGAAACCCAGTTTCAGTTCTATGAATTTCAGCATACATTTAGTAATGAGTATTACAAGTCTGAAGCATGGCTGCATTGAGAAATGCTAGGGCTAGATAGCATGTCCATTCAGAGCTAAAACCAAAATGACATATATGAACTCAGTGGCCCAGATATTCAAAAGAGCTGAGCCATGCGCAATAGGGTTGTGCCTGTGCAAGTCCAAAATTGCGTCATTCTGCAATATTCAGCAGGAGGCAGTTGCGCCCCCCAAATCATGCTGAGCAACAGCGCAATGCTAATGAAGGCATGCTCAACCAAAGGGGGATGAACCATACATAAACTACACGGCCCGATATTCAGCCGGGCCGTGTGGAGTTATGCAGGCGCAACCCCCTACCTGTGGCTGCACAACTTTAAGCCAAAAAAAAGGATCAAGTCAAGGGCCACCCACAGGTGAGCTGCCCCATTGCAGGGTGCAACACAGCAGCTGCCACCTGTGGGTGGCCCTCCACTTGTTCCCAGTGCCCCCCCTGCAGCCCGATTGTGGGCATAATAGTAACCCCCCATAGCCTGATCGCTGGGCAGAGTATTCCCCCGCAGCAACCCGCATCAGGCATAGTGACACAAACCCCCGACTAGCCCGACCAAGGAGCAAACGTGAGACAAACCCCCACTAGTCCGATCAAGGCAAAACGTAAGACAAACCTCTAACTAGCCCGATCGCAGGCATAACGGCAACCCCAAAGACCAATATCCCTGATGGTCCAGTGGACTGCAAAACCTGATCATGGGCATAAGGTCAAACCCACCCCCAAAGTCCAATAGCCATAGTGATCTAGTGGCCCCACCCCACCCACCCACGGAGCCCCACCACCCCACTCACCCCGCCAGCCAGCGGGCAGCAGCACCCCACCTGCCTGCCGCCCCACTGCCCGCTGACTGACAGCTCAGTAGGTCTGCACACCCATTGGTTCAGAGCAAGAGCCAATGGGCATGCAGCCCATATCATACAAGGCAGTCCAGATATGTGAATGAATTCAACAAAAACTTGCCACTAAGAAACCTCTCCACCCATTTTGCCAGTTTGCCCCATACCCCAATCCCCTTCAGTTTACTTATCAGTGTTTCATGTGGCACTGATTCAAAGGCCTTATTTAAGCTGAGGTAGACCACAGCCATTGGGTTCTCTTGGTCTACTTCTGATGTGACCCAGTTGTAATTCTGGATCGGGTAGGACAGGCAAGACCCCCCCTCCATTAAACCATGCTGCTGCCAGTCACCCAGGCCATTATTATTAATGAACTCTACCAACTTCTCCTTGAGGATTTTCTCCATTGCCTTCCCTGGGATGGATGCCAAGCACACCAGTCTGTATTTCCCGGGCTCCTTCCTAGACCATCTTTTGTGTAGTGGCATAATAGTAGCTGTTCTCCAGTCAGCCTTCCATCTCTCTCTGTTTGTAGACTACCACTCCTTTCTTTTCCTTTCTAGGATCCATCCTTTCATCATACAAAGAAGGCTGTGCCACCTCGACCACAGGTCTTCAGAAGCTTTTCTGTAAGTAGTCTGCCAGACACATTTTGTGATGCCTTGGCTTCCACCTACGCTCTCTCTCTCTCTCTCTCTCTCTGGGCACGACAGAGTGGCCCTCTACTTTGTTGAGGCTGATGGGCTAGTCTAAGTAGTAAAAGTGTTTGCAGACTACCACTCCTTTTTTTCCTTTTTAGGATTTTGTACGTGAGGCAGGACTGGGACCAGGAATGGGACATCCATCCCTTCATTATACAAAGAGGGCTGTGCCACCTCGATCACGGGTCTTCAGAAGCTTTTCTGTAAGTAGTCTGCCAGACACATTTTGTGATGTCTTGGCTTCCACCTTCCATTGCTCTCTCTGGGCATGACAGAGTGGGGTGAAGTAATCTGGAGGACCAAAGATGTTTTACTGCATATATTACCTCAGGCGGAGTGATGGACATATGAGGTGTCTAGAGAGGAGGTTGGGAAGGAACTAAAAGGGTTAAAGGAAAATAAGGCAAATGCATAGGGGACACATGTTGTCCCACCCCTGGTAATTAAGGAGTTAGCTGAAGTCTTGGGAGGGCCATTTTGGAAAATTGTACAGTGTCTGTCCATTCCTAAGGGAGTGGAGCCTATGCACCCTGTTGACTTGAGAAGGGCAGCAGTGGTACCACTGCACAAGGGTATTTTGAAGAAAGATCTGGGTAACTATAGAGCAGTCAGTCTCATTTCTATCACTGGTAAGATGGAAGGGTCAAAGATACAGAGGAGCAGGTTGGATGACTTCTTGAATGCCAGTGGGCTGACAGATAAGCTGCATGGCTTCACAGAATAGAGGTCTTTCCATTCCATGTTGATACAGTTCTATGACTGAGTGACAGGCGAAGTGGATAATCATAAGGGGAACAGAGTGGATGTCGTTATCAGTACTTCAGCAAGGCTTTCAATGCCATGCCACATAGGAGGTATATAGGGAAACTAAAAGGTATAGGGTTGGGACAATGGCAGACTGTAGGAAATAGATGTAAGGCAGAGGCTCCATACCACCATCTACTATTGAGGAGTTTCAGGTTCATAGGTACAGTTAAATGTAACATTTACACCCATATGTTAATGTTTTTTTTTTATTTATTTAGTTGTTTAACCAGGTACAGCACACTAAGCTGAAAGCTTTTTTACAGGAGCAACCTGGGAGTGCAAGGAGGTTAAGTGACTTGCTCAGGGTCACACAGTATGCAAGTGGAAGCTGTGGGATTCAAACCCAGGTCTTTAATTCCCTGATATCATCACTGTTTGCAGATTTTGTAATTTGACTGCACACTGGGATTTCTTTAGACTTTGTGCACATTTGAATTCATAACTGTTTTCCACAGGTTGCAAAACTGATATCTGATTTGCTAATCACTGGGCATAGTTGCTGGCAGGCCAGGCAACTGACTGTAGTCTATATGCTGCAACATTTCTTTTTTAGTAACCTTCACTGATTAAAATTTCTTTGAAGTTGGCTGCTAAATAAGTATTACTGAAACATCTCTGTCTAAGAAGGCATCCAGTGATCCAAAGCAACCATCAGTGCCCATTACTTGTTGCTTGGCCCTCACCCTCTGATGCATGTGAAAGCACATCCTCTGATACATGTGAAAGCAAGTCATTGCCATCTAGTGAAGGCCACTCATTTTCAGTGGGTGAGTGTGTTGATCATGATACTTTGCCAACTGACATATCTGCTACTCCTTACCAAGCTAAAGTTCAGCCAAAGTGCATTTCCCCATGACAAAATCACGTAAATTTAATGGTGATTACAAAACTCATAAGTGGGTAGAATATTCAGTACAGAGAGATGCTGTATACTATTTGGCATGCAGGTATTTTACTAGCACTCATACTGCACCTGGAGGTGGAGGTTGTGAACATGGAAACATTCCTTTTGTTGATATTGGTTTCTGTAAATGGGAAAACATTGATTGTGCCTTAAGAAACTACAGCGAGTCTGAGAAACACAAAGCTTCTGTTGTAGCATGGTGTGAATTTAAACATATACAGTCTTCATCAGGACATCAGTCAGTTGCGAGACAGCTTGAAAAAAATAGGGACATTGAAATTGAAGAAAATAGATGCCATGTTGAATTACTACTGCATGCAGTTTGTTAGCTAGGATGCAAGGTCTTGCTTTCAGAGGTGGTGATGAGTCGACAAATTCTGATAAAAAAGGCAATTTTATTCAGTTTCTGGAAACATTAATTGCACATGATTCAAAATGAAAAGAAAAAATGTCTAGGAGATACGGTCATTATACCTCTCTAGAGTATCAAAACGATTTGATTAACATAGTTGCAACATTAATACGAGAGAAAATTGTAAGTAAAGTTGCAAAATATTTCTGTTTTAGCTGATGAAACTAAGACTGTGTCACGGGCAGCTCAGCTTTGTAATCCATTTG
This sequence comes from Neoceratodus forsteri, assembly GCA_016271365.2. Classification (NCBI taxonomy): domain Eukaryota; kingdom Metazoa; phylum Chordata; order Ceratodontiformes; family Ceratodontidae; genus Neoceratodus; species Neoceratodus forsteri. The sequence continues at coordinate 877,134,773 of CM057449.1, forward strand.
TGGACAGTGATGGTTAATATCTGTGAAAAACCACTTGACTGCTATCACGTGGATAAACTGGATGCTGGTAGTTTGGCTGGTGCCATCAGTCAGGTAGTATGTCAGGCTGGACTGCAGCGGAAGCACTGTGTGGCACAGTGCTATGATGGAGCCTCTGTAATGAGTGGGTGCTTTAGTGGAGTACAAGCAAGAATAAGAGAGATTGTTCCTCAAGCTGTTTATATTCATTGTCATGCACACAGACTGAATCTTGTCTTGGTGCAAACAATTAATAATATATCAGACATGAAAGAATTTTTCAGCATCTTACTGGCTGTATGTGTATTCATTTCTCAAAGTTCACCAAGACATGAGTTGTTTGTTAAAGCTCAGAAAGAAGAAGGTCTACAAGTTCTGGAACTGGAACGACTGTGTGGTACACGGTGGTTTTACTGGTACAACTGTGTCAAGAAATTTCAGTTCCATCTAGAGTCCATTATTATAACACTTCATGCTATTCAGTCACAAAACACTGACAAAGAGGCAAGTAGTGAAGCAAAAAGTCATCTGTTTAAAACTCAGAACTTCACCATTGTAGTTACACTGTACAGCCTAGAAACAATTTTAAGGAAGATACAATCAGTGTCTGAGGAACTTCAGAGAAAAGATCTGGATTTGCCAAGGGCCTGTGATCTTCTCCAGGCTTCGAAAAGTGAGATCTTGTCTCTACATAATGATTCGCAGTGGCAAAAGATTTACAAGGAGGTGCAACAAGCCGCTGATCACTGTGGCATTGATTATGATGTAGAAGTCACTCAGCACACAGGAAGGCCGCTGCGCAAACATCAGTTGAGCCGAAAACTGACAGAATGTTTTGTTTCATCTACTTTGGGGAAATCCACTGATAATATAGAAATTCGGGAAATTTTTGCACGATCTAACAGTGACAGGCTTAAACAGGAAATATATCTGGCCTGCATTGACAGGTTTGTTACTGAACTGGATTCATGCTTCACAAGTAGTCTGGAGCTCTTAAAAGCTGTTGCTGCTCTCAACCCAAAGGATGACAGTTTTCTGAATTACTCTGCTTTAAAGATCCTAGCAGAATCTTACCGAGGAGCAAATATAAACACAACTGTGTTAGAGTCACAGCTGGAATCAGCAAAGGCATACATACAGAACAAAAATATGCAAAGTATTCATTGTGTCAGACAACAGCTGCAATGCCTTTGTAATGCATTTTCGGAAGTCCTGGAGATTTTGAACCTGGTGCTGGCACTCCCTGTGACCACAGCTTCAAATGAGTATTTCTTCTCATGCATGAAAAGAGTGAAAACTTACTTAAGAAACAGTTGTGGTGACAGATGACTCAGTGACTTAATGATGATGGCATGTGAGCCACCGGAGGTGAAACAGTTAGATCTGTCAGTAGCAATAGACAGATTTGCTCAGATGAGTTCAAGGAGATACCCATTACTGAAGTAACATTATTATCTACAGTCAGCCATCAGTCATGTGTGCTACCAGTGTCTCCAGTCAGCCACCAGTCCAATGTGCCAGTTCTGTCCCAGTCAGCTCAGCTGCCAGTCTAGTTTGCAAGTTGTGCCTCCAGTCAGCAATGAGTCCAGTCTGCCAGCAGTGTCTCCAATCAGCCAGCAGTCCAGTGTGCCAGCAGTGTTACAAGTCAGCCAGCAGCTCAGTCTGCCAGTAGTGTTTCCAGTCAGCCAGCAGTCCAGTCTGCAAGTAGTGTCTCCAGTCTGCCAGTAGTGTCTCCATTGAGCCAGGAGTCAGCTTGCCAGTTCTTTCCCAGTCAGCTCAGCAATAAGTCCAGTTTGCAAGTGGTGCCTCCAGTCAGCAACCAGTCAAGTCTGCCAGCAGTGTCTCCAGTCAGCCAGCAGTCAGTGTGCCAGTTCTGTCCCAGTCAGCTCAGCAACGAGTCCAGTTTGCAAGTTTGCGTCCAGTCAGATATCAGTCCAGTTTGCAGTTGTGCCTCCAGTCAGCAATAAGTCCAGTCTGCCAGCAGTGCCTCCAGTAAGCAACCAGTCCAGTGTGCCAGCCTTTTCCCCAGTTAGATACCAGTCCAGTGTGCCAGCAGTGTCTCCAGTCAGCCAGCAGTGTGCCAGCAGTGTCTCAACTCAGATACCAGTCCAGTCAGCCAGCAGTCCAGTGTGCCAGCAGCCAGTGTCTCCAGTCAGCTTAGCTACCAGTCCACAGACAGTCTGAAAGTTTTGTCTCCAGTCAGCTACCAGTCCAGTTTGCCAGCAGTGTCTCCAACTAGTCAGCAGTCCAGTGTGCCAGCAGAGTCACCAGTAATCTTCCAGTACTTCCAGTCACCTACCATCCCAATCTCCAGTGTGCCAGCAGTGTCTCCAGCCTCCAGGCAGGTAATAACACTCCTATGTCCTTTGCTTTACCACTTTCATGGGTGTTTGGGAGGGAGTTTATGTTCTTTTAAATTATTGCAAGAAGGAGTAGTAGCCTAGGAGTGGAGAATTAAAGAGTACTTTCATTTGTTTTGCTGCAGTAATTGGAAGTCTGGAAGACTTTGTTTTGTGTAACCCTGGGACTCTCAGTTCTTTTTGCTTTACTATAATTTTTCTTTACAGGTTTTTTAGTGTACAATTTTACTAGGATATTTTTCTTTTATTACTTTTTTCTTTACAGGTTTTTGGTGTGATGTTTTCATCAGTTTGTTTTTCTTTTATTACTTCTTTTACAGGTTTTATTGTGTCATTTCTTTTACTAAGCTCTTGTTTTAACAGAGAAGAAGTAAAGTTCTCTCAGTTCTTTGTTTTCATGGTTCAGAGTATGCTTTCATAACAGTATAATTTCTTTCATGCTTTGGTGTGTATTTTTTTATGTACTGTAAGATATTGGTATAGAGACAGTGTTTTATTTTTAGCAATGTGTGGCTTAGCTTGTGTAGTGCCAGTCATTTGACATGAACAGTGTGGTAATATTTTTTGGACACAGACCGTGTGGTAATATAATATTGTTTAATATTTGTACAGTTGAGGAATGAGACTTTCAATATACTGATGTTGCCATAATTTGGAAACTAGCTGTTTAATTTGAATCAACATCTGTAACGACCCATTTCAAATTTATATTCAGACTTTACTATCCAATTCATACCCATTCTTAAATTACTTGGTAACTAACTCTATGTCACATTGACAAATGCCACCCTCTCTGGCACCTCCAACACCATGGCTCCGCCCACATCATGTCCCCCCACCTTGCTACGCCTATGATTTTGCTGAAATGACGCCCCTGGCAACATTAATTATATAACATAACTAAAACCATTAAACAGTCATTCACCAAATGCTTGGTGCCATAAGTATGTTTTTAAAGCTCACTTGGGTCCCTCCATGGTCACGCACCCCTCTACCAGATGGGGTAGAAAATTCTAAAGGGTAGGGGCCACATGCATAAATGCTCAGGCCCCAGAAGATTTCAAACACTCACTTGGAATCTCTAGCAAGCCTTAGTTGGCTGAGCAGAGCGATCGCTCAGGGCAGTAAGGAACCAGAAGCTCTTTCAGGTAGTCTGGTCCCTGTTCATGTAGGGCTTTAAAAGTCAGAAGACTGACTTTGAAGGTGGTCCACCACCATACCGGCAGCCAGTGCAGTTCACACAGCACCGGCAAAATATGACAGGACCGGGGAGTTCCCATCAAAAGCTGGGCTGCTGCATTCTGCAATAGCTGCAGGTGATGGATTTCCACCCCCAGTAGCCCCAGGTAAAGGGAGTTGCAGTAATCTAAGCGTGAGGACACAAAGGCATGATGATAACCCAGATGATGCAGGTGATCTGCATGATGACAGGATTGGAAACTTCAGGATAACCAACAGCATGTTCAGCTTGAGGAAGATCTACATGACCAGCAAAATCACCATGACTACAGTTTTGGGATCTAGATAGCCCAGATGTTTGAAGATTGTTGGTATCCAGGTACTGTATGTTAAATGTAATTACTTACATGTAAAAGTATGTGTTTACTTTGCAGGACAGGGACTGTTTAATAGCTCCAGTACTTATGACATTTTATTTTTTTCTATCTAAGCATGATTCAAGATGAAGATAGTGACAACTACCTTGTAAATTTCATTATTTTCTGCAGACCGGAAAGGAACTTACCTTAAGTGAACCACGGTAAAAGATTACAAATGGCACCAAAAACATTCTGTCATTACTAAATTAGACCCTCCATAGAGATTTAGTTCAAGGACATTCATATTTAAGAAAATGGACATTAATATAGTAAATGCATTTTACAGTGATCTATAATTAGATTAAAACATATGACCACATAACTCAAAACATACAGACCACACACCCCAATGGTGCCCACAATGCTCTGTGGCTTTTGGGTCAATGTTCTGGCACACTCAGAGGCTTGCACGAGCTCCATATGACCATTAGGCAATAACATTTAAAATCACTTTGTAGTACATATAACTATGCAAAGGTAAATTGTTATTCAGTTTCATAGGAGTCATAGATTTTTAAATCTATAGATGGGGAGACTACTGTACGTGACTTTGGTACACAGATTAGGTTTTTCTATAAGTGGGGTCAAGAAAATGTAAACTTTCCTTGAGCGGGAGTTATTGATGACAGATTTTTACATAAAAGTGTCTTTTACTGGGTGTGGACACAAATTTATTTGGGGTTCTCCCTTTGTGACATTATGAGTATCCATGGCACATGTGTGACTTCTGATGTCACACACGTTCAAAATTGTTAAAATAATATATGGTATCGAACACGTTTTTGAAAACACATTTTGCTTTATTAAAGTACAACACAATACTCAACAAACAGCATCATTTTTATTTATTTATTTTACTGCCATAATGCAGGTCTTCAATGGACATGCCACATGTATGCCACTTAGCAGGCAGATTGGGTGCAGCATTTAATATCTGAAAAACAGAAAAGAGCCTTATTGTTCTACTATCCCATAATAGACCTCTAGGATGAGTACAATGCTAGCCTCTCCCCTGCTGATGCAAGCAGCCATCACTTCACCCCTGTATCACCTAGCTAGCCAAGACTCACAATGGTACCTCAAAGCAGGTAAGTAGTATGTACCATACACAGACATCGGGAACAACTTTGTCATCCCAAAATAGATGGAATGCCACTGATGTCTTGCCTTTTAGGAGGAATTACAAGCAGGGTAGGTGTCAGTAACTTAGAGTGACATGGTCTTCTCTGAGTACTAGCCCCATTCTTACTGTAGATGAAGCAGTGGAGTTTGAAAATGTGCTGTCAGATACAGTATCCATACAAGATCCTGGCACGCAAAATCCCATCACCCAGAATCCCAATGCCAAAATCCAACTGCCACAATACTGATGGTACTGCAGACCATCAGGCAGCCAGATTCCCCATGGTATAGTGATCCTGAGGTGTTTATATATATTTTAGGGTGCGTGCAAGGGTGGAGTCCCCCATGGAACAGTATAGGGAATTGTGCTGTTGGCAGTGTCATATCATCGGGTTTGTGATCGTTGGTACTTTGGCATCAGGATTTTGGATGTTGGGATTTTGCATGTCGGGATCTTGCACTATATCCATCAGATACACCAACAAAATCTGGTTATGACTGTAAGATGAGTGGAGGCTATCATGGGGGGAGAAAGAAAGGAAGGAAAAGAAAGAAAGAAAAAGAAAGAAAGAAAGAAAGAAAGAAAGAAAAGAAAGAAAGAAAGAAAGAAAGGCAGGGAAATGTAAAGACCAGGCCCACCACAGCCCTTAAATAATCAACCTCATTGTATTCCTATTGCTGCTGCTGTCAGTGCTGCCTTGCCCAGACATCCAGCCCAACCCAGTAGCATCATCCCATCATAGCAGAAACGCATAAAACCTCTCATAGTGGCTTTCCTATTGCCCTAATAGAGCCCCAGCAGTCCAAGCATGAAGATAAAAAGCCAAAGAGATCTGCAATGTCTGAATATGTTATCAATGATGTCACAAATCCACTAAGAACATGTTGCAATCTGAGTAACAGAATGATAAGAAAGGGTCAGTCTACTTTGACATTGAAAACCAGTGCACTGGTTAATCATCTAAAGTGACATTTTCCAACAGACATATCAATTCCAAATCACAACTCAGGTCACACTGTCCAGCAGCAGGGACAGTTGGGCATTGGAGGTGACATAAGATGGTTTGTTCAAGTAATGCATCCACCATGACAGTCACAGCAACAAACTGATGCATTCCCTGGTATTTCTGCTGCTTCAAAAGCACTGCTACAACCCCCACCCACAAAACAAATGACACTTCCTAAACCATGACATGCCTGCACTACACTGCCACCAAGTCACACAACAAATGATTGAGGAGATGATGATTCTTGATCTTCAGACATCTTCAGCCATTCTCTATTGTAGAAGACATGGGCTTTTGAAGTCTGTGCTATCAGCTGAAGTCCAAATATAACATTCCATCATGATTCACATTTTCCAAGCATATTGTCCTTGGTATGTTGATATGAATGCAAATGATGGCACGTCTGAAGGATACAGAATGGGTAAGGTGAATTTTAAGCTTTTCAGGTCACACACCCTATCGGTTAATATCCAGAATAAGCAATACCACCACACATTCCAGACCTCTACCTCTACCTCCACCAGATACTGCAGGAGTTACTTCTGCCCTGTCATTTCCTGCAGACAAAAGTCTAATTAAAGTCCACTTTGCAGGTGCAAGGTTTGACACAGTTGCTCCTAATTCTTTGCCAGGCTACTTTGGCTAACCCCTGCTCTGAAAATAAAGTAAAGTGTACTACCTCTGCATTATCAAGTACTTTACCCCTGCTACACCCTCACGTAGACCATCCATATGCACCCAGTGTAGTACCTTCCATTACGTTTGTGATCTCTTGAAACCATTCTGCCCTATGAAGCAGAACTCAGCTTTGAAACTGAAATGTGACTTGAACTGCATTGAGTAACATGTATGTGTCTCTTCAATTGTGAGCCTTGAACTTGTATTGTGTAACTGTAAGCATTGAATTGTATGTATGTTTTGGTTCACAACTGTAGTCTTGTACTTGCATTTATAAGCATTCCTTCCCTAACTATCACCTCCCCCTAGGTTGAAACTGGAAATGAGCACAGGGCTCTGCATGCTTACCTAGTAAAATATGTTCTAAATAAATAAATAATAAATAATTTAGGAAAAATAATATAATTTCTGAAAACAAGAACTTGAACTACTGCCAATTAAAAATTATTTTCTGTCCTTTTTAAATATGCAGTTGGCATCTTTGGTGATGGTCATTAGGGTGGTGCAGCAGTTCAAATTGCAGGGTCTGAAGTTAAATACAGTATGTCACTTAAGATAAGGCAGATTGACTGGTTATAACACAGTGGCTGGCAGCTACACTCATCTTTAGTTGGACATGTTCTGGTCGTTGGATCACAGTGAAGTGGCAGAGGAACAAATGTACCTTCCCACTTGTGGGAGATGAGGGGATTTCAGCTGTTTTTCAGGAGCTGTTGGTCAGCAGGGACTTTGTAGACGTACAAGGGATCCTGGAGGGCTTTCAGAGAACAAACAGGCATGGAAGTAAGAGGTCTGATAACAGCAGGGCAGATGGCATGCTTTTTCATGCAGATGTGGGAGGAAGGGATTGTGTATTCCACTATGTCAGTAAACCTGCTGGTGCTGGCACTGGTGTGCAGATTAAAAGAATGTGATGAGTGGCATCAGTCACAGGTGGTAAGGAGAATGATGCAGGGGTGGCAGAGGATAATAAATAAGCATGGTATGAAACCAATTACTGCACAATTGCTGAATAGGATCATTGGGCCTTCTGGAAGATAAATGCATCACATTACAAGGGCATGCTTGTTCAGAACCCTATTCCAGATTATGTTCAATGTGGCATGTAGAGTGAGTGAGGTGGTAGTGCAGGCAAAGTGGGTGTTAGAGCTGTTTTTAAATAAGGACATGGTAACATCATGTGAAGGCAAAATGTAACTGTTACAGGGTATTTATTTATTTATTTAGTTATTCGGGAAAAAACCTTTGAGCACAAGCTCTTTTACAAAGGTTCCACATCATAGATTGCAAAACAAAGTACAGCAGGAGAAAGCAAAGGTACATTGCAATGAACAATACAGCTTAGATTCAGAATTTACAGAATAACTCAAAACATAGGTACAAGTTAAATAACAAGAAAAAAACACTTTTTGAGGGTGGGGGGGATAAGCAGCCACAAAGTGCCTTGTCAGTAGTTCAGAGGGATGGGGATAGCTGGCAGAGGGGTGAAGAAGGGAGGTATGAGAGAGAGAGGTAAGTACTGTGGTGGAGGTGAAAGGGTGGGGGAATAAGGTTTAGGGAGAAAAGGTGGGGTGAGGGGAGGCTGAGCGGAGAGGACATGCTAGTGTAAAATGGTGGGGTGTGAGGGGGCATGGTCAGGCAGCCAGCATTAGTAATGGCTGTTTGGGAAACTCACAGGACTGTGAGTTGGGGGAGGAGTGGGTGGCAGATACCAAAGGAGCATGACACAAACTGATTGCTGTGGCAAGTCATGAGATGGTACAGAGGAAGGGGGTACCTGAGGCCTGCCTAGTGCTTGATGGGGGGCAGAGAGAGCAGGTTGGCTGAACTCAGGGGCAGGTGCACTTAGAGAGTGTTATTAGGTGCTGTCTGAGGTCAGTTTTGAATTGTGCCAGACAATTGGATGCCAAGAGGTTCCCAGGAAGTTCATTCATCCATAGGGGGTCCCGGTAGTCAAATGCATATTGCTCAAGTGAGGTATGACAGAATGGGATCACCAAAGCCCCTCTAGTCCACCCTCTGGTGACCTGCAATGAGTTGGCTGCCTTGATCAAATTGCCTACACGAGGTGGTGTTTTACCTAACAGAGCCTTCTTCCCTAGGATGAAAATCTGGAATTTGACCCTGTTTCTTAACGACAGCCAATCTGCACGTTCATACAGAGTACAGGTGTGAGTGCCACACTCAGCATCCAGGGTGAGTCTGCAGGCTTTGTTGAGTGCAGTCTGAGCCATCTTGAGTGCTGTATCCATTGCTGCCCCACAGATGACTAGTCCATAATCAATAGTAGATATAATTGAGCAGAGGACAGAGAGGTGGAGGAACCCCGGAGAGAGGTATTGCTAGGGTAGGTCCAAGATGAACCGGCTGAGAAAGTGGGTAGTTGTGACAACTGTGAAGAGAAAGTGTGGAGAAGAGTGCCCTATGAGAACCCTTCCCCCACAAACCCTGATACTTCCTTAGGAGAGCTTGCCTTTTTAAGGGACAAGTATGCAAATCTCCTAAGAGAGAGTGCTGAATACACAATCCTTAAAACTAAAATGAAATACATTGATTAAGGAGACAAAGCGAGTCGACTATTAGCATGCCATCTCCAACAGCAGGAGTCTTCTAGGCTGATATCAGCTATTAGGGCCTGGGACAGGTCCCTGAAGATCCAACCCAGAGAAATTGCTTGGGAATTTTTTCCTTTTACAAGGAACAGCCTCCTACAGCCTCCTCTCCATCCCCTTCCATTTGCATAAATTATCTCAATGACATCTCCCTGCCACAACTGGCCCCAGCTCAACAGGATATGTCATCCAAGCCTATTTCTGAAGCTGAAATTCATTTGGCTATTTTGACTTTGCACCGGACAAGGCCCCTGGGCCAGATGGGTTCACTCCTAATTTTTATAAGATTTTTGCTGAGCAGCTGGTCCCTCTCCTGTACTGGTTTTAGCTTTCTATATATGAGCTGGGTATCTCTGACCCTACAGTGTTAGAAGTGTTTATTGTTCTCCTACTTAAACCCAGCAAATCCCCAGAATTGGTATCTAATTACAGACCCATCTCCCTGATTAACTGTGATGTTAAGATCCTATCTAAAATTCTCACCAATAGGGTTAACCAGGTCTGGGTGGGACTACTTAGTCGAGAGCAGGTGGGGTTTATGCCTAATCAGTCCTCTGCAGATCATTTCAGGAAACTGGCCCATGTCTTCTCCATATCCAGGGGTTCCATTATTCCAATGGCATTGGTTTCACTGGACATGGAGAAGGCATTTTACAGGGTAGATTGAGACTTCCTACCATTGACCATTGAAGCTTTTGGCTTCCTACAGGCTTTTCTCCACTGGATTCATGTATTATACTCTTTCCCAACTACTAGAATCTATTGTAATCAGGTGTTAGCCACCGCTTTTCAGTTGGCCTTGTGTACTAGGCAGGGTTGACCCAATTGCCCCTCCTTTTCAATCTGTATTTGGAACCGCTCCTCCAGAAACTGAAGGTCTGCCCCAGTTTATCTGGTATTAAAAATAGGAGCTGATACTTTTTGTTGTCTGTATATACAGATGACATTTTGCTACACATTGCATACCCCGAGACCTCCTTACCCACTGCTTTCCGTGTCATTGAGGAGTTTGGTATATTTTCTAACTATAAGCTCAATCTCAGTAAAATGGAAGTGCTGCCCCTTACATCAACTGTATCCAAAGAAAATGTGGTGTCTCTTGGGGTGGTTCGATCTCCTTGCAATATCAAATATTTAGGTTTGTATCTTTCAAGGGACACACCTCTTATGCGTAAGCTTAATTTAGATGATTTAGTGGTTTATGGGCAACAAGACTTACAGTGATGACAGGTTCTTCCTTTGACTCTCTGGGGAAGAATATCTATTATCAAAATGAATGTCCTCCCCCATTTATTTTATCCTATTCATATGTTAAACTGCTGGCTCCTTCTTGCATGGTTCAAACATGTTCATGGTATGGTCAAGGAATTTATCTGGTCAAAGAAAGCCCCTAGGCATGCTTATAAGAAGCTTGCCACCCCTAAATATTTAGGGAGCCTCAAACTTCCTCATTTCCTTAGTTATTATTTTGCCAGTCACTTCAGTAAACTTTTTAGGTGGTTTCTCCCCTCTCCCTTGGACCCCACCACTAAATATGTTCCCTTGTAGCTGGAGTTAGAACTAACGTTGTTACAGGAGTCTGGACTCTCCATGTCATCCTTACTGTTTATTCCTTGGAAATCCATTCCCTTGCAATTGAAGGACATAGTCATGGGAACCTCTCTATGTGTATATTCCCAATTTTGGTACTTAATTAAATATCCTATCTCAAAAGATATTACCCAACCGCTACTTTACAACCTTAACTTTACAATTGGGGGTTGGACTATTAAGGCAGATTGGATTCCCCACGTGGCTGATGTGAAAGTCTGTGATCTGCTGAATGGAGGGATATTACTACCATTGGTAAATATACTGGAGTGACTGCACTTGGGGAATAGGTTTATTTTCAAAATTTTCCAGCTGAGACATGTCCTGACTCATTGGTTTGGATTGGGCTCATGGACCACCAATTCTTCAGAGCTCCTCTCTTCTTTTGTGGAGTTAGCATCCAAACCTCATGCAGTGTCTACACTGTACTCACTTGTGTTTCCCACATTTTTCCCAGATTTGGATGGCTCCTCCCCTTACTGAGATAGGTTATTTCCTATATCCTCTTCACAGTGGCAGCCTATCTTGACTGATTTATATTGGTGTGTGGCTCAGGATAGGCTGAGACTCACTCAGTTTAATATTTTGAACCACCTTTATTATACTCATCAGAAGTTGGCAGGTATGGGGCAGAAGCCATCATCCGACTGCCCTAGGTGTGGTAAGGATGAGGGCTCTATGTATCATATTTTCTGGAGTTGCTCCAGCATAGCTTCTTTAAAGAGCTTGATTGGGGCCAATGCTGATCCTCTGTTGGGGTTACAAGGTTTATTTAAACCATACATTTGCATATTGGGAGACTAGTACTATCTCGATTAAGAAACATAGATATCACATGGCCCTAATTTTCCTTTCTCTGAAGAAGGTGGTCCTGAGGCACTGGCTCAATCAGAACTCTGTTACATATCAGGAATGGCTACAGGAGTTATTTTTCAACCTCAGGGTGGAATGTATGATTGCAAGCCTTTCCCATAGACTTCCTAGCTTTGACAAAAAATGGGGAATGTTGTATACACTATATACTGTATGATGTCTTGAAGTATTGCCTCTATTGATTTCCTTTTGGACTGGTCATGTGATGTACTATAGGCCTGGAATGGATATTGTTTGTTGGTAGATCCACCATCTGGGGAGGGGTATGGGAAGGGGGTGGGAGGGATTTAAGGGGGGTAGTTCTTTATAAACTTTCCTGTTGGACTGTCTGTGTATCTGTATTCATCATAATAGTGTCAATAAAGTTTATCTAATTTAAAAAAGTGTGCTCTATGAGGGTATTTCTGGGGTAAGGCCCTCATTTCATCCAGCAAAAAGAGGATCTGGTCACCCATTGCAATGTGATAGCAGTGTTATGTTAAGCAGTTGAATGTGTGGGGGAGGTCGCATTGAGTTTCATATCACATTCCATAAGGATAGATGCAGTGTGGAGGTGACTACAAAGGGGTGATTAGCAGAGTAAATTAAAGGTTTTTTTTTATTTTTTTAGTTGTTTAACCAGTTATAGCACACTAAGCTGAAAGCTTTTTTACAGGAGCAACCTGGGAACACAGGGAGGTTAAGTGACTTGCTCAGGGTCACACAATATGCAAGTGGAAGCTGTGGGATTCAAACCCAGGTCTGGTCTGCTGGATATCACCAGATTTGCAGCTCAGAGCCTTAGACCACTGCGCTATACTGCCCCCTGTTTGGTAGGTGGATGTTGAAAAGTTACAGTTCATATATTAGAGAGGTGGAGGAGTAATACCATTTTGCTTTCTTTAGAGCCAGCAGCAAGGAGAAAGTTCTGGATCATTGGTCACACCTTCATTTACTGGGGGGGGGACATGAGCAGTGGTTTAACCTGGGGGGCGACAGCTGCACTTGAGTCTGGGTGCAGCAATGGTGGATGAGGTGGACATAGCTGTTATTATTGGAAGATATGACAGTAATGGTGCTCAAATTTGATCTCTTGGTAATTAATCTAGAGGGAAATGTCTGGGGGGTCACAAGTGGACATCATGTGGGAGATAAAGGAGATGTGGGAGGAATTAGGAAAATGTAGCTGGGTGTGGAGATAGGCTGATTTGAAACAGTGCCCAGATGGATACAGAGACATGCAATAGATCAAAAGGCCATGCATGGAGTGCATAAAAGGCTGTGAAAAAAGTAGCAGTGGTGGCAAGGGAGATAGAGGGGATTGCGATTATAAACAGGAATATGTCTTAGATGTGTCATTGGTTATATAGGCCAGACGGGGTACATCTGATATAGAAGGGACATGGCATATTTTATTTTCAATTGGAGGAGGTGTTTGTGGACTGGGTGGGGGAGAAAAAGGACAAGGGGGAAGCCCATATTCTGCTGCAATAGCCAGAGATGGGCAGCAGAAGGAAGAAAAGAGGGGTTGAGGAACGAAGGCCCAGTGCTACAGAGTAGGAGAAAAAGGATGGCAGTATGGAAAGGGTTGGGAAATGTGACTTGGTCTGGGTATGCACCTACGTGTGGAGGTGACTATCAGGTGTGCATTTCGGGGACAACAGCATGCTCAAGTGTGCATCAGAACATTGTTGAGGATACCATCTGCAAGGCTTGCCCATGGGGGAACAAAATGGCGACTTGATGATAGTGGAAAAATGTGCTGTGATTGGAAGTACTGCAATCCCATAATGATCCGCAATATTAGAGTATGTGGGATTTTGCACTTCTGTGAAACCTGGCTTTGTTGACAATGCCCTTTTTGGGAAACTCTTGTTTCAGTGCTTCTGTGCTGAAGTTCTTTATCTTTTTAGCTTGCATTCCTATTTTTGGCCTATCATATCCCAAACTCTTAAGGCTACATAAGGGCTGGTTCATTTTTTCCCTGGGTTGAGATACAGATGAGGTACACTGATAAGTCCTTAGAAAGGACTGAACACATTCCTGTATCTTCTGTTCTCAGCCTGAGTAGATTGTGAGAGAGGCCATTTGGTACCATGCACTCTTCCTTAAATCAGAATCAGTCTAATTGCTTATGGTGATTTGCATATACAGCCCATGATGCTTTGCATTAGTGGGATATGTGAAGAGTGAAAGAGCTGAGTTATGGGTGGACAAAAATGTAATCGAAAATTAATTTTAATTTTGTTCCATCTAATTTAAAATGTCTTATCCAAATTTGAACATGGTTATGCGATCCATGTTTTAAGTCTCACATTTTAAAGGGGGCTGTGCTATAGCTAGACAAACATTTTGCCAAAATTTTGATTTTAGTTTAGTATGATTTTAAAAGCATTCATCAAAATGTTATAACATTTTTCAGATATGTAGGTTATTACTACTTTTATACATGTACCCAGTTTCAGATTTCTAGCCCCAAAGGTGCCTGAGTTATAAGCAGATACAAATGTTCAATAAATTTAGCACAAAGAATAAAATAGCAGAATTTGAGCACCTATGGTTTTCAGATGATGCATCCTAATGTCAAGATATCTGGCACACCATTAGAACTCCTATCAGCAAGAAAGCATACACCATTGCAGATCTCTAGCTCAATAGAAGGCAAGGTATGACCACATTAATAAATTTCAAAAATTACACTGAATTTCATCAATTTTTTAATTTCAGTTATTTTGGTCTAGTTTTCAACATACATATCCAAATGATACCAAATTTGGCAGGTATGCTGGTACAAATGACTTTCATAAGTATACCAAACTTGAGAGTCCTAGATTGAAAGATGGTGAGTTGTGGGTGGTCAAACATTTCATTAAAATTTAATTTCCAGTTATATCCATTTAATTGTAACAATTCTTATCCACATTTCTTCATTGTCAGGATATAGAGAAACATGCAACATGGGTATGTGCATCAAATTTTAGGTATCAGGCTTTAAAGTGGACTGTGCTTTAGGTAGCCAAACATTTTGCCAACACTTTGGTTTTAGTTATTTTAATACACATTTGAAAGCATTCACCAAAATGTTATAAAAGTTTGCTAATATAAGAGATATTACTCAATTTATATATGTGCCCAGTTTTGGATTTCTATCTTCAAAGGACCCTGAGTTACATGCAGATAAAAATGTTAATGAAGTTTCCCACACAAAATAAAATGACAGATTGATTCTGAGCACCCATAATTTTGAGTCAACACTTCCTATGTCAAGATGTATGACATACTGTTATAACACCAATCAGCAAGTCATCCTGCCAAATTTCTGAACTTTAGCTCAAGTGATAGCTGTGTTATGATCAAATTAATAAATTTCAAGAATTTCATGAAATTCTGATGAAATTCTAAGAAATATGGCATTTTGCAGAATTCCACTGAAATTCCACAAATTCAGAATTTTTCATTCTACACAGCTCTACTCTCTAGTTTAAAAAAGCTAAATATGGAAAGAGTAAGACCTTCTATATCTATCAATGTGTCTTAGTAAAGGCCATCTTTTTTCATACTATGATCTGTAGTTGGCAATAAGTAAAACATACTGTAAGGGATTTTCAGAAGTATAGAAGTGGCAGTCATAGCCATATTTCAGATGTGTGCTGTGTCCTAAC
Source organism: Neoceratodus forsteri (assembly GCA_016271365.2). Lineage (NCBI taxonomy): Eukaryota > Metazoa > Chordata > Ceratodontiformes > Ceratodontidae > Neoceratodus > Neoceratodus forsteri. The sequence goes on from CM057449.1 coordinate 877,150,272, forward strand.
AAATGTATTGGGATACCTGTGGCATATTTTGAAACATCCCAACACATTTACTATATTTCACTCACTTTCTGGAAAAAAATGACACGTTAAAATTCTGAAGCACACATCATTTTCAGAGTGGAAATTATGGCAATCATGCTGAGAAATTAGACCACCTTTTATATGGTATTACTATCTGGGTCGATGTTGCATGTCCATGTTTGAAAAAATGAACACACCTGTTTCACAATGCCACCCACGATATTTTTTTCTGAATAGAGACTATAAGATTATTGTTGGCACCAGAGTGACTTGGAACAAACGAAGTGGTTATGAAATTTCAGTAAAGACACTGAAAATACTGATCAAGCAGCTATTAAATGAACTTTCAGCAAAGACATGCTTTCCATGGGTAGTAGAATTTATGAAGCACTTTAAAGTGAAGTAATGCCACAATAGGAATGCTGTAATAAAATTTCCATTACTGAGACTTCATCACAAATAATCGTAACGTATGACCTCATACTGCTATGCAAACAATTTATAAATTGTTGCAAAAGTGCTGGCAAGCAATTATATGATTATGATGCAGATTTGTGCTCTCTGGGAACTATGTTAAATAAATATTGCTGGGGCACTTATGTTCCACCTTGATATCTGGAGGTTTGACTTTCTCACATTGGAATTCCAATCTGAAAACTAAGAGAATCCCCTTTTCCATGGAGATAAAAGTAAGAAAATAGCCAATTCAGGCAGGAAGCACTTTACTTTAAAGGGGCCAATTAACCTGGCCCATTGGCACAGAGAGCTGAGGCACTATGTGCCTTACCTCTTCTCATTCCAGCAACCTGCATTTGGAAATGAGCTTGGGTTGCCAGGGGTAGACCAGGCGGAGGGACTGGAGAGGATGACATGGCTGCTTGGCAGCTGTCCCCTCCCAGAGTGTGAGGTAAAGCCTTCATGGCACTTGGCCACCACTTAGTAGAGGCTTAGTGGTAGTGCCGAGCAGATGGGGGACTAGTGCTAGGCCAGAGGAAGGTGGAATAGGATTGGCAGATATAGAGTGCATGTGCACCTACATATGTATGCACTACATTGTTGCTGAGGCCCTGTGATGTAAGAGGAGAAAAAGCCAGTAGAAAAATGGTGGAACCAGGGCACTTACGAAAACCTGCCTGGAGGACTGAGACCTTCCCCATTGGACCACCAGAATGGAGTACAGGAAATGGAGGATGAGATAAGTGGCCAACTATTGCCATCCGGGAACAGAGATGATAGCCCACCCATTTCCAGCCATGGGAGGATAAAAACATTCATTAAAAAAACAGGAGTCAATTTAGGCTTTGCCCTGTATTTAAGAGAAGCCACTGTAGTCACTTCATAATTATGACCAAACTGTGAAGTTCCACATTGACGTCTAGTGGTTTGGTTTGCTCACATTGGAATAGCAGTCTGAAAATTAAGAGAACCCCTTTATAATGGAGATAAAAGTAAGAAAATGGCCATTTCAGGCAGTAAAATGTTTTACTTCAAAGTTTTACCATGGGGGGGGATTAAACTCTGTTTGTTTGTTGCTTGCTACAAAACCAATAGCAACCCTCAGCAGAAAATGTGATTTTTAACTTTGTGAACAATGCAAAGATTACAACGTGCTAGTTTTGGAATGTGTTTAGAGTTTGGAAGCTTGCAGTACTCCTTTTAGCATGTTACCTTTGATCATTTGGGAAATTACCTGCGTGGAAGCACTTTACTTTAAATGAGCTGGTTTAGGCATTGCACTCTATTTAAGAGTAGCCTCTTTAGGCATGTCATAGTTAGGTCCAAACCATGGGGTTTCACCTTGATGTCTGGTGGTTTGGCTTTCTCACATTGGAATTGCAATCTAAAAATTAAGAGAACCCCATTTCCATGGGCATGAAGGTAACAAAATAATCAATTTGGGCAGTAACAAGCATTTGTCAATGTTGAATGCTCACCGCTGTTGCACTGGATCTTGCTTGTACACATTTTTACTATATATTTACCTAGCACAGAGTGGATGAGATACAATGTCTCATTTTCAGTGGTCTCCTGCTTTAACACTTTGTTATATTGTAGTTACCTAGGATCGGGCAGCTGTAAGGCACTATCTACTTTTAAATGGGCTCCCACATTTTGACCAAAAATGTCCAACAATCTTTTGATTTCCTGACATCATGATCAAGACAGGCAACATTTTTAAAATCACATCTGAAAGGTGATTTTGCTGTGTGACTGTGGAAACAAGCTTTGGAGGGAATTTGAAAAATGTTCAGAAGGTAGGGTAACACAAATGATATGCTGAACATTAGAGGCCAGAATCTGTGAAAAAGAAAGGTACTGTATAAGTAAATGTTGTAACAATTTGCTTCCTTATAACTTGTTTTTTTCACATTTTTACCTCAAGTTTTCAACATAATACTTTTTTGACCACTTCTTCTGAGCATGACACATGCCATTTATAAAACAATGGCTGAAACGTCATTTTGCACCACAACTGTTAAAACACATTTTTGGTTCCGTTTGAGAAATGACAGCTATCACACTCATGAGGTGATGAGAAAAAATGGGGTCAAACTATTGACATTTACCACAGTTAACCAGCATGCATTAAAAAATTGCAATGTAGACTTATAACGTTGTTGTTTTCTCACAGTTTTACCCCACATTTTCAACACAACCTTCTTATGACCCCACATGGCCTTCGAATGAGCCCACCTCATTAACAAGGGTGGAAAAATGATCAAACTCTGCCCAAATGGTACAAGTACAAAATGTCACATTCATGAAGTGCTGTGAAGAAATGGTTATGTTAAACATTTGGGGTCAAAATATTGGAAATTTACAAAGTTACAAGCCTGCATTTGTAAATGTCAATGCAGGCTCACAAAGTTGTTGTTTTCTAATAGCCATACCCCAAATTTTCAACATGGCCTACTTATTACCCCCCCTTAGGAACCAGGGTGGAAAACATTTTCAACTCCAAGCCTAAGATGATTTTTTTCAGTAATTGCAAAATCACCTTTTGGGATAGGTTGACTAATTTCATTACCATTGTTCATGAGGTAGGGTCCCAAAAAAGGAATGTTGAAAATTTGTGGTAAAACATATCAAAAATGCTCAAGATCTGCAAGTGATATCCAACCCCACTGAAATACTTTAAACTGCATACCTGATTTCCTTAGTTTGCCATCCAGCTTTGAAGAGTGAAGGCGTGTCTGTGGTACAGAAAGGATTGTGGTGTTGGACCCCTGGTGGGTAAGTAATGGCTTGGGAGGTGTGGGGTGGTGGATGCTGAGTGGGAGGGTTGGGTAGGGGGAACAGTAATGGTAGGGGCAGGCAACAGACATCAATGGACATTATTTATTTTTATAGGGTGTTTAAAAATAACTGTGAGGGAAGGTTTTCTTCACTTCAGTACCAACACTGGGATTAGGCATTCCAGTGTTGGTGCTATGTTTGTCTGCACCAGGGGTGGGCTCCCTGGTGTCACGTAATGAAAATAGGTGAGGGGGCTAACAGCTGACATGGGGATTTGTTACCCCCATGCCAGAATTTTAGCATGGATGGATGTCATTATGTTTGGCAACACCAGGGATGGGCTCCCCAGTGTTACATAATGAAAATGGGAATGGTGGGGTGTAGTAGCCGGCATGAGGGCTTGGGCACCCCATACCAGAATTTTAAGATGAACAGGGTAGGTCCTTATGATTGGTGGCACCAGGGGCGGCCTCTCCAGTCCACACAATGAAAATAGGTGAAGTGGGGGGTGCAAGAGAATGGCATCGGAGATGACATTGGAGGTGGTGCCACAGTAGGCTGATCATGACAGATCAGCTGTACTTGCTGGGCTGCATTATAAGACCAAACAAAAGAGCTACCCTGTAATTGGATCAGATCATTCCTTTAAACTACATGAAGTTTCCACCCAGCAAGCTAGAAGAGTGTCATGATCCACATGACTGATGATTAGTGTGACACTGATGAGCCCTTTGCAGATCACTCTGCATTGGACTGACAGTGTCACATCCCTCAAAAGCCACTCTCACAGCAACATGTTCACTGTGCATGCATGCATGGCGAATGTAAAAATGTTTTATTTGTCAGATTTACCATGGGGGCATGCACTGGACTCTGTTTGTCATGTGCCACAAAACTAGTAGCACTATTTGGAAGAATTGTGATTTTAACTTTGAGAACAATACAATGGTTAGAGCAGGCTAGTTTTGGAATATGTCTTTAAAGCCATTGTGAGCACTCCAAAACCTGATTTTTCCTTTCTACCCTAAACTTCTCTAAGACTTCTACTTCTTCAGCATTAGCAGATTCATGGAGGAGGAAGGATAATTTCACATCTATTCTCAGTATGATTGACTAAATGGGGAAAAGATTGCTAAGACTTCCATGCCAACTACATGCTTGTTATCTAAGAGAAATAGACAAGTCAATCACATGATTATTAAACCCTGCAAATTTTGAACTAGAAGATCCTTGTGTAAACTAAATGAATGCAATATAATTAACAAAAAAGAAATGGTGAGTAAATATTATCTTATCTAAGAAGTTAACAGTTATGCCCCCAGAAACCATGAGTGTTGTAAAAAGAAATATAAATTATGACCATGCCTAAACTGAAAACAGAATCCAATGTGATATAATGGATCAATTACCATTAAGTTTAAAATCCTAACACTTATATAGCGATTTTAAAATATAGTCTGGCATAGCCAAATGTTAAAGGTAATAGAAAGCAGTTTTGAACACCTCTAGATACCCTACTGTTGTCGCTTTAGCATCTATCCAATATTCTGATATGTTTTTGATCTTTCTTGCTAAGTTAATAATCTAATTTTCTTGCCTTTTAACTACTTTGAATTCCTCTCTCCTCAGCTGTTGCTGCTCTCTTTCTTTGGGCTATGAGCAGAGCCTGCAGATGTTTTGTGAGAGCTCTGTAGCTGTGAAAATGGTCGATCTCAGAAACCCTTCCATTGGACTTTTGGAAGTATCTTTCTGAAAGCCTGACACAGCTGAAACCCCTCCGCTATGATCGGCATATGGAATAACAGCTGCACTATATTGGCTGTTACTTCTGCATTCCAATGCATGCACTCCATATGCACATGAGTCACGCACATGTGCAGAATCGCGCATGTGCACAGTGCTGTGGTGCCAGCATGTTGTGATGGCACAATGCCATTCACTTATTTGTACCTCCTTCCCCAAGTAATCCCCATATGTTATATCACAACACTGGGAGCCCACCATAGTGTGCAAAACGTGTTTTTCTCTGTAAATCAGGAAACGGTCCCTTGTCGCGTTTCCTTGTTCCTGGTGCCCCCTGCCCACACTACGCCTGACATCAGGGTGCCCAATCCCCATGTCAGCATTCATGTGGCACACTGAGAGTCCACTCCAGTGTGTCTAAATGTTAGTTTTGCTGTAAATTAGAAAATGGTCCTTCGTTGTCAGTTTGTTTTCCCTGCAAAACTGAAAACGGTCCCTTGTCATCACTGAAGTCCCCCTCCCCACCCAGCCACTGAGCACTCACCTCCTCACACACCCCTTATCCCATACTTACCTCCTGAGGTAAGTGCTGTCATCTTCTCTGGATCAGGACACATCTGCACTCTTCAAAGCCCAGCTGTGAACTGAAGAATTAAAGGTAAGCGTGCTATACAGCCATATACAGCTATATAGCCATTCAATGGGATTTTCAACTTATGCTCAAATCTCAGCCATTTTTTTGAATTTTTGTCCCAAATTTTCAGCATGGGGTTCGTGGGACACCACCTCATGAAAATTGTCACTGTCATTTTGTTACTCTGTCCTGAAAGGTTATTTCATGGTCACAGTGCGGATTCACCTTTTGGGATTGATTCATGAAATGACAGTGCCACTGTTTATGAGGTGGGGTCCCAAAAAGCCCATGTTGCAAATTTGGTGAAAAAATTCCAAAAAATGACTGTGTTACATGTGTGTGTTGTGCAGTTTCTATGCACGCTCTTTACATCACTATTTTTTAATATTTTCACTCCACATTTTTAACATTGCCATTTTTGCACACCCCCTTCCCAACAGTACAGCTGTCATTTTCCTCAACCTGCCCAAAATGTGTGTTTTCGCACCTGTGTCACAGAATAGCTCATTTGCTCTGAACAATCACCTTTCAGGACAATTGAACAAAATGAAACTGGCACTGTTCATGAGGAGGGGTCCAAAAATGGCCATGTTGAAAATTTGGTGTAACACCTCCAACATATGGCCAAGTGACACCTGGGCATTGAATAATTTATATGCACATGGGTAACTTCCATCACTTTGTAGCATTTCACAGCCCTATTGGCTCTGGCCAGAGTTTGTTTATATTGCCTGAACATTCTATGACATCAGTAGCACTAGTCCAGGCCATTCAGATGACTAGAATGGAATGGTGTTGTTGATGTCATAGAATGTCTAAGAAATATGAAAAGAAGGAGCAGCAGCTGGTGAGGGAAGTGTAGCTATGAGGGAACCCTAAAGCTTGATTATTTACTGATTAAAAACTGGTCTTAGCATATCAGAATACATAACTGGCATTGGAAGAATGATGTAAGGCCAATTAACTATGTACAAAATATTTTCCAATCTCCTTTAAATATTTAGTACAAAAGAACACCCAATTTTTCCTAGGCAGCATTACTTCAAGCAATTCACTGCCCCATATTTATTGTTTCACTGCCATGCTCCAGTATGTTCAAACAGCATTCAAATCCACAATCCTCAGTCCTGAGTCCCCCACTTCTGGTCTCTCAGGTTCATGTTTCTTCACAATTCTCTCGTTCCTCTCATGTGTGTCCTGTCTCTCAAACTTTCTTGGTCTCCTCAAGCCACTTCAAGCTCTGTCCACAGATCCTCTGAACTCTGTAGAGCTAATCACAGCTTGCTTGATTACACAGATGAGCATGCAAATGGAAAACAATGAGCTGTTTGAGTTGCCAGATATGTGACCCAGCATTTCACTCAATGCAGCTTTATCTGGGTGTGGTCTCTTAGCTACACTGCCTTCCCAGTTCTACCTACTGGGCTCTGACTTCATCTGCCAAACAGTTAAGATACTTACATTGAATATTGTACAAGGACATCTTTAAGAGGAGAGACCTCAGTGGTTCTTAAGGGAGACAAACAAAGGAACATATTTGCAAAGTTGAATGACACACATTCTGTAAAGTAGTGACCAATTCATCAACTCATTAGCATTTGTGCAATATTAATTCAACAGTAGCTAAATATGTAGCTTCATTTTATTTACATATTTATATACAAATCTTGTACTGTCACTGCACCGTTGCCAACGTTGCACCATTGATTGTATGTTTTAACTGCCTTTGTACCATGACATGGAGCCTTTTGAAATGAGTCCCTGACTCAAAGGGTTGTAATTCTGATTGATAAATAAATATATAAATAAATGTAAAACATACACACAGTACTTAGAAATTAAAAAGTACAAAACCACATTGTAGAAAAGCACAGTAAGCTACAAGATACATTCCTACTGTATATACAGTATTTCTCAGTATTCAATGAGAAGACAGAAAGAGGGATATACCAACCAGGTACTGGATTCTGTTCTCAGGCTAGGATAGATAGAAATCCTCCATTGCTGTGATATACCAGTTTGTCAAAATATAGCACAAGGGATTAGTTGATGCAAAAAGGTTCCAGCATGATAGTATCATGAAACCTAAAACAAAACAAAAATTGAGTGAGTATGCTAGAATACCAATGCACTTCAGCATTGCTCCTATTTTATAAAGCAACGTGGTAATGTAACTATACCCATAACGATAAACTCCAAATAAATGTCCTAATGTTGTACAGTTTTCAAAAATTAATAAACCAGTATATAGCTCACATTGAATATCCTGAAGAACAAACTTAAAGAAGACAGTAAACTACAGTAGTTACTTCTGGCAAGGGCATGGCCTTAGTTGTGTTACCTGATGCCTCAAAAGAAATATCAGTGTACTGTATATATTAGTCCTATCTGGGAACAGGATCTGATACCTGGTTGGAGTAGTCCCCTTTCCATATGTCTTCTCATTGAATTCTGATATATATATATATATATATATAAATATATTATGGTAGCACGGTAGTGCTACCATAGTTAGGGTTGAGGAGCCATTTCTATGTTAAACCCCAAAACTTGCACCTAATAACTTTGCAACTGTTGGATGGATTTGCCTGAAATTTGGAATTTATGATCAAGAACCATAGCCTTGGGATCTGCCAAGTTTATACTGGTCAGATATCTGACTGCGGAGTTAAGTAATGATCTGTCTTGGCGTCGCTTTCTGAATTCCGTGGTCGCACCTACAGGTCGTCGAGGTTTGCGTGACCGCCCAAAATCTTCAGGGAACGTGCAGCCAGGGTCCCCAATGTGCCTTTCAAAGATTTCGTGGAAAAATATTAAACGGTTCAAAAGTTATTCAAAACAGTTTCCATTATAAGTCAATGGGAAAAGTTAACAAAAGTTCAACACTTTCTCAAATGCATTTTTACTTTCGCAAATGGGCCTGTTACTTTCGCAAATCAGCCATTTTGTTTTCAGTTGGTGATCAGAAAAATGGTTGGCATTTAAATTTGGGACCCTCTAGCAACCTAATTTTTTGTATTCACCTAGTCGGGCCCTGAGGATGCTTGCCATGTCTTTATTTTGGTAAAACACCCCAGAAATATGTTTTCAAATTTCTGGAAAAGTACCCTACAAATTGCTGCGTGCTCACGAGAAATTATCGCCGTCTGCGAAAGCTTTATAAAATTACGACAGTAATTTTCTAGTCTGTGGGAAAATGACAGCAATTCTTTGGCACTGCACTGCAAAATAACCGCTTGGAGTTCTGGGCTGAAAGTTGGGGAACGCAGCCACATCTCACAGATGTGCCTTTCAGTGTTGTATTGAAAAAATATTACACGACGGCAAAGTTATGGCACTCCAAAGTTGACAGTTTTTCCCATAGGATAACATTACGGCGCCCGAAGCATTACAGGAATCCTTTGGCACCCTGCTGCAAAATAACTGTTTGGTCTTTTTTCCTGAAATTTGGAGGGAAGACAGCCAACAGTACACAGATGTGCCTTTCAGTAGTTTGGTGAAAAAATATCACATGGCGGCAAAGTTACGGCACTCCAAAATTGACGGTTTTTCCCATAGGATAACATTACGGCGCCCGACACTTAACAGAAATCATTTGGAGCCCTGCTGCAAAATAACGGTTAGGTCTTTTTCCCTGAAATTTGAAGGGAAGACAGCCAACAGCCCACAGATGTGCCTTTCAGTAGTTTGGTGAAAAACATTACAGGGAGGCAAAGTTATGGCACCGGAACTTTTCTTTTTTTCCCATAGGATAACATACGGCGTCGGCCGCGCTTCTTTCAGGGCCCGTGATCTCGAAACGCAGCGAGATGCGGACTTTTCGTTGGAAAATTTCTTAGCCCCCAATGGAGCTAAGATTCAAATTAGCCAGGACAGTTGTAAATAATATGACTTTTAAATTTTTTTTCTATGTAGTACGGTTCCTGAGATATAATGTATTTAGTATTCCAAGATCTCATTTTCTGCGCCGATACTCATTATTTTGCATACATTATTTGTACTCACTGTCTTTCTCAATGCAGGTTTTGGGGAAAACCAGCCTGTGCGCTTACATTACGGTTACTGTTGCCCTTTCCGCTTGCGGATCCGCACTCGCTTCACTTACCATTGGACGCCTGCACCACCATGCGTTATCCTTTAGCTTTCATTTGCGCTATGCTTTCTGTTATTTTTGCCATTTCTGTCTACAGTACTGTTTATCTTACTGTTTCACTTTACATCACCATGCCCATTGACATTTCTGTTTGCAGGCACCATGTTACTATGTGACAACACATCACGTGGCAGACCATTCCTGTCTACGCCACCATGTGCGTTACCCTTTCTGTTCTCATTTGTGCTTGTGTTACCATATGCGCCACTGTTAGCATTTCTGTTTGCGTTGCTGTCCCTGTTAATATGCCACAACACATCATGTGGCGGGAGGCCGCTGCATTACATTCACTATTTCTCGTTATCATTCTCAAAAAGAAGGGAATTAGAGGCAAAACTATTAATGCATTAGTTAGTTAGCCGACGACAAGTGAGGAATTGCTGTTAGGTTGAAACCCCTTAACCCCGCCACACCCCCAACCGCATTGGGGTGCGATTGGGATCGTGGGTCCCAACTCTCACCCCAATCTCCTATACTTCTGCTGCTTTACACATGTCATGGGGTGAGAGTTAGGGCTGATTATCCCAATGCACACCCCAATGCCAGTTGGGGGTGGGCGGGGTTCAAGGGGTTTTCAACCCTAACAGCAAATTTCCTCACTTTTGTCGCTGTGGAACAACCCTAACTAATGCATTAAATGGAGTTTTTTGCTTCTATATATATATATATATATATATATATATATATATATATACATATATATATATATATATATATATATCTAGATATCTAGCTATATATATATATATATATATATATATATATATATATATATATATATATATATACATACATACATATATTACCGTGCTACCATAGATAGGGTTGAGTAGCACTTTTAAGATTAAAGGGTGAAAATTTGCACCTTAATATCTTTGCCACCATTCAACAGATTTGCCTGAAATTTGGCAGGCATGGGGGATCACCATCTATCCTGGGATCTGCCAACTTTTGTACTGGTTGGATATATGACTGCAGAGTTATTAAACAAAATTTGTGTCCACAATTATGCTTTTTTGAGAATTCTTTGCTCTCATCTATAGGTCGCATGGTTTGTGTGACCAGTCCAAAAACTTCAGGGAACGTGCAGCCGGGGTCTCTGATGTGCCTTTTGAAGATTCCGTGAAAAAATATTCAATGGTTCGAAAGTTATTCAAAAAACAAGTTCCCATTATAAGTCAATGGGAAAAGTTAACAAAAAGTTCAACACTTTCGCAAATGTACTTTTTGGTGTCGCAAATGGCCCTAGTAGTGTCACAAATCTGCCATTTTGTTTTCAGTTACCGATCAGAAAAATGCTTGGCATTTAAAATTGGGACCCTCTAGGAACACAATTATTTTTGTGTTCACCTAGTCGGACCCTCAGGATGCTAACCATGTCTTTATTTTGGGGTTAAACACCCCAGAGATATGTTTTTCAAATTTCTGGAAAAAGTAGTGTTGCAACGTAATGTCGCACCTGCGACACTTTCGCAAATGTTTGTGAAAGCTTTCGCAAATTGCGACACTACTTTTCCAGACCATGGCCAAAATGACAGGAATTCTTTCCCACCCTGCTGCAAAAGAAAGGTTTGGTCTTTTGGGCTGAAATTTGGAGGGAAGGCAGCCAACATCTAACAGATGTGCCTTATGGTGGTTTGGTGAAAAAATGTTGTATGGATGCCAAGTTACAGTGCTCCGAATTTGACATTTTTCCCCATAGACTAACATGGTGGTGTACGCCATATCTTCCAGGGCTCGTATCTCGAAAACGGTGCAAGATACGGAATTTTCGTTATGACAATGAGTAGCCCTATGGGCTACACATTCAGTGAAAACCTAGCCCAGAAACTCATGAATCATGTGAAATTTATTTTTTTCTCTACGTCATTCGGTTCCTGAGATATCAGCAATTTAGTATTCCAACAGCTAATTTTCTGTTCTGAGGCCCATTATTATGCATACATTCTTTCTACATATTGTGTTTCTCTATGCAGCTGTTGGGCAAATACAGGGTGTGCGCTTCCGTTACTGTTACAGTTACCTTTCCCACTTGTGTTTCCGTACCCATTTACATTACCATTCCCGTGTACGCCACCATTTGCTTTAACCTTTGTGTTCTCATTTGTGTATACACTTGCATTCACATTTCCATTTCTATTTACTTTGCCTTTATTTCTGCTGTTAACGTTACCATTTGCATTTTCAGTTGCCGTACTGTCACTGTGCATGTCACTGTTTGCATTTCCTTACGTGCTTGAGATTGCATTTGCGTGTCTGTTTCCTTTGGTGTTATTGTTGCTGTTACCATTACCATTTACATTTACAATTGCAGTACCATGACTGTGCACGTAATGGTTTGCGTTTCTGTATGTGCTTGCATTCGCATTTCCATTTCTGTTTCCTTTGGTGTTATTTTATTTGTTACCATTGCCATTTGCATTTCCAATTGTGGTACCATGATTGTGTGCATTATGCTTTGTGTTTCTGTATGCGCTTGTGTTCACCTTTCCATTTCTGTTCCCTTTGGCATTATCATTGGTGTAACACTTAACATTTGCATTTACAATAGCGGTACCGTGACTGTGCATGTTACCAGTTGCATTTACATATACGCTTGCATCTCTGTTTGTGTCACTGTTTGCTTTGTCGTCACTTTGCACTTGTGTTTCTATTAACGTTTGCGTTATCTTTTATGTTTGCATCACTATGTGCGTAACTGTTAGTGCTTGCATTTGTGTTGCAGTTACCAATACTATGTCACTACACATCACATGGTGGGAGCGCAGGACCCAAAAGGCCCGCATTCCCACCACCGCATCCTAGTCACTATTTACAGTCCTCATTCTCAAAAAGAAGGGAAATTCATGACAAAAAACTCTGTTTAATGCATCAATTATGGCTGTTCCACAGCGACAAAGCAAGGAAATTCGTTGCTAGGGTTGAAAGCCCCCTTGCACTGACCTAACTTCCAGTTGGGGTGTGCATTGAGCTCGCCGGTCCTAACTATTACCCCATTCTCCTATACCTCAGCTTTTTACATATGTGATGGGGTGAGAGTTCGAGCCAATGAGCCCAATGCACACCCCGATGCCAGTTGGGGGGCCGGGCTGGGGGGTACAAGGGGGGATTTCAACCCTAACACTGAATTTCCTTGCTTTTGTCAAGTGGAACAACGCTAACTGATGCATTAAACTCAGTTTTTTGCCATGAATATATATATATATATATATATATTATAGTGGCATGGCTCCAGAGTTGCCTTGTGGCATGCACAGAGATTCATAAAATCATAAGGGGCAAATGAATGTCTTTTCCCTATTGGTTCTAACCATTGGAATCTGATATAAGCCACTGCACAGGTCCAACACAGAGAACCAATAACTATCATGAAGGTAGTCCAAAACACCCTAAATTTATGGAATATCATTCTGGACATGAGTAGTATGTTTATTCAGAGTTCTATAGTCCATGCACATTCTCACAGTGTTGTCTTCTTTCACAGTTCTACACATGGGGAAGCATGTGTGGTCTATGTGACTCTTGAATTATTCGAGCAGTCTTAACTCCTGCAAGTGTCACTGAACATTATCAATACTGGCAGGAACTAAATATCAGGACCACTCCCAAAAAGGTAGATGATCCTACAGCAAGATTCAATGTTCTTAACCTTTAACACACCGCACATCCCATTTGCCGGTAGAAAAGACTTAAGTTCTAACAGACAATTTCTTGTTGCTGTATCATCATTCACCAAATAAGGGGGAGTCAAAAAAAAGTCAAAATTACTGTGGTTGAGAGACATCCTGGGCTCCGCAATTACAAGCTTGGGTTCAACCACTGTGTCTATGTGGTATACAAAAGCTAGCATCTCTCCTCACTGGATAAGGATGGGCTATTCCTTAACATTCTTTACAGGCACAATCATTCATTGTACAGAATCATGGACCTAGGAAGGCTTGAGAGTCTGAGAATCATTGGTCTGCCACTCATAGTAAATTCTTTGGCTCCTGGGAGAAACTCTGTGTTTGTCTAAAACCACCACAGTATAAAAAACTGGATGAGGATATTGAAGAACAGGGACTGTTGCTTTTACTATAGTGAGCATCAGACTTCCACTCCATTCTGCAGAAGCCTGAGCTGTAGGCCTACTAACAGGGTCATCAGAGCCATAGGCCTTCTGCTGCTCACTCCTATCTACAGTAAGCAATTCCACATTGCACAATAGTTCATTCATCCCTTTTTCAGTAAGGGCCACCACAGGGAACTGTGTACAGATCTCCAAGATTATTTCTGAAGAGCAAGTGCTCCAGCCAGACATTGCTTTGTTTACCACACTTCACCGATCCTCTCCCCATTATTGGGTGGGTCAGCCACTCTCTCACATAGATGCAAGTTACTGAGGATTTGATCCCCAAATCTAGCCCTTCTCAATGAGTTGCTCTACCCAGGTTTGATAAATGTCCTCAGCAGCCAAACTACCCTTTCTGTTGTCCTGTTAATTAATTTTTGCCACTTTCACTATAAACTCAGACACCTTTTCACTATCAGTTTGGTTAGTCAGCACCAACTGGATCATGATCCTTCCTGGCTTCTCCACACTATCATACATTTTTTCCAGCACATCTAAACAGTCTTGCATTGTGGCAGTCTTCTTCAATCAGAGCAATGCTGATATGGCCAGCAGAGTAGATTGTTGGCTACTAGTTACATAAATTAGTCATTTTATCAAGGGTTGACACTTCCAAATCTTGCTACATTACCAGTGCCTGCTCAATCCAGGTATCAAAGTCTTCCTCACCAAGTGGGGTAAGCTTCATTCCCAAGAAATCTCTCAGCATGTGATACTCAGAAGAAGGGTGAGAGAGAAGGAATGTTCAACCAGATGACCCATTTATTCCATTAGCACCCCCCACAAAGGATACATATTGAAACACAAACTTCTTAGACCATCTACTGATTTCCCTTGCTTGTTCAACAAATCTTTAATCTGCTGCCAGTTGTCTACATCATTCCCAGGCGTAACTAGTTTCTGGCACTTTTCCAATGGATTGTTGTAATCACAACTAAGGTATTTGGCTTACTAAAAGTAGTAGTTATTTTGTTGTGGTCAATATTAGTGTCACTTTCCACTACAACATCAAATACTAGACTCCTGCTGTCACAATGCATATGCACAAATTTCAGTTTTCCAGCAACCTTTAATTTATCTTCTAGCAGGGAAATCAGGAAGTCCTGGTCTACTATATTCTGAACCCCACAAAACAGTAAGATGTTCTTTGGATTACCTCTAACCACTTACACCAATGTTCAATGGAAGGAAAAGCTGTGGCTGCAATTTACACTGTCACAAACAGCCACACTGGGGAGTAACAGACTCCTACAGGTAGTGACAGCACAAATACCACATTTATCCCAGTGTTCCCTCAAAGATACAATAAGGTTTTTACCACAATGACCAACCTCACTCTGCCACTGATAGCTGTCAGAGCTGCAGATGCCTGGACTAAGGCTAAATATCCTTAAAATAAATGGGTTCCACCATCCAGAGATTATGTCATAATGTGCCGACTGGTAATTGACTACAAACCTTTGGTAAGCTGTGCCTGCCTAACTCTCCTGTGAAACAGCCCTCCCTCACTATAGCATTTATTAACAGCCTGGGTAATAATTATATCAGTTTAGCAGAATAACACAGGTCTCTACAGTATTACAAGTTTCAGGTCCTATGGGATAAAAACAAGCAGCAGAGACAAATAGCAGACACCTTGTTAACCTCTACCATTTAGTTAAACCCCATGTGGGACAGCAGCATGAAACACCACAAAACGGCCTTCCTGCACAAATCTCTAGTGCCATATAAAATCATGTGTAAGAGTGCTCCCTTAAGGCAGTCCCTGTACCCTGTGTTGAAAAATTGTCATGAGTTGGCCAACATTAAAATTGTCACAGGTGGTCCAGAAATTGTGCAGTGTAAAACTGTTGTATCTACAGAACCACCACAGGCCACACAATTGCTTAAAACAACTGTTGCACCACAAACATGAGGCATTTGTAACCAAACAGGGAGATCATTTTTCACTGTTCATCCTCTCCAGTCAGTGCTAACCCTAAAGTCTCTCAGTGCTGCTCTTGTATGTGCTCATATAGGACCAGGGCCTCATCAGCCTCATTAGAGGTCTTCATTGGTGGCAGTCAGCAGAGCTACTCACGTTGATGCTCAAAACAAAGATCCTTCACTGAGGGCTACTCCCTGAATCTTCAGCTTTAATATCCGGCACACATTCAGCCTTTGATCTGTGTTCATCCAGGCCCACTACCTAGGAATGACACACTTAACTCTGCAGGTACACACTATGTTTGCTGTCTTTGGAATCTCAAACAGATCTGCTGTTTTGTGAACCACCGCCTTTGGTACAGGGCTCTGACTCAAAGTTCTCATTGGTCTTGGCTGCTGCCTCTCCTCTGCTTAGCTACTTGGCAGGCCTTCTGTTAGCACCAATGCAATGTCCCATCTAGTCTAGCCTTGGAAACAGTGCTCTAACCCAGGAGGGGTTTACCATGCTGGTTTAACATTCTTTATGTCGACTGTCATTTCCCTGACAGGAATCATGTAGACCACAAGTTGCAGTCTACATGATTCCAGTGTGTCTCCCGGTCCTGTATTTTGTATCAGGGGTGAACCCCCATGTGGGGGCTCTTCCCAACCCCCCCCATCTTTTAGATTCTCAACTCCTGTCAGAGTTGATTTGGGGTGGGGGTGCAGAACTGGGAGACAGAATGCCTCTGTCTCAGGCACACCAACACAGTGACCTGTTGGCAAAGTGTCAATTTTGCCAACAGGTGTATATTTCACTGTGTTGGTGTCACCGTAAGGGGGGCATACTGCCCAGGAGAGATATAGATTGGTTAGTGTATATGTCAAATATCACAGCACAGCAGCCTCTTCAGCACTTCAAGCCACACTGCCCCCAAACTCAATACTGTAAACACAATTGACTATCAAACTCCTCACTGCTACACAATAGGATTCCCTGTAAGGGTTCAGTTCAAAGAAAGTCTGAAACATAGGGGAACCAGGAATTACACATACAGTGGGTGGGATGACATAGACAGGTAAGAGCCCCATGTGCTTGAGACCCTTGGGTGGGTTAGTGTGTCTCAAGGATGGAAAGTCCAGCTGACTGCTGCAGGTGACTGTTACTAAACTTTCTTTTGGTCACACAAAAGATGAAACATTTAATAACTGAAGAAAACAGTATAACTGAGCATAGAGTCATTACCAATTGTTAGGTGCAGTGGTGGTGTTTGTGTATTATGACTAGCTACAGTATGATGAAACTGCTAGCACCTGGATGGCAATGCCCTATTGCTGCCTTAGTGCATTTGCATCCATCCATCCATCTATCTATCTATCTATCTATCTATCTATCTATCTATCTATCTATCCATCTATCTATCTGTCTGTCAATCTGTATCAATGAAAATAGTTATTTTGGCCTTATTCCAATCTTCATTTGCCATTCATTCTGTTTGGGTCACCACAGTCCAGTTGCACTCCATCTTGCATGTTATGGCACCACTTTCAGTGGTCTAGGGGTGGCATGGGGTGAAGCTTAGCCTCTGACTTCTTCTTCTGTCCTGTTTTATTTTTGCATGCCAAGCTTACAGCTGTTGTTTACAATGTAATGTTGACCCCCACCACCTACTGTACCATTTACCCAGTCCATGCCTGGCTCTGTAGGCTCACACAGTCTAGGGATGAATTAATGCTGAAATTGTATTTGGTGAATGTACCAAAATTCAACCCAATCAAATTTTTGAACACTTCAGATCCTATCACCCGTTTGCCAAATAATTAATAAAATAACAATTCAAACTTTGTATTTATTGGTATTTTAACAATACAGAACAGGCACATACAGGCATATACATACATGCCAGACATAGCAAACAGTATGACATATATTCACAGTAAGTTAATACAGGTAGTACAGTGTTTATGATCTGAATGTTACTACATGGAGGGAAACTAACGAAAAATAGCACATAATCATTTAAACAAAAAAGAAACCATCGTGCAGCAATGCTTTCAGAATATAGGATGATAATAGACACCATATCATAATTCCTGCTAAATATAGCTATTGTAAAAGATTTAATTTGGCATTAGAAATTATTACTACCATACATTCTATGAATGTGTCTGACCATAGCAGAGGTATGATCCACCACCAACCTAAAGACAAAATAAAATAGAAGAATCCCATTGCCCTGCATATATAAAATTGGTTCCATGTCAATAGAGCAAAAGCAAAATGGTGTGGCCAAAACAAGGGCATTGCACAGTCAATAGAAAACAGCGAGGTCAAAAACAGCATTAAATTAGATAAACTAACTCCGAAACTGTACACATTGTTATGATGGCGCATTTTTTTGACCACTCTGTTTTGTTTTGCCAGTTTTGTTGGGACACCTCTAAAATGGTTATAACATGAAAAACATTGTCAGCTTGTAACTTGATACATCTGCCTGTAAAATTGTTAAGTAAAATTATGGCAAAAGAGTAAATAATCCATACCAGCACACGCCATTCCAGCCACCATAATAACATTTTAACCCTTCTATATCTTGGCTTCCACCCCTATAGGTTCCTACCCATGTGGGAGGGGTAACTAGTGCCCATTTGTAGAGCAGAAAAAACTTTTGTCCATTAACAAACTGGAATGTAATGGTGGATTAGGGATTTCATCACCTGCAGGCAATAGCAGTTGTCTACCAGTTATCCTGTAGCTGTGGGGCATTTTATATGGTCAGGTCCAAGCAGATGTTTAAAATACATATAGGGTAACATGAAAAGGAATTGGGTATAATGGTTGATGACAAGCTAGAATTTAAATAACAATGTTCTAGCATTATTGTTAATGCAAATACAGCAGTACTAGCTATTAAAAGAAATATTAAAAGTAGATCGTCCACAGTATTACTGCCTTTGTATCTGTCATATGTTAGACCCCAAATGGAGTATGGTAGCCTATTGTGGAACCCATATACAAGGAATGAAATAAATAGACTGGAGAAGGTACAATGGGTGTTTACAAAATATTTTAAAACATAGAAGGACTATACCTATGAAGAAAGATTGGAACATCTGGGCTTACATAGTCTTGAAATAAGGAGAAGAAGTGACATGATGTTTAACTATGACATCATGAATGACCCCACCATAATGACTAAGTTTAATATTGACTATAAATCTGATCACTTTGATAGATGAGGTCATCCTTTACAGGTAAAACTGCAAAAGTATATATCTAAGAAATGAAACTACACAGTAAGATCTGCAAATTTATGGAATTGTCTACCCAAAGAAATTGTAATAAGTAAAAACAAAGAATCATTCAAAAGAAATCATGACAGATATATAAATAATGGGGGTAACATGGATTACTATGTTCTGTCTTAATGGAGCTACTTCTGGGTTTGGCCTTTTCTGCTCCAAAACTTTCTAGTGAACTTCTAGTGAAGATGTTTGGGCATTGGAACACATGGACCAGAAACATGCCATAGTACAACATGTGAAAAGCTGAGGGGATAGACATATTTTTATTAGTTTTATAGGAATCAAAAAGGTTAACCTTGGCAGAGAGAAGGATTTTTTGAGCTATTATTGGGCTGTGAAAAAAGGATCTGGATATATGAATTGGGTGCTAGAGAAAAAAACAGGATTAAATGACAACAGAGTTGATATTATTTCTTTAGATACTCATAGGGTAATAAAGGGACTGGAGCATTTTGAACTGAAGCATTCTGAAAATGGTCAGCTCCTTTACTTTAATAAACAAACAATGGGTGCTGTGCACAAAGTGGG
This sequence comes from Neoceratodus forsteri, assembly GCA_016271365.2. Classification (NCBI taxonomy): domain Eukaryota; kingdom Metazoa; phylum Chordata; order Ceratodontiformes; family Ceratodontidae; genus Neoceratodus; species Neoceratodus forsteri. The sequence continues at coordinate 877,169,910 of CM057449.1, forward strand.
TGAGGGGTATGCAGAAACGTTATGCACCCTGCCTGCAACCCTGCACCCCGCGGACAGGTGAACCCTTACTGGCATTCACCAATGCCAGCCACCTGTCTGTGGTTTCTCCCCCATTGTGCACAGGACTATACAGGGCAGCCGCGGGGGAGTCATGGACCCAGGCGGGATCCAATCGGATCCCTCTCACTGCGATGCATGGGTCTGGGGTTGTGCATGCCACCTAGGCATCCAGACCAACACAGCTGTACCCCTACAGCCAGTCAGTGCACTGGCCCAGCCCTCGGCACATGGCACTGTCCTGGTGCACTGCTTGATCCCAGCATTGGGACACACTTCCAGCCTGCACACTCACAATGACAGAAGAGCCCCACACTGTGGCTGTAATCCTCAGCCTCTGAGACCACATAGGTGGGCAAGTGCCACAGCCCATGGACCAGACCCCCAACATCCCTGTGCAGCTGCAATTGTCCATCTGGGCACTCACCCATTCCTTCACCCCTGCCCTCTTCAGCTGCCATGTGGGCAGGGGCAGCATAGGGAGCACTGTCCTCATCCCTCAGACTCAGGTGGATGGGGACCATGGGAGCATGCAGTGGGTTACAGCAGGGTCTAACCTGGTGTACCCTGAGCCACCCTCTGCACTCATGCAGCCAGCACTATGAGGTTTAGTGAATACCGTATAGTTCTGGTATGCCCCTGAATGCCCCCAGCATGGTGTTGTCCACAGACGAGGGGCATAGGATGCAATGGGTCTGTGCACCCCCCTTTGGGAATGCTGCATGGGGGGGCGCAATGGATGCAAAGTGGCTATGTGCCCCAGACACGCGCGTGTAGCCACTCCACCCCATTCGTGCATACAGCCAAATATGAATAGCTGTAAAGTGATAAATTAAACTTTTTTTCTCTCCTCTTTTTTAGACCAAGCTGGAGCAATCACTAGTTTTCTCTTTGCACATTTCTGCTGTGTGCGAGGTTCTGTCCACTGAAGCCAGGATTAGAACATCTTTGGAAGTATGCTTATTGACTGGGGCATTCAATGGAACTTTTAGTGCACATTTATCAAGTGATATCATAACTGGACTACTGAAGCCTACATTCATGATAACAATTCTTTATATTTCACTTAATATTTTAGTACATGTGATAACTATTTTAATACATCTGATTCATTGTAATTTTAGCAGGCACTGTGGATTAAGTTTTTGATTCTATAGATTTGAACTGTATTTATATTTTGTCTGTTTGCAGTTCACATTGTGATATCACACTTTAGCATGCCATTTTGCAGCAAGCACTTTATTTTGAACTGCCTTGACTTACTATAGGCGTTTCATTAAATATAGTGGGGTTAAATACAGTAGTATGGGTCATGATTAATAATTTTTCTGTGTGGAAAACTGTCACCATCTCTATGAACCTGTTATGTCTGCCATGTGTCAGGAAAAGGCACATTCTCCCAGCTTTCTCTGGCAGCCCAGCAATCTAAATAAAAATTGACTGTGTGTGGAAATTTCCTTTTGTTTGTTTAAGAGTAGTACTGATAAATAATCATTCACATTGTCTAATTGATGCCGTCATTCTCCTTTATGTCAACAGCTGTTTGTCATTCTGGACAGGACAAAGGTTGTGAGGGAGGAGCTGCTGATCCTTCAGGATACAATGGGGTAGATATGATGCAGTGGCAGCCACATTCAATGTTGTGGCTCAAGAGGGGACAGCTCAGCTTCCTACCCAACCTTCAGTCACTCAGTCACTAGTATGAGATTTATTAAATGTATAGATGATTATTTAAATTTAGCTGTGAATGCTGTTCTATCCTGTCAGACTATGCTACCCCCATAAGTATAGATAGATTATGTGTTGCACACACAATTTGTGCTCCATTATTGTGTTCTTTATGATTGCACTAAAATATGATCTTTCTCAGAGATGTCAGACTGGCTGGTGGAAATTTGGCAGCTTTAACTGCAACTGTTCTTGTAGATCCATCCACAAGGATGTTGTGGTGTTTTCTGTGGTATCAACTCATTTAGATTTATTTATTGTGACATATCTTTGCCTGGTAGTCAGCTACCAGAGGGGTCATGATATGTTGTTAGTGTGATGATGACACGTGACAAGGCAACTACTGGTGTGTACACCGGGTATTCATAATGCACCCAACCGCCATCCACCATGGGTCCTTTGCTGAACAATGTAGCTACATAAGCATTAATGCATTATTTAATTGATCCATCGCTTGGACTGTTGGACATATTCCTTAATAATTAATTCCAGTGTGATCATGAAAAGGGTATTAAGTACCTATCACGTTACTTTGATCTTTTACAGTACATGTGATTGTAGCGCTGCAATGTTGATATTAATACTGTGCATTACTTCAGGTAAACTGTACATAAGCTAACATCACCAGGAACAAATATGGTATACTGTTATTTTACATATTTCAATTCTGCATACACATTTTAATATTGACCTGTTGCTATGGGCACTGACTTACAGTATATCATATAGAAACACAGAAAAAGTGTTTTCAGATGGGGATCGCCTAATCCATCTAATCTGCCCAATAAGCTACCCCCTCCCGACTTACTCTACAGGAGTTCGGATACCTTTGTGATTATCCCATCCTCCCTTGAACACAAATAGAAACATAGATTGTGTTGGCAGAAAAGGACCTTTAGGCCATCCAGTCTGCACTTGTACCTGCCTAGTCCATCACCACTGACCCCAGCTGGTCAGAGGTGTCATTTCCTTCCCCCATTCCTCTATTTAATATGCTCCTGTGCCTATCCTATGCATGCTTGAAGCTACCCACAGTCGTTGTCCCCACTGCCTCCTCTGACTGGCTGTTTCAGTCATCCACCACTCTTTCTGTGAAGAATTATTCCTACACATCTCTCCTAAATTTCCTTCTCTTAGCTTCATTGTATGCCCCCTTGTTCTAGTACCTTCCTTTCTTTGAAATAGACCCTCCACTTTCACCTTGTTCACTTATATGAGGTACTTGTAGGTCTCATCATTTGCTCTCACTTGCCTCTTTTCCAGGGATTACATGTTGAGTTCCCATAGCCTTTCCTTGTATGGCTTCTTGTGCAACCCCCGCACCATATCAGTTGTACCATTCACTGAACGTTGTTTTGTTTTTGCCCCTCTACCATTTCATTCCAGGTACCATTTCTTTAGAATCACACAAGGAAATGAGCCTTACATTTGTGTACCCTTTCCAGTCACCAATTTAATAAAAAATAACATCTGATTCATTGTTGTGATGTCGCTGGAAAAAGATTCCTTAGTCTGTCTTCCCAAGGTTAGGGTTGGGGAAGCACATGTATAGACAAAACCAGGAACATGCTACACTTCACACTTGAGCTGGGAGTCACAGAATGAACAAAACTCACCATTCTGAGATGCAGTTGGAATATTTATGCACAAATTGCAAAACCAGTAAATCCACAGGCAGTGCTAGAATACTCATGATCCAGGTGACTAAATAGAAATTATTGTGGAATAGTTCACCAGTTATCCCCACTTTCTACATATTGCCAATAGTTCATGACAACTAGCGTAACCCACCTGGATATCTCATTGTCTCGGGGTTGGGGGTTCCCTAAGCAATAATTTATGCCAGTTTTTAGGCTTCTTTATTCAGAACTGCATAATTGGCTTGGGATCCCTCCCTACAGATATGATATACATCTGAATTCAATGATGTTTAATGGTAGAGTGAGTACATGTAGTTGGGAATAAGTGTTGAGTCCCATTATGAATCAATAACTTATACTGACAGCATTACTGCTTGTAAATGATTTTTAGAAAGGGTCTTGAACATCAGCCCTAAAATCATCGACTTTTTAATGGTGGCCTTGGAATTTGTGTTTGACATATAATTATTTTAAAATCAATGATGAATTTTATTTACAGTACATCTGTGTGGTACAGCTATGAGGCACCCATGGTCCCTAGCTATGCCAAGCTTCTTCTCAGTCTTTGGGAGCAAGCTGTTGTTACGAATGCTGATGCCAGCCCACACATAGACCACATTGTCAAGTGGCATAGATGTATTGACAATGTGGTTTGTGTGTGGAATGGCACAACAATGGATTCAAAGAATTTTCTGAGTTTGTTGAACAAGGATGACCTTAACATATGGTTTACATGTACCTGCAAAAAATCTTAGTTTTCTAGTTGTTACATTTAGTGTTAACCATTATCATTGTGGAACCACCAAGTGCTATAAAAAGCTAACTTCCATCAATTGCATTTTGAGGGTTGGCAAAGCCCATCCAAGAGCCCTTAAGGAATCTATACACTATAGGCAATTTTTCAGACTCAGATGCAGTTGTTTGGATGAAACATATTTCTTACAAGATGCAGAAGTGCTTAAGAAAAGGTTCCTTGACAGGTTACAATATCCACCCTATGAAAATGCACTTTCTAAAGCCAGATCTCTTGACAGAAATAGTTTATCAACTCCAAAAAACTGGAGAATCAGTGTATAACAACCCAATCAATTTTATCACAGAATGCAACATCAAATTGGGGAGAATTGGTAGTGTGATAAAAAAACAATCTTGGTCCATACTAATGAGTGATCCCATTTTGACTGAAGCACTTGGTGGTAATCTATACGTCTTCTACAGTCAAGCACCAAATCTATGCAACAAATTGGTGCACAGTCAATTTAAAAGAGAAACAGACTTTCACACAGGGATTGGCTACCTGCCTAACCACAGGGGATGTATTGCTGTGGACACGGTAATATGTACTCTTTGTGAATCAGGCTAATCATCTTTGCATTGATGGTTAGAACAAATCTGTGAACTTGATGGAATTCATCTCATGCAGCACTGCTTTCGTTGTCTATGTGCTCTGGTGCACATGCCCAAAATTACATATTTGGTATGCAATCAAAGCACTTAAAATAAGGCTGCAAGAACATACCAGTGATGTGAGTACAAGTAACATGGAAAGACCCATAGCAGACCACTTTCTTGAATGCCACAACAGAGACCTTAAATTCAGTGGCACTGAATTGGTCAGAAAGAATTGAAAAGGTAGGGACAGATTCAATGGACTTCTCCAAAGAGAGAACAATCACATCTACACTCTAGGGCCCAGATATTCAAAAGGGTTGCGCATGGCTCAACAGTGTTGCACCATGTGCAACCCACTGATGTGCCCCGGCATGATAATCAAGCAGGGATTGAGCCTGGCACAAATCCTGATGCACTGGAGTGCATCAGTAATGTATGCAGCGCAGGTAGGGGGGTCGTGCCCATGCATACACTGCACATCCTGATATTCAGCCTGGGATGTGCTGAGTCCATGCATGTGCAACCCCCACTTGTGCTACACACTGGTGAGTCAAAAAAGAAAGGAACAACGGCTGGCCACCCACAGGTGAGCTGCCATATTGCAGGGTGCAACAAGGCAGCTGCCACCTGTGGGTGGCCACCTGAGCTCTGGCTGCACCTCTGTGGTGGCGCTCCCCCATGTCTGATCATGGGCATCTGTTTAAATTAATAACATCCTATAACCCTGGTAGTCCAGTGGACCACTGTCAGCCCAATCGAGGGCTTAAGTATAAACACAGCACTTTGTATATCCCTGGTGGTCCAGTGGACCACTGTCAGCCTGATCGTGGGCATCTGTAATTAATTAATGAAGTCCAATCTCCCTGGTGGTCCAGTGGACTGCTCACAGCCCAATCGCGGGCATTTCTAATGAATTAAGGAAGTCCAATCTCCCTGGTGGTCCAGTGGGCCACTCGCAGCCCAATCATGGGCATTTGTAATACAAATTGAAGTCCAATCTCCCTGGTGGTCCAGCATGGTCAGTGGCGGGCGGCAGCACCCCACCCACCTGACAGCATAGGTAGGGCTGTATGCCCATTGGTCCACAGCGTGAGCCAATGGGCGTACAGCTCTACCTATGGTGTCAGTCGGTGGGTGGCAGGGCAGCAGCCGGGTGGCATGCTGCCACCTGCCACTGACTGGGGAGAGCTGGGTGTGGAGCTCAGTGGGCGGTGGAGGGGCACCGCTGCACCACCAGGAGATTTGACTAAATTTGTAATACAAATGCCCGTGATTAGGATGTGGCGGTCCACTGGACCACCAGGGATATAGGACATGCTATTGTTTTATACTTAAGCCTATGATTGGGCAGTAGGGCACTTTGCTGCAGAGGGCATCGGTCCCCAACGGCTGCTGCCTGGCAGGGCACCAGGTGCAAGTCACCTGGGATCGGGTGCACCTGCATGCAAATGGGGCCATAATGACATGCAAGTGGCCCCATTTGCACCTTGCATACATTATGGCCCCATTTGCATGTGTACTTTTGAATATCATGGTTGTTGCGCATAGTGCAAGGGAACATGCACTAGGGCATCCCCCTGCTCCATTCTGGCCACTTGCACTGGTGCAGTGCCATTGTGCCATGCACACTGTGGGTGTCCAGGGTGCAATATTAAATGATGCTGTGCCATGGTGCAGCTCCATTGAATATCGCCCAGTCAACACCCCTATGCAGCCAAGTTGCGCTGCACCCAGGCTTGCGCCACAGCCTGGCACAGTCTGAATATCTGGGCCCAGGAACCTAGCAACCCAAGGATCTGCAGTAAATACCCAATGGGGATTTGAAACTCTTCCCTTAACTCAGAGACCTCAATGGTTTCAACAATCTTGTATGCTGTCATAGTTAGTTTGTTTGATTTTCTATATATTAAGCATCAACTGCAGAAGTACCCAGTACCCTTTTAAAACAGCAATTTATGCTATAAATTTGCTCTCTTTGGTACTTAATATACTTGGCAAACATAGAACTACCTTTCACATCTAACCCCCTACCCCCAGCACACACTGAGGTAATTATTAACTGCCTTGTGAATGGATTGACAGTAAATATTCACGTATGTGATATTATCTCATTATGAATAAGTTTCTGAAATTGATTATTTTTTGCACCTCTTTTACAATAGGTTCTCGCTTACATCTCCATCTAATATGGCAGCCTGTGAGCAGGTAGAGAGCACAGCTAAGTTTAAAAAAAAAAACACATGTCCACCCTAAAAGTATGACATTCACTACACGTGCTAAGCTCCTGGTTCATGAGGCTGTGGTTCTTTGTTTCTTCAACAAATATTTACACATATGTATTTGTCAAATTTTAATAAAAAAGTTGTTAACACTATCTGCTGTTTATATCTTTCTTAGGTTCTCCCTTTCACATCTCTCTATATTACAGCAGTCTGTGAGTAGATGGAGAGCGCAACAAAGCTGTAAAATAACCCCATGTCCATTTTAAAGGATGAATTTGACTATACTGGCCGAGTTCCCATTTGCTATCTTTTTTAGTTCTTTCAATGTAGTAACAGCTTACAGCCAACATGTTTTTATAAGAAATGTTCATACTAGTTCACTATTTGAGTACAAAAATTTTACATGGCTAATGCTGTTGATGCTTCAAAATGAATGAAGTTGTAGCAGTGATAAATCAATGTTTATAGTTAATATATTGTCATTTTTGTGCTTACTGTGGTATATTATTTTCTTTTTTCACTTTTTGTTATCACTGAATTGAACCTCATCCAAAGGAATTTGTGTATGAAATTCAGCACTATGGTGAGTCACAAGTTTGAGTCCTACCCGATACCATATTGAACTCTTTTTATTCTGTAAAAGTCCCATCCCTCCCATGATTGGTTGACCTGGTCTACATGCAATATTTAAAGGGGGGCATTGCTCCAGGTACCCGCTACTTGATGAATCTCCACCCAGAGAGAAGCACAGGGGTACCTGGACAATGATGTTCTGGCACTGCCTGTGTGTTTACTTAGGTTGCAATAAATATGTACAATACATATTTCATCTACATCTCAGCTTGGTGAAATTTGTTCGTTCAGTGACTTCCAGCCCAAGTTAGGAGTGTTGCTGCTTTTGCCTGTTTTATCTTTTTGGGTCAGCTGACCCCCTTTGCTGCACCAGGATCCTGCACCAGGTGAGCATGCATAAACCCAGCCTTTCCAGACCACTTTCATAACAACCTGAAAAAATCAAAATATTAAAGTTTTCAATTATAACATATTTTTCTTCTTCATTACAAAGATAGTGCATTCTTCAGTGGCCTTAAATTAACTAATAAAGATGTGTAAAGACTGAGAAATTCACTGTGGGAGTTAATTCTTGGATTTTGCTGATTTCGTGGACCGATTTCACGTAATTCGCAGCTGTGAATTTCACAGATTATGGCACAAGATGCAAAATTTCAACCACAAATTTTGTGCTTCACTCACAAAAGTCATGCTTCATGGGAAAAAAATGCAAATTCTGATGGAATTTTCACATAAATCATGCAAATTGAAGTTTCAGGGATTTTTAGAACTCCGCAAATTCTGTGAAGCACAAATGTTTTGTGATTCACACAGACTTCACTGGTGAAGTTTAACTTCGCAACATCTCAATTAACTAATCAGCCATACCACCAAGCAGCTAAGTCAAATGAAGGCTTTTAAGGCCAGATCATGGAGGAATGGCAAAAGAAAAACAGGCCTCAGGGACACAGTGCATTGCTATTGGCACCATTCCAATAGCCTAACAAAACTAGCACCACAGACAAAGTGTCTCTGGACTGATACCTGCAAATATGGAGCAGCAGGTGAAGGTCATAATGGTTGCCCAAAACAAAATGCCTAACATGACTTGTGAGAGGTCAGAAAGAACTGAGAGGTAGCTACAGGAACTGGACAGCCAATGTCATAGACTGGCAACATGCATTCCACCACCAACACAGAATAAGTAGTGCCTCAGTGTGAAGCACTACCCAAATGGCATTTTTGTTTCACTTCTTTGATAACTGGATAAGGCCACTAGGCACAATGCTTGTTTTCAGGGGTGGCCTGTGAGTACTGGGGAGGATAAGTGAGTTGCTCTGGATCACACAGTATGCAAGTACAGGTTGTGGGAATCATACCCAGGTCTGCTGGATGTACCAAGCTCATTCACTGCTTGTTTATCTAATCTCTGGGCTATTTAACCAGCCCAAAGGGTAACTACTTGAAAATAAATATTATTATTGCTGTTTACTGTTAATTAGTAGTTCTTTTTGTTTCTGTTCTTAAAAATAGTTTGGTTTGTAGATTGTGTTTTCATATTTGTTTTAATTCTGATATTCCATAGTAAATATTAAAACAATGGTGTTGTGCTGATTGTGATTGGCATTGAGCTGGTATGGGAGCACCAGAATTGATGGGTGTGGGAGGTAATAAAATGCTGTAAGTGCAAGTAAGATATATGCCTGATAAGCTTATCGTTTCAGTACAGTGCACTTGCTGCTGTGGCATGCTACTGGAGATGAGTCTTAGTGACCATGCTGTTTTGTCCAGTTGTGCTTCCCCAATCTTCTGCTAACATGTTTGAGGATGATGGAGGATGAGAAGACTGAGTGACACCGGAGAAGCACATAGGACCTGTAAGAAATGAGAGAGGGAGACAGAAATTATTAGAAAACAATTGTGATAAGGATATAGCAGACACATTGATCTAACAAGTGTCAATGTAACTCAGCTGGTAGCACATCCACCTCTGGGACAGATGTCTGTGGGTTCTTGTCCCAAACTGGGATGGGGCTCATACCACAAATTCCAGTACTGAATGCAGTATTAAGGTAATGCTGTATTGTAACAAGTGCTATCTTACTGATGTGATGTTATACAAATGTTCCTTCTGTCCACCTCTGGTGCTGTTTTAGTCAGTATCCAGATGTAAGTAAAAGAACCCAAGGAACTTTCATAAGAGTAGGGAATTTTTTTATTTAAGATTAGTAATTCAAAAACCAAACATAGAACCAAAACGTCACTACAGAAAAAAAAATCAATAATAAAAAATGAACACATTGAAAAGTACAAAAATAAATCCTCCCCACACCTTTGTAACACACTCAAAAACAACAAGATCTTCTAATATTTGTCCAATATACCAGTAGTCTACCTAATGAAATCCATGTGATATTTTCACGCATAATGACCTCCAGTGACTTAAAAGGAGATAATTTATTTCAGATCTTTACAGGGAAGTCAAGATTATTTTTGTTGAATCCAACTGAGGAAGGTATTTTGGGAAAACATATTTAGCTGTTCTGTCTATATGCTGTTTGTACTGTAACCCTAATATACTATGGCAACACATTCAAGATATGTCCCACATAAATGTTTGCACCCTTGAGTTTACCAGCTGGTTGATGGTATACTTAACTTGTCCCACTGGCAAAAAAAAAAAAAGACAATTTGAGAGGAATTTTAAAATCATTGTGTAGTATAGCTTGGAAACACTGCTTGCTAGTGTTATGACATACTTGCTCTGTCATTCCTCACCACATTCTAATTTTTTGGCAAAATTTGATATACATACAGTACACAGGGGCATTAGTGGGGTTAGAGTTCCTGAACATTCTAGATTTACCACTTCCGACCCACCCAAAAAAGGGTCCGACCATTCTTTTATCCATGCTCCCCAACATTTTGTGGACTCACTAAGAACAGGCCCTATACAATATTTTTTTGTAAACATATTTTATTGAAAAGGTATCACAGTTACAAAGAATATATAACAAGTACCATATGCCATCCATGGCTCTATTCTACAGTACAGTCACAGTAACAACATATAGGCCCAGACCTTTTGCATTCTGTTACATGTGCATCCCTATAGTATTACATCATTAAAGAGATACTATCCCAAATTCAATTGCCACTACCAGTGGATTCCATGCACCAGTAAACAGAGATTCTTTCCCATTGGCCTTTAGTTTTATCCCCTCTAGTTTCGTGCATAGTCTATGTTTTTTTTTCCTTTTGGAGGGATCCTGTTCAATCCCCAGCATAAATTCTTGTGTTGTATTAGGCAAATCAGTGCCTAGCATTTTCTGCATTTTACTATGAACACCTGGCCCAAAAAGGGACACCTTAATACAGGTCAGTGCCATATGGAGGAAGTCTTCTTCCTTGATTTGACATGTAAGACAGATGCTCGGTCTGGATTTAGAAAATGTATGCAAGTTGCTAGGTGTAAAGTAGGTCCTGTAGAGATAATTAAGCTGTATTCTGCACAATTTATTCAAGAAGTATCATGTTTGTATATGCTTAATGGCCACTTCCCAGGTGGCATCATTTAAACTTAATACAACATCTTCTTCCCAGGACTTCCGGGGTTTGACTATTGGGGCTAGCATGGATCCCATAAATGGCCTATAGAATGTGGAAATAAGTGTACTATTAGGCTGAGGCCTACAAAGGGCTTTCTTAATAGGGAAGAGGCTTGGGTTCTGATCAAATACAAAATATCTAATTCTAAGGGAGGCAAATAAATCTCTAGACTGTACTCTATAATGTTGCCTAATTTCTATAAATGTCTTAAGTCTTCCCCCATAGAACAAGTCACCTACAACCCCCAAACCTGCCCTTCGCCACCTTTAAAGCACTTGATGTAGGTGCACATTGTGTCCCTTTTTCTCCCAAAAACCTAAGTGGATTGCAGTATTGGCTGACAGTCCCTTTGGATGTTAATGTGCTTAAGTACTCCCATCCATCACCTGACCATAACATCCCATCCATCGCCTGACCATTACATGAATAATCAGGCTCTGTTGTTTGTAGGAAGGCTTCAGCACATAGGAAAGGTCATAGAATTCCCTGAATTAGACTATCAAAGGTGCCCTCCTCTTCCTTTGCTCTCCATGCCAGAGCCTGAATGGCATTGGGATTTTCCAAGTAGGCAAGTTGCACCACCCAGTAATAGTATTTGACATTTGGGAGAGCAAGACCACTCCCTCTCAATGGTAGTTGTAGAGGTGTTCTTTTTATCCTAGCAGCTTTGCCAATCCATAGGAATCTATGCAATATACTATTTAATTGATGAAAAAAAAATAAACAGGAACCTGAATTGGAAGATTTTGAAATAAATATAAACACCATGGTAATATATTCATTTTAAAAGTGTTTACCCTGCCATCAGACTCAAAGGCAATCCTTCCCATTTCTCACAGGCCACCTTTATGTTATTTAGTAGTGGGATAACATTTTCTACATATAAAAGGGGTATATCCTCGAGGATGGAGGAGGTGATTCTGCCACTGTATAGGTCATTAGTTAGACCACACCTGGAGTATAGCATGCAGTACTGGCATCCGTATCTGAAGAGGGACATTAAGTTACTGGAGGGGGTGCAGTGCAGAGCGACAAAGATGATCAAGGGGCTGGGGGACTTATCATATGAGAGGAGGTTGAAGGAGTTGAACATGTACTCACTGGAGGAGAGGAGAGACAGGGGTGACATTATTGAAACCTTTAAATACATGAAAGGAATAAACAAGACGGTACAGAGGGGCTGTTCAAAGTAAGGGAGGGGAGGGCCACCAGGTGCCATGATATGAGACTGGAGCGAGGAAGGTTCAGGAGGGAGATGAGGAGACACTTTTTTACAGAGAGGGTGGTGGCTGGGTGGAATGCGTTACCTGCTGAAGTGGTATGCAGTAGAACAGTGGACTGCTTCAAACGAGGATAGGACAGGACAAGAGGGAGGGTTAATGAAGGGGAAGGGTGGAAGGGAGGGGCAGCTGCAGAATAAGGGGTGCTAGCTGCACGTTCGAGCAGACTTCATAGACTTCTAGGCCTTTATCTGCTGGCAAATTTCGTATGTTCGTATGTTAGCATAACCCCCAGGTATTTCAATATTTTTATACTTTTTATATTGAGAGGGGATGCCATCAAGCAGCTATCATCACTGTGGCCTAGTATTATCATTTTTCTTTATGACCAATTCATTTTGTGGCTTGTAAGGTACCCATATTCTACCAAAATATTGCAGAGAACAGACAGGCCCACCTGTGGGTTTTGCAAATGCAGAAACAAATTATCAGCAAATAGTGCTATTTTATGTATTTCCCTCCTACTTTGATACCCTATATGCCTTCCTATCACCAAATCACTGCAGCCAGGGATTCCATGGATAGCACATATAACAAGGGTGAGACAGGGCATCCCTGTCCTGCCCCACTAGTCAAGAAGAATGGTCTGGTGAGCATCCAGTTTACCAGAATCTGGGCCATGGGTTGCTTGTATATTGCACTGATCAATCTCAGTATATTAATCCCCATTCCAAATCTACTGTATATAGTGTTTCAAAAAGATATCCCCATTCCACCCAATCAAAGGCCTTCTCAGCAACCAAGGCCAGTATCCATGGATTCCCCCTGGATTTTTTTCCTGACCACTGCCATACCACATTTAGCGAGCATTGGACATTAAGTTTGCCCTGTCTGCCCATCACAAATCCCATCTGATCCTCATTACTAATGGTAGGGAGCACCTTCCTGAGCCTACCTGCCAACAAATGCACCAAGATATTATAATGTGCTGTTAAAATGGATATGGGGCAATATAAGTCACATAACTTTGGGTCTTTGCCCTGTTTTGGTAATATCATAATGGTGGCAGCACACATAGAAGGTGGGTGTGATCCCTGCCTCAAGGCCTCAAGAATCATCTTCTGCAGCAGGGTTTGCAGGTCTTGGGGGGAATATCTTAAAAAACTCTACTGGATATTCATCTGGGACTGGAGCCCTGCCCCCTTTCAAATGTTTGGTTGCCCCAGAATATTCTCCCATGTAAATGGCATGTCCATTGCCTCTCTAACTTGTTCATTATTTTTTTGAATTTGTACTCAGGCAAAAAAGGTTGCATACTAGCTCTGGGCAGGCGCCACCTCTGAAGCATACAGGGTCTCATAGTAGGTGCCAAAACACTTCTATCTCTTTGTCCTCATGATACATAATACCCCCATTATCCTGTATTTGAGCTACATTCTTTGCACCCTGCCTACTTCTCAGTTGCCAGGACAACCATTTTCCCCTGCATTGCCCTCAAAATAAGTACCAGCCTGAGCAAGTAGGAGATCTTCTTCAATATGTGTGCTGTGTACAGTGCTAAATTCCCATTTAAGTTTTTGAAACTCATTATAGCCTGTGTCAGTTGGTAGTTTCATGTGTTTTTTTTTTCAGCCAAGACAATACAGTCCACTAGCTGATTAATATGTTGTGTTTCCACTTTCTTTTTATGGGAGGAATAAGAAATGATAGCTCCCCTTAATACTGCTTTCAGGGCATCCCATCTACCTGATGCACTGGTGTCAACTGGTGGATTATCCATCAGGAAGTTGCCACTTTGACACCTAATATACTGCTGGAAGTCCTTTTATTTTAATAAAGTGGGGCAAGTCCCCAGGCTTGACTGGTGTGGACAGACCCTATTCCTAATACTTCCAACTGCACTAGTGAGTGGTCAGAGATTACTACAGGGTCATGTGTGGTTGATTTTATTTCTGAGAGAATGCCCTGGGCAACCAAAGCCATGTATAAATGCACATATGTTCTGACCAAGTGGAAGTAATGAAATGGGAGTAATCCCTTCCCTTACGGTTTAAGAATTGCCAAGTATCCAATAATCTATGATCCCTCTTCAGATCTGTTAAAGCCTTAGAACTTCTAGACTCTGTACTACTTGTTCTAGTGGATCTATTCAGGATGTTGCTCAGTGCACAATTAAAATCCCAGTTTAAAACCCAGGACTGCTAATATTTGGTCATCTCTATGGAGAGGGATACAAAAATAAACTGTATTGTCTATGTTAGGAGCATAGACTGAACTGATTGCAACCATTTGGCCTGAGTTAAGTTGTAGCTGTAACAATACAAACTGGCCTCTGCTGTCAACAGCCACCTGTGTGCCCACCCCTGGAAACCTGTGTCTCAGCCAGATGACCACCCCTCTAGCTTTGGAAGAAAAATAAGAGCCATACCTGTCCCCTCCCCTTCTCCTAGTCATGTGTTCACCTTCTCTGGGGTTGTATGTGTCTCTTGAAAGCAGGCCACATCCACTTTTATACTTAAAAACATGCCTAGCACATTCTTTCACTTTGTATGAGATTTGAACCCATTAATGTTCCACAAACTGAGATTCAGAGTACTATCCCTTGTCGAATATTTCAGAAATGTCATAAGTTTTAGACTCTTGGACAGTCAGTTTCATTCCAAACATTCTGCAATAGTGATACCTGTTTTGTTTCTGTGAACACTTTTAACAAGAGATTGTGCCTCTAAATCTTATGTGAGGCCCTTCCCCCCCAAAGCATGGAACATACATAATTAAACAGTAACACGCAGCAGTTTCCCTTTCCCACCTTCCCCCAGCACAACCATTTTCCCCAACATAACTTTGACTGCCCTGCCCACCCCAACTATGCACACCTAACTGGTGCAATCTCCCCAATTTAAATTGGTGGATTACATACTTAAGGCACTTTACAATACAAAATAACATTGTATTATATATCAAGTTGTGTAGCAGAACAGTAAATATCTAACTCCCCACACAGGGGAGAGGATGAGGGCAGTTGTCATATTGGATAAGTAGGGGTGACAGCCCAAACTCCCAATTCCCATTACACCCCCAAGATTACTGAGGAGGAATCACCTCTGAATTCACCAGTCCAACATAGTTTCCCTGATCAAATGCCTCCATATCACCCTATTCTTGCAAAGCTATCCAATAGTCAACTAATAAGGTGGGGGCGTTGTTGTTATTGATAGCTAGATCAATAATTTATATGGTAGCTATGCAGCACCTCTAAACCTGCAGTAACTGTTTCAGTTAATAAATTATAAAAAAAGGTTGTCAAGCAATGTCTGGAACTGGTTAACAGTATAATTCAGAATTTACAAAGCTCCAATCTATGAGACCCGCTGCTCCTGCTGTGGTTGAGCATGCACTGTCCCAATAAATGTTTCAGAGAGCCTTCAAGTTAACCACCAGACATGCAGTTTTTGCCTGCTTACTTATAGTGCATATAGTCATATAGACACTGTGCAGTTAAAAGTCTCACACTGCAGGTGCTAATCTGTGTTTGCAACCCTGTGGTTTCCAAAAATTGGAATAGTCATTTACCTCTCTTGCTGCATATAGCAGCTTTTTAAGGATGGCATGGGTTCTAGTGTTATTGAACTGTGCTCTTAGTTGTTTCCTCGGTCCAAAAACAATTATTCAGTTTGCTTACTTTCCTCAGACATAGTTCAGTCCTAGGCATATTTACTCCTGTCCCCCATAAACCTCCTGTAATTCCCTCTGTCTACGGTTCAATTCCCTCTTGCAGATTGGCTAATCCTCCAAACATTTCCAATTGAATGCTGATTCACATTGTTATTTTAGTCTATATTTAATCAGGTAACATGTTTTATCTTAACATAGAAACATAGAAACATTGAATTTGATGGCAGATAAGCACTGTTTGGCCCACCTAGTCTGTCCATTTCCCTACCTAACGATAAGCTGCAGATCCTAGTTAACCAACAGCCTACTTCCTCCAACCCACCACTAGAATTGACTTACAGTATGTCTGTCCCATGCATTCTTGAATCATATCCCCATTTTGCTTATTTAACCATTGCTAACTTATATTTCTTAGAGAGGTTAATGCTGTCAAATCAAAAGTTTTGCTTAACCTCCATAACAACTATGGAGAGATATGAAAATTTACTGGAGGGGCATGCATTGGGCTTTCACATCTCTGCCATGATTGGTCCACTTTGGCAGTGTCAGTTTCTTGCTTGTCAGTTATTGGAAAAAATGACAAAGGGACCATCAGGCATACCCACAAAGCTCACCATGATGCACTTCAGAAGATGAAAGGGTTTTTTAACCACATTTTCAGTGTCCATTTATGCCCATTACTGGTAAGTACAGACCATGTATTGTGCCCACATATACAAAAAGTGAGTCACAAAACTCTATAATCACTTTGCTCCTTCAGCTCCTGCATTTTTTAAAGAAAGAAGAGAATAAAGAGGCACTGTTCAAAGTCTGTTTTTACATGAATGAAATTAGCTGCATTATTGTTTCACATACTGTACAGTAGTTAGGGAGTCTGTGTTCTCAGTGATTCCATCATCCTCAGTAGAAGGTCATGGTTGTTCAAAGCCATCACTACCTCCAAGACAACTAATTTAGTGAGTATTCATACTTTTAAATTGGTTCAGGAACTGAGTATTCACTTGGCCAGTGCTGTTGCTCTACTTTGCGCTCTCCCCTCCATTGCTGCCTCTTCTCTAGTCACATAATGTTCTGCCTCTTGGGGATTTGTGAAATATTTTGGTGCGCAGCTGGGTTTCACTATCTTCAGTTTTGAGCGGTACATTAGTGCAAAGTGCCAGCCTATTTGATGTAAAGAAGACTTTACACCCACAGACTTTTGGTGAAGTATTTGAAGGTCTCTGGAGAAATCCTGGACTACAGACACATGGCTCCCCTATGCCATGATGGCACCGTGTGCCTGACAGCTTTCACCATTCTTTCTTTCTCAGGAAATCTTAAGTATTTTATCAGGTAGTATCGCGGTCTGTCTCCCAGTTTGAAAGAAGAGCCAGTCTGGTGAGCTCTTTGTATTTTAAAGTCAGCTACAATGCTACTTATGACAAACTGTTCTGCCAACCACTTCTGAACTGCCTTTCCACCTCCTTTTTCTTCAAATACTATTATTCAAACATTCAATCTATATGCCCAATTTTCTTGGTCATCAGATTGGGCCAGAAGCTGTGCAACCTTTTCTTGTGATACCTTATTATCTCTTGTAAGGTCTGATGTTTGATCTTCCAGTGTGCTCACCTGACCCTCTTGTTTGCTCAGTCTAGCGTCATGTCTTACTACTGTCTCTGTTATTCCTGTCATTACCCCTAGCTGGTGGGCGATCTGGGCTGTGACATTTATAAAATCTGATTTCATTTCATTTTGAAGATTATTGATCAGGATGGAGAGTACAGCAACCATTGGGTCATTATTAGTTTGTTGCTGGTCCATTTCTGGTTTTGCAGCCTGCAATCTTGTACAAGCTTCTGTGGTGCCAGCTGTGGTTCTGTAGAGATGTGCGAAGTTGATAAAATTTACTCCACAGAATAATTTGTGAATTACCATGGTTCCATGAATTTTTCTGCAGGTTGAAGTCAAACTTTGCAGAATGTCAGCAGATTTGAAAAATTGTGAATCCAAGACTTTGCTGGATATGGGAGTTGATAATAGAAGTGTCTCAGATCTGAGAAGCATGCACTTTGCCTTTGAAGTGCAGCATACAAGGTGAAGTTTGCAATGCACCATAGGATAGCAGGTCACATCTTGCTGAACAGCAAATGTGAAGCTGGTTGGGTTCATCTCCCAGTGTAGTGTATCAGAGAGAGACTCAGAGAGCAGTGCCTGTGCTTGTAGCCAAGAGTCAACTTCTAAAATATTATAGAACTGAACAGTTTTATGTTCAGATTGCCTCCAAACTGTTTTTGTGAGTGCCTTGTGTGCACACGGTACTTATTTCATGTTGATTTTCTCAATTCTTTAATTTAAGTAGTTGTTTTTATTTAAACAGAGAAGTGGTTGGGTAGCTTGTGTGGGGGAGGGTAGCAGCAATTTAGAATGTCGTGCAGAAAGATATGCAGCTTTTTTTGGTTAATTAAGTTATTTCTATTACATTTTGTTTTTGTTAACGTACTTTGTAAGAATTATTTTTTTTTTCTTTTTTACAAAAATTTGCATGGTAAGTGCATATAACAGTAGAAAGTGAATTTTTTTGTCAGTGCTGGCAGAGTTGCCCTTCTGAAAAAAATTATCCTGTGCAGAGTATGCATTAACAATAGTAATTGAGGGTTCTGTCATTGTTGGCACAGTTCTCTTCTGAAAAAAATCCCTGCGCTGATGGCACATTAACAATAGCAATTCAGAGTTCTGTCAGTAGTGACACTGTTCTCTTCTGAAAAACAAATCTCTTTGCTGACTGTGCATTAACAATAGTAATTGAGGGTTCTGTCACTATTGGCACAGTGCTCTTCTGAACATATCCCTACACTGACTGTATTGACAATAATAATTGAGGGTTTTGTCATTATTGGCACAGTTCTCTTCTGAAAAAAAATCCCTGCACTGACTGTAAAATAAGAATAGTAAGAGAATGTTCTGTCACTGTTGGCACTGTTCTCTTCTGAAACAAAAGCCCTGCACTCACTGTACTTTAGCAATAGTAAGTGATTACTGTGTCATTGTTGGCACAGTTGTTTTCTCAAAAAAAAACCTGCTGACTGTGCATAAACAATAGCAATTGAGAGTTCTGTCACGGTTGGCACAGTTATCTTCTGAAAAAAATCCCTGCACTGACTGTGCATTAACAATAGTAATTGAGTGTTCTGTCAGTAGTGGCACAGTTCTCTTCTGAAAAAAAATCCCTGCACTGAATATGCATTAAAATAAATAATTGAGGGTTCTGTCAGTATTGGCACAGTTCTGTTCTGAAAAAATCCCTGCACTAACGGTGCATTAAAAATAGTAAATGATTGTGGTGTCACTGTTGACACGGTTGTCTTCTAAAAAAAATCCCTACGCTGACTCCACATTTACAATAGTAATTAAGTGTTCTGTGACTGTTGGTATAGTTCTCTTCTGAAAAAATCCCTGTCATGACTGTGCATTAACAATAGTAATTTAGACTTCTGTCAATGTTGGCACAATTCTCTTCTGAAATAAATCCCTGCACTGATTGTGCATTAACAATAGTAAGTGATTGTTTTGTTATTGTGGGCACAGTTGTTTTCTTAAAAAATCCCTGTGCTGACAGCACGTTAACAATAGTAATTGAGGGCTCTGTCACGGTTGGCACAGTTCTCTTCCGCAAAAATCCCTTTGATGACTGTGCATTAACAATAGTAATTGAGGGTTCTGTCAGTAGTGGCACAGTTATCTTCTGAAGAAAATCTCTGAACAGACTGTGCATTAAAAATAGTAATTGAGGGTTCTGTCTGTATGGGCACAGTTCTCTTCTAAAAAAATCCCTGCTCTGACTGTGCATTAAAAATAGTAAGAGATTGTTGTGTCACTGTTTGCACACTTGTCTTCTGAAAAAATCCCTATGCTGATTACACACTAATAATAGTAATTGAGTGTTCAGTCAATGTTGGTATAGTTCTCTTCTGAATAAATCCCTGTGCTGACTGTGCATTAACAATAGTAATTGAGAGTTCTGTCACTGTTGGCACAATTCTATTCTTAAAAAATATCCCTGCACTGACTGCATGTTAAAAATCACAATTGAGGGTTCTGTCAGTATTGGCACAGTTCTTTTCTGAAAAAATCCCTATGCTGTCTGTATTAACAATAGTACGTGTTTGTTGTGTCACTGTTGGTACAGTAGTCTTCTCAAAAAATAGCTGTGCTGACTGCACATTAATAAAAGTAATTGAGGGTTCTGTCACTGTTGGCATGGTTCTCTTCTGAAAAAATCCCTGCACTGACTGTGCATTAACAATAGTAGTTGAGGGTTCTGTCACTGTTGGCACAGTTCTTATCTGAAAAAATTCTTGCATTGACTGGGTGGGATATTCAAACTGGTTGTGCATGTTGCAACAGAGTTGTGCCATGTGGAACCCACTGATGCACCCTGGCATGATATTCAAAAGGAGATTATGTGCTGCACAAATCCTGATGCACTGGGGCTCATCAGTAATGTATGCGGTGCAAGTAAGGGGGGCTTGCCCATGCATAGTCTGCACATCCCGATATTCAGCCCAGGATGTGCAGAGCAGATGCAGGTGCAACCCCTACTTGTGCCACACACAGTTGAGTCTAAAAAAAAGGAGCAACAGCTGGCCACCCACAGGTGAGCCGCTGTATTTCAGGGCGCATCACGGCAGTCGCCAGCTGTGGGTGGCCACCTGAGCTTCAGAGCCAGAGTCTGTCGGTATCATGCCCCCCCACACCTGATCGTGGGCTGTTTCAAATAATAGAATCCCTGGTGGTCCAGTGAACCTATCACCCTGCCCAATTGCGGGCAGTAAGAATAAATAAACTCCCTGGTGGTCCAGTGGACCTTTCATGCTGCCCAGTCATGGGCATGCATTAGTTCAATTATCCCTGGTTGTCGAGTGGTACCCGAACCCCTCTCCCAACCCACCCACTCATTCCCACCACCCCACCCCGAGTCAGCAGTGGAGGCAGCACCCATCCACAAGCTACCCCTGCCACCCCGACCGAAAGAGTACAGTATGACTATATGCCCATTGCGCTCTGCAGCCACGGCATGCAGACGATACCATACACACAGTCCCGATATGTGAATGACTCCATTCACATGTCAGGACTTTGTAGTATGGTATGGTCTGCATGCCAATTGGCCCATGCTGTGGACCAATGGGCATACAGCTGTACTGTACGCTGTCAGGGGGCAGGCAGCCGGGTGGCTTGTGGGTTGGGTGCTGCCACCCGCCACTGACCGGGGGGAGCGGGGTGGTGGGAATGAGTGGTAGAGGTTGGGAGGGGTGTATGGGTACCGGTGGACCACCAGGGATAATTGAACTAATGCATGCCCGCGATTGGGCAGAGTGATAGGTCCACTGGATCACCAGGGAGTTTAGTACATATTACGGCCTGTGATCTGGCATTGAAGCGCATTGCCGGTGGGGAGTGGGGGTGTTGGTCCTGATGGCTGCAGCCTGGCAGGGCACCAGGAGCAAGTCACCGGGGATCAGTGCACCTGCATGCAAATGGGGCCATAATGACATGCAAATGGCCCCATTTGTGCCTTGCATGCTTTATGGCCCCATTTGCATATCCACCGCTGAATATCATGGTTGCTGTGCCTAGCGCAATGGCACTTGTGCTGATGCATCCCCCTGCTCCTCTCTGGCCACTTGTGCTGGCACAGTGACACTGTACCACGTGCAGTGCAGGTGGCCACAGTGCCATATTCAGTGGTGAATATCACCCTGTCACCGCCCTGGTGCATATGAGTTGCACTGTGCCCAGGCTTGTGCCACAGCCTGGCACAGTCTGAATATCTCACCCACTGTGTATTAAAAATAATAATTAACAGTTCTGATAGTATTGGCACAGTTATCTTCTGAAAAAATCCTTGTGCTAATTGTGCATTAACAATAGTAAGTGATTGTTGTGTCACTTCTGGCACAGTTGTCTTCTCAAAAAATCCCTGTGCTGACTGCATTAACAATAGTAAATGAGCCTTCTGAAACTGCTCGCACAGTTCTGTTCTGAAAACCAAAAATCTATTAGCTGACTGTACATTAATAAAAGTAATTGAGGGTTCTGTCACTGTTCGCACAGTTCTCTTCTGAAAAAATCCCTGTGTTGACTGTACATTAACAATAGTAATCAAGGATTCTGTCAGTAGTAGCACCATTCTCTTCTGAAAAAAAATCTCTGAATGGACTGTGCATTAAAAATAGTATTTGAGGGTTCTGTCTGTTTTGGCACAGTTCTCTTCTGAAAAAAATCCCTGCTCTGACTGTGCATTAAAAATAGTAAGTGATTGTTGTGTCACTGTTTGCACAGTTGTCTTCTGAAAAAATTGCTGTGCTGACTGCACATTAACAATAGTAACTGAGGGTTCTGTCACTGTTGGCACTGTTCTCTTTTGAAAAAATTATTGTACTGACTGCACATTAAAAATAATAATCGACAGTTCTGTCAGTATTGGCACAATTTTCTTCTAAAAAACTCTGCTCTTACTGCTCATTAACAATAGTAAGCGATTGTTGTGTCACTGTTGACACAGTTTTCTTCTCAAAAAATCCCTGCATTGATTGCACATTAACAATAGTAATTAAGGGTTCTGTCACTGTTGGCACAATTCTCTTCAGAAAAAAATCCCTGTGCTGACTGCACGTTAACAGTAGTAATTGATTGTTTTGTTACTGTGTAAAGCACAGAAGAATGATGGGAAAAAAAGGTCAAATAAAGGGAGAGGTTGTGGAGAACCAGCAAAGATGATTTCCCAATTTGTGTGCCCTATGAGTGGTGAAGCTATCAAAATAGTGCCAGTGGGAGCAGAGGCACAGTATTCTGATGAGTCTGTGGTAGGCAGTAGCAGTAGCACCAAAGTATTTGGCAGTAGTGGCTTTCCTGCCTCTAAATGTTTCTCTGCCACATCTGTGGCTGCCATGTTGATGGATGTGTCAAGTGACACAGGAAGCAGCAGCTCCACCAAACAACCAACCATGGACATGGAGGTGGTTATTATTTTATTTGCTTTTGGTTGGTGGTGTTATGCAGTTTGAAACTGCTGCTGTTGATGCTGCTGACCCACAGCCTCATAGTGTGTGGCCTGTGGGTAAAGTGAGACATGTAGAGAAACTTGATGAGACTCGTCATGAGGAGGAGGTGCGTGTCACAGAGCTTGTAGTTATTGAGAAAGACAGGCCTGTGGAGGGTGAGGAAGATAGCAGTGTCTGTGCTGCTGCTGCTGATGATGATGTGTCAGACTCAGATCTCTTATGGGAACCAGAAAAGAAAAGGCCAAAGGGTATTAAGGATGCAGATTGTGTGTTTCCTGTTATCTGCACTGCTTAAATCACAAAGGACCCCCCCAGCACTATTTCTCTCATTCTCCAATGATCCCAAAAAATGCAAAAGCCCACCCCTTCTCCTTTGCTATCCCAGTCATCATGGCACCATGTGAAAAAAGGGTCAACTAAATCCCTAGTTTGGGATTTTTTTGTACTAGACCAAGCTGATGAGACAGTGACATTTTGCCAACTTTGTCCAACCAGAGTCAGTAGGTGTAAGAGGGGTAGTCTCCTCATCACTGATGGGCAACATACACACCTGAAAAACAGGCACCCATTATGCTGGCATCAACACCAGAAGGAATCCAGCACTGGTGGTCCCGGTCCATGGTCATCATCAAGCAAGATAAGCCAAATTGACAGGGCAGGACACAAAGGAGAGGAAGTGGCAGGTGAGAAGGGGATCTATGTAGTCCAGGATGACGATGATTCTGGAAATGTGCCAATTAGTGATCTGAGCAGCACTACCACCTCGAGTCCAAGAAGCATAGCTACGCCCAGTACTGAAAATGAAAAAAGGCATGGATGTCTGTTGTGCAGCACTACATACTAACACTGGCAATCCCCAAGAGTCAAAGAGAACATCAATAATGCCACCATGACAAGGCAAGCTGTTTGGCACAACATCACCAACAGCAAGAAAGATTCAGCCTAAGCTGCATTCGCTTTTTGAGAGTCAATCAAAATTCCCACCTAATCATGCTACTGCACGGGAGCTGAATGCAGCAGCTGCAGAAATGCTTACTCTTTATTTGTTGCCATTCTTGTTTGTAGAGAATGCAGAATTTCATTTTTTTGTGTCCCATGTCTTGCTGAAATGGCAGGCCCCATCACAAACATACTTTGCCAAGCATGCCATTCTGGAACTATATGGTAGTGTGTCCAAAATAGTACATCATGCCTTGCAGCATTCCTCAGCACAGTATGTTCATCTCAGCATGGATGTAAGGACCAGTGGAAAAACAGTTGGTAGCTCTTATTTGTGCATTACAGCACACTGGGCACAGGTACCTGGGGTAGTGACTGAGTAGGGGTGAGGCAAGAATTGCTCTTAGTCCAACTGTGGTGGAAGCAACATGCTGGTTGTTTGCCAGCAAGCAACACTGACCATGAGGAGTGTCCCTGGGTCACACACAGCTGAATAAATGCAGGAAGTGGACTTCACAGAGATCAATGACTGGCTCCACCCCCATGCACGGAAAACTGGGTTCATCGCCAGTGACAATGAGTCCAATGTTGGGAAATGCATCACTGATGAGGAATTTGTCTGGGTGCCATGCTTGCACACTGGAAGCAGTATAAAGCAGTGGTCTAAGGCTCTGAGCTGCAAATGTGGTGACATCCAGCAGACCAGACCTGGGTTTGAATCCCACATCTATCACTTGCATACTGTGTGGCCCTGAGCAAGTCACTTAACCTCCTTGTGCTCCCAGGTCGCTCCTGTAAGAAAGCTTCCAGCTTAGTGTGCTATACCTGGTTAAACAACTAAATAAATAAATAATAATAAATAAATAAAACACTGTTTGAACCTGGTTGTGCAGACTTTTATCACCCATCCTGATATTAAGGAAATACTGACTGGTCTGATGCATCTGTGACAACTTTGCACGTTTGGCAAAGGCCCGTGACTATCTTTGTGTTCTGCAGGTACAGAACCAGCTTCCTCAGCACCATCTTAAACTGGATGTTGTCACCTGATGGAACTTCACCTTATACATGCTCAAGAGTTTATATGAGCAGTACAAAGTCTGAGTATCTGCTACTTCATGCATGCTGTGACAGCACTGGGGCATACATGTGTCTCACAACTGACCAGTGGTGTCAAATGAATGGGCTCATCTTGATTCTAAGGTTCTTCAAGCATGCAACACAGGTAGTGAGTGGAGACACTACCTGTATCAGTGAGTGCATCCCTCTGCTATGTGTGCTGAGGCAGACACTGCTGAATGTGCAGCAACAGCTGGAGACAGGTGGTGACAGAGCAAATTGTGCACTGATGGAATACAGGCTGTCCACCTTCAACTCCAATATCCACATTAACTACATTCTGCAGTCTGAGGAGTTTGGGATTGCCACAGTGTTTGACCCACATTGTAAACATGCGATCACAGCAATAATTCAAGGTGGCATCAGCAGGTGCAAAGACTGACCGAACTTCTGACACAAAGGGTAAACAGGGCACAGTTGCTACTATGAGCACAGGGGGAAAGCCACATGAGGGTACTGCACAGTGACCAGGTGTTGCTACAGTACCACCTACTCATCACAGGGTAATAGGGCAAAAAAAAATGCCACTTTAAAGAACAGATGCCCAATCCCATCTGAGATGCTCTAAGTCAGGTAGGAATTGCAAATATGGAGGAAACGGAGGAGGAGGAGAAGGAGGAGCATGATAACACTGCTCATCTGCAGTTAATGAAATGCATGGTAGATGTGTATTTTGCAGATACAAGGCACCTCACCATTGCAGATGAGTCTCTGCTATACTGGGGTACCAAGGTCAATGACTGGCCACCACTGACTGTGGTTGCTATTAAATATCTGAGCTGCCCATCCTCAACTCTCAGTGTTGAGTGGGCTTTCAGTTCAGTGGGTGCCATTGTGCATGACAGGTGCACCAGTCTGTCTCCAAAAAAATGTTGGCATGCTGACATTTATTAAAATGAATCAGGTGCACATTGCACTGAGAAGAATCATGTCCTTTGTCACACCACAGCATGACAATGACGATGAAGAGGAAAGTGCTGTTGGCAGACTGGGCTGTACAACATTGTCTCGCAACATCGAAGTCGATGAAACAGTGATGGAAAGGTAATTCCCCTCTGGTGACAATTCCAGTCTTGATGACTGAGGGCTCTTTCATTTATGACGTTAAAGAATAAAAAAATATGCCATGTTTTGCTCCTTCTCCCCACCCTTCCCTAATGTAATGTTGGCTGTGAAATTCACAAAAATTATATTATTTGCATTTATTGCACTGATATCTATCCTCAGGTATTAATTTATGCTTCTTTTTAATTGTGTCAAATCGAGCACCAGACAACAATACCACTTAAAATGAATGCCTGCTCCAGCCAGCAAGATACACGGCAGTCTGCGTGGATCCTACACAGGCAGAAACAGAATGGGCAGCCACTTCAGCCACCATATTGATTCAACAGGAAAATTATTTTAAAATAACATCAAGGCACAGGCTACCCGCTCCCCCAAATGCAAGACACAGAACCACCTCCTCTACCTCCTCTGTACTCCTCTTGCCTGCTTCAGCTGTGTTCTCCTCAGAGCAAGTCTCAAACAGCATGGTCCACCTCCACCACCATAGTGATTCAACAGGAAAATTACTTCAAAATAAAACCGAGGTACAGGCTGCCAACTCCCCCAGATGCTAGGCACAGAACCACCTCCTCTACCTCCACTGTACTCTTCTTGCCTACTTCAGCTGGGTCCTCCTCTCAAGAATTATCCTACAGTATGCTCCACCATTCCAAATGCACTCCCATGGAAGTGATGGTCCTACACCCCACAGCAGGCCACTGCATTAAGGCAGCAAGATCTCATATGGAACCACACTCCAAGGCCTGTCTTTGTCAGCTGTGATGGTAAGACACCAACACAGTTCGTCACAAACCTTATCCTCCCCATGGGTGGCCATGGTTGCTGCAGCACTTCTATCAGCCTACCAGAGGCAGAAAATCATTCCATGCTACTCACTGTGATATTAAAATGTTTTCATGTAATTTCTTCTCCCTGCAGGTTTCACTGGTTCTCCATATACACGGACATCAAAACATACACTATTGCAAAGTCAGCAGCAGTACTGTGATGGTAAGTATCCTTAGGATTTCATTTTCCTTTCCTTTCCTTTCCTTTCCTTTCCTTTCCTTTCCTTTCCTTTCCTTTTCTGTTCTCTGATTTTTAGCAGGTGATATGTGGTGTAATTAGTATAATGCAGAGTATAGACTCAAGAATGGGTACACATCACAGTGCGGCCACTACAACAGTGGTAAAAGATTTAAGTACTTTCATTCAAAAACATCTTTCCTTCTCTTCACAGGTGCTGTCTGTGATGTCAGTGAAATGGTGTGTCAAGAGATGCTGCAGGCGAGCAAGCCATCTCCATCTTCTCTGTTCAGTGTCCAGTATACCACAGGTACATTCTACAAAGTATCTAAAATTATTACAAAAGTGTCAGAAAACATTTACTATTACATCTGACACAATTTGCAATGAAAAATACCCACACCTTCATCCAAGAAAAAAATTTAAATAATTACCTTACAATTCCTTTCCTTTCCTTTCCTTTCCTTTACTTTCCTTTCCTTTCCTTTCCTTTCCTTTCCTTTCCTTTCCTTTCCTTTCTTTTCCTTTTCTTTCCTGTTCTCTCGATTTATAGCAGGTGATATGTGGTGTAATTAGTATAATGCGGAGTCTAGACTCAAGAATGGGTATACATCACAGTAGCTTGGCAGAAGACACCAGAAGAAAGGACTGCTGTGTGACTGGACTTATCTACTGGGACTATACGACATGATGGGAGTGGTGCATTGCAGAGGCGGTGAAGCAGCAGTCTTCCGGGAGATGTTCTGGAGGATGTGGTGTTGTCCCATCTGCAGGCACCTCTCTGGGCAGAGGGAGGAGGTTGCTTATCTCCAGGCTGAGTTGGCCAGGATTTGTGGGACCTCCTCTTCCATCCAGGAACCACCAGTGCCACTGCCATTGCCTCAGAGGTTGCCAAGAAAGAGGAGTGGTTGGACCACAGTGGGCTCAGGGAGGGTTAGAGTGGTGGAACAGAGGTGCATCCCTCCAGTTGTACCTCTCCACACTTCCTATGCCATTCTGACAAAGTGTGGTTCCTCTATGGAGGCACCCGCAGTGGAGACCAAGGAGGATTCTGGAAATCTCCATAAAGGAGACCCACAGGAGGGTGGCAGGGGACCCCACAGGGGAAGGAAGCAGCTCCTGTTGGGGGACTCCATTGTTAGGAAGGTAGAACTAGGGAAGAAAGGGGGGAGAGAGAGGTAAGGTGTCTGCCTGGCACCATGGCTTGGAGGGACAGGGAGCGAATCCTCATGATTGCTGGAGCAGCTGCACAGAGGAGGGAGCTGGATGTCATTGTCCACCTAGGGACAAATGACCTGGCTATGAAAGGGATTAGAGAAATGCAGGAAGAGTTTGTGGAATTGGGGAGGAGTCTTAGACAAGTAGTACACACGGTAACCTTCTCGGAGGTGCTGTCCATCTATGATGTAGGAGAGGCTAGGGAGTTCTGCACCATAGGATTCAATCAGTGGTTGAAAAACTGGTATGGAGCTCAGGGATTTGGCTTCACTGGGGAGTGATGCAAGCCTATACTGGAATGATGGGCTGCATCTGTCCAGGAGGGGAAACAGGATCCTAGGTGATAGGTTTAAATGCTTCATTGGTAAGCATTTAAACTAGCCAAGGGGGGAGGCACTGGAAAGGACCAGGGAAATCCTAGCCCCCCCAAAAAATAATGGTAGTAAGTGCGGTAAACACCAACATAGAGGTGTCGATAGGGAAAAGGGCAGTGGTAAATGGAGAAAGTGACAAAGGCAAGAAGGACAGGGATGGGGCAGAAAGGAGTAAGGCCATCAGGAAATGGAGGGTAATGAGTACCAATGCCCATAGTCTGGGCAACAAGCTCCCTGAGCTGGTGGCCTTGATGGAAGAGGGATGCCTGGATATCGTAGCAGTCACAGAAATATGGTACACAGAGAACCATGACTGGGATGTTAACATACCAGGGTACATAACCTACAGGGAGAGACAGGTAGGGAGAAGAGGGGAGGAGTAGCTCTCTGTAAAGGAAGGGATAAAAGCAACTGAACAAAAGAGTAAACAGGAGAAGAGGAGGCACTGTGGGTCACCTTGGAGACTGGAAAGGGCACCACAATCCGCACAGGGGTTGTGTACAGACCCCCATGTCAGGTGGAGGGAATGGACAAGGATATGATAGAAAGCATTCTTAGAATGGCAGAGAAAGGGGAGATACTGTTGATGGGAGACCTGAATATGCCAAATGTTAACTGGAGCACATTTGCTGCAGCCACATCCAAGAGCAGGGCTATTCTTGATGCCCTACATGTGGCAGGCCTCAGACAGCTAGTTTCAGAACCCACTCATGAGGGAGCAATCTTAGACCTCATATTCTCAAATGGGGTCAGTGAGAAGATCTCAGATCTAGAAGTGGTTGCCATCTGGAAACAAGTGACCATCAAACAGTGTGGTTCACGTTAAACTCAGCTACAGAGTGAAGCCATACAAAATGAGGGCACTGGACTTCAGGAGGGCTGGCTTTGGCAAGATGGGAGAGTGCCTCAGAAAAGCACTAGCAAACAGGCTAGAAGGAGGTGTGGAGCGACAATGGGGAATCATCAAAACTGCCATCACAGAGGCAACAAGCCTTTGTGTGAAGCAAATAAACATATCAAAATGAAAGAAAAAGCCACTATGGTTCTCAAAAGAGGCGGCTGTGAAGGTCAGGAAGAAAAATATAGCATTCCAGAAGTATAAAGAAACACAGAAGGAGAAGGACAGAAAGCTGTACCAGTTAAGGCAGAAGGAAGCAGAGAGAAAAGTCAGAATAGCAAAGGCCCAGACTGAGGAAAAGATAGCCAACTCAGTTAAGAAGGGGGATAAAA
The DNA here is from genome assembly GCA_016271365.2 of Neoceratodus forsteri. Classification (NCBI taxonomy): domain Eukaryota; kingdom Metazoa; phylum Chordata; order Ceratodontiformes; family Ceratodontidae; genus Neoceratodus; species Neoceratodus forsteri. The sequence continues at coordinate 877,200,004 of CM057449.1, forward strand.
CCTTTTATAGGTACATCAGCGTGCGTAGAAAGACAAAGGGAGGGATAGTGAGGCTGAATAGAATGAACAGTGGGTGGGCAGAGGGGACAGTGAAAAGCAGGATACTGAATGAATATTTCTGCTCAGTATTCACAAAGAGAGTGGGAAGTGCCTAATCCAACTAACAGAAGCACTCTTGATAGGGGGGTCGATCCCAGTCCTTTCACAGAAGAAAGGGTTCTGCAAGAACTCCTAAAACTGAAGGTGGACAAAGCAATGGGGCCTGATGGAATTCACCCCAGAATTCTAAAAGAATTAAGGGAGGAACTAGTGAAACCACTGGCTACTCTTTACAATAAATCATGGGAGGATGGTGTGGTACCCGTGAACTGTAGGAAGGCAGATGTGATTCCTCTTCACAAAAGTGGCACCAAGACAGAGGCAGGAAACTATAGACCTGTGAGTTTGACCTCTGTGGTAGGTAAAATGATGGAGTCACTTCTGAAGGAAAGAATAGTTGAGTACCTAGAGGCTAGTGGGGTACAGGACCCAAGGCAGTATGTCTTCAGAGCGGGAAGGTCATGTCAGACGAATCTAATAGATTTCTTTGACTGGGTGACCAAAGTAGTAGATCAGGGAGGGGCTGTGGACATGGCCTACCTAGACATTAACAAGGCATTTGACACAGTCCCACACAAAAGATTAATAGTCAAATTAACCAGCCTGGGAGTGGGTCCCAGGGTGGTAGCCTAGGTAAAACATTGGCTGGACAACAGGACACAGAAGGTAATTGTAAATGGAGTCCACTCTGAAGAAAGAGGGGTTACTAGTGGGGTACCGCAGGGTTCAGTATTGGGTCCAGTCCATTTCAATGTCTTCATAAGTGACATTGCAGAGGGACTGGAAGGAAAAGTATGCCTCTTTGTATATGACACAAAGATCTGCAACAGGGTTGATACACAAGAAAGCATGGAAAGGATGAGAAGGGACTTGGCAAGGTTGGAGGAATGGTCAGAAGTATGGCAGCTAGGATTCAATGCAAAGAACTGCAAATTAATGCACCTGGGAAACAAGAACACAAGGGAAGAATACACAAGGGGGGTAGTAACAACAACAATAAAAGAAAGGGACCTGGGGGTAATCATATCAGATGACCTAAAGGTTAGCAAGCAATGTGAAAAGGCAGTAGGAAGGTCTGGGGGTATACTGGGATGCATAGGGAGAGGCATCAGCAGCAGAAAACAGGAAGTTGTTATCCCTCTGTACAGACAGTTGGTGAGACCTCATCTGGAGTACTGCATCCAGTTCTGGAGACCCCATCTCTGCAAGGACATAGACAGGATAGAGGCAGTCCAGAGAAGGGCAACTAAAATGGTGCAGGGTCTGCAAGAGAAGTCGTATGAGGAGAGACTAAAGGAGCTTAATATGTATACCCTTGAGGAAAGAAGGGAGGGAAATGATAGAAACTTTTAAGTACCTCAGAGGAATCAACAAAGTCCAAGAGGGTAGCATCTTTCAGAAAAAGAGACGTGCAAGAACAAGGGGACACAATTTAAAGATAGAGGGGTGGCAGTTCAGGGGCAATGTGAGGAAGTATTATTTCACATAGAGGGTAGTGGATGCATGGAACAGCCTTCCTGAGGAGGTTGTGGGATCTAAAACTGTGGAAGGATTCAAGAATGCATGGGATAGACATAAGACAATTCTTGTGGGGGGAAGGAAGAAATAGGCTGTTGGTTAACTAGGATCTGCGGCCTATCCTGTAGGTAGGGAAATGGGCAGACTAGATGGGCCAAGCAGTCCTTATCTTCCATGAAAGTCTATGTTTCTATGTTTCTATGTTACACGGACATCGACACATACACCATTGCAAAGTCAGCAGCAGTTCCATGATGGTAAGTATCATTATGATTTTATTTTCCTTTCCTTTCCTTTCCTTTCCTTTCCTTTCCTTTCCTTTCCTTTCCTTTCCTTTCCTTTCCTTTCCTTTCCTTTTCTGTTTTCTGATTTTTAGCAGGTGATATGTGATGTAATTAGTATAATGCAGAGTCTAGACTCAAGAATGGGTATACATCACAGTGCGGCCACTACAACAGTGGTTAAAGATTTAAGTACATTCATTCAAAAACATCTTCCATTCTCTTCACAGGTGCTGTCTGTGATGTCAGTGAAATGGTGTGTCAAGAGATGCTGCAGGGAAGCAAGCCATCTCCATCTTCTCTGTTCAGTGTCCAGTATGCCACAGGCACATTCTATGAAGTATCTAAAATTATTACAAAAGCGACAGAAAACATTTACTATTACATCTGACACACTTTGCAATGAAAAATGCCCACACCTTCATCCAAGAAAAAATTAAAATAATTACTTTACAACAACATAGGGCAATTTTGATGGAGCTCATCGTGGGTCACGCAGTCATCATCATGTGCTTGGCCAAGCAAGCCCATCATCAGAAACATTGAGATGCAACAAATTCTGACAAGGAAGCAGACACTGTGATTTTCAATTTCTGTATCAATGACACAGAAGTAAGGTTACAAGCCCCTCCCCCCAAAAAAATACTTACTTTTACCACACACACACACACACACACACACACACACACACACACACAAAAGAAATACACTTGCCTTCCCATGCTTTGCAGCAATGCAAAGAAAAGTATCAGGGTGTGCAATCACCTTCATCTGATTCAGAACCATTGAATCTCCATAGTGAAGTATTACAAGACACCTGTCACAGATGAGATCTTTACAAACAAAATGATTGAATATTCCCCTATCAATCACACAGAACCACCTTTCCCCCTCACAGTGATTACTTACCATTGGGAGTGTCTTAATACAACTGCAACAGGCATCATCTCAGTGTCACATCAACAGCAGCAGCGACCAGCGGAAGTGCAGCAGGTTTTGCTTCCAAGTGTTCTCAGAAACTGCATCAGCAGAACCACCACCAGCACATAGAAACAGCAGCACAGCAACGGTTCACTTTTGTAGGCCTTTCCACCACCAGCAGAAAAAAACAATGATTTGGGCCAGACTACTTAAGTTGCAAGTTGTGGTTTGCAGCAGGACAAATGCCCCAAATCAGAATAAAACAGGAATTATGTCTCAGTTCTCACCAAGTCTCTCATGTCATTCTTGTTGACTTCTCTGGACATTAGCAGAGCACTGCAACAGCAGCAGTACCTGGCTGAGGAAAGGCAGTTCTTTATTTGGGCCACTACCTAAGTTGCAAGTTGAGGCTGGTAGCAGGAGAAATGCACAAGATCAGAATAAAACAGGAATTAATGTCTTAATTCTCATCCAAGTCTCTCATGTCATTCTTGCTGACTTCTCTGGATACTTGCAGAGCTCTGCAACAGCAGTAAAGCAACAGTGACATTTGCAGTCTCAGAACAGTCTCGCCAGCTTCACAGCAAAGTTTGGACTGGGATGGGAAGGACTTAGGGGCTGGAGGGCACTACCTCACATTTACAGTTATCAGCATAGATTTTCAAGACAAGAAGACAAGCATGAAGTATTTTTGTTTTGTATGTGCATCCAGCACGGACATCTCAGGATGTGAGTCCACGAAACTCTCAACTGTGGTATGGCAGGCACAGGCAGCATGACATAGCAGTCTGCCAACTTTATACAAGATAGGAAGGATTTTTTGGGGGTATTTTTTAATGTATTTGTACTTCAGGAGGGGAGGAGGGGCTACTAGAACTCTTAAAAATACATAGTGCAGAGTACAATGGGGGACAACATGAATAGAATAGCACAAGAAGTAATATTCAGGGTGATTAAGACAACTACTACTACTACAGTTTTTGGGTAGGGGTATAAATATTATTATATAGAATGTAAAACAAGAAATTTTAAAAGTCAAGCAAAAAGGATAGCAAAGATTCTTTTTTTGATTTTCAATTTTTTATTTTTTGGGGGGAACAATACAGTATGAGAACAAAAATAAAAAGAAAATTAACACAGAAATGATGAACTACTGCCACGGTCATCACGAAGACCCTTAAGAAGCTTAATAAGCTTCTCTTGGTTTTCCAAGAGGGTCTGAAAATCTCTCTTGGCATCTCTCCTTACTTCATTAAGCTCCTGCTGTAATTCAGCAATTACAGCACACAGGATGGCTATGTCAGCCTGTGTGGTCACTCCTGCTGGTGCTGTTGGTGGTAGGGCTCCAAGTCCTGGGGCAGTAGGTCCTTCCAGTTGACTGTCCTCTCTGACCTGTGCAGTCCTCCTGGGCCACGCACAATGACTACCACCACAACGGCCTACCCCCTCATGCTGTCCAACATTGCCCTCAGCAGCATCCTCCTCCTCACCAGCTCTCACTTATACCTTCTACAACTTGGCATGCCACTCGGCATGGTGACAGACATTCAGATGTGTCTTTTGTCTACCAGTGCCCAAGTAGATTCCTTTTTTGCCATGCCATACCTGCCACCCCATAAATTGTAGGTGACAATAATGTCATTGTCATTGTAGCTCTTGAAAAAGGCCCATACAGGTGAGGTCCTTGCCAGCTGCAGCTGGGGGGGGAAGAGCCCCCGAGGTTGTGGAGTGTTCTACATGGCCAGTGGTGGTGGTGGTGCTGGTGGTTGTGGTGGTTAAAGGAGGCAGGGGGCAGGGGCCACAGGCTTCTGCTGCTGTGAGACATCAGGCTGCTGTTGTTCTACCACCTCCTGAGCATCCCTCCTCCCTTCCTCAGATGCTGCATCACATTGTTGGGCTGCCACAGAGGAATGAAATGCTTGCCTGTTCTGGTGAACTGATCTTCCTCTCCTGCCTGCACTACTGACTGCACCACTTCCCTCCTCCATTTCAGAATAAATTAACAAAAAAGAGAGCGAGAGACTATCAAAAATATCAAAAAAAAGTTTCTTAATGAAATAAATTCCAACACAAGGTAGCATACAAAAAAGGAAATATAGTCTTTAAAAGTAAAATATTTCAACAACTGCAAGAAAAACTGCAAAAAAATAAAACTAACCTCACAATCAAAAGTACTGAACTACTACTGACACTGCTAGCTGCTTCTCAGTCAGCTGACACAACCACTACACAATGACTACTGAGAAAAGGAAATGAAATCAATCACTTCCTGCATGATTAGAATGTGACATGTGACCTGCACAAACTAAAACATGTAACAAAACCTTTTTTTCTGTAACTGCCTTGACAAACTCAAGGAGAAGCGCATGGGGTCTTGTCACTGCATGCAAAAACCTTGCGGCAATAAATACCACAAGCAAAAGAACGCTGTTGGAAACAGGATCAGGTAATACAGTCACCCATCAGCAACAGCACAGCCCCCTTTGTGTGCGTGGGGAGGTTCACCCCCCACACCCCCAGGATAAAATATAATCAACTTCATGTGGTCGCGGATTTTGAGGATGGGGAGAATCTTGGGAGGGGGGTAATTACTTGTTTCCATGAAAAAAAATTGCAGCAGGAAAGAGACCTGGCAGGAATTGAACCATGAACATAAGGCTCTTACCACACCATGTGCTGGTGCCCTAGACACTTCACCGTGGGAGCAGCTCAGCAATCCACCCCAGCATATGGCAACTTCAGCCCTCTTCAGGAAACATGCAGAGCGACAGTGGGAGCGGTAATACCTTACCTCTACTTTATCCCTGTCACTCTAAATCCCTTCACTCTTTACACTGTGCATTTCTTGCAGCACTCTTCTTGGTGTGCCCTTTTGACCCGGTACCAGGCGAAGTTACATAGTGAAGTCACATGGCGAAATTGGCAGTGATAAGACAACTTTGTGAAATATTTCACGGATGCAAATTTGGTAACTTCGCTTCAAATTCACCTGAGGATTTAAACTTTGTTGCATCTCTACAGTACTGTCAGGTGTTTCAAAATGCAGAGTAGACCATTTTTGTTTGATTTTTGTGATGCTATTTCTATCTGGTGCTGCTTTCTGTCAAAATTGTATTTAATACTTTCCAGCAATTCTATTTATTGTGCCATTGGCCCTATACAGTATTACTATAATAAAAATGCCCTGTTGGCTGTGAATGGTCCAACAAATTCGGCAAGCCCCCTCCTAAAATCATCACTAGTAGATTCTTACTTCATGGGCAGTTGACTCACCTTAAGTCACACCTCATTCTGCAAGACTGGTCACCTATTTATAGTGAAACAGATGTTAATACTGCACTGGACAATTTCATCAGAACTTTCAATGCGGCCTGTGACTTCTATGCTCCTTTTAAAAAGTACAAAGTTAAAGCACTCTGTAATCCATGACTCTCAGCCGACCTCCTAGGTAAACTAAAACCAAGGGACCACCTCTGGAAACTGGCTAGAACCACCGGTAAGCAAGTTGACATCCAAAACTACAAATGTGCACAGAATGACTGTACTAAATCTATTCGGCAAAATAAATCTGCCTATTTCAAGAATGCACTCGCTGACACCTGGGGTAATGGTCGAGATTTCTGGAATAATATTAAAGAGGTCACTGGGAAGCAGTCCAAATCCTCCCCAACCTTGCTTAACATAAATGGGAGTACTACGCTTGACTTCAAAATCATAGTGACTACCTTCAACACCGCATTCACAGATCTCAGCAGTGTCCTCCCACCTGATTTTTTTCCATGCAAATGATGCTCCCACTTCTCCCACCTCCTCTGCCTCTGCTTGCCACCCACCTTTCTACTTCAAAGCAGTCAAGATGCATGAAGTTTGCAAATATGTCACTAAAGCAATCAGCAAATCCAGAGCTAGCAATGATACACTGGATCTTAAGCTGCTGTCCCTCACCCTTGAAGAGGTGCTAGGGCCACTAACCAGTATTTTCAGAGTCTCTGTTAGCTTCAGCCAGTTCCCCGACAAATGGAAATCTGCCACTGTTACCCTGATCCACAAAAGTGGTGACAGGGCCACCCTGGGAACTACTGCCCGATCTCCATATTTCCTCCCCTCTCCAAGGCCCTTGAATGTATTTATTTATTTATTTGAACAAGTTGGATTTATAACCTTTGAGTCAGGGACATATTTACAAAGGCACCTTGTCGCAGGGAGGGCAAGACAATCGAACATTGTGCAGATACAACATTGGACAACATTACAGGTGCAGACACCGAACACAGAATACACTAAGTTACATGTTGGTATAAAGTACAGATTTACAATTAAAGATGTACAGTTCTCTGGAGTTGCAGTGGAATACATCCTTGTATAACCCCAAGGGGGTAGGTAAAAAGGAGAAGGGGGAAAGATGGATCGGCAGTCCAGGGGACCTTGTCGAGATTAGGGGGGCCAGGCAGGGAAAGGTCCTGCAGTAGGATTAGGGGGGCAGGGTTAGTTGCACCTACAGCAGCTGACATTAAAGAGATGGTTCTGGAAAGTGGCTTTGAAGGGACCAAGTTTGGCAGTGTTGGTGATGCAGGTAGGGAGGGAGTTGAACCAGGCGGGAGCTCGATAAAAGAAGAAGGACCTCTGGGAGAGGGAGGTCTTGGTTCTAGGCACTTTGAAGGTGGCTTTAACAGAGTTGTCGGTGAAAACAGATGAAGATGACTGTGGTAGGAAGGTAGAGACTCCTGGGGGGAGAATCCAAGCAGGGATTTCTTAGCAAGAAGGCAGGTCTAATAGTGCAGACAATTTCCTCGAAGTTGAGCAGGTTGGAGGAGGAATAGAGCAGGCAGGTGTGGGTGCAGCTGGAGGCTCCGGACGGGAGCCTACAGGCTTTATTTTTGGAGAGCTGGAGTTTAGAGAGGGAGGTGTTATCAGCTGCAGCATAAATGGGCAAGCCGTAGTCCACTAGGGACACGATGGAGGAGGTGATGGCCAGCCAGAGGGCAGCGAGGGGCAGGCAATCCCTATGGTGGTAAAGTAGGGCAATCTGAGAGTTTATGGCAGAGGAAAGTGCGTTGATGTGGGTGTAGAAGGTGAGGGCAGTAACTAAGGTGATGCCTAGTTATTTGTTTGTGGGCACTTGTCTAATGGGAGCTGAGAGTTGGGGGTAATCAGGAGGGGGGCACTTCTAGCTTTATTTTGGTGGTGAGAAAAGAGCATTGATTTGGTTTTCTTAAGGTTTATGACTAGTCTGTGATCAAGAAACCACCTTTCTGTTTGGTTGTAGGCGAGTTGAAGGGATGATTGGAGAGTGGAGGGATCTGAGTGTGAGGCAAAGAGAACTGCATCATCTGCATAGAGGAGCATCTTGCTATTGCAGGGACTGGGGAGAGTGTTGAGGTAGAGACTGAAGAGAATGGGACCCAGGATTGAGCCCTATGGGACCCCAGAGCTAATGGGTTGAATGTTGGAGAGGAAGCCATTGAATTTTACATGCTGGGATCTAGCAGAGAGGTAGCTAGAAAACCAGGCAAGTGGACCAGCAGAGAAACCTAGTTGGTGGAGAGAGTCGAGTAGGTGGGGGTGACAGACAGTGTCAAAGGCCTTGGAGAGGTCAATGAACACTGTACCGACCAGGTTGCAGGAGTCAAGATCAGAGTGCAGGTATTGGGAGAACTCCAGGAGAGCAGTGGTTGTACTGTGTCCTGGGCAGAAACTGTACTGCTCTGGACACATAATGTCATACTTAGCCAAGTACTCAGATAGTTGGATAGACACCACTTTTTTCAAGGGCTTTGGAGAGTGGGGGGAGGATGGAGATTGGCCGATAGTTGCTGGGGGAGGATCAATCACCGCTCTTGTGTATTGGAATGATTTTAGCAGTTTTCTATGCACTGGGGAACTGTCCAAGGCCTAGGGACCAGTTGAGTTGGTCCATCGGGGGACTAGGACAATGTCCAGGACCAGGTGGAGGATCCTGGAGTCGAGGGGGTCACTGCTGGGGTTATTACTACTGAGGGTTTTTAGCAGGTATGGCCTGGCTTCGTGGGGGGATAGGGTGCACAGGTAGAAAGGGGGGTAATGCAGGGCAGGGGGGAGTGAGGAGGGGATTGGATCAAAAAACTGCTGGGGAGGACAGAGCTTAGATCAGAGAAAGTGGTGTTGAGGCAGTCAGCTATAGGTAGTGGATCAGAGGAGGTAGCGCCACCGATGGTGAGCTGAGATGGTGGAAGGGAGCGGGTTTTCCCATTTAGTTCTTTCATGCTATCCCAGAAGGTGTGGGCAGAGCCCCAGGTGGAGGTGAGCGTGGCCTGGTAGTGCTCCACCTTTGCCAGTCTGATGGCCCAGGTGCACTTATTGCGCTCTGCGTTGTAGGCTTGTCTGTCAGATGGATTGCCTGAATCTACAGCGATTCACCAGAGATTATCCCTATTCTTAAGTTTCTGGATGAGGTAAGGGGTGATCCAAGGGGTATTGCATTTCTTTGTGTGGATCCTGGTGTGGGGGAGGCAAAGAGGTCACAGGCCTTGCAGAAGGCACTTGTGAAGAAGTCAAGAGCTGAGTCAATATCTGGGGCATGTCGGATAGGGAACCAGTCTGGCTGGGCTAGGTGATATTTCAACTTTTTTAGGCTACCAGGGCGTAGCCACCGGCGCAGTGTAGCCTGGGACACTGGTTTTGGAGAGGAGGAGGATGATGAGGTACAGATGACTGGGGAGTGATCACTAAGTGAGTCGGAGAGGACAGTGCTGTCCTGGATTTTAAAGGGGTGATTTGATAAGATAACATCTAGGAGGGTATTGGTTCCACTGGATCGATTGATCCTGGTGGGCTGTGAGACTAGTTGGGACATATCCAGGGCAGCAAAGGAGTCCCTGGTTTGGGAGGTGGCGGAAGCAAGCCAGTTAACATTAAGATCACCAAGGATGACTTGCTCGACTTTGTGCGGGAGGGATGTGAGGTAGTCGATGAGGGACTGGACTGCTGAGTTCTGGTTCCTTGGGGGTATGTAGGAGACAGTAAGAAAAAGAGAGCCTCTGGCAGGGTCAGGGATAACTTTCACTGTGAGGGCTAGGGCACCATAGTCAAGTTTGGGAGCAGGGAGTACATGACTTATTAGGGTGTCCCGCATGAATATAGCACACCCACCACTGCGTTTGCCTATGTGGTCTTCCCTGAATAAGGTGTATCCAGGGAGGGAGAAGGCGGAGTCAGGGGTGGACTTAGAGAGCCAAGTCTGTACCTGAGCAAGAATATCAGGTTGATGTTGGGTGACCCAGCACTGGAGAGCAGCAGTTTCCTTTAGAATTTAGTTCTTTCATGCTATCCCAGAAGGTCCAGGCCAAGCCCCAGGTGGAGATGAGGTGAGTAGCTCACTGACTTTCTGGATAAATATAATATTTTGTGTATGCAGCAACATGGATTCAGGAAAGGACATAGCACCTCTTCAGCACTGCTGGAATTCACAGGTGCCAGTCATAGTTCACTGGACAATGGGCAGCTAACTGGGTCTGTCTTTATTGTTTTGACCAAGGCATTAGATATTGTCCACCACCACCTCCTGCTCATTCAGCTTCAGAATGTGGGGATCTCCCCCGATGCTGCAGTCTGGTTCAAAGGTTACTTGGAAAACTGGATATAAAGAGTGAAAATCACAGCTGTCCTTTCCGATGCCAGACCCGTCCATTCAGGAGTCCCTCAGGGATCTATTCTGGGCCCCTTACTTTTCACTTGAACCTGAACACCCTTCCCAATTCCTGCCCTGAACAAATCATTCTCTACACTGATGATGCTGTAATCCTTGCCTCACACCAGGACCTGAAACTTCTACAATACAGTCTCCAGCTTGGTTATGCCTTGGTTGAAAACTGGTTTACAAAGCACAAACTGATCCTAAAATATTAAAAAAAAACAAAGTCCATGATTTTCAGCAGCTCACATAACAAACATAAGTAGCACTCCCTATCCATCAAAACCAGTCGTGAAGTAGCTCTGGAACAGGTACAATCCTTTAAATACCTTGGGATCACCCGAGACACTCATCTCTCCTATGGTGCCACAATGACCATGTTGCCAAAGCTGCTAATACCCGTCTTGGCCTACTTTAGCCGCACAGGGCAACATCTTACCCCAGAAGCCTTGTCAGTCACTGTCCAGAGCTCTATTTTCTCCATTATTGACTATGGACTTATTAAATAAGACTTTGCCACCATACCTCTCTCAGATGCATATCCACCTCCCTTAATAAGGCGTGTCGGCTCATCTCTGTCTCCCACCATCTCATGCATACGTGAAACCTCTTTTCTCAAACTGGGTGGTTGCAACTCACCAGTCGGATAAAGTACCAAACCTGCACCATAGCGAAGAAAATAACTATGGTCCTAGCACCCCCTGTAGTCTGTGCTCTTCTACACCCTAGAAATAACCCCCGCACCACCAGGGGGTCTAAACCACAGCTCCTGCAAGTTCCCCTCTGTCGCCAACTCAAGGCCAAAGAGCTTTTGCTTATAGGGCACCTTGCTGGCTCAATGGACTCTGCAGTGACATCTCCACTCCCTCACTAGGTGCATTTAAATCAAGGCTCCACCTCTCTCTCATTGCCTCCATCTCCTGTGACTGCCTCAACTAGCTGACCCCCCTTGAATATTGCTCTAGCACCATTCATTTCTCTCTCCTTCTAAGCACTTGCCCCACATCCCTCCCCAACCTGCACTTCCCCTGTTTGTCTTGACAAAGTCCTCAGCTGCTCTGACTCCACATTTGTTCACCCTCCCACTTCCTCTACTCTCTTTCCTCCCTTTCCCACTACCTCTCCTACTTTTCCCTTTTGTAACCCCTTTACCACTTCACACCTCTTTCCCTGGTATTTCACCCTAAATGTGCTTGTTTTTTGTTTTGTTTTGTTTTTATATATTTCTTGCAACTATATGTTTTCAGTTTATTGTTCCTGCTTTGCTCATACTGTTGTCATTTTGTCTTACTGAATTTGAAATGTTAATTGACGTGGAACCTTTGTAAAAGAGCCCCGGCTCAAAGGTACTTGTGATCCTAGATATAAATAAATAAAATAAAAAAAAATTATAAAACATAAGAATATCAATGGTTGATCTTGTTCAACCCCCCATTTTAACAGGTCAAATTCCTCCTAACTGGATTAAACCTACATCCCCATAAAAACTGGAAGAAAACCTACAATTGACCTTCCAAAGTAATGAAAGGGGGAGACGTAACTTAAACACAGAAAATGAAACCAGAAAAGCTTTGATTTAAAAAAAACTGTACCTTTTCTTTGAGAACTGAAAACACTTCCATCTCTGGACCACGCTCTGTCAATCTTTTATCTTACTTTCCAAATTTTACATATCCATATTGCCTTTCCAATGATAATCCCCCAAAAGCCAACCGTTAGATTTCTGCTTGCAATGCCGATGACCCGGGTTCAGAAATGGACCCGGGGAGTCAGAGGGCTGGCCAGGGGAGAAGGATCGAGCATCATGGAGACTGATCTCCTTCTCTGGGGGAGAAAGGTGAAGTGTGTCTGGCACTTGATGAACACTTGGCAGAGGCTGGGAGTACAGCAGCAACTGGAACCAGCACACAAGGGGACTTCATTGCACATCCCCACCATCAGGGCAGCAAAGTAACAAAAAAAAATGCCAGCCCCCCTCCTACATGATGGCCCATTCCGATCCACTGTCCACTGCCTCCAATGCCCGCTGGGAAGGTCCTGCTCTTGTGGCATCGACCTGGGGGGTAATCCAGGGCTTGCCAATGATATCCATTATTTATTTTTTATTTATTTATTTATTTTTAGTATCTGATTTACAGACCTTTGCGTCAAGGACTCATTTACAAAGGCACCTCGTCAAGTGAGACAAAACAACAACAGTACACAGTAACACATTAGAGTTTAAAGAGCAACCAGTGTTACAAACATTCACTGGTGGTACAAAGGTTTCAACAGTGCATACAAGCTAGCATATCATAGGTACATGAGTACTACATCAGGTGAAGTAAGAGACCTATTTTATTACAGTAGTCGATGATAAAAGTTATTTATCACAGGACTCAGAGTGAAACCCACACATAATTCCCACGAAGACTAAAGATAACTTGGGTGATCTTGTCATGCAAGGGGTCATTGGTCCTGAGGGGATGGGGCTACATGCATTTGCAGCATTGGGAGTTGGTCAGGTGGCTTCTGAGGGCAGTCTTGAATGGGCCTAGTTTGGCTCAGTCAGCTATATTGGCTGGGAGTGCATTGAACCAGGAGGGGGCTCTGTAACTGAATGATCTCTGTGTCAAAGTTGTCCTGGCCCATGGGACAGTGAGCGAGGTCTTGCCAATGCTATGGGTGGACACTGAGTGGGATGTTCATTGGGGGAGGCAAACACCCCGGGGGGGGGGAGAGTCCTAGCAGTGTCTTTTTAACAAGGAGGCCGGTTTGTTAGCAAAGCCTTTCTTCTAAGTTGAGCAGGTTGGTGGAGGAGTTTAACAGGCAGGTGTGGGTGCACCTTGGGCCACCTGTAAGGAGCTGGCAGGCCTTATTTATGGAGAGCAGGATTTTTGTAAGGGCAGTATTGTCAGCAGCAGCATAGACAGGCAAACCATAGTCAACTAGCAACAGGACCGAGGGGGTAATTGCTAGCCTGAGAGCATCTTGTGGAAGGCAGTCCCTGTGCCAGTATAACAACCCTATCTGAACATTGGTAGCTGCGGAGAGGGTGCTGATGTGGGAATGAAAGGTGAGGGCTGAATCAAAGGTGATGCTCAGGTACTTGTACCTGCTCTATAGGGTGTAGAGTGTTAGGAAGGATCATGAGGGGGGCCCCACTGGCTTTAGTTTGGCAGTGTGTGAAGAGCATAACCTTGGTCTTTTTTAGGTTCAGTACCAGTCTTCGGGCAGTGAACCAGTGCTGTACCTTTTGAAATGCATGTTGGAGGGTAGCCTGAAGTACGGTGGGGTTGGGGTCTGATGTGAAAAGCACTGCATCATCCGCATAGATGAGGATTTACTAGGGCACACAGGAGAGAATGAGTTAAGAGATAGGCTAAGGAGGAGGGGGCCTAAGATGGAGCCCTGGGGAACACCAGAGAGGACAGGGTATATGTCAGATTGGGTGCTGTTGATTTTAATGCACTGTGTTCTGCCAGAGAGGTATCTGGTGAACCAAGTGAGGGGACTGGGGGAGAAACCAAGGCACCTGAAGGAGCCAAGCAGGAGGGGGTGACAGACCGTGTCAAAGGCCTTGGAGAGGTCAATGAACATGGCCCCAGTGGGGTGGCCGGTGTCAAGGGTGGAGTGCAGAAAGTTAGAGAATTCAAGTAAGGCTGTAGTAGTGCTGTGGCCAGCATGAAAACCATGTTGTTCAGGGCATAGCATATTGTGCTTGGCCACGTATTCCATGAGTTGGCTGGCTACTATTTTTTCCAGGGCCTTAGAAAGTGGGGGGAGGATGAAGATGGGTCGGTAGTTACTAGGAGTGGATCGATCGCAGCTTTTTAGAATGGGGGTGACAACAGAAGTTTTCTAGGTGCTGTGAAACTCCCTCAGGCACAGGGAACGGTTAAGCAGTTCAATGAGGGGGACCAGGATTATGTCCATAGTCAGTCAAAGGATCATGGTGTCCATTGGGTCAGAGCCAGGGCTATTACTATTGACAGATTTAAGGATGAAGGGTCTGGCCTCCAGTGGGGAGATGGTACGTAGGTAGAAGGGAAGATGGTGAAGAGTGGTCATTGATGAGACAGGGGCAGGGTTGAAAAAAGTACTAGGTAGAACAGAACTTAGATCTGAGAAGGTGTGGTTTAGGCAGTCCTCAATTCCAAGTGGGTCAGAGCAGACAGTACCTTTGACGGAGAGTTGGAATATGGGGGGAGCTGGATTTCCCATTCAGCTCTTTTACATTATTTCAACAGTTTCTGGTTGTATCCCCTAGAGGAGGCAAGGGTGGATTGGTAGTACTGGGCTTTAGCTTCCCGTTTGGCCCAGATACACTTATTTCACTCAGTGTGGTATGCTTGCCTGTCTGCTGGCTTTCCAGATTCCACTGCAATGTGCCAGAGGTTGTCTCATGTTTTAAGTTCGAGGAGGAGGGAGGGGGTGACCCAGGGTGCATTTGGCTTTCTGGTGCAAGTTCTAGTGTAAGGAGCAAAGAGATCACAGGCTGAGTTAAAGGCCTGCATGAAAAAGTCCAGTGCCTCATCAACAGTCGAAGCAAGTCTGATGGGGGACCAGTCCTGCTTTGCAAGGAGCAGCTTAAGGTGGCGAAGGCCACCCGGGAGGAGTCGCCTGTGTTGGGTGGTACGTGGCACAGGCTTTCTGTTGGTATTGGCCCAGGAGAACATGACAGGGGAATGATCACTGAGTGCATTGGGTAGGACACTTATATTAAGCACTTTCTGGGGATGGTTAGTAATAATGACGTCCAGGAGGGTGCTAGTACCAGTAGAGGAATTGCGTCTACTGGGGCTGGTGACAAGCTGCATCATTGTCAAGGGTGGCAGAGGTGTCCCTGGTTTGGGAGGCAGTGTCTGAGAGCCAGTTGACGTTTAGGTCTCCAACAATTATCTGGCACATTTTGGGTGGCAGCCCAGTGAGATAGTCAGTGAGTGAGTGAATAGCAAGGTCTTGCTTTCTGGGGGGAATATAGGCCGTAGTAAGGAAGAGTGGGACCTTAGTGGGGTTGGGGGTGATTTTTAGCATAACAGCTTGAGCCCCACTATCCAGCTTTGGGGGTGTCATTGCATGTCCAAGGAGGGTATCACGCATGTAGACAGCACATCCACCACCACGCTTTCCCATCTGGTCATTCCTGAATAGGGTGTATCCTGGGAGGGAGACAAAGGAGTCAGGGGTACATTTAGACAACCAAGTTTTAATGAGGGCAATAATGTCTGGTTGGTGCTGGGTAACCCAGCACTGAAGAGCGGCAGCCTTTTTAAGGAGTCTGCAAATATTCATTGAGGCAACTTGTAGTCCCTGCACGTTTGAGGAAGAGGGAAGCCCCTGCAGCGGTCCCACCCAGTGGGGTAAGCCTGGGCATGGGGGTGGCGGGCGGATGGAACCTGAAGAGAGCGGGGGCTTGGCAAAAAATGATAATCACCAAAATATGGATCCCAGAGTTTCCCACTGGTACGTTCATAAAAGAAGGTGAAACTTCTTCCTGTTCACCAATTCCCAATATTAAACATTTGCTTTTATCATATGGTGTGGTAGCACTAGTGTAGTTAGGGTTGACTGAGAGATTCTATGTTAAACCCCTAAATTTGTATCTTAATAGCTTTGACAGCATTCAATAAAATTGCCTGAAATATGGCATGCATTGACTAGGAGGCAAAGTTAAAATAAGTGAAATGTTTCATGATAGCAGCTTGTGCAGTTTCTGAGACCTTCATATGCCATTTTTACATTGACTACAATTTTTCCTATACTTAATACAGATTATTATTGCTGATGTCATCTACAACCTAAACGGGACATAATTATTTTCAGGAATGTTAATAGTAGAAGTGGACTTTGGCAAAGGTAGTGCCTTTTGAGATAACATGAAAAAATATTAAATGTTTCCAGAGGTATAAGGACATTAGTTTTTTTTCTGAGTATGCTCATTTAGGTTTTTGGATAACCCTCTGATATGACAGGAAACATTTATTGTCACAGGAGCTTTTTGCTTTTTCAACACCTGCTTCTCAGAACCTCAAAATGTTTTTTGTTATGTCATGATAGCCACCATCTTGTTTGTTTCTGCTGAACTGAAAAGCATGGACAATACATAAAATAATGCCTTTTTTAAAAGAAATAACTGAACTTGGTTAAATGGGACCTGTTAAGTTAGGTTCTGGTGTTCACTTTATTTTAAAAAATGTCCAGAAATACCTCTTCTTGGCAACCCAATTGTGCCCAGCTTAGTGAAAAGAGCTATTCACCTGCATTCTCTGTATGAGAACTGTAGAAGTTTCTTGACATCTTCAGCCATAGATGGAGATGTGCTGCTGGCTTATGCGCCAGCCCAGCAGTGAGATGTCAATGAATCTCTGTCTATTTCTCTCTAATTAATAGATAATGCCACCAGTGTACAGTATTCATGTTCCTTGGGTTGTTTTATGAATGAACACATATTATGCACTTTAAAATCTGGTAGATGATTAAATGTGATATGAATCAATAATGAAATGTCAACCGATACATAAGTAGGGAGCAAGGTGCATTTTGCATTTGTAAGCAGATACATAAGTTCCCCTTTTCTTGAATAAATTATCCTCAGGCTTTCTTATGCTTTCATGCAGAAGAGTCTTTAGTTTGAGGAGATCGACTAATGGGAGGATCCTATTCTTCGTACTATAACTCATTCAGTAGTCATGCCACTTAGTTCCTCAAACTGCTGGGTATCAAATATAGAACATTTTTGTGTAAGATAAACTGGTGGTGCAAAGCAACAAATGATGGCTGAGATGGAAGATGGTTTAAAGAACAACAGCAGCAACACTGTCCTGCAACTTTGAAGCTGGTGCCTTGCCACCATGTCTGGGACTGCAGGTCTTGGCTGCTACTCCCAACTTGCTGTCCCATGTGGATGAGTTTATGTTAGCACTGTTTTGAGAGCTATAATATTGCAGTGCCTTCTTTCAATAGGTCATTCAAATTGTGAGGTGATGAGCATTTCATTAGAGCCATACATGAGGGGAAGTCAAACCAGTCATCCAAGGACAGATTGGTGCAAAATATATGAATGGGTACTCAGCCAAGATGTCTGCTATTATTAAATTCTAACACAAACAGCAGTGACTGTTTTGAGACACAGCAAGGTCAATGAGGGGCTTTTTTTTTTGTTTCTATTTCAAATGTATGAAGGTCTTTTTTTAAAGATGCTCTCTTTTTTAAATATTGGGTGAATACAATTACTTAAATGATAATAAGAACCATCCAGAATATATGTCAACTATGTTGCTAACCAAATGTTATTCCCAACGAGCACTTTAATAGATTGTTAGAATCACAAACAGAGCAAGGGGACCAGTTCTCAAATGTCTGTCTATGTCTGTCTGTCTGTCTATCTGTCTATCTGTCTGTCTATCTAGCTGTTTGTCTGTCTGCATGTCTGTATATCTGTCTGTCCATCCTTCCATTCATCTGTCTGCCTATCCATCTATCTATCTATCTATCTATCTATCTATCTATCTATCTATCTATCTATCTATCTATCTATCTAGCTGAGTGTATGTCTGTCTGCCTGCCTGCCTGTCAGTCTGCCTGTCTGCCTGGCTGTATATCTATCTGTCTGTCTGTCGGTCTATCTATCTATCTATCTATCTATCTATCTATCTATCTATCTATATATTTGTCTGTCTGTCTGTCTGTCTGTCTAATCTATTTTTAATTGTTTATTCCCCCCAGCTCAGCCAGCTCGCCCATGTGTTTCCCCTCTATGTGGTGCAGATATTTTTTACAAGAAAAGTGGTCCGGGGTCTCACCTCCCTTGCATCACTTGCCAACTCCCTCATCTTCAGGCTGCCCACCTGCCCCCCCAATCAATAGGTGGTGACACCAAAGTGCTCAACCCTGGTGCTGCTGTAAAGAAAAATCCAACATGGGGGTGTCCAATGGTCACTGTCAGATCCTGTAGTTAAGCTGGAAAAGACAGTAGTCCCTCATAGCCTTGTATTTTTTACTTTTAATTAGAAAATGGACTTTTTATTTCCTGGCATCTGATTGGCTAGTACCCTTGTCAGGGGGGTACATTAACTTTCAATAGATGCCCAGGAAACAAAAAGTACCAGTCTACAGTGCCCTGTCACCCAGTGTGTGTCCTAGTGCCCACCCTGCTTCCTAATTGGCTGCAACACCTAATTTTAATGTTAAAAATGCTGCCATTTTGTTCCCTCACTTAGTGAGAGAGCCCCCACCACCATCAGTCCTTAGCCTATACATAGTGTACCCCAGTACTATAAAACGTGAAAAAAAACAGCAATACACACAAACCAACTGAAGACATTTTTTTTGTCTGTTCTTTCTCACTATTCCATGAGGTGATGA
Organism: Neoceratodus forsteri; assembly: GCA_016271365.2. Lineage (NCBI taxonomy): Eukaryota > Metazoa > Chordata > Ceratodontiformes > Ceratodontidae > Neoceratodus > Neoceratodus forsteri. Next base: position 877,218,838 of record CM057449.1, read on the forward strand.
CAGAGCATTGTTCCCTGTAGGTGAAGGAGTGGCTGATTACGAGTACAGTTTACCGGTACACTTGGACCATTTTCCCTCGCTTAGTGTGCTAGTTCACAGCCAACCCCGGCCCCCCGTTAATCATAGCAACATTTAAATGACTGCTTAGCCTTGCATTTCTCTCATGTCTTTCAGGCTGACACTGCAGTTGTAACATCCCCGATCGACCTCGGACTACACAGCACAGAAGAGCTACAGAACTTCCTGGCAAATGGACGTTGTCCCTGGTGATCGGCAATACTATAAAACAGCAGCTCTTCACTTTTAAATAAAATGCAAGGTGCCAACAATGCTGTATAGTACCTGCACTTCCTGCTTTTACTTAGCAGGGTCACGCAAGGTCACACACCTAAGCAGGTTCCTCATGGGGAGGGGAGATGAATAAGTAGAACAGAATGGCTCTGAGGGGTGTGGTGTACAACAGAGAGAACAGCACTAAAACAGAGGAACTACTTTACTGCTAAAATATGTTTTTTTTCTATTGCTCTCCATTTTAAAACTCAGTTCCTCTGTTATTTTTTACTACTCAATTGAAATTAGCAGAGATGCCCATTTTCTAAGCACAATAATACCCCCTCCAGGGTGGGCAGTATGGGCAATACCTCACACCCTGTTGGGTATGATTGCTTGTATAACCTATAAATAAGAAAAAGGTCCCCAGCCAATTTGCCCCCCCACACACACCCTCGCCTACCCACCTCAAGCCCCCACTCAAACCCCCACCCCCAAAAATGCTCCCTTCCTCACCTGAACATGTCCCATGTTGTAGATCCACTCTCCAATTAAAGATACATCTTGCTGCTGAAAAAGGCAACTATAATATGAGAAAACAAGGTATGTCTGGTTTAATGTATTTCAATAGGTTTTGAACCTTTACTCATAACTTTGACATTTTGTAAGATGTTTACTCCAAATTTTCAAAATGGCTTTTTTGGGAAACTGTCTCATGATCAAGGTAGGTGAAATCTTTTGAATCCATCTGTAAAGGTAATTTTGTAGTTGCTGTACAAAATCACCTTTCAGGTAGGATTTGAAAACTTTCACCTACTGGGTTTATGAATTGACATCATAAGAAGGCTACTGTATGTTGAAAATCTGGTGTGAAAATATTCTTCCTCTGTCAGCCCTCAGTGACGCATGCTCATTGCTGAACAGGGGTCCCCAGTGTCACAAGCTGTATAACTATCACTGTGCCAATGGGCAAGACAACTCATCTCTTTTTTGACTTTTTCAGCACATTCTAAACAATCTTATTTTTTAAGGCCTTAAATCAACGCAGTGGGTGAGAACTGTTGCTTCCACTTCAAAAGGTATCTTTGTGTTGTAGCACTATAAAAAACATTTTAAAGGTCAGATTACATGTCTTGCACTAGTGTAAAAGTTGTGAAGGCTTAAAATATAAGTTCTCAGAATTTGTGATATAAATATTGAAAAATGTGATATGCATTGCGGTACAGTTCTGCTGTGGTGATGTAATGCTGGACAACAGGAACTGTGTAGGATCCTTCTGACTCTATGCAAATTCTGAAGATGCACATAACACCATGGTAAGGGATTTACATGGTGACCAAAGTGCACTATGCAAATTGTGCAAGCACAAAGTGGTCCATACGTACATTAAGCTAACATACTGTATATAAGGCTGATATATGGTATTTGCATAAGAAGCCCTACTCAAGTCGCACACCCACATAGCGCATGAGCATAGCTATGCTTCTGCATCCAGAATTTGGCTGTACTTTTGGATTTTGTGGATTTCTATCTGCATCTGCAGACTCTCAGGCCCCATAGGTCTGTACTTCTGCAGACAGAAGTGACTGTGTGGCTTGCAGTATGCACATGGATCTGTGGCTGTGGAATTGTTGACCCAAAAGGGGGCCTGTGCTTTGGTAGTCAGAAGTGCTGTTGCGTTTATTAATGTTCTTAAAAATAATGGAAATTTATAGAAAAAACAGTGGTAATGCACCAGTTAGTGTTCAACTGGATGCCACAAAAGTAGGGAAATGTGGTGTCAGGGCTTCCAATCCTAACTGATCACCTCCAAAACAACAAAAGGACTAGACCACACAAGCAACCACAGACAGCCATTGTCAGGTAACACAAAAAAAACATATATAACTATTTCCAGATGACAAAAATGCAGTAGCACTGATGTGGTACCTTCAAAAGTATGCACACAGCATGCTGCATTTAAAAAGAAACATATCTCTTTAACATTGTCTAAAAATGTTAATGCAGTTGCAAAAGTGGGTGCATGTGTTTTGCAGTGCACTGTATATGTATATGTGTGGCTGCAGAAGTGTTGGCCCACAGGCCTCCACAATCACACCAGGCCACTGCTTCTGACTGCAGTGCTATGTCAGACCACCACACCCAACCACAGAACATGGTGAAATGTAAGCAGATATGACAGGCTGCTCAATCACTGTCCTAAGAGAAAAGGCTGCCAATCCACTCCCACTTTTAATGGAGGAAGGCTGGAATGGATGCATGCATGGAAACCCTCATGCACCCTCACTACGTCATGGGGAAAGCCATCAATGTAAGAAAATAAATCTACTGTACCTACATACACCACTGCATTACAGAAAGCACTGCACTATAGAAGAAACACTAAACCCTAAGGAAAAACATGCAAATCACAGAAAAAAAAATACAAGCAGCAAACACAGTGACCAAACCTACTGCATGTACTATGCAATATAAAATAAATGAAGACAAATTTCAGTATATTCATGAAATAATACAATTGAGGCATCAAACAAGCTCATTAAGGTCAATTGCCCTTTGGGCTCTTGGTGTTATGAGCTGTTTGATACCTTGAAAATGTTATTTCATTTTATGCAACACTTTGGCATCATTTATTATATGTCTGTCTCCCTCCATCTAGAAACATAGAAACATCTACAGTGTATATATAATAACCATGCCAACAATAATCCACAGCACAGATTGCATTCTACAGAATTAATGGTCACACTGGGTTAATTTTCAAGGAATGCATGTCCCGAAGTGGGTTGCTGCACTTATGAAATGGAAAAAAAATTAAAGGGAAAATGTTTTATTTTTGTAAATTTTGGCTTTTGCTAGGTAAATTATGTTAAGTTGATGGCAAACTGCATTTACTGAGAATCAAAGAATTTTCAGGTGATGTGTTTTGACCAATAAAGTAGCTAGGACACTGAAGAATTCTGAAGTTAGGTTGTTGCTTGGTAGATTTGTTTAGGCTGGTAATGAAGTGTGAATATCTAGGGTATTAATACATGGTCAGGTGATGCTTTTATACCAATGAAGTTTCCATAATGTGTACTATTATTGAAAGCCATTTTGTAAACTGATATCATTGACTGCAAATGTTGCCATACATCTTTCAAACCAGGGATGTTGTGTTCAACGAGTGGCAGTTGCCACTGGCTGCTATTTATATTATATTAGTCATTCCTGTTTCTAATGACAGTGCCTATAGGCTACTGCTGTCAATCTAATGTGTAATTTACAAACACAAAGAAACTTATTGTGATAGAGGCTATGTTAGGTTAATAGTAGGGTTGATACAAAATCCCTAACAAAGAAAGGAAGGAAATATGGTTAAATGGAAACATTTATGAATAATTACAATCATAGTTTGAAAGTATATGAAAAGCTGCTGTAGATGGCAGCAGTCCAGAGGTATACATTACTAAGTCTGTCCAACATTGATACTAGTTCACCACCAATTTTATGAAACTTGTGACATCATGCAGGGTCAAGCTGGGCCTAACCACATCTAGGCAGCTGTTACCCCTTCATGACATTACAAGAGTCCATAAAATGGCAAGAATGTAGTATCAGTACTGGACAGATTTTGTCATATTGTATATCGCTGGAATGCTGCTTGCTGCAGATCAGCCCAATACCTCACTTAAAGAAGCTTTTCAAGGGCCTTCAAACTCTGGGGCAACTGTTTGTAATATTCTGTTTTGAAGGAAAACATGGAAAGTACTTGTGGCAACCGCACCTTGATGTTTTAGGGGCTAAAATTTAACTACTGACTAGGAAATGTCTAAATCATGATTTCTTTTTAATTCCTTTTTCTATGTATTCAAAAACTGCTTTTGTATGAAATTTGAATTTACACATTTGTACCTACTGTCTGTGGATTTCTGCCTTTTTATTTTGCAAATGCAGAAATGTAATTATGATTTTGCTGTAGCTGGGAAAATGTGGCCTTGTAGCTTTGTTGACAAATGCAGTAATGGTATTTTAGCTAGTCAGATGGTTCCTACTGTTGTGTACAGTACATGGCTATCTATTTCGCATTATGAGTTCATGAAGACTTGTTTGTCTGCAGTCACTGTTCTGCCAGTGTCTAACTTGTTAGTAAAGCAATGAAAGAAATGTTATTTGTAAGAGATGCAGTGTACTATATGTTCCAGCTCCCCTTCAGTCTCTTCAGAAAATCACTTTAAAGAAATTAAGATGATGGCTAGACCAGTAACAGGTAATTAATATGATTCATTTCTGCAATGCATTACTGACTACATTTTCCTGAACTCCATGACTTGAATTTCAGAAAACCTAAAATCAGTATTTAGAAACCACTCATAATAAAATAAATTAAAAAGACTCTTTCAAAGGTCAGCTCTATTAAGATTATCTACTGGCTGTCAGCTCAGTTTGGAAAGTCCAGATCAATTCATAGTACCACAATGCATAGATAAATGTTAATATATTGATAATATGAATATGTTTTCAGTGAAGGGATTTTATTAAGGATTTTCAATAGTGCAAAGATGACAACTTCACTTTTTATTGGACTGGCTATATTATTTCTTCAAAAACACTTCTATGTTATCATACTGAGCTCAATTACCATCTGTTCTTTCATGTGTCTTTTTCTGAGTACATGAATTAGGAAATTATATAGATATATATATATATATATATATATATAATATATATATATATATATATATATATATAGTAATTTATATAATTACTAAAATAAAGCATCACTGATGCCTGGAATTACTGTAGAATTTCATAAGAGAAGCAAAAATGCTCCATTGTGTAAATAATAGATAGAGAATGGATGGATGAATAAATGATTGCTATCTAGCAGTAATCCCTTCTGAGAAAAATAAAACCCTGTAAGTCCATTTTGTGTAGAAAGATTCATTAGGCAGGAACTTTCAGAGCCAGCCTTGATGCTACAACTCCTAAAGGAATAAGTTAATGGTGATCCTCTGTTGCATATAAGAACAAAGAACTGCAGATACATAGAATTTTAAGACTTGATTTGACTATGATATGTTATCTAAATACTTGTAAATGTTACCTTTAAAGGCAGCATTTTGAATAGTGGCATATATAAATATGTTTTAAGAATAAAATTAAACAAATATGACAGCAGTATTTGATATTTTAAGTATTTATTATTTAGTGAAAAAATCATATAAGGGCAATGCATCTTTTTAATTATAAAATATTTTTACTGCAGAAATGGTAAATGTTTCTGTTGAGTATTTTCCAGTAACATTCTTTTTGTCACCTAACTGACACATTTATAACCATATTTCACATCACCAAACTAAACATACATATTAAATGTTACTTAGTTGCTGTCTATTATCCACTGACTTCAACGGAATAAGGATTGTTGTTGTTCTCAACTGAGTTGAATATAATATTTCACCTGTGAATAACATCATATCAGCTATATACAACAGTATATTTTATTTATTGAGTTAGTTTACAAATTATTTTCCCACTGTAGCCCAGCTAAGATGTAATCATTTACCCCATTTGCACAGCAACATGCTTCTATGTATTTCATAGCTAAATGGACTGGAGCACTGATAGGTTCACCAATTTATTCAAGGTCACACACTGCATTTCTAGCAGAGCAAGTAGGCAGATTGACTAAGGCAGCTAGGAGGCTGTAATCACTAGGAGTAAGTAGTTAGTATATTGTGAGTGGGATTCCCCAGGAAAGCAAACTTCACAACACCTTCTTTGGGTTCAATTGGCCACTTTATTTTGAGCAGAACTTCATCAAATTTTACATAACTTATCCACACCATATACATATATAATAAAACTAACTCATACATTTTTATAAATCTTATTTACATTTTATTTTGGGGTTGTTCCTTTATTTATAATCCTGCCAATGACATTATTTTCTTTTATTGCACATCTGTTGTCTGTTCTCCTTTTTGGCTTGGGTGTATAGCCTGATACCAGTCCTTTTCCTCTGCTTTTCTCCCCTAGGGTCGGGTGTCCCACCTGATCCCCAGCCCTGCCCCCTTGGGGTGAGCACCACATGAGATGGCCCCCACCTGTCTGGGTGTTAACCTGGTCCAGGACCCCCTTTTCTCCCATCCCTTGTCTTTCCTGCTACCCCATAGAAACACCCCTTCTTTTTTTCTCTCCAGTTGCCCTCACTTGGCAACCTGTACCTCTATAACCTCTTAGCACAATTGCCCTCAGTTGGCAACCCCATGTCATGCCCTTCCCGTTCTGCTCATGGCCTTTGACTGGGTGGGTATGTGGGAATTCCAATGGAAAAAAGCAGAAAAAAGGGTCTGCACCTCTCTGCAGCCCCTTTTCTAGGCCCCCCTAGCCCCTCCCCTGCCTGTTACCAGCCCAATCACCTTCCCTGTCTTACATACCACTCATCATCTGCATGTGCTATTTAGCTCCCCCTTTTTACCTCATCGTCCTACCTTCCCCCTCATTGCTGCCGTAGCTCTGCACCCTTTTCTTCCTTTCTCCCATCCCCCTCCCCCCAACTGTGCTTTCCTTTTAGGGCAACCCCTGACAACTTAGGTTGCTCTTTATGAGGCAATCTTTATTACAAGTGTTGGGTCTGCAATTTAAATGGGACCTTCAGTCATGGAATAAAGGGACAGTTAACTAGGTGATGTCAAGAGATGTTGCTAAATTTTACCTTGCCAGTGAAGTTCTGGTGAAGTTGCAGAATTCAACTTCATGAATAACTTTGCATGTTGCCCACCTTGCCACTTTAAAATCAGTTTTTGTGAAGCAAAGTTGCCAATTTAGCACCTCTCTAGTACTGGTTTGAGTTCAGTGGAAGGAAGTTGAATCTTGTCTCTGCAATTAACTTGGGGGGTAGCTGTTAATCAGTGGGTTTAGCTAAAATAAAAGAAGCAGTTGTGTGCATTTAGACTTCAGTTTAGTTAAACTATAGGTGCTTTTACACACACAGGCTTTCCTGTTGAAGGGATAGTTACCTGTGTGGTGCCATTGCAGTCTGTTCCATTGTGCCTTCAGTTTATATGCACTGCAGTATGTTGGCACACTGTGTCCCATGTTTCCTATCGGTTCATTCCTCCTTTCCCCTGGAGTTTTGTTAGTCTGAGATTTCCTGATAGGGACGAGCAGCAGTGTGAGCAGTATGCTGACATTGTGCTGAGTAGTGGTGATGCACTTCTGTTTATGGGTCACGGTGCTTTCAAAGGTCTTTAATCACCTTTGTTTATTTAAGCCTGTGAGTGCATTTCTACCACACAACTTAGATCCTGTACCCACGTTGCCACCAGTTTATATTCAAAAATTATTAATTTGCTCAATTTCACCCAGGGTTTCATTCATGAGATCGAGTGCAGTACAACTTATTATTTGTTTGAGCACTGTAAAAGGACAGTTGCAGGCTGAAAACTGAAGATATACATCCCAGTGTAAAGAGATTTGACAAGTCCTATTTTGCTGATCCACTGATCTACTCATCCACTACTGTGTCATATGTGCACATTGTCAACCCTATCTGCTTATTTTTGGATTTAGTAAGCTGCAAACGCATCTCATGCATTGTGCTGAGTGCTACCTGGTGTGTGTGTGTGTGTGGGCAGGGCATGCCGACCTCACAGATAGCTGCCTAGCAGTGCCTGTAGCTACACAAATACACGCACAGGAAGTGTGATATTTTGTGTTGACGAACATCTTTTTTTAAGCTTCTGCAACCCACAGTTGTGTGCCTCAGGTGTTTTGTGTGTGTGTTAGTTTTTCTGGGGAAGCATACAGGCCATGAGTACTAATTGTTTACTGACAGTCACAATTTGATTGTGCACCCTTACTGTTCACTTCAAGGTGCACTACATACCAGGGGAAACATGTGGGTATAAAAGCTGGATTACTGACCCTTCCCCCATTACCACCAGCCCAGCAAACACAGGTAACATAACCCAGGTTGTAAGCACAATCAATTATTTCTTTTGACTGTGTAACTGTGGAATCAGGGTGAGGGGTTTTGCAGGTATAGTCTCACCCAGTACATTGACCACACAAAGACAAGACCATCTTGTGCAGTAATCTATCACTTCCTGTAGTATAGCAGTCTCCTCTCCAGCAGATGTCCAGTCCATACAGTGATGTACCACTCCTTGGTGCCTAGTGGTCCCCCCTCAGTCCATTCATGAGACTGTGCATGTTGTTAATAATCCCTGGTGCCCAAGGCCCCCCACCACCACCCGGTGGGTCAGTGGTCCCCAATCTCTGTCCCTGTCTCATTCAAGATGTTCATTGGCATCCAGTGCTCTCCCCCCCCGATGCCTGGCCCATCACAATGACAACACCCTGTACTGTGTAAATGAAAACAGTGAGCATCATGCTGGGTGCAGGGCAATAACCAAACCAATGTATTCCTTGTTGTCCTGTGCTTCCACTCCCCCACAATTGCTTTGCCCCATGTGTCACATAGGTAATCTCTGGTATGCTGGTATGTAGCAGACCCCTCACTGCAGCACTGCACACACACCCTGGCAACCTCCTTACCTTTTACCATAAGGTATGCTCATGGCAGTTGCCACACACGCAAAATCATTCCTTTCTGCCAAGAGGGTATGCTTGTGAATTGAGCCACACACTCAGAACATCATTGTTCCCATAGATGTATGCTTGTGTACTGTGCCACACACCTTAACATGTTTGCTGTACTTTAAAACTGTAAAAGTGTCACCTTATATAGCATGACTGGATCCATTCTGGGAAGTTGGTTGTAGTTGTTCTCACCCCGTGCCTTACAACATACTGGTGCTATAGTGACAAACCAACAATGCACAAGGTGTACTTTGTTACTAGCTGGACAGTCAGCAGAAAAGAAGTAATGGTCAACCCGTAGCAGTGCATGGGTCTACTGAGCATTACTTCATGCCCTGAGGGGGTGAGGGGCTGGTTGTGATGCATGATCCTGCAGGCTTACTAACTTCAACCACGCAGGCATTGATTAAAGCTTAGTAAACCCATGGCCCGTAGTGGGTTAATCCACTTATAGCATTGCCAATGTTATGTTGTAGGTTTATGTAAAGGAATATTCAATCATAATAAAGCATTTTTTGTACCCATGTCATAACTAGTGCAATACACCATCACTCAATAGTTATGCTGAAACTCATGCATGCTCTGTTATCCCCTTTTTCTCTAGACATGGAAAATGAACAGAACCTGCAATTGGAGTGACAACAAGACCTGGGCTCTGATAGTGATATGGGGGATGACCAGATCCAGTTGTCAATGAATGGCCAAAGAAAGAATAGTCACATTTAGAAAGTCATTGTGGCACAGCTTTGGGATCTTGGATTTCTACAAAGTGAAAGCCAGTGTCAGTCTCACATGAAAGGCCTCAAACACAGATACATCCTTTGCCAGGACAGCAACAACCGCAGTGGCCATGCATGGTTTCAGTGCAGATTTTATCAAGAAATCAATGCCATCCTCAGCACTCATGCTGCAACGGACCCAGCCATGCTCATAGAGACTGCAGTGCCTAGCACGCCTGAAAGAAATGACTCCAAAGGTGAGACAAATGCTGAAGGAGCAATGCTGGACAAACTTACAAAAGGCAGTCCTTCAAGCAGCAAAGTTCCCCTGTCACAGCTCACCAAACCAGAGGTAACCATGGGAACTACTGAATCATAACCACTGTCCTCCACTCCACAATGCTACAGAAGCCGGTGCAAATGCAGCAAGGTAACTATGGCCTCGATAGCCGATCAGTTCATGAAATACATAGAATGCTCTGATGAGAGGTTCCTTCAAGCTGATCAGTGCCATGAGGACTTGGTAGTGGAGGCCAAGTGATGACATGAAAAGGCAGAAGCAGAGGCAGAGTGTCACTACTTGGATGTCGAGAAACAGCACGTTGAACTAATCAAGTGACTGGAGCAGCGGTGCATGGAGCATGAGCACTGAATATTCCAGTTGTTTCTAGAACATGACTGTCCTTTCACTGCAGCATTACAAGCCCTGACAACACCACTCATACCATGAGCATCCTGACAACAGCACATGCGCATGGATTAACTACTGCAATATGCAGAATCTGAATGTCCAGTCAATGCTCCACTTCACACATTTCAACAACCTATGACACCATGTGTCCAATGCGCTTTCTGACCTGAGCACATTCCCATGGCTTCATCACTGCATTATGCTGAACCAAAATATCCAGTATCGGCTCCACTACACATGCTTCAACAGCCTATGACATCACATGTTGAATGAGCTTTCTGACCTGAGCACATTCTTGTAGCTACACCACTACAGTATGCTGAACCAGAACATCCAGTATTGGCTGCACTACACATGCTTCAACAGCCTATGACATCACATGTTGAATGAGCTTTCTGACCTGAGCACATTCATGTAGCTACACCACTACAGTATGCTGAACCAGAACATCCAGTATCGGCTGCACTACACATGTTTCAACAGCCTGTGACACCGCTAGTTCTATGAGCATTCTGACCAATGCTCAAGACCAGTGCTGAAGAACAGCCTTATGTTGAGCCAGACCGTCCAGTCACTGCTCCACTCCACACATTTCAACAGCCTACGATGCCACTTGTGCAATGGGAATTCCAACCAGTGCACATACCCAGATTTGAAGAACAGCCTTATGCTGAGCCGGACAGTCCAGGTACTGCTCCACTCTGCACATTTCAACAGCCCATGACACCACTTGTACAATGAATATTCTAATCAGTGCTCATGCCCAGTGTTGAAGAACAGCCTTATGCTGAGTCTGACTGTCTTGTCACTACACAACTGACCATGTTTCCCTTGCCTACATCACCACGTGGACAAACCTGGTTCAGACCACAGCAACTGATCATGGATGAAGAACCAAGGTATTCTTTTTTTTATTATTTAACAACTTTATTAATTTTCAGGCAATTCCAGACATGAAACTGTTGTATAAATGTAAGATACATAAAGTACAATGGGAAAGTCAGTGCTTCATGTTCCTCCCTCCCCATCCCCATCCCTCCCTCCTCAACCCACCACCCTAATTACCCTCCCCACAGCCCCTGCTTAGGCTATAGGAGCCTGTGACTTATTCCAGATTAAGGGTAAACTGAAAAATGTGTTATAAAAGCAATAGAGAACAATGCAAAATGCTAGTGAATAACCTGCCTTCAGAGTGACCTGGCCCCAGATTGAATCAGTTATAGGGTATGCATACTCTCCCATGTCTTCTTATAGCTATTTAGGGAACCCTGGAGGCTGGCTTTGAGTTGCTCAGCCATTAAATTAAAAAGCACTTCTTATAGCCATTCTGTATAAGTAATAGGGTGTGCATCTAGCCAGTAGCATAGAACCACTTTCTTAAGAGACAAGGAAATCAGTGTCATGTAGCATCTACGTTGCCTGACTGCAATGCCTACAAAGCAACCAGCCAGGCACACCTCAGGTATGAAGCACTCAGCTATACCAAGTAGGGGGTCTGCTTTACTCCTAATAGAGTCCCATAAGGATTTAATTGGTGGACATTCCCAGAAAATATGTAGCAGGGTACCGTCTTCTTGGTGGCATCTGGTGCCGGTAGGAGAGGTTGTTCTACCCATTTTAAATAACATAACTGGGGTCCAGTACATGTTATTCAAGAACTGAAATTGGGTTAACCTCTATCCTGGGTGACATATTTATATGCGTCGTGCCATATATTGCCCCAAATGCCATCAAGAGTAGGAAACCGTCTACTCCAGTATTGGGGTGCTCCATCGAGGGCTGCAAAAGCTCTATCAAATAAAGAGCAGTAAGCCTTGGAGACTGCATGGGGGAAATTAGTGAAAGCAGAAAGAGTTTTAAAAAAGTCTTCCACAGTATCACCCTTGGTCAAAAGATCCTTTTTTCATGTGAGCAAGTGCCTCAGTTGAAAGACTTTAAATATTTGCCTCTGGGTTAGATTATATTTATTCAGGATGACTTTTATGGGAAAACAAGCCCCTTCTGAAAAAAGGTCAGCAATCCTAGCCCCTTGCAATTGAGGGAGCCAGTGGTCCGAGAAGATTTTCCCTCCTATTTTAAGGTTAGAGTTCTCTAAGAGAGGCTGGGCAGAGTTGTATTTATGCTTATACTGTAAAAAGGAGCATAACTGTGCATGTATTTTAACTGAAGTTGCAATAGGGGTACTAGCTTAACTATGAGGGAGATCTTAGGGCGTAATACGTAAGAGTGCTTCAGGGGAGATACCTGCTGATGCTATCAGTTCCTTTTCTAGTTGTAGCCATAAGGGGACATATGGAACAGAATTCAGCTCAGTTGGTTTAGTAAGCCACCATAAGTATTTAAATGTCTGACAAGCCCACTAATATAACCCAACATGTGGCAGGCACAATGCCCCATGGTTCTTAGTGGAGGCCATTTGATAAAAAGCATGCCTACTGGGTTTGCCCAGCCAGATAAAATCAGTGACTTTGGAATGTACAATTTTAAACTGCTTCAGGGGTAGCCAGGAGTTCAGCATGTTCAGGGGTTAAAAAAGCCTTGGTAAGATGTTTATTTTAATTAGGTTGATACGGCCCCAGAGAGAAAGAGAGAGATTGTGGAGGCTTTTCCATCTGGCAAGATCCTGCTGAATAGTATGGAGGAGAGCATCTAAATTAAGCTTTATCAATTTGGACCCGCTTCTGGATAGAATGATGCCCAGATATTGCAAGCTCTGCAGATTCCATTGCAATCCTAGATGTGTAACATCATGCCTTAGAAGTTTGTTATTAAGGGGAAATACTATAGTTTTATCCAAGATAATTTTATAGTTGGAGAGCAGGCTAAACTCTTTAATCACATCTAGTACTGCTGGAAATGAATCTTAGGGATGGGCCAGGTGTAATAAAATATTGTCAGCATAGGCCAATAACTTAAGTTCCTGGGAACCTATAGAAATACCCTGTATTCTAGGATTGTCTCTTAGTTTGGTTAAGAGGGGCTCCAAGTAAATATTGAACAAGAGTGGTGACGGGGCACCCCTGCCTGGTGCCTGAGTGTAGAGAGAATGTGTCTGAAAACACCCCATTACAATACAGATGGGCACATGGATTTTTATATAAAGAAGCAATCCATTTGACAAAAAGGGAGGCAAAGCCAAGTTTGTGCATTATGCAAAATAAAAATTGGCAGTCTACTCTGTTGAAAGCCTTCTCTGCGTCTAGCGACAGTAGGCCTGCTAGAATGGCTGAGTCCCCAGATGCAGAGAAAATATAAGCTAACTTACATAGATGGTCTGAAGAGGTTCTACCTGCCATGAAGCCCACTTGCTCCTGTTGGATTATAAAAGGGAGAATTCTAGGTAATCTATTCGCAAGTAGTTTGGCTAATATTTTGATATAATAATTTAACAAGGAAATTGGCCTATTGCTAGTGACCTTTTCTGCATCTTTCCTCTGTTTATGAATGACAATGACCAGGGCTTCTAGTAAACTTTTGTCAACAGTCTCAGATCACATCATCCAATTATATAACTTGAACAACCAGAGAGTTAACTGTTTAGCAAAAGTTTAAAAAAAAATTAGGTGAGAACCCATCCGGCCGTGAGGCTTTATCTAATGGTAGGGATTTAACAGTGGTCTGTATTTCTGCCTCATGTAAAGAGGTAATCAGACCGGGTGGCTCCCTTTTGCCTGACACCCCGACGGCGAAACACGTAAAATGACCACTACAGCGACAGTTGCTGTAATGGTCCAGATTCATGTTTTGCCTTCCCCAGTGTCCAGCCCCTTCCCCGGACCAACTTCAACCTGGATTTGGAATCCTAAAGTCCGGGGGGTGTGGGGGGCACAGCCCCCCACAGAAAACACTGGGGGCTTGGGCAGCACAATACCTGCATTGGTATTGTGCCGTCGTTGTGTGGGAGGTAGACAGGTTTACTGTTGACCTCACTTGGGGCTTCCAATCAGACCTTCCTTTTGGTCCTCCACCAGAGATGGCAGGGAGACAGTGTCATGATATTCATCAACCATAGTACGATCCAGGAGATTAAGCATAAGACTATAAAGGTCCTGATAGTAGATTGCGAATTCCTTAGTAATATCATGGGGATTCAGTTTAATAGTATTGTCTGACATGGACCGTATCCCCTTTCTTGAACCTGAGGGTGAGAAGTCTGTCTGCCTGCCTTTCCTCCCTGATCAATTGACATCGCTCTAGTTTTCAAAATAGAATATTCAGCCCTATCCTGTAATAACTCACTATACTGATCTCTAAACCCTATTAATTTACATCTGTCCTCCTCCAATGTACTAGTTGATAGATTTGCTTCCAGACTGCATATTTTGGACAAGAGGTCCAGGGTTTTTTGCTCTCTGTTCTACTTTCTAATGGAGACTAGGCATATGAGTTCCCCCCAATGACACATTTTAGAAACCCCCATTCCATATCCAGCCTGCCAGTGGAATGTAAATGCACATCTATGTACTGGTCAATTATACTCTCAATATGTTTCAAAATCTTGTCTTCTTTAAGAAGCTGATTATTAATTTTTCAATATTGTTTCCCTGGGAAGGTTAGGTGTGAGGTTCAAATGGCACCATAACTCCAAATGATCTAAGATAACCCTGGGCTCAATTGTACTATCTATAATGTCAGGTAAAAGTGTATGGCTGAGCAAAAAGTAGTCAGTCCTTGACAGGGAATTGTGGACTACAGACCGAAAGATGTATTCTCTCAAGTCTGGGTACAGCAATCTCCAGGGGTCACAAAGACCCATGTGGTCCACCAATTCCCAGATTGCTCTTTGGGCTGGGGAGAGACCACTACATCTCTTCTTGAACTTATCTAGATCTGGGGAGAAGGGCAAGTTCCAGTCCCACCTAGAATAGTAGGAAGAGTAAAAAAGGATGCAAGAGCAGTCATAAGCTATGGGAAGAAGGCAGAGGTATCCATATTGGGGCCATACACACACCCCAACAGAACCTCCACCCTGCCCAAGAGACCTTTTAGAAAAATGTACTGGCCATTTGGGTCCCGAATGCAATGCTTACATAGAAATGAGGTACATCAAGATAGAATGATGGCCACCCCCTGCTCTGTGTGTTATTCCCTGCAGTGTAAACCTGTCCCACAAATTGCCTCCTAAACAAGTTAGCTCTGGAGTCCAACAAGTGTGTCTCCTATAAAAAGATGTCCCCTTTAAGAAACTGGTTGTGTTTCAATATTTGATGTCGCTTTGTTTTAGAGTGGGCCTCTTAAACATTCCATAAAATTATTTTCCTACTACTCGCCATACGCTGTACAGAAAGATATCTGGATGGTAATTGACTGTGCAGTTATTCCCAGACACACAATGTCCCCTATTTCAGTAATGGCTGTAGCCCCCTTCTTTCATTCCTCTCTATACACCCCCAAGCCAAAGCCACCTTTAACCCCTAAGCATTCCTGACCCTCATACTCTGAGCAATGGATACCATTAATCATCACCAAAAAAAAAATCCCCAATTCTAAGTGTCCCTGTAAAGAAGAAAACTTGTAGAAACAATGACGAAAATACAACCTCCACACCCACCAACACAAATATTTTCTGGTGCATGATGTAACCCTTCACATTAATTCCCCCCACCACTCCCCAAAAGAAAAAAACAGTGCATCATACGAGTACATTCCCCATAGAAACAAAACTAAAATGTCCATAGTATTCGTGTGGGACATGGCCTATAGGAGCACAGAAAGGAGATGTCCCCATGTCCTTAAAATCCCCCTTAGCAGAAAAGCTTTAGCATGCATGAATGAAGTGGTGCTACATACAAGCACAAACACTAAACAATAACAAACTGTGCAGTCCAAACATGTTAAAACTTCACCAAAAAGCATATGTAGAACTGCTAACCAGTCTGGCTCGATCTCAGTTCCAGATGGCCCTCTGAGAAATGATTGGCAGTCCAGAGGGTCTTGGTTCTGATAATGGAGCTGCCGGGTCCCATATAGGTGAAATAGGAGCAGTAAGAAATAATGGGACAGGCATAGTATAGCATGCTCTCCCCCCCCCCCCGAGTATTAGTAGAATGCTGTTTAAATCTGCATGCGCATAGGTAGGCTGGATAGACCTCACAAAATTCCAAACAAGGCACAGGCAAGTGCACACCTAAACGAACAGACCTCAACTGCCCATCAAAGAGGGAGTCACCCATAATTCTTACAGTTCAGATCACCAATATTCTGGTTGTCCTGGTGCTAAGATAGATAAAACTGCTCAAGTCCAGAAAATGAAAGGTATAGTGCACCATGTGGGCCCAAGCAAAGAGCCAGCCATGAGGTAGTGGGTGAACAGACTATAGATATTGAAATAAGTCCTACGTACCAGCAGGACCTCATTAGAATCCATCCTAATATGTAGCAATGATCAGCGATTCTTGAAAAGTTCAGGGAAAATATCCTTTAGGGCATCCTCTGCAGACTTCAGGTCCTTGTAGGTATTCTAGTTACCAGCTACAAACACTTGAAACCTCACAGGGTAGCCCATCCTGAATTTCATGCCCACCAGTATTATTTTAGACATGATAGGATCAAAAACTGTCCTTTTCTGATGCACTGAAAGGGGTAAGTCTTGTGCCGCATGTAGATTTGAGCCCTCCCATGTAACCTCCTGTAAGTCTCTCACTTCAGCCAAAAAGTGTTGTTTTTCCAAGAAGCTGAGAAATTGGAAAATCAATGTATGAGGAGGAGCACCTGGTGGAGGCATAGGGCATAAGGCGTGGTGGAAGCGCTCAATGGCATAAGTAGGTCTGAAAGGTGAAGGGCCTACGAGTTTTGCTACAAGTTTCACCCAAATCAGGAACCAAAACTAAACAAGCACAAAGGAAATCCAAAAAACTTCTGATCATAGGAGACTCCATGATTCAGGGAGTTGATACCCATCTCCAGCCAGGGGTGATGGTCAGATGTCTCCCAGGTACATCAGCATGGAGAGACACTGACCACATTGCTAAAATTGTTCACAAAGCAGGAGAAAACATTGATGTCCTAGTACACATAGGGACTAATGATCTCGCCAGCCGGTCAGTTGTGAAGACCAAGGAACACCTGACTAAGCTGGGTGACAAACTATCATCTATTTCGTCCGGCATCTCCTTCTCTGAGATCCTGCCAGTCTGGGAGAAGGGAGCAGATGGACGGAAGGTCAGAGAAGGGGAGATAGGGGAGCTAAACACGTGGCTCAAGGACTGGTGCCAGGAAAAAGGACACAGATTTGTAGGGAACTGGCAACAGTTCTGGGAGCGAAAGTTCTTTAAATTTGATGGACTGCATCTGACTAAAGAGGGAGTCAGTGCACTGGGGCAGAAGTTTGACGTCTTTGCAGAATATTTAAACTAGCAAATGGGGAGAGGGGTGCAGCACCCCATACGTCGAATGGGAAGAACACCCCTCCCCCCTCAGCTAGTGGTCAAACAGGAATTCAGCGTGTTTGCCGTTCATTTGCATCACCAGGTAAGAAAAAAGGTTTGTCTCCCCATACTATGCACAGGGGTAATGCCAAACTTCACCCAACAACTAACACACCAAAATCTGACCAATGGAAAATCATGTACACAAATGCTCACAGCCTGGGAAATAAGATCCCAGACCTGCAGGCAATAATGTCAGAGGCTAAACTGGACATAGTAGCAATTAGTGAGACGTGGTTTTACCAGTAACCACACTTGGGAGGCTTCAGTACCTGGCTATGTATTGTTCAGAAGAGACCGAGGTGCAAAGGGGGAGGAGTGGCCCTGTATGTTAATGAAAATATCAAAGCTACAGAAATTCAGAATACACATAAGGAGCCAGAAGAACTGTGGGTCACCCTAGAAACAGGAAATGGGACAGCCATAAGAACTGGGGTTGTCTACAGGCCCCCAGACCAGAGGCAGGACATAGACACATTACTGTTAGAAGATATACAAAACATGACAGCTAAAGGGGAGGTTCTGATAATGGGAGACTTCAACATGGCAGATACAGATTGGTCAATACCAGCAGAAACATCTGCCAGAACTAGACTCATAGTGGATTCCCTGCAGGGGGAGGGCCTCAAACAGCTGGTACAGCAACCCACAAGAGACAGGGCTATCCTAGATCTAGTACTGACTAACAAAGAAGGGATCACAGATCTCCAGGTAGAAGGTCACCTGGGGCCAGTGACCATCACATGGTATGGTTCAATTTGGCTACTACGTCTAAATCATCCCATTCCAAGGCAAAATATGGGACTTCAGAGGAGCTGACTTTGATAAGATGGCCAACAGAGTTAAGCTAGCCCTGGCAAAAAAGAAACACAGGTGAGGAGGTACAGGCAAAATGGGCAAGCATTAAGGATACAATACTTGAAGCAACATCCCATTGTGTTAGACAGAAAAGGAAGTGCAAAAGAAGAAGGACACCACTTTGGTTCTCAAATACAGTAGCAGAAAAGGTCAGCGCCAAAAGGCTGGCCTTCAGGAAATATAAGGGAACACAGCGGGATGAAGATAGGGAGGCATACCAAACTGCCCTAAGGGAAGCAGATAAGGCAGTAAGGCAGGCAAAGTCCCAAACTGAGGAAACACTAGCACGAACAGTAAAAGAAGGTGACAAGGCTTTCTATAGATACATTAGTGAAAGGAGAAAGTCCAGAGGGTATTACTAAGCTTAATGGAGAAAAGGGAGCATGTGAGGAGGAGGACCCTGTAAAGGCATCTATCCTAAATAGATACTTTTGCTCAGTATTTACTGAAGAGAAGGTAGGGCAGGGCCCACAGCTCAGCATCATGGACACAGGGGGGAGGGAGGTGAGCACTACTCCCTTCACAAAAGAAAGGGTCCTACAACAGCTTGCTAAGCTCAGGGTGGATAAGGCAATGGAACCTGATGGCATACATCCCAGGGTACTTAAGGAGCTAAAGGAGGAACTAGCAGAGCCATTAGCAGAATTGTTTAGTGAGTCTCTGAGCACAGGAGAGGTCCCAGAAGACTGGAGAAGGGCTCATGTGATCCTGCTCCACAAGAGTGGTAGCAGGGAGGAGGCGGGGAACTACAGACCAGTCAGTCTTACCTCAGTAGTGGGCAAGATTATGGAGGCACTCCTTAAGGAAAGGATAGTGCAACACCTGGAATCCATAGGGGCACAGGATCCAAGACAGCATGGGTTTACAAAAGGAAGGTCCTGTCAAACTAGTCTCATAGATTTCTTTGACTGGGTAACCAGAGTGGTGGACCAAGGGGGAGCAGTTGATGTCGCCTACCTTGACTTCAGCAAAGCTTTTGACACTGTTCCACATAGAAGATTGATAAATAAGCTAGGTAGGCTTGGGGTGAGTCAGAAGTTGGTCAACTGGGTGGCAAACTGGTTGACTGGCAGAAAACAGAGAGTGGTGGTAAATGGTATACAGTCAGAAGAGATGCAAGTCACAAGTGGGGTACCTCAGGGATCAGTCCTGGGGCCAGTCCTATTCAACATCTTCATTAGTGACCTCGCAGATGGACTAGAGGGTAAGGCTTGTCTGTTTGCAGATGACACCAAGATCTGCAACAGAGTAGATGATCCAGATGGGGTGGGCAGAATGAGAAGAGATCTGGATAAACTAGCAAAATGGTCAGAAGAGTGGCAACTGGGATTTAATGCAAAGAAGTGCAAAATCATGCACATAGGAAGAGAAACCTGAAGCCACTTATAGGCTGGGAGGAGTTGCTAGCAGTCACAAAGGAAGAAAGAGACTTGGGCATCATCATCACTGATGACCTAAAATCATCCAAGCAGACCTCTAAAGCAGTAGGTAAGTCTAGGGGGTGTTAGGGTGTATTAGTAGGGGTATCACAAGTCGTAAGAGGGAGGTAATAATCCCTCTGTACAAGACATTGGTTAGGCCCCATCTGGAGTACTGCGTGCAGTATTGGAGGCCACACCTTCACAAGGACATTAACCAAATTGAGGCAGTCCAGAGAAGGGCAACCAAAATGGTGCAGGGACTGCATCAGAAGACATGAGGACAGATTAACGGAGCTCAATATGTATACCCTTGAGCAAAGGAGGGAGAGAGGTGATATGATCGAGACATTTAAACACCTTAAGGCATAAACAAGGTGAAAGAGTCTAACATGTTTAAATATAAGAAAAATAGCAGGACAAGAGGACACAGCGTGAGATTAGAGGGAGGTCGATTAAGGGGAATGTGAAATTCTTTTCACAGAAAGGGTGGTAGATGCATGGAATAGCTTACCACAAGAAGTGGTGGCTATGAATACAGTGCAGGGCTTCAAACAGGCATGGGATAGGCATAAGGGAGCAATACAAATGACTATGAATAGATAGGTCACTGACAGAGCAAAGGCCGATGGCACATTTATAAGGTAGAAAAAGAAATGGGCAGACTGGATGGGCCTTACGGTCCTTATCTGCCGTCAACTTCTATGTTTCTATGTTTCTGGGTGAAAGGCATCTGATCTGACCTCTCTGCTTGTTTGGGAAGAACGAGTATTACAACATTGTTCTGCCTGCTTCTTCCCTCTAAGTCCTTCACTTTAGCTTCAAGTTTAGAGATGCGGCATCTAGTTGCCACAATTTCTGGCTCCGTATGTACTAGCTTCTTCTCCACTATGACAGTACGGGCCTTCACATCCCTCGTTCTCCTAGTAATGTCTTCCAGGGCTCCGGCCATGGTTTTAAATTCAGCAGTGAAGGAGTGGAGTTCATCCCAAAAAGGATAGAATTCTGCTAAAAATCTCTTAACTGTGAGTACATTTTGCTCCATTTGCGATGTAGTGGCCTTCAAGAAGGCAGTTGGTTGAGATTTATTTTTCTTGCTGATTTTTTCAGGTGTTGGCGGTGGCATGGAGTGGGGCAGCGACGACCGCATTTTGGCATCCATTTCTTCATCAAAGAAGCACACTTGTTAAGTCAGAAAGGCACAGTAACACTTTCCTGCCAGATTTTGATACAATTAATTCCACTGACTTCTAGGGATCTTAGTTTTTAGAAAAAATATAGAGCTGGGTTTGCGGGAGAACTCAGGTAAGAGCTACTACTCGGCTGGCTGCATCATGTGACTCCCAGAACCACAGTATTTTGATCATGAGCTTGACATAGATTTTGCACTCATATATGCACATATTTGATGTTCTGTAATGACAGTGGCACTTTCAACAGTATTACAGTCAATGCATTAGTTCTTGTACTTATTATGATCATGACACAAAACAAGTGTTTACAGCTAAGGAAATCTGAGATTGATCAAATGTGTGATTTCATTTATTTTGGGAAAGGTGGTTTGTGCAATATTGTATGATAATAAGGTGCTGATTATTGATATGCTGTCAGTGTTATTCATGTATTGCACAGTAGTCAGATGTAATGATCAACAAAGAGTGTTAGCCATGCAATAATAATTGCTGTGTATACAAAACAGTGTAAATAACTGTGGTGTGTAGTTTGGGATAGGCGGGGTTATAATAGTAGACAGCTTATGCTAGGTAGTGTGGTCTGTTTTTAATACTATATAATTCTTTAATTACTTGATCTTATATAATGGTGTGGGTGTGGGAAGAGAGAATGAGGAGAGACATGTGAAAGATGGACCGAGGTGTGGCAAATGAGGTTTGATTCAAAGACATGTAAAATAATGCACTTGGAAAGAGGAAAACCATGGGCCAGCAACAATATGGGTTGGCCGTCTGAAGATCCAGGAAGACAGGTTCCAGGGAGTTAACAGAAGGTGGGAGGTATTAATGACTTTGTATAATATGTTGGTGAGGCATTACCTATAGTACTGTGCTCACATAAAACATATGAGGTGAGACTCAAGGACCTCAATATGTACTCACTGGAGGTGAGGAGGGGTTGTGTGGACATGATATAAACATTCAAGTACCTTAATGGCATAATCAAGGTGCAGGGAGGAGATATTGTCCAACATAAGATGTGTACAAGAACAAGGGGACATGATTAGTAGTAGGAGAGAGGAGGTTATACTGCCCTTGTTCAGGTCTCTGGTAAGGTCTCATCTTGAGTATGGAGTTCAGTGCTGGTGTCCACTCATCAAAAATGACATTAACCTGCTGTAGAAGGTCCAGAGGAGGGCTACAATGATGATAAGAAGTCAGCAAAGTAAGGAATATGAGGATAGGCTGAGTGCACTGAACATGTACTCCCTGGAAGACAGGAGAGAGAGAGAGAGAGAGAGAGAGAACATGATTGGGACCTTCAAGTACTTGAAAGGGATAAATAAGTTGGATAAGGAGAGTCTCCTTCAGCTGAGTGGAAACCATAACACAAGGGGTACAGTCTTAAGCTGGAGGGTGGGAGGTTTAGGAGGGAAGTCAGGAAGCACTTCTTCACAGAGAGAGAGTGGTGGACACTTGGAATGCGCTGCCAGAAGAGGTGATCTTGTTGAAGACAGTGGACAGCCTTAACAGAGACTGGGATAGGCATAAGGGGGAAAGTAAGGATCATAGGTAGGGATGGTGGGAGGAGTGGGGAAGGAGGGCAGGGACAGTAGCTCAAGCTGTGGACCCTGCAATACGAGCAGACTAGATAGACCAAATGGCCTTCTTCTGCTGGCTTCTTTGTATGTTCATATGTATGTCCATATGACATAAAACATGAAGGAGGTAGGTTACAGTGAAATGTGATGAAGTTTTTCTTCACAGCGAGACTGGTGGACCCATGGAACAGGCTAACACAGAAGATTTTAGGGGCGAGCACAATACATAGTTTTAAGCATGCATGGGACATGCACATGGGAAACTTGGAGGAAGGGGGTGGGACAGCTATCAACCACTTAAGATCAGGGCCAAAAGTGAGTGTATGGTTCTAGGGAAGACTAGACAGGTCTAGAGGTCCTTATCTGCCGATAATTTCTAAGTTTATATGTGCACAATGACATGGCTTTGGTGATGGGGCACAGTGGAGGTGGTTGGGGTGCAACAAATGACATTGGTGATTATTGCCAGTGTGTAAACCACCATTGCACACTGCCAAAATAATTGTAAAACATTTAGAAACTTGGTGGCTTGTTGCAAAGCCAATGTGTGGGAGAGGACATGCATCTCTAGGTTGTCACATGCAAGTGGTTATATCAATTCCCTGTGGGTTGGTTTGGCAGATGTTCTTTTGGGCGGGAGGGGGGTTGAGGTTGGTGGCCAGCAACAGCCATAGCAAAAGCAGAACAAAAGCCACACTGAAGCAAAAGTGATGATAGTAGCCATGCCAATTAATCCATCTGCCATGCTGTGTGCCAGTGATACCGACGCACTGACCATCATGGACTGAGTTGCATGTTTACTGTCATGTACGCATGGCGTTCCCTCGTACATGACATTATATTCAGTGTGCACCCTTGGCTAGGTGTCTGTGGATGTAGCGTCAATGGGTAGTGAACCACCTTACACTGGTTGTGGCTGGCACTTCCATTATGGAGTCACAGTCAGATAGCGCACTGCACTATCTGGCTGTGAATCACACCACCCAACCCCACACCACCCTTAAATGACTATGTACTGCACACACACTGCCCTTGTAGCACATACTGGGTGCTATGTTGTGAGTTTAAGTACTGCACAAGAGCATCGCAGATGATTGAGCATGCTTCACCCCCAGGCCTCTGTCTACCCTACCTCGTGCATTCGCAACAGGCTGTGCCAAAACAGAGACATCATCTCCAAACACCCAGTCGGTATCGGACATCTCACCCCGACATTCACATAGAATATGTAAGAGGCAACATGTATACACAATGGTGGGTATATAGGTTGAGTCTATATCTATTCTTTTCAAGAGTCATCTCCATCGACCCTTAAATCAGCCAAAAGCATTCTCGATAGCCGTCCATGAGCATGACAGTTTGTGGTTAAAATTATTTTGCTCCAGTGTCAGTCAACCAGTGTCAGAAAATGGTTTCATTAACCAAGGCATTATAGGGTACGCTGGATCACCCAATAGAAAAATAGGCATACTAACAGTTCCAAAGTCACGAGTCACATAAGGAAATAAAGTCCAGCTGATTCCCTTAGCATACAGGGCACTGTTGGACAGGATGCATGCATCATGTACTTTGCCCGGCCAGCCAATACTGAGGTCCCAAAACTGGTACTCATGGTCAACAACAGCCTGCATCACAATGGAGTGCCACCCTTTTCTGTTGTAGTAGTCCGCAGCATCCACTGCAGGTGCCAGAATGGGAATATGTGTGCCATCTATTGCGCCAGCAGTTTGGGGAAATCCAGACTTGTGTTGAAACCCGGAGATGATGTCCTCTAATTGAGTACTGGTGGGAATTTCTATTAGATGCTTAAAACAGGAGCAAATGGCAGAGCATACATCATATAGGGACTCGCCCACCACCGACACGGAGACGCTAAACAGATGTCCACTCAAATGGTACTCGTTATTAGTTGCTAATCACCATAGGTTGACTGCCAGTCATACATCTGGAGCCACTACCGGTATCATGCTAGTGTCCTGTCATTGAATCAATTGCTTAAGTTTGTCAAGAATATAGTAGAATGTTGCTCTGCGTATGGGGAAATTTTCATGGCACTGCTGTTCATCAAAATTCATAATCACAACTGTCCAAAAAAACAGAGTCTACACTCGAGACCAAACAGTCTGTATTCAGGGTTGGTAGGCTTCAGACATCAAGCACAGTAACATAAACACGATGGCACTTCAGCATTGCAAGTATTGATGCAGACATTGATGGGCACCGGCTGCTGCTGGTGTGTGACGTTTTGCAGTGACTTGCCCTCAAGTTGCAGTGCGGCAGTCTGTGTTACAGGATCCATGAGCAAATCTTTGAAGACATGTTAGCAATTCAGGTTACTCAAACAACTTGCGCATTCACTGCAGCACAGCATAATACTCATGCGTGCAGCTCATGATATCTTATGCTTAGTAAGCCACAGCAAGTCCGCAGGGGCTGAGTGTCCATATGAAACCAATCACAAGCATGCCCACAACACCTACAGGAGGGGTGTCAGGAGGGAGACACAGAAAAGGCATAAAGTATCAACAAATACTTCAGTTCAAAAGTCTATATTCACAGGTGGAGGGGTGACCACAGCTGCTACACAGACACGATAGATGTTGGAGCAGAATAAGGGCATCAACAGGCTAGTATTCCTGCATAAGACCACAACCCTTAGTAGAGCAAAGCAATGGTGCCAGATGGCAGACCACCATGTACGTTGAGAGGAGCAGCAGCCAAAGTATTGGTTCTTCAGACGGTAGTCTGGCAATGGATCACAGGGTAAACAGTATGGTAAACAGTGTTCAGAACTGACCAATCAGTCAAATACAGAGGGTGGTGGCATAAGGAAAACAAAGCAGGTAGTCATGGGCAGCATGGCAGACCAGGGATAAATCATAGTTTGTTGCCATGGTTTGCAATACTATTTATTTATTGAATTTTGAGGACTGTGCAGGCCCACTGAAACTATATTAGTCCACATCCTTGTGGAGGCCCAGGGGGGAGGTAATACAGATGATAGCAAACTGAACTGGAAGCAGATAAGCTGTTGGTGATATTGCTAGTAAATGTGGGAATATTTAGCAAGGATACTGGGGAAATTCCCATACTCTTTTTTCGAGAAGTGCTATGGGATGTTTAAAGTCCACCTGACGAACCACCAGGAGAGGTGAATGGGACCTCGGTTTGATGTCTCATTCAAAAGACAGCATCTCATTTGTGTACTGCACCCCTCCCCCCATTATGCACTACAGTATCAGTACTGAGATTACCATAAGTGCCTGGTGTGGGGCTAAAACCCACAACCTTTCTATCTTCCAGACTCAGAGGTGAGTGTGCAACCCACTGAGCCACTGACACTGCAAACATTGCAATACAACTGTAGAGCACAGTTATACTACTGGTCTCTTTGATCTGTGACCGGTATGCAGTCTGATGGTCATACCTATTCCTATTTGCTGAAGGTTGCCATGTTTTGTTTTCATTGAGTGTGTGAACAGCAGCAGCTAAAATCGCAGCCAGAATGACACAAATGTTATATTTTTATATATTATTTTATATTACTGTGTTCAACTAGCACCACTATACATATCTACCATAAGCCTACCACAAAGACGCACAACTGACCCCATGCAGACATTTGACTGTGCTGTGAATTGCTTCAGCCATGAACTGGCTGGCAAAGCAAGGTACTCACATCTGGTAACTACCATAGGCCACCCCATCACTGTAACATCAGCACCCCTAGTAAAAGTGGGCAAGCCAGTACAGGCTGTAGTCAAGCACAAGCTAGAGACTTGCTTTGGCTCGGCTCCCCTCTATTTCCGACTTGCGAGCCATGACCCGAGCTAAGTATTTTCATGTTGATGGCTAAAAACTTAGTGTCCCAGTGTTTCTGGTGTCACTGGAGCTAGTGTGCATGCACAAGGGAGGGAACAATGATGATGATGGACGGATGTCATCCAAGTAAGAGAGAATGGGGTTGCTGCTGTGTGCACGCTGCTGTGTGTGCCATCATCATCTGTGAGGTAATTGATCCAGCTGTCAGTCATCCTCTCATCCTGACCGCGACTTCTGCAGTGCAGTGATTGTGTTTTTTTTCTCCCCCACCCCTAGTGACACTGTGCCCTGTGCAGTGAATGTTGAATCTGTCTTGAAGGGATCAAGTTGCAAAATGGGTCCCAAGATCAACAGAACAAGGAGTTGGAGAAGAACAGAAATAAACTAAGTAGTGTGAGCAGTCGACTCAGAGCAGGTGGCAGTCACCATTTTTCTGTTGGGGGGGGTTCTTTCTTGCTTTCTCCCACTGTCTGCTGCACTGCAAAGCAAAGGCTCCTCTTTCAAGCTCCGCAGTCCGTACACTTCAGCAGCTGAGGGGAGGGCAGAGTTTAGGACTTGATTCCAAGGACGAGGGAGGGCCCATAGTAGGGGCTTGGCTGGCTTTGGCATGGGGCTCTGAGTAGGTGTCTGTCATCTGGAGGACTGGGAGGTTGAGTGTGGAGTGAGCAGTCAACTCAGAATGGGTGGCAGGCACTTTATTTCTGTTGTGGGGTGCTTTCTGGCTTTCTCCCTCTGTCTGCTGCACTGCAGTCCTGCTGCAAAGCAAAGGCTCCTCCTCCAAGCTCCAGTCCGTACACTTCAGCAGCTGGAGGGGGGAGTTAAGGACTTGACTCCAAGGCAAGGGAGGGCCCACAGTAGGGGCCTGTCTGGCTTTGGCCTGGGACTTGGAGTAGGTTTCTGTCATCCATAGGACTGGGAGGTTGAGTGTGGGGTGAGCAGTCTACTCAGAGTGGTTGGCATGTGCCTTTTTTTCTGTTGTGGGTGGTCCTTTCTTGCTTTCTCCTTCTGTACACGGCTCTGCAGTCCTGTTCAAAGCAAAGACTCCTCCTCCAACTTCGATCTCCGTAGTCCGTACACTTCAGTGTCAGCACCTGGAGGGGGGGGAGGGTTTAGGACTTGATTCCAAGGATGAGGAAGGTCCCATAGTAGGGGCTTGGCTGGCTTTGGCATGGGACTCTGAGTAGGTGTCTGCCATCCAGAGGATTGGGAGGTTGAGTGTGGGGTGAGCAGTCGACTCAGAGTGGGCGGCAGGTGATTTTTTTCTGTTGTGGGGGGTCCTTTCTTGCTTTCTCCCTCTGTCTGCTGCACTGCAGTCCTGCTGCAAAGCAAAGGCTCCTCCTCTGAGCTCCGATCTCCTATCTCCATAATCCATACGCTTCAGCATCAGCAGCTGGGGGGGGCTTAGGACTTGATTCCAAGGATGAGGGTGGGGCCTGGCTGGCTTTGTCCTGTGACTTGGAGTAGGTATCTGTCATCAGGAGGACTAGGAGGTGAACTTGAACATAAGCAATGTGAAATGGCACCAGGTGAGGGTCAAATCAATCAGGGCAGCAAGCAGATCAGCTGTTGCTGGCTGGTGGCTTGGCCAGGCAGCTGCTGCCACTGCCCCTGCTGCTGCCACTGTAGGGGAGGGAACTAGCCAGGGAGTGGTGGGAGTTTGCTGGACATCATGACTGGGATAAGGAGAGGGGTCGGGGAAGAGGGTTGAGCCAGCCAGTCAGCGTGCTATCCCAGGATGGGAATGGGTAGTCTGTTCCAAAAATAGAAACAAAACAGTGCTTAAAAGCAGCTATTAAGTGTATAACATGTTAGAATTTAGCTAGCTTCGCTACTGATATCTGTGTCATTTGTTGTTTACCACCTCTGGTGTGACAGGCCGTTAACGTTAATGTAGAGACATTTGCTCTTAGCTAGCAGCCTAGCCCCTACACAGAGAAAATAATTCAGGGAATTAGATGTAAGTGTCCATAGAATCTATTTTAGAAAAGGTCATAACTTTCTATATGAGAATTTCTCTCTGCTGTTCCTTCAATCAGCATCAGGATTGTTGAGCTCAGTTATTTTTTATTTTTATTTAGCCCGAACAAAACAGGACTGTTTTCCACCGAGTGCTGCAGATTGACAGCATACTATATGAATTATTTAAAACTGACTAATGTGCATAAAAACAGTAGCACAGGACTGGTTGAATGGCCCTGTAGATGAAGTCAGTGCTAGTGGGGAGAGGAAAGATCAGCAGGTTGGGCTAAAAAACGTTTTTAATTTTTCCCCATTATAATTTTGCCAGACTTGAGCTGCTGCTGATTCATAGCTCAGTATTTTACATCAGACTAGGCTCCCTGGTGTTTGACTACCACTGTTAATTACATCACCCAGTATCCTTGCCAGCTTCCCTCTTTAGGATCTGAAACATGCAGCACTGGCAGAAAGCATGGTGTACAGGCTGCCTGAGACCTTAAATAGCTGTGATCCCTAGTGCCACTAGGAGCAAGCTTGCCTTCATAGTTGAATTGTGTCCTTGTATTGTATGTCTCTTTGTCACCACATGCCCTCCCCCCATCTCGAGTAAAGTCCTCAGGAGTGTCCTTAAGAAGCAAGAATTATGAAGAGGTGAGCCCCAGTTGCCTGGAAGTACTAAGAGATTGGATTGTGACAATGGGAGATAGTGGAGGACCACATGTTGGGAATGCTCAGGTCTCCTGCAACCCTACTAATCACCAGAGACATCTGTTCTAAGTGAGTGTGGTGCACTGCTAAACCATGCACTGCAGCAGAATTGAGTGCCAGTTTCTGAGATCAAGCAGATGAGGGTAACCACTGCTGTGGTCCAAGTTAACAAAGTTCGGATCTTGTAGCAATAGATCATTAGAGCATTGAAAGTCCTCTCTTTGAACCGTATTTTATTTGAAGGTACCCTTTTTTATTACTTCTTCTGTGCCTGTTTTCACTTGTAATTTGTAGGGTGCACAGTGTGAGTGCAGTCAGTTCAAGGTAGGGACATCACAGTACAGAAGCATGTAAAAGACACAGAGCACCATTGATTTAAAAATTCTTAGAATTACCAGCTGCTGCAGCATTTCATTCCTGTACTACATGCAGGACAGTTTTAACTGTTTATGTGAGAAGGGAAGAGAAGGCAGTAATGAGATTATTCTTTGTGGCACGGGTGGTGCACTACAGCTTGCCCTCCCTACCCCATGTGCATAGCCCACCATCAGGTCAGTCGATGCCAGGACAAACTTCTGGTTTCTGATTAGATTTATATTAGCCAGCAGTCAAAAAATATGGTCCTTTCTGTCCTCTTGTCCATGTTCTGCACTGACTACACACTCTGGGCCAGATTCTAGAAGGGTTACGCCTGGTGGAACTGCAGTTGTGCCAAGTAGAATGGCGCATGTAGCAACTTACACCAGCAGCTGTGACATGTACGATTCTATAAAGTGGCCTGCGACATGTCGCAGGCCACTTACGCCAAACACTAGCTATGCCACATAAACCCCCTGCGACATGGCACTAGGGGGTTTATGGCAGCAGTTGCACTCCATTCTAGAAGGGCAGCCACAAACTGCCCACATTGGGATTCTACAAGAACCCTAGAGGAGATCTAGCAACATAGATTAGACCAGCATTTAGCTGATATAACTTACTGATGCCCCCGGGGTTCCTGTAGACCCATCAGATGTCCAGTGGTCAGTGCACCCAGTTTCCTCCCCATGCCCAACACACCCCAGTGAACCCACAGGGCTACCCATACTGCCAGTCCCAAAAACACCCATTGGCAGATGCCCCATGGCAGCATTGCCATCCCCCACCATGCCCAGACATGGTGCATGGCTGCAAATGCAGCAATTACCCCCCTGGTAGTCTAGTGGCCCCCTGACCATCATAAATGAATTATATAAAGCCCCATATCCCTGGTAGTCTAGTGGCCCCTGATCATCATAAATGACATGTATAAATCCCCAAATCCCTGGTAGTCTAGCGGTTCCCCCAGCAATATTAAATACATATCACAAACTCAATATCCCTGGTAGTCTAGCGGTTCCCCCTGCAATATTAAGTACATATCACAAGCTCAATATCCCTGGTAGTCTAGCACCCCCCCCAGTCATTATACAGGAACGTATATCTCCAATTCCCTGGCAGTCTAGGGGCCCCCCACCCAGCCATGCCAGCCGACCCTGCACCCCCACTGATCCCCAGCTGGCAACTGGCACAGCCCACCTTTCACTTCCACAGCCAGCCACCGACTGAGATCTGTAAGAACTCTTACTGTAAAGTTGCGCTCAGAAATTAGCACTCGTACAGATCTCAGCCCGCAGCTGGCCATGGATGTGAGAGGTTGGCTGTGCCATTCACCAGCTGGGGATGGGTGGGGGGTGTGGGGTGATCTGCATGGCTGGGTGAGGAGCCCTAGACTGCCAGGGAATTGGAGATAAATTCTGTATAATGATTGGGGGACCGCTAGACTACCAGGGATATTGAGCTTGCGATATGTATTTAATATTGCTGGGGGGACCACTAGACTACCAGGGATATTGAGTTTGTGATATGTATTTAATATTGCTGGGGGGACCGCAAGACTACCAGGGATTTGGGGCTTTATACATGTCATTTATGATGATCGGGGGGCCACTAAACTACAAGGGATATGGGGTGATGTATCATTTGTAACAGTGTTGGTAGGGCACTAGACGACCAGGGCTACCTGGGTATATGCCGCATTTGCGGTTGGCAACTAGGGGTCGGGGCATGGGTGGGGGTTGACCATACCACTTGCTGTTGCGGCTTGCAACATGCTCACCAGGTACACCCACAGTTTGGAGTACCTGGCCGCATGTCACAAATCACAGGACTTAGCTGCGAAGACCCTGCCCCTACTAGAATAGGGTGCAGGGTCAATGTGGCAGGTGCGGGTGGTGCAAGTTGCGTTCGGCGGCAACTTGCGCCACCCTTCTAGAATCTGGCCCTCTGGCTGCAGAAGAGTGGATGGGTAAAGGCTGCGTTCTGCTGATAATTGCTGCACCTGCTGCTTTGTCCAGTCTGGCAAACAGCAACAACCTCCACTAGGGTCCTCACTCCATTCTGTAGTGTCTGTGCTTACTTAGTGTTGGTTTGCTTTTCCTGTCCCCCTCTGTCTACCAGGCTGTCTACTCTGCCAGGTCTGCCTCTGTCCTTGGAATTGCTTATTTTTGCTGTGCTGCTTTTCAATCAGTCAATCAATCAAACTTTTATTTAACCAGGCATTTACATCATTGAGCAAGCTCATTTGTAAGATGGTCCTAGACACACAGTACAGAATACATTACAATGAACAACATCAAACCATATCATAACATACAAGAAACAGTCAGATTCTTAAGATACAGTTACATCTTCTATCTAGGAATTGTTGCTTGTTGGCGGTGTAGGTGCACAGTCAGGCCCTTGCAGAAGGTTTGAAGGCTACTAAGGGAAGGAAAGAAGAGGAAGTAGAAGGTGGGAGAGAGGAGGGGAATGCAGGGAGACAATAGAGACAGTAATATGGCAGACAAATGAGGGGAGGGATGGTCAACCCTGCTATGAAAGGGACCCCGGAGGGTTTCCGCGGGTAGAAGAGGGAGCCAGGGAGGAGGGTAGTTATGCTAGAAAGAGGCCTGCCACAGGGGGAACATGCAACCAGCGTGGTCCACGAGCTGGGTGACTTCAATCAATCTGTCCATGATTACCTGAAGCAAACACAGACAGTCTTCATGCACCGATAGAGCAACTGACTGAATACATGGGGACTGGGCAGGACAGAGCATTTAAGTGCTTTCTGAGTGTTATTCCAGAGTGATGGGAGGGAAGAGCTGATGGCAGTAAAGCCAAGGTGAGTCCTCATCCTTGGTATGTTGAGGAGGACAAGTGTGGAGCTCCGCAGGCCATAAATGCCAAATGACCATTCAAACAGGTTACCAATGTAGGATGGGAGCTTTTTCGAGAATGCCCTGAAGAGCCATGTGAGGGAGTTTCTTTTCCTCCTCACGGAGAGGGACGGCCAACCCAATGCCTGGTAAAGCAGGCAGCGATGAGTCCACAAGGGCATATCAAGTATGAATCTCAGAGCATGATGGTAGAGTGTATCAAGCTTTCGGAGTGCATACTGGGGGCAGTTGGTGTATAGAAAGTCAGCGTAGTAAAGCAAGGCAGAAAGGTTGTTAGGACTAGCCACTTCCTAGCTTCAAAAGTGAGAAGGCATCTTGTTGTCCAACCAGACTCCCAGATATTTGAATTTATCCACTATTTCCAGAGATTCACCAAGGAAGGTGATAATCTGAGGGATACCAGGTGTCCCCAAATTGAGTGGGGGATGCAGGGAGATAATCATAGCTTTTGTTTTTTTGGCGTTGAGCAGGATCTTAAGGCTTAGAAGGTTATGCTGGAGGATGACAAAGTCCTGCTGTAACTCCTAGTGTACAAGATCTAGAGAGGGGTTGGTTGTGTAAAGGACGGTATCATCTGTGAAGAGATGAACATTTCCAGCAAGAAGACCAGAATCAATGCTATTAATATAGATAGTAAAAAGGATAGGGCCCAGAATAGATCCTTGCAGTACACCTCGGGGCAGGACTTTAAGTGGGGACAGTTCCCCCGTGCTTTAATTTGTTGCTATTGATTTGAGAGGTAACAGTAGAACCATTTAACTGCAGTGTGGATTAGGCCAATGCAGCTCAATGTATCAAGCAGGATGGAGTGATCAACCGTGTCGAAGGCTTTGCTGAGATCAAGAAAAAGTGCGTAGATATGCTGTTTCCTGTCCAGAGCTATTAACCAATCATTCGACACCTTTGCTAGAGCTGACACAGTGCTGTGCTTTGGCTTGAACCCCGACTGGGCTGGGTTAAGGATATTTTCACACTCCAAACACCCCCTGAGTTGTGAGTTGACAATTTTCTCAAGTAATTTGGACAGTACAGTAAGAAGCGAGATAGGCCTATAATTATTCAAGTCTGTGGGGTTCCCCAGTTTGAACAAGGGGATAATATGCACGATTTTCAAACTGGTTGGTAGTTCCCCTTAAGTAGGTGAACTATTAAATAGATGTGCAATTGGTGCTGTCAGATACTGGTATCCTGCTTTTAAGAAGAAGGGTTCTAATGAATCTGCACCAGCATTCTTTTTTGTGCCCAGTGAAAGAAGAAGGTCCTCCACCTGTTTGTATGAGACTGGCTAGAAAATGAAGCGAGGTCAGTCAGTCTTGGGAACAAGAGCAGGGCTGATACCTGTACTGGTGGCACTTGGGGTATTCAATTTATTAGGTGGAGAGACATCGAATGCGAGGCCTGCCATTGCGAAATGGTTATTAAGCTGATTGAGTATCTCAGACCTGTCTGTGTGGGAGTTGTTGTTCACCACAATTTTAGCCAGGACTGGTGAGGCAGTGGAGTGTCCTCAAACTTTCTCAAGATTTGCCAAAACTTGGCAGAGCAATTTTTTGTTTTCCTCTAGGATGGACTGAAAGAAACGCGATTTCTCCATCCTTACCAGCATCGTACAGGTGTTTCTGGCTACCCAAAAAGCGAGCCAGTCTGGTTCTGACTGTGACTTCCTTGCCCTTTTCCATAATATATCTCTGGACTGCAGAGCCCGCTTCAGGGACGGGCTGAACCAGTCATTTTGCCCATTTTCTGGATTTGACCTTATTTAGGGGAGCATGTTTGTTGATTAACTTTAATAGCAGATCCTGGAAGATACTGAATGCTTCCATCACAGAGGGTGCTAGATAGAAGCTCTGCTATTTAATACTTCTTAGATCTATCAGAAAGGCAAGGAGACAGAAATGTTTTAGACCGCGCTTTAGTTTGAAGGTAGAAGTGAAAGGGAGGTGTGGGGAGCACCTAACACATGCGACCGTGCAGCGGTCGCTCAAATCATTATGGAAAACCCCTGTATGGGTGATATTGTGTGGCTTGTTGACAAGCACATGACCCAGTAGAGTGCTACAGTCAGGGTTCTTTTTGTTAGGTCAGGGAGACCTCAGGAGTAATCTGGGAAAGCCCGTGGTCATCACAGAACTCCTTAAGCCTGTTTACGCAGGCGTCATTCCAGTTAAGATTAGGGTCTCCCATTATAACACATTCATTGTTCGCTTGTTCCAGGAGGGACTGAAAGTGAGGCAGTATACCCAGGCCAGTGGCAGGTGGCCTATAGAAAGCAGCAACCAGCAGGGCTACTCCAGGAGATAAAGTTAGCTTGAGGGTGAGACATTCCAATTATTTAGGGGTTGATGTACAGACAATGTCGGTGGTGAGAAATTTGTCCTTCGTGTATATGGCAACACCACCGCCTCTGGTCAGCCTGTCGCATCTGTGCAGGTTGTAGCCAGGGATGTTAATCATTTGGTCAGGTACATGATTCTTGAGCCAGGCTCCTGAGAACACTGCTACATCAGGCATAGCAAGTATCATCCAGGCCTGGACCATGTCAAGTTTGTTGGCTAGGCTGCAGACATTCATGTGCAGGAAGCTGAGTCCCTTTAACTGAGGGAGTTCTCCTGGGGCAGCTAGCAGTTGGGGGGGCTGGATTAAATTCCACACTACTTGTACAAAGCAAGAATAGGATAAGTAGTTTCCGGAGCCTTCTCATGAGAAATCAAAGGAAGGCTTTGTTGGTTTGATTACCATGGTCCCTGACTGGGGCAACAGGACATGCTTTTGGGGGGGCAGCAAAAGATGCTCAGAGCAAATGTTGCTACCCTGATGGAGAGAATGAGGAGTGACTGCTTAGGAGGTAATGAGCAAGGAGGAATGAGAAACGTTCTGGTTATGTGCGGATTACTGCCTGAGGGTGGAATTAACAGTGTAGTGGGCACTGACCAAAAAGGCTCCTGGCATGTGGTAATGTTCAGGCATGTATACTACTCTGTGAGTACATATTAGGCTTCAGGATTAGATGGAAGATGCAGCCTAGGAAAAGCAGGTAGGGTGCAGGCACCATCATGGGAGTAATGTGACTTAGGGGAGAGACACCTTGGCAGTGATTTTGCATGGCTGTCAGCAGCCTGGAATTTTGGTGAGGAGGGACTAGATGGTGGTTTTGACAGGCAAAGTAAAGCCAAGCAGGGTTATTTATCCCAATGTGCAGTGCAGGAAAGAGACATGCAAAAGGGAGAAATGCAGGAAGGAGAGGTGAGAAATTATGGGAAGAGATAGTGGAAAAAACAAAGGAATTCTAACCCCAGTATAGGTGAGAAATTATGGGAGAGGTAATGCAAAAAACAAAGGAATACTACCACCAGTATAGGTTATGAGGGGAAGCAGGATGTTATGACTAGAGGCACTGTGTCACAAGGGATTTTGAGACTATTGGGACTGAATTAGTAAGGAAGGGAGAAAGCTCAGAAGTAGAGTTGTGCTGTCAAAAGCAGCATCGGCAATAACACAGCTGAAGGCACACAAATGATGGATGTTAGGGGTTTTGTTAGAAAGGGTGATGACTTTAAGAAAAGGGCTGACTTGAGGAGGCTTGTCTATGGGAGAGACCAAGAGTGGGGGAAGAGGGCTATTTAATAGCGGCCGGGGTGCTGCAGGTGGGTGGGACAAAATAACTCTCTCAGAGAGGCTGTGATGTTCCTGCGCTGTAACACTAGGCTCTAATGACGTGGCTCAAAAAATGCAGAAAGCCTGTCTGAAAAAAGCGCTACAGGCACAGTTCCCAAAACGGGCTAATCACAGGAATGCAGCAAAGTAACTCAGCCAATGAGGTGCCCTGTTCTGGTTGAAGTGGCAAGCAGTGAATGGTGAGATCAGAGGTGTACCTGGGGTTCGGGCAGTGAGACAGTCGACAACTGTTTCCCGTCTGTTCAAGCAGCTTTGGTGGCAGGATCACCCGCAGGACTGGACCCTATCAAAGAAACAGGCCAAGGATTATTATCACAGGCAGCACAGCATCAGCAAGGGGCTGACATCGCTTAACAAAAGAAGAGTGAGTTGCCTTGCTATGCTATTTGCTCTTGCCTCTGTCACATTAAGCTTTTTTTTTTAATAATTGGCATCACCTGTATATCAAAAAAAAATTGTAAATAGTTGTGAGTTTGTGACTGCCGGAGAGGGTTGAAGATGATGATGGTTTCAGATCAGTGGTTGTACTCTGCTCATGGTGATGTAATGAATCAGTTATTACAAGTAACATTTCTGTAGTGTGACTCAGTAAAACCCAATGTGGCTGGGTGGGGTCAGGAGGAATTAAGTGAAGCCTTGGATTGGTGCTTGTTAGTAGTAGGCCAAAAAGTCATCATATATTTTTTCATATGAAAAATATTGTAAAACAGGTAATAATTGCTGCAAATAAATTCTCGCTATGTTTACACTGTTGAAAGAAGTGCTAACAATAAGTTACAGCATTTCATGTTTTGTGGTAGAACATTTTTAAAACAATGTTTATTAAGCGCACATTAAAATATGTTATTGCACAAAAAAATCCAACACCCCCACCCGCCCCAAAATAGTAGGTCATCCCTTGGTTTAGTTGGTAGGGGAGTCATGCATGCTGGGTCAGGGACACTGTTTAACTTTTCTAGGTAATCTTTTTTAAAGTTTCTCACAGTGCTTTCATTTATGGACTTGCTGTACTTTGCAGTGTAGTACTGTAAAGCTTTCATCACCCCGTTGCATAGTGTCCCACTTCAAACCTGACATCAGCATTGTACGTTGTGTGTTCAGTTTGTCTCCATTTGGCTGGCAGTATTGCAGTTTGCAGTTCTTGTACTACACTTTCTGCCACCTTAAGTGAGATGCCGGTACACTCACTTAACCCATCTGGTGTGACCTTGGTAAGTACAGCGAGGTCCCTTTTTACCACCTTGGACCGTTGCAGCCAGGAATAGTGACATGTTACAACCGAAACAAAGGAGCCCAAGAACTGAAAGAACAGAATGCAGATTTTGCATACACTGCAAACACAATGCATTTCAGACCAGTTCTTAATTTGAGTGCTTGCCTTTGATTTTACAGCTTTTTTAATTGCTTTAATTGCTTTACCTGACTGAGGGAGGAGAAAGAAGATAAAGAAAAGGCAATGAGTGTATTGTACGCCACAGCTTACTGTTAATTGTAAGGCAGGGAGCTCATTTACCTGGAGTTTACTTTCAACTAATTTTATTACTTTACCTGCCAGAGAGAGGGGCAAGACAATAAACAAAAGGAAGCAAGTGTATTGAGCTCATTTGCCTGGAGTTTACTTTTAAGCATTGAATATAATTTCTTACTGCTACTTGTGGCTCATAGCAGGTTTTCAACAGTCGTCCCGCGAAGTTCATTTTGCGCATTAGCGCAGCAGGGACAGACATCGCGAAATTAACAAAACGTGATGTTTAACAGTTCTACAGTATATTGTGGACATCCTAGAATGCATCTTAAGTGAGTTATTTTGTCTCAAATTGTATAAAACAGATTTTTTTAATTAGAAGCATTTTCTGAAATAGAATATGCAAAATATATTGTAGAAATTTATTGCAGTATAAAATTCTTATAAAAAAACAGGTCAGTTTTTGAATTTCCGATAACCTTTGGCTCGGCTCATGACTGGCTCTAAGATCCAAGCCAGAGCCTTGGTTCAGCTCTGGCTCGGCTCTTCTTCAAACACTCAAAGCTTGCCCAGCTCTAAGCCTTAGCATGTAGCAGGACAGCAGCGGCAAACAGTGGGGACCTTCTAGGCACATAAACATGTTAGCAGACAGCAGTGGCTGTCACATTTAACCCCAATAAACAAAAAAAACACTTTCAGTTGGCACTTTCACTGCCCCCTCACACACAGTTACAGAAGCCCCCTAAAAAGCCAGTACTCTGACAGGCACAAAACAACACTAGCTTCACCCTAGCTTCACCCTATTTTGCAAGCTGCTCTGGATGCCAGTCCAGTGGATACCACATCATGGAATGAACTTGAGTGCTCAATTGTCTGCCAAATAGAATGCACTCAGGCAGGCTGAGCTATATCTTTTCTAGTACAAGAAAGGCAGCAGAGGGTGATAAGCATGCCTGGCATTATATGTCTGGCCCTCAAATGGTAACTGGCAAGTAAACAATATATTTAATTAAAAAAAAGAGATCAGAAGCCAGTGAACTACAGCACCATGCCATATAAAAGAGATTACTTCCTACTCTGAAAGCATTTCCTGTATTCGGCAGCCAAGTGTAGGCTGGGTAAGACATGAAAAAACTATCGCGCGAAGGCTAGTGCGTGGGACACACAGTTGCCAGAATGGCCTGTTCACATTGCTGGTCACAATGGAAGATATCGGGATGAACCACGCCAACTGTGGAATGTGGTTTGGGCAAGCGTTCACTTTGGAATTGGAAGGAGTGCCCTTTACATACACATGGATAAAACTGTAGGCTATTTCTGTAACCATCACTCTGTTACACAACTGGTAGTGTAAAAAAGATACAAAATCACACATACCTCCATAATGCAAAGCATCATGAGCTGTACAGTATATGCAAATCACCACAAAAAAGTGCCTTATGAGTCTGCTATCTGAGCAAGTAGCTAGCTGACTGAGGCAACTAGGAGATTGTCAGCCGGAAGAGTAAGCTGATCCTATATTTGATGTTCAGGGTCAACAAGTTAATTTGAGATCTTCATTCAGAGTATAAATGCACAGTCAACAGAGTGCTAGCTTGAGTCCTGGGAATGGAAGGAAAATCTTTCCTGTGTAATTAGCTTTCCAGAAAGCTGTTAATTGCTGAGTTGGGTTTACGGAGAAGTGAAGCATTTGCTTTCCTTTAGACTTCACTTCAGTTAATTTGTATACTTGCTATTTGAGGAAGTAGATAGCTGACTGAGGCAGCTAGGAGACTGAAACCAGGAGGGGTAATTAGATGTAATATTACTGGTTATTGATCACTGATTAGCCCCAGCCAATCAGGAGAGAAGATATGAGCATTCAGGAGGGAGGGGAGAGGCATATAAAGACCCTGACCCAAGGGTTCTATCATTTGAATATTCCATTTGTGAGAGTACTTCTGCCTAAAAGGAATCTGTATGGCATCGAGAGGAAGGCAGCAGGGGACTCTGAAAGTTATAGACATCTTACAGTGAAGTTACAGGAATCTGATAGCACAGTTCTAAGTGGCAATCCAGGTTATGTATGGGATATAGGGTAGCCTAGTATTGCATTCAGTAAGTGTGCAAATGTGTAATTGTTTAACAGTGTAGCTATGTATTTTGACAACATATTACCTAGGGTAGTGTGTTAAGTAATAGTAAAGATGTTTATTTGTATACAAGATATAACTGTTAAGGCTTGAAGCCCTGTGCACAAAGTTGTCCTGTTACAATGGCATTGTTGCATTAATCTTGTAACAGGTACAGATTTAAAAATTTACGTAAGTCTAAGAAACATCCATACAGTGCATTAAGGTAGAATGATAAGTTGGGTAGTATACATTTATTTGTGAATATACAATTGCACGTTTTTATGGGAAAAATGACCACACCTCAATTAAAGGCAACAACTGATAACAGTTATTGTAGGTAGAGATTAGTGCAGGCCAGGATGTATTACATTGTAGGAAGGAGGCATTCAATATTGAAGGAGGGGTAACAACAGGCAATATGGCGCAGAGGATTAGAGAGAAGATAGCTTCAGGGACTGTGGTGTGCTAATCTCCAGGGCTACACTCTGTAGGTTGACACACTGCTCCATGTGTAGGAGATTCATGGAGCTCCAGGCACATCTGGTAGCACCATGGGAAGTGTTTCCCATGCTGTGTTACCAGCTGAATAGGTACCCACAGGCACAGCAAGCACACCTATTCCCATTAGGCCCACTGGCCAAGGGGATTCGAGGGTGGTGGGGAAGAGTGGCAGGGGCAGTTACAGGTAAGTTATCCAAGTTCACCAAATCCTGACAGCAAGTTGCTTTGTACCACTAGAGGAGGTACAGCAACCTGGATCTTATGGGCCGGGGGGACCCTGACACAGTCAAGAAGTGTGACTAGGATGACTTGGTGACACTCAGGGGAGAAAACAGGAGAAAAGGCAACAACATGATCTTAGTAATATGGGACTGTATTATTAGAGAGGAGGAGTAGGCCATGAGGGGAGGGGGAAGGAGAGAATAGTGGTCAGATACCTTCCAGGAACATCATTGTTACACTGCAGTATTGCACACTGTTGATTTCCTTCCTGATTGTTCTTGTAATTTCTAATAATCTTTTGGTGATCTATTTTTCTTCAGTGGTTTTTACACTACACTTCTAAGTGACTTCACTTGTTTGGTGGGATTGTACAATAGTTTGGTTTTAGTTACCATTTTTAATGTTTTATTTATTGCTGCCTAATTTAAGATCATTGGAACTATTTCTAATTCTATTTAGTAGTTTGTACTTCAATGCTTGCTCCTTAATTTTAACTGCTTCATAAGAAACAGGGTATATAAATTAATTTGATTTAAGCATATCTTGTGAATTGATTGTTACCGCTTACTTTGAGAGTAGCTTTTGTTGGCATTCGTTTTTTCTGAAAGGAGTTGCTTTTATTTGGGGCTAGTTTGACTAATATTTATGTTCCCATTTTTATTATTTTACCACCTCGCTTGAACATAATAGCTCATTTCGATTTCTGTTTGCTTCTTTTGTCTGATGATGTTAAAACCAGTCTTGGCCCTTTTTTGGGGCAGGGTGGGGGTATTCCATCTACGAATAAGCATCATGGTTTGTAATTTGTTCACATGAATACCCTTAACTTGGTCCCTAAAATGGCTGAATGGTTTAATCATTGTCATGCCTTTACAAGCCCGGATCAGTATCCAGTGATAACAGCGATTGTATATGGGTGACCAACAAAATGTTTGCCTCATATTACAGTGCTATTATTATAGGCAACCTGCCAGGGTAGCGAGGACTGTGACTGCAAGGGGAGGGAAAGGCGAATGGAAAAAGAAGATAGCGAGAAGAAGGGGAGGGATAGGGAAGAGGGTTATTACCCTCTCGTGTGCCTGCTCTGCTGAGTCAATCATGTGGTGTGGTGAGTAGGGAGGCTGACTCCGATGCAGCAGGTCTTGGGTTCGGGGCTGCGGGGCTGG
The DNA here is from genome assembly GCA_016271365.2 of Neoceratodus forsteri. NCBI lineage: Eukaryota > Metazoa > Chordata > Ceratodontiformes > Ceratodontidae > Neoceratodus > Neoceratodus forsteri. The sequence continues at coordinate 877,260,454 of CM057449.1, forward strand.
GAAGATTTGTTTCGATCCTGTGCCTGCAGAACTTACATTTTTTTTTAGATCAGGCTGTGCCCCCTCCCTGACATGCACCCCCCTGTAGTTACAATCCTTAATCAGTGGACTGCAGGGGGCAAAGCCCCCCTTGAGGGTGTGTGTGGGGGGGGCAGAGCCCCCCCACCACAAACACACTTAATGTACTGTGTGTGCTGGTCACCTGCAAGTGTACATCACTGAATTGCTTTTTGGAGATATACACTTACCATAATAGTGATCACCGTAATGCCTTCACTATTATGACATGGAACCACCTGACTCACTGTGTATTTAAGAATCTTGGCTGATACCTGCTGTTCCTTACTCATTATGTTCTTATCCCTGGATAATTTGATTCATTTGGGGATGTGGGGTAAAAATCAAAGGGTGAGGGATGTCCATGGTTTTTAAGGAAAATGTGCATGTTAGCTTAGAATCCAAAATTTATTAATCTACTAGCTAAGTTGAATGGTTGTTGGTTAAGTTATCCTTGGGGGGACAGTGCAAGGCAGAAATTGCAAATTCCGCTTTCATAGAACTTTTACAGAATATCAGAATTTTCAAGAAATTTTCCAAAATCCTGCCTTTGGCAGACTATGAATCTTCCAAAACTGTTTTTTAAATTTTCACAAAATACTGCAGTATTTGTTAGTGAACAGTGGGAAAATAATCATGAACTATGGAATTAAAGTTCCAAGTCATTTATTTTGCAGTTCAGTAATTCTGCAATTCCTGATGTAATTCAGCAGAATTTTATTCTGCAAGAAATCTAGGGTTATGTTTCTGTTTCCCTAGGAAATATTATAGCTTTCAAATGTAGATACTGACTTTAACCACCCTACCCCTCCCAAGTTGCTGATACCCTAAACACCTTCTTCACAACTTGTGCTTCTCCTTAAATGACCACTACTCCTACACCCGCAGCCAAACCCACTCCACAACACTGGCTAAGTAAATATTTCCTCATAACCCCGACTTCTACATCCAAAGTTCTGCTTGCCATACTATCCCTCAGCATGACTAAATCTAGCATGGATGGTCTTCATCCTAGTCTCCTGCGCCTCTCTGCTCCCAGCATTGCTCTCCTCCTCTCCTTCATCATAAATATGTCCTTCTCCTCAGGTACAGTTCCAACAGCCTGGAAACTGGCACGTGTCATCCCCCTCCACAAAGGAGGTGATCTCTACTCACCTGAGAACTACCTCCATATCTCTCTTGTCCCCGTCCTGTCAAAACTGCATGAATGCCTCGTACAATCCAGACAAACTGCATTCCTCACTGTCACTAACTTCCTCTCTCCCTTCCAGTCTGGCTTTAGAAAAAATCATTCCACCATATCCTCATTTCTCCATGTCACTGGTCACATTCAATCAGCTGCTGATAAAGGTCACCTCACTGCTGCGGTCCTTATCGACCTGGCTAAAGATTTTGACTCTGTATCCCACCCCTTCCTTCTGAACTCACTCATCGAAGCTGGTCTTGTTCCTTCTGCCATACAGTGGCTCCATTCTTATCTCAGTGACAGGCACCAGTTAGTTAAACTCACCAGATCCTCCTCTTCCTCCCTCCCTATCCCAGCAAGCGTTCAACAGAGCTTCATACATGGCCCAATCCTATTTTCAATCTTCAGAAATAACCTTCCCTCTGCTTGCTCCACCTCCCTTATCCCATGCATATGCAGATTATATCATACTGTTCACCTCAGGCCTGAACACATCCAAAACAGTCTCCATGACCTTCAGAACAGTATAGCAGTATAGCGCTGTGGTCTAAGGCTGTGAGCTGAAAATCTGGTGACATCCAACAGACCAGACCTGGGTTTGAATCCCACTGCTTCTACTTGCATACAGTGTGACCCTGAGCAAGTCACTTAACCTCCGTGTGCTCCCAGGTTGCTCCTGTAAAAAAGCTTTCAGCTTAATGTGCTATACCTGGTTAAACAACTAAATAAAAAAAAAAAAAAACCTCTCAAAGATTAGCCAAAGCCAGCAACACCCACCTATCACCTCCCTGAATGGCACCTTGCTTAAGGCTGTCCATTCTTATAAGTACCTAGGCATCTGGCTGGATCCCCAACTAAACTTCTCCACTTTCGTAGACTACATAACCACTAAACTTTGTCCTAAGCACAGAACCCTCTACCAAAATAGAGACTCTCTCCCTCTCCCGGTACACTGGGAACATCTGTCTAAGATGATCATGCCAGTTTTTGACTACACGGATATTGTATACTGCAATGCTTCATCCACAACGCTCTCTCTACTTCACTCACTCTGCTATGTCTTCTGTCATTTCGCCTCCAACTCTCCATACAGGACTCACCACTGCTCTCTATTCTCCTGCCTGGACCTTCCTCCTCTCTCGCACAGACACCTCATCCACTTTATATCCTTCATCTCCAAATTCTGGTTCAATCTGCTCCCCACTTACGTCTCTTCCCTCCTCTCACCTGGGACAGCCTCAACATGTTCCCTACACTCTAGGGACTCACACTCCTTTTCACTCCTCATTCCATCTCCCAACCTGGGCAAATCTGCCTTCAACTATCATCTCCCCTGTCTGTGGAACTCATAAACTCCTCTCCTATGAAACTCTCCTTCTCACTACTCTTTCAAATCATTGCTATGCCTCCTACCCTTCCCCACCTGTTTCCACAATATCTCATAGCACTGTAATGTTTGTCCCTCATCTTCCTACTCTCTCCATTCACCATGTACCTTATCTAATTGCTTAGCCTATTTTGCAGTATTAGTATCATGGAACGTATGTATGCTCCTATTATATACTATGTTGTACTGCTGTATTAATTATCATGAAATGCATTTTATGCTACCTACTGTATACTGTTTTGTTACTATTGTGATTGTGTAATCTGATTCCTATTTTCCCTGTCCCTCAGGACACATCTGGAAGTGAGCCCCAGCTAAGTGAGCCTTTTCCGGACCCCAAATGTTTAAGTAAAATAAAATAAATATCCACAGTATCTACCTATTGAAAATCCACCATTTCTGTGAGTTTTTTCCCCCACTGTTTGTGCTTTAAATTCACAGTTCTGCTGCTTTTTTGATTGTTATTTCTGTTGTGTTTTTTTTTTGCCTGTCTATTCTGGAAAAAAAGTTTGTAGGTAAGTTCTGTAATTCCACAGAAAACTCCAGAGTTATTCCATGAGCTGTGTAGTCGACTGGGCAGTTGCTTTTTTTCTGCTGTGTGTGCTATAATTTCTAGCATCTGCTGTTGAATTCAGCAGAAACAAAGGATTTCTTGCATTTTCTATTTCAACGTTCTTATGAAAATGTCACAGTTAAGGGCCAGTGTTCTGCAGTAAAGCACATTATTCCATGAACTGTGTAGCTACATGAGTACTGTATTTCTTCAATTATAAGTCATGACTTATAACAGATTTGACTATTTCAGCCACGGCTATGATAAGAGAGAAGCTGATAACTGAGGGCGTCTTGTATTCAAATATTCAATTAGTTGGAAGACTTCAAAAGAGGGGACAGCTTTCATTAAATGTCCACAGTTGTTAGTTTATCTGTATCACACTGTTAGTAAAGCAGAGTTTAACACAAAAAAATACCCAAAAGAAAAGTTTATGACTCAGACTTTAAATTAGCAGCAGTCAAGCTTGCCATTCTTGAAGGAAATCATCCTGTTGTTTCTGCCTTAAACGTGGATGAAAAACAGTTGTGGGCATGGCAAAAAAGCTGACATTTTTGAAGGAGAAATTGTCAGCTTCTGGCTCCACGAGGAGCAACAAGAAATGATGAAGACTTGATGGTGGAGGTCACAAGTGCCAGTATCAGGAGCCTGAAAGTGATCTGGCAGCCTGGATCTCCCTGCAACGTGAGTAGCATGTGCAAGTCACCAGAAAATCAATAACACTGAAGAGGTGCCATGTCATAACAGTGATCACAAAACAGCAATCACTTACAGCAAGTGTACATCACAGAAAAGCAAATCGGCAATGTTCACTAGTGGGTGACAACACATCCACAAAGTTAAATAGTGTTTAAGGTGGGGGGTGCATCATCCCGCACCCCTCTCATGGGGCGCTTTGCCCCCACACCCCCCTGACAAAATATAACCAACTCCAGGGGGGTTCATGTCGGGGAGGGGTAGACAGTTTGAAAATCAAATAAAAAATTGTGGCAGCACTAAAATTTTCCCTGGTGCCCAGCCCTGAACCCAGTACCTGCTGCACCAAAGCTAGCCACTCTCACCACCATATCAAACAGCTTGCTCAGTGGCAGTACACTGAACAACAAGTTGCTCATCTCCCAGTGTGACCTGGGGGAAGGGGTACATAGATACATAGATACATAGACAGTGTCGGCAGATAAGGGCCTATGGCCCACCCAGTCTGCCCATTTGAGCTTGTAAGTTCAGTTTGTTTTCCTAGAAGTATGTTGCCCCTTACCCCTGACCTCCAGAATTCCTTTATGTCTATCCCATGCATTCTTAAATCCTGTGATTGTTTCAGCCCCCACCACTTCCTTTGGCAGGGTGTTCCACTTGTCCACCACCCGTTCTGTGAAGAAATTCTTTCTCATGTTTCCTCTGAATCATCCTCCCTCAACTTCATCCATGCCCTCTAGTCCTGGAACATCTTTTTCGCTTAAAAATAGTGTTTTCCTGCACCCTGTTCCTCCCTGTAAGATACTTGTATGTCTCTATCATATCCCCTCTCTCCCTCCTCTCCTCCAGGGAGTACATGTTTAGTTCCTTCAACCTGTCTTCATAGGACTTGTGATGCAATCCATGCACCATCTTTGTTGCCCTCCTCTGAACCTTCTCTACCCTGTCTATGTCCTTACATAGGTATGGTCTCCAGAACTGTACACTGTACTCCAGGTGGGGCCTCACTAGTGTCTTGTATAGCGGAATTATGACCTCCCTTTTCCTGCTGGTGATTTCCCAGCCTATACATCCCAGCATCCTATTTGCTTTACCTGCTGCCTTGTCACACTGTTTCCCTACCTTGAGGTCATCAGAGATGACAACCCCAAGATCCCTTTCCTGCTTGGTGCATGCTATATCCTCACCCCCAACTGATATATTGTCCAGGGTTTTTGTGCCCCATATGCATTATCTTGCACTTCTTTGCATTGAATTTCAACTGCCAAACCCCTGACCAATCTTCAAGTTTCTGCAGGTACTTCTCATTCTGTCTACACCCTCTGGTGTGTTTACTCTGTTACAGAGCTTTGTGTCATCAGCGAACAGTGAAATTCTGCCTTCTAGGTCCTCATGCAATGTCACTGATGAAGATGTTGAATAGGACTGGTCCCAGCACTGATCCCTGTGGTACCCCACTGGTCACTCTTCCCTCTGTGGAGTGACAGCCATTTACCACCACCCTGTGTCCTGCCACCCAGCCAGTTACCTATCCACCACACTACTGTCCTGTCCACACCCATATTCCCAGTTTGTGTAATAGTCTTCTATGTGGCACAGTGTCAAAGGCCTTGCTGAAGTCCAGATAGGCCATGTCCACTGCCCTCCCCTGATCCTCCTCCCTAGTCACCCAGTCAAAAAATTCAACGAGGTTGGTCTGACATGCTCTCCCTGGTGAAACCATGCTGCCTTGGGTCCTGTAGTCCATTGACAACCAGATGTTCCACCAATCTCTCCTTCAGTAGTGCTTCCATGATCTTCCCCACTACCGAGGTGAGGCTGACTGGTCTGTAATTTCCTGCTTCCTCTTTGTTCCCACTTTTGTATAAGGGGACTACATCTGCTGTCCTCCAGTCTTTGGGTACCTCCCCTGTTTCCAGTGATCGGCTAAACAGGATAGCCAGAGGTTCAGCCACCACCTCTCTTAGTTTTTTAAGGACCCTGGGGTGCATCCCATCTGGCCCCATTGCTTTATCAACTCTTATTACTTCCAGTTCCTTCAGGACCCTTTCTCATGTAAAGGGACTTGTGTCCATTTCTGCACCATTCTCACCCCTTGTACTCCCTTCAGACCCATTACCCTCCTCTTCCTCAGTAAATACTGAGCAAATACCTGTTCAATATGTCAGCTTTATTCTTGTCATCCTCCATGGCCCCATCCTCCCCTTCAGTCTCACTATCCTTCCCTTTGTCTTTCTTTTTCCTTATGTACCTGTAAAGGTTTGTCCCCTCTACCCACTGATTTTGCAATGTGTTCTTCTGTCTGAGCTTTGGCTTCCCTTACTGACCTCCCTGCCTCCCTTTGCTTCTCCTGGTACTTCTCCCTATCCCATTCTGCCTGTGTCTTTTTGTATTGCCTGAATGCAATCTTTTTGGCTTTCACTTTCTTTGCTACCTCTTTGGAAAACCATAATGGTCTCCTCTTCCTACATGTACATGGAGTAATAACAATAGAACATATAAGGTGCTATTTGCAGTTACATACATTGAAACAAAACATTTGGTAGCAATATTTGACAATAAGAGACAAGGATGGAGAAACATGACAGCAAACATGGGGGTGGGGGACCTAGTACAAAATAAAGGCTGGTAGACGGGGTAACTAAGAAAGAAGAATTTTGAAATTTGGGTAGGGGTACTAGGGAGGCAAGGAAGTATATTTATAAGTGCATAAGTAAGGGAGACTAATAGAGTGCTGGGGGAGCATTTTTGTAGGTAAAAAGGAGAGGAACAGGAGATGAGGAAATACTGGGGGGGAGGAAGAGAGGGCTAAAAGGGAGAGAGGGATGGGGTCAGGAGGGGGAGGGAGTGCAGCCCACAGGGACCTCTACAGGATGTTGAGAACCCTTCAAGTGGGTGAGTGAGGCTGCTGGAGAATAGGGGGAGAAGGAGAAGAAAAAACTGCAAGGAGATGACAAGATGACAGTGGAGGAGGAAAGAGGATGGGAAAAGCTGCAAGAAGATGACATGTAGAGAAGGGAGGAAAGAGGAGGGGAAGGGAGATCAGAGCCCAAAGGGACTCCCTCAAGATGTAGATGAATTCTGCAAGGGGCAAGGGGTGGCTGCAAGGGATGGGGTAAAGAGAGGTAGCTACAAGAGCATGGAGGATGACTCGATAGATGGGGTAAATTCAGACAAAGGCTGAATGACTATAAATAAGTGAGTGGGTAGTTAGGGAGGGTGGCTGCGAGGAATAGGGTGAAGAACAGTAGCTACAAAAGAGTGGAGGAGGTATCAATAGGCAGGGAAGATTCAGGTAAGGAGAGATGACTATGCATTAGGTGAGTACGTAGTTAGGGAGGGTCGTGACAGGTGCAATTCGAAGAGAGATAATCGTGCAAGGCAGAGCAGAGGGAGAAGGAGTGGTGGATTTGAGGTAGGAAGGAGTTCCAGATTTTGGGAAAGTGGCATGAGATGCCAGATTGACCGACTTGGGTGGAGTGCCTAGGGATTACCAAGGTGTGCGAGTCAATGAATCTAAGGGAATGAGTGGGAGACAGAGGTGTGATAAAAATGGAAGAGAGGTAGTTGAGGAGAGACCCTAGCCAGTGGTTAGAAGTGAGCTTAGCGCAGTGGGATAGGCATCTATTTGTGAGAAAGGGGAGAGATAGTGCATGGTAGAGATCACAGTGGTGTGTGTGGGAGGGGGCATCAAGGGCAACGTGACAGAAAGAGTGAAATAGTGTCCAGTCTGGTCAGGGTTGTTTTGGGAGCAGCACAGTAAACTACATCACAATAGTCAAAAATGGGGAGGATCATCTTCCGGACAATTTTGTGCCTAGCTGTAAGAGGGATGCAGCTACAGTTCCTGAACAGAGCGTCAAGCTTGAGGCACAGTTTTTTCAGGATAGCGTCAATATGTTCAGAGAAGTTGAGGTGTTGGTTCAGCCAGATCCCAAGAAATCAGAAGGTGGAAGTGTCCTCAAGAAATGTCCCATCCAGGGTGTGGATGGAGGAGAGGTTATGAATCCTACAGAGTATCTGCCTAGTGCAGAAAGTCATGGAGACAGTCTTCTTGGAGTTGAGGAAGAGGTGATGGTTAGCAAACCAGAGCTGAACTTTGTTGAAATGATGCTGCAGACTGGTTGTAACCTCAGTAGGACTTGAGCCAGATGCATACAAAACCGTATCATCAGCATACATGTGGATGGAGGAGGAAGGGGAGAAGACAGAGGGCAGGTCATTTAGGAAGATTGAGAATACGAAGGGATCAAGCCCTGAAGGACTCCTGTGTTGATTGGGAGGGGAAGGGAGGTGACACCAGAGATCCGAACTGATTGATTTCTACCAGTGAGGTAGGCCCTAAACAAGTTTGTGGTAGAGGGCGAGAGGCTTGCTGTTGAGAGAGAGAGCGAGTGGGAGGAGTAGGGAGTGGGAGACTGTGTTAAATGCTTTGGCAAGGTCGACAAAAATGGCTGAGGTGATAAGATAATCGACATGTGACCTCATGTCTTACTATGCTCTTTGGCACATGGTGAAACTAACACAATCAATGCACCATCATGGTTTTTTTATTACTTACTTAATTTCCTCTGGCCTACATTTCCTCTCCCCCTCTGCATTTCTCTTCCTCATCTCTTATTGTTTTCATCATTAGTGGTCCTTTCTCTTCATATATAGTCATCTGCTGGTTTAGGTATCTTTGTACAGTGCCTAAAGAACTGTGTACCAGTTTGAAACACTGTGGGTCAGATTTTCAAAGCTTTGCACCTGGCACAAATCATTTGCACTGGAATAGCATGGAATGTGTGCTGGGCTACAGTATTCAAAGCTCAGTTAGGGGACATGGCCAACAAGATGGCGATTTAACTCTACAGTGCTACATACCCAGAGCTGAGAACCTGAATAAACCCTGCCAATAGTCGAACCCCTCCTGGGAATTTCTGAGGTAAAAGCTATCAGAACATTATACCTCCCACCAGACCAACTTTGAAGGAAATTCAACACAGGATTTTACTAATATTGCCCTTTTCCTCTGAGCAGGCCTGACACAGAAGGCATCATTGCACATTCTGTAAAGGGGAGTGAGGAACTCTCAATTAGGGAAATGTTTGTCTCAATCATTACTAGCGTCGATGCACTAATGCTAACTTCTAATACCACTGTGGTCTCCACACAGCAAATAGATGCTAGAATAGATTAGGCAGAACAAAAAGCAATTGCCCAAGATGACTTTCTGCAGGGACACTGCACTGCCATGTGAGGGCAAGTTGCACAAATCATCGCTTTACAAGAGAAACTGGACGACCTTGAAAATAGGGGCCACCGCAACAACTTTCGGCTCCTAGGCTCCCTGGAAGGCTGTGAAGAAGGCAAAACTATGCTCTTTCTACAAAGAGCCCTGCCTGATATACTCAATCTTCTGCCCGCCACCAGAATCATGATACAGCGGGTGCACCACTCTCTCCAGCCTAAACCTGTACAGGGGGACAAATTGCGGCCTATTATTGCTAGGATCTTAAACTTTGCTGAAAAGGAAGTCATTCAGGCCCAAGCCAGGGAGCTGGGTACTCTTCAGTGGAAAGGTCATAAAATCATGATCTTCCAAGACTATGTGAAAGAACTTGCTAATAAAAGGAAAGCCTACACAGAGGTATGTCATAGGCTACATGACCTACAAATCCCTTTTGCCCTACACTATCCAGCAATTCTAAAAATTACTGTAAATGGTACCTCACACCAGTTTGCCACTCCAGATGCGGTGCTCACTTACATTTCTGTAATGTGGCCTACGAACACTGGCCTACTGAACACACCAACCCAGGACTTTGTTGTTGACCGTCCCTGCTCTCAGTCCTCGAGGAGATCACTATCCAAAACTGACTCCTCTGCGGGCATAACGTCAGTGGTCTACCAGGCATCCAAAAAAAGAGCTAGGGCCTTGAAATCCCAAAGTGAGGAAGAGACGCCTGCAAAATCCTCCCTCTAAACGTGAGCACCCTCAAGATCGCAGACGATTTGCAGACAGCCAAGACCAAAAATCTCACCCTGTGGACTTACAAGAGACTGAATATTCAAGTCCATATTTCTCACAAAACAGATACTGTCTGCTCGATGATCATCTTGACAAAGACTCCTGGAACACTATGGACTTTTCATCCACTGGGCATGATTGGAATCAGAAGAAGCAGAAAATTCCTAGGCCATGATCACGGATGCTGCTTTACCCCTACATGATTTAGAAACACACCCTGTGGCTTCCTGCTCACCGACAGGCCGTGATCTGGCAACCCACTCCTCTAGAGAAAATAAATCTCCTTGAGAAGAATAAACAGGCAGACTGACTACTTTGTTTTCAGATAAGTACCCAAGGTTTTGTGTCTGGGGGAGTAAATGGAAGGGGTATAAGGAGATGATTGGGGAAATAGCCGACCGGGGGTGAGTACTGGGTCTCTGTCACTGTGAGGGAAGTCCTTGACAGGGTCCTCACCCCTCTTTCATGCTCTTATTTGTGAAAAGAAAGATGGGAGGTGCCCTTTCACAGCATCCCTTCCCCCTGAGACACTCCACTTGGAGGTACATCAGTGTTGTGTGAAATTGCCCCTTGTCACACTCGTTTGTTGTAATATTGGAAAAAATGTTAGAATGTTTTAGTGAGCTGCAATGGTGATTTCCACACCCTATACCCTAGATACACCTCCATAGACTGTATCGAACCCCAAACCTACGCCTGTTCCCTGCAAGGGCAGAAATAAGTTGAACCAGGTAAAAGCTCAGGGAGTTGCAGTCTCTACTTACAGACCAGACCTTCGGTATATTTTCCCCCCTTCCCTGTTAGCTTTACCTTTATATCCATCAACTGATGTGTTTCCCCCTGAACTTCATACACCTGTTCCTGAATCCACCAAGGTCCTAGTTTGAACCTCCCTCTGCCACTGCAGTTGACTACCCCAGATCTGACCCTCCCAGGAGGGTGGATCTACCAGAGGGTCACTACCTGTTAGACTCTGGGTTACGGACAACAGACTATCTAATTTGCTTAGTAGTATAACCCTTGAGAGTGATAACTTACTGGCTACTCCACTACTACTCTGGTAGCATATAGCTCTTTCTTGCTCCTGTTTAGCCCCCTTTATGCCTCACAGAAGTGAGGGGGCATACCATTGGCTGGAGCTCCAGCCAGTTAAGACCCCCACAGTTCCCACTAGTGTTTTGTTTTAAAATCTTGCATTTATTGTTTCATTATAAGCTATAGGTGTAAACAGTGTTTTAGTCAGTACTATTTAGTGATATACAGCTTAGTGCAGAATTTCATATCCTCTTAGTTAGGGGTGAATTCTTATAGGTATCCCCATTCTCTGCTCTTCTCCTTCCCTCCCTCAAGGGTGCAGCCCCTTAGCCCAGAGTTCACACCTACTAAAGTCACTTCTTTACTGTAGAAGTGACATCCCCATCCCCCTCTCTCTTGGACCTTTTTACTGTTTCCTAATCCCCCTTGCACACCCCCACATGGTCACAATGTCTGATGGAATATTTCACACTTGGAACATACTGGGGTTAAATTCACCAGTGAAACGCAAAAAAGTCCTTGCCCATCTGAAACGCCTCCACTCCAAAGTGACATTTCTCCAAGAGACTAAATTCATAGGGGCAGACTATACCCGTATGTCCAAAGACTGGGTGGGGCAACAGGTCCATTCCAACTCCCCCACCAGGAAACATGGAGTCCTCATTCTAATATATAAATCTCTTCACTGGACCCCTACTAAGACATTGTCTAGCTCTGATGGTAGGTGGATCGTAGTAACATATGACACTGTCTGGGGGCTGATTACTCATCAATCTCTATGCCCCTAATGAGGACACTCCACAGTTCTTCCACAATCTCACAGAGGCCATCCTGGAATTTAATCCCCTTGACTGTCCTCTCCTTATCGGAGGAGACTTTAATCTCACCCTCATTCAAACAATTGATAGGAATGATGGGGACAAAGAATCGCATATCAAAAGCACTAATGCATTGCAACAAAATGCTCTCTGACCAAGGTCTATCAGATGTTTGGAAACTTTTTCACCCCAAAACTAGGGACTATACCTTGCATTCAAAGCCCAACGCTTCATATATCAGATTAGATTTCTGGCAGGGGTCATCCGCCATTACTGCAAAAACTCTTGATGCTGTCATTCACTCATGGGTCATTTCTGATCATGCCCCGGTCCAACTCCTTCTCCAGTGGGACCCTGTCCCTCCCCCACCCTGAAACCAGAGATTGGACCCACTGTTAATGAGAGACTCTGATTTTATCCCCCTGGACCCGAAACGAAGCCTCTCTTGTTCTAGCCCATAATCCCATAGCAGACACCTCAGTTGGTAACACCTGGGAAGCTTTTAAAGCCACCATGTGGGGCAGTATTACGGGTTTCGCTGCACCTAAGAGAGATGGGAAAGGGAACATCAATTAGTAGCACTGGAACAGAAACTAAGGGAAGCAGAAACCCTTTTCAAGTCTCTGCCCTCCCTTTCCCCTCATTCCCTATTAGGTAGATCCATTTTGAGCCTGCGCTTTGAAATCAATCAACTCCTTGATAGGAAGGCGGAAGTGACTATCTTATGTCTTTAGCACTTCTTTTGGGAAGGGGGCGATAAAGGCGGTAAGGTACTTGCATATCAGCTTTGCAAGCAGCAAGCTAGCAGGTATCTTGCTGGCCTGAAAGACGAACAAGGGACGCTGGTCACTGCTCTGATGCAATAAATGACACCATGGTCTCTTTCTATAGATCTCTATATTCTTCTACACACACTCACCTGAACAGTGAGATACAGCCCTTTCTGCAATCCCGACAGCTCCCTAAGATTACTCCCCAGCAGGTGCAGCTCCTTGAGCTCCCTATTTCCTCAGAGGAGGTGAGTATAGCCATCAGTCATCTTAAACTGGCTGGTAGTATAGCTTAGAGGTTAGAGGAATGAGGTGTGAATGAGCTTGGTACATCCAGCAGACTAGACCTGAGTTTGATTATCACAACCTCCACTTGCATACTGTGTGACTCTGAGCAAGTCACTTAACCGCCCAGTGCTCCCAGGTCACTCCTAAAAACAGGCACTTGTGCCTAGTGGGCCTTACCCAGTTACCAAAGACTAAAACAAATAAATAAATAAAATAAATAAACTGGGGAAATCCCCCTGAAACGGATACACAGCGGACTTCTACCAGGCATTGGCCCCCAATATCAGCCCTCTTCTAAACAAATTTTTTCTGGAAATTGAACTCAAAGGTTCTCTTCCCCCTCCCTAACAGAGGCAACTATTGTAATTATACCAAAAAGAGGTAAAGATCCCACAAACCCAGGCAGCTCCCGTCGACATCTTTAACTAACATTGACAGCAAACTAGATGCTAAAATTCTGGCATCCAAATTAAGCCCACTTCTTTCAGGATTGATACACCCCTCTCAAGTAGGTTTTATCCCTGGTTATCACAGTTCTGATCATTTAATGACCCTTATGAATCTTATGTATATTGCAAGATCCCTTCCCACACCAGCTGCTGCCATTGCAGTGGACTTCGAAAAAGCTTTTGACTCCATTGAATGGGATTACTTATACCTGGTCCTCGCAGAATTTGGTCTAGGAATGTAATTCCTTTCCAGAATTCAAGTTATTTACTCATAGAAACATAAAAACATAGAAACATAGACTTTGACGGCAGGTAAGGACCGCTTGGCTCACCTAGTTTGCCTCATCTCCCTCGGCCAGAGTTAGCACAAATTCCAAACTCTTCCCCATTCTTACTCGAATGAGGGACACAACGGGGCTGCCCTCTCTCCCCACTCCTTTTTGTTTTGGCCGTGGAACTGCTGGCTAATGCCATTCGGGGTCATCCAGACATTAAGGGTACCAAGGTAGGGACCACAGAATATACAGCTCTTATGTACGCCAACGTTCTTCCTTTCTCTCTGGTGGACATGCAGAGTTCTGTTTCCCCCTTATTAAAACTCTTGGATTCATTTTCCAAGTATTCAGGGCTGAAATTGAATCAAACCAAGACTGAACTACTCCCCCTGAATGGAACTTGTACCCAACAGATGGCACAGTCCACAGGGTTACTCTGGGCTCCAAAAGGTATTACCTACCTGGGAATTACCCACACACCGTCCCTAGAGACACTCTGGCAGAAAAACGTTCAACCCCTCCTGACTTCTCTCAAAACAGAGTTTGATAGGTGGAAACTTCTCAAACTCACCATAGCAGGGAAAAATGCAGCAGTCAAAAGGGTCTCTGCTCCTAAAATATTTTACCTTCTAATGCACATTCCCATCTCCCTACCTAAGCAGTGGCATTTGGCCATTGATAGAATCATTGGAGACTTCCTATGGGAAGGCTCCAAACCCAAGTTCCGCTGCTCCCAACTTAGAGCCCATTGGAGCCGTGGGGGCTGGAACCTTCCTTGGATAGAGGGCTACCATCAGGCATTTCTCCTTGCACAAACTGTTAGATGGATGCAGTCTCTTACATCTCTCTCCCCACAATGGATCCACATCGAGCTAGATATTACTGAGACAATTCATCCTTCCTCACTTCTGATTTCCCGTATGGCCCACAAACCCTTCCCCCCTTCTGGTTCTAAAATGACTCCCATCTCACCGACCGTAGAGGCAGCCAGGTCTGACTGGTTTGCCACCCACAAAAGAGTGAAGCTGAACCCCCTTCTGTCCCCCTATATCCCTCTGTGGCAAAGCCCTGATAATTAATTGATCTACTGGAAATCGTGGGCAGACAGGGGCATCCATAAACTGGATGACCTGACTGACCACAATGTTAAGGCCCTACATATGTTTCAATCCCTTCAGCAAATCTGGAGTCTCCCTCAGTCAGAATTCTGGAAGTACCTCCAACATTGAGTGGCAATACGTCATGTTTTATATCCACCCCATCCCAATTAAGTATACCAGACTCACACAGCTGGATACAACATCCTGTAGGTCTAGCAGGGTGTATCTATGCTAAGCTGAGAGATACTCTCCCCCCCCCCAGTCTAAAGGGGCAAAGCACAAATGGGAAAGAATGCTTCAGGCTTCTATTTCTTCTTCGTCTTTGGAACACGCATGGAAAGACACACATGGCTGGCTGCATGATGCCAGATCAAGGCTAATACAAAACAAAATAGCTCACTCCTGGTACAAAACCCCGGCTGTTCTCACTAAAGTCAAACATCTGGACTCAGATACCTGCTGGAGATGCCAAGGGCCAGGGGCAGACTTACTGCATGTATTTGGTCCTCTCAACAGATACAATCCCTATGGCTAGGTATACAGGACACTGCATCCAAGGTGATAGGAAAACGATCACTTTCAGTCCTCTTTTTTACATTTTGGGTATTCAGAGTGACCTTCCAAAACTGACCTCCTCTGAGACAAGATGGCTGGCCCTTCTGACTCTTAAAACCAAGAAAGCCCTGCTCTGTAAATGGAGATCCCCACTGACTCACACACTGGTAGAAGTTTTGGCATCCCTTTCTTCCCTGGCCAAATTGGACAGGATCTCCAGAAATTCCAAATGACCAAATTCATACTATGCTGGACCCCTTACTTAAACTTTCTGACCTCTCAGAATCTGGGCGATCCTCAGGTAGGCATCAGCTGAACTTCCCTATATTCTGTTGGTTAAAGTTAGGCTATTAAGCCGGTGCTCTGAGTGGAGGGTATAACCTCCATTGGGGACTGCCCTGTCAGTTCACAGAGATTCTGGATACCCAGAACACATGAAGATTATTATTGTCTTCTGCCTCTTGATTTACTCCACTCAATCCGATTATCAGGTCCCCTTTTAGGCCTCACCCTCATCCTCCTGGAAGTGTACCCATACCTACCATCTTTCAGGTTTACTGGATCAGGATTAGATGTTAAACTGGCCCCATCATGCACTAGATTCTTTGGGATGTCTAGGTTTATGTTCTAGGTTAATCACGGATCCTGCGGAGCATGCATACACGCTTACTCAGCTTTCACCCTGAGGTCTTGAAGAGGGATTTGGCTAGACATAAAACTCCTGCAGGGTGTGCCTATGTATAGCAACACTCCATTGATTGAACTCCCCTGGTGAGTGCAATAGTTTGGCACATACACAGATGTAATGGAACTTGTATGCTTTAATTTTGCAGACTGTATGTAACCCTATACTAGTGACCCTATCTGAATATAGCTACTAGTACACTTGTCCTGTGTGATTATTCCATTGTGTGTCATACACTAGATTGCAAAATCACGGGCTTCTACTCTTCCTAAACCCCTTCCCTTCCCTTCCTCCCTTTCTACCCCCTCCTTTCTCATCCCGCCCCCCCAGGTTAACTATCTGTACAAATGCTGTTTTGCAACTGGGCTTCAGTCCTGCTGATTTCTGTACTTTCACTGTGAAATAAATAAAAAATGTTACAACAAAAGCTCAATTAGTGCCAACACTGTGTGACAGCACTGATGGTAAAAGTTAACGTATGCAGGGGAAAGAGTGAGGGGAGGGTTCATGAATGCCAAAGAATAGCTCCATACTACAGGTTGTTGTGCCACCTGTAGCAAGGTGCCAAATACCGCTGGCAAAAAGCATGTGGTAATGCAGCACAGCGGATGGTAGATTTCCCATTCCCTCGCCTGCTCACAGCGCACGGTTACCCCCTCCTCCATCCTGATCCCCTTCTCCCAGGTGCATGAAGCCACATGAATTCCTGGTAGTCTAGTGGACCCCCATCACAAACCCTGACTCCTGTTTAGATAATATTCATAAATGTTCCTGGTAGTCTAGTGGCCCCCCATCATGATTCCCAACTCCTGTTTTAATAAATTTCATAAATGTCCCTGGTAGTCTAGTGGCTCCCCACCCCCTCATCATGAACCCCGACACCCATCTTAATAATGGTCATACATTTCCCAGTAGTCTAGTGGCCCCCCCACCTGGCAGTGCCAACCACTCGGCTTCCCCCTATAACCATCCCAGAATGTGCTCATTTATAACTCAGTCACATATGCATTCATTCGTCATTCAGTCAGCGGCTGGCAGTGAAGATGAGCAGTGGGCTGAGCCAGTCACTGGCTTCATTCCAGGATGTTTTGGGGGCAGGGTAGTTGGCACTTCCAGGTGGGGGAGGGGGCCACTAGACTACCAGGGAAATGTATGATCATTATTAAGACGGTTGTTGGAGTTTGTGCTGGGAGGGGCCACTAGACCACCAGGGACATTTATGAACATTATCATAACAGGAGTTGGGGATCATGATGGGGGGCAGTAGACTACCAGGGACATTTATGAATATTATCAAAATGGGAGTCGGGGATCATGATGGGGTGGTAGTGGGGTCACCCAAATACCAGGGACATTTATGAATATTATCACAACAGGAGTCAGGGATCATGATGTTTAATAAATATATATAAGCCGGCCTGCTGGCGCAGCAGTTGGATTTCCGTCTGCGACGCTGGCGACCCGGGTTCGGGAATGGACTCAGGTCGCCAGAGGGCTGGCCGGGAGGAGAAGGATGGAGCATCCGGGGACAGCTCTCCTTCTCTGGGGGGAGGGTAGGGATGCACATCGGCACATGCTGACTCCTGGTGGAGGCTGGGAGCACAGCAGTGACGCCTGATGCGGAGTTCAAGGGGGAGTGACAGACATCTGGCGTATGCCTTGACGTCAGGACATCACTCCCCACAAGAAAACCAGGAAAATACTCCCTGACTGGCCAGATGACGGCCCCTCTACCCACCGATGCCGCCGATCCCATGACCGGCATGCCTCAGCAGTACCCAGGGCCAATGGAAAGAGTGTGCTGGCCACCCCACGGTGCCTTCCCCTCGGAGGAGAGGGACCCGCCCGGCGAAGGGATACACCGGGTTACCCGGGGGGACTGCCATATGAGGTGATAGCTGGTATGGGAGTCAGGGCAGGCAGTCGGGAGGCGTTAGGGACCCGAAGGAGTGGGCAGCCAGGGAAGGGACGCAAAAAAAAATAAATATATATATATATATTTATATATATATATATATATATATGTCTTTATATCTATATATTTACACACATCTATATAGTGATACACACATTTATAAATTTCTCACTGTGTCCCTCATTATGGGGGCCATCCCTCAGTGTACCCCTCAATATAGTCCTGGCCTGCATACATCCCTCATGGGAACAGGGGTTTGCACACAGTGACTGTGATGCACAGCCAGACATGGCAGAAGAGGTTTCTAGGCAATGGTCCTACATATTGTTAACTTTTGTACATACAAAGGTGATGGTATTCATAGTGTTCTGTGTTTGTTTCTCCATGTTTGAGAATGTGTCCCACCTTCTAGAGAGTGGTGTCCCTCATTGCCCCTCATTCAGCACATCTGTGCCCCTCATTGCAGTGATTCATGGGTGAGTAGTAAGCACTGAATGAGC
This sequence comes from Neoceratodus forsteri, assembly GCA_016271365.2. Classification (NCBI taxonomy): domain Eukaryota; kingdom Metazoa; phylum Chordata; order Ceratodontiformes; family Ceratodontidae; genus Neoceratodus; species Neoceratodus forsteri. The sequence goes on from CM057449.1 coordinate 877,278,736, forward strand.
CTGCCTACACCCTTTTCCTGCAGCTACCTGACTGGTCTCAGTTCCAGCATACAGGTGGAGCTGTGTGCACTCCCTGGCCTGCAGCTTCCAGCCTTTATTTCCATTCTGACCTACAGGTGGAGCTGTGTGTTCCATGCAGTAGCACCGGGCAAAGTACATGGGAGTGCATGCAAGCAGGCCATAATGAGATGCTAATGTGGCTGTTTGTCTACAGATTGCCTGAGTAGGCTTATTTGCATAGGATCTTTGTATATAGCAAACTTTTGCCCTGGGCTAACATATATGCACCTGGCTAATGGGTTAGCACTGTGCAATTGAGTTAGCCGAGGGCAAACCTCTCAAAAGCATATCACAGTTCTGCAGTGTGTGGCCTGCATTGTTGTTTGTATTTGTTGTGCAACACTTCAGTGCTATCACACACATTGTCCGCCAAGTGTGACTCTGCCTTACTCCACCTCTGTGTCCACGGAGCAGCTGTTACATTTTAGCCTTCCCTTTTGCTATATTCAGAGCTGTCTTATTTTCTTGGCAATGTCTGCACTGCACTCCCAGCCCTGTTTGCACTGCTTCCTTTGCACACTATATTCAGTAGGTATAGCCCTGGGGCTGTTCCTTTAAATATAATGTGATAATGGTGCAGAGCTAATTTACCACACTGTGCAGTGCTACTTTTGCCCCGGAGCCAAGTTTTAAATATCTGGCCATGTGCCTGTAAATAGATGTTTAATTTTACTTTGCTTTTTTTTACTTTTTAATGTCTGCATAGTGTTTTGATGACAGACAAACCACTTTGACAAAAAATTATATGTCAGTGCATCCCTCTGGGATCCAATGCTTTAATGTATGTGTGGTTAAAAGCTTGACACTAATATAGGAAATAAACAAACTACTCTGAAAATAACGTACTAGGAAACTGCATTTTGACAAGAATGCTGTACAGTACTTTGACTTGAGTTTTTCTGAGAGACTTCTAAAACCTGTGTATTCCTCAGTGAAGAATGACTGAAAATCAAATATCACCATCTCCCAAATGAGTTGTGTCATTCATATGGAAGTTGGGTGATGCTGTGGAAGTTTAGTCCAGGACTGGACTGACAGGCTGGCATTGTAGCTCATTTAGGTACAGTACCACTGCAGGTGGTGGTTGAACTCTATGTGAATTACTGGTTGCTGGGCTTAAATGTCCCAGTTCTCTGGCTGGAAATAAAAAAAAAAAATCTCATCCTAGTTCCTGTCCCAAACTACACTCACTTGAGTGGGGCATGATTGCTGTTAGAATAATGCGTGATCTCATTCAAATGAATTGACCATACTAGTTATCCCAAATTTCTAACAGCCTGATCCCAACTGACATTTGTCCCACTCTCACTGAAGTCTGCTTTTAGTTGATTTGAAGAGTCAGCCCTAAAATGTGTAGAATCTCTTAGGTTATTCAATAAACATTGCAATGTCCTTGGGGGGGTGTACAGGAACTGGATAGCAGCCTTGAGTAGGTGATGGTTTTGGGGGGACCCAGATTTACTAGAATATTTATACTGGGATGACAAGATGGGCAAAATTGCCATTCTCTACCAGCATATTTTATGTTTTTTGTTATACTGCATATATGGGACAGTAATAGCAGGTGCAGTATTATAGAGCTGATTGGAGGAGGCTTGAGATTTCACTCACAGGGCAATTTTTTGACAAGTTTTTCTTTTTCTCTCTTTTTTTTCCAACTTCTACTTTGATGGCTCCATTGGTTAGTATCATATCATTAGTCTATGGTGTACTTGATACACATTCATTCTTTTCTATTTCGTTATCCTTCCCTCATTGTTCACCCTCCTTCTTCTCTCCCTCCCTTCTCTCCTCCTTTCATTCTTCCCCTCACATTACTCTTGTCTTCTCCTCTCATTTACCTCCTCAGCTCCTTTTCCCCTTAACTGGTAATTCCCCAGTAACCGATTGCTGTGTGCTTTGGTGCAAAATGGATGATAATGCAGTGTTACCCCTTTATGAAGCTTGTCTTCACATCAAGTACAATTTTGGCAATGACATTAAGCAATCACCTCTTCAGCATGACTCCTTCCAGCTTTTTTTCGGCTTTACACACTAAATACAGCATGTATCATTAATTAATGTCCATTATGTTGTAACAAACAATGTTCATTATTTCTTAAAAGAACAGATACATTAGAGTTTTGGAACATGTACACATTTTTAAGTGGCTTTTGGAACTATGACTATTAACACAGTCAATGTTACTTTATTGCTAAATGCATACTGTATCATAGTCGTGTATTCCAAACCACACATTCCCTTTTCTGAAATATGTGTGTGTGTAATGTAAAGATGACAATATAAACACAATTCCTTATCATAGAAGATCATTAAACAAGTACAGTGCTCCCTCCTTTTTCCACCCCCTTTACCCGCCACCCTGTCTTACCACCAGTGTGAGCTTCTGTTTCATATTCCAGAAATATTAACTCCCCTTTAAATGCCAGCCTCTATTATCTGCAACCTTCTTTTCTCCACCAAAATTTCCCACCAAAATTTAGAATGTACAGAGGTTGGTGGATAAAAGAGAAAGCAGTGTAGTCACTAATGTTACCTGGGGTTATCAACTTTTTCATGAATGGTTGTTGATCAAGATTTACATGTAAATATTTTGGAAAAAGATCACCATGGCTCTCATGAATGTTTTCATGCAACACAACTTTTTTCAACAAGCACCCGACAGAGTGACTGCAGAATCCCTTCCCAACAGAGAATGTATCCTAACTGCACACAAGGGCTCCTCTTATAACCCCAGTATTATAATAATAATAATAATAATAAATCTTTATTTATAAGGCGCCTTTCCAAAGCCAAGGCACCTAACAACAATTAAAACAGAGTAAGTCATAAAATGAATGAATGAATGAATGAATGAATGAATGAATGAATGAATGAATGAATACTTTATTTTTAAGAAGCGCCTTTCCAAAACCAAGGCGCTTTTACTACAGGTCAATACATAAAACTTAAATTCCTAAAATCAATCCATAAATATATTTTAAAAATCTGGACATGCTAGGTTAAACAAATAAGTCTTCAAGGCTGACTTAAAGCTTTGGACAGTCAGGCATTCTCTCACCCGATGAGGTAGAGAGTTCCACAGGGTTGGGGCCATAAAACTAAATGATCTTGCCCCTGATGTCTTTAAGCGAACCCTGGGAATCTCTATCAATCCCTCATCGGTGGATCGGAGCTGACGGGAAGGACAGTAAGGACAAAGAAGTTCTTGCAGGTAACCAGGTCCCTGATCATGTAGGGCCTTATAGGTCAGCAAACCGACCTTGAAGGTGATTCGCCATTGAATTGGCAGCCAGTGCCGTCCACGGAGGACAGGCGTTATATGATTTGCCCTTGATGTACCAGTTAAAAGCCTGGCCGCTGAGTTCTGCACCAGCTGCAAACGGCGAACATCCACCCCCAGTAGCCCTAGGTACAGGGTGTTGCAGTAGTCCAAGCGGGAGGTAACGTAGGCATGGACCAAAGTTGGAAGGTCATCAACGGAAACCAGATGCTTCACTCGAGCTATATTCCTCAGATGGTAAAAAGAGGTCTTGACAACAGCTGACACCTGATGTTTGAGGGTCAGACAATCATCAAATATAACACCCAAGTTCCGCACCCAGTCTGAGGTCGTCAGCTGGGTCCCCCCAAGCCAAAGACCTGAGGATGACCCAGTCAATGAACCTATCCCTCGATGGCCTGGGTCCACGACCAACACCTCAGTTTTTTCAGGGTTTAACCGCAACCAGCTCACAGTCATCCAGTCCTGAATTTCGGCAAGACAGTTATTTATTTATTTATTTGTTTTTGTTAACCAGGTAAGCACACTAGACAACGAGTGCCTATTTTCAGGAGCGACCCGGGAGGTTACAGTACAGAGAAACAAGGTACAAATACAGGGTAGCATACAGGCCCCCAACTACAAGTGGATGAAAGTGGAAAACAGTACCCAGGACATTGAATGGACAATAGAACAATTCACACACCCATACACACAGGTGGGGCCAGGTAACAGCATGAAGACAAAAGTACATGGTCAGAGCAACAAACGAGACTACAACTACAGGCTCATTAATACATAAGTTCACAAATTGTGGCAGGGTGTGGAGAGCAGCAAGTACAGGGGTAAGAGGGAGGGAGGAAGAGGGAGGCAGGAGGGAGGGAGGGGCAGAAATTTGCTGACTCCCTCCAAGGCGGTCGGGAAGAATGAGCAAGGGGGGCAAGATTTTGCAGAGGGCAGCATAGCAAGAAGGTGAGGAACCCACCCTGGAAGACCACCTCAACAAGCATGAGCAGCAGGGGAGTACTGCCCCATCCCAGTAGCAGGCCCTAGTAGAGAGGTCGGGGGATAGCGAAGGGACCTACAGGAGCCCCGAGGAAGGGAACAAGAAGGGGGATCCCATACAGCATGGGGGAGGGAGGGAGGCAGGACGAGGGGAGCGGTAGGGATCAAGAACTGCTTGAGGGTGGGGAGTAGGGTAGCCACGAGAGCAATTAAGTGCGGGGGTGGAGAGTGGTATTAAAGACCGAGACAGCATCACCCTGGCCAGGCACAAAGGATATGTACAGCTGAGTATCATCTGCATAGCAGTGAAAACTCAAGCCGTACCACCAAATGATCACTCCCAATGGCAGCATATATACCACAAATAACATGGGTGCTAAAATAGAGCCCTGCAGCACCCCAGAGGATAGGGGGAGTGATATCGAGGAACAAATCCCAGACACCACCCTCTGAGTCCTACCCTCGAGGAATGATTGAAACCAACTGAGGACTAAACCAGATAGCCCACTTATAACCCGCAGGTGCTCCAAAAGAACCCCATGATCAACGGTATCAAATGCCGCAGAGAGATCAAGAAGGACCAAGATGGAACAAGTCTTTCGATCTCTCACTATTAGGAGGTCATTTAGTGCTCTAACAAGGGCTGTCTCGGTACTATGTCTTTTCCTAAATCCAGACTGGAGAGAATCATAGACATTGTGACTGGTCAAATGATTGTCCAACTGCAATGCAACCACCTTCTCAATAACCTTGCCTACAAAAGGCAGGTTAGAGACAGGCCTGTAGTTGGCCAGACATTCTGGGGCTAAGGAGGGTTTTTTTAAAAGGGGCCTAATCACGGCTTCCTTCAAGGGGTCAGGAAAGATCCCCTTCTCCAATGACAGCCAGATTATCTCAGCCAGGATTGGGCTGATTTTATCCACACATCCAACTAAGAGGCAAGTGGGGCCTGGATACAAACTACAGTTGGTAGGTCGCAGTGATTGGATGATCATCACTATGTCACTGATTGTGGGTCGGTCAAAGTCAGACCACACAAACTGGGTCTCCGACATCTCCTGCCAACCACTACAACTCCCATTTGAGAGAGTTAGAAGGAGATTGGATCTGACTGTAGCAACCTTATCTGCATAGAATCGAGCAAACTCCTCACAGCGTTCCTGTGAAAATGCTCTCTCAGGCTGAAGACAGAGTGGATTGCACAGTCTGTCCACAGTCGAAAGAGCTGGGCTGGTCAATTCTGTGCAGCAGCAATTTCCCTGGACATGAATTCTGCCTTCTTACAGGTAATTGCTGATTGATAGACATGATAATGGTCCATCAAATTAAGCCTGTCACACTCCAGACCCGATTTCCGCCAACATCTCTCAAGCCTTCTTCCCACTCTCCTCAACTCCCTCAAAGTCTCATCAAACCAAAGAGACTTTGGGCAAAGAGTGAGGGGTCGAACATGTTCAGGAGCAATGGAATCTAGGGCCCCTACTACCATCTTATTATAGGCAAGAACCAGGTCCCCAGGATCCATGCATTCACTTGGTAAACTCGATAGATCCAGTACCACCATCAGGTCTTCTGGGGTAACACCCCCTCAAAGGGCGGTACTGGACCATCTCCTTAGAGACCGACCTACCGGGGGGGGGGTCAAGAAACTGAACCTAATGGTGTGATGGTCAGACCATCCAACTGGCTCCACCGCCAAACTGGATATCTCCATCCCCAGGAGGAATACCAATTCCAATGAATGACCATATATATGGGTAGAGGAGGAAATAACCTGTGTGAAGCCCAGCGAATTCATTAGCTGGAGGAAGTCAGAACCAAACTGTGAGAGTTCTTCGTCGACCCAGGCATTGAAATCCCCCAGGATCAGCCATCTGGAGGATCCCAATGTCATGTCAATGATGAAGTCTGCAACTTCCCGCAGGAAAACATTCCCATTACCTGGTGGATGGTAAATGATAAGAATCCTGTACCCCCCACCCTCACCCAGGATACATTCAAACAATTTGATAATTCCCACTGCTACCTCCATCAGATTCAGTTCCGTTCTAAAACAGATTGCCACCCCCCCACCTCTACGATCCAATCTCAGATGGTGTATCACCGAGTACCCGACTGGTATAACTGACGCCAAAACAGGGCCAGCATTATCATCCAGCCAGGTCTCGTGATGCATGCCAGGTCTGATGATCCGACAAGATCAGCTACAGTCAGACCTGGTTAATCCATACACATTTGTGTTTGCCAAGTTTGTTACATAATACAAATCTATGTAGTAACCAGACAGTGATAATAAAGAGGTCAATAGCCAACAAAAAATCTGTATGCAGTGTTTTTCATTCAGATAATCAGACATATGGATTAACAAAGCACGGATTAACCAGGTCTGACTGTATTATAGCAGTCTTGTTTTTAATGGACCTGGCATTACATAACACCGTCCGAGTTGGATGAGTTGCCAGTGAAGACCGAGCTACCTGCCTGCTAAAAGCAGAGCCCTTGGGTACAGGAATCAGGCAAGGTAAACCTCTTTCCTGAGCCCATTTTTGCCCCAGGGCATCTTCTTGTCCTCACTATCCCAATTCGTCCGCTCTTTTCCATTCCCCCTCCAGGTTCTGCCTCCACCTTCCTCCGCCTCACAATCCCCAGAGCCCTACAGCATCTATATACCTCCGGGGATAATGGGGGGCAATTAAAAGAGCAGAGGTCCCTAAGCCGGGAGGGGAAATAATGCCTGACTGTCCGAGTAACTCCCCAACACATCTTCACACAACAATATACACACTAAAATCCCCGCAAAACAAAAATAAAATTAATAAAAACAAACAGTTATTATAACAAAATTATAAGGAAAAGTAATACAATTCTCTCTAAAACAGTTTATAATTTCTGGGAGCTCTCACCTCACCAGAAACACATATCCCCCCACCAAACTCTCACTTCAATAGTACAATTCGGGATATAAATAATTTATTTAAAAGAAAGTAAAACACTTTCAATGTTCCCAATATGTTATTAAACTGTCTGTGAGAGAAAACATTCACATTGTCCTCCAGGCAGGAAATAAGATAGATCCTTTGAACTGTCTTTAAAGAAAAATAAGTCCATCCAGCAAAAAATAGGAAAACGTTCTTACTAGGCTGTGGAGATCTCACAGACTCATTTTCTGATATCTCTCTCCACAAACTCAAAAGTCAATAGACTTATATATCAAAATGCTGCTCCATTCCAATTTTCTTTAACCTCTCCAGCATCAAACCACAAACCATCCCCCGAGAGGAACACTAGCCGGGATCCGAATAAATCGGATCTGAGTGAGAGGCAAGCTCTTCAGCTCCGCCCCCCAAGACCCACTAAGCACTTGCACCCTCTATTCGTCCTCCGATAACAGAGGGCCCAGTCCTCACATCAAATCCCACCAGTGATACCCCCCAGGTTCAGGTTCAGGCACCAATCCAAAAGAAGTCAGTGATCTTCTTAAACTATATACAGCGTTATACTTCGTGAGCAGATCTTAATCGCACACACTGATCGTCTGTATATTTGACTGAGAAGAGAGGGCAGAGTCACAAACAGAGGTAACCAGGGAGCCAAACACTAATTCAACAGATTCTTTACCCAACAGATCGGGCCAAACGATTAAATTTCTAGGAAACTTTCAGGTCATTAAAAGAGTCTCATCCAGCCCCAACCCCTCTCCCAAATCCGTTCAGTATCACGGCAGCCCGCCAGCTGCCGAACAAACAAACGAGAGAACTGTAAAGCAGTACACAGCTAGGCTAAGGCTAGGGCTGGAAAAACTCTTCTTCACCAGTTTACCTAGAACTGCTACCAAGCAGGATCTTCTCTTCTTTCAGTTCTGAAGCAAAACAAGCTGCCGGCTCTTTCGTCTCCCAGAGTCTATCACTCCGTCTTCAAACTCCAAACTCCAGTCTCAGTCATTACGGTCCCATCTATTGCCCGACTCAAAGTGTTTCAGACGACTTCCCGATGTTTCAAACAGACTTCTGAGCAAACGCCCAGCATACGTGGAGAGAAATCAGCAGAATCACAACAGGTCACAGCCGAGTAGAACAATCCACAGATTCTAATCGAGACAACAAATGGCAACCGCAAAATAACATTAAAAACGATCGTATAACACAAAATAATATAGAAGAAATAAATGAATGCAACATAAATAACGCAAAACGAGCAAACAGCCAGAACTCAAAACCACAGTGTTTACAGCCAGCCCAGCCCAGCCTGGTGGCCATCTTCAACTTAGTGATTAGGGACATTTTGCTCTCAAGGTGTATCGGAGGGGGAAAAACACAGAAACTCTACAGCTACACTGCAGATCACAAGGTACTGAGACAGCAGGAATGATGAACATTACATCAGCCTTGTCTTATGCTTAATGGTAATGTATAATAGTAAATGTAAAAATATAAATGTAAAAATAGATCATTATAAATATTTAAAACAAATAATAGAAGTAAAATCAATGTATAAGATAGTCACCATAAATTTTCTTTCATAAATAAGTTTTGAAGGCCTGTTTAAATCCCTCCATGGCCATGCACTCCCAAAGCAGATGGGGTAGAGAATTCCAGAGGGTAGGGGCGGCATGCATAAATACCCAGGCCCCAGAAGATTTTAAGCAAACCCTTGGAATCTCTAGCAACCCCTCGCCTGCCGAGCAGAGTGATCGCCCAGGGCAGTAAGGGACCAGAAGCTCTTTCAGGTAGTCCAGGCCCTGTCCGTGTAGGACTTTATAAGTCAGAAGTCTGAATTTAAAGGTGATCCACCACTGTACTGGCAACCAGTGCAGTTCGCACAGCATCAGAGATATATGGCAGGACCGAGGGGTTACCATCAATAACCAGGCTGCTGCATTCTGCATCAGCTACAAGTGGTGGATATCTACCCCCAGTAGCCCTAGGTAAAGGAAATTATAATCATCCAGGTGCGAGGACACAAAGATGTGGACCAATGTAGGGAGATCGCCAGATGGAACAAGATGCTTAACCCTGGAAATATTCCTCAGATGGTAAAATGAGGATTTGATGACTGCCAACATCTGTCATCATAGTATCAGCCCTTCATCAAAAATTACCCCCAGGCTTCGCACCTGTTCAGAGGTCAGGAGTGATAAGCTCCCAAGAAAAAGTCCTGAGGGGGAACCTACCCCCAACCCCTCTCTCCAGTGTCATGGGTCCACAACCAGCACCGCAGTCTCTTCCGAATTCAACTTTAACCAACTCGAATTCATCCAGTCCTGGATTTCAGTGAGGCAGTTATTAAGTACTGAGAGAGCTCTATCCTGATCGGGTGCAAAAGAAAGGTAGAGCTGGGTATGATCAGCATAGCAGTGAAACCTCAGCCCATACTATCTTACAATGTCTCCAAGGGGTAGCATGTACACTGCGAACAACATGGGGGATAGCACCAATCCCTGAGGCACTGGGTCAGAGGAATAAATTCCCAACACCACCCTCTGAGTTCTTCCAGTGAGGAAAGATGTAAGCCACTGGAGGACTGCATCAGACATGCAACAGATAAACCTCAGGCAACCGAGGAGAACCCCATGGTCCACAGTGTCAAATGCTGAAGAGAGATCTAGAAGAACCAAGGTGGAACATTTTTCTTAATCTCTTGCCATCACTAGATCATTGAACACCCGAACCAGTGCTGTCTCAGTACTGTGCCTCTTTCGAAAACCGGACTGGAGAGGTTCATAGATGTCATAGATGGTCAAGTGGTTCTCCAGTTGTACAGCCACTACTTTCTCAATCACCTTCCCTTTGAAGGGAAGGTTTGAGATGGGTCTGTAGTTTGCATGGCAGTCTGGGTCCAAAGAAGCTTTCTTCAGGAGGGGTGTTACCACCGCCACTTTCAGGGAGCAGGGAAACTCACATGTTTCCAAGGAGCACCAGACAATCCCTGCAAGGACCGGACCAATGCTGTCACTACATCCCATAATTAGGGTTGTTGGTCCTGGGTCCAAACTACACCACATGGGGCGCATACCCTGGACAATCCACATGACATCCATGAACTCCAGGCAGTCGAAGGAACTCCAGGAAAATTGAGGTGCAGCAACCAAGTGCCAATCCAAAGCAACACCCATAGGGTATGCTGGTTGGAACTCGGCCCTAATGTTATCCACCTTAGTCGCAAAGAATCGAGCAAGCTCATCGCACTCCATTTGCGAAAAGGCTTTCCAAACCTGTAGACAGGCTGGGTTGCACAGTCTGTTCACAGTTTGAAAAAGCTGAGCTGGTCAGATCTAAGTGGCCTCAATCTCCCCGGACAGGAATTCTGCCTTCTTATGGGTGATTGCAGATTGATAGGCCTGGTAATGGTCCATCAATTTAAGGAGGATGGTATCCAGGGTGGATTATCGCCAGCAGCGCTCCAACCTTCATCCTAATCACTGCATCTCCCTCAAGGTCCCGTCAAACCAGGGGGACCGAAGACGAAGGGAGAGAGGACAAACACGGACAGGAGCAATGATGTCCAGGGCTGCAGAAATGGCCATATTATAGGCCATCACTAGGGCCTCTGGATCATTGTTTGTTGATGGAAGGACTGATAGGTCAAGCACCGCCATTAGGCCTTCAGAACTTATATTTCATAAAGGGTTGTACCTGACCATCTCTACAGTGGTAGGCCTCCGAAGGGGGGCATGAAAACTGAACCCAATGGTGTAGTGATTATACCATCTGACTGGTTCCACCCCTAAGTTCGAGACTTTGATCCCCAGGAGGAAGACTAAGTCTAGAGAGTGACCATGTTTGTGGGTGGCAGAAGAAACAATCTGTGTAAGGCCCAAAGATGTTATTAACTGGAGGAAATGTTGTCCAAATTGCAAGAGTTCGTCATCAACCCAGGCATTAAAGTCGCCCAGGACCATCAGCCATATGTCCAATATACTACACATGTAAGAGCACAAAACTGCTCAAATATAAATATTTAAGAAGTTAAAAACAGTGAAAAAGGGAATTTATTAAATGTTATTTGATGACCTGACCTAAAGGAAAACATTTATATCTAGAGGTCCAGATGACCCAAGGATAGAATGTAATTGTTTGAAGAGGTACAACGTACCTGCCTTCAAAGGTGTTACAGACTTATTCATTCCTTAACCTGGTTAACACCTTTGATTGCAGAATAACAGCAGACACTAAAGTCTTTGGAAACATAGTCTACCCGATGGTATAATCTTTTTTGATAAGAGAAGTCAAATATGAAACATTTAACTTCATGATACCTCTGATAAATAAATGCAGAGCTTAGAATAATTTGAGAAGTGTTGTGCTCTTATATTGGTAGTATACTGGACATATAGTAACATACAGGTGTTATAACAGGAACCCTTGTATGCAGTTAGGGTATATGCTCTGATTGGGTGGAGAAATTTTTTTTATTTTACAAGTGTAGCCACGCTACAAATAGGGTTCCTAAATTGTCTTCCTGGGCTTGCCTAAATGCCCACTGCCAGGTTGGTGTTCTGTGTTCTAACCATTTAAAAGTGCCTGCATAGGAGTGCCCTATTAGCCTCTGTGCCTGTCTCTTTAAGAGCTGTCATTTTCGTAGTGTATAATTAATCTGGGTGGGGGCCGAGTAGTTTCAGGCTCGAGGAGTCCCGCCTGGGCTGCAATACAGCTGCTTCATTCTGCCATCGCTAATTGTGCAGAGGGAGCTTTACAAGGATCTGTGATTGTTTGCTGATTATCTGCTTTAATAATAATAATATAGTAGTTTGTCTAACCTGCCTTCCTTTGCAGCATGGACTTTCTGTTTTACACCACCATCTTGGTTCTGGACTGCCAGTTTGGACCAATCAGTATCTTTGGGGACCCTAAAATGGAGACTGTCCCAAGGGGTCTTGCGGGAGTGAATTTCTGTAGGAATTGCAGTTTTTACTGTTTGGCGCTTAAATGGACCTGGAGGGGGAGCCCTTGCAATGACAGACAGATGGATCAACCAACTGAACCTTTGGATCACAGGGAAGTCCCAGATCTGCCTGCAGCAGTGAGTCAGGGTGCAGTTGGAGTTGAGAGAGTGAACTGCTCGAGTAATTTGAACAGCAGCTCCTGCATAGTAGCACGGGGGGGGGAATCAGCGAGAAGGCTGTGTCTCGCCTGCCTGCTACCTTCTTCTCATGTGATGAAGTCTGCATTAATATCTCAGACTTTATCAGAATTAGCTGTGATTGTGACTGGAATCCTAAATTGTGACAAAGTGAAATTTGCCTGGTGTGGACCCAAGATTTCCTTTGGTGCAATTGGCCTGTCAGGACTTGAGACAACCGCAGAGTGCACAGTTTGCATAGACACTGTTGACTGCTACTGGACTGTCATCTGAATTGTGGTATTTACCTGTCTTTACTATAATTGTGCTGAATGTGTGTATATGGGTCGTGATTTGGTTCCCCACATTGCTGATTGTGTCAAGCTGCCTGGAGGCTGCATCAAGCAAAACCTACCGGACGTATCCGAAATCATTCATCTGGTCTGGGCCTTCCCATCTTGGTCTAGATTGCCACTCATGCAGCAGAGTTCCATCCGATGAAAGACTCCGCCTGGGGATTCTGCTCCCTGCTCAACACCATTGAACAGGATCAACCACCACGGTGCATCGTGTGGGCCCTTCTTCTCCTGGCTCAGCAGTCCATCACCCTGAGGTCTTCATTTCATTCATTGTGCCTCCTGGTCTGGGTAGCATGAGTAAACATCAGGGTAGCTCCCTGCAACAGAGCTCAAATCAGTGTGTCATCTGATTTAATTGTTTTGATTAATCATTACGAACTGAACCATCTGGCTCCGCAATACAAATTGAAGATTAAAGTGCATATTGTGTTTTTTCCATCCTAAGGGCCCCAACAACAGCTGCAATGCTGGCCTACTCTGGGAGATGCTCCAGGTTAGCCTGCAGACCAACTTTGTACCCAGAGTGTGTGTGACTGTGTTAGAGTGACTTTTAGAGGCATGCATGCTTAACTAGATTAAATAATTAAATTAGAACCAGAATCAACACCAGCTTACTGCCCCATCCTTGTTCATATCCCCCAATAAATCCGATCTAAATCTTTTTGCATTTACCCTGACTATTGTGTACCATTGTGGTGGGGATACTGTATTGCTATTGCCTTTCTCCATTGCAGGTCTTGTTTTGCAGAGGGTTTCCAGGGCCGGTGCAGCTGATCCAGCCCTAGTGGTAAGTGTGCCAAGTGTGGGTATAACACTGTATTCTGGTGTTCACTGTAACTGTCTAATTGCTGACCAGTATAGGCCACTAATGGGGTTAGAGGGGGTATAAGCATCCTGGACGGCTGTACCCAGAGCAGCTATGCTATCATTAACCCTGTCCTCTGGGTGGAGGCACCCGTTCACAGAACTCAGGCCCCTCAACCTGCACATAGCCATGCAGGCAAGGGTAGAATCTCTTGAGATAGTGCCACCTAGGGGTTACATCTCGGAGGCACTGCTGGAATTTGTGCCTTCTAGTGGTCAGGGATGGGAATTGCTACCCCAGTATTTCAATTTGCAACTGAATGGAGTCGCTCACTACACCCAAGTTTAAAATTGCTCCCCACAAGTAAGTCATGCACTGCATGATGGGGTGGAGTGAGGCTGAGGGGATAGACCCCCAGCAGGCCATATTGTTGATGGACATCCCACTGGGGACCACTAATGCTACTATTATTGAAACTGTGGAACAAGCAAAGTGTCTGGGGAAAGTTGAAGTGAAGGGAAGGGACTCGGACCTGTTTGATCAGACCATGGTGGCCTTCCTTGCCTGCAGCCTCCCCAAAGATCCCAAGACAGTACCCTCCATTATCTTGCCTGAAGGGTCCCAGAAAGGGTAGAGGGTCATTCATTTACATTGTGACACCTCCGTTCCTGGCAGATCCCCAAGAATAGAGGGTTTTAAAGATAAACTACTTAGACTGCTAGCTACTGAGGGGCGGTCTGCCAAGGAGTTAGTAAAAATGTTAGTTCCCTCAGAAGACACCACTCCTTTACAGTCCCCATTAGCATCTCCCACTACTCTTAGAGCTTCTCCTGTAGTAGCTTCTTCCATTGTGATACCATCTGTGCACCTTGACTTCTACCATAGACATAGGCTCTTCTCAGGTAGAGTCCCACTGCCTGTGGGGGAGGACGATTGGAGACATGGATGGATTATGCCGCCCCCTGGTCCAGGAGTGGCAGTGCTCTGAGGGGGAAAAAGAAAGAGGCTCATGGAGAGTTTGAGGTGCCCTGCACTGGAAGCCATCCATTTCTTGCATTCTACTAGCCCAGAGGCCACTGCCGCTGAGTACCTCTCTGCCTTTTAGGGGGTGTTCAGCAGCACTGAGTCAGGGGAAGACCTGATTTAGAAGTTGAAATCTGCCAAGCAGTGGAAAAATGAAAAGTTGTCCACGTTTATCACTGGAATTCAGAGGGCCTTACAATGGGCACATAGGAAAGGGGGAGTACCAGCAAGTGAACTGAATAGAGTCAGACTAGAACATGTCTTAAAGTTCACCAGATATTACAGTGTGTTAATGTTAAAACTTAAATTGCAAGACTGAAAAGCAAATCCCCCTGAGTACTGTTGGCTTATGAAGGAGATTCGAGAGGCCGAGAATATGCAGGGGTTGCCTGTACCAGCCAGACCCCTGACTGAGGTGGCAACTGACCCAATGAATCCAAGTCTCAACAAATGTGAGAGTTGATTACAGAGGTAAAAGAACCAAGGGCCAGTTAACAAGCTGCTGAGGTGGCTAAGGGGCCAACCCCTAGGTAGGCGCCTGCTGAGCTCAAAAGTAATGTCCTGCTGTGGAGGGGGATATGCTATAGCCCCTGAACCTCAACTGGAAATTAAACTTATGGAAGAAGTGGGAGAACTGAGAGCCCTGCTGGGTGACCTTATTAGAGTCATACAAATTCCTGACCCCTTGGAGGGGCCAGGAGGACAGAGACAGTGACCCTTGACCTAAAGAAGACCAGCAGGGTTTCCTTAGCCCGCTAAAGAAAGAGACAGCCCCCTTCCCCCGAGAGGTGTCAAAGAACCAGTATTCTGCTATCGCTGTGGGGAAGACGGGCACCCTAGGCCAAACTGTAACCTTCCTGAAAACCTGAGAAAGGTCACCACCAGGTTGCTAGCCTTGGTCAGGTGGAGAAACATAAGGCCTCAGACGAGCCCTGTGAGAAAATCCTATTCTTCAAAAACTGCTATAAGGCAGCCAGCTAAGACCACTTCCCCCAACTGGTCTGAGGTGGTAGGCCCCTCCATGGAAACCACCATGACTGTAAATGGGGTTTCTGCAAGGGCTGTACTAGACAGTGGATCCCAAGCAGGGCCCCTACTTTTCTTCGGCACAGTGGGACCAAGTTCTGAAGCAAGACTACCATTTGCCGCAGAACTTCTGTGGTGGTGGTTTGTAATTTCTGTGGAAGTTCTGCGGCACTAACAAACTACCACATCACAGTGTCAGCTTGTCATCCTGACTTCACTTTCATGGCAGTGGTTATAGCAATCAGGATGGTAGACAGCACAGTAACACTAGTTCAAAAAATAACAGACTTATAATTTTATGCCTTAAAAAGCAAAACAAATGTCTCTCCCTTAAAGTCCTAGCCTGTTGCACAAATGACATATGCAGAGGGGATCTTATGTGATAAAAAATGTATTTCTATATTCAAGCTATCTATCCCACTAATGAGCTTTTCACTCTCTATCACTTATATATTTGTATGTGCTTCCTACACCACTCGTGAGGTTCCCATTGTGTATCACTTATATATTTATATGCAGTCTGTAACATACATACAAATATGCATATGTGTGTGTGTGTGTGTGTGATGAGAAAGACAGAGATACTGTATATGTGTGTGTGTGTGTGTGTGTGTGTGTGTGTGTGTGTGTGTATATATATATTTTTTTATTTCCATGAACTTGCATTCTCATTCATACAGGTCCCATTGGAAATGGAATAGAGGCGTCATCGCAAAACTCTTTTTTCATGTCAACCTGCTTTCCCTGACACACTGTGTAACACCATCAGGCTATGACATGCATGTGAACCAATTGTGAGATACAGCTCTCTGGCCCATCACAATGTGTCCCCCATGTGACAGAACACTGCACCATATCTTCCCAGACTCCGAGCAGTGATGTGTTCCACCAATCCTTGTGCTGCCCAGCCAGCTCCCAGAGCTAATTTCTGAACCTGAGTTGCCGGCACAGAAACACAGCATGCTACCCTCTGGCCCAACAGCTGTCCCTGCACAAAACATTTCTCAATAAATTTTATGTGATTCTATCAACCAATGACAATATGTAATCAATAACCCTGGCAAAAATGCGTACAGTGCAATTATTTATTAAACAGGTCTATTCTTTCAACAGGTCTACACATTATTATATTTAACTTTTCTGGGCATAATTACTTTATTTTTCTTAAAAATGTAGACAGTTAAATTCATTTTACCAGTTATTCATTTCAGATGGCATCTCTACACCTTAAAGGCATAAATAGGTTTGTACAAAGTGAGGTATGGACTCAACAGGTCTGTGCTATTGACAAGGTTTTGTTTAAGTTGGCCCTAGTGCAGCAATGTAAGACTGAAAATTGTATTAGGCTGTAGTGCAGGATGAGCAAATATCACCATGCATGATGTGCTGTGCCACCGTTCTCTGGCAGTGGGAGCTGTGGTAGATAAGTGACCGTTCATTTCTGCTGCAGAATGCAGCCATTTCATTAGCATGTTATAGCAATGATAACATCACATTCTGAACATACAGGGGGGTTTTGGATACAAAAAGAGGAGAAGGGAGCCAAATTCCTTGTATAAACACAAATATTAATAAAAAATCACCTAGAAAAGTGAATTCTGCGGCACCGCAGAAGTTCTGTGGTAGACTGCAAGTTCTGCACAAAATTCTGCGGCCGCAGAATTCTAGGGGCCTTGCTCCCAAGTAACCACTGTGTTCCAAGATTGGTATAACCAACACCAGTCTGACGTGCCACTGCAACCCCTGGAAGGTCTTCATGTGTCGGGGTTAAGTGAAAATTCCTACCCCTACTTGGTGTACGTCCGAATCTGGCTGTCTTTCCTCATGGCTGTGGCCAGCTTAGATGTACTGGTAGAAACTCAAGCTTTGGTGTGTCCCCCCATGGGGCTGTATGATGGTGTCCCTTTACTCATAGGAATCAATGCTCATATTTTCGGAAGGCTAGCCCAGCTGTATCAAGAAAAACAAGCACAACAAGCCTGGTGGGCTATGAAAATTTCAGCTTTCGGTGAGGCGAGCCTACAACTTGCAATGCCAGACTACTGAGATGGACAGAGATGAACTGGTGGGAATAGTGTGGAAGTTTAAGTCTAAGTTTTTTAAGTTTTAAGTTTATTGCAGGAAGACTCCATTGCGCAAGCTCATTCACAAGGAGGTCCTGAAGGTAATACACTTACAAAGACACATTATACAGTACAACACTTTGATAACCAATTATGTGGAGTATACACAATGTTGTAACAGGTCCAGGAAGAAAGACCCTGACTCATTGGTGCTACCGACAAACACACAGTATACTGTCCGAGGTGAAGTATGCCTCTGGAAAGATGTGAAAAATAAAATCTTAATGTTGGATGCCCTAGAAGAAAGGAAGTTGCCAGAAGGATTGTTGGTCAAGCCCAGTATCCCACCTACACCTGCCCATGCTTATGCCCAATGAGTGTTGGTTCAATTCCAGAATATGTCTGATCATGAGGTTCGAGTAAACCACGGATGCACCCTAGCAACAGTGCACTATGCCGACACTGTGGTGCTGCCCAGTAGGAAGTACTCAAGTGAGAGAGAGGAGATGACCCCAGACTTGTTTCATTTCAGAGAATTCCCACTGCCAGCTGAATGGAAGTTCAGAATCAGTTGGAAACTTGCTGAGAGGCTCCCCCTCCAGGTCCATTTAGGCGCCAAATAGTAAAAACTACAATTCCTACAGAAATTCACTCCCCCAGGACCCCTGGGGACAGTCTCCATTTTAGGGTCCCCAAAGGTACTGATTGGTCCAAACTGGCTGCCCAGAACCAAGATGGTGGTGCAAAACAGAAAGTCCATGCTGTCCACCAATCAAAAAGAGTTACAGTGCTTTTTGGTGTTCTGCGGTTATTACCGACGGTTTATCAAGGACTATTCCAAAGTTATTCAGGCACTACTCAACCTCACTCAAGGCTATCCCCCCCACCATTAGCAAGTATAAAAAAGGTTCTATCCAAGAAGAACAAAAAGTGTATTTTAAAACAAAGAAACCCTTTGGAACCCAATGGTCCCCTGACTGTGAAACTGAATTTTTTGAGATAATTCACCAGCTCACTCATGCACCAGTCCTTACGTACATTGACCCCACCAAACCAAATGTCTTACATACTGATGCCAGCCTTAAGGGGTTAGGAGCTGTGTTATACCAGGAATATGAGGAGGGCCTGCAATCTGTAGCTTTCAACAGTAGAAGTTTAACACCATCCGAGTGCAATTACCCTGTCCATAAGCTTGAATTTCTTGCTCTCAAATGGGCTATAGTGGACCGGTTTCATGAATACCTCTATGAGGCCAAAATATTAGTAAAGTCTGACAACAGCCAATTGACTTATGTGCACACCTCTGCAGAATTGGATGGCACAGGACATCGGTGGCTCTCTGCCTTATCTACCTATGACAATGCAGTAGAATACAGGCATGGTTTGAATCATATAGACGCTGATGTCCTCTCGAGGTGACCAAACCCCCCTGACAGCTGGGTGAGGTTGTCAGAACATTTCATCAAAGCATTGTGTCAGAAGTTTGACAGGGATAACCACCCATCTGCAGACACCGTTGAATGTTTAGTTGACTGCCTGCGGCCCCCAGACACCTGTGTCCCGGCAGCCTACTGTCACTTCACTGCTCTAGATCATAGCTCATTGCCCCAGTTCAACAATGACAGCATCCAGTGGGCTCAATCCAAAGATCCAATGATTCAGCCTGCCCTAAATGCTTTGCGACCTTGAAGAGATATGACCAAATTTCACTCTACCAACCTGCAGACTGCTTTGCTGCTCAAAGAAGGGTCCAGGCTTAAATTGCAAGATCAGCTGCTATACAGATAGACAACAAATCACCAAGGTCAGTTGGACAAGCAGCAGTCAGTGTTACCTACAGCCTTCAAGCAATTAGTGCTAAAATCTCTCCACAACCATATGGGGCATCTTGGGATTGACCGAACTCTTGACCTGGTGCGGTCATGATTCTACTGGCCAAAAATGGGAGCCGATGTTCAACACTACATTAAAACTTGCAGCTTTGCCCTCGAAAGCCACCCCTTTGTTAATATCTCCACTAGTGCCCCCATGGAGCTGGTCTGTGTAGACTTTCTGTACTTGGAGCTTGATCAAAAAAATATTGGGAATGTGCTGCTTGTAACAGATCACGTCACACCCTATGCTCGAGCCTATTAAACAAAAGATCAAAAAGCCTCAATGGTGACCAAGGTGCTGGTAGAGAAATTCTTTGTCCATTATGGTGCACCCCAACATATCCACTCTGATCAAGAAAGAGACTTTGAAAGCTGGTTGATCAAAGAGATGCTCTCCCTGTGGGGAGTGAGGAAGTCTAGAACCACTCCTTACCACCCCAGGGAGATCCTCAGCCTGAACATTTTAACAGGACCCTTCTGGACATGTTGGGCACTCTTTACCCTAAAGATAAACCTAAGTGGAGTCAGCAGATTAGCACCTTGGTACACACCTACAATTGCACCGAAAGTGATGCTACCGGGGTTTTCCCCCTGTCGTCTCATGTTCAGCAGGGAAGCCTAGTTGCCTGTGGATGTCTGTTTTGGAGTGTCCCTGGATGGGGTCCATGCTGAAAACAATTTACAATACGTACAAAAACTGAAAGCTCAGTTAAACCATGCTAACCAACTGTCCCAAACTATGGCTGTAAAAAGAAACCTCACTAACAGAGAGAGACATGACAGGTGGGTAAAGGATCAAGAGTTGTTGCCAGGAGACCATTTGTGTTGTTGCACAATTTGGGACTGCATGGAAAGCACAAAATTGCTGATAGGTGGCAACATCTCCCACACATATTAATCAGTAAACTGGATGACCTACTTGTGTATAAAGTGGATCCTGAAAATTACTTTTGAGTGGTAAAAACTATGCACAGGAACCACCTTCTGCCTATTGGTCAAGTGATTACTGATGCTGAACCATCAGATGCTGCCCCTCCTGGGCCAGTGACTCATGCTGCTGCTAAAAAGAGGCAGAGTCGACCTTTGCAAATTGTTCAAGAATCTAGGCCTTCCCCCCGTCAGGCCCAACCTTACAGAGACAGTCAATTTGAATCTGACAGCAGTAAGTATGAGACTTCTTATTACCCCACTTATGAACTGAGTCAATTGTTTCAAGGTAACTCTATGTGTAACTATAGGGGTGAAGCTGGACTTTCAGGACTTCCTAACCTTCCAGCTTCCTCCCTTGCACCAATGCCCTAGAGAGTGAAGTGCAAAGTATAATGTCTGAAGTAGCTGATTCTTTGTGCTTTGTGGAACTGTTTGAACTGCCTGAGGAAGGGTTTGATGTTGTAAATCTCCTTGGTGACACACCAGAGCTTGATGAGCACTGCAAAAGAAATAATTAAAACCTTGTCATACTGGATAACCCTAAGGCATCCTCTAGTGATGAAAGCAGCACTCCAGTGCCTCAAGACACAAATGTTTCAGTGTTCCCTGGGTGACAAACCTGGGCCTTCTACAGAGTAAAATGATATGCCTAATTTGGAGGAAACAGAGTCAACAGAGCAGGGAGCTGACAATATTCCATTACTGAAGTCATCACCCAGTGAAGAGGTACCCCTTCCTACTGGAGAAGAGATTAATCCCAGTGTTAATACCCCAGAGAGTCTGTGCCTATTCCCCCAAGAAAGTCTGGAAGAGCTGTTAAACCATTAATACGTCTAAGTTATGACGTATTAGGGGAGGCCCATGAACCTCCCCATAAATGTTGTCCACAAAGGTGTGTATATGTCTGAAGGCTCACTGCCCAAATTGAGCCTTTCTGTCACTTCTAAGTTAATTGTTCATCCTTCAGAACATGGTGCCCCTGCCCTCTATCTAGCCATACTTTAGCTGATAGGAATGGGTCCCCATCTATGTTATTTACAGTGCAGGAAACAATTACCTGAATAAGAACAGTAATATTATTAAGTGAATCATAGTAAAATAGTAATGTGTATGAAAAATGCATAACTGTTGTCATTATAGAACATACATATATATTTATAGAGAGAGAGAGTGTATCATGAATAAGTATAGTAATGTTATAAGTTTGCATTTACTGATGCATCAGTCTTTATTTTGGTCTTGTATAGTGATGGAACATATGTCTAGTATAGTATAACATTGTTCTGCACGTATATTGTGAGTATAGACTTGACGCGGATGCCAGGTTCTTTCCAGGCAGGGAAGGGTGTAACCTGCTACAAACGGGTGGGTCCTAAATTGTCTCCCTGGGCTTGCCTAAATGCCCACTGCCAGGTTGATGTTCTGTGTTCTAACCATTTAAAAGTGCCTGCATGTGAGTGCCATATTAGTCTCCCTGCCTGTCTCTTTAAGAGCTGTCATTTTCATAGTGTATATTTAATCTGGGTGGGGGCCGAGTAGTTTCAGGCTCGAGTCCCGCCCAGGGCTGCAATACAGCTGCTTCATTCTGCCATCGCTAATTGTGCAGAGGGAGCTTTACAAGGATCTGTGATTGTTTGCTGATTATCTGCTTTAATAATAATAATATCGTAGTTTGTCTAACCTGCCTTTCTTTGCAGCATGGACTTTCTGTTTTGCACCACCATCTTGGTTCTGGACTGCCAGTTTGGACCAATCAGTACCTTTGGGGGATCCTAAAATGGAGGCTGTCCCCAGGGGTCTTGTGGGTGTGAATTTCTGTAGGAATTGTATTTTTTATTGTTTGGCACCTAACTGGACCTGGAGGGGGAAGCCCTTGCTATGACAGACAGATGGATCAACCAACCGAACCTTTCAGATCACTGGGAAGTCCCAGAACTGCCTGCAGCAGTGAGTCAGTGTGTAGTTGGAGCTGAGAGAGTGAACAACTTGAGCAATTTAAGCAGCTGCTCCTGTGTAGTAGCTCGGGGGGAATCGGCAGGAAGGCTGTGTCTGGCCTGCCTGCTACCATCTTCTTGAGTTAAGAAGCCTGCATTAATATCTTGGACTTTATCTGAATTTGCTATGATTGTGACTAGAATCCTGAATTATGACAAAGTGAAATTCGCCTGGTGTGGACCGAAGATTTGCCTTGGTGCCATCGGTCTGTCTAGACTTGGGACAACCGCAGAGCATATAGTTTGTGCAGAGACACTGTTGATTGCAACCGGGCTGTCATCCGAACTGTGGTATTTACCTGTCTTTACAATAATTGTGCTGAATGTGGAGCGTCAGTTGCAATTTGGTTTCCCACATTGCTGAATGTGTCACACTGGCTGGAGGCTGCATCAAGCAAAACCTACCGGACTGTATCCCAAATCATTCACCTGTTATGGGCCTTAGCATCTCGGCCTAGATTACTGTTCATGCAGCAGAGTTAGATCCGATGAAAGACCTGCCTGAGGATTCAGCTTCCTGTTCAACACCATCGAACAGGATCGACCACCATGGTGCATCGTGTGGGCCCTGCTTCTTCTGGCACAACAGTCCATCATCCTGAGGTCTTCATTTCATCCATCCTGCCTCCTGGTCTGGGTAGCATGAGTAAACATCAGGGTAGCTCCCTGCAACTGAGCTCAAATCACAGTGTGTCTTCTGATTTAATTGTTTTGATTAATCATTACAAACTGAGCCATCCAGCTCCAGAATACAAACTGTGGGTTAAAGTGCATGTTGTGTTTTTTCCTTCCTAAGGGCCCCAACAACAGTTGCAACACCGGCCTACACCGGGCAATGCTCCAGGCTAGCCTGCAGACCAACTGGGTACCCAGAGTGTACGTGACTGTGTTAGAGGGACTCTTAGAAGCATGCATGCTTAGCCTGATTAAATCAGATCCAAAATAAAGCACCAGATTACTGCCCCTCCCTTGTTCACATCTCCCAATAAATCAGATTTAAATCTTTTTGCATTTACCCTGGCTATTGAGTACCTTTATGGTGGGGATACTGTTTTGTTATTGCCTTTCTCCATTGCAGGACTTGTTTTGCAGGAGGACTTCGGGGCCAGTGCTGCTGATCCAGCCCTGGTGGAAACTGTGCCAAGTGTGGGTATAACATTGCATTCTGGTGTTCACTGTAACTGTCTAATTCCTGACCAGTATAGGCCACTAGAGGGGTTAGAGGGAGGGTATCAATGTCCCAGAGGGCTATACCCAGAGCAGCTATGCTACTGTACCATTAGCCCTGTCTTTGGGTGGAGGCAACCGTTCACAGAACTCAGGCCCCTCAACCTGCACATAGCCATGCAGGCAGGTGTAGTATCCCTTGGGACAATGCCACCTAGAGGTTACACAAGAAGAAGCAACTGTTGTGTACATGGGAAGGGGACTAATACAGGTAACTGCAAAAGCATAGAGTGTTGATTAAAGGGAGCATGGATGGTGTTGCCAATAAAAGCAGTATGGCTGCAGGATTTTCAGACAAATTTGATTTCAATGTTTAACAGTCACTAAACTTAGTGGGCCTGATGAAGTGGCAATGTTAGCCATGAAATGTTGCCCTCACTGTGTTATGTTAGAACAAACCTGTTAAGGGTTAAGAATATCAGTCTCAGTGGTGTTCATACAACCCCTATTTATAACCAGTCCGAGCAGTCCTTTTTTGGATGACCCAAGATGTAAGGCATTTTTCCTATGAGGAGAAAGGCATCCTGGACCCATTAGGAAACAAGATGTGTCTCTTTCTTGATGTCACAAAGCTTTGTGGTAATGTGTATAGAGAAGAGAGGGTAGGGTGTAGATAAAGGTCCTTAAATTCTTGAGGTTTACACAACAGTGACTGTTAATCCAGTAACAGTGAACTACAAATGTTGGTCATGTATGCAAACAATTGTGATCCCTGGAGTATGACACTTAATGTAGAAAAGTGCAAAGTGCTATGCTTGGCCCAGAAAAGAAAGAGATAGTGACTAAACAAATATAGTGCCTCCCTGCAAAGAGTGCATGAGGTACAGCCAGGAGGGAGGGGAGGAGGTACAGTTCAACGCACATCAATACTGATTAAGTGGTCACTGTTGGCAAAAAGTGTGGTCTATGTTCATGTTGGAATAAAGAATGTGGATCTGTGAGGATGAATGGACACTGAATTTGTATAGCACTGTGTAATGTGACACTTAGAAAATGTGCTTTTTATTTATTGGGTTCTGATTGGCCAGTACCCCAGCCATGGGGGTACATTAACTTTCAATAGACTCCCAGCAAATAAAAAGTACCTGCCCTGCCAGCCTTATAACCCTACCAGGTCATAATGTCATACGCTTAATAGCGTACATCATTATGCGTGAACCCCGGACCTGTGTGTTCTCCATTTTGGATCCCCCAGAGTTAGAATCCTAATTGGGGAGTCTGGGGGTGCAGCCCCCATAACAGGAGGTGTGGGAGGCAGAGCCCCCCACAGAACAAAAGAAATCTGGAAATCGCGCAACGCGAGTAAGTCGCACGGCATTCTACCGTGCAACATTTTGACCCCGTGCCCCTCATAACTAATATCATAGTGCCATCCCTGCTTGATAATTGGCCCAAACCTGCCAATTCAGTTTAAAATGGGCAACATTTTTCTCTCTCGCTTAGTGAGAGACACAGCCCCCCCATCCACCACAATACTCGTCATTTTCATTTCTCACATGTTTTTTATTTTCCTTAGACTGACACCACCTCCCCCGCTTTCCCCCAACCTGCACCTCAGTAGTAAAAATATACCAAATAAATCAGTACCTCCACAGTGGCTCACAGCTCCCACAGTACTGAGCTGATTGATGGCGCCGCTTCTAATTTCTCGTCCGCTGTTCAACTTTGCTGCCACACACATTCACCTCCAACCGCTCCCCACAGAGGAAAGGATAGTACAGAAGAATAATAAGCCACTAAATAGAACTCTACACAAAAAGACAATAAAAACAACCAAAGAAATTGTTCTGATGCTTCTCATGCCATGGTTCACAGCTGCAACGGTACCTTGCAGTTTCCAATCTCCGAACAAATCCATGACCGCCAGTCATTTCTCCTCGCTCATCCATGATGCTGCTCATCTAATTTCTCCTTCCTGCACTTTCCAACCCCACACATCAATCGCTGACCACAACATGTCCTGCCAACAAAGAAAACAACCCAAAACCTAACACAGAAATAGAGAAACAAATTAGTCATCTTTTACTTCCAGGTATGATGTCATCAGGCACGCCGAAGTAGTGCTGTATCTCTAAATGCTTAACAATCATACAGTATAAATTTGTCAAACCCCAAGAAAAAAAAAAGCACTACTGTTGAGACAGTAAGTACAAAGTCCTTATCTAGGGGAGCTAAATTCATGATTATGGTGGGGGGGGGGTACAACAGATGGCACAGCACAGAAATAGGCACTACTTTACCATGCAAACATTTAAACTTTATTATTAATAAACATTTTAACTATTTTTCTTGACTTTTTCAAATCCCATAGGAAAATGCCACAGTGAGTATTTTCAAAGCGCAATAATACCCTCCAGCGTGGGGGGTATGGGCAATACCAGACCTTCCTGAGGCTATAAGGCCCTCCGCCTGCGGCGTCATGCCTCATTACACCCCTGGGTGGTCCTGTATTGCCCAATACCATCCATCTTGTTGAGTATTATTGCTTGCATAATGGTTCTTCTTGTTTGTAACAGAATGAAGGCATTTATTGCAGTGGTCTGGGAATTAATAACATAAACATTTGTAAAATGGTTCATGAGAGTAAAACAACCTCATTGCTGTTTTACAAACTCATCAAAAGCGCATACGATATCTTCTGACAAATCTATATATCACTTCAACCACATTTAAAAAATAATTAACATTTAAAAAGGCTATCACATGCTGTAGAGTATAAATTTACTGTATAAAGTAATACTGCATGTATTGTGTGTTATAAACACTTGGCTGTCACTCTAGCAGGACAACAGACAAAATGTGTGCAATTTAAACTGTAACTGCAAACCCATTCAGATGTTGTCCTTGTATAATAAATGAAAGGTAAAAAAAACTTACTGTCCATGATGTGAAAGGAAAAAAAAAACACTTTATTTACAATATGACTAAACTGAAATTTTTAGGATTCATAGAAGATGTTAAAGCCAGGAAAGCTATTCGTTCATAATGAAATGCCATTTGTCAATGGGTATGGTCATTTATGTTTCTATTATTACAGTATGCATCCAGTTTTCTCTTAAAGTTTGCCATGGCCTTATTCAGTACCACTTAGGTGGAAGTGCATTCTGGAGCACTTCCATTCTCTGTGTTATCTATTACCTCCTTTTTATGGCTGCATGGGTGGAGCCATGCAGATGCACTTCTATAATCAGAAAATGGGGTCTGAATTCCTTTCCTAATGCAGCTCAGCTTTTGTTCTTATGAACACGGGCACTGGAAAATCATGGGCATGATTTGTGTGCTATTTCCACGATATGTGCCTTCCCTGTGACACACCCACGATTTTATACATTCCCTGGTAACCCATGTAAACATTAATGCAAAATACCCTTGTGTTCCTGTATTTTATTTATGTGTCTTTCTTTTCAATGCATTTTTTTGCATCCTAAACAAAGAAACCACAATCAGTTTTGCCCTACAGTGTCACTGTGTGTGTGTGTGTGTGTGTGTGTGTGTGTGTATGTGTGTGTGTGTGTGTGTGTGAGACGTAGTGAAATGGGTGGAATGCTTGTTGCTCCAATTGTAATTGTATTTTTTAAAATAAAATTGGCACACTTTTCTGAAATTCTGTCCTCCCTCTGGTCTGCTTGAGCCCCATATAGCCTGTAAGTTATGTGGAGGGGGAACAGTACACCTTGTGTGTCCCAAAAGAGTGGAACCAACCAGTGGAAAAGCGTGGATCAAAATTGGAGAAGAAAAAAAGCTGATCCACCCCCAAGAGAAGAACAGCAGAGCTTCTTTTTGATTCTGCAGCTCTGGTCTTCTTATCCAGCCCCTTGCTATGAGCATCCATGGCATGAGGGAATCTTCCAATGGGGGACAAAGCATACCAATCCTGGCTAGCCATGATCAGAACTGAGCTAGCTATAGCAGCCACAAGCAGCAGAGCTGTAATTCATTCTATGTTTAAGCTGCTTGTGGCTTTACTGCTCTATCTGCTCCAGATGCTCAGGGTGTTTGTTTCTGGTCCATTTCTGCTTGAGCCCAAGGGAACTACTGGAGGACTGTCCTGCTGTCTTTGCTCTGCTGCCAGCTGACTGCTTCACTTCTTCACTGAGTGCCTGCTTCTGGTACCTGCAAGATACAAATACACAATAAAAATGAAAATGAAATTACTGAGGAGGGAGCAAGGAGTAGATAGACTAACATTGTATGCGAGATTCAGAGAGGTGGGGACAGATGGAGGGCATATATAGGCTGACATGGACTGTGCATTTATATAAAAGTGAAAGTGCACACAGAAGTTAATTGGGGCTGTAGGATTCAAACCCAAGTCTACAGATCTGTAGCTCAGTGTTCTAACCACAGAGCTATACTGTCCCCTTGTGTATATATAAAAATGTATACAGTTGAGTGGTGGAGGGGATGGAGGGGATGGATGCACAGGCTGACTTGGTGTGTGTCAACATTTATTTTTATGTATAACATGCAGACTGGCACACTTGTTGAAGAAAATAGTTCTGGCATCTTGTTGATGGTGGGCAGAGGGGTGGATGAGCAGACTAGCACAGAAAAATGTTTTTGCCACACATGTATCAGTCCATTTGGTCTGCCCTTGCTCCTGTGGTTTGTTGTTGATGGGTGGCGGAGGGACAGGCTTAGTAGACTGGTATACATATAGGAAAAATAATGTTATGGCCTCTAGGTGATGGTGGTCAGTGGGATAGTAGCGCAGACTGGCACAGAACAATGTTTTGCCACATGTATACGAGTCCGCTAGGTCTGTGCCATGCTTCTGTGGTCTGTTGTTGATGGTCGGTGGAGGGACAGGCCTGGAAGACTGGTACACAAGGGGTGGGCAAATCAAGGGGCACAAAAAAAAATCTTTTGCCACATGTATACCAGTCCACAAGGCCCGTGCCTCACTCCTGTGGTTTGTAGTCATGGTCCGCTGAGAGACAGACATAGGAGTCTAGTACATATGCTGAAAAAAATTGTTCTGGCATCAGGTGATGGTGGGCAGAGGGGTGGATAAGTAAGCTGGCCCAGAACAATTTTTTTCAACACGTATACCAGTCTTCCAGGTCTGTGCCATTCTTCTGTCAATGGTGTTAATGGTGGGTGGAGGGATGGGCCTGGCAGACTGGTGCACATGGTCCAAAAAATTGTTCTGGCCTCTGGTGATGGAGGAGGGAGAGGTGGCCGAACCACCGGGCTCAGAACAATATTTTACCACATGTATACCAGAACACTAGGTCAGTGCCTCACTTCTGTGGTTTGTCGCTGATGGAGGGTGGAGGGATGGGTGTAGCAGACTGGTACACATGTTGAGAAAAATTGTTCTGGCCTCAGGTGATTGAATAGGAAGGGGTGGCTAAACCAGTGGGCACAGAACAATTTTTTGCCACATGTATTCCAGTCTGCTAGGTCCATGCCTCACTCCTGCAGAATGTAGTCAATACCCGGCTTAGAGACAGGCCTGGTAGACTGGTACATATGCTGAAAAAAATTGTTCTGGCCTTAGGTGATGATGTACAGAGGGGAGAATGAACAGGATTGCCCAGAACAATTTTTTCGGCATGTATACTAGTCCACCAGGTCTATGCCATGCTCCTGTCAGTGTTGTTGATTATGGGTGGAGGAATGGGCCTGGCAGACTGGTACACATGGTGCAAAACATTGTTCTGGCCTCTGGTGGTGGAGGAGGGAGAGGTGGCTGAATCAGTGGGCACAAAACTATTTTTTGCCACATGTATACCAATCCACTAGGTCCATGCCTCGTTCCTGTGGTTTGTAGTCAATGATCAGCTGAGAGACAGGCAGAGCAGACTGGTACATATGCTAAAAAAATTGTTCTGGCCTCAGGTGATGGTGGCAGAGGGAAGGATGAGCAGGCTGGCCCAGTACAGTATTTTTATACAGGTATACCAGTCTGCCAGGTATGTGTCATGCTTCTGTCACTTGTTGTTGATGTTCGGTGGAGAGACAGGACTGCCAGACTGGTACAAATGGTGCAAATTAATTGTTCTGACCTCTGGTAATGGAAGAGGGAGGGGAGGACAGGCAGGCTGGCACAGAACACATTTTTTCATCATGTATGCTAGTCTGCCAGGTCTGTGCCATGCTCCTGTCACTTGTTGTTGATGAAGGTTAGAGGGACATGCCTGGCAGACTTGTACACATGGTGCAAAAAATTGTTCTGGCCTCTGGTGATGGAAGAGGGAGGGGTGTCTGAACCAGCGGGCGCAGAACAATCTTTTGCCACATGTATACCAGTCCATTAGGCTTGTGCCTCACTCCTGTGGTTTGTCACTGATGGAGGGAGGAGGAACGGGTGTAGCAGACTGGCACACATGTGGAAAAAATTGTTCAGGCCTAAGGTGATGGAAAAGGTAGGGGTGGTCGAACCGGTGGCACAGAACAATTTCTTTCTACACGTATACCAGTCTGCCAGGTCTGTACTATGCTCCTGTGGTTTGTTGTTGATGGTCAGTGGAGGAATGGGCTAAGCAGACTGGCACACATTTTGAAAAAAATTGTTCTTGCCTCTGGTGATGGAAGAGGGATGGGGTGGCCAATCCAGCAGGCACAGAAAATTTTTTTTCTACCTATATACCAGTCTTTCAGGTCCATGCCATGCTCCTGTGGTTTATTGTTGATGATTGATGGAGGAACGGGCTTAGCCGACTGGTACACATGTTGAAAAAAATTGTTCTGACCTCTAGTGATGGAAGAGAGATAGGTGGCCAAACCAGTGGGCATAGAAAAATTTTTTTTCTACATGAATACCAGTCTGCCAGGTCCATGCCATGTTCCTGTCACTTGTTGTTGATGGTTGGAGGGACAAAGCACTGGAACATGGCATGGACCTGGCAGATTAGTATACATGTTGAAAAAACTGTTTTGTTCCAGTCTGCCCATTCACCTTTCCCTCCTGCATCATCAGAGACCAGAACAATTTTTTTCACATGTATGCCAGTCCACTGGCTCTGTCCCTCAGTCTGTCAACACTTGTCAGTACCTTGGCGGGTAAAAAATAAAATAAAATCAGGCTGCGATTTTTTTATGTTTATTAAAACTTATTATTATTAAAACTTTTGATTTGATTTGGAATTCTACTGCATTGTGTTCACTTTAGTGGATAATTTAAACATTTCCATGCCACCATCAAAGCATTCATGCATTTCCCATGACAAAGGCAAGAATCATCACCTCTCCAGTACTGTTTCTGGCATCAATTGGGTGCATATTTGCCCAGCAGATCTTTATGAGAATAGGGGGATACTGTTCTGCTGTGATTGCTGTCATGCACTGGATTTTGTTTGGAAGCATGCCATCGATGTTCACCTGAAGTCACGGAAACATCTGGAATGAAAAGAAGCACAGAAGAGAATGCAAGAAGGTACAGTAGTAGTTTGCATACATTTTATGTAATTGATACTGTAGCAACATTTAAATCTGTACCCTAATCATTTGCCCTTTTCTTTTCTTTCCTTTCCTGTAGGTGCTAAGTGACAACAAGCACTGATGACATGCTTTGCTTAATTTACCTCCTTATCCCTGGAGCAGAAAGAATTTGTTATGGACTTTCTACGGGTCTTGCCACAGGCAGAAATCCCTTTGGAAAAAGCTGCAGCTTTCCAGGAGTTTCTGTGCAAGTGCGTGAAGCAAGATGGGAGTCTTCCTGGACCTGCACATCTTAGAAGTACCTACCTGAAAGAACCTTCCTCACCATGAAGATTTCTGAAGACACAGCTCAAAGATGAAACTACTGACCCCTGTGGATGCAGTGTTTTAGCTGTTTTGGCACAGCCATTAAGAAATGTGTAGGAGCAGCCTCTCCTAACTGGTGTGGTATTCCTACAGCTTGCCAACAACACAACAGTGGCTCAGTCTCTTCTACAAGTCCTAAACAGCAATAGGGTGGAATTTGACAAAGTTCTCACTGTTGTTGGTGACAGTGCTAGCTACATGCACAAGGCTTTTGTCACTATTCTGAGCTACCTGTTCCAAAATTCTGAGCATGTGACATGCGTGGCCCATCTACTTAATGTTGTGCTGAAGATATGGTCTGACACCTTACAAGATTTGAATCTTGTAGTTGCTCTTGTAAAGAAAGTTTTCTGTCAAAGCCCAATGCACAGACATCTGATTTTATAGTTCATGGAGTCAAAGGATGGTATTGTGCCAAAGATGCCTGTCTATGCAGTGCAGACCCAGTGGTGTTCTTGGATCAGTGCTGTGGAACATCTGGTGGACTAGTTGGCTGGAATCACATCATTTCTTGAGACGAGCACTACATCTGATGCTTCAACATTAAAATGTCTCAAGAGCATCCTTAAAAGCAAACAAAAAGAGTTGCTGACACAAGCAACTTTTGTGACTGACCATTCTTCAGAGTTTGTCAAACTCATTGAGGAGGGCATTGAGTCATAACAGCACCAGTTACAATAGTGTGGTCAAGAACCATGCAGTAAAAATGCTGTCAGATTTTATTTGTGGGGGCTCTGCCTCCTGCTCCTCCTTCTCTTATGCAGGGGGGCTCTAACCCCCCATACTCCCTATACTTATGGATACTAACTCCTGGGTAGCATATCATGGGGTATGAAGAAAATTGTGGGGCCATGCAATATTGTTTATTGATTAGAACCCTGGTCTCTACTGCCACCCAGCTGAGCTGCTCCATGCCTCAGACCTCCACGCCATGGGAGCAGCTCGGCCAGCTTCCAGAATTCTTGTGCCCTTGTCGCTTAGCAGCACTATGGACAGTGACCTGTTGAGTGCTTACTGCAAGCTCTGTCAATCCCCTGTTGCTGTCTGTGGCAGTGCTACCCAGACTAGTACTCTCTTTCCTTGCTCTATTCTGGTAGCGCTATTCTAACTGGGTACCATTAAGGAGTTGCAGGCAAGTTCTAAGCCTCAGGGTCATACTATAGTTGGATGTTTGCAGAATGTACATTTAGTTTTGGATTTTTATGCTACAGTAGGTGCAAGTGACTACAGGCCTGAGACAGTGGAAGCACTTTCCAGGTGCTCGGGGGATGAAAGACAAACCTTTGTAGGTCTGTTCCAGATGGTGATTCTGCAAAGCAGTGCTGAGCTGGAAAATATTTTACATTCACATCCTTTACTTGCTGCTTTTAAAGTAGGCCATATTTTAGAACCACAACAACTGCCATTGTTTGATCCAGATAAAGAAATATATGTTAATAAACGGCAAGGCCTGGCAAATGTATCCCATTTTGAAAGGCACGCATACAGAACTGCTGCACAGTCCATCCCAAATGAATTGGACATCAACGAATTGATGTCCAATTCATTTGGAATGGACTGTGCAGCAGTTCTGTATGCATGCCATTCAAAATGGGATACATTTGCCAGTGTTAGTGCTCTGGCAAAAAGGTACATCTGGCTCTCAGCTTCCACAACAGGTGTCGAACAAACATTCTCTGTGTATTCAGAACTTCTGAAAGACAACAGAAGAAATATGATGGAAGAAAATGTGAAACTGTTGATGATGTTAAAATGGTAGGTAGGTAGGTACAAACTTTATTTTTATACAGGAGTAAACATGTCGTTTGTATCAAAGATCCAGTTTACAAGACAGTCCTGTAAGAAAGCTGTACAAAATTTCAAGTAGTTAGAATAAATAACATGGAAGCATTGGACATAAATGGGGAGACACTGAAAACTATATGCAATTACATAAAGACAATAAACATAGCTAAAAAGAAAAGACAATAAAGACAACAAACTTAACTTACATTGTTATACATACCTGAAGTTAGAAACAATTACATGAATAACAAATAAATTCATTTATAGCATATCTGAATAATGGAAGATTGGAAATAAAATAATATAATAAAAGGTTCTAGATTTGTGGATTGCTAGTTGCTAGTAAAGTTTTTTTTTTTTCGGTACTGCTTGATATTTTCCAGTGTTGCCAATGTTAGTACATTTGGTTTACATATATTGTACTCTGTCTATTGTATTTATGTGGAAATGTATACTAGGGACTGCATTTTTTTTCTGTTTTGCATTTACTGTAAATTGCTTGATTGTATTACTGCGTATATTGTAATTTGTATATTGCGTTTATAATGTGGAAATATGTATGATGGAAATGTATACTATAGACTGCATTGTTTTTTCTTTCTGTTTTGCAGTTATTTCTAGAAATCTGAATAGCACCACAGACCCCCCCCCCTTGTATATTGTATTTATTGTGTTTATAATGTGAAAATGTATATTAAGAACTATATTTGTTGTTTTTGGTTTGATTTATTTTGGTTTGCATTTACTGTAAGTAGTTGACTTTGTTAATAAAATAGTAATAGAATGCACATTTCATTATTTCTCCGTTTCTTGTAAATAGAAGCATATAAAGAGTATTGCGTATCCCCCTCAATTTTACTCAATTTCTTAACAATTCCTCCGCAATTTTCACATTTTTCAGCAGTTTTCCACTACTCCTGCTTATGATGGAGTGGATTGAAATCAAAGCTGCATTCTCTAAAGTGTTTCCTCCCCCCAGCTGTGTTGTTCAGAGATAGTGGAATCCCTCTGCTCGCTGCAATGTGGAATTAGCAGTCAATTAGTTCAGCTCAGGTTTCGTGTTTCACAGTTATTCAATAACAGCTCTCCCTGGCAAGGTAATTCAATCACAGATGTCTTTGTTTGTTATTGTCTTTCTTTTCCAAAAAAGTTCAACATTTGAAAGTCAACCATTAACAAAAATAAAAGGAAAAATAACATTGTGCCAATTATCTGATAAGTAACAATAACCCCTCCCCCCACACACACACTCACCCCCCCGCACACACATGTTAACACCTGTCCTGATTTTGGCAGGGCAGTCCTGATTTGGGCAGCTGTGTCTTGCAAAAAAACATAAAAAATACTACATGCCCTGACCTTGCAGTAGAAAAAAATATTTTCTAACTTTCCTCTATGTAGCATGAGGGAGAGCGGGCATAGACTCCCTGCTAAGTAGTATACTATACTTAAAAATAATTTACAAAGACCTGGACAACAGCCTCGGAGAGAAAAAAAAAGTTAGATTTTATTTTGCACAGCGCTTCACCGTATAACAGGTTTGTTACATATCATTCTATCTCTGATGCTATGCAGAGCATCTGTTTATATAGCATAGTTTCAAATTATAAACAGCATAGACAGCAGTTTTTGTTAGGCATCCAATCATGATATTACACATCATATCTTGTCACTAGTTACCAGCTAAGCTGCCTAATACATAGGTTTGTTGCTATCTCTTTACATACAAGTAAGTTCCTCATTTTGTATCTGTGTTGTGTTTTTACAACCTATCTTATAGCTTTGTAACTTGCTACCAGTTGTTTAAGATACCACGCCTAGTTTTAATTGGTTACTTATATTATGACCATGCTGTTACCAAGGAGAATTGTGCTTACTTGGTGAAAAGAATCAATTTCATCTTATGCCTAAAGATGGCAGCATTATTTAATTAGGATTATACTAATACACTGACAAACTAATTTCAGTACATGTTAGTATACTATAGTGTGTATATATATATATATATATAATATATATAGAGCAAAACTCAGTTTAATGCATTAGTTAGGGTTGTTCCACAGTGACAAAGTGAAATTCACTGTTGGTTGAAAGCCCCTCATCACCTCAACTGGCATTAGGGTGCGATTGATTGTCAAGCCCTAACTCTCACCCCATGACATGTGTAAAGCAGCAGAAGTATGGAGAGAATGGGGTGAGAGTTAGGACCCACCATCCCAATGCGCACCTCAATGCTGGTTGGGGGTGGGGGGTCCAAGGGGTTTTCAACCTCAACAGCGAATTTCCCACTTTTGTCGCTGTGGAACAACCCTAACTAATGCATTAAACAGAGTTTTTTGCCTCTAATTTCCCTTCTTTTTGAGAATGATAATGAGAAATAGTGAATGTAATGCAGCGGCGGGAGGGCCTGTGGCATACTAACAGGGACAGCAACGCAAACAGAAATGCTAACAGTGGCGCACATGGTAACACAAGCACGAATGAGAACAGAAAGGGTAACGCACATGGTGGCGTAGACGGGAATGGTCTGCCACGTGATGTGTTGTCACATAGTAACATGGTGCCTGCAAACAGAAATGTCAATGGGCATGGTGATGTAAAGTGAAACAGTAAGATAAACAGTACTGTAGACAGAAATGGCAAAAATACAGAAACGCCAGCAAATGAAAACGCAGGTGATAACGCACATGGTGGTGCAGACGCCAATGGTAAGTGAACGGGTACGGATCTCGCAAGCGGAAAGGGCAACAGTAACAGTAATGTAAGCGCATAGGCTGGTTTTCCCAAAACCTGCATTGAGAAAGACAGTGAGTACAAATAATGTATGCAAAATAATGAGTATCGGCAGAAAATGAGATCTTGGAATACTAAATACATTATATCTCAGGAACCGATTGACGTAGAAAACAAATTTAAAAGTCATATTATTTACAACTGTCCGGCTAATTTGAATCTTGCCCCCATTGGGGCTAAGAAATTTTCAGACAAAAGTCTGTATCTCGCACCGTTCCGAGATCCGGGCCCTGAAAAGCGCGAGCACCGTAATGTTATCCTATGGGAAAAAGAAAAGTTCGGAGCACCATAACTTTGCCTCCCTGTAATGTTTTTTCACCAAACTACTGAAAGGCACATCTGTGGGCTGTTGGCTGTCTTCCCTCCAAATTTCAGGAAAAAAGACCAAACCGTTATTTTGCAGCAGGGCTCCAAATGATTTCTGTTAAGTGTCGGGCGCCGTAATGTTATCCTATGGGAAAAACCGTCAATTTTGGAGTGCTGTAACTTTTCCGCTATGTGATATTTTTTCACCAAACTACTGAAAGGCACATCTGTGTACTGTTGGCTGTCTGCCCTCCAAATTTCAGGAAAAAAGACCGAACCGTTATTTTGCAGCAGGGTGCCAAAGGATTCCTGTAATGCTTCGGGCGCCGTAATGTTATCCTATGGGAAAAACTGTCAATTTTGGAGTGCCATAACTTTGCCGCCATGTAATATTTTTTCAATACAATACTGAAAGGCACATCTGTGAGATGTCAGCTACGTTCCCTCAAATTTCAGCCCAAAACTCCCACGGTTATTTTGCAGTGCGGTGCCAAAGATTGCTGTCATTTCCCACAGACTAGAAAATTACTGTCTCAATTTGCGAAAAGCTTTCCTAGTAGGCTTTACGACACTTTCATGAGCAATCTAAAGTACTTATTAGTATTCTTTTTCCAGAAATTTGAAAAACATATTTCTGGGTGTTTTACCACAAAATAAAGACATGGCAAGCATCCTCAGGGCCCGACTAGGTGAATACAAAAAAATTAGGTTGCTAGAGGGTCCCAAATTTAAATGCCAACCATTTTTCTGATCACCAACTGAAAACAAAATGGCCAATTTTGAAAGTAACAGGCCCATTTGGCGAAGTAAAATGCATTTGCGAAAGTGTTGAACTTTTGTTAACTTTCCCATTGACTTATAATGGGAAACTGTTTTTGAATAACTTTTGAATCGTTTAATATTTTTTCATGAAATCTTTGAAAGGCACATTGGGGACCCTTGCTGCATGTTCCTAATTTTGGGCCGGTCATGCAAACCGTACGACCTGTAGTCGCGACCACAGAATTCCAGAAAAGCGTTAACGTGCGCACAGATCACACTTAATAACTCCTCAGCCGTATATCTGACCAGTACGAAACTTGGCAGATCCCAAGGCCTATGGTTCTTGATCATAAATTCCAAATTTCAGGCAAATCCATCAAACGGTTGCAAAGTTATTAAGGTGCAAAGTTTTGGGGTTTAACATAGAAATGGCTCCTCAACCCTAACTAGTGCTTACAATAATATATATATATATATATATATATATATATATATAGTGTTAGTATACTATAGTGTGTGACTTATAACTGCTACCTTTACTGCAGCAATCCCACTCCTGCTCCCTTTCCCCATCCTACTCTTGGCTCTGTCTACGTATATACAGTATTACTCCTCTCGCCCTATCAAGCCTTGAATACCTCCCTTACCCTATATTTTCTGTTGCTACTCAATTTACTAAATGTATGTATTGCAAATACCAGTTACCATGCCTTGTACTGTTAGTATACTACCTGGAAATGTTATCACTTTGTACCATTTGTTTGCTTACCACCTATTGTCATCCGATGTTGTATCCTTGTATGTAATATCTTGCTTGTATTAAGTGTTCACATGAATACATGTTATATTATTGTCTATCAAGTATTTTTATTTATGTACTGTATGTTCATTTTCTGTGTACATGTCACAGGACCTCCTTGTGAATGAGCTTGTTCAATGGAGTTTTCCTGCAATAAACTTGAACTTGAACTTGAACTAGTAAAAACTTTATACTTTTAGGTGGGTCTAGCAATCAAAAGCTTTAGCAGCAAAAACTAGCAGCAAAAATAAAGATCTCTTCATTTATTGGCTTGCAAGATGGGTAATCATAGATAAACACTTTGGTTGGTTTCTCTCCCCATGTTTGCTCTTATTTATTTAATTTATTTGTAATATATAAAGTCTCCTAATCCAAACACCGTCTCAGCTCCCTATGGCTTATTTGATATAGGCTGTTGACTTTATTACCTTAGTCAATTTAAGGTCACATAATCTGTATGTTGCCACAGCTCTCGGTGGCTTACATACCATGGACTGATCCATCTCATTTATTTATAAGAGCAAAAAGCCTTATTAGGCACATTCCGACAGTGTATATGATCACCAGTAGCTACATGTTATAAAACTCAAAATATAGCTATTGAGACACTGTACCCACATAATAATCATAGCAGGTGCATAACATAGTTTGGCATATTTCAGTATATTAGTATTATCTCTAAGCCTAAATAAAACAAAATTTGTAACTGTAATACATGTGTTTTTACTCTGCTCTGCATGACTTTCTCTACATGACAACATGCGTCCTAATGCATTTCGTCCTCTGAGATAGGTCCATGTACTTCTCATATACAAAAAAATTTGCGATTCTGGTAATTCTATTTCTATTAAACTGACACTTGGTAAAAACCTTAATTTTTAGCTGACAGTTTAAAATGCTGAAATTGTTTATTAGCCCTTGTAACAAATACATATTGCTTATGCCTGCAATTTCTATTGCAGTACCATAACCATTTGAAAAGCTGACCATGCTTTTCGACATAACAGGAATCATCAGCAGTTTTGAGATATATGTTATGACAGGCCTTATGTTAGTATATTTTATACTTATAAACCTTGCCCCATGGGCTATTTACATGGGCATGTATCACTAGTTATTAGTGAACCCATTATACAGGTACATGAGGAATGTGCCTTAAGCTTTAATAGCCTTAAAGTGCTGTATCCACCCACTTTATCTTGCTAACAATGTACAGTTTACATTCCACGTCTTTATACTAGACACCTTATTATAAAAGGCAAACAATTAATTTTTTATGTTCCTGTGTAAGTTACATTTTTACTATGCATTAGGCCCCAACCATAACTAGGTACAATTTATATCTACACTTATATTTTTGTAACCTTTGTTAGTCACACAAGATTATTACCCTTGTAACACTCTACATGTTACAGAAAAGTTTACCTTAACTAAAATACAGTACCTTAAAATGATAAGAAACAATAGAAACAACTAAAAAACTGCAACACTTAGTCTTTATTTTGATTACTTAGAAAAAACAAGTATGTTGTATTGATCTAGCTTTTGGGGTTCTTAAAAGGTGATAACCCTAACACACACACACACACACACACTAGCTGTACTAACCATATTCAAATGCGAATAACTTCAAAACGAGAAATGATAGCATGGTGCTGTGTGCACGAAAGTTGTTCAGCATGAAAATATCTACAAAATGAGTGGTGTTTCATTTATAGCAACCTTTTATGTGCTTTTTAGAATTAGCAAAAAAAGCAGAAAATTCTATTTTTTTCACTTTTTCAACAAACAAAAGCAAATAAAGAAAACAAAAAATGATAGCGTGGCACTGTCAGCATGAAATTTGTCCAGCACAAAAATATCTACAAGTTGAGTGGTGTTTCATTAAGAGATACCTTTTAGTTTTTTTTTATAATTCACAAAGAAAAAGCAGACAATGCATTGATTTCACTTTTTCAACAAACAAATGTGAATGACTTCAAAACAAAACATGATAGCATGGTACTATAAGCATACAATTTGTTTAGCACAAAATGTTTATAAAATGAGTGGTGTTTCATGTATAGAGTCCTTTTAGATTTTATATTCAGCAAAAAATGGCAGGACATGTTTTTTACTTGTTTGGGGTTATGGCATAAATGTTATATGCTACCTCCTACTGGAAATGTTGTTATTTTTGTTCTCATATGGATTGACCTGATGACATCACACGTGGCATCACCACTCATGATGTCTTTGGGTCAATCAGCATTCAAACATAAATTATCAACAATATTTCCAGTATCGGGTAACATATCCCTTACATATTCTTTGCAAAAAAACTCTAATGTATCAGTTTGGGTTGCTAATAAGTGACAAAAGTATGGAAATGTAATGTTAGGGTTACCTAACACCAGCTCTGCATTCCCCCCAAGCAGCCAATGGAGCAAGGCAACACAAGCAACCACAGACATCCAGCATCAGGTAAGACAGAAAACATACAACTCTTTCCATGTGACACAAGAGAAAGCCATCATCATGGTCCAGCATTTCTTTTGCCATGGATACACATATACGCTTGCACACCACCTTGGAAATGCAGTAGAAAATTCCCATAGTATCACACTGTAAACTGTAAGTAGAGAATAACACAAGACAGGGTGTGCAGCAATGCTAAATTACCACATGGCCTAGGTGGGTTGTGAGGCATGAGGCACAGCTGAGTGCCTTCAACCACATGAGAAGTGCAGTATATGATTTCCATAGGATCACATTGTACATTGTAGGTAAGCTGGTCTTCCAGTATTTACCTTGGGTTTGCTTATTTAAGTTCCAAAAACAAGAAGGACTGAAATTGCCTATGTCTATTTTTTCATGTGACATTTGCATCACTGATTCATTTGATGCAGCAAGGTGTGTGTGTGTGTGTGTTTTTAAGGGGGTCTGTATGTCCAAAACCAACAGCACCTGTTACTGTAGTGCCTTGATATTTATACTTGACTCTGACCAAAGTTTGTTTAGTTTTGTATGTCTCTCCCTTTAGCTGGAGCAAATTAATTCTGGTTTTATACTGTATTTTTTTTGTAGCCCCAAGTAAACCCATAGATCCAAGTCATGAAAGGCTTTCTATATCAGACAAAGATCTCCTCTCAACCTTCTGTATTCTAAAATAAACATATCTAAACTATCTAACCTTTCCTCATACAGCAACATCCTACTTGATATCATTTTTGTTGCCCTCTTCTGAACTTGCTGTTTCACCCCCCCCTGATTGCAGCAACAAGAACTGACAATTGTACTTCAAGTTAGGCCTGACAAGTGCACCATACAGAGGCATCGACACCTTGCTATCTTTGCTGGTTATATTTTTGTGTATGGAACCCAATATCTTAAAGCATTGCTGTGTTGTTTCCCTGCTATTTTAGTTGAACTTAAGATCTTCAGTCACCATTATTCCCAAATCCCTGGTTCATATTGGTTTCCATAATTTCTTTCCCTAATGGTGAAAATGTCATCATTTTGTTTCTATTACCCATGTAATCATTGCACATTTGTGAGCACTGAATTTTAATTTATAACATTTTGCTCAGCTTCCAGTTTTCTTAATTGAAGTTTGAAATGAAATTGCTTCTTCTGAGTCCACCTTTGATGATAATTTGGTGGGAAGTGTTCATAGAAAGCAGTGCCACCATGTCAAGTTCCTTCCCAACTGGTACTACTGTATACCAAGAAAGATAAATTAGTTATTATGATATTGAACAAATGGGTGAACATAAACTTTGACAGTAACATGTCATAAACAGCATATTTACAGTATATGGCCTACAAGACAGTGTGATACATGTCACTTTACAACTATCTCACTTGTCTGTTCAAGTGTGACCATTGCCATTTTGACATTTTACCCAGAGCTAGCAGGTGGCATGTTAGTAGTGTTACCACCTGCAATACCAACAAATGAACCTTGGGAGTGGACTTCAGTAGTTGTGGGACAGATGAGAGAAGAAGATTCAGCATGTCAGGGACTTCTACACTCTCTCTTGAGGGTGGGGTTCTGGTGTCCAGTTTGCCAGTTGCCTCCGGGTTGAGACAAAAGGTGCACACAGCAGAAGATGCCTCAGAAGCTGCTGTTCCACCCTCAGTTCTGAAGCATTCAAGAAAAGACTCTAAAACATACTGACTATTTGGCGTGCAGACTGGTGGTTTGGCTAAAACAATACAGAGTGAGGTGGGGAGGAGTTTTGTATGACTTTGCTTTCATTTGAATCACTACCTGGTTTGTTACTAAAATACTTTAGACAAGTATATGTAAACATAGACACCTGAAGTAAGTGTTAAAGCAGTCTAAAATCAAGGTTTTTGCAGCAACAGAGACTGAAACAATAGGTGGGAAATATATGGAAATTATACAATTAAGCTAAAGGGGAGTGCTTACAAGTCTTTCTTTCTTTCTTTCTTTCTTTCTTTCTTTCTTTCTTTCTTTCTTTCTTTCTTTCTTTCTATCTGTTGGAAGCATGTAAGCAAGATGCCAATGTTCATGTAAATTTCATTTTAATAATGGATAACCACAGATTGAAAATTCAAGAATAGTCAATTCATACCACATAACAGTGAAGACAAACAAATACAGTAGTACAATATTAACAATTACAGACAATGATAATGATAATGATAATAATTTTATTTATAAAGCACAATTCAAATATATCAAAGTGCTATACATAAATGTAAAAATCACAACATTTAAAATCAGGAAAACATCACAAAAGCTCTGTATCAGACACAACAATTACTAAATGTGACATTAAATAAATACGTTTTCAGTGTAGTTATAAAGCTCTCCACAGTTAGGCATTCCCAGACCCGATGAGGTAGAAAGTTCCACAGGGTGGGTGTAGCATAAGCAAATGAACGAGCACCAGATGTCTTGAGTTGCATCCTGGGAACTTTTAGCAATCCCTCGTTGGTGGAGCAGAGGGAGTTGGGGGGCAGTAAGGGCAATGAAGCTCTTGCAGGTAACCCAGATCCTGGCCATGTAGGGCTCTGAAGGTCAGCAAGTCAACCTTAAAGGTGATCTGCCATTTTACTGGTAACCAGTGCAGCACCTGCAGCACAGGTGTAATATGGCTATAATGAGAGTGCTCAGCCAGTAACCTGTCTGCTGCATTCTGCACCAGCTGTAAATGGTGGATATCAACCCCTCGTAGCCCTAAGTAGAGGGCATTGCAGTAATCCAGATGAGCTGTCACAAAGGGGTGGACTAGGGTA
The DNA here is from genome assembly GCA_016271365.2 of Neoceratodus forsteri. Classification (NCBI taxonomy): domain Eukaryota; kingdom Metazoa; phylum Chordata; order Ceratodontiformes; family Ceratodontidae; genus Neoceratodus; species Neoceratodus forsteri. The sequence continues at coordinate 877,321,866 of CM057449.1, forward strand.
GGTAGATCATTGGAGGAAAGAAGGTGTCTAATCTGGGTGGTGTTCAACAGGTGTAGAATGAGGTCTTGACCGCAGATGCTATTTATGATTTCAACATCAGTCCCTCATCCAGGATAGCATCCATACTACGCACCTGCTCGATGGTCCCTAGATGGCAGCAGTCAAGTACAAGACCAGACAGACGTCAGACAAAGGGACCCCCAGCCTGATGACCAGCATCCACCACAAAAACCTCAGTCTTATTGGGGATCAACTTCAGCCATCTAACACACATCCATTCCTGGATTTCGGATAAGCAGGAGTTAAATACCGAAAGTACAGCATCCTGACTTGGAGCAAAGGACAGGTACAGCTGAGTGTCATCTAAATAGCAGTGAAAACTCAGCCTGTACCACCTTACGTTGTCCCCCATGGCAGCATGTACACGGCAAACAACATGGGGGAGAGCACAGAACCCTGTGGCACCCCACATGGCAGGGAGAAGGAGTCAAATGAAAAAGTTCCTGATACTACCCTATGAGACCTGCCAGTGAGGAAAGATTGAAACCATTTGAAAACTGTACCTGACAGTCCACAGATAAATCACAGGTGTTCCAGCAGTACCCCATGGTCCATGGTGTAAACTACAACTGAGAGATCTAGGAAGACCAAGATCATATGGCTCTTCTGATCTCTTGCCACCAGAAGGGTACTGGGCACCCGGACAAGGGCAGTCTTGGTACTATTCCTTTCCATAAACTCCAACTGGAAGGAAACGTAGATGTTATGGATGCCCAGGTGATCCTTCAGTTGCAGCATGACCACCTTCCCAAAAACCTTCCCCACAAAGGGAATGTTTGAGATGGGTCTGTAGTTGGCAAGACAGTCTGGGTCGGGGGTGGTTTCTTGAGAAGGGGAGTAACCACTGCTTCTTTCAAAGAATCATTGAACTCCCCTGTAAATTAAAGCTTTTTGTGAGCAGTAGGGTTCATTATGAACAAACTTCCATTTAGAATGGCTTTTGATTTAAACATCAACAGATTTTGTATGGCCCTGCTGATTACAACTTGAATGTGGTCCCAATGGAGTTTGGGACAAAGATCTGTATACTGTATTATAATCTATCATGTCACTGCTCACACGCAAAGACTGTAATAAATTAATAAATTCCTGGAAACAAGCTTATAAAAAAGGTGAAATGTACTTGAACATTTATTATTAAGTAAATAAATTCAGTGCAACCAGAGTAAAACAAATATATATTACAGGGTGACAACTGTATGATGTAGTAAAGCGATATTGGTCTGATTTAATGTTTTAATATGTGATTTAAAAAACATATTACACTGCCTGCAGTGCACAGTAAGAACAGCAATCATTTCAACAAAACAGTGTTTTTTACTACAACTCAATTATCCACCACCAACAGTTCTTTATTTATTTTTTGTACCAAAGAGGAGGAACAAATTGAAGTACTGTAGCACTGCACATTTGTTTTGATGAGGCTTTATTATCTTATATGAATATCCTGACAAAATGTGTTGATTTTGGATTTATCTTATTTTGATTGGCTGTGACTCACTAAAAATCTGTGTAGCATTATGAGGCAGATGGCTTTAGATTTTAAGAAGACATGGGCCAAGATATTCAAAGGAGTTTCACCTTGCACAACTGAGTTGCACCAGCGCAACCCCAGAAATGCACCCCAGGGCAATATTCAACAGGAGGAAATTCACTGTGCAATTCTGAATGCACCATGGTGCAAAGATAATGTATGCAGCGCATCTCCAGGGGGTGTGCCCATGCATATGTGGCACAACTTGATATACAGCCAAGATGTGCTGCATATCTGCCAGCACAGCTCGGAGATGAGCCACATACAGGGGAAGAAAGTTATGCCCATAAAAAACAGGACTAACTGGTAGCCACCCACAGGTGGGCTGCTGTATTGCAAGCTGCAACACAGCATCTGCCTCACCCTGGGGGCCTACCCCACCATGCACCATGTCCTATCCCCGTACAGTGCATACAGAGCCCTGCTAGTCTACTGGTTCCCAGCTCCATACTTTGAGCCCCATATTATAATTATTCTTCTGTCTCTGGTAGTCCAGTGGTTCTCCCCTTTCTGCTCCATACACTGATCCCAGTAAAATAATTATCTTACTGTTCCTGGTAGTCCTGTGGTCCCTCCTCCCCGCCGAGTACCCTGATCACATTACTACATAGAAAAACCCTGACCCTGGTAGTCTAGTGGTACCCTCCACTCCCCCTTCCCACACAGGACCCCCATCCCACCCCGCTCCCCCACTCAGGTCATTGGCAGGCAGCAAACTCACCCACTCACCTCCATGCCTGCCCACTGAATTACAGCTTACAGTAACACCTGCAAGCTCAGTGGTCCACACTGTTGACCAATGGGCTTGCAGTGTGTACTGTATTAGTCATTCACAACTTTGTGAATGAACAACTTGGGTGGATTTGCTGCCCACTGATAACCTGGTTGGGGGAGCGGGTGGGATGGGGGTCCTGTGTGGGTGGAGGATACCTCTAGACTACCAGAGTCAGGGTTTTTCTATGTCATAATATGATCAGGGTACAGGATGGGGAGGGGGGACCACATGACTACCAGAGACAGTAAGATAATTACTTTATGGGGATTTGTGTACAGAGTGGGGAGGGAAACCATTGGACTAGCAGGGAAAATAATCTTTATATGGGGATCAGAGTATGAAGTGGGGAGGGGAAACCACTGGACTACCAAGGACAGTACAATAATCATTATATGGGGATCGGAATATGGACCGGGGAGGGAGGAAGGGGGAACCACTGGACTGCCAAGGACAGTACAATAATTATTATACATAGATCGGAGTATGAAGCAGGGAAGGGAGAACCACTAGACCACCAGGGGTATTCAAATATTTATTTTATGGGGATCGGGGTTTCGTGAAGGGAGGGGGTAGGCATTAGACTACCAGGGACATTGTACATGCTGTACAGGGCTGGCACATTCCGCCGGCCAGCCCTGCACAACTCATGCAAATGGGACCATAATGTCATGCAAATTGCCCCATTTGTGCCTTACATGCATAATGACCCCATTTACATGTTCTGGTCTGAATATCTGGAAATTGTGTCTGGCGCATTTCCAGATGCACTGGCACATTTACCATTCCAGGTATTCAAACCTGTCTGGGGGATGCACTGGCACATTGTAATTGCACCAGCCGCATATTTTGATATATTCAGTAGAGTTGCGCCATTGTACATCTCTTCTGCATATATCCCTTTGTTGCTCCGGCCCAACTCTGTTGGCGGAACAACCACCTGTGCCATTACCAGGTGCAGTTTTCAATATTGGGGCCATGATATATATCAATGCATTTAGTATTCATTTTAAGAATGCAAACCTTTCTTCATGTTGAAAGCATACAGTATACAAATGGCAATATATTTATTAAATTAAGTATGCTTAATATTACATGCTGCAGAAATAAAAAAAAGTTTAGAATATTGTGAAGCACTGGGAAAGTACATTATAATAGAACCCTTGCAATTCCCATGGCTTTTTTTTTCCTAATGCTCTCTGTAATCCTGGGTATCTTTGTCCTCAGATTTCCAGTGACACTCATCATGAGTACAGGGGTTAAGCATTCTTAGTCTATCAGCAAAGTTGGTGCAAATCTGTGGAAATTTGCAATTGACAAAATTCATAAATTCCCCGGCAGATGCAGCAACTTTGCCAGAGGACTTTTTTCAACCTTAATAAAACCTCTTCCACCCACTGTCCTGTAAAAAAATACTCCTCCTCCACCCAGAAAGGATAAATACCATGACAGTTCCTCCCATCTATTTGCTGGCACCCTCCTCCTTCCCTGCCCAAGCAAAATGTTGCTGCATCTACTGAAAAAGTAATCCCTTCCCCCACCTGTGCACCAAACACACTCCACCCCCTCCCCCACCTGAGACCCACTGCCTTTAATAAGCAGCACACCCAGTACCCAACCTCAACTCAGCCCCCACCCCGGTCACCACCACCTTTCTCCACCAACCAGCACCACAAAAACAACCTTGAATAGGAAACTATCCCTCATCCAGAGTGTCTGCTTTATTTAGTGTCCATCTCATCATGGTAGAAATGAATAAATTGTGACATCTTTGCTCATTGTAAAACCTGATTGGTTGAAAATTCAACCAGTCAGATTTTAATAGGAGCAAAGATGTCACAACTCATTCATTCATTTGTGGAGGCTGAACAGAGCAGACATGCTGTGCCAGGGGACTATTTTCTTTATTTCAAGCAAACTGGTTACCTTTGTTACCCAGTTTAAAAAAAAAATCAGGTGCATCTGACAAGACCTCCCTGCCACAGACCAATGTTGGTAGTCCTCAAGGTCCTGTACGATAAGTGACTCCATCAATTTACCCACTACAGAAGTAAGGCTGACAGGTCTGTAATTCCCCAGTTTCTCCTTGTTCCACCCCTTGTGTAGCAGAACTACATCAACTACCCTAATTTTTTTTCAGGACTATCACTGTCTGAATTGAGCAAATGAATAGCTCTGCTAGGGTTCAGCTAGTTCTCTCCCTAATTCCTTGAGCATTCTTGGGTGCATCCCATCTAACCCTTGGGTTCTATTCACCTTTGAGACATCAAGCTCCTTCTGAACCCTTTCTCTGGCTACCTCATTTTAGGAATGCCCCCAACAGTCACCTTTATGCCACTTTCAAACAGGGACCAGCTGTCTTCCCTTGTGAAGATGAAGCAGAAATAATTGTTAGGGATGGCTGCTTTTTGCTCATCTTCCTCTATTACACTCCTCCTGTTTGTGGCCTAATAATACCCCCTCCCTTCTTCCTTTGTTCCTTAATATATCTCTGAAGTTAAGGAAAACAGGAAGCGGGGAGAGGGTATTACATGTGTTGTGGTTAGTGGGACACAATTTTGCTCCTGCCTTCATGCTCTGGCCCACTGTGTGGAAGGCCTATTGATGAATGTGTCATCCTTGTGCCATTTTTGGGATTTAGCATTATCTTTATCAAAAAAAATTTTTGACTCGCCATTTCAACCTTCATGTCTCTTTCACTTAATCTTCTCTCCTCCATTTCCCAGTTGAAGCATTCTATACTTTTCCCTTCTGTCCTGCACCTCCCAGTCTCATTTTTGTGTTGCTTGCATGCATGTGCAAGAAACACATTGTGTCAGCAGTTAGGAAGCATGCCATAATGCATAAAGAAATTTGGCCACGTCACCACACGATCAGCTGTTTTGGTGCATTGCAAGCTACCAAAACAGCTGATTGCGTCGTGTCCCTATGGCAACGGCTTCTCTGTCGCCCTCTCACAATCCCCAGGAAGCTGATGGAGAGCTGGTGTCCGCCGTTCAGTGTGCCTTCCTGGGAAAACATTTCAATAAATAAAAAAAAAAGCCGACGGGGTGCCCAATCTCCCTGTCAGCATAACCCCCTCCCCAGTTCATTTGCTGATGGGGTAGCCCAATCCCCATCGGCTTAATGCACCCCACCATCACACATGCATCCCCTTCAGCACACTGTATGGCTGAAGGGGGTACTCAATCTCAAATTGGCTCCACTACCCTCTAAATAAACTGCCTGGTGCCATGTTGGCAGCGCACCCCAGCGTGGCAAAAGTCCCCCATCATCTTTAAAAAAAAACACCTAGAAGAAAAAAAGGTCCCTCATTGATTCTCTTGCCCCCCTCCCCAACCTGTATCCAACCTCTACACACCCCACCCCCATACTCCCACCTCACCCCATACTTACCTCCAGAGCCCAGTGCAATGATCTGATGGCATACATCCCAGGGTACTTAAGGAGCTAAGGGTGGAACTAGCAGAGCCATTAGCAGAACTGTTTAGTGAGTCTCTGAGCACAGGAGAGGTCCCACAAGACTGGAGAAGGGCTCATGTGATCCCGCTCCACAAGAGTGATAGCAGGGAGGAGGCAGGGAACTACAGACCAGTCAGTCTTACCTCAGTAGTGGACAAGATTATGGAGGCACTCCTTAAGGAAAGGATAGTGCAACACCTGGAATCCATAGGGGCACAGGATCCAAGACAGCATGGGTTTACAAAGGAAGGTCCTGTCAAACTAATCTCATAGATTTCTTTGACTGGGTAACCAGAGTGGTGGACCAAGGGGGAGCAGTTGATGTTGCCTACCTTGACTTCAGCAAGCTTTCGACACTGTTCCACATAGAAGATTGATAAATAAGCTGGGTAGGTTCAGGGTGGGTCAGACGTTGGTCAGCTGGGTGGCAAACTGGTTGTCGGGCAGAAAACAGAGAGTGGTGGTAAATTATATACAGTCAGAAGATATGCAAGTCACAAGTGGGGTACCTCAAGGATCAGTCCTAGGGCCAGTCTTCTTCAATATCTTCGTTAGTGACATTGCAGTTGGACTAGAGGGTAAGGCTCGTCTGTTTGCAGATGACACCAAGAACTGCAACAGAGTAGATGATCCAGATGGGGTGGGCAGAATGAGAAGAGATCTGGATAAACTAGTAAAATGGTCAGAAGAGTGGCAACTGGGATTTAATGCAAAGAAGTGCAAGATCATGCACATAGGGAAGAGAAACCCTGAAGTCACCTATAGGCTGGGAGGGGAGTTGCTGGCAGTCACAAAGGAAGAAAGAGACTTGGGCATCATCATCACTGATGACCTGAAATCATTCAAGCAGACCTCTAAAGCAGTAGGTAAGGCTAGGGGGATGTTAGGGTGTATTAGTAGGGGTATTACAAGTCATAAGAGGGAGGTAATAATCCCTCTATACAAGACACTTGTTAGGCCCCATCTGGAGTACTGCACGCAGTACTGGAGGCCACACCTTCACAAGGACATTAACCAAATTGAAGCAGTCCTGAGAAGGGCAACCACAATGGTGCAGGAACTGTATCAAAAGACATAAGAGGACAGATTAACGGAGCTCAATATGTATACCCTTGAGCAAAGGAGGGAGAGAGGTGATATGATCGAAACATTCAAACACCTTAAGGGCATTAACAAAGTGAAATAATCTAACATGTTTAAATATAAGAAAAACAGCAGGACAAGAGGACACAGCATGAGATTAGAGGGAGGTCGATTAAGGGGTAATGTGAGGAAATTCTTTTTCACAGAAAGAGTGGTGGATGCATGGAACGGCCTACTTCAGGAAGTGGTGGCTATGAATACAGTGCAGGGCTTCAAACAGACATGGGATAGGCGTCAGGGAGCAATACAGATGAGTATGAATATATAGACCACTGACAGAGCAAAGGCCGATGGCACATTTATAGGGTAGAAAAATAAATGGGCAGACTGGATGGGTCTTGCGGTCCTTATCTGCCATCAACCTCTATGTTTCTATGACCGGGAACATGTCTGCACTCTTCAAAGTCGACAACGAATTGAAGAAATGCCGGTAAGCTATTTAATGGCATAAATGTTTTTTTTTCAACTTTGGTGCATATCTCGGCCATTTATGGGGAATTATTTCACCAAATTTTCAACACGGGGTTCTTGGGACCCCACCTCATGAACTCACTGTAATTTTGTTATTCAGTCCCGAAGGGTGATTTAGTGGTCAAAGCATGGAACCACCTTTTGGGACTGTTTAACAAAATGACAGTGGCATAGTTCATGAAGTAGGCCCTCAAAAATCCTGTGTTGAAAATTTGGTGAAAAAATTCCCAAAAAATGAATTTTACAAGCATGCGTTGCGCAGTTCCTAAGCACGCTCATAACTTAAGGTATTTTTAATATTTTCACTCCAGATTTTCTACATTGCCATTTTACCACACCTTCTTATGAACAGTACAGCTGTCATTTTTGACATCTCACCTGAAATGTGTTTTCGCACATGTAGCGCACATGGCATGGTTGGTGTGCAAAATCAATGTTCAGGACAGAGTAAGAATATCACAGTGACACTGTTCATGAGGTAGGCTCCCAAAAACCCTATGTTGAAAATTTGGTGAAAAAATTCCCCAAAATGACTGTTTTACGAGTGTGCTTTTCGCAGTTCCTACGCACACTTCTCACTCTGAGCATTTTTATTATTTTCAGTCCAGATTTTCAGCATTGCCATTTTACCACACCTTCTTATGAACAGTACAACTGTCATTTTTCACATCTCACCTGAAATGTGTTTTCACACGTGTAGCGCACAGCATGGTTGGTGTGCAAAATCAATGTTCGGACAGATTAAGAAAATCACAGTGACACTGTTCAAGAGCAGAGGTCTTATACTGGCTATGTTGAAAATTTGGTGACAAAAGTCCATAAAATGACTGTGTTACGAGCATGCATTGTGCATTTTGTGTCAGTGTCAGTGGCTCAGTAGGTAACACACTCATCTCTGAGGCCGGGAGATCAGAGGGCTGTGGATTCAGTTCCCACATCTGGCACTTGGGTTAATATCCCAGTACTGACACTGTAGTGCAGCATGAGAGGGGTGCTGCACTTCTGAGGTGCCATCTTTTGGATGAGACATTAAACCGAGTTCCCATCTGCCTGGATTGGTGGTAGTTCAGGTGGATGTTAAAGATCTCATGACACTTATCGAAAAGAGTAGGGGAAATTTTTATTGACAAAGAAACTACAAACCAAAATCACATTGACAAAAGTAAATACAAAAGACTCATGTAACAGGAAAATCAGAATCAGTCACCCATGGTAAGCATTTCCATAAAGCAAACAATGATCCAGATGACAAACTTCTTAGTTCAGAAAAATAAACATCTTTTAAATTCTGTTCAATACTTTGGACCACCAGTAGGTGGGACACATCTTTTTGCTGCAAGGTGAAAAGACAGCGAGCAGTCCATAAATGCCATTTAATGATGGTAAACAATAAGTTTAGAGTGTCAATATTCCACTTTTTCCAGGTTGCTGGAAACCTACCATACAATAACATCTCATAAGTAACATAGAAACATAGACTTTGACGGCAGAAAAGGACCACTTGGCCCATCCAGTCTGCCCATTTCCCTACCTACTGGATAAGCTGCAGATTCTAGTTAACCAACAGCCTGCTTCCTGCAACTCCGCACTATAATTGCTTTGTATCTGTCCCAAGCATGTTTGAATTCCCCCACTGTTTTAGACCCAACGACCTCCTCAGGAAGGCTGTTCCATGTATCCACCACTCTCTCCGTGAAAAAGAATTTCCTCACATTACCCCTGAGCCATCCCCCCTCTATCTTTAAACTGTGCCCCCTTGTTCTTACACATCTCTTTTTCTGAAAGATGCTACCCTCCTGGACTTTGTTGATTCCCCTGAGGTACTTGAACGTTTCTATCATGTCCCCCCTGTCCCTCCTTTCATCAAGGGTATACATATTAAGCTCTCTCAGTCTCTCTTCATATGGTTTCTGATGTAGACCCTGCACCATTTTAGTTGCCCTCCTCTGGACTGCTTCCAGAACAGAAGTAACAGAAGTAAATAAAGGTTCCTTCCATCTGTTCGCTAAAAATAACCAAAAACCAGTGATATAGGAACAAAGAAAAAACAGGTGTTGCATTGTTTCATCCTGATTTACACATAAAGGTCTGGAACACAATCTTTCATTCAGCTGTTTATGTTTATGATTTGCCTTAATATTGATCCGTTCATGACAACTAAGCCAATGTAGATCCCACATCTTCTGGGGGATGCGAGGATTCCTTAACAATGTGCATAAAGCAGGTAAGGAATTAGGGGGACATTTGGGAAAAATTACAAGGTCTGCACAAGTGGTATCTATCAAAAAATTATAAATGGCTTTCCTATTTTGAGTCATAATCATATGGCTAGTAATCTTCCTTTGTTTTAAATGGCAAAAGGTATCGCAAAGATAAGAAGGGGTAGAAGATACATGTTTAACCTGTCTCAAAGTGTTACGGTCCCAAAGATGAAACCAGGGTTGACAGGATTGAAAAAAATAAAATTCCCATCCCACATTATAATTAACTAAAAGTGGTTTAAGATTAGTCACAAACAAGAAACTATTATAAAAAAATAATGGGTGTATCATATTCAGACCACCTTCCTTGAAAGGTAAGCAGGTAATGGAACGCTTAATGGGATTTAGGCGGTTCCCCCATAAGGCCTGAAAAAATATGCTCAGAAGTTTGGTTTCCAAAACTCGGGGAGGGGGAAAAACATAAGCCAAAACCAAAAAAATTGGCAGCAAGTGAGACTTTATCAAGTAAACCCTCTTTTTTTTACTGATTTTCCAGGTGTTCCAAAGAGAAACTTTGGCCTGCGCTAGGTCCAGTTTGGGAGTCCAGTTGAGAATGTCTAAAGGAACTGAGCCAAACAGAATGCCCAAAATCTTAATGGGGTGTCGCAAAGTGCAATACTGGAAACTATTACATCATTCGACTGCTGAGACCCAAGCCGTTGACAGACACATTTCTCCAAGTTTAGGAATGCTCCTGAAACAAGACCAAAGGACTTACAGAGATGGAGAGATGCTTCTTCCGAAGGAACATTGGCTACTATTAAACTCATGTCATCAGCATAGGCTAAAACAGAAAGTGGTAAGGAACAAATAGGCCTAACATTGTGTGCCATATTAATAGTGCGAAGTAAGGGATCCAAAAAAAAGATATACAAAAGGGGACTGAGTGGGCACCCTTGTCTAACACCTCTCTTTAAAGGTATCAAAGGACCCTTCCAGCCATTAACAAGAGGAATAGAAGTGGCTGTTGAATATAATAAGCGTAACCAGGAGAGAGTAGTCACAGGAACCCTATAATGTCTCAAAAGCTGCCATAAAAAGTCATGACTCACCGAATCAAATGCCTGTCTTTGATCCAATGAATACAGGAGGCCTGTTAACCTATTTGAATTGCCATGTTCCACCAATTCCCGTAATAAAAGGACATGATTATGCATACTTCTGCCTGGAACATTACTAGATTGAGCTTCTGAAATAACAAGAGGGGCCAGCTTTGCTAGATGGACAGCAATAATTTTAGTTAAAATTTTAAAGTCTGTATTCAATAGGCTAAGAGGCCTCCAATTAGTCAGGTAATTTTTTGTCTCCTTTCTTATGGATATAGAAGGTACTACCCATATTAAATTCTAATGGCAAAGTATCTGCTTTTAAATGGAAGTTATAAACTGCGGCCAATTCCACGCTCAACTCATTATTAAGCAATTTATAAAGCTCATTCGGAAGGCCATCCAAGCCTGGAGATACTCCAGATCTCAGAGTTGTGATGACCTCAACTACTTCCGTGCCTGAATATCACAAGCAAGCATATCAGATACTGATTGTTGCACATCAGGAACAGAAATGGGACTAAGGAAGTTAATATATCATGTAGACATATAGGGAATGGACTGAATAAGTTTTGAGTATACTCAGCCACATAATTTTGGATAAGCCTAGAATCAGTAATTGTATCACCAGCATCAGTCACAATAGTATCAATGGTTTTGCCCATAATCTGTTTAGAAAAATGTGCAAATGGGCAGATCACATCATAGGCACCTTTTACACTAAAACGTTGATGTTGTTGCATTGAAGCATATTTTTTGGAGTGATATTCTATTAAAGATTTTTTCAGGGTACTAATTTGTGAAGAAAAATCCTGGCCAGTGGTATACGAAGGGGTAAGGAGTTTTTGCAGCTGATGTCGTGTCCTATGGTATGTGAAATAACAATCTTCATGATGGGTTTTGCCAAAGGATTTCAGTAATTTCGTCAAATCCCTCTTCGTATCTAACCACCACCACCACCAAGGATCATTGTAAAGAAAAAACACAGATTTTCTGTTTTGAAAAAAAGATTTAGGAAGTGTTAACAACAGAGAATTCTCCAATAAGAAAACATTAAATTTACAAGTGCCAGGACCAAAAGTAGCAACATTCTTAGGACCAAGGAAAATGGTAAGCAAATCGTGATCTGAAAATTCAGCCACCTGTACTTCAGCAGCGGAAGTTTGTAAAAAGGAGAACACACAAAAAAATCTATCCGGGTAGCTAAAGAGCCTTTATGAAAGGTAGGGGTATGTGTCTGGGTGAGAGAAAGATAAGCATCCTTCAGTTTTGCAGAAAATAAAATATTTTTGAGAAAAGTGGTATCACAAAATAATTTTGTGGTTTTGAGACCGAGGACCTGTCCTTAGTGGACAACTCACAATTGAAATCACCACCAAAAATGACATGCATAGAGGTATAAAGATAGGGTCGAACCACTTTCAAGAGTTCAGTCCTAAGTGATTTGGTTTGTGGGGCATAAATATTGATAATCTGAAAAGGGATAGAAAGGAACCTGAAATCTATCAATAATACTCTGCCAGGGCATAAATCTGGAGTCTTAATAATAGAGACATTAGGAAAATGAAACAAAATACCCACCTCAGAACATGTCTCCTGTCCAAATGACCAATATGAGGGGCCTAAATGCCAGGATTTTTGGGCCCTAGAAATTTCAGGCAAAGAATGGAATCTAACATCTTGTAGAAGTATGAGACCGTCAGTAAGGCAAGACAAAACCAAAAAAACTGAATCCCTCTTATGTTGTTTTTTATACTGTTAACATTAACAGTATGTATTGCAAAAGAAGTAGACATATGCACAGCAATCACCTCTGTCTACCCTTCCTCGGAGTACATTCTTTATGTTTTGTCTTGGCCTTGGCTTTCCTTTTTTGGGACCCCACATTGTCGATAGGGACTTCAGTATCTGTAGTAAGTTCTGGGTGAAAGGAATGGACAGAAGAAGAGTCAGAGTCTGTGTTTTCAGAAGTATGTCACAGCAATTCATATTTATTCATCAAAGGGAGATTCTCTACCCTCTGAGCCTTAGAGGAAGGCGAACCAAACTTTCTTGAACCCCTTATAATTCTAGAAGGTGTAGTAAAAGGGTCAGAAGGGGAAGGTTCCATTGTTTGTAATGGAGCCGGTGGGGGGTCCCATAGAAGAGCCACCTGAAGTAGAACAGCTAGGAAGAACTGGGGAAGAAGGAGGGTGGGGAGGTAGAGAAGGAAAGAATAGTTGAGTACCTAGAGGCCAGTGGAGCACAGGACCCAAGGCAGCATGGGTTCACAGCAGGAAGGTCATGTCAGACAAATCTAATAGATTTCTTTGACTGGGTGACCAAAGTAGTAGACCAGGGAGGGGCTGTGGACATGGCCTACCTAGACTTTAGCAAGGCATTTGACATAGTCCCACACAAAAGATTAATAGTCAAATTAACCAGCATGGGAGTGGGTCCCAGGGTGGTAGCCTGGTAAAACACTGGCTGCACAACAGGACACAGAAGGTAATTGTAAATGGAGTCCACTCTGAAGAAAGAGGGGTATAGTGGGGTACCGGAGGGTTCAGATTGGGTCCAGTCCTTTTAATGTCTTCATCAGTGACATTGCAGAGGACTGAAGGAAAAGTATGCCTTTTGCAGATGACACAAAGATCTGCAACAGGGTTGATACACAAGGAGGCGTGGAAAGGATGAAAAGGGACTTGGCAAGGTTGGAGGAATGGTCAGAAGTATGGCAGCTAGGATTCAATGCAAAGAAGTGCAAAATAATGCACCTGGGAACCAAGAACCCAGGGGAAGAATACACAATGGGTGGGGAGGTAGTAACAACAACAAAAAAGGAAAGGGACCTGGGGTAATCATATCAGATGACCTTAAGGTTAGCAAGCAATGTGAGAAGGCAGTAGGGAGGGCTGGGGGTATACTGGGATGTATAGGGAGAGGCATCAGCAGCAGAAAACAGGAAGTTGTTATCCCTCTGTACAGACAGTTGGTGAGACCCCATCTGGAGTACTGTGTCCAGTTCTGAGACCCCATCTCCGCAAGGACATAGACAGGATAGGGTAATCCAGAGGAGGGCAACTAAAATGGTGCAGGGTCTGCAAGAGAAGCCGTATGAGGAGAGACTAAAGGAGCTAATATGTATACCCTTGAGGAAAGAAGGAGAGGGACATGATAGAAACTTTAAGTACCTCAGTGGAATCAACAAAGTCCAAGAGGGTAGCATCTTTCAGAAAAGAGACATGCAAGAACAAGGGGACACAATTTAAAGATAGAAGGAGGGTGGTTCAGGGGCAATGTGAGGAAGTATTATTTCACAGAGAGGGTAGTGCATGCATGGAACAGCCTTCCTGAGGAGGTTGTGGAGTCTAAAACTGTGGGAGAATTCAAGAATGCATGGGACAGACATAAGGCAATTCTTGTGGGGGGACGGAAGAAATAGGCTGTTGGTTAACTAGGATCTGTGGCCTATCCTGTAGGTAGGGTAACGGGCAGACTAGATAGGCCAAGTGGTCCTTATCTGCCGTCAAAGTCTATGTTTCTATGTAACAGGTTGTGGGACAGGTTCAGTCAAATTCTACTCAGCAGTTACTACAGTGGCAGTGGAAACATCACTATGTGATTCAGCTAAAGTAGTAGGAGGGGGGAGGGGGGCAACTGTAGAAGTAAAAGAAGAGGGACCCTTAATGTTAGAGCATTGGGCCACTGTAATAATAAGCCATTGCTCCTCTCCATCATCTAAAGTAGGAGAATTATGGGCAGTCCAGGAACATTGCTGAAAAGTATATCCCAGGTCTTCACATAAAACACAGAGAGGTTCTTCAGTACACTGTGAGCCTGCATGACCAAGACCACCACAAACAGTACATTTAATAGTGTCACAAATGCTGCTGAGATGAGAGGTGGAACCACACTTATAACAGGCATTAGGTTGTCCAGAATAGAACAAAACTCCCCTATCCCTGCCTAACAGAAAACTATTGGGTAGGTGTTGAATACCAGTATCAGTAGTCCGGAGCATAACCCTAACCTTCCACCCTCCCATCCACAAATTTTCCGAATCAAAAATAGCTTCATGGTCAGAGAGCACTGTACGTCTTTGTTTCAGCCAAACTGTAATTTCATTCAAACTAACACCTTCATTTCTAAACAGAATAGTGACAGTCTTTTGTGCAGGTTTCATTAATGGAATTGCACTGAACGGTGACCATAAAGGGGTATTTTTCAACAGATGAAATTGGGACCAAAATTTCTCTAAACCTTTTAAGGTTTTAAAACTTATATCAAAATGGGACTCATTAGAAACATGTATTAATGCTTGGATAACATAAGCAGCAAATTTCATGGAGTCTTTAGGCAAAGTGCGCCCAACAAAAACCCTGTCAGGCATTTCAGGTAAACCCCCCAAATACTGAAATCTGACAGCATTGTGTCTCTTAGCCTGTTGGGTGGGAACAGAAAAACAAGATGCATACATTTTAGTAGATGTAGAAGCAATAGAAGTCGGTCGTTCAGTCCGTTGAGTTGGTAGACCAGGGTCCTGGGGTGGTAAACTTCGGTGAAGAGGGTTGGAGTCCAAAAATGGAGCTGCAGGAGAAGTGGAAACCGGTAAATTGAGAATTGGATTCTGTGTTAAGCGTAAGCAGGTGTAAGCGTGTAGTCCAACTGGCCTTGCACAGGAGAAACAGCTGGGGCGTCTGCAGGGGTGATACGAATGGGGGAAGGACCGGAGCACCAGGTACTGACAACTGGATCCCTCTCCCACCCTGCCACGACAAAAGCAGAGTCAACTGATCAGTCTTCCTGAGGAACAACCTCTGCAGGGGGCAAGTCAGATTCAGAGGTTCATGGAAGAAGATCGGGGGAAACAGCAAGGTTTTCAGGAGAAGTTTCAGCAGCAGGAGCAGAAGAAATCATCGAACAGACCGCATTGGAATGCCAAAATGTCAAGGCTGTCTTTTGGGCGTCTGACGCAGCAGTCTGCAACAGCGAGTCAGAATCAGTAGGCAGCTGCAAAGCTGAGTTCTTAAGTGCTAAAAGCTCCTGTTTCTTTGTAAGATAATGTGTTTCCTCAAGTAATAGCAAAGCGTCCACATCTGTAGGTCATAAACAATCAGTATTATGTAGATACTCTTTAGCAGATGCTTGCAGTTGCAGTATAGGAACAGACTGGGAAAAAAAACAATTGTTTGCTTACTTTGATCCTTCGAGGTTTCTGAGGAAGGAAATGAACTGGGAGATGCATGCAACTTAGATCCATTAGAAGAAGCTTGAGGAAGAATCGATGAGGTCTCTGGCAATCCAGAGACAGGGGAGGAGACCAACTCCCCTGCCTCCAACACCTCCATGTCTTCCACAGCAAGTCCAGAGGCAGCCATGTTGGTCCCACTGGAAAATGGGTCTCCCCTGCTCACAGGAAGCAGAGTAGGGGAATTTCCCCGGTGTCCTGGCAAAATTTCCCTCATTCACTAAAGAAATAACACCAACAGCTCAATCTGGTTCAAGGTCAGTTGCCATTCATCTGTATCCCCCTCCTCTGGGTTGTGCCTGAAAATAGGCAGGATTTTCTAGTGCACTAACCCGAGCAACAAAAACTAAATAAAAATAACAAAGAAAATTTCCACACACCCTCATAAGTTCACAAATTCATAATCTTTTCAGTACAGATTTTCAACATTGGCATTTTTCCACACCTCCTTATGAACAGTACAGCTGTCATTTTTCACACCCTGGCTAAAATGTGTTTTGGCACTTCCGGCCCAGAATAGCATGGTCGCTGTGGGAAATCAGTGTTTGGGACAGATTAAGAAAATCACAGTGACTCTGTTCATGACCAGAGGTCCCAAAATGCCTATGTTGAAAATCTGCTGTAAAAAATCCCAAAACTAATTACATTACTGGTGTGTGTTGCGCAGTTTCTACGCACACTCGTGACTTCACCAATTTTTTTTATCTTTTCACTCCAGATTTTCAACATTGCCATTTTTTACAGCTCCTCATGAACAGTACAGCTGCCATTTTTCACATCCTGTTCAAAATGTGTTTTCACACCTGTGGTGCCAAATGGCACAGTCGCTGTGCAAACTCACCTTTCTGCTAACTAACTGATAGTGTCACTTCTTCATGCGGTGGGATCACGAAAAGCCCATGTGGAAAACTTAGAGAAAAAATACCAAGAAACACCCAGGGTGTTAGGGTTTTTTAGCACAAAGTCCTACCCTGTAGGGACTGACAGGCGTCAGGGGTGTGACTTGGGATTGTTGACAATAATGCTCATGCCATTCCTACCCCATCCTGCAGCCAGTGGCAAGCATCGAGGTGCGCCTTGGACCCATTGGCCCCAGGGTTCACCCCATTCTCCTATACTGCACCCATTTTAGTGTATTTCCTTATGGAATGAGGTGAGTGTAAAGCCCAAACACTTCAAAGCACACTTCGACACTAGTAAGTGTCTGCAGGGAATGGTGAGGTGAAATGTCATGACCGTTATGGGCGACAACCCAAAGGCACACCCCAATGCCTGTCCATCTCTGCAGGCTGGGGGTGGAGTTGGCATCAGTTCAATACTTCATTGCCATTTCTATACTACATCTGTCTAACTCCTGCACTTCCACTACTAATGACAGCAAGCAACACTTGGCGTTGACAAATGCTTGTTGGTGATTCATTTTTTATGTTTTTAATTATTTTTATTGACTTCGCTCTGCCTCATTTTTACTTCCTCTCCTATTGCATCATGCTCAGCTTTTTATCCAATCCTTCTTCTATTCCATTCTGTACTTTTCACACTCTACCTTTTTTTTTTCAAATATCAATGAATTAACATTTGTGCCTATTTACTGATCAAAGATATATGTCTGGCTGTCTCTCTCCCCCTGTCCGTCTCTCTCACACACACTCTCTCTCTCTTAGTTGATTCCCTTGTCTCTAGTTGTGGGTGAAGTGGGCAGAATTCTCTTCGCAGAGAAATCCATGAAATTCTGCCCATTTCACATAGCAAAATGCAAAATGTTGTCTGGTGGAGTGGTGAAATATCAGCTGGCAGAACAGTGAAATTTCACCTTCCACAGTGAAATTTCGTCTTCCCGACGAAATGTCACCTTGCGTGGTGAAATTTTGTCTTCCATCCATAGGCAAAATTTCAGCTTAGGAGTGTATAAGTTATAATAAGTAGATCCCTGGTGGCTAGTGGTCCCTCCCCCCACCTGTCCAGAAAAATCCCTGGTAGCTAGCGGTCCTCCCCCCCCACCTGTACCACATGTAAATAAATTATCCATGGTGGCTAGTGGTCCCTCACCTCCACCCAGTAATAACCCACCCACCACAAAATGTACAGTAACCCCCCACCCGCATCCCACCGTATCTTCTCCTCCTTATCCTGTTAAAAAAAAATCTCTAGTGGTCTAGTGTTTTTTGTAAATTTTAAACCCCCTCCTGATCCCCAGTTCTCATAAATCTCTGGTGATCCAGTGCTCCCCCCAGCCAGCTTCCCCAGCAGCCAGATGTCCCCACCACAACCCCACTCCCACCCCCATCCTAAATCCCAGCAGTGGCAGACTGGCACAGCCCTCCTCTCTCCTTCACGGACGGCCCACCGACTGAGCTCTCAATGAAGCTCATGCTTTCCACCCCACCTTGTGTATCAACCCCATTGCAGATCTTTGTGCCATCTGCAAAGAGGCATACTTTTCCTTCCAGTCCCTCTGCAGTGTCACTTATAAAGACATTAAAAAGGACAGGTCCCAGTACTGAACCCTGCAGTACCCCACTACTAATGCCGCTTTCTTCAGAGTGGACTCCGTTTACTATTACCTTCTGTGTCCAGTTATCCAGCCAATGTTTTACCCAGGCTACCACCATGGGACCCACTCCCTGGCTGGCTAATTTATTTATTAATCTTTTGTGTGGGACTGTGTCAGATGCCTTGCTAAAGTCTAGGTAGGCCATGTCCACAGCCCCTCCCTGGTCTACTACTTTGGTAACCCAGTCAAAGAACTCAATTAGATTCAAATGACATGACCTTCCCACTGTGAACCCACACTGCCTTGGGTCCTGTGCCACACTGCCCTCTAGGTACTCAACAATTCTTTCTTTCAGAAGTGATTCCATCACTTTTCCCTATCACAGAGGTCAAGCTGACAGGTTTGTAGTTTCCTGCCTCTGTCTTGCTCCCACTTTTGTGAAGGGTAATCACATCCACCCTCCTCCAGTCCTCAGGTACCACACTATCTTCCCAATCCACCCACTTCTTATGTGTTTAAGTCATCTGGTTATGCCTTGTGATACAGCAATGTGTGTGCAACCACAAATAACCAACACTGTGTTGTCATTTTTGGCTTAAGTGAGATTCTCTTAAACTTTAACCTTCCAAACATGCTAACTCAGCAAAATATGCTTGCTCCTAAGTGATTGGAAGATGAATTAACTGTTACCTCACAAACAAAGAATAAAACCAAGTACAAAAATGATAGATTTTAATGCATGTGTTTCTGATTAACATGGCTGTTGTTATTGTTGTGGGTCTGGCATTACTGATCGACCATGAAATAACTGCTGCATCTGTGTTCTGAAAGTGACTGTGATAAATAGAGAATATTGATTTTTTAAACAAATGTAAGATGCCAAGACCTTGCTCTAGACATATTAACTATTAACACTCTGTCTTCATGGGGCGGAGAGTATGGTGGGAGGGGTGGAAGAGGGGTGGAACTGCAAGACCATAGAATGTGTTGGGGGGGTGAAAGAACAGATAGCACAGAATAGGGCCAGTGACTACATTACCATAAAGACATATGAACTGCAATATAAACATACTTTTAATATATGCATATTTTTAACACATAAGTAAGTATTACTGTTACCATTTTGTAACTACAATAGTACTCTCCAGGGTGGGTGTTTTGGGCAATGCCGTAGTTTACATGGGCTATAAGGTACTTCACCTGCGGTGTTAGGCCTCATTGCACTACTGGGTGGTGTGGTATTGTACAACACCATGCACTCTCTCAGGAATTATTGTTTTCTTGGGGTTGGATATTAAAAAGGGTTGTGACTGGTGCAACTGTGTTGTGCCAGCACAACCTCAGAACTGTGCCCCAGGGCAATATTCAAAAACGGTAATTGCTCAGTGCAATTCCTAATGCACTGGGCACAAAGATAATGTATGCAGCACAACTACAGGGGGTGTGCCCATGCATATGTGGCACATCCCAATATTCAGCCCTGGAGGTGCAGCTCATCTGCTGGCACAACCCTGAGATGTGCCACATACCTGGGCTCAAAGTTGAGCCAGTAGAAAATGTCTCAAGTACAGTGTACCCACTGGCAGGCTGCTGTATTGAAGCATGTAACATAGCAGCTGACAGCCATCGGTGGCAACTACCCCAACACCATGCACAAACACAAAGATTAGGCCCTGGTGGTCCAGTGGTACCCCCCCATCCTGCCTGTACCTCTGAGCACTGTAGTATGCATAAATTAATAACTCTGCTGGTCCAGTTGATCTCTCCATCCTGTCTGTACCTCCGATCACTGTCATAATTGCAATGTACACTGCTCTGGTGGTCTAGTTGTGCCCCTCACCCGTCCTGACTCCCCAATCACCTCTGTAGTATCAGAGGCCAAATCCCTGGTGGTCCAGTGGTAACCCCTACCCCGCCACCCACATAGGACCTCAAGCCCACCCAGCACCCCAACCCAGTCATCAGCAGGCAGCATACCTGCCAGCATACCACTGCAGCTGCCTCTCAAATGACAGTGTACAGTAGGAGCTGCAAGATAATTGATCCCCCCGTGGACCAATGAGCTTGCAGTGCATACTGTAATAATTCACAACTTTATGAATAAAGTAATTCATTTACAAAGTTGTGAACTATTACAGTATGTACTGTAAGCCCATTGGTCCATGGTGTGGACCAATGAGCTTGCAGCTCCCAGTGTATACTGTCATTTGGCATGCAGCCGTGGTGGTATGCGGGCAGGTATGCTGCCCACTGATGACTGTGGGAGATGGGTGGTCTGGGGGTTCTGTGTGGGTGGAGGGGGGGGGCACTACTGGATGACCAGGGATTTGGCATTTGATACTACAGCATCAATCAGGGAGTTGGGAGGGGAGGGGGGTACCACTGGACCATCCGGGCAGTGTACATTGTAATGTCGATGGCAATTGGAGGTATTGACAGGGTGGGGGGGTACCATTGGTCCACCAGAGACATTCCTATTGGGTATAGGATGAAGATCAGAGGGTCAGAAGGGGAGGGGGTACCTCTAGACTACTAGGGAGGCTATTGTTATATGTGTATGGTGATCTCAGCTACAGGAGGGGTGGGGAGTACCACTGGACTGCCAGGGCAGCTCTTCTTAGATCTGTATGCTGATAGGTGCTACAGGATGGGGTTGGGGGCACTGGTGGACCTTTGTAGCCAGCACTGCATGGTGTGCAGGGTGCCAGTCACATTTCTCCAGGCAGACCTGCACAACTCATGGAAACGGGGCCATAATGACATGCAAATGGACGATTAGTGCCTTGCATGCATTATGGCCCCATTGGCCCCACGGTCCACCAGTTTCTCATTTCGCCTGGTCTCCCCAGCAGAGGTACTCACAGCCCTGCAGTCACTAAACCCAACCAAAGGTAAATGCCCCTCTGGCCTCGACTCCAGGATGCTATACCTATCTGCCACAGCAATCACCACCCCACTGGCTTCCCTCTACAATCTCTCTTTTTCTCTCACCAAACTCCATGCTGTTTGGAAGCTTGCCACTGTCATCCCCCTCCCTAAAGGAGGTGACCCCTCCTCACCAGATAATTACCACCCAATCTCCCTGCTCCCTCTTCTAGCTAAAATTCAGGAAAAATTTGTTCTTGGACAATTATCCACCTTCCTTGACTCCTCCTCCTCCTTTCTCTCTCAATACCAGGCTGGCTTCATGAAATCGCACTCCACTACTACATTCCTTCTAAGGCTAACAAACAACATCCTCACTGGTATGGATAAAGTGCACAATCACCTCAGCTATCTTCATCGACCTAGCTAAGGCCTTCGATACGGTCTCCCACTAACTCCTGCTATCCAAACTCACCCTCGCCGGCCTCTCAGTTGAAGCCACTAACTGGTTCTACTCATACCTGGTAGGGAGGCAACAATCAGTTAGAATCGGATCTCACTCCTCTATCCCCCTACCTATTACAATAGAGGTTCCCCAAGGCTCAGTTCTTGGCCCACTACTCTTCGCTATCTTCCTGAATGACCTGCCCTCAGTGTGCCCCCTCTCGGCCATACACATATATGCCGATGATACTGTACTTTATGCCACAGGTCCCTCCCCTGCTGAAGTGTCTGCCAGACTCCAGCAGGACTTTAATGCAATCCAGCTCTGGTTCCGCTCCTACCAGCTGTTTCTCAACCCGAAGAAAACTGTCTCACTTACCTTCAGGACTAGGCAAAGGCTCTCCCGTGTCCTCTGCTCCCCAGCTTTCCACACCTTAGATGGGTCCCTTTTTGAGACCTGCACCTCGTTCAGATACTTTGGAGTCTAGCTAGATCAACATCTTGACTTCTCAGTCCATATTGATGCTATCCACAAAAAACTTCACCCGAAACTAGGCGCCCTATATCAGAACAGAGGTTGTATCCCACTGCCAACCTGCAAAGCAATAGTACAGTAAATGATTCTCCCACTATTTGACTATGGGAACATAGTTTATGGCATGGCCTCCAAATCCTCCCTTGCCAGGCTTGATCCTCTTTTCCATTCTTTCTGCCGTTCCACCCTTGACCACCTGCCCACAACTCACCACTGTGATCTCTATAGATCTCAAGACCTGTCTTCTTTACATGATCGGAGAACAGCACACTGCGCAAGGTTAATATCTAAATACTGGACCGAATCCTTCCCCCATTACCTAGCAGCTACTCTAGCTACCCAAACTCCTCCAACTTACTCCCTCCGAACACTGACGCCAGGCTACTCCAACTCCCTCATATGACCTCCGCCAAAGGTCAGCATGCCTTCAAGTACCGCATGCCTCATGTATGGAACTCCCTCCCAGCTGTGCTAAGACACTCTACCTCCTCACAGCAGTTTAACCTTCTTCTCAAGCAACATTTCGTCTCTGCCTGCATGTGCAGCTAGCCCCCATAGCAGCCATCAGCCTCAAATGTATATGTGCTGTCAGTGAGCCTTGCTGTCATAGGTATTCCCCTTACTGCAGAGACGAGTGGCCCTGGTTTTAGCTCCAAAACTGGTGTTCTTGCACTTTTAGCTACCCCGTGCCTTGTGCAGATATATCTTGTTTCTTGTGCTCTGTATATTTTTCATCACTGTAATGTTTTTTTTTTTTTTTTTATTTAGTTTTTTGTTGACCGGGTAAGTGCACTAGACAAATCCTGCCTATTTTCAGGCACGACCCGGGGAAGGGGGATACAGATGAATGCCAACTGACCTTGAACCAGATTAAGCTGTTGGTGGTATTTTTAGTGAATGAGGGAAATTTGGCCAGGACACCAGGAAAATTCCCCGACTCTTTTCGATAAGTGCCATGGGATCTTTAACATCCACCTGAACTACCACCAATCCAGGCAGATGGGACCTCGGTTTAACGTCTCAGTTATATTTCATGTATAGTTCTCTCCAATTTCCCTTCCCCCAGGACGCATCTGGAATCGAGCGTTTGCTGCACTCAGTATGCCTTCCTGGTAAAACTTTTAAATAAATAAATAAATTTGCATGCTGGTGGCTGAACATCTGAAATTTGCATACAGCGTATCCCTGATGCACTGGTGCAATTTCCTATTCAGCCCTGTCTGGGGGGGTGTGCCAGAACATTGTATTTGCACAGTGCACATTACTTATAATATTCAGAGGAGATGTGGCATGGCTCATCACTTTTGAATATATTCCTTGGTTGCTCCAGCGCACCTCAGTTGCATTGCTCACCCACTTGCACCATTGCCTGGTGCACATTTGAATATAGGGCCCTTAGAGTACAGTTTCATGATGGCTGTCTGTGAAATAACAACTTACAGTATGTTGTTCTAGTGCATGTTTGCACACTCTAGAGTAACATGTCTGGTATCTATACAGTAATACTGATCAACAGCCTTCTCTGCATGGTCATTTATTGAGAAAGTTGCGAATGATTATTACAGTATGCACTAGAATTATATTGTTACTGAGTGTGGAAGAATGTGGTAACAGGACATGCTGTATGTTGTGATTTGCGCTGCAGTCACCGAGGTGTGTTGTTCTGTTCGGTGATGCTCAATAAAATTTTGCCTGTTGAAAATGTGCTACTTCTTCTTACCAGCAGAGTCAACCACCAGGAGTTGGCCAACTGCTGGAGCCTCTGTCTCCTGACCCTACGGGACTGGCACGAGTTGGAGTCGATGTTCTACGGTAGGGAAGCTTTGTTTTTCCTGTTTGTGAAAAAATAATGGAAAGCATTATACACAAATGAAAAAATATGGAATGTCTCAGAGAAAATAATAGTTACTGTGATTTCAAAATACAAAGGATCTTATGGTGCATGTGTTCTATCTAATGGTTACTGCTTCTTTCCTGCATACTGTTACAGTCTATGAGGTGTTGTTCTAATTATCACAGAATACTGTTCTAAGACACATGCTTTCCTGTAACAGTCAATGGTTGTGGAACATTTTTTTACCTTCACTATAAGGCATGACAGATAATTTCACTTGCGGTGACCTGCCTCCTCCCCCCACGAGACACACACTTTCTGTCACTGTTATCAGAGTGTCACTAATGTATAATCAATGTGACTTGTTTTCATGGCAAGCTGATTAAGTACTACGGGGGGGGTTGGTCAACATGAAAACAGTTTGGTGAAGGTATATCTAGAAGACAGCAAAGTACTGAGTGTGGAGGTAGCATCTTAACACAACCTAAGAAATAATACAGTCAATAAGTAGATGCTTTTGATTACTTTTTTTTTTTTACAACTTACATTTTACAGATGTCAATTTACTAAAAGAGGATTTATGCAGTTCTGGCTATGGGTTTACTGAGGATTAATACAAGCTTGGGTGGTTGAGGTCACCTTGTGACTGCAATACACCTCTCCCTTTCCCTCTTTCCCAGGTGTGGATTAATGGTCAGTAAAGCCATAGTCTGTTGTCCCAGATTCCCCTACCCCCCACAAACAGGACAGACAACTTGTGTGCTGTTGTGCTCAGACTGGCAATCAGTTTATTCGATTTTATGTTTATATTTACAAATTCCATCACCATTCATCATTATTGTCTTTACAAAAGCTCCTTGTTTATATTGCAATACATATCAATATCTGTCCACCCATCCTTTTTTCTTCCTCTTCTCGCCTCCCCAGGTGAAAACCTGGGTGACTTCTCTTCTTCTCTTGTAGGTAACAGTGAAAACCAAGACTGCTTTTCTCTCCTTCTGTTGCTTCTTCTCCTTCTCATATTCCTTTATCATTCCCTCCTCCCCTCCTTCCTCCCCCTTTTCCCCCATAGCCTGTCTGCAGCTAGCATTGGATGACTGGCCTTCCCCCTTTCTTTCACTCCCCCCTCTCTCTTGCTGCTTGTCTCCTCCAGGCCTCAATAAATCCCATCATCTCACTACTGAACATGTCTATCGCTAGATCTGACAAATGCACCCCATCTGATCTGTAAAAATTCTCTATTCTTCCACCCCCTCAATATTACATGCCCTCCCATGCTCTTTACCAACATCCCCACCTTCCTATTCATCTTTCTTCTGGCCCTATCCACCACCATGTGGCTGTGTTCGCGCCTCCACACCCTCCTTGGTATCATGTCTGACCATGTCATGCTCACTTCCAGCCACCATTGCTTTATCTTCTCAAGATCCAGCTTGACCCATAAATACATATCAACCCATAGCTTCCCCCAATATCATTACCACCAAGCTGTATAATAATTAGATCTGGGGTGGGTCACCTCTTTCTCACCTCTATCAGGGTTGGGAGTAACTGAACCCATTTCATCCCCTCGAATGCCACGGCATACCAGCCTTCATTGTCTGACATCTTGGTAAAGCTGGTTTCCCCCGGCCCTCTTTTCCACTCTCCTTTCTGTCCAGTAAATGTAGGAGTGTCCTCATATCCATACTTCTGTGATCCTCCCTCCACCTATTGAATCAAGCAAAATATATCTTATTCTCTTGAACAGTCTTACTCACACTCATTTTTCTGTTCCATTTTTCCTACAGTCTCCTTATCCCCCACCCCAACTCTTGGTTCTGTTCCTGCAAAACAAAACAACAGATGACAAGTTCATCTCAATCCTTTAAAGCTCGAATGTACCTTTTGTAACTGGCCGACTGCCAGTGTCCCATTTCCAACATTCTGATTACTGACTCTTCTTTTGCCACTCATTTTGATGCTGCTCCTATTCAAAAGGAATGGGAGGAATACCTATCTGGGTCCTCCCCATGAACTCCATGCCTTTTTTGAGTATGGCCGTCACCTGGTAACTCGTCACCTTCTTCCTGTCTCCATGCACAAATAGTCTGCCTTCCTTATTATAATGCTATGCGGCGTAAGCCCACAGAGCCTTTACCCGGAACAGGTGCCCGTCAAGGTGTGCCTTGATGATTATGACACACCACTTCCTTTCCTGATCCATCTTGGACATCCTAATTATGAGTTGTATCACCCTTGTTCCCCAGGTTATGTCCCCCCATTCCAGTCCTCCCTCCTCTCCTATCTTGCCCTATCCCACTGTTTCACTCACTCTCAAGGCCCCTGCAAGCATCACTAGGTAAATCGTATGGAACAGCTGTGTCTCATCCTTGGATTTATAGATTGCAAGCAATATCCCCCCCAATTTGTCTAACAAATGGTCTGCTACCGGACGCTGACCATCCTTGGTCCCTTGTTTTAACCTACTCCAACCTTGCATCATCCTTCATATCAGCATTGACCTCGTGGGGTCCTTCCATTTTTTCAGACTGCAAACTAAGCTGATCCCTACTAGGTACACACCCATCATGGTGTGGGCCATCCCTTTTTGCCACTGCTCCACTGTAAATGTTCCTAACTGCTCTTCCATAACTGGCCCTCTTACCTCCATATGGTGTACTTCCCTGAATGTTAGCAATGCCCGCCATGCCCCTTCATAGGCCCTCAAGGTCTGTGGTGCCCATGAGTTGTGAAACAGCATTTTGGCTCCTTCTTGCCAACATCCCATATGTTCATTGGGATGGACATTTTCTGCTCCTCTGCTGTTGGTGAGAGTGTCCGGAAACGATCCAGCTGCAGATGGAAAAGGCTGTCGGCTAGGACATTTCTCACCCCATCTATGTGCCCGGCCCTGAATGACATATTCAATTGCAAGCTTCTTAGTACCAGCTGTCTCAGCACCCACATGACTGTATCGATTCTAGCTCCCCTGTTGTTCAGAACATCCACCAGTGCCTTATTGTCACACCAAAATGTAACCTGCTGATTCTGTAAACGCTTCTCCCCATACTAGGGTGCAGGCCCAAATTGGCATGATTTCCAACAATGTGATGTCTTTTGTCCTTCCTTCTCTTACCCAGTCTGCTGGCCATGGCACTAAAAACCATTTTCCTCTCAAATACCCCCCCATTCCTAGCCCCCCCCGCTGCATCCGTACATAATTCTAAGTCTGTGTTAAAAACCCACTCTTGCTGCCAAAAAGAATGCCCATTGTAACTGCTTAGACATTCCTCCTACACCTTGAAATACTTCTTGACCCTTTTGTTATATCCACCCAGTGATGTGGCCTTACTACCCCTGCTGTGGCCCTTGCTAGCTGCTTGTAAATGCCCTTCGCGGCCCAATTGCCCTGCAAGCGAAATTCAAATGCCCCAATACTTATTGCACCTGCCTTAACTGCACCTGCCTCCTGTTAGTATGCACCTGAATCAGACCCTTTATCTTCTGAACTTTACTGTCTGGTAACCAAAATACTTCCTCCAGCATGTCTACTTCAATCCCTAGAAACTCTATGACCTTACTAGGTCCCTCTGTTTTGTTCTGCGCCAGTGGCACTCCGAGTTCCTCACACAGTTCTTCAAGCTAGCTAGCATACTTTCCGTCTCTGAGCATCCACCGCCTACTAGCAAGAAGTCATCCAAATAGTGTATGACCATCTTGTAACCTGTTCTTTGCTGGAAGATCCACTCAGGCAAGTGCTACATTTTTCAAATGTAGCACAAGCTACAGAACAACCATAGCCTTGTCAAAGTAATACTGATCCTCTACTTTAAACCCCAATAAGTCCCAGTCCTCCCTTCTAACTTGGAGCAACTGGAAAGCTGATTCTATATCTGTCTTGGCCAGCCATGCATCGGAGGTCACCCAGATAATCTGCACTGCCTCTTCCAAAGTGGCACAGGTCACCCTGCTGTGTTCTTCCCTAATAAAGTCATTGACTGAGTCTCCCTCTGGGAATGACAGATGGTGAATCACCCTGTACTCCCCTTTCTGTTTTTTGGGGACCAAACCCAAAGGGGAAATTCTCAGGTTGTCAAAAGGAGGGACCAGGTATGGCCCTTCCACCCTCCCTGCAGCTTTTTCATTCTCTATTTTCCTTCTTGAAATGTCTTTCTTTCCCCTGACTGACCCCAAGTTGTAAGCCTCTCTTGTCTGTCTTGTGCCTTTGCACTGAAGCAGAAAACCTGTTCTAAAGCTCTGTTTAATAGTCTCCACTGTCCTGCTATCTGGATACTGCCTGAGTCACTTTTCCCAGGCCTCTATCTTGATGGGGGGTTTTGCAGCCTTAAATTGTTATCTTCCCTCCATACCCCTATACCCCAAAACCCCCTAACCCCCATCTGTTTTTTCTGTCCTCCTCTTCTCAATAAGACTGAGCCCCTCTGCCTCCATAACCCCTGCCTCTTGACCCTCTACTCCATGACTGCCCCCGATAACCTAGCCCTTCACAAAAGGGCTGCTGGCCTGTACCCTGTACTCCCCCTTCCACCTGGGTCCCTTGGGTCCATGTGGTCCTGCATCTTGATGCCAGGTGGGACCCCTCACATCTTGAGCATGTGTGTTGGAATCGGCATTGAGGCCATGAACAAAATACCCTGTTATATCCCCAGTAACACTTCTGGGGTCACTCCCCCTTATCCCCATCTCCCCCTCCAGAGTGGATTGATCAGTAACATAATCCATCCACAAATCCAGCTGTTTCATGTCCCATCTCACATCCCTGTATGTTGCCATCCACTGGCAGAAGAACTTGTCATAATATATCCACACCACCCCCCCTTCGCCTTTGCCTGCCATATGATCAGGGAGCATGTGATGAGTGAGATGCGCAGCTCTGGTTTCTTTTCCATAACTATGGCTGAATATGTGGCAAACCCCACAAACCACCTATCCCACGTCTTTCCTTTCATAAACTTATCCTCCTCCTTCTTACCCAATAAAACCACAGCCACTGCCATCTCACTGTTCCCTATACTCTCTGTCTCTTTATATTTGGCTGCTGCCTCCCTACTCACCAAGGCAAATGTGTCCACATATTCTCCCTTCCATATTTTCTCCTTCGTGGCCAGCGGCATGTGCTCCCCTATTCTCATACCTGGGGCTCCTGTTTCCCTCATTCCTTTTCCTATTCCTTCTGCCACCTTTTTTACCTGACCCTAGCATTTCCTTGTCCAACCTGATCTTTGCCAGTGTGGTTTCCATCTGTCCTAGCCCACCTGTCCCATGAGCCACTATAATTTGCCCAATGTACTCCTTGATACTATCACCCACGGAACCCGATACACTACCTGCAGGCCTGTCTGCCCCTTGTGGCCTGATATTACTGGGATGAACCCATCCGAGTTCCTGTGGCAGGACAACTGGCTGAGGCATCGGGGGCAGTTGGACCACTATGGCCGGAGGTTCCAGCCTGGGTCCTTGCATCGGAACCACAACCGGATCAAGGGAAGGTTCTAATGGCTCCAGTAAACAGGGTTGTGCTGGTACTGGACTGACCACCCGAGGAGGAACCACTGGTGGAGGCTGTGGCCTTATTGGACTGTGTGGCCTCCCCGTCGCTCATTGCCCATCACCCCCCCTTTCCCTTTCTCCACTTTCCTCTTTTCCCCCGACCTCTCTGGTTCCTCCCCTTTCACCAGCTGCCGCATCATGTTGGCCTTCATCCAACTCCACAATTACCTTATAGGCCTCCTGTTATGATGGCCTGTTCTTCTTCGGTGCCTTCCTTTCTCACAATTGCCTGCACAAGACTGTGGATAAAACTGATAAAGTGCCTCTGTTAGTGCTAATCACATCTTCATACCACACCATGCAGCCATGTCCTATAAATTGTGATACGCCTTCCAACTTCTGTATGTTCCACCTTATTAGTCAAAGAAACAACACCCCCCCTGCTCCCACCTACTTGCCCGCATCATTTGTAAAACCCTTGTCCCTTGCCCAACTGCTCCTTTCCAGAGCTTGAACCCCCCAAAGCCCCCAGCGTGAAAATCCCCATCACCCACACAAATTCTCCTGTGTGTCCCTACCCAGGCAGGCCCCCACCTCATGCCGTGATGTCACACACCAGGGCCCCGGCCACATGGCTTCTGCTAACCCCCCTCCATGTTCCATTTGTTGCAAAATACCAAATAGTGCCCCTTAGGCTGGCACAAACCACCAGTAGCCTGTGAGAAATTGAACTGGACTTCCTTTTCCAAAGCCATTTCCCCAATAGGCCCACATCAACCTTGCAGCAATTCCTAAGTAAAACCATAAACCAGCTCAAAATTCGGTAACCTCTGCCACTTGTAAGATCGCCCGTCAATACAAGGAAAACACCAAAGCTGCTGCCCTAAACTTCTTTTCAGCTTACTGCCCCAAAGCCTTGTATCCTTCACTCCTTATGGCCACGCAGTGTGACGTCAGATGCCATTCCTGAACTGTGTGGTCTCCCTCACTAGGTCCTTCTTGTAGGCCGATTTCCCCTGTTGTTACAAAACCAGCACTGGTGTGAGTTTTATGGCACCTTTCAGTGCACCTTTTCCTCTGCTTGGGACTCCCCCATGTCTCTCCTCCCATCTTAGCCAAGTGCACTCGCCTCCCGGGCAGGGCCTTTGATCCTCCCTTCACACCCAGACTAGCAAATGTGCCAGATCACCTCTGAAATTGCTAGTTCCCCTGTCCAGCTGTCTCGCTTCCAAACCCTTCTTTTTTTTTTTTGACCTCGCCACAAACCCACGCAAGTGGCCCCGAGCTTTTCCCTCCGAGGCAGGGCCTTTGATTCTGGTTAACCAATCTGGATATCGCAATGCCTCTACAAAGCTTCAAATTTCAGCGCTAGGTCCACTCTGCTGCCTGCATCTTGCTGCTCCCAGCCTCTCATTCTAAGCAAGTCAGTCACTCCCTTCAGCTGCGGCTCTCACCAACTTCTGTGCACCTTTTATTAAAACACTACCCCCCATAGCAGCGAATCTCCTATACTGCACTGCTAGGAGAGACTCCCCCATCAAACCACCAGCTTTTAAACCCACACTTCTGCTGCATTCGTTCCAATGCCTGTAACTTGTGCTTGTCCCCACAACTTCTGTTAGACATATACAGCTCTCCTTTCACTCTCTTTCTTCGTCTTTATTTTTTTGTTTGAATTTACTTTCTCCAATAACTCCAGGTAAACAAACCTTAACCCAGGCTGGCACCTCAAAAAACCATCAAACCAGATCCAAAAAACAAAAGAGCCAATCTGATGTGCTGCAGTTCTATTGATTTTAAAACCAACAAAAACTTCAATAAAAGAGGCTGTATCCCTTTGTGCTGAGCCTTTTATACCCTGTAATTTCTATACCTCCTACTCCCTTTTCCACCTATCCCTATTCTGCTCCCATTCTTCTGGCTCCACCCCTTCCTATCTGACCTGTCCCTTGTCCTATGACTCCCTCTTCCACCCACCCCCCTACATTCTCCCCTCTGAGCAAAATCATCTCTGCCACAAGGGGAGGGGTCCACGGGGACAACTTGGTCTGCCCCTTAAAGGGCAAACTCCATTGTTCAGTAATCACCCTGTGATATCTTACCTGTAATATCAGTGTAGTCATGAACACAAACTATAGGTTTATTGAGGATTAATACAAGATTTGGTGGTTGAGGTCACCTTGTGACTGGAACATGCCTGCACCCTCTCCCAGGTGTGGACTGATGGTCAGTAAAACCATAGTCTGTTGTTGAGTAATCACTCTGTAACATGTTGCCTGTAATATCAGTGTAATCAGGAGCACAAGTGCTGTTATAATGTCATGCATCAGGTGGTTGGGCATGAGGCCACAAGTTGAGTGCATCCAATACCTGAGGCGTGATGTTATCCTAGCACAAAACACACCCTAGAGGGCATTGTTGCTATTATACAATGGCTTGTTGTTATACAGAATTAAAAATATCATTTAAAAATGTTTTTGTTAGTGTGGAAAAATATTTGTATTTCTTAAGAGAAGCAGCAACAGATGCAAAAAGTCTCACAAATGCAATGCAATCAATCAGAAGGCTCACACTCGTGAGACTAGACCTGTGATGTTGTACTGGGATAACATCACAGGTCCACTCCTAGAATGACCATTTAGAGGCCAGCATTCTTTCTTGCCATTGTATTATGCTTATTATAAGTCTAAATAATAATTCATGATTGCAGGACTGTCTGTGATTGCTTGATGTGATGGTCTGAAAACTCTAAGAACTGACCGGCATGGGAGCTGCTCTGCACTTCTCACAGTCTCGCTCCCAATACCGCCACACAAAATGTTACAAAAATGTGTTTAGAAACACATTATTATTGCGATTAGACTTATAATTGCAATAATGGCCTGAAAGCTGGTCATTTCCTAGAGATTAATGACTGGCTGGCTGGGGGTGGCCCTTGGATGCAGCTTGAGCCACCCTTTCCCACCCCTCAGCCGGTTGTTAAATCTCTAGGAAATGACATGCTGTTCAGTCATTATTGCTTAAATCAAAGCCACAGTTAGCCATGCAGTATTGTAGATACAGCAGACTACCCGTTAAGCATTGTTGATGATTACTTATATTTTGTATATATGGTATTCATTATTGATAAATATATACATACGTCCATGGTAGTGATTACCAAACTCAGGCCTTCTTGCTGCAACCCATGTGCCATGTGCTATCTCGTGCCAGTCCCGGTTCCTCCTGTGGATGTACACAGCAGAACTGCTTCAGTAGAATGTCTGCCGGGTGAAATTCCACTTCCTTGGCACTCTCTGGGGATCTTATGATGCCTTGCTCCCCAAAGGCATGACCAACCTGTGAATGAAAAGCGATAAAAATATTTATCAGTATATATATATATATATATATATATATATATATATATATATTTGTGCAACAGATGTCAGGATAAAAAGTGACACATAAGTTCAGTTATCTGAGTCACTGTATGGTTAAATGGGTGGTGATGTAATCACTGAGTGGATAGTGTCAAGCAATCCGCGTAGTCATTACATCAGCACCCAGTTAGCCACAAAGTGACTGCATCAGTAACCACTGCCACCTGTACAGCCTGCTCAGTAGTACTGTCTCCCAGTTTCACTTTAACCTTCTCACTTTGCTCTTTACAATGCAAGCTATCAGACTCCCAAAGACTCACAAAATGCACACCCAAATCAAATTCCCCCACTCCACCCCAAAAAAGCGGAATCACATTTTAAGTGAAAACTCTTAAGAAAAAAAAGCCGTTTTTCCCTCTTTCTCATCACAGCAACCCTGCAAACCAAACAGAGCTAAGAGGCACAGAGCAAAAACACGGAAAGGAACTGAAGAAAAAATAAAACATAACTAAACTAAACCCAACAAATCCTGTTGCATAAAACGCATATGCGTGGGGGCCAGTGTGGTAACAAAGTTATTTCTACAGCTGCCAGTGACCACTCATAACCCCTTACTCATGAAGTTACTTGAGGTCACAGGCAACTGTAAAAACAACCTTGTTATCTCACTGGCACCTCCCTGC
The DNA here is from genome assembly GCA_016271365.2 of Neoceratodus forsteri. Taxonomy (NCBI): domain Eukaryota; kingdom Metazoa; phylum Chordata; order Ceratodontiformes; family Ceratodontidae; genus Neoceratodus; species Neoceratodus forsteri. The sequence goes on from CM057449.1 coordinate 877,355,555, forward strand.
GTATGACATATATATGTGGTGCCACATAATTGTGCTGCCCACTAAATACTGATCACTGCTATAACAATTGCTTAGTGTTGTTAAATTATTTTTTTATAATGCAAGTTATTTTGAATCATAGACACAGTGCCTGAGGCCTGCTCTTTTTTAATGCAGTGGTGCTGTGCCACATGGTCTCAATCCCCTCCATTCTCCCCCCTCATACCCTCCCACACAGACACACACAGAACTTTTTCTACTGCACTCAGTACAGTACAACAGGTGGCATTGTTCCCTGTCCCATGTGTGTTCCCTCTTGCATTGTTCAGTTCAACCCATGCCCCAGTCCCTACATGTGTTTATTGTGTGTGCATCTGTTTACATGACGCATCATACACAGTTATCTGCTTGCTAACTTGTCACGTTATGCTGTAGAGACCCGCTGTGTTTGAGTCACATTTTTTTGTACAGTTAGAATTATGAATGTTCTGCATATGACGTACTGCAATTAAGACACTGCTAATTGTTAGAAGTATGCAAGCATGAGATAGTCTTTGTAAAAACAGTACATATGTGTGTCTAAAAAACATTTACTTGATATACACTATGGCCCAGATATTCAGAAACATGCCAAAGCCTGAGTCAAGTCTGGCACAGCACAAATCTCATGTGCCATGGCACAACAGGAGTGATATTCAGAGGTTGCACGGGCCGAACTGTGCCAGCACAACCCGGCTGAATATGGCACAGTTGTGCCATGGTACAAACAGAGGTGTGCCATGGTGCAATCAGAGCTGCACCATGGTGCAGAAAGAAATGCTCCAGTGCAACTGTGGGAGCACAGCAGCAGAGCAACAGAGGGAGGCATGGCACAGACCCAGGGTAAGAGCCAGGGAAGCACAGTGACAGGCCACAGGAGGCCTCCACCAGCAGGGCACAGCAGGGTGCATGCATGCACCCAGACACCAGTTCCCAGAACACAAAAGTGGCACAGATAGCAGGCAACAGGAGGTGCCAATGGCCAATGGAGGGCCATCCCAGACCATAGCATGCCATACCCAGGGCCATGCAGCCAAGCACATACACACAGTACACAGGCACACAGGAAGCCCACACAGTAGGCACTGAACATGCCGGGAGGCAGGTAGCATGGCAGACCACATGGGACAGGTGGCACAACACCACGCAGGGGTCCCAACACAGTGTGTGGCCAGTACCCGACCAACGACCATTGCTGTGTGCTACCACCATGCACACACCCACCACACACCCCTGAGAGCCACCCTATGGGCACCCCAAGGCACAGCCAGTGACCGAGGGGAAGGACACCACCACAGTGGGACACACCACAGCACACAGCAGTGAACCACAGAAGCAGAACATTTGCCCCTACACATGCACACCACATGGACAGACACTAGACCACTGCAGCATGGCTCCTCACACCACCTGCAAAGCAGATCCTGACACAGTCAGGTAAGTCAAAAAAAATACATTAATGAACACAACAATGCACAAAAACAAGGGGCTGGGAAAGGGTAGGTAAAGTGAGGGAAGGGGACAGGGAACAGGGACTGTACAGTGGGAAGGGAGACTGTAGGGGGAGGTACAGCAGGGGAAACAGCGGAAGGCTGGGGCCAAACTAATGGCAGCCATGTCCTGCCACCCCTTGGTGTTGTTGCCACCTCCTCTCTGCCAACAGTATGCACCTCATCTGTAACACCTCCTCCATTGTTGTGGAGGCGATCAGGATAATCTGCCGGAGTAGCCATCGGTACAATGGCTGCCTAGGTCCCCGCCATTGGACACCTATAACAAGAAACAGGACAGGTGATCAGTGTAATGTCCCAAGGAACCATGCCCACCTACAGTACGCAATGGGCAGGGGGAACACACACCCCTGGAGGGCCCGTACTGGCCACCCAAGGGGGGGTGGGCCAACACCTGCCAGCAACTTGACGCACCACGACATTGCACAGAGGTGGTCCCCATCGCAGAATGGTCACCCGACTGCACAATGACAATCATATGGCACAATGCACTGGCAGCACCACGGCAACAACAGTGGCAGCTGGGCACACACCCACCCCACCAACAGCTGGCACATGTGTCCAATGGATGAGCCACAGTGGCATGCTCCAAGCACAGTGCGACACACACAGCTGCCATGGCACATAGCACAAGTGGCCATGCCCACACCTGCTCCCCCGCCACACCCATGTACAGTGTGAAGGACCATGACAGTGTTAACCTGCCCTCTGTGGCCACAATGGTGCCAGTCCTGCTCCACCATGGCTCGCCACAGCCTGCTGTGCAGCTGCTGCTTGTGCCCAGTAATGATCCTCATTCCCTGGTAATGGAAAGAAGACAGATACACATCAGGAATCAACCACAGCAGCCACCCATCATCCCCACCCCCGTGCACAGGATGTGCCCCTGCCCGACATGTCCCACATGGCTGCATTGCAATGCAAGCGATGGCTGGCAATGCCACACCATGATGCACACGATGACAGTGTCCCCTCTACAGGGCATGCCAGGCAGCCTAGCCAACACCACAGTACAACAACAGGGCACACATGCCGCATGGGATGACTTACCTGGCTGTGGCACAGCCCCTCACCTGATGCATGCCTGCAGCCTCTGCAGGTGCTCTGGGTCCCACCATAGAAGGTCCCCATTCTGGTGGTGGCATTGATCCCCTGTCCTGGCCACTCTGTTACTCTGTTGTAGCCTGGCAGCAATCCTCTGCCAAACAGTGACCCTGGCCTGTTGCTGGGGCACCTGCAAAATAGTTGGGGGGTGTGGGGCTCGACACAGGCCACCAGGTTCACGCAATCCACCTGTGTCCAGTTTGGGGCATGCCAAACTCGTCCCTGCAGCATGTTCACAACCACAATCTCAGGGACTAAAATGGAGGCAGGAGGCGCAAATGTCCACACCATGCATACGCTGTGTGATGCGCGGGAGCATGTGCAGTGCCAGAGATGTGCAGAATGGGCATGGCTACGCAGGGTCACAGGGTCAGAGTTCTGACCCAGGGGTCGACCAGCATTCCGCACGTGTGCAATAGGGCACGGCACTCCATGCGCGGCCATGCACGTAGCTGGCCCATGCAAAACATGCGCAATGCCACTGCATCGCACTGTCCACACATGGTGTGAGTTTGACATCATGATGCTGTGACACGCATGTGCACTGTGGGCCTGTGCACTACTTATGTATGCTTATTGCACCATCGTGACTTGCTCTGGTGCAATCCCATTGTGAATGGTGCAATATCATGATATTCAGACACCACATGCAAATGAGCTCATCAGCCAAAGAGTGGCACACTGGGGGCATTAGCATGTCATTACTGTTGTGCTAAACCTCATTTGCATGCGTTGCACCTTATAAGCGCCATGGAACAGCATAGGCCATTGACCGGTATTGCATCCTTTTTAGGTAAGTTGTGCATGCCACTGGGAGTGGACAGCACTGCAGGGTGGGATGGACCAGAGAGCTGCTGCCACTGACACAATGTGCTGTAAATGTCCACAGGCAGCAACATGTCGGATCATGAGGAGGGTGAGGAGATTGGGCCTGCATGTAAGCGCAGGTCCAATTTCACAAAGGCTGAGACAGATGCCCTGTTCGAGGCCTACCTGGACAGGGAGCCCCTGTTAAGTGGTGCCATGGGCACAACACAGGCCAGGGTTGGTGATGGGAGGAGGTGGCAGCATATGTCAACCAGCACAGCAGCCACCAGCGCTCAGTGCAGGAGTGCAGAAAGAAGGTGGGGATGGACAAGAGAGGGTGGCAGCCATCAATGCACCCTGGACTGCCATGCGTGAGCACCAACACTAACGCCACAGTAGGAGTTGGTGGCAGCCATCATGCACCATACCACGGTGGTGGGTGTGCCTGGAGGTGGATTCCAGATGGGTGGCAGCCCATCAGTGCATGGTAAGTATGTCAGCCACAGAGAGCTGGTGGCACAGAAGGTGCATACACAGGCATGCTGGCATGCATGCATCTGGCATGCAAATCATGTGCATGTGTTCACACCCACATGCATGCCATGCTGCAGGACATGTGCAGCGGCAGTGTGGGGGGGCACATGTGGGCATTGCATCACTGACATGCCTTTCTTTCTCTTGCAGCACCAGCATTCCTCCATGCAGATGATGGGGCACCGACAGTGGCAGCAGCCATGGATGCTGGTAGAGCCCTGGAGGACCAGCCTTCCACCTCCACCGACATCCGGGGGCCCGACCGGCTGCAGCTCACCATCACAGTGCAGGAAGGTGTCGTGGACCTGGGGTCAGACGAGGCCCTGGATGTGTTCCTGCAGGATGCCAGCCTTGGTGTCCTGTGTGCAGAGACACAGATCAGGAGGGGTCCGACTCTGATGACGACATCACACTTGGATAGCTTGGGCAACATTTTTGGTGAGATGCCCCTGCTGGCCTCTGACACAAGCAGCACACCTAGCGCTCTGCCAATGGCAGAACAGCTGCCTGCCACCACTGCAGGTGCAGCGGTGTGCACTGCCCTGGCTATGCCCTGTGGTGGTGGTGGTGCAGCTGCACAGGTGCTGGGTGGCATACAGTGGTTAGAAGGGTGACAGCAGCAGGCTGCGGGTGCCACCGGGCAGCAGGACATAGGGTCCGCTGTCGGTGCACCTGCTGTGCCCATTCCACCTGCAGACCCCACTATGTAGTGTCCACCGGAGAGGGGGCTGTGCAGCATGGCCGGTCACCAGACGAGGAGCATGGGAGCCCCAGGATGCCAACTGGCTGGTTGAGCACACTTGTCTGCTGTGGGTGTCCATACAGCAACAGGTGCTGCTTATCACTGGGGTGTGTGCACTGTGTGTGGAGGTGTGCCAGTTATCTGAGCAACAGGAGTGAGGCACAGCACAGATCCTAGCAGGGATGCAATGCATGCAGGAGGCCATGACTGCATCCTTGGATCCCATTGCCACTGCGATCATGGATGGCTTTGCGCTGCTGGTTGCCACAGGGCATGGCCGTGCACAGGTGACCCCTCACAGTGTGCTGTCCACCCCATGATCCTGGCATCGGGTGACCCCATTACAGTCAATGTGGGGCTCTGATGTAGGCATCTCAGACATGCCTGGGGCTGGCCTGTTTGGGCATCTGCACACCCCAGTGCGGACACGGTTGTAATCCCAAGGTTCCACCCTTGGGGGGCTGTTGTAAACCCCCCATGGCTGTTGCACAGCCTGTGGCTTCTGATCGGCCCCGGTGTGGCCACCTCCATGGCTGTGGTGGCCATGGTTCCTTGCAGTGGTCCTGATGAGCAGGCCACTCTGACCGCTGTCTGTTGCTGCTACCCTGTGCCATGGGTGGGGTATGTGTGTGCCATCCACTGGTGTCACACCTGTGTGTCACACTGCATGCTACCTGTGTGCGTGCTTGCCAAGCCACTGGACCATGTGGCATGGGTGTGATGAGGGCAGGCTAGTACCAGTTGTGCCTGTGTACCTATGCAATGCATCTGATCCACACCACATACCAACACCTGGGTGTGGTGGTGCATGTGGGTGTGTGTGTGTGTGTGTGTGCGCATGTGTGGTGCTGTGTGTGGTTGTGTGCCACTGATCCCCCTACCCCTGCATCATGTCTGTGTGTGTGCATGCCCATTGCCATGCACGCCCCTGTACGTGTGCTGTACCTGTTTGTATGGCCCATGCATGTGTATCATACCACCTACCTGTGTGCACCATAGTGCTCCTGTGCAATGATGTTCCAGTGGCATCATGCCTGCTGTACCAGCTGGGGATCCCTCTGTCCAGGTGGTGGCTGTCTACCACCATCCGGTCCATTGCCTCCATTGTCCCCACTACTGTCACCCTCAACAGCCTCGATAGCTATCCCATGGTCAATGGCCATGTTGTGCAGTATGCAGCAGGCCAGGAATAGGCCACAGACTTTTGAGGGGCTGTACTGTAGGGCACTGCCTGACCTGTCTAGGCAATGGAAACATGCTTTCAGCATGCCAAAGACACGCTTGATGATGTTGCGCATGCTGGTGTGTGCCTTATTGTAGCACTCCTCTGCTGAGGATGATGGGCACCGGTAGTGGGTGAGCAGTCAGGGCATCAGTGGATACGCACTGTCTCCTGTGTGGATAATGACATGGCTAGCCCTCTGCTATTCTATGCTGTGCCTCATGCCTGTCCCTGATGCCCACACCAACATGCACACCTGGACCTCCCCATCCCAAGGTCTGCTCTGCCCATCGCCCCTTTCCCATGCCATACTCACCTACCAGGTGGCCCGTGGGGATGTCCCCATGTTCAAACCTGTGGCACAGATGAATGCATCATGTGCACTCCCAGGGTGTGTGGTGCAGACATTGGTAATGTGCCCGATGGCATCGCACACCACCTGGCAGTTTATGCTGGGGGTCCCCTTCCAGTTAATGTATCCGACACCCTCGGGGGCCAGGTGGCATGTGGATGGCCACGTTGGTGCAATCAATGGCCCCAATCATGCCAGGCATATGAGCAACCCTGTGGAAGTCCTGCATGGTTGCTGTGTACTTTGCCTGTGTGCTGGGGAAATGGATGAATTGCGAAGCACATGGCAGCAGAGTGTTGAGGAACTGTGTGAGCAGGCCAGACATGGCCGACTGTGTTATGCCTGTGGTGTCCCCTGTTGGTCTCTGGAAGGTGCCCATGGTAAGCAGACACATGACAACTATCACTTTCATCTCCACGGACATGGCATGACTCCGTCTGGTGGGTGACTGCATTTCCTCACTACACAGCTCAATAGCTGCCTCAGAATGGCCCTGTTCAGGTGGTACTGCCCCACAATCTCTGTGTCGCTGTAATTCTCAAAGGTGATGCAGGCACGGTACCACCTGTGTTGGGCATACTGCTGATGGGCCCTTCCTTGGCCACATCACTGTTCCTTCCTCCCCCTCACACTCCTCATTATGGCCTCCATCATGAAGGGTGCACTGTCCATGACCCTTGCTGTCCACTGTCCCCTGGGTGATTGGCTGCTGCTGGCTGTGTGCTGCCCTGGTGCACTGCCTGTCAGTGTGTGTGTATCTTTCTCTCTCTCTCTCTCTCTCACTCTCTCTCTCTCTGCACCTCTCTCCTTCTCCAATGCCACCTCTGTCCCTCTCCCTCTGTGTCTGCCTTGGTATGTCTGTCTGTCTGTCTCTCCCACTCCCTCTCACTCTCACCCTTGGTGCAAGTGCTGTCTGTGTGTTTGTGCCCTGTATTTATAGGAACAAGTCATTTTGCTCCACACTTGCACCATGGTTTCACGGTTGAATATGCCACTGCACTGGATATTCATGGGAACACCCCCTGCACTTACATCTGCATTCATTATTGTTGGACATTGGTACAATGGATTTTGTGCTGCGCACTGGCTCCCACTGAATATGGCTCCTTGGCACAATACCATGCTTGCACCATGGTTTCACGGTTGAATATGCCACTGCGCTGGATATTCATGGGAACACCCCCTGTGCTTACATCTGCATTCATTATTGTTGCACATTGGTACAATGGATTTTGTGCTGCGCACTGGCTCCCACTGAATATGGCTCCTTGGCACAATACCACACTTGCGCCGGCAACACTTAGTTGCATCATGCGCAACTGCTCTGAATATCTGGGCTAATTTACATATTTTTTTACTTTTTCCCCAAGTTTGACTTAAGGAGAGGTTGGTTGCCCTCATCACTGTCACTGGGTTGGCATAGCGCTTAACCGCCTGAACAAGGGCTAGCACATCACTGTCTGACCACGTTTTGGACATGGCTATTTTCTTTATGCAATGCAAATGTGTTCTGTGAAAATAATGAGACAAAGATAACATGAGCAATATAACATCTTCAAGAAACAGATATGAGATGTACAATAATACAACTGTACCTACACACAGTTTATCTCAAATATTAATACAGAATCTTCCTCCCCGCTTCATCCCACACCCCCTGTTGTAGGCAAACAGAGGGTTCACACATTCAGTATAATTATACATGTCACATTATAGTGTATTAAAATGGAAAGAGTGAACCACTTCAGGCAAGGTTTCCTCTCTTTACTGTGTTGTGTGGGATAATGACAACATCTGTGGATAAATTCCATGATTGTCACCCCCACACCTCACACACAGTAATAATACACTTTTCTCGCAGCCCTACATAATAAGCATATTTGAAGCAATGATGCATGGAGACTGAGTCATCTACCATGGACTACAGATATTAACTGGTAGGGTGGGTGGGGGGAGGGTGACCCAAGGTGGAGCAGGGGGACAACCATATCAATTATTTGTAAATTAAAAGGAAATGAATGGGTCTCAGGTGATTAGTGAGAATACAAATCTAAATGCAATTATTTATTTGTTTTTCTTTATATCTAGTAATTACAACAGAGATGCTGTACCATGAGATTAAATATTTGTTTAAGTTTGTATTGTGTATGTAAAGTTTTTCTATTTTAAAAAAAAAGTTATATGGCTCTTAAAATAGCTGTTTGTTTATTTCAGATAGAATGTACTGCAGCTACATAGAGGTACACATTCAGAGGAGTGCTAGAATACCATCTCTGAGGTCCCCAACAAAATATGTATTACCAGCGTTGGAGAGATGCACACCATCTTTTAAGTATAGCTAATGCTTAAAATAACAAATTTGGGGGTGACATATAGTGTGCATTCCCATAACACAAAGGAATCCAGATATTTGGATGTTTACCTTACGACGTGATCTTGCAAGGCCAGGACAGTATCCCTTGCCTCTCCAGATCATCCTCTGTATAATATCTGAATAAAGAATTTTACAAGCAGGTAACATCTCTGCAAATCTGACTGTGCAGCCTCAATTAAATCTACTCTCCTTTTGTGCCCCAAATCATTACCTCCAAGGTGGATGAGGAATATGATTGGTTCTGGGTGTGTCTCCAGTAGGTGGCACATAGTTGGCATGAGCTGCTTCCATCTCATTCCACCCTTGCCAAACCAGGACACATCACAATTTGGTAGCTGCAAGTTATTTCCAAAATAGCTTGCTCTACTAAATGTAGCTGCTCTTCATACCATGCTGCTCCATGCAATCCAAACACTGACTCTGGAGCTTTCTGCCATAATGAAAATTAAGTAGTTTTTCACAGAGGCAACAGTGTCAGAAATGTGTCTCTCTCTCTCTGAACAGTCCTGAAGCAAATGACTACAATTAGCATAGCATGAAGCTGTGATAGTGGAAAAAAACTGCCATCTCATGTAGCAACATGTAGTGTGGACACATGCCACTGGTTGTCAGCACTTGCTGCATCTTGTTGTGTTTACAGAATTGTTTACTATTGGTCTTTCGTTTATTAAATATTCTTTTCATTTTGGTGGGATAAGGCTGCTGCTTAATTGGCCACATGGCATAACATACCGACATGGAACATTTCCTTTGGTCACTACTAATCCCTATTCTGTGACACTGTGCCTGTGTTCCCTCTCTTTTTGAACTGGCACTCTGAGTAGTAAGAACAATTCTACTCATACTTACTTAAAAGATGATTTAAAACAGTTTAAACTGTATAATTTAAAATATTTAACTGAAGGCACCTAGCGTTTACATTTTTCCTGTCATGGTTGGTAAAATTGCTATTGTGTGATAACATTTACAGAAAAAAACAACTTATATAGCTGATGAGCTAGACTGTTTAGGTGTAGTTCTGAGAAATTCTGCTCTTTAAAAAAATGCACCACTGAATAGGTTTGTAATAAACATCATCTAGGAGCATAAATAGTACTATGTTGATTTCATGCACAACGTTCAATACGTTTAATAAAATCTTAATAGTTTATTAAGTTCTGTATGTGTTCAGTGTTTAACTGGTTAAGGAAAATTACTAAACTAAGAATACATTTGTTATGGTACTCTTTATAGTACTGTAGTTTGAAAATGCTAAATGATGCTAAGCTGAGAAACTGATAAAGTAAAGCAGCACATAATGCAATTGTTAATAATTATCTGTTGATACAGAATAATCCACTGTGTTTAAGGTTAAGCTACAGTGTTCTGTGTATTGTGCATGAAATAGAAAAAAAAATGCAGCACTGTAAAACCATGGGATATGGTTGATTTAAACAGTGTTTTTGCCTAAATGATAAATAACATAAAATTATGGAGAACAGCATTTAATTAGCTCAAATTCCAATTTTAATATCTATTCCTTTGGTTGTGACACATCAAGTTATTCATCTTTAAAAAATGCTATGCTTAAAAAGTGTACTTAGTACTTGACTGGTAATTCATGCTCTTGTCCTAGGGAATCTAAGATGACCAACACTGTGTTATTTTCTGTGTTTCTATTGGTCCAGAAAACTGATTTCCTGTGGTTGTCTGAATCCTCTTTCACTAACAAGCAAAATCCTTGAAAGCACCTCATACAGACAAGGATCCCCCTTTGCAAGCTGTCAAAATCCTTGACTGCGAGGTTATTGCAGGAAATGGCAGTTGGAAATATATGTATTATTTAAATTAAAAACTGGTTTAAAATTGAGATAATTGATTTTATATGGCTTTTTTGTGACATTTGGATGCTGGATAACTTATTGTTTTACATTTTTACTAAGATTTTAAAAATAAAATGAAAGTTTAGCAATTGTCTTTCATGAACATACAAAATCCTTGACCGTGACTTGTGTGGACAAGAATTCTCTTTCGCGAGGTGACAAAATCCTTGTCCGTGACATTTTTTTTGATTACATTCTGTTTTACTATATGTTATCTTGTCTATTTACATGGGGATAGTATATTGGCAAGTGTTAAATTAGTAATATGTCTATGGTGAATGTACTGTGACACTTTTACCTTTGAAAGGTTATTAAACAGTGCTGTTAAAGCAGTAGTGCAACTGAAATACCCTGAAAAACTCCCCAAATTATTTTATTCCTAATTAATTCCAGGTGGCTTGTTTTTTTTGTGTGGTGTTAACATGTTCAATATTTTTTTGTCATTTAACAAATTTATTAAGTTAAAGTTATTATTTCTCAAGAAAAAGACATGATCACCTTATTTTTGAATAGAAAAAATAGTGAAGGCCCAAGGAGGGTAAAAAAACCTGACAACGATGCAAATGTACAGCACACAGCATAGGTGGCATCTAGATAACTCAAATGTACAGTTCTATCAATATTTTTCATAACTGTAGTGTAAAATTAGGCTTTGGGAATAATATTTTCTGTTGCACTGTTGCTTTAAAGTAAACAATGTCTTCCTGCTTATTAAAGTGGAACATACAATCATGAAAAAAAAAACAAGAAACTGTGTGTACCACTGTGAGCCACCATGCTAGTGTAGTCTATGTGAGTTGTTAAATTTGTGTCCAATAATTTGTCTCAGACTATTTAGAATGGGTGGTACATTATGTAGTGATTTGCATATCAGATTATTGATGACATCTAACAATTTTTTTTCGCTTTTAGGTCTGAGTTTTAAAATGGAAGAGTGAATAGTTCAAGAAGAGTTAAAGCAATGACTGCTGTATGTAAGGTGTAGCAACTTTCAAAGCAGAACAGGTATATTGGTGGCAAGATGTCATGTCATAATGAGAAACCTGGTATTTCTCAGAAACACAACACTACTGAGTGTTCTTCATCTTGTGGTACAGTTTCAAAAAAAGTATACATGTGAAGAAATGTGTACATCATGGTAAACTGCTATTGAAGAATAGCAATAAAAAAACTGTGTCATGGAAAAGACTTACATTGTGGTCTCATTCGACAATTTGTGATAGGTCTGTTAGTGACAAAACAAATGGTGTTAGTGATAGTTCTGGCAATTGGTGTCACAGCTAGGGATGTGCAAAATTGGAAAATTTTGCCCAGCAAAATATTTTGCTTAATTAGCGCATTCCATGAAATATTTCACCGGGCGAAATGTGAAATTTTGCCTGCAGTTGGATGTGAAATTTCACCCCCAAGCCTGTGAGGGAATTTTGCTTGCGGGCAAAATTTAACACCCGCAGGTGAAATTTCGCCACCCAAAGCAAAATTTCACCTCCTGTGGGAGTAATTTCTCCTTCTGTGATGAAATGTTGTGGGCACTGCCCACTGGCCAAAATACTCCCTGGTGTCCAGTGGCCCCCACGGTCATCACTGGCCATAATAATATTAAATAAGAACTCCCTCAAAAGTTACTCTGCACCCCTGATTTTTTATTAAAAAAAATACCCTCAATTCCCTGGTGACTAGTGGTCCCCCCAGCCATCTCTGGCCATTATAATGTTAAATAAGTACCCCCCAAGTTACCCTGCTGCCTCTATCTGTTTTATAAAAAAAAACACCCTACACTCCCTGGTGTCTAGTGGACCCCCACCCCATCAATAGATATCAGCACCCCCCCAGCTCCCGCCCAGTAACCTGATCGGCCACCGACACAGCCCTCCACTTACCACCATGGCTGGCAGCTCAACTGAGCACCACTGAGTACTTGAATAAATGGGAAGTGCTCATTCATTGTCATTCATTCAAGTGCTCAGTGGCACTCATTCGGGCTCCAGCCATGGAGGTGAGTGGAGAGCTGTGCCAGTGACGATCAGGTAATTGGGAGGAGCTGGTTGAGTGCTAGTATCTATTGATGGGGTGAAATAGGTGAGGGTCCATTAGACACCAGTGAGTGGAGGGTGATTTTTATATAAACCACATGGAGGTGTAGGGTAACTTGGAAGAGTGCTTATTTAATATTATAACTGCCAGTGATGGCCGGGGGGTGGACCACTAGACACCAGGGAGTGGAGGGTATTTTTTTTAAATAAAACAAATTGGGGGTGCAGGCTAACTTGTGTGTTTGGGTGCTGGGGGATCAATTGGATTTGTGGTGGCTGGTGGCAACGCGCAAAATTGCAAACTTTTGCCGCAATTTTGTGTAACATTTCACCCAGCAAAATTGCCAATTTTGTGGCAATTTCACCGCTGAAATTTAATTTTACTGCATCTCTAGTCACAGAAGAGCAAAATTCTTTAAAAGAATGGTGCATGCTGCTAAGATTGACCGTATCATCTCACCAGTTGTCAGGCATAAAGGAAAGAAAGTTAAAAACAAAGTTTCACTCATGAAACTATGTTTCAGAGCAAGGTGCTTTGTGAATATGGCTATTAATATATGCTCTCAACTGTGGGCTGCCATGATGTCAGCAATTGATAAACTGAGTGTAAAAATTGAAAATATGAGGAACAGACTGACTGCTTTTCAACACTTGAACAAAGACAATCTTTGTACAGTGTTTGAAGGCAAATGGATGCACACTGAACATTCTGAATCATTTTTCTGGGATGAAACATACAATGTTCACATCACTAATGTGACTTTAACATTGGATGTATGTGGCAAAGTTCAGAATATCTTACTTGTCTCAAATGATGAGAACGTCATTGATGATGAGAATGATATTTGTGAAAATGTGGCACAGTTAAACTCACATGCTAAGAAATGGCCTTGTAATGCCATATGCAATGTCAGAAAAGAATCATTTTCTGTGGTTGAAAATGTTCTGTTGACATTCATAGACACGAAAAGATATGCAAGATGCAAACTGTTTGCTACTATTGACAAGTGCGATATTAGACCTTTTACTGTTCTGATGGGACATTCACTTGCTTGTTTGCAAACTGGAGCACGTGAGAGTATTTTACATCACTTTTGCATGATTCTTGTACACAGCTCTGGAATGCAAAGATTTGTGCAACAGCTGTATTGTGTAAGATCTGCTGTGCAAGACTTCAGTTGTTTTGATTCTTTGCTAAATGATTGAGATGTTGATGGCACCATTAGCTTTGTAAATGAGTTGCAACAAAAAAAAATCAGTTGAGGAAAAATATTGATATTGATGATGCCACACATGCACAGTCCAAGAGTCACATGTGCTAAGGAAATTTGGATCTGAGATTGCTAAATTTGAAATCAGCAAAACTCAGAAATTTGACATTGTTTGTGTCTCTTGAGAATGACTGTTTTACAAAGAACAGTCTGTTAGTATTCACCTGCACAATATCACTCAGTGGAATGAGATGTGGGGCCGTCTAGTTGCATATGTACTTTTGAAGACAGACTTTAGTTTACAGGGTGCAGTTTCATTATGCACATACTGTTATCGTAAGATCAAGTCTGACACTTTGCCAGCTTGGTCTGTACTAAATGATATTTACGTAGACAAGATCCCTGTTGAGATTGCTCGCTTGAATTTGTTTGAGAGGATTTTATTCCAAACAATGAAGCCATTTCAAACCATAGTGAGACTGAACACAAAAATGAAAGATTTGCCAAAAAAAGAGCTCATTAGGTCATTGAAGGATTCTATTATGTACATGCCTCTACCACTGCAAGGGAATGTGAACTCTGTCTCTAGAGAGAATAGAGTTGTCATTCTGGTAAATGGTGTTCCAACTAAGGACAAAACAATATGGCAAGACATTGTGAATGTTGGGAAGGTCAAGCATGATTTGCAATACCTCAAACAGCATAATTCTTTCTATGCTAACATCGACATAGACATTTGCTGATCCTCATATCCAAGTTGATATGCCAAGATGTTCAAAGTCCATGCTTGAAAAAGTCAAGATTGCCACTAATGAAAAAGTGTATGAACAATACACTAGCCACACTTTGCATAGGAAGGACCCAGTTGTGGATAATATAGATTTGTACCAGATGAAACAGGTAGAGGGTAATCCTGTTAGCATCTGGGAGAGTACACTCAAGGCACATTGCTTTCGAGATCTCTTTCCACATGGTAGAGGTGGACGCCTGCTTAATCATGATGTTCAAGACTTTTGCATTCAGATGGAAAGTTCCACAGAAACATAGCATATCTGTTTCATCGTCTGTGGGAGAGTGAACTTAGTATTCTGTCTGCAAGTATTGTGCACACATTGCAACTTGGCACAGAATTTAACAATATGACAGCTGCACAGTTAATCCAGAAATTGGAGAAGAAAGATGAAGTACTACAAGCTAATCTTTCTTCAGTTTTCTCCAGCATGCATGGCACTAAAGAGTATTGGTACAGATGACACTCTGAGGTGATGTGCATGTTAAGGGGGTTTGGCCCAGCAACATGGTTTGTCACACTCAGCTGTGCAGAATACTACTGGGATGACCTAGTTGACCTTCTTAGTTGGGCTAACTCTAATGTTGATGGCATAGAGAGCATGACTCTTGGTGAGATCTGTTCTCTGGATCCAGTCTCAGTGTCACAATACTTTCAGCACTGGTTCCAGGCACACCTAAGATTCATACTATCAAAGACTAATCCACCTCATGGTGTTGTTGAACACTATTTTTGTGGAGGATGGAATACCAGTCATGTGGAGCACCACACATACACATACACATGTTGCTCTGGATAAAATATGCTCCACAGATTGGTGACATTGACACAGCTGATATTCTCAGCTTCATCATGAGGTATGTAACATGCCAGATTCCTGAGAAGCGTGACAGTCCAACACTCTGGAAATTGGTACAGAAATTTCAGTGACACTTGTGCAGCAAGTACTGTCACAGAAAGGTGAAAAACAGAGGGACAGGATTCCCAAGACAACTCTGTATGAGTGCTTCTCTGAAAGATGTGTTCTCTGCTATGCAGCATCTTCTCAAGGCCAAGTCCATGAAATGGGTGTATGAGCTGCTTCACAGGGAGTCAGAAGTCTACATCAATGACTACAGCCCTTCTCTGCTGTTGATGTGGCAAGACAACATTGACATTCAGTATGTTGCTGACAATTCAATGGCTCTGCTGAGATATGTTACTTCATGTATCACTAAGCATGAGCAGACTTGCTTGCAAGAAGTCTGGGAAGACTTGTCCAATTGCAACAGGTCTATCTCTTCTAGACTGTGGTCACTTGGTTAGAGAACTCTATCACACCATAAGTGTGAAGCGTTTGAGGCTAGTGACCTTCCTACAGGTACCTGTCTCTATGGCAAGTCTGAGTCCATTCACTATTTGAATGTAAACTTTAAAGATAAGAGACGTTGTGTCCTTAAACGTCATGATGAGATTGACGACCTTGCTGGAATCAGGCCAACGTCCACAAATATACTGAAGAGCAACTTGATAGATAAATACTATCCACAGTGTCACAGTGCAGTGGATGATCTATCTTTGTTTGAGGTTGCCCAGTGGTATGACTACAAATGGGGTGTCCCTTCTTACCCTGAGAAGAGCATATATAAGATGTCAGGCCTAGATGGGTCTCTGGTAAAGAGGCGTCAACTGAGGTTGATTGACCACTGTAAACTGAGCTTGACAACAACAGAAAGTAAAGAGCACTACTATGTTGCTCTTCTGTTTCAGTGTAAGCCTTGGAAAGATGAAAAAGGTTTGAAAGGTACATGTGACACTTTTGAAGAGCAGTTTAATTTGAGCTATGATTCTTTCAAAAGGGAAGTGTCAACTACATATATACAGAGATTGGACCTTGAGAAACAGCAACTTGAGAAAGCAAGGCAACAATTAGAAGATGATACTCCAGGTAACTCACAGGACACAGTTTATCCTGAAGGTGAAGGAGCACTTGATGCTCAATTGCCTGTGAATGACCCAACTGTGTTGATGTCAGCGATAGAAAGTGCTATGCAGCAAAGTATGCACTTCACAAATGAATAGGTCAACATTGTAGATGAACTGGATGCTGATCAACAAGTCGCATATGCTGCAGTGATCCATGCTGTTAAAAGGATAGTTTCTGTGACAAGCATATGCCAGTTAGGATGTTTGTCAGTGGTGCCGCTGGCACTGGCAAACATGTTCTGATTTAAGCAATAAGTACAGGTGTACACAGAGTCACTGACACACCAACATCTGTCATAGTGTCTGCTCCAACTGGCCTAGCATATTACAACATAGGTGGTGTCACTCTCCATAGGCTGTTCATGCTGCCAGTTGAGCATGGCAAAACTGGAGAGTACAGAAAGTTGTCTTTTGAAGTTGCAAGTGAGCTGAGGTCCATGTTTGACAGGATGGAGTTACTAATCATTGATGAAATCAGTATGGTTTCCAACATTCTCCTTACGTACAGAACATTCACCTACATCTACGAGAGATAGTGGGTAGTGATGATGATGCACCATTTGGTGGTAAAAACATTGTTGTTCTTGGAGATCTTCTCCAACTGACTCCTGCCAATGGTAAACATGTCTTCACTAGTTTTCCAGTGGCAGAAGCTAGAAAAACCATTGAGTGTATAGGTGGAGTTAATCTCTGGGAGTTATTCGCTTATGTTGAGCTGTTGCAGAATATGTGACAGAAAGGTGATATGTCTTATAAAGCATTACTTGATGAAGCTTGAATTGGTAGCTTATCAGCCGCTCATCTACAAATGCTAAGATGTGTTATCAGTACAAAAGAGACATACAAGCTATTTGCACAAATAGAGAGCAGAGAGCAACGCACTGTCTGTTTGTTACCAAGACTAAAACAATGTGCTGAGCTCAACCAGATCATGCTACAAAGAGAACAGCAACCTATTGTTACTCTTACATCACTTGATGTGATTGATGGTGTTAGTCTAACAGGTACAATGGTAACAAAAATGGTTGAATGACTGAAAGAACTCACAACTGATGTGTCATGTACTGCTGGCTTGGAAGCTGTATTAACACTATACAAGAATGCACGTTTTATGCTGCAAAGAAATCTTGACATTGATCATGTATTGATTAATGGAGCAATGGGCTACATTGTTGACTTTCATTACAATGCACAGAATACATTTGTTGAATTTGTTATGATCAAATTTGGCAATCATGACAGTCCTTTTCCCATTGACAGAACCACTGTCAAATTTCAGATTGTGAAGGATATCTATGTGACACATAAGCATTTGCCTCTGTGTCTTGCTTATGCAGTGTCCATTCACAAATCACAAGGACTTAGCCTTGATAGTGCCATTGTTGACATAGGAAAGGGAATCTTCAAGGATGGCATGGCATATGCTGCTTTGTCATAAGTCAGATCAGTTTCTGGTGTGCATATACTAAACCTTGCAGAGAATAAGGTGCATGCTGATGTAAAACGTATTGTGGAATACAACTGGCTACGTACACTGTACCAACCAAACGCATCTCTGATTCCTGTTCCTAGATACATGTCCATACGAGATATACCAATGGACACAACACAGAAGTTGAAAAGGAAACAGAGTAAAAATTCAGTTTCTTCACCATCTGCCGGACGTGGTAATCAGTCGCTTGCTGATCAAGTCAGATCACCACCTGCAAAAAAATGCATTGGTCTTGAGAAACTACCAATCTTTGACAATATCACTGGAGTGAACTGCTATGCCAATGCTGCAATGCAAGCTCTTCAGCATATGTCAGAGTTTATTTATGTTTTGACTGCTGTGATGTCAGCAACTCTTTCTGATGCACTGAAAAAGAGTTAGAGGTAGTCAAAACAAGCAACTAGCTTACAGAGTTTGACTCATCTGCGGCTTACTCTGTCCAACTATGCTGGACTAAGGATGTTTGTGGATAATGCCCAAAAAGATGTGACTGAATTCATGATGGGCATGATGAATAGCTTGGAAGATGATGGAATTCAACTTAGACATCACTTCACAGTTCTTTATGTGTGCAGGTACGCTTGTTTGTCATGTGGATACATGGAGTCTCAGACAACTAATGGCTTGCTATGGATATCTGTCTATGATCCTGAAGAAACATCTGTTAAGTTTCATAGACTGTTTAGGAATGCTGCCACTGATTGGCAGTGCCACAGATGTAGGTGAAGAACTGTCTGTTCTTTGAGAGTGACTTACTTTAGCTTACACATTATAATTGTCCTTCAGCGATTCAACTCTCAAGGCATGAAAGTTACCACATCTGTTACTGATTTCATTGCTGGAAGAACTATGTTCTCAGGTACTCAGTTTGACACACAAGCTATCATTTTCCATCATGGACTTTCTATTCAGTCAGAACATCATGTCACATGGCATAGATTTAGAAGTAGATGGGAAGAGTGTAATGATACAGTGTGCGCTATGAGAGAATGATTACCAAGTAATCTAAAAGATGCATATGAAATAATTCTCTAAACTACAGATAATGCTCAACATGCTGAAGAGTGAATTTTTTGAAGATAGACCTACAGAATGCTACCATGTGCTACACATTGGTTTATTTCATATGTATTGCAACTTTTTTTTACCAAAGAAAATAATGTGAAGTGAGATACAGTACTATGTGTTTCATCATTAAACACATTCAGAACAATGTATTACTTTTGTGCTGGATTTTTTTTTGTTATGAGCCCACAATATATATTTTGATCATTGAGTCCATTGTTACATTAAGTAGTGCTGTTAAATGTTTACAGTCTCTATTCCAGTTGCTATGAATTATGTCACATTTGTTGTGATTGATTGTGGTAGTGTCAGATGACCACAAAAAGTCTATGCCAAGTTTGTTGTTTGCAATGTCTGTAATTGAGACAGATTTCACACTTTTGAACATTTGTGTACATAGCAAATTCATTTTGCAAACTACTTTTTTTTAATTAAAGTTTATTAGTTTTACATCCATCACAGAGCAAGAAGCATTCCAGTAATACTGTATCTGTAATACTTTTCATGAGATGAAAAAGAATGAGACACTTCTTACTCCCCTCCCCCCTCCCTCTACTCCACTCCCCCCCCCACCCTCGCAGGTAACATTAGTGACAGGATATTATCAGGGACTTCATTAGTTGTAATCAATGACCAATTCCATCCTCTAACTTACCACAACTTATACCATACTACCCAGCTGTTCGAGTCCCTGTTTGAAGCAGATATAGCATGTGTAAATGTTCCCATATCAAGACATACCTGGGGAGACAATGCCTCCTACTAGCCCCAAATTTTTCCATGTTCAGGTTGAACAGCAACTCCTGCAACCATTCTGTGTAAGTTACTGGAGGTCGTCCATCAAGTGTCTCAGTACCACTTTTTTGAGGTAGGATGAAATCATGACAATGTAATACCTTCTAACTTTTACCTTAACATTGGTATAGTCTCCCCAATAAACACACCTCTGGAATGAAGTGTTGTTCAATCCTGATCAATGGGTCCACTTTAGATTTAATCCTTTCCCATAATTCTTTTACTGGAGAGCATTCACAAAAAATATGATATAAAGCCCCCTCCTATTGGTGGCATCTATTACATAAAGGGTCAGATATATGACCAATTTTATATAATTTAGATGGGGTCCAGAACAAGTTATTTAAAAATTGAAACTGCATTACCCTTAGTCTATCCTGGGTAATATGTCGGTAGGTGTGTTGCCAGATTTCATCCCATTTTCTTTCTTGCTCTCCTAATTGGGCTGACCAATAATGGGGCTTACCAGCAAGTTCCACATATGCTTGATTAAATAATAGACTATATTGTTTGGACACCACATGTGGTTCCCAAACCACCTGAGAAAGGGACTCAAAAAATGTTCCGGAAGTCCTTTCTTCTCTAAATTTATCCTGTATTTGCACCAATAAATGTCTTATCTGGTAGACCTTAAATATTTGATTGGGTCCAATTTGTTACTTGTTAAGAAGGACTTCAACCAGATAGCATTTATCTTCCTGTAAGAAATATTTAACCCTTAAGCCCTTCAATTGAGGTACCCAGGAATCCAAGATCATTTTTCCTCCAATTTTTAAATTAGGGTTTTGACACATCGGTTGGTGCCTGTCCTTGCTTTAGAATAACTTAAAAAGGAAAATAGCTGGGTGTGACTTCTTAATGAGACTTTTATTAGGGTAGACACCAATTTAGAGGGGAGAGTCCTCTGTGTAGAATAAAGAAGGGAAATTGGATCAATACTGGCTGTTTTGATCTATTCAATTTCTAATCTGACCCATGAAGGAACATAGGGCAAGGCGAGCTCCTCTGTGATGGTCAATAACCATTTGAGATATTTCCTGGCACTACTTGCCCAGTAATATAAACTGAAATGTGGCAGTCTTAAACCAGACTTTTCTCTGGAGGCTTCCAATTTATGTTAAGCTATATGAGGGGTTTTCCACTGACAAATAAAGTCTGAAATTATGGAATGTACTTTCCTGTACCATTTCAATGGTAGCCAGATGTTAAGCATACTAAGAGGGTAAAACACCCTTGGTAGCACATACATTTTGATTAAATTGATCTGCCCCCAGAGAGATATTGGAAGTCTACCCCACCTTGATAGATCCTGTTGAATCATATTATTAATTGAATCTAAGTCAAGTTTCACCATTTTGGAGTCACTCCTTGCCAATACAATTCCTAGATACTTAAGGGTATGTGGACTTCACTGTAAACCTAATTCAGTCACTTTGGTCTTATATAATCTAGAGTTAAGTGAGAACACCATGATTTTCCCTACATTTATTTTATAATTAGACATTTTACTATACTCCTCCATAAATTCCAACACTACCGGAATGGTTTGCAGAGGATGGATCATATGGAGGAGAATGTCATCCGCATAAGCAGAAACTTTAAATTCCTGTGATCCTATTCCTATTCCTTGAACCATCGGATCTTGTCTGATTCTGGTAAGAAGGGACTCCAGGTAGAGGTTAAAAAGAAGGGGTGAAAGGGGGCATCCTTGTCTGGCCCTCTGAAAACAGGGGAAAGAGAGAGGAAAAAAACCCTTTACAGTATATCCTTGCACTAGGTTGATTATATAGGGAGAATACACTTTTAATGAAAGAGAGGGGAAATCCAAATTTCTCCATAGTCAAGGGCAGAAACTGTCAATCAACCCTGTCAAACGCCTTCGCTGCATCCACCGACGTCAGCCCACATGGAATATTGGAGTCCCTTGATGCAGAGAAGATGTGAGACAGTTTGTATACATGATCAGAGGCTATTCTTCCTGCAATAAACCCAACCTGAGCCTTAAGTATTAGTAGGGGCATGGCAGTTGCTAATCGAGCCAGAATCTTGAAATTGTAATTTATTAGTGAAATAGACTGATAGCTGGAGACCTTGTCTGGGTCTTTCCCTTCTTTGGGGATAACTATTATAAGGGCTTCAAAAAGATGTGTATCCACACTTTCAGAGTTAAGTATGCTGAGAAACAATCTTTTTAATCCTGGGACCAATTGTTTAGCAAAACATTGATAAAAATTTTGGGGAAACCCATCTGGACCCGGGGCTTTGTCCAGAGAAAGTGCCTGAATTGCCATTAGGATCTCTGCCTCAGACATAGGGGAGGACATTCCATCTCTCATCTTATCCGGCACCAAGGGTAATTGACAGGAAGAAAGATATTTCTTCACCTCTTCTCTTCTAGGTCGGAGATTCATAGGACTATACAAATCCCTATAATACTGTTCAAATTCTAGAACTATGTCTTGAGGAAGTACTTTAGTTGCCCCATCCCTCTGGGATGTAAATCTCTGAATTATTTTAAAGGATTCCTCCACCTTTAACCGCATAGCCAATAGGTGACCTGACTTTTCCCCTTTGTCTAAATACAGTGCCTTAGTTTAAGAATGGCATATTCAGCCTTCTCTCTCAAAATTTCCGTATATTGATTTCTTAATCCAGTCAGTCTCTCCTTAATCTCAGCTGGGGAAGTCACCAAAAGAGTTTGTTCTATTTCCCTAATTTGAGCTAATAAATGTTTTGCTTTACTCTTCCTCTGTCTGTTTCTGTTTGTTGCTAATTTAATTAACTCCCCTCTTAATATGCATTTCAGAGCTCCCCATTCAATATCTCCTTTACCTGTTGAACTAAAATTTTCTTTTTCATATTGTTCTATTCTCTGAATTATGCTACTTTTTATTTGGTTAGATTTCAATAACTGGTTATTCAATTTCCAAATAGTCTTTCTGGGAAGGTTAGGGGAAAGATCTATGGAGCATCTAACCATCGAATGGTCTGAGATAACCCCAGGGATTATTGTACTATTCGATAGTCCTGGAAGTACCAATTGACTTATTAAAAAATAATTAATTCTAGATCTAGATTTATGCACTTCTGATGTGAATGTAAACTTTCTTAGAGAGGGGTGTAACATCCTCCATGGGTCACATAGATCAGTATTATCAGACAGTTCCCTTATTGCTCGTTAAACTGGAGTTAGACCTACTCTCCTTTTCCCATCTTTATCCACCTCTAAAGTAAAAGGCAGATTCCAGTCTCCTCCAAAGAACACCAGGAGGTAGGAAAAGGGGGACAAGATCTTAAGTAATTCTACAAAAAAAACTGGTGTATCTACATTAGGACCATACACACTCCAAATTACTACCCTTGTCCTCAACAAAAGACCTTGAATGAGAGAATATTGTCCACTAGGATCTTTAATAATCTGCTCACAGACAAAAGGAATAGTTCTTGCTATTAAAATAGCTACCCCTCTACTAGCTGTACTAACTCCAGCCAGATAAACTTGCCCTACAAATTGGCTTCTAAAAAGGGTAGTCTCAGTTCCAAGCATACGTGTTTCCTGTAGACATATAATCTGCCCTTTTTGCATTGGCAAGTGCTTAAAAACGTTGTACCTCTTTGTCTTATTCCTAGCCCCTTTAATGTTCCACATAATGAATTCGTAGGAGCTACCCATTTGACATATAAACAATATGTGTCACTGATATAATAATGCTTGAATTACTACAAACTACTTCCACTATGATGAGATTTCTCATACGATAACATCCCTCCATATCCATTATCCTGCAATCAAGGTCTCCACTTCCCCCTTCCACTCCCCCCAGCTTCTCTTATTTTCCCTCCCCTCTATCTTCCCATACCCCAATGAACTAACAGAACAAATACCCCAATCCCCATTACAAAATCCCCTTCCTCCCAATAAAAACACATTTTGGTCCATGACAACAAAAGTTCCTACCTTCCTGTTCTCACTCCAAACTTTCCCACCCCTTAGAACTAATACCTATAAGGCAGATTCACCCAAAGCCTACTTTAAACACTCTAAGCAATTGGCTATCCCAACCTCTATCCCCCTCTCTACTCTTGGGGAACTCCCACCGAGAAAAGCAAAAATATATGTCTCCTCTAATAAAAGGACAACCCCTTGTGTTGTGTGGAATTTAAAATTAAGATGGCCCTGATTGGGTCCAACACAGAAAAATTAGGACTGCTTTGGCCCTTTAAATTTACAATGGGCAGTTAAATTCACTGTGCTCTGCTATCACAGCCATACCTTACTGTAGGGCAACTTAAAAGAACCATTACAAGGTTCCTACTAGCTTAATGGCCCCCTCTAAGATGACCCCCCATGCAAAAATATCTGCCCATATGCTTCTAATAGTAAATGGTCATTCTATGATGAATAACCCATGCATATATTAAAATACTAGAGAATGTTCACTAAATTAAATCTATATAACAGCTGGGTCCCTTAAAAACTGACTCAGACCTCATCCAAAACCGACATTATAAAAAACTAACATAACGGAGAGAAAGAAAACTTATTAATAATGTATTGAAATGCTTGAATCTCCTTCTGTGAGGATAACAGCAGTCTCGCTGGATAATCAAAGGGAACGGGTTCCCTCTAGTGCTAGCACATAGTCTGCTGCAAATGAAACCTGGATGTTGCACACAATTATGCAATCCCTCATTAGGGTAATAATAGCCCGGCTGTTACTCTCTCAGCTATTAAACAGTTCCTCTCTGGCTGTATCCACTCCAGAAGTAACTGCAAATTAAGTCAGCCTCCCCCAAGCCTCACCATTCCACTGCTCTTGTTGATCAGAATGCAAAATAATATGAGAAATACACATAAACTTTGGTGGTTTCTGAAGTTATATGAGCCTAAACCTTTCAGCCTAGTAGAATGTACATTTTGCTTGACTGAAGCATAGGGGGTAAAACAGGATCACCTCCCTTAGGCAACATGAATCCTTTCCCCTAGATAAATGATTTTAAACACAGCTGTTTCGATTCCCTTTAGCCCTGCTTAAACAGCTCTGGGAAGGCCACTTTCAGTCCTGCAGTCACAGCTTGAACATCTTCATAGCTGACCCAGACACCTGACAGCAACACTTGTAGCTTTGCTGGATACCCCACGCAGAATTGGGTACTAGAGGCAATCAATTTAACTACTAGCGGATGGCATTCTGCTCGCTTTTGTCGAACAGACAATGGTAGATCCTGCCTTATTCTCAAGGTAGATCCCTCCCACTTAATCTCTCTTAAGTCTTTAGTCTTGATGAGAACATGCTGTCTTTCTTGATAATTCAAGAAACTAAATATAAATGTGCGTAGTGGGGTCCCAAGTGGTGACATCGCTCACAGAGCCCTATGTGCCCGCTCTGTTGTATAGTTAGTCCCGAAGGGTGTAGGGTCTGCCAATTTCAGCAGAAATATCTGGATAAACAAAATTGAATCCGCTCCCTCTTCTTTCTCTGGTAGGCTCATGATAATAACATTATTGCATCTACTCCTTCCTTCAAGATCCTTTGTTTTGCTCTCCATTCTGGTCATCTTCTGCCATAGGTCTACGATCTCCGGTTCCTGTTTAGTAAAGCGATTTTCTAATGAAGTAATTTTGACTTCACTATCTCTGGTTCTTCTTGATAACTCTTCCAAAGCTTGAGTTACAGATTTAAATTCCTCTGTAGCTAAGAGAAGTTCAATCCGAAAAGGTTTAAACTCAGCCCAAAACTGTGCCAATGTTAAGGGTTTGTTTTCTGTGATGGCAGGTTCAGTTTCTGAATCCCCTGTAGCTAGCGAGGCCCTGGCTTTTTTAGAGGCCTTCACCAGACTGACTGGCAGAGTATGTCTTGGTTGTGTTCTCTGCATTTCAACTTCCATTTGCTTCTGAAGTTCTTAATACTGCTTCCAGATGTCTTTGGACAAGTTGTTAACATAGAAATCTTGGTCAGTTTGCTGTTTTGAGCACTTAAATAACCGTAAATAGGGACTGGAGGCTGAAGCGACTTGATCAGGCTGTTATTCAGGAACTTGCATCGCGTGACTCCCATTTTGCAAACTGCTAACAGTTAAAGCTGGTATACCTTTCACTGTTTTGTTCTACATATGTAACTTTGATGTACTTACTAACATGACTTCCATGAGTACAGTCAAAGCAGACTTGAGGGTGCTGAGCAGTGTTCTTTTGACAGCAAGTAAGTAATATCTTTCCACATGTAGTTGAAAGATGCTGATTCATTACACGTATTTGTCTTTAAAGAGCACCTCCCTAGTAGCTGCCAGCCTGAGCTTGGTAGATAAATGACCTGACTCTGAGTCTCCATGTGAAATGTGGCCGAAATCTGTCCTCACAAAAAAAAGTCATAATACTCATTCATTTGTATTTTCCCTTAGTGCATTCAAAAGGACTGAGTTCCTGGTTCGCAAACCATGCTGGCCCATGCAACTGTTTTTTTGATGTCAGAAAATGAAGGTTACATGAGTGTGCCAGATTCAGTAGTATGGGGAGATATTTTGACATGTTTTTATTCCCTTTGTTGTTTTAATTTTTATAAATCAAAGCAATCAATTGACTAATAGGGACCCTATTAGTCAATCGAGTGCTTTGATTTATTAAAATTGGAACAGGATACAGTATAAAAACATGTTAAAACATCATCCCTATATTAGTGAATGGTGCACACTCACACAGTCTTTGTTTTGTCACATCACAAAAAACAGAGCTGCGTGGGCCGGCATAAGGTTGTGCTTTGTGGAGTGAGACATTGCTCCTTTTGTCAGTGGTAAGGGAAAATACAAATTTACGAGGATTATGACTTCTTTTGTGCAAGTTCGAATTTCTGCCACTTTTCATAAGGAGACTCAGAGACAGGTCAGTTAATGACAACACACAGGCTGGCAGCTATTCCTTAACTAAGAAGCTGCTCCTTAAGACTGATATGTGTTTCAGAATAATTTTTGAGACTGCTTCTTATCTATCTTCATACAAACAAAGTGACTAACTCTTTAAGTATGTAGTGCTATTTATGTATCATTGTAACACCTGCTGATATGTATTCCCATTGTAATACTCTATTTAACAGTTCGGCTCAATTGCACTGTTACATTCAAAGGAGCAATGAACAGTGTGAGAGTCTCTTTGCTTATCTTGACTGTTACTGAGTGACATGACAAACTGATATCTGTTCATAATAAATAAATTTTTGACCTTATAGCAGGTTAAACTATTATGTATTTTCCTGTTACATACTACATGATTAACCTTGATGGTTTTACTTACAAGATTGACATCAGCACAATCCAAGCAGACTCGAGGGAGCCGTATAGCACTTATATGTCAGGAAGTTAGTTATGCCTTGGCACATGTAGTTATGTGATTCTTAATGACTCTATGGCTTTGTCTTTGATAATGTCATGGGTTCATACTAATATGCCATCCTCACACCATTGATGGCTGCGTGATATTGTCTTCAAATGGAAATATTGATTCATCAGGCATGACTGCAGAAACCACCAAAATACAACTCAGTGTTATAAATATGTATACACTTCTGAAACTGAGCTGAGTGGTATCATACTGATGCTGCTTTCATTCTTATTTTGTTTCTTTAAAAATAAATTGGTTGTTATTGTGCATGTTTTGCATGAATATTGTTTTATGGAAGTATCTATGGCATTTAATGTCACTGCATTACATTAAGTGCTGTCCAGCTTGTTGATGCTGTAAATATGTATATGTAGATATATGTGTATATATATATATATATAATTTATTTATATTCACATTGGAATTACAACCATTTGAGTCAGGGACTCATTTCCAAATGCTCTGCATCAGATAAACAGAGAAATCATGAGAACTTCATAGTAATAGACATTACATAACAATGACTTAAGTACAACAATAGTAGGTGCAAACAAATGTTTGACATAGAATCAGTAATTATTCACAGTTAAAGTTGTAGGCCTATACATAGTGATAGCTAAACAATTTATCACAATAAAACAAGCAGTGTCCAGAATGGTGAGGTGGATGCAGTCTTAAGAGAGACATTGTCACAGAAAGATAAACAATATTCAAACCAAACAGGTGGATGGGAGGCTCAGAAGAACCTGAGACCTCACTGTTGTGTGCACATACAGCTGCGGGTGGAGAAAATGTGGTTCCTGAGAGCAACTTTAAAAGGACCGATTTTTGGGAGGCTAGTATTAGCGGTAGGGAGGGAGCTGAACTAGGAAGGGGCCCTGTAACAGAAATATCTTTGGGCAAGTGAGGTCCTAACCCTAGGGACCAGGAGAGTGGACTTGGAGGCACTGCAAGTGGAGACAGGTGGGTAGCAGGGTGGAGAGATGAGGTCACTCTGGGGAGGGGAGACCGAGGAGTATTTTTTTTAGCCAGGAGGCAGGATTGATATAGGCGCCTCTCCTCAAAATGTAACACATTAGCAAAGGAGTACAGTGTATATGTATGGGTGCACTTGTCAGTGCTGGTCAGGAGCTGGCAGGCATTATTAATGGACATTCAGATCATGTTGAGAGTAGTGTAGTTTGCAGTTGCATAGACTGGGAGGCCATAGTCAACTAGGGACAGGACTGAGAAGGTGACAGCCAGCTGGAGGGCTTTGGGCAGCAGGCAGTCCTTATGGCAGTAAAGAAGGCCGATCCATGCATTGGTGGCAGATGAGAGGGTACTAATGTGGGAGTGAAAGGTGAGGGCAGGGTCAAATGTGATGCCAGGTATTTATAGAATGAGACTTGCTCAAGGGGCTGGAGAGAGCTGGAAAGTATCTAGAGGGGAGAGTCTCTGGACTTGCTTTAGTGGTGGATGAATAACATTGTTTTTTTTATTTTTAGACTAATGACCAGTCTGCACTCTGTGAACCAGCACTTGGTCTGGTTGAAGCAGTGCTGGAGGGAGATCTGAAGGGAGGTGGGGTTCAGGTGTGAAGCAAAGAGGACAGCATCATCTGCATAAAGAAGAACCTTGCCAGAGCATGAGCTGGGTAGAGTATTGAGGTACAGACTAAACAGAAGAGGACCCAGGATGGAGCCCTGGGGGACTCCTGAGCAGACAGGATGAGTGCTGGAGAGGGTGCAGTATATTTTGATGCATTGGGACCTGGAGGAAAAGTAGCTAGTGAATCAGGAAAGGGGCCCTTGGGAGAAGCTGAGTTGTAGGAAAGAGTCAAGCAGGAGGGAGTGGCAGACCATATCAAAGGCCTTAGAGAGCTCAATAAAGACAGATTCAGCAAGGTGGCCTATGTCTAGGGCAGAGTGAAGGAGGTTAGAGAACTCCAGAAGTGCTGTAGTGGTACTATGGCCTGAGCAGAAGCCATGCTGCTTCCTGCACAGCAGATCATGGGTGGCCAGGTATTCAGTGAGTTGGTCTGCCACTATTTTTTCCAAGGCTTTGGAGAATGGGTGGAGAATTGAAATCAGCCAATAGTTACTAGGGGAGGAGCTAGACCCACCTTTAAGTATGGGTGTAATGACCACTATTTTCCAGGCAAGAGGAAACTGTCCAAGACTCAGACAGTAACTGAGTAGTTCTGTGAGAGGAGCAAGCACTACATCTAGGACCAGGTGAAGAAGCCTTGTGTCTAAGAGATCATTACTGGGGCAGGTGCCATTAAAGGCTTTAGTCAGATATGGCCTGGCTTCTTGCGGAGGGATGGTGCAAAGGTAGAAAGGAGGGTGGAGGAGGGTAGGTGGCTGTGAGGGGGGATTGGGTCAAAGAAGTTGCTGGGGAGGGCTGTACTGAGGTCTGAGAAGGTGGTCTTAAGGCAGTCAGTGATGCTTTGGGGTCAGTGGACATGGTGTCATTGATGCTAAGTTGAGATGTGGGAGGGGAGTGCGACTTCCTGTTTAGTTCTTTTACATTGTCCCAAAATGTACAGGTGAACCCCCAGGAAGAAGCAAGAGTTGATCTGTAATATTATGCCTTGGCCTTGCAAATGGCCCAGGTACACCTGTTGCACTCAGCATTATAGGCCTGTCTATCCACTGGTTTACCAGAGTCGATGGCTCTGTGCCATAGGTTATCTCTGAGTCTCAGCTGTTGAAGGAGACATGGGGTGACCCATGGTGCATTATGTTTCTTGGTATAGGTCTTGGCAAGAGGGGCAAAGATGTCATAGGCCATGTTAAAGAAGTGAGAAAAGTAGTCAAGCTCAGCATCAATACTTGGGGCAAGGTTTATAGTGGACCAGTCCCAGAGGGCAAGGTGCTCCTTGAGTTTATTGAGGTTACCAGGGTGGTAGGTGGTGACAGAAAACCACACTGGGCACTGGCTTGGATAGAAGACAGGACCATGTGAAGAGTACTGGGGAATTGTAGCTTAGAGAGTTAGGGTGGACAGTGATGTTTACATTTTTATGGGGGTGGTTGGAGAAGACAATGTCCAATAGGGTGTGAGTGCCATTGGAAGGATTGTACCTGGTTGGCTGGGTAACTAATTGGCTTAAGTTAAGGGCTGCAAAGGTGTCCTTGGCTTGGGCTGCCGAGCTGGCAAGCCAGTTTGTATTGAGGTCCCCCAATAGGATCAGCTCAACCTTATGTGAAAGGTTAGAGAAGTATTCTGAGAGCAAGAGAATAGTAGGGTTTTGTTTCCGTGGGAGAACTTAGGCCACTGTGATAATAAGTGGGGCCCTAGATGGGTCAGGAGTGATTTTGAGATAGATAGCTTGGGCACTGTGATCCAGTTGGGGGGTTAGGAGGGCATGGCCAAGCAAGGTGTCGCACATGTAGAAGGTGCATCCACCACCATGCTTACCCGCTCTATCCTCCCAGAATAGAGAGTACCAAGGGAAGGTAATAAAGAAGTCAGGGGTTGATTTAGAGAGCTAGGTTTCCACCAGAGCTAGTACATCAGGTTGGTGCTGCACCTTCCAGCACTGGAGGGCTGCAGATTTCTTCAGGAGGCTACAGACATTCATGGAGGCTATGGGTAGACCAGAAGCAGGGGGGTCCATGGCTGGCTGGTTGAGATAGCGCCATGGTTGGGATGGCTATTACTGGATAGCATGAGGAGTAAGGAGGTTACCCTGAACAGAGCAAGATAATGTCTATTGTTTGCTGAGGGAAGGCAGTAGGTGGACCTTGCAGGTTGGGGGCATGGGATTGGCAGGGAATGGAGGAAAGGGATAGTGAAGGAGAGAGAGGGCAAGGGGTTGGGAGGGACAGTGACAGAGTGAGATGAGCTGGTGGGGGTGGGGAGGAGGGGCTTGGAGGGGCCAGGGTTGGGGGATGAAAGTGTGAAGAGGGATGGGGAGTTGCTTGGGGATGTCATTATGGGGGGGTGACATTGGGCACAGGTGCAGGATGAAGAGCACCAGTAGCAACAGTGAGGCCAGGCTGCATAAGTGTACAGAGGGGACTATGGTTGGTAGTGGGTGGTAGGCTTGAACTAAGTATAAGGCTGACAAGTAAGCTTCCAGAAATGAGGCAGCCATGATGGTGCAGTAGTAGGGCTGTGGACTATGGCACAGAAGATACCAAGTTCGAATCCCAGGAAAGGGATGCTAGAAAATCCTAATCCAGAGCCCGAGAGGCTGTAAAGACCTTACTAGGAGAGGGTGTGGAGAACAGAAAAAGAGAGGTGCAACAGCAACTCCTAGTAGCCACTCAGGAGAGGGTGCAGTGGGTGGGGAGTGGGGAGGTTGAGTGACAATTGGCTGGAGGGATAGTAGGCTAGAGAGGGGAGACATCAGTGGAGATCAGAGAAGAGGAGTATGGAGCCAGGGGGTAGAGTGTCAGGCAGTGTAGTGGAGGTGAAGTAGGTAGCTAGAGAAGCCAGCCAGGGAAATTTATTTATTTTATTTATTTATTCAATTTTGATAACCAAGTAGGCCCACTGAGCCCTGATGGTCTGTTTTTCAGGGGTGACCTGGATTTAGTTACAGAGTACAAACAGTTCACATACAGAGCAGGTAGGTATGCTGACCATTTTTGGTTACAATCTAGTCAGTATGCTGACGCATCAGGATTTAAACATTCTTATATTAGGAATCTACAGAACTTGTACAGGGAGTAGAATTAGTGCACAAACAGAGAAAGAGACATCACTGTTGAGTCCCCCAAGATGAAGTTTTTGTTCAGGACTGGGCCGTGCAAGAAATAGGCTGGGAACTAGTCATTATGGTTCATAGCTCTCGCGCATGTACATGAACATTTTGTTAGGTGATGATCCAGGAGCCCCTTTTGGAAGATTCCCAGGGAGGTCACATCCTGAAGGTGTGGTGGGAGCTTATTCCATAGCACCAGAGCTGCATATGCAAAGGACTTGGTGCCCGCTGAGGTGCGTACCCTAGGTTCCTCCAGGAGATTTCTCCCTGTGGTACAGAGCAGCCTTCCTGTTCTCTTATGGACCAGCAGCCCAGCCAAGCTGTTGGGTGGGCTGCCGATGAGTTTATATGTGTTGCACAGTAATGGATACTGCAGGCGGTTGGTGAGTGATGGCCAGTTAATGGAGGCTAGTGCTTCACAGTGGTGCATCCTGTTGTGAGACAAGGTGGAAAATTGTGCAATCTTGTTGCATAACACTTGTATCCTATTGTGTTTCTGTTTTGCTATACTCTGCATTACCAGGGCAGCATAGGTCAAGTTTGGGAGAAGGATGCTGTTTGCAATGGAGACCCTGGATTCAGAGATCAGCTGGGTGTTCAGGTGGTATAGTAGACCCAGTTTTTGGTGCAGTGTCTTAGTAACCTGATGGACATGAGGCTTCAGTGTAAGGCCTTGGTCCAAAGTGAGGCCCAGGTATTTTAAGGATCTCACTCCCTCTATTGTAGTGCCCAATGAGGAGACTAAAAGGAGCAGGGAGTTTCTGTCCTGTCTGAGAGTTCTTGGGCTGAATACCATAGCCTTTGTTTTAGTGGCATTTAGGACTAGTCTGTTTTTAGAGAGCCAGGATTCCAGTGTTTCAAAATCAGATTGTAGGTGAGCCCCCATTTCTGCAGTGGTATTTGAGGATTGGTAAATCACAGCATCATCTGCATACTGGACAAAAAGGGCAGCCTCCACAGTGTTTATTCAGATTGATGACAAATAGTGTAATAGGAGGGGGCCCAGTATGGATCCCTGGGGTACCCCTTCTCTGAGGGTGAGAGGTTCGGATATTACACCTCTCTACTTGACCTGCTGGGAGTGATTGGTCAGGTAACTATTGAACCAGGTTAGGGAGTGCTGGTCAAGGCCAAGATTACCCAGTTTGTTCATCAGTAGGTGTGGTCTACTAAATCAAAAGCCTTGGTCAGGTCTATAAAAACAGCTCCAGTTGGAGTGCCCTTGTCCATGGCCATAAGGACATCAGTAGTGAGCCTGATGAGGGCTGTGTCCATCGCATGTTTTTGTCTAAATCTGTACTGAGTATGTACTATTAGTTTGTTAGTCTCCAGGTCCTAAGCTGGCAGTAGACTAATCTTTCCTGGATTTTGTCTAGGGTACATAGGAGAGAGATTGGCCTGTAATTGCCAATGGGCTATCTTGGACCACCCTTGTGTATGGGTACTATGTGTGCTGCTTCCATCTATTAGGCACAGCCCCTTCCAGTAGGGACCTATTAATAAGCCATGTGACTGGTAGGGTTATTGCTGGTGCTACTGCCCTGAGCAACATGGGGTCCAGGCCATCTGGGTCAGCTGAGCCTTTTGATTTGATGGCCTTTAGAAGGGGAAGAACTTCCTTTGTCCTTACCAACCTTAGCTGAAAGTGTGGTCTGTCTGGGCCCTGCCTTTCCTCACATTTATGCCCCATAGTCCTTGAGGAGAGATTTGTTTTGTATTCTTCTAAGCTAGTAAATCACTTGTTGAAGGCTGAAGCAGTCTTCAGGACATCATGAAGTGTGCAGCAGTTATGTTCTATTGGTCCTTGGGGAGGTGTACCACTGCCTTTTTTCAGAGCATTTATGTGCAACCAGAAGGACTTTGGATCAGCAAGGTTGGTTTGTTGGAGACTCTTTACATACTCCCATTTTGCAGCCTTCACTGCTTGCTTGCATTGGTTATTTAGGGTTTTGTAAGTCACCAGGTCCTCCTGGAGTGCAGTGGATTTATATTTCCTCCAGGCCTTATCCCGGCTTATCATCATGGCTTTCAATTCAGTGGTGATCCACTTGTAACAGCGACCTTTCATTCTCAGTCTCCTTAGTGGAGTGAATCGGATGGCAGCTGAGATGAGGGAGTTCTGGAAGTACTCCAGGGCTTCATTGAGACTAGGGAGTAGTCAAATGGGGGTCCAGTCGAGATTATAGAGGTACTCGTGGAAGGCATCTGCAGAGAATTTGAAAAAGTCTCTGGCAGTGAGGAGCCTAGGGAGGACCCTAGGTGCCCTGTTCTTCCCTATACAGAATATTGGTGAATGGTCACTCGGGACATCCGCTAGAGTGCCAGACACCTGGATGCTATGGGGACTGGATACCAGAACCCAGTCCAGGGTGGTGTGGTTTCCAGTTTTGGCATTGTTTCTTGCTGTTTTGGTGATGACCTGTTTCATATTCGCTTTGAGGAGTGCAGTTCTGTAGGTCTGCTCAGTTTCAGTTGCCCAGTTAAGGTTGAAGTCCCCCAGTATTAGCAGTTCAGATGTGCCATTTTCAGCTAATGCCTTGGTTAGTGACTCAAAGGCTTGATGGGCAACCTTGGGAGGGTTGTACAGGCAACCTATTGTCAGATGTTTGGTAAGGCCAAGGGTGAGCCTTATAAATATGGATTCACTTCCACTACAGTCAGTATGGGGAGGGAGGCAATCACCAAGACTAGAGATTCTTTGACATATATAAGTATTCAGCCCCCTCTTTTGTCTACCCTTTCTTTTTGGTAGATGTTATACCCAGAGATTTCAATCTCATGTATTAATATTTGTGATTTTAGCCAAGTCTCTGATACTACCAGAATGTCTGGCTTGTACAGTTCTAGCAAGCTTTGGACTTTGTGTATTTTGGGGCGCAAGCTGCAGATGCTCATGTGGGCTATTTTTAGGCCTCTAGGGGAGGTCCAGTTCAGGTTCTGTGGAGAGCCAATATTAAAATTAGCTACAGGGGGTCCATGGTTGGGCTCCATATCTTCTGCTAGGAGGAGCAGAACTGTGATTAGGTTTAGTAGTTTTGGTATTGTGGAGATTATTTCCCTTAGTCCTTGGCAACTTCAGCCTTGAAACATTAGCTAGCAGGCCCCCTTCTTAGTCAGCTCATGAGTCACAAGTATGTAGTCTACCCCTTGCATATCAGGAAGGTACTGTACATGAGGTAAGTGGCAGTCTTGCTGACCCCAGTGAGGGTTCCACTGACAGTGAGTGCCCAAAAGGTTATCTACCCATAAGGTTGTGCAGATATACACAACTACCAAGATAATACCTCTATTAGGTGCACCTTTAAGGACCTTGTTCCTGTTTGAGTAGGAATGGATGGGGGGGACAGGTGGTTCTCAGGTGTAGGGGTAGCAGGAAGAAAGCACACTCCCTTTAGTGTTAGATCAGTATAAGCTGCAAATAGGAACATGGGGACTTAGCAATAGTGGATGTAGGAAGTCATGTGATTGGGGCAGTCCTTAAATTAAGGGCGCCTCTGGGTGGGAGGTGGCTGGGGGCGGGTGGGGCAGATGTGTGTGTGTGTGTGTATATATATATATATATATATATATTTATATGCACACAAATGTATACATACATAGGTGTATATGGCTGTATATATGTATCTATATGTAGATTTGCACTATTACTGCTTTTTTGTTTTATGAAGTGATAGTTGTGCATATCTTTACCACAATGCAAAGCATCTGTATGTTCCTGCTCTTATATAGGATTGCCTTTATTGAGGGGTCAGATGAGGAATTTTCCAGTTCAACTAATATTTCTTAAATTCTGCAGGATCCGATTTTGAAACCCCAGTTATATTTTCCGTATATTTATTTATTTATTTAGTTGTTTAACCAGGTATAGCACACTAAGCTGAAAGCTTTTTTACAGGAGCGACCTGGGAGCACAAGGAGGTTAAGTTACTTGCTCAGGGTCACACAGTATGCACGTGGAATACTGTGTATACTGTATATACTGTGTGTTGTCATGTGGCTACATGAACACTACATTTTGAATAGGTTAAGAACTTGCTAATTTACAACATTTACCTTATACAGTGTCTAATATAGTGACAGTACACTGATTTATGTAAGTAATCTGTGGTACACCAATATCTCTGCACTATGCTATTTGTACTTAGTATATGTATAAAATAAAACATTGATAACCATATCTGCATTGTACTTTTAAAAGAACATAAGGTCACTGCAATCTTTGTTATGAATGTGTTGATGCAGTGTTCCCTGCTCATTGATATGTATTCCATGATAATGGAATGTATAGTTAGCTGTAGTTTTAAAGGCATGTCCTTTTCAAAGAGATAGTCTATTCGTCAAATTTTGAGTAACATAAAATATATTTCATACTGTAAACTAGTGTTACGGTAAATAGGCATAGTAAACTAAGTTCTAAAACAGATATACATAAATATAGATTACTATTGTTTTCAGGATAAGTTAGAAACATATTTTGTCTTATAGGATTGTAGTATAATAAAACAAAATGTCTTACCATTACTGAGAATACGTATTTAACTACAAAAATATGGTCATCAACTATATACCTAAACAATAATATTGAGTCTAAAAAATATAGCTGCAATGTTAATGTAATATTGTAATTAAGTCAAAGGAAAGACGATGTATTTGATATCTATAAAGAATTTTGCCTTAATATTTCTGTTATCTTTGGAAATACAGTTAGACTTCAATATAGTAAATGAAGTAGTCAAAATTATATTTCTTTAAATTGCTTGTAAATACTAAAACAATAGATAGGTCGCTAGTTTTACCATAATGTAATACCTTGTTTAACATTACAACTAATATACTGATGTAACAATACTGCTAATATTGTTCTTTACTTGCCTTTAATAAAAAAATAACATTTTTATTTTTTAATGGAATGTATGTGTTGTGTGTCTATGGTAAACAAAATCAAAAACCACAATCACAACAATTGTTTTATATAGTGTACAACAGAATTGTTTTTTCACCCATCCCAGGAACAACCACCCAATTCAGCAACACCTACATTGGAATTTCTTAAATACATTTTTTTAAACTTATCCTCTGTGTCTTGTG
This sequence comes from Neoceratodus forsteri, assembly GCA_016271365.2. NCBI lineage: Eukaryota > Metazoa > Chordata > Ceratodontiformes > Ceratodontidae > Neoceratodus > Neoceratodus forsteri. The sequence goes on from CM057449.1 coordinate 877,392,591, forward strand.
TATTATTTCTTCATGAAGTTCTGTGATATATGTATCATGTACATGGTGTATACATCTAAACAATAATGTATTTAGAAATGTATGCATTCATAACTAGGGTTGTGACAGAGTTTGAAGGTCATGGGAATATGATTGTATCACTTCAGCAAAGAGGCAAACAAGTGCCTGTTGAGAACAGTGGTACACATGTTATGTTTCTAAAGAGAGTCATTGCAGTGGGTTGGGGGGATGGGGTGGGGGAGCCGAAGTCAAGTGACAGTTATCTGTGAGTTGTGATAATAATCTCAAAAAATTAGTTTAACAATTTACCACATGCAAATTTTCAGATGGAACACTTTTGCTTGCCAGCACACACTCCAAAAAAAGGTTTAACGATTTTGCATATCTTTCTCAAAAAGTAAGGAAATTCATTGCAGAAAACTCTATTAATGCAACAGTTAGGGTTGTTCCACAGCAACTAAAGCAAGGAAATTCTGCGTTAGGGTTTTCAACCCTAACTCCGCCTCCCCCTCCACACACCCACATCCACACCCACAGACAGACACACACACAAGACACATACAAGTGCGTGATGGTACAGGGCAACACAACCAATCAGAAACACACCATAAGGTAACAAAAAGAACATACAACTCTGTAAACATACCACAAGAGGCATCCATCATCATGTTTCAGCAACTGTATTACTTCTGCTGCCATCCCAGTGTCTTGGGAGGGGTAAACCCACAGGCTGTGTGGCCATGTAAGATGGCACTGCATAAACTCTATACTTCCTTGAAGATGGTAGAACAATACCCATAAGTCATGGTAGGACTGCATGGTGAGTTGGAGTCTGTTCTTGAGTCCCTCCTTTGAGATAGAACAACACTGTATATATGTCTCTGTGCAACCAAAGTGTTCCATGTACCCAGCCTCCTTCCTATTCCAGTATCAGCATAGCCCTCCATAGATTGGCATATGTACACATCTGTATATTTTTATTTATTTATTTATTAAGTCTAGGATTACAACATACCTTTGAGCCATGACTCTTTTACAAAGGTTCCATGTCAGAAAACAGTTACAATACATTAAGCACAAAACAGTACAATACAATAAGTTAGCATAACTAGTATCTACTGAAGAAAACAGTAACAGTGTGAGATAACATAAGAAAAGACTGGTGTTATAAACTAGGTAGGGGCGGAGGGTGGAGAAGGTGACCCAAGGTGGGTAGGGTCACAAAAGGGGAGGTGACAGCAGCCAGTGGCCTTGTCGACAGTACTGGGCATAAGGCATCAGAATAAGCCCAATGAGTTATGAGAGGAGGGAGTAAAAAGGGGGGTGAGAGACAGGGAAAGGGAGAAGGGGATAATAAGTGCTCGGAGGGGTAGAGATAGAGAGTATGCTGAGGCAATTATATGTAACAGTCACAGGAGTTAGAGTAGGTGAGATGGAGGAGAAGTTTAGATTTGAATGAGCCAAGCATGGAAGTGGAGGAGATATCAGGGCTGAGCTCATTTAGCCAACTGGAGGCTCTGTGGGCAAAGGATCTTTGACCCTGGGAGGTGCAGCAGCAGGGGACCTGGAGGAGCTGGGAATCAGAACCCTGGTGGTGCGAGGATTTAGTCTTTGTTTCAGTAAGGCTTGGACTCTAGGTGGGGTGAGGCCCATAGTGACTTTCTTTGCCATGATGCAGGTTAGATACTTTATTCGGTTGAAAAGTTGAAGCCATCCAGATTGGTCGTAAAGGTCACAGGTATGTGTGAGATGAGGGGTGCCAGTGGTGAGCCTACAGGCCTTGTTTAGGGATGTCACTATTCACCTGAGTGCTGTGGTGGATGCAGAGCAGTAGATGATTAGACCATAGTCAACAATGGAGACCAACGAACTGTGGACTGCAATCCTAAGAGCATCTGCTGTGAGATGTTGTCTGTGCCGGTATAGTAGACCTAACTGTGTGTTGGCAGCTTTGGCTACATTGTTGATGTAGTCCACATCTGAGAGATTTGAGTCTAGAGATATCCCTAGGTATTTGAAAGACTGCACCTGCTCAAGTGCACTTCCGAGACATGTTGAAATAGTGAGGGGGTGAAGTTTATGCCTGTTTTGAGGGCTGTGGAACAGCATTGCCTTAGCTTTTTTATGGTTAAGGACCAGCTTATGATTGCTGAACCAGTTTTCCACAGACGCAAAGCCTTGGTGAAGATTGAGTTGTAGTGTCATTGGGTCTTTGTAGGAGGAGAAAATAACTCTGTTGTCTGCATAGAGGAAGAGTTTTTCTAGGCAGGATTTAGGGAAGGTGTTGAGGAAAAGGCTGAAAAGTAGTGCGCCCAGGATGGACCCTTGGGGGACTCCAGAGTGGACCGGTCTGGGGTCAGAGAGGACACCCGCAATTTTTACTATTTGCAACCAATTTTGTAGGTAGCTATTGAACCACTCTACAGCATCAGGGGAGAGCCCGATAAGCTAGAGCTGTTTAGTCAGCAGGCGATGGTGAACAGTGTCAAACACCTTGGTCAAATCGACAAAGACCACCCCTGCTAGGTGGCCCTTGTCCAGGGTATTGTGCAGTGCTCCAGTGAATTCCAGTAGGGCTGATGAAGTACTGTGTCCTTTTCCGAAACCATGCTGTTGTGGACATAATAGACTGTGCTTTTCAAGGTAGTCAGTGAGTTGGTCGGCCACTAGGCTTTCTAGGGCCTTGGAGAGAGTAGGTAGTATTGAAATTGGCTGATAGTTCCCATGGACGGTCTTATCCCCACTTTTGTGGACCAGAGTAACTGAGGCAGCATTCCATTTGTTGGGGAACTGACTGAGTCTGAGGGAGAGGTTGATAATGTGGGTTAGTGGGATTATTATTTCATCCAAGGTGAGAGATAGTAGTTTTAGGTCTAGCGAGTCCCCACTTGTCCTTGTCTTGGAGATTGCCTTGGTGATGTGCTTCCGGGCTTTGTTCAGTTTAACTGTTTTGAAATAGCAAGGTGGGTGATTTGATGGGGTGGGAAAGCCACAGGGGGTGTCAGAGTTTGTATCCAGGAAAAGGTCCTGGGGGAGGACGTGGCTTAAGTCAGTGAAAGCTTCATTGAAAGTGTTTGCAATGACCAGTGGGTCAAGAGTGGTAGATTCATCAATCCTTAGCATGGTTGGGGAGGATTTTGATTGCTTCCCTGTGACTGCTTTGATGTTTTTCCAGAAATCAGACCCAATTCCCCAGGTGTTGGAGAGAGCTTCCCTGTAGTACGTGCTTTTTTGTAGTCGAATGGCTTTAGTGCAGTTATTAGGGGCATGTCTATAGTTCTGTATGTCATGTTGATAACTAGAGGCCCTGGCTAGAGCCCATAGGTGGTCCCTGGTTTTTAGCTGTGTTAGAAGTTCACCAGTTAGCCATGGGTTGCAGAGAGCCTTGGTTTTTTGCTTTTTGAGCGGGGCGAAGGTGTTACATGCTGCATTGAAGGTTGAGATAAAGTAGTTGAGAGCTGAGTTAACATCATTAGAATGATAGATAGGGGACCAGTCTTGTTTTTGGAGGCAGGATTTAAGGTGTTTTAGTTGACCACGAGGGAGGACTCTACTGGTGATGACTTTAGGTGGGGGCTTCTGGAATTTGTTTGACCAAACACAGATAACAGGGGAGTGGTCACTTAGTGAGTCAGGAAGGACAGTGGTGCTGGAGTGGCTCAGTAGGTAGCACACTCGGCTCTGAGTCTGGGAGATTAGAGGGCTGTGGGTTCAGTTCCCACATCTGGCACTTGGGTTAATATCTCAGTACTGACACTGTAGTGCAGCATGAGAGGGGTGCTGCACTTCCGAGGTGCCATCTTTCAGATGAGATGTTAAACCGAGGTCCCAGCTGCCTGGATTGATGCTAGTTCAAGTGGATGTTAAAGATCCCATGTCACTTATCAAAAAGAGTAGGGGAGTTTTTATTGAAAAAAACATAAGAAAAGTATCTCAAATATACATACAATAAACACAATTTCACTCACAAAATATCACATTACATACAAAATTCATATTCAAACAAAATCATCTTCAATATTCATTTAAATTTGATAAAATGAAAAAACCCTTTCCACCATTTGGTAACTGTCCAGGAAGAGAACTTTTTTTTTCCTGCAAATAAATCCTCGATAGTTCATTGGTAACCAAACTGACATAACAATCATATGACATGTGACGTTGATAGATCACCCACTGGCACCAGGCCTGCCATAAATAATACCGTATGCAACAAAAAAATAACAATAAAGTGCTGTCCCAATAAGAAGATAAACTCTGGGGATAAATCCCAAGGACCAACATATCATATGATGGATTCATGAGCCAGTTAAAACTCCATGTTTTTGCTAAATGAGGCCATAGACCCTTAACATAAGAACAATAAAGGAAAAAATGCTCCTTAGATTCTTCCAAATTAATACAGTCAGGATAGGGACAATTCCTTTCTTCCTTAGCTTTATACTTAGCATTTCCCCGAACGTTTAAACGCCCATAAACTATAAGCCACTGTGTGTCCCATTGTGTAACCGGCAATCTAGAATTATTAAGCTGGGCAATAACCCTGCAATTAAAAGCAGCTGGACAGTTTTTAAAACAAGGCTCCTGAGGATACATAGATACATAGATACATAGACAGTGTCAGCAGATAAGGACCTATGGCCCACCCAGTCTGTCCATTTGAGCTTGTAAGTTCAGTTTGTTTTCCTAGAAGTCTGTTGCCCCTTACCCCTGACCTCCAGAATTCCTTTATGTCTATCCCATGCATTCTTAAATCCCGTGATTGTTTCAGCCCCCACCACTTCCTCTGGGAGGGTGTTCCACTTGTCCACCACCCGTTCTGTGAAGAAATTCTTTCTCATGTTTCCTCTGAATCGTCCTCCCTCCAACTTCATCTCATGCCCTCTTGTCCGGGAACATCTTTTTTATTTAAAAATAGTGTTTTCCTGCACCCTGTTCCTCCCTGTAAGATACTTGTATGTCTCTATCGTCTATAGTCTCTATATCCCCTCTCTCCCTCCTCTCCTCCAGGAAGTACATGTTCAGCTCCTTCAACCTGTCTTCATAGGACTTGTGATGCAATCCATGCACCATCTTTGTTGCCCTCCTCTGAACCTTCTCTACCCTGCCTATGTCCTTACGTAGGTATGGTCTCCAGAACTGTACACTGTACTCCAGGTGGGGCCTCACTAGTGTCTTGTATAGCGGAATTATGACCTCCCTTTTCCTGCTGGTAATGCCCCTGCCTATACATCCCAGCATCCTATTTGCTTTACCTGCTGCCTTGTCACACTGTTTCCCTACCTTGAGGTCATCAGAGATGACAACCCCAAGATCCCTTTCCTGCTTGGTGCATGCTATATCCTCACCCCCAACTGATATATTGTACCAGGGTTTTTGTGCCCCATATGCATTATCTTGCACTTCTTTGCATTGAATTTCAACTGCCAAACCCCTGACCATTCTTCAAGTTTCTGCAGGTCGCTTCTCATTCTGTCTACACCCTCTGGTGTGTCTACTCTGTTACAGAGCTTTGTGTCATCAGCAAACATTATAAACAGGAACAGGATAAAGTGATCGAACAATTAACTGATATAATGACTGTGTAGTATTATTTAAAATCATGTCTTTAGTAATTTGCCATTTAAACAATTTTTGTACTGCTGATTTAAAATAATCAGGAATGGTAACACGTGGATTCAATTTAGGGGCCAAAGAAACCCATTTCCTAAAGTAGCTACCCAAGACTGCAACCACCCATCCGTTACAAATCATTTCTTCATGTTGTTATCCAGATCTAAGCGTAGTCCTTATAAAAAGGGAATGCATAAACACAACAGGATCTAACATGCCCAAACCTCCAGAGGTTTTATTCAGATAAGTATATTGCCATTTAACAGGGTTTAGCCTATTTCCTCATAACATCTGAAAGAATAAACTATATAACTTTGTTTCAAGCAATAAAGGAAGGGGATAAATCATAGCTACATACTGTAAACAAGGAAGAATAAATTGTTTCAAGACATGAATACGTTTAAACTGTGAAAACTTCCACTGTTTCCACCTATTGATTTTAGTTTCCACTTTCCTAAGAGCTAATTCCCAATTTAACTGAGGCAAATTCTGAGGCCAAAACAGGAGCCCCAATATTTTCAAAGGTGTACAAGAAACCCAAATCCCATTTTGACAGACATCGGATAAACCCAGTACTCCAATAAATAACCCACGTGTCTTCATCAAATTCAATTTTACATTGGAGACTACCGAAAACCGTGAAAAAAGTTACAAAAAAAAATGAAACTGAGTATAATCAGAAAAAAATACTACCAAATCATCAGCAAAAGCTTGAACAAAAAAAGGAGGTAAATTCCCAACCTGCACCCCCGGCCAACACTTAGATTGTACTATAAGTCGTAAAAGTGGATCCAGGGAGAAACTGTACAACAGGGGACTTAAAGGACACCCTTGCCTAACCCCAGTATGTAAACTAAACTCTTCCGCAACTGTCCCAAGAAGAAAGGGGTAAACAGTAGTATGCTCATACAGAGAGACCAAAACTTGTGTTATCAACTCAGGAACTCCATATTTCGCCAAAACTGAAAAAAGAAAAGGAAGATGAACCCTATCAAAGGCCTTTTCTAAATCCACTGAGAGCATGCAACCTTCTATATTCTGTGATGAAAAATATTCTACAGTATCTCTTCAAATCATTAATGCTGACTGAATCTTCCTATCAGGGATTCCACAAAATTGATATGGGGATAGCACTAGTTTAGCATACTGCCTAAGCCTATTATTTAAAATGATTGTAAACAACTTATAATCTGTATTTAAAAGAGTGATTGGTCTCCAATTTTTAATATCATTCCTATCTCCTGACTTAAATAAATGCAATAATAACCCATCAGTAAAAGAAGGAAACACAGCCTTAGTGTCAAAAAAAAAATTGAAACAACAAAAAAAGACACTGACTGAATTCCTCAAGGAAGGTTTTATAGAGGTGATGGGGTAAACCATCTGACCCTGGTGAAATATTAGGTTTAAGTGAGTGAATGGCTACAACTATTTCCTCAAGTGTAATTGGGCCTAGTAAAGAAGAAATGTCAGTAGTTTTAGGGGTAATACCACGTCATCAAAAAAATTATCAGTATCCAGCATGTTGATTGGTATTGCAGATTCTAAAGCCTGAAAATGCTGTTTAATAACTGCCCTAAGATGAGGTACAGTGGTTGCTTTAGAGCCCTCAGGAATTATAAGAAAATCAATAGTAGAGGAATCCCTTAACGATTTACAGGCCTCAAATGCATCCCCGTCGGTGCCTTCTGAGTTCCATTAGTAAATATAGCTTGCAATGTTTTAGCCCTATCATACTGGAAGGCCTTCATGGAAGTTTTAAGTACCTTTATTTGAGCTGAATAGTCAAATTTGGAAACATAAGAAATGGAAATTAACCGTTGCAATTGCTGTCTTAAAGATAAGTACTTCATAAAGTTTAAATCTTTAGTGACCACCCCTCGATGTTTAAACCAGTTCTGTAATATAGATTTAGTATCCATCCACCAGGCCCCAATATCTGAGTATAAAAAAAACACTGATAATCTAGCTTGCAATAGCATTTTTACCCCAAATCTAGTCTGGGGAGAATCTAGAGTGGAGACATTTAATCTCCACCTACCTTGTCTACCATGGCCTAAATGCCCTGAATCAAATAAACTAACCAACAATAAATGATCTAAAAATTCTAAAGGTTTCATTTGAAAATCCTGTACTGAAAGTGATGAAGAAACAAACATGTAATCAATAAGAGAATGCAGTTTACCCTTGGAAAATGAGAAAACCGGGCTTTTGAGTGAAAAGTTAAAAAGTTATTGAGACCTGCAGTTTTAATTATAGAAGCTAAAGCATGAGAATCACAATAAGTTTTTATTGTTTGGTGTGTCAAACCCCTAAGGCTGCAATTAAAATCCCTTCCCCATAGGATAGGCAACAATGTGCACAAATAAGGTTGTACTGCCTTCATACACTGCACCCTATCAGCTTTAGTTTGGGGATTATAGATATTAATAAACCTATAACAGATACCATGCCATTTACCATCAATCAATAAAACTCTTCCAGGAGTAAGATCAACTAATTTTAACAAAAGAAAATTATAAGAAGAAAAAAGAATCCCAACACCATCCGCACTATCTGTGCCAAAAGACCAATAGGAGGGTCCCCAAGGCCAGTCTTTTTTAAAAGTATAAAGCTGTTCTATAGAGAACATCCATGTCTCTTGTAGATATCACACATCAACCTGTGAATCATGCAAATATTAAAAAAACGATTGCCTTTTAATACATCTTAAAAGGCTATGTGTGTTTAGTGAACTCCAAGAAAACTTCATGACAGTAAACTTTTACTTTTCCTTTTTTCTTTTTCTTCCCCTTGTAATTATCTACAGGTAGTGAAGAGGAGGAAAATGAGGATTTCTGGGAATCTGAATCCCCCACCTCCATATCTGCGTCACCCCAAGGTGAAAACAAAGCTGCATAAGAGTTAATAGATTCAATAGGGACCGAAACAGGGGGAGATTTAACCTGTGAATGCTGAGAAGATCTCCGCCTCTGCAAGGGGGAGGAGGGGGCTACAAAATTTACTACTACAGAATCAGAATAATTAACAGGCACCATCTCCTGAGGTACTACTGAAGCCATGTCCATTTCTTACTTTTTTAGCCACCTGAGAAGAGTTATCCATATGTTGACCTACAGATGTGGAGGAAATCAATACAGAGGAAGGGGGAATATCTCAGGTACTTTGTACTAATATCTCAGAAGAAGGGGAGGAGCGATAAAGGGGAAGGGGGGTAAGTACCAAATCTTGTGCCTTCTGAATCAGCTGCTCAGGGCTTATACAAGATTCTTTATTTTAGCTGCCCATGAACAATCCCGAAAGACATGGCCATACTCCTCACACAAATCATAGCTGTGCGATTAGCACATTACACAGTACAATGACCACTTTCCCACAGTTATCACACCTGGGCCGATCACACACACTAGATAAGTGAGTTTGTGAACCACACCTATAGCAGGACCGAGGCTGACCACCATAAAAACAAACTCCCCGATCTCTTCCTAACAAAAAGGAATTAGGTATATGCTCTATACCAGAATCTGACTGACGAAGCTTAACTTTATATTTCCACCCTCCTGTCCAAAAATGCTCTGCATCCAGAATAGGTTCCAGCGCACTTAACACTTCACTTTTTTGTGAAAGCCAGAAAGTAATACCTTCCACATGGACTCCTTCATTCCGAAACATCACAGTAACAAATTTTATCAAGGGTTTAGTTAAAGGTGTAACCAAAAAGGGGACCCATGTGGGAGAAAACTTGACCTGGCCATACCTTTCGCAAAATAGGTCTAACAGATGAGATGACCCAAAACTGATATCGAAATTATCTTCTCCTGAAATATTAATAAAAGCATAAACATCTTTAGGAGAAAAATGCAAATAATCCTTAATCAAAGTTTTTCCAACATAATGTCTGTCAGGTCTGGAATCCAACCCCCCTTTATAACGAATCTGAACAGCATGTCTGCGTGGAGCTGCTTCTCTTTTAATAGCTGAAAAAAGTTCAGACATTAGAGGTTTAGTTTGAGATGGTTTAGAGGCCTCTAAACTTAGAGAGTCAGAAGGCAAATCATTAGTAACAGCATTGGTTTGCAATGTATGAGGTGTAGAGGGAACTATTAGAGGTGGTGGCAAAGCAGCTTGATGTAAGGTAGCTGCAGAACATGGTTTCCACGTAGGAGAATTTTGAGTTAGTTTGAAATCAGAATCCCACTCTGGGTCTGGCGTCCAAGTGCCAGACGGAGCCTGCTTCCAACCAGCCCCAATTAAGGCCCTCCCTGTTGTCCAGGGCCCTTCAACATGGTCCAAAGGAAGAACTTGCCTGGTATCTAGATGAACAGATTTTGTTTGAACATTCTTCCCAGCACCACGAAGCGTATCCTTAAATGAAAATTCAGTGACACCTAACTGAGGTGACAGTTTAGTTTGATATATAGTTCTAGGAGGATCAGCCGATTTCTCAATGATAGGTTGCTTAAAAACAAACCCAGCAGTTTTACTAAGAGGGGGTGGTAATAGGAGAGGAAAAAAACACAGGATACTCAGGAGAACATAATTTTACTGCAATACTTGATTTTTCCTGCCCTTCCACAATCAGCTTCAGGCACGCATCAGAACCGACGTTAGAACTGCCAGCTGATAGAGCCGATTTAGAAGGAGGCACCAGCTTTGAAGACATATTTATTAATGGAGAAACATCCCTTGTAGAATGAGAAGTGTGCATTAAGGCTGCAGGTTTGAAAGGCTCCTGCCTTTCTGAAAATGGCTGTAGGCACTCATCCGAATCAATGATATTACTGCCAGCCGATTGAGCTGTTAACCCTAGTACAGGTGCTTTAGTTTCAAGAGGGACTTGTGTAATCATAGATGAAACATCCCACGTTTCCCCTTTATCCTTCAAAAGTATTACTTGGGATACGTTCTGTACTCTAGGTTTCTCAATAAGCAAAGCAGTGGATTCAGAAGCGGGGTTTATTTTCTTATCGTCTGCAGAACGAACAACAATACAGGTTGAAACTGACTCACCAAGCCTTGTAGACGGAACAACATGGTGTGTCTTAGCTGAAGCTCTGTCCTGAACACTTGCACTAATGACAGGGCTCGTCGCAGGAATCTGCAGCTCTGCAGAAGCTGCAATAGATGAGAGCAAAAAACTTCCTTCATCATTTTTAAGCTCCTTGTCTTCACCAACTTTAGCAGCAGCTAAAGGGTCATTAGCATCCAGAAATAATGGTGCTTCATGGAATTCATCATCCAATACCAACTCGGTCAAAAGCAAACAGCACGCCTCTTGCAAAGGCATAGCGGGAGATGAGGCAAACTCTCCCGCTGCAGAAATGTCCTCTCCCTCCGATGACCTACATGAAGTGGCCATCTCACAGACAGCCTGTCCCCCTACTGGCCATCCAACAGCAGCAGAGCAGGGGAATTTCCCCGGTGTCCTGGCAAAATTTCCCTCATTCACTAAAAATACCACCAACAGCTTAATCTGGTTCAAGGTCAGTTGGCATTCATCTGTATCCCCTTCCCCCGGGTCATGCCTGAAAATAGACAGGATTTGTCTAGTGCACTTACCCGGTCAACAAAAACCAAATAAAAATAAAAAATAAAAATTAATTTGGGAGGGATGACTGGTAAGAACCCAGTCCAGCAGAGTACTAATGCCCATTTTGTAGTTTATTCTAGTGGAGGAGCTAACCATTTGCAATAGGTTAGCTGATGTTATAGCATCCTGTGAGGCAGCAGCATCAGGTTCATGCCAGTTTATGTTGAAGTTGCCTAGTATGATAGCCTCAGCGCCTCTGGGTAGGGTTTTGATAAAGTCGAAGACAGTTGTGAGGGTATTTCCTTGGTCTCTTGGAGGGATGTAATCCGTGGTGACTGTGAGGACCTTGTTGTGGGCCCCTAAACATATTTTGATTGGTAGGATCTGAGCAGTAGTGTCATGGAGGGGGGTTGAGATGGGGCACCCTATGAGACAGTCTCTGATGTAGACTGCACATCCCCCTCCTCTTTTGGACAAGCAGTATAAATACAGTAGATTGTGGCCCCCATACTTCAATTCATTAAGTTATAAGCAGGTGTAGCAAAATAGTATAAAATAGTCATAACTATCCTACATTAAACAATTTTCATGTAAAATGTTCCACATAGCCTTTTTAACACATCACTGCATATTTGCACAACATATGGGTGTACCCCCCAAGACACTGGGATGGCAGAAGAAGTGATACAGTTGCTGAAACATGATGATGGATGCCTCTTGTGGTTTGTTTACAGAGTTGTATGTTCTTTCTGTTACCTTATGGTGTGTTTCTGATTGGTTGTGTTTCCTTGAATGAAGTCTCATTCACATATTTGCGACTGGTTAGTACAGTATGCCCTGCAAGCCCATTGGTCCACAGTGTGGACCAATGGGCTAGCAGCTCATACTATAAGCTGTCATTGGCGGGCAGCGGGTGGTATGCAGGGGGTTGCAGCTGCCGCTGATGATGGGGGCTGGGTGGGCATGGGGTCCTGTCTGGGTGGATGTGGTGGGGTTTACTGCTAAACCACCAGGGACTACGTGGATTAATAATGAAGAATGATCGCAGCTATGGGAGGGGTGGGGGTGCCACTAGACTACCAGGTTTGTTCCTACTATGTCACAGCAACTGGGGCTACAGGAGGGTGGGGTACTGCTGGACTACCAGGTTTATTCCTACGCTTATGTCACAGCCATCGGAGCTATGGGGAGGGTGGGGGTCCCACTAGACTACCAGGGAATTAATTTGTCATACATTATAGGCAATCGGGGTTATGGGCTTGGGGGGCTTCACAGGACTTCCCCTGCCAACACTGCATGCTGTGTAGGGTGCCAGGTACATTTCACTGGCCTGCCCTGCTCAACATATGCAAATGGGGCCATAATGACATGCAAATGGCCCCATTTGTGCCTAGCATGCATTATGGCCCCATTTGCATGTCCAGATCTGAATATCAGGGAATTGAACCCAGTGCATCTTCAGTTGTGATGGAGCATTCCCAGTCCTACCTGTTTGTGGGGATGCATCGGCGCATTGTATATGCACCCTGTGCATTATGTGCTATGTTCAGAGGTGATGTGCCATGGCACATCTCCTTTGAATATCTCCCTGTCTTGCTTTGGCACACCTCGGTTGTGCTGCACCTCCACTTGTGTCATTGCCGGGCGCAGTCTGAATATCGGGCCCTACATGTAGTTGTTGGCATAGAGGTCTGACAGCCATGCAGCAGGCAAATGTGGTCTGTGCCTGTTACATCAGTCTCTAGTATGTGTTGAATCTTGACATGAGAGTAAGAGGACAGTTGAGAACATATTTGCTATTTTGAGATTTATATATATTACCATGATCTACGATTACCATTATGCCATTTTTTTCTGATGCAGTCACAATGTGTGCTAAATATAATGTTCCCTCCCTCAAGATAAAAAAAAAATTGTGATGCTACCATAATAATTTTTTTATGATGCCCCCAATCTCCAATGGATGATGAGTCATGACCATTTATTAATGATGTATCCCTCGACTTCAATTACCATGCATTCATAATCATGTATAAATGAAAAGTCCATGGTCTCCGAACTGCAATACAGTTATAATCATTTATCAACATGATGGCTCCCTTCCCCCCACCCCTGTATATCTGTTGATACTGATATGGATACTTAAGACCATATCCTCTTTTGTGGTGGTATACTGATCATGCACCACTACCAACCCCCACCCTAAGAGAATCATTTATTAATATTTACTTGTCTGATCTCTGATGCAGCCAAAACATATCATTAATAAAATGTGACGATCTCTGATACCCAATTAAGTAATACTCATTTATGAATAGAATTACCTCCCCACAATCTCTGATGCTACCTCAATGGTTTGCTAAGAACATATCCCCTGTTGTGTTGATATATTAGCCTGTCCACCCTCCCCACCCCAGTCTCTAGCAGTGTCCACTCTCCAGGTGCTGCCCCACTGTCCCCCCATCCCGTATTGTATGTAGAGATGCAGCAAAATTAAATTCCACAGGTGAAGTGAACACAAAGTGGCCACTCCATGTTATCATAACGCTATGCGAAGTGGCCATTTAAAAGTGCTCACTTCGCTTTGTTATTATGACTTTGCATTGTTATTCTGCCTTATCGCGAAGTAAGACGGCATGACAATAATATAGGCAGCCCCCCACAACATCACATGGCTTACAGTACTGTAAGTCACATGCTTTAGCCGAGCAGGAAGGAAGTGAGTCCTGGATGGGCCTTGTGGTCCTTATCTGCCGTCAACTTCTATGTTTCTATACAAGCAGATACTTTCACTTTCTCCTTTGAAGAGGTAGAGAAAGGAAGCATTTTGTGTAGGACAGGAGAGTTTGTGTTAACAAGTTTCTTTCTTGAGTAAATTCTAAACACACAAAAGCTTTTTTAAAAGCTAATTGTTTCAGTTTTTTTTGTACTGTTTTGTCAGTTCTTTTTGGTGACTGGTTTCTTTGTTTTATAAGTTTTGTTTTGTGTGTGTGTGTGTGTGTGTGTGTGTGTGTGTGTGTGTGTGACTGTATGTGTGTGTGTACTTGTGTTGTGTGAGTATGTGTGAAGTAGCTCATCTCGTCGGAGAGGGAAGGAGTGTTTTTTTGTGTGATGGACCAGGGACAGTAAGTGGCCCATGGCCAGAGGGAAGTGTGTATGCATGGAGGTCATAGCCGGGTGTCATTGGACTGCTCCAGACTCTATGGTCCTGCCTCCTCACCTCTGGAAGCAGCAGCACCAACAGTGCCCCAGCCACATCCACCAAGTCCACCACCACCACCACCAACAGTAGCAGCTGCAAGAGCTCCAGCAGCACCACCTCCACAGCAGCAGCTGGAGCCCCAGGTGCATGACCATGCTGCTGGCACTACATCTGCCCCTCCTATGCATGGCCCCCACAGCAGTTCCCCAGTTTGGCAGTTTTTCAACTGTGTCAGGGGGACAGCAGCCTTGTGTTGTGTCTGCTTCATGGTGTGCAGGTGTGCCGTGGCCCCCAGGTGACATATCTGGGGACTGGGAGCCAGTGCACACATATATTGAACAGGTGAATTGGCAGGCTGCCACTGAATGGGCCAGGCCTCCACCTGCTGCCCTTCTGTGGCAGTGGCAGAGGGTGCTGCTATTGTGCATCACCACAGCAGGAGGAGGGCCACAGCAGCAGCTGCTCCACCACCACCCTCACCACCACAACCAGTACCACTCTCACCACCACCTGGAGTCCCCCCCACCAGTGGACTGCACAATGCCTGCAACTCAGGCAGACATAGCACTTTTGTGGGCTATGGTGGAAGAAAATAACGAGAGGGTGGATGCTGTCCAGCAACAGGTGGAGCAGATAGAGTGACACCAGTTACAGATTGTGTCGATACTCCATCTGCTGCTGCAACATCGGGGGATCCCCCATTAGTCTTTTTTTTAGCACCCCCCACCACTGTAGTGTTTTGACTTTTGTTTATGTTTAATAACAGACAGAGGGAAGGCCACAGTATTAGTTTAAAGGGAAGCAGCCAGCAAGAGGTGGTCCTGCCCCTGCAAGGCCTACCCTCCAGTTAAGCCTTTTCAGTATGTTGTGGTGTTTTTCTCGTGCCACAATATACTTTATTTTAATAAAGAAAAGTCAGTGACCCAGAAGTATGGCGGACACTACGGTGGCTCCATTATGTGTAAAGGTGCAATGGCGATGCATCATGCACTTCAATACAAAAGTATTGAAGCGCATGTCGCATCTCTGCTGCACCTTTACACATATTGGAGCCCCCCATAGTGTCCACCATACTTCTGGGTCACTGACTTTTCTTTATTAAAATATAGTATGTTGCGGCGTGGGAAAAATGCCACAACATACTTAAAATGCTTAACCGGAGGGTAAGCCTTGCAGAGAGCAGGAACTCCTGTTGCTGACTGCTTCCCTTTAAATAGATACATACACATACAGACATACATACTCCTTATTGTCCTGTTATTATAATCCAGTGCCTCAGTAATGTTTACTTTCTGTTGTGAGGTGCTTGTGGAAAAGCAAGTGTGAGCAGTGCAAGTATGATGTGCTAAATTGCATGTGTGCAGTCAGCATTGTTTCTTGTGTGTGGGTGTGATGTCATACATTGTCCAGCTTCTTGCAAATATATATGCTGACTTGTTGAAGTGTTTATGGTATGAAGAACAGAGATAAGAATATATATATATATATATATATATATATATATATATATATATAGTATATTTGTCACCATCATCTGTGGACTAAGTGATATGATATTTTTTCAGAGGTGTCTGGCCAGAGTGCACCTTAGTCACATACTGCACACATGACTTTTAGGAGAGCATGTGTTTTTTGTGCTATGATCTCCACAAAGTCATGTGTGCACTGTGAGTGACTGAGGGGCACAGTGACCCGATACCTCTGAAAAAATATCATATTTTATTTATTTATTTATTTATTTATTTATTTATTTATTTATTTATTGGAACATCAGTTTAACAACCCTTGAGCCAGAGGCTCATTTACAAAGGTACCTCATCACAGAGAGGACAAAAACAGTGCAAACAAACATATATACAGAATACTGTTAAGAGACAAGGCGAGTTGGCAAAGCATAAGTCAGACAAGGCATTCCATAACAATTACAGGTGAACATTACAGGATTGACAATAAATAGTTGATACATGCAGGGTAGTACAGTAGGCTGACATAGGCAGAGTTAGGCAGAAGAAATCAATGTAGAGGAGTGTGGGGAAGAGAGTAGCAATATAGGTAGAGATAGAAAGCCTGTGAGCCGCTTAGGGAGCTTTGTCTGGACAAGAATTGGGAAATGACTTAGAGGCAGCCGCCGCTGCGCGTAGTGAACAGGTGATTTCTAAGGATGGTTTTGAAGTGAGAGATCGTGGAAGCATCAGTGATACTGGTGGGGAGAGTGTTATACCAAGAAGGGGCTCTGTAGGGGTATGCCCTTTGCCCATGCGAGGTTCTAGCCCTCGATACAACCAGTGCAGTTTTGCAGGAGAGTCGGGTATGCACTGGAGGGTTTGCTTGGTGGATAGAAGCAGTCAGACCAGGTGGGGATAGACCAAGGAGCGACTTTTTAGTTAGGAGGCAGGTTTGGTATTTGAGGCAATCATCTAGGTTGAGTAGATTAGCCATGGTGTATCGATGGCAGGTATTGACTGGTCTTGGCATCCCAGTTATTAGCCTACATGCTTTGTTTAAGGTGAGACGGATCTTGTGTAGGGCGGTCTGGTCAGCAGCCCCATACACAGGTAAGCCATAGTCTACTAGGGATAGTACAGAAGATGTGACTGTGAGTCGGAGGGCATCAGAGGGGAGACAGTCTTTATGACAGTAAAGGATACTCAGCTGAGTGTTAGAGGCTGAGGCAAGGGCAGAGATGTGGGCATAAAATGAGAAAGCAGGATCAAAAGTTATCCCTAGGTATTTATAAGAGTGCACTTGCTCAATTGGGAGTTTTGAGCTGGAGTAGACTTGGAGTGGATAATTACTAGATTTATTTTTGGGGTGGGCAAAGAGCATGGTTTTGGTTTTTTTAAGATTAATTATGAGTCTGTGCTTAGTGAACCAGGCTTCTGCATCACTGTAGGATACTTGCAAAGAGTCCTGAAGGGAGATGTGGTTAAGGTCCGAGGCAAGGAGTATAGCATCGTCTGCATAAAGTAAGATCTTACCTCGAACATCACCAGGCAGGGAGTTGAGAAAAAGAGAAAAGAGCAAGGGCCAGAATGGAGCCCTGCGGGACACCGGAGTGGATAGGACAGGCACTGGAGAGAGAGTCCTGTTAATTTTAACACGTTGTGAGCAGGCAGACAAGTAGCTGGAGCACCAGGAGATGGGCCCAGCAGCAAAGCCTAAGTGGCTAAGGGCATCCAGCAGGAGAGGGTGGGATACAGTATCGAAGGCTTTCGATAAGTCTATGAATACCGCTCCCGCTATGGAGCCAGAGTCCAGAGAAGAGTGAAGAAAGTTAGAGAACTCAAGAAGGGCGGTGTTGGTGCTGTGGCCAGCTCTGAACCCATGTTGTTCAGGGCAGAGGATGCTGTATTTGTCTAGGTATTCAGAGATTTGGGAGGACACAATCTTTTCTAAGGCCTTTGAGAGAGGAGAGAGGATTGAGATAGGCCGATAGTTACCAGGGAGAGACCTATCCCCACCCTTGTGTATTGAGGTGACTGTAGCAATTTTCCAGGTAGAGGGGAATTGCCCGAGGCAGAGAGATTTGTTAAAGAGGCTGGTGATTGCTGAGATAACCAGATCCAGAACTTGACAGGGGAGACTGGGATCGAGGGAGTCACTGCCAATAGTATTGCTCTTTAAGGCCTTGAGTAGGTAAGGTCTGACTTCCTAGGCAGTAACATGGTGCAGGTAGAACCAAGGGCGTGTGAGAATAGAGACAGACCAAGGGGGGCGGCAAAAAAGTTGTCACTTACTACGCTGGTGCTGATGGTACAAATAAAATATTCATCATATATTCTTTCTTATCTTTATTCTTTACATACTGCAACAAGTCACACCATATATACATTTGCAAGAAGCTGGACAATGTCTGCACACACAGGAAAGAACTCTGATGGCACACATGCAGTTTAGCACAACATACTTGCGCTGCTTAGTCCTGCTTTTTGCAGAACACTTCACGAGTCCCAACACAAAGTAAACATTACTGAGGCTCCAGAAATATTTATTTTTTGAAATAGACATTAAAGCAGCAGTGCAACAATCTGGTGAACATTTTGACCTATACTTTTTTGTTCTATTTTACATTGCCACTTTACTTACCACCTGACTTGTGTGATACCATTCTTTCCAGTATTTGAGTCTGCTTTAGTACTTTTTTCATGTCTGAAATAATAAAAGAAGCACCCCTTTTAATACTGTGTGGACCAGGTCTTCATCAGTATTTTCCACTGTTTTTCTGTATCAGTTGTTTATATATTATTTCTGTTGTAAAATTAACAATTATGCAGCAGGCAGTCTTTTATGACCTCACAGAACAATATTTGTTCAAAAACAGCTGCAAATAGTGAAGAAAACCTGGTCAGAGCCATATTAAAAGGTGTGCTCATTTTATTTTTTTCAGACATGAGAAAAAGTAGTAAAGCAGACACAAATAGTGAAAAGAAGTATATCATACAAGTCAGGAGGTAACTAGTGACTGGCAATCTAAAATAGCATAAAAAAGTATAGGTCAAAATTTTCACCACATTGTTGCACTGCTGCTTTGATTTATAATTTAATTATGACATTATGTGCTCACAGTCACGCCACACACAAAAAATGCAACTGTCTTGTGTCTCGAAAATTCCCAACTGCTGGCGAAGTGAAATGGGAGCAGTACACCACATGCAAAGTCCCCTAGAATTAATTGCACAGTCACTAATGCATGCAGTGGTCACACAGCATCCCCAGAATTTTTCTGCATCCCCAATATGCAACTGTCTTGTGTCCAGAAAATTCCCAAGTGCTGACGAAGTGAAATGGGAGCAGTACACCACATGCAAAGTTCCACAGAATTCATTACGCAGTCACTCATGCATGCAGTGGTCACAGAGAGTCCCCAGAATTTTTCTGCATCCCCAAAATGTAATTGTCTTGTGTCCAGAAAATTTCCAGGTGCTCATAAAGTGAAATGGGAGCAGTACACCACATGCAAAGTCCCCCAGAATTTATTGCGCAGTCACTCATGCACGCAGTGATCACACAGAGTTCCCAGAATGTTTCTGCATCCCCGAAATGCAACTGTCTTGTGTCCAAAGAATTAACATACTGTGATGATGATGTCATGACCATGATGCACAGTGTCTTGCCAAACCGTGTGAAGAAGGGATAACATGACATGAATTAGTTCAGTGTTCTGTCAGAAATAATGACCGTGAAGGGAGAACTGTTGCTGGTCCAAAGTGTGCTGTGATTCCTGTGAATGTATGTGATGCGGTCTCCTCAACCAGATGGAAGGGTGCCCTTTGTGTGTACACTATAGTGAGTTGATTTATATATATATTTTTTTCCCAGGTGGGGGTTGGATATATATATATATA
The DNA here is from genome assembly GCA_016271365.2 of Neoceratodus forsteri. Taxonomy (NCBI): domain Eukaryota; kingdom Metazoa; phylum Chordata; order Ceratodontiformes; family Ceratodontidae; genus Neoceratodus; species Neoceratodus forsteri. The sequence goes on from CM057449.1 coordinate 877,412,281, forward strand.
TATATATATATATATATATATATATATATAGATATACATATGCACACACACATGTACTCATTGTATTGTTTTGTATCACAGGTCACATACTGTTGATGTGCACATTGCAGTGCTTGATGAGACATTTCGGTGTTGAAATTGGAAATGGAATACTCTCAAGCCAATGAAGGTAAGTATTTTTTTTTGGGGGGGAAGCATATTTGCAAGTAGGTCTCATTAATGGTTTATTATTTGGTTACTTCTTCACACATTTCATCTGCATCCTTTTCCAGTCTTATGATGAATGGTCATGCTCAAGGCCACTGTTTTTCATTTTTTACTGGAAAATCCGGTAAAATTCCAGAATTAGGGCTGCCTGAAAACCAGTAAAAATGAAGATTTCATGTTATCTGGCATTTTCTATCAGATCAGTAAATCTATAAAAAAGTCTGTTTTTCTTTTAATTCCTTCCTGTACTATTTTCAGTTTGCTTTATTTAATGCTCTGTATATTAAGCCTTCTTTAATTCTGATTATTTATGCACATACTAAAAGAATAATAACAGAATCCGGAAAGTAGAGCAACAATCACTGGTGAAATTCCGGAATCTTAAGTCTTGAAAATGGAATTTAATTGTTTTAATCACCGTAAATCAGTGGCCTTGGTCATGGTCATCGATTGAAATAACTTCAGCTAGTTGCATGTCTGCCCCAGCCCGGGGGGGGGGCATGATGTTGAAGAAGTTGTTTGGATAAGGCAACTATGACCCAACAAAGCATTTGGAAATTCCCTAAAAAAGAAATGAAGGACCTATTACAACTTGATTGCAGCGGTAAGGCATTATGTTTAATTCATGGCTGTTCCACCATTGGTATCTGGATTAACACGGATAGCAAGCTGTCCCACTGCAATCATCAGATCATAATTTAATTTAGTACCAGGCTGTGTAACAAATACACTGTGTCACTGTCCCTGCATCTCAACTCATTACATTTTAAAACTATATCTTGTAAAGTAACACAACCTGAGTTCAACTTTTTCAACACTGTCATGGCTGCACAGATGCAAATTTAGATTACAGTACATGGTATCTGTTGCAGAAATATTTTTTGTGACATACATTTCACCTAGTTTATGATTCATCAGTTGGAATTGTTGCACTCTCATGAAACAAAAATGAACGGATAAAATAAAACTGATATACTTACCAGTATGGATTGGACATTAATATGTACAGTACTGCTGCTGCCATTGATACAGACCTTCAGTGAAGAAGAGTTGTTTGCTGTTAACCTGTAAACAAAAACAATAAGTTGACCATATGTGTTTGACCATTGCAGCTCAGAAAGGCAAAACAAAACAAAACACACAGCTAAAGGAAGTTGAATAGCATGAAAAACATTAGTACACATACTCACTTAATAGTTTTAATAGTAGGAAGCCTTGTACCTGTGGCTGATGGATGCGGTCTCCTGTTCGACTCACTCTGCCTTGGCATGGCCAATGTAATGGAGAAACATTGTCACAATGCACTGGTGGTGGGTGGTAGTAGTCATAGCTGCAGCACATGATGACATTCCCTCTCACATCTTCCTGCATCTAGTGGTGGTGGCAGTGGCAAACAGTGGTCTTATGGTGGTGGTTGTCCAGGGGCACACACAGTCACATTCCCTATGGTGGCAGTGGCAAACAGCGGTGTTATGGTGGTGGTAGTCTGGGGGCCAGGATATACTGTGCTCTGTGTTATAAATGTGATGTGACAAATGGAATCTGAGTCACTATGAGTGGGACAGTGATTTAACTTTATGAAAAGGAAAACGTATCATACAAGACATGTGACAGCGTTTTAACCACTTAAGTTGAAACCTGCCAACATTAACCTCATCATCATTCATCATCATACTCATAAAGAAAGCTGTCCTCGCAGTCTTCTATGTCTGAATTCTGACAATGGGGAAATTCTTTCTCCACTGTGTTATAATCTACGTCAGTAGTAGGCCACTTCATGCTGTCACTGCCACCAGGATGGTCCCTCTCTTCAACATCAGCAAAACCATGAGTATGCTGGGGTACAAATACTGAGGTTGCAGTCTGAGCTGGTATGTGCCTCTCATTCATTTTTATGAATGTCAGCAAACTGACATTTGCAGGAGAGTGGTTTGTACGATGATCCCGAGCTATTGCACCTGCTGAATGGAATACCCTCTCAACACTCACACTGGAGGGTGGTCATGTCAGGTACTTCAGTGCCACAGCAGTCAGCTCTGGCCATTCACTGACCTTTCCACTCCAGTATAAAAGGGGAGCATCGGTGATTGACAGATGCCTGTTTTCAGGCACGTATGACTCAAACATTTGCTGTGCTGCTCTAAGTCCAGAGGTTGATGCATCATTCGCTTCTACGGAATCATTTATGTCACAAATGCCCACTTGGGACAAAGCATCCCAAAGTAGGTTAATGCCAGTCGCTTCTGATGACAGACCACCTGGAACTGCAGTCCCCTTCCCCTTATGGGATATGCTTGATAGTACTCCTCCAGATTCACCTTTAGCCTGATTACGCTGTTCAGGTTTCCTGACCTTGGCATTTGACTTCTGAGCCCAATGAACCAAGCGCACTAGTTGCCCACTGACAGTTTTTACCTGTTCAGGCCTGCCCTCCAGTACTGAGGCAATTCCACATTTGTATTATGGGTCTAGCATTATTGCTATTGCAAAGTTGTCACTATTCTGAATGCTCAAGATGTGACAGTGCTGGTCGAATACTGTCAGCATGTGTTTCAGTAACACCCTGCTAACACTGTCTCCAGTAACATCAAGGCTATGCTCTACATTCACAAAAGACTGCCTCAGCACCCACAGCAGTGGAATTGATTGGCTAATTGAGGCAGACTCACCACTCACTGCCTGTGTGGCATGTTCAAAAGGCCTCAAGATTATTACAGAGTCCATGAGGTGCCATGTTCTGTCATCATAGACATGGAGGTCCCAGAACTGTCACGGCTAGTGTGCATGACAAGATATTCTGAGATGGGTTTGTACTGTTCATACAACCTCTCTGCCATGTATAAAGTGGAGTTCCACTGAGTGACAACTTCCAGCTTCAAGTGGTGCTGCGGGAGGCTGTTTCAAATCTGCAACTGCCGAAGTTGGTCATGGGCCTTTGCAGAGCATGAAAGTGAGAACAGATATGGCGTGCAACTGTCAGCATTTCCTTTATATCAGGGTGCTGCAGAAACTCCTGCACCACAAGATTTAAACAGTGGGCCATGCATGGACCTGAAAAAGCCACCATTCATGATACATTTCACCACATTTGATCCATTGTCACTTGCTATGAACCCAACACTCAGGGACAGGGGGTTCGGCCACTTGTCAGTTTCAGTCAGTACCATGTCCAACATGTTTTCACCAGTGAGTGAACAGGTCACATTGTGCATCGCAATCATTGCATGCTGTTGAATTCCTGGAAGATTGCTACCATGACACTCCACCTTACTACACTGATTATTCACACTACCAACAGCACAAACAACCCCCGGCACCTGCGTCTAGTGTTCAGTTATACACATATATGAACTCCCTGCTGTTTTGCCACTTGTCCACATATCCATACTTAAACGGATGAATGGAGAGGAGGAATGTTGAAGGGCATGTCTTACTGAGTTGGACACAGTGCGGTACAACTCGGGGACAGCACGGGTCAAAAAGTATTTCCTGTAAGGGACTTTCCATGTTGGACAGGCATGTGCAGCAAACCGCAGGAACCCCGAATTCTCCACAAAGGAGAAGGGCAAAAGATCAATTGCCAGCATTTCAGTGACAGCAGCATTAAGTTCATGTGACACTGTATGATTTGGTGGGTAGTTCAGCTTATGTGCAAAAACACTCTATAATGTGGGCTGACTTAAACATTTTACAAGGGGTGTGATGACAAGTGGTTTTGCTCTGCGAATCGCAGATTGTTGTGGAGTGTGGACGTGTGATGAAGACAGTTGCACAGGTGATGACAAACCCAGAAATGCAGTTATTTTCCCAGATTTACTAACAGGGGTTGATGTACCACAAGCACTAGACATACTGCATTGACCACCACCACCACCAAAACTGCTACTCTCACCACCAATGGAAAAGACTTCAAAATAATTCTGCTCTTCCACCTCATCATGTCTGTAGTAATCCTCTGTTGTTATTTAATCATCACTGCACACATTTAATTTTCTACTTGATGCTACAGTCATGGAAGGGGATAACATGCTCGTTATGGTTGATGACAAAGGTGAACACTCCACTGGGGTGCAGGTATTAGCTGCGATCTTGTGCTGGATCCACAGTGCCATGTGGCTATTCTTAAGATGTGTATACTGTCCCCCTGTGCCCAGCTGGCTCCCCTTTTTACTTCGACTCACATGCACCTGCCAAACCTGGCAGATTGCAACTGACTCATCATTTGCATCACCTACAAAAAAATCCCAAACAATGGATTTTGATGCTCTAGTTTTAACATGCCCCCCGATGCTGCTTATTGGAATCTGTTTTTTTAAGCCATGAAGTGGAGGGGGTGATACATGATTTTTCAGGCAGGACACACTTGGACTGCAACTGACCACCATGACTACCTATCATTATTACTGGGTCATCATCATCAACTGAAACTGGTAAAACACAACTTTTTATGGGAGAGAGGGAAATGCAAACAGACCCAGACACAGCCACCTTGAGTTTCTTTTTCTCCATTTCCCAATGGGGTCACTGACATCATCATCAAATTCATCAACATCATCCACATCTTCTGCTTGGATGCTGGCATGTGGACTGCATGTTGCAACCATGGCAACATCATCATCAGCACCACTATCACCCAAAAAGTTTTCACCACACTGTGAATCACTGCATGGCAAATGCATGACCTGAACTGCGGTGGAAGAAATGTCACTTTGTGGGCTATCATTGACATGATGATCAGAAGCCTCATGTTCAGTTATTAGGATGTTACTGGGGAGTATGACATCATCTGCACTGTCACTCACTGCCACTGCTTCACACTCCAGTATATTTTTGGACATAGTAAACTGGTCAGAAGTGGAACTTGAGGCAGCAATACTCATACCACCACCAGCAACTGCACTAACAAAACCAGCTGGGGCAACATCATCTCCTCCAACTATGAGTGAAGGTAGTGATTGTGCTGTAAAAACCATTGAAGGAGAAATACCTTTCCTCACATCAGCAATGCACTTCTGTGACTGCATACCACTACCACGTCCACAATCTTACCACTGGCAGCAGTGCCATGGAGAAAAACAACTTTGCTTGCATGTCTCTTTGCAGGTATTTTGGGGGATCAACAGGAATATTCTAAACAAATTTAGATTTCACTCTGGGTGGGGCCGGTGGGGGTGATGCTGGATGTGAAGATAAAAAAACAACTGTGACTTCAACAACAGGTATAGATGCAAAGTCACAAAAAGTTCAACAGCACCTTAACTAACCAGTGATGTTGTCAAGTCACAAATAATCCAATCTGGAAACGAATACCCTTTGCCGGTGGGGGGGGGAGGGACACTGACTGCAGATTATGGCAGTGCAAAACCAAGAAAAGATACCACAATGGCAGTACAAAATCACGCAGCTGCAGTGGATAGCAGGTTCACACTGCTGCGCCTGCAATTACACTGTGGCACAATAAAAGGTGTACCATTTGATGTCACGCACCACACACACACACACACACACACACACACACAATTTGTCTACAAGTAATGCATAGCAAATTTAAAACTTCAGTAATGTACAACGTATTTTCAACAACCTGCCTGCTGCACCAGGTCCAGACCACAACACACATAATCAGCAAAAAAATGTCAACAATTACTGAAAATATTACTTTGTGTACATTAACACAGTCATACAAGAAAAATATAACCTTCTTCCAAAGCACACTTCCACTGACTCTCAGTACACAGACTGAATGCTGTACATGAACATTCAAAATCCACACACAAACAATAAACACTCGATGATAGCACAGAAGGGTTTCCTACAATCAATGAACTAAAGTTTCAGCAAAAAAAGAATGACTTAAAAAGGCTTTTTTAACAGCTTTTAGAAAGTTTGAATCACAGAGAGCTCTCAGAATAGACTGTCTCCTGCAGCTTCCTACACACACTACCCCGAACTAAGGCTGTGCAGAACAATCTAGAGCCCATGTGACCTGAAATCCCATGAATCACTGCAAAATTCATCTTTGTAGTTTAAAAACAAGGCAAATTGAGGTGAAGTACATTGTTTTCAATGTACTTCAGCTTAAAATTTGGTAGAGTAGTGGTTTGGGAAGGCGGAGTAACATGAAACCATTGTCTTCAATGGACTTCGGGTTACCCATCATAACTCAAAGTACTCCACTTCGCATTGTGGAGCACTCTGCGAATTCGCCTTCACTCCACGAATCACTCCACAGAGCGACTTGAGGCCACTTCACCCATCTCTAATTGTATGATAGAGGCAGCGATGGCACAGCTCTCTAGTCACCTTTGTGGATGGCACTGATTGAACTATTGATTGAGTCTGCCACTGTATAGTGTGTATGTGGCCTGCATACAACATATAGTGCCACACTAAAATAATTGTACTGTTGGTGGCTGTCTATGGAGGTGAGAGAAGGGCTGTCTGGTGCTGGCTGTGTTACCTGAGACTGAATTGGTAAAAACTGTTGACAGTAAACAATTGACTCAGAGATTGCTCTGTATGTATTTTTAATATCTGCTCAGTTGTTCACTGAAGCAGAGACTTATGTTACTGAAGCTGTAGTTCTGTTGAATATTATGTTACTAGTCTCCAAAAAGGAAAAAAAACATTTAACCAAGCACCATAAAATTGACACAAATCACTCCACATTATAGAGTGAGTTGAATACAGTTATTGTTTTATTGAAATGTGTTAAATGGGACAGATTGTTTTTTAAACTGTCCCCTATAACTGCTGTTTCTATGTAATATCAACTATGCTTAGAGAACAGTCACAGTCAAACACATGGTCACAAATGTTGTGCAATTTCTGTGAAAAAGAAATGTCCTGTTTTTTTTGCATTGACATTGGCCCCTATGCACAAAATAATGCCCAAGTGTCTTGTAGGCAAGCAAGGAACTCTGCACCTATGGGGGGTTCCATATGCACCATTGCCTGTCTCTGCACAGCTCCCTTATGCAGCCCCATCCCTGAGGCACACAGGATCTCTGGGGGTGGCTGGGTGTGGAGCAGATGACCCAGACATGTGCCAATCTGTTGGATGCCCGGGTCCCCGCAGTCAATCACTTGTGCCCATGATGCAGCATGTTTGCAGCTGGCGCACAGTGCACTGACTGCACTGGAGGGGGCCTGTGCCCCATTCACTGCCCCTGCCCACAAAGGTGGGCCCTGATGCTATCAGCATGCATAGCAGGGGTCTGCAGATCTCCACTGTCACCACTGCAACTGGCAACTGCAACTCAGGGGGCACGTACCAGGGCCACAACTGTCTGGACTTGGCATAGCCACTGGCTCTCTGCACATGGCACTCTGCACATTTGTACATCCCACAAAATGCCAGCACCCCCCCTGAACTGCCCTCCGGGCCGCCCATGCGTAGAACTCTGTGATTGGCCAGATGATCAGGTGCATGGGGGGGTAGATATTTCATGACAGCCACAGTGGAGGCTCAGTGGGTGTGGTGGGTGTGGAGTGGGCTATGTGCCAGAGTTATGTGGTACATACCAACTCCCCACATTTGTGGATATGGGCCAGTGTGTGGCTATCAGAGGGAAACTCTTTTGAAATATCACAACATATCTTTAAAATATCTGACCATGTCCATATCTGGCACTGTAGAAATAGGTTACATTTCAGTTGGCTAATAAAAGGAATATTACAAGAACAGTTCAAAAAAAATGTAGAGTGTGGTAACTTATTAGAAAGCAAAGACATGGTTTTCTATAATGGTACTTACGTTGTTCAGTTGGAGGCCTCCCACTTCCTGCAGCATCTTGTTGAGAAGATGAACCCAGGCAGGGCTCTGCTGGCATTTTCTTTGGGCCCTTGGCCACTGTTGGGGCAGGTGTTTGGACCATAGAGGGCTCAAGCATTATAATGTCTTCACATTCACCTTCTGTGGCCTGTTATGCACCCTCAACAGTGCCCTCCAGTTGTTCTTCCTCCTCTGCAATATTCAAAACAGTACCAATGTTATAGAAATTGTCTTTGTTTTGCTACAGGCACAAATGACTACAGATATGGGGAGTTATGTGCCATGTTCAACATGCTATGCCCCTTGACATATGTGCTATTGTTTTAAATATCATTTTACTCAGCTGTTTCTGCTCAGTAAAGGCACAAGTTTGTTTTTGCCAAAGTGTGGCACACAACAGTGACCTTGCTGTTTGTTGTGGCTTCTGGTATCAAGTGACAAATGTTGTACAGAAACATTAACCTGTCTCCCTTCCCCACCCTCCAAATAAACAAAATATTGAACAAAATAACTTCATATAGTCATTAAAACAGTTAAACAGTTGTCACATTACAGAAATGTGATTGCCTTGTTATTCACTCAGTGTATGTTTCAATATCAATTTAATAATGATGTACTAAATTGGAGTTAACCACTTTTCTCCCTGGTTGGCCTGTCAAACTGATAGATCAGTGCATTCCAAGATGTGCGGTGTCCAAGGTTGGCATGCATAGCCCCATGCATGAAAATGGGGTCATTATGTACACATGACACAATGGGGCCTTTTGCATGTCATTATGGACCCATTTGCATCAGGCTTGCAGGGATGTATCCGATGGAATGTGTTGTGCTTCCTGCAAGCATATTGCTGAAAGAGGAATGAAACAACTACCTGCACACTAGTCCAGAGGTAACTCCCACCCAGATATCACTGTTGTAATATGAAACAATGTTTTCAGATAAGGTAGTCGAGTGTTGTCCTTCTCTGTGACTGAGTTCTAGATATCACTGAACAAAAAAACTGTAGAGAAGCTGTGATACTGTACTGGTTCTCCCCTCTGTGGCACAAGTAGATTGCGATGTCCATATAGAGCAGGAAGTATCCCTGGTGTTGCACTGGTCCCCAAGTATGATATACTGTTCCCATGTCAATTTCTGGTAGTGTAAGGAAACTCCAATCCTTATTCTGTGGCCTGGAGCAGCAAAATGTACAAGACTCTATTTTGTACTGGTGCATGCCCACTCTGTGGGGTGGGGATCCACTGTACTACTAGGGATAGTTTTGACATTTGTATAACACAACAACTGAGCTACAGCAGAACAGAAGGGGTTATGTTTTACTGCCACAGAGAAATGGACAGGATATTTACATCATACAGTCACAAGCAGTGAGGGGAGTTCCATGACACTATCATGGATTCTCTAAATGTTTTTGCTCCTTGTGGGGATATGGACAGGAAGGCGGGGGTGTCAACAACCTTCCAGGGTCAGCTGGCTGCTGTGCTGCTGTTTGCAGTATGGCAGTTTGCCTGTGGCCAAATGCCAACAGAGAGCAGCATCTACAATGCTGACAGCATCACAATGCCTAGTGCAGCACTGAAGCAACCAATTAAAATCAAAGAAAAACAGCAAAAATTTTAAATAAGTTGCAGATTTAAAAGTTATAACTTGTAAACTACTGTTGTGTATATCAAATATACAATATCCTGACTCAAAATAGGCAATTTATCTCACTTGTAAGTGGACAGGACTTTCATAACTCAGTTGTGGCTGTGCCACTCATAAGTTATCATCCTGTTTCATCACACTTGAAGATAAAAAGCATGTTTTGAGTTAGGGTATAGTATATGCCCTATATGTGTGTGATGTTCTCTGTCTTTCATGTACCAGCAGAGTCAACCACCAGTACCTGGCCAACTGCAGGAACCTCTCTCTCTCTCTATCTTACAGGACTGGCACGAGGTGCAGCTATTTCTCTTGAGTGGCAGGGAAGCTCGCTTGCTCTGTTTTTGAGAGAATAAAAGTTAAAAAAATTTTATTCTGTGCCTTTTTAGTTGTTACTCCCTGGATATCACGCAGCAGTAAAAAAACATTCTCGTGGTTGACTGCCTCTGCTGATGTCACTGTTGAAGCACAATACAGTACCTTGTACTGTTATGTGTATTACATTTGTCCTATCTTGTTTAATGCTAAGGCAGCATTCTAGGACCTCTACACATTTCAAAAGACAGTTTCAATGGGAAATAGAAAAAACATGTAAACTGTATTTTACACACGAAAAGTATGCACCATAAAGCACGCAAAATAAACAAGTTCATGCATGAGTGGTGTGTTAAGTTATCTTAGGGCTGTGATCCTTTAGGACTGCCTAAGGGTCACTCTTGAGGCAAGAAGGAAAAACATACTCTGTCTGGTAGAGCAGACTGCTTTTCTATAGTTGCCTATTTAGTATGTTGTGTTTCTTTCAGTTCAGTATATCTCTGGAAATGGTAAAGAGAATATGAACTATACAGTTAAGCAAAAACATAATATTATGTGCTATTTAAACTAAAGCATTAGAAACTATGTGCATAGGCAGTGTGCACTGCGCGGTGGTGCTGTTACACATGATATTATATGTTAGCTATATTGTTCTTCTGGCACACTGCTAAGAATATTGTGTTGTACTGGCACGCTAGTGAAATCACAACCCCTGTGTGAGTTAAGACAGTGCTTCTACATAGATTACCATTTACTATTGTCTGTGTATACTTGCCTGATCAAATTACTGTCAATACGTCTTTTTATTTTTGTAACACCTATCAACTGTTCATTCTCAACAGATAAATGAGTAGAGGTTTAAACAAAAAACAACAATATTCAGCTTACACATAGCTTCCTGTTCACCAAGACGATATAGCAGGCTGTGACATTATTACTTTTATTTTAAGTGCAATGACAGTAATGATATTTTATTGGTTTCTAAAGGAGAACCTGTCTGACACTGTACTGCATTACCTGAGCACTGCTAATGTGGTGGTACTTTCAAATACTTTTAAAACTGTTAAGATAGACAATTAGTTATTTAACTTCTGTTGATTTATTATTAATTATAGTAAGAACTATACATACGACTACGGTGACAGTCACCAAACTCTGGCTTCCCTGCCACCTCCCAAAGGTGGTACATCACCTCGTACCAGTCCTGGTTCCACCTTTGGACGTGTCCAGCACTCTTACTTTTGTAGAAGGTCTGCTGGACTAGCTTCCACTTCCTGTGGGATTCATCGCTGGTGTGTTGAGTGCCTTGCTCCCCTAAGGTCTGACCAACCTTTCAAAGAAAAGAACATAAAACTATTTGTTTACCTATATATGTGATTTACTTTGAATTTTCTACAGTGGCATACTGAGAGAAGATAATTTATTAAAGTACAATTAGAATGTCATCCCCCCGAAAGAAACTATTCCATTGAAATATATTGCTAGGAATATTGCTTTAAAAACAAGCATTTGTCAATGCCGAATGTTGTCGCGCTGGCATTGGCAGTGGGAGTGGCGTAGCTAGAGACGCATAGTGCTGTGATTTTGTGACTGTGTCTCAAAAGGGGGTTTTGCACAGCGAGCATGCCATTGTGCGCCACAGCTGCGGAAACATGTTTTGGGCAGGCTGTGAAAAATGGCAGCTGGACTGTTGATAAGGAGATGTGCACAAATGCCAGTGGTGAAAATGTGGCATGAAAATATTGCAGATTGATGAAGTTACAAGGGTGCATGGAAACTGCACAATGCACACTTGCAACACAGTCATTTTATGGAGTTTCGGCACCAAATTTTCAACCTAAGCATTTTAGGACCTCTGCTCATGAATAGTGTCATCGTCATTTCCTCAAACTGTCCCAAAAACTGATTTCACACAGCGGCCATGCAATTCTGTGCTGGATGTGCGAAAACACATTTCAGGCAGCTGCAGTGTTCATAAGGAAGTATGGAAAAATGCCAATGATGAACAGCTGGAGTGAAAGTATTACAAATTCACAAAGCCATGAGCGTGCATGCAAACTGTGCAATGCATGCTCATAAAACACTCATTTTATTGACTTTTGTTCCCAAATTTTCAACATGGGCATTTTTGGGCATCTGCTAATGAACAGTGTCACTGTGATTTTCATCATGTGTCTCGAACATGGACTTTCCACAGCGACCATGCTATCCTGCGCCAGAACTGCAAAAACTGATTTTGGTCAGGATGTGAAAAATGACAGCTGTACTGTTCATTAGGAGGTGCAGAACAATGGCACTGTAGAAAATCTGGAGTGAGAATATTAGAAGTTTATGAACGTATGAGTGTGCTTGCAAACTGCGCAACGCATGCTCGTAACACAATCATTTTATGGAGTATTGTCACCAAATTTTCAACACAGGCATTTTAGGACCTCTGCTCATGAACAGTGTCACTGTCATTTTCATAATGTGTCCCGAACACTGATTTCGCACAGCAAACGTGCTATTCGCACCGAAAGTGCGAAAACACATTTCGGCAAGGATGTGAAAAATGACAGCTGTATGGTTCACAAGAAGGTGTGGTACAATGCCAAATTTGAGAATGTGGTGTAAAAATATTTCAAATATGCTAACCTACGAGTGTGCGTTGCGCAGTTGCTACGGACGCTCGTAAAACAACCATTTTATGGAGTATTGTCACCAAATTTTCAACACAGGCATTTTAGGACCTCTGCTCATGAACAGTGTCACTGTCATTTTTGTAATGTGTCCCGAACACTGATTTCGCACAGCAACCACGCTATTCTGCACCAGAGGTGCGAAAACACATTTCAGGCAGGATGTGAAAAATGAAAGCTGTACAAGTCACAAGAAAGTGTGGTAAAATGCCAATGTTGAGATTCTGGCATGAAAATAGTGTGAATGCACTAACTTATGAGCATGTGTTGCGCAGTTGCTATGTGCGCTCGTAAAATAGTCATTTTTTGGATTTTTCCGACCAAACTTGCAACATAGGCTTTTTGAGAGCCCCTCTCATGAACAGTGGCACTGTCATTTCATTACTCAGTCCAGAAAGGTGATTCCATACAATGACTGTGAAATCACATTTCAGGAATGAATAACACCATGACAGTGCAAGAATTCATGAGAAGGCGTCCCAAAAACCCCCATGTTGAAAATCTGGGGCCAAAATTCACAAAAATGCCTGAGATATGCATTAAAGTTGAAAAAACCCTATCCATTCCATTATACAGCTTACCGGTATTTCTTCAGTTCACGGTCGGCTTTGAAGAGTGGAGGCATGTTCCCATTCCAAAGAAGATCGTCGAGCCAGACTCTGCAGGTAAGTATGGGGTGAGGGGAGGCAGGATGCGCAGTGCGTAGGTGCAGGTGGGGGGAGGGGGCATTGAGACTATGAGGGACCGTTTTCATTTTACAGGTTACTAAAAAAAAGAAAAAACATTGTGGGACAGTTTTTGTTTTGCAGGGCATTTGGCATGCTGGGGTGGGCTCCCAGCATGAACCTAACTGTTTGGGGGGTGTCTGTAGCTGACGGGGGATTGGGCACCCCCTCGGCATTAAACAATTTGGGGGGGTGCTTTATACCGACGGGGAGTGGGCTTCCCCATTGGCACATTCACAGGGGGAGGAGCAGCCGACAGGGAGATTGGGCACTCCCTAAGTTGGCAGTTCTATGGCCAGTGCCCTGCCATGTACATAATGGTGGCGAGCATGGCAAGAAAAGGACCACTGCGTCTGACGAGCTTTGCTCAGATTGTAGCAGACCTTTTCTTAGATGTGCTCGCCGCATTATGTATGCATGGTGTGGCGCCGGCATGCAGGCTGATTGGGGAATGCGGGATGCACCTAGTGGTGCGTGCCCTGCATTCATCCAACAGCGACAGCGCCTCTAAAGCTGCACTGTCCCACGATGTTGGCTGCGCAAGTGCGCCAACATAAAAAGCTACATTGGACAAATTAGCATTACTGTGCAAAAGAAAATGCTAATGATTGTCTGGTACATGCCATGGTTTTATGCACAGCACTTGTTATTAAAAACTTAGCTACCAATGAGAATGTAGTATGAAAGAGACTCATATCTCATCAGGTGTGTAAATATGAAAACAAGGACTCAGAGTGTCAATGTACTAGCACTTAGTTCAACTTTTTGTGAAGTTGGCATGTTTGCCTACTACAAAACAACTATTAAGATCTTTTCTATTTATAACTTTTACTGTGGGGAAAACATCCCTTTGCCCAGGTGTGAGCCAAGGTGAGGTTAGTTGCCCTCATCACAATTGCTGGGTTTGCATGTTTTTCCACAGCTTGGATGAGGGCAAGCACATCTGCGTCACTCCATGTCTTCGGCATGTTAGGATGTTTTAAATCTCTGTGAGCTTTGTGAGGAGAAAGGTGAGATAATAATTTTTTTTTTTTACTCTGGATGGTAGGATTGCATAATATTGTTATTGAATGCTTTAATATTTACAACTAATATCCTCGACAACCACTAGAGAGAAGATTTTACTCTGGGGGCTTGCACAGAAAAACCTCCCTGGCAGCAACCACACAGACAATTTTACTCCAGGATATTGCATGGTACTACTATAACACTGCCCCCCCCCATACACCAGACATGAAGCACTGGATAGTAAGATCACACTATATCACAACTGAACACCTTGACTTTTACTGTAAACCTCCACAACAACAACTGGACATAAGATACAACTCTGGGAGCTTGAATACATGTACCCTTACAATGCACTTTTCTGCCCAAAAAACAAGCTACAGTATGTATTGCAAAGTGACATGCACAGCCAAAGTGAACACTTTTCTATTGATGTATAACATCCCTGGCAGCAATCACAGGTACACTTTAAGTCTGGTATGTTGCATGATACTGCTATTACAATTCACGGCCCCCCCCCCACCCACAGCAGACATGAGGTACTGGATCCTAAGATCACAGTGCATTGCAACTGAAAGCCTTGACTTTTATGGTTAACTTATACAACAACAACTGTACATAAGATTCAAGTGTGGGACCTTGAATGGATGTACTCTGACAATGTCCTTCTCTGCCCAAAAAACAAGCTGTGTATTGCTAAGTCATAGACACACCCCAAATGAACACTTTCCCATTCCCATATAACCTCCCTAACAGAAACCACAGACATGCTTAACATCTGAGATGTTGCATAGAAACATAGAAACATAGAATTTGATGGCAGATAAGGACCGCTTGGCCCACCCAGTCTGCCCATTTCCCTACCTGATGGATAAGCTGCAGGTCCTAGTTAACCAGCAGCTTACTTCTTCCTACCCCCACCCCCTAGAATTGCCTTATGACTGTCCCAGGCATGCTTGAATTCCACCACTGTTTTTGACTCCCAACCTCCTCTGGAAGGCCGTTCCATACATCCACAACCCTCTCTGTGAAAAATACTTCCTTAAATTACCTCTGAGCCGCCCCTTCTATCTTCAAATTGTGCCCCCTTGTTTCTGTACACACCTCTTTTTGAAAGATGCTACCCTCTTGGACTTTGTTGATTCCCTTGAGGTACTTGAAAGTTTCTATCATGTCTCCCTCTCCCTCCTTTCCTCGAGGCTATACATATTAAGCTCCTTAAGTCTCTCTTCATATGTCTTCCGGTGCAGACCCTGCACCATTTTAGTTGCCCTCCTCTGGACAGCTTCCATCCTGTCTATGTCTTTGCGGAGATTGGGTCTCCAGAACTGCACGCAGTACTCCAGATGGGGTCTCACTAGCTGTCTGTACAGAGGGATAATAACTTCCTGTTTTCTACTGGTGATGCCTCTTCCTATGCATCCCAGTATCCCCACAGCCCTCCTTGCTGCCCTCTCACATTGCTTGCCCACCTTTAGGTCATCTGATATGACTACCCCCAGGTCCCTTTCCATTTTTGTTGTTGTTAGTAGCTCACCCCCCATTGTGTACTCTTCCCCTGGGTTTTTGTTTCCCAGGTGCATTACCTTGCACTTCTTAGCATTGAATCTAAGCTGCCATACATTTGACCATTCCTCTAACCTTGCCAAGTCCCTTCTCATCCTTTCCACTCCACCTTGTGCATCAACTCTGTTGCAGATCTTTGTGTCATCTGCAAAGAGATATACTTTTCCTTCCAGTCCCTCTGCAATGTCACTTATAAAGACCGGTCCTAATACTGAACCCTGCGGTACCCCACTACTAACCCCCCTTTTTTCAGAGTGGACTCCATTTACTATTACTCTCTGTGTCCTATTCTCCAGCCAATTCTTTACCCAGGCTGTCATCTTGGGACCCACTCCCAGGCTGGCTAACTTGTATATTAATCTTTTGTGTGGGACTGTGTCAAATGCCTTGCTAAAGTCTAGGTAGGCCATGTCCACAGCCCCTCCCTGATCAACTACTTTGGTCACCCAGTCAAAGAAATCTATCAGATTTGTCTGGCATGACCTTCCCGCTGTGAATCCACGCTGCCTTGGGTCCTGTGCCCCTCTGGCCTCTAGATACTCAACAATTCTTTCCTTCAGAAGTGATTCCATCATTTTCCCTACCACTGAGATTAAACTAACAAGGTCTGTAGTTTCCTGCTTCTGCCTTGCTCCCACTTTTGTGAAGGGGAATCACATCTGCCCTCCTCCAGTCCTCGGGTACCACCCCATCCTCCCATGATTTGTTAAAGAGGGTAGTCAGTGGTGTCACTAGTTCTACCCTTAGTTCTTTTAGAATTCTGGGATGAATCCCATCAGGCCCCATTGCTTTGTCCACCTTCAGTTTTAAGAGTTCTTTCAGAACCCTTTCTTCTGTAAATGGGCTGGTATCAACTTCTGTATCCAGAATGTTTCTACTGTTTGTTTTAGGTACCTCCCCTCTTCCTTTGTAAATACTGAGCAAAAATATTTGTTTAGTATCTCTGCCTTTCACAGTCACCCTCTGCCCACCCTCCCTCCCCTTTATTAAGCCTCACTATCCTCCTTGGTCTTCCTTCGCTCCCTGATGTACCTATAAAGGTTTTATCCCCTTCTTAACTGAGTTGGCTATCTTTTCCTCAGTTTGGGCCTTTGCTGTTCTGACTGCCTTCCCAGCTTCCTTTGCTTTAACTGATACAGTTCTCTGTCCTGTTCCTTCTGTGATTCCTTGTACTTCCTGAATGCTTTCTTTTCTCTTGAACCTTCACTGCCACTTCCTTTGAGAACCATAGTGGTTTCTTACCTCATTTCGTTTTGTTTATTTGCTTTTACACAAGGCTTGTTACCTCTGTGATGGCAGTTTTTATTATTCCCCATTGTTCTTCCACCTCCTTCCTGCCCATTTGCTAGTGCATTCCTTAGGCACTCACCCATTTGACAAAGTCAGCCTCCTAAAATCCAGTACCTTTGTCTTTGTATGGCTTGACTCTATTGCTGTGTTTATTGTGAACCATACTGTTCGATGGTCGCTAGTTCCCAGATGGCTACCCACTTCTACATCTGTGATCCTCTCTTCATCTCCATTTGAGAGAACCAGGTCTAAGATTGTTCCCTCTCGAGTGGGCTCCAACACTAGTTGTCTAAGACATGCCCCTTGTAGGGCATCTAGAATAACCCCACTCTTAGAAGTGGCATGATTACGCTATGGCACTGTCACCCCCCCACCACCACCCACCATTAGGCACTGGATCCTAAGGTTACACTACATCTCAATTGAATACCCTAACATTTACAGTTAATCTTCCTGACAACAATCTTACAGAATATTCAACTGTGAGAACTTGCACAAATCTACTGTAACAATGCACCACCCTATGCAAACACCAAGTTGTCTGTTCTAGAGTGCCTCACCCAGCCCAAGTGAGCACTTTTCCATTCTCATGTAACGTCCCTGGCAGCAAGCACAGATACAATTAAACTCTGGGATGTTGCATGATACTGCCATAGTACTACCCCCCCCGGTAGACATAAGGCACTGTATGCTGAGGTCACATCATTTCCCTAATGGACACATTAGCAGTCATGGTTGACCTCCCTGACAACCACTACACAGAAGGTACAAGTCTCTGAGTTTGCATAGATCTACTCTGATAATGCTGCAGCCTAGCCAAGGACCAAGTGGTGTATTCTAAAGTTACAGGCACAGCCCAAGTGGACACTTTTTCATTCCTGTATAACCTACCTGGCAGCAACCACAGACACAATTTCATAGGTTCATATTGTTGCCCATGTATCTATTAAGCTGGTGTTTGAAAGTAGCCAGACTATCCAAATTCACCACCTCCATGGGCAGCGCATTCCATATATTCACCACTCTCTGATTAAACCATCTTCCCCTTCCAGTCGTATTATAATTGTCCCCATGTAGTTGCAATGAATGGACCCTAGTCCTTTTCCCTGTTTTTTCTTTCCAACAATGTCCAGCTGATTCCCATAATGTCACAAACCTTATTGCATTATAAACATAACATAGATCCCCTCTTGTTTTTCTATAAATCATAGCATATATTCCCAGGGACTTTAGTCTGAGATGATATTCCATACCCTTTATAGAATGGACCTTTTTTGTAAACCTTCTCTGAACCAGCTCAATCTTCCTGCTATTCTTTATGGATTAAGAAGTACTAAAAGGGACCACATACTCAAGTATTGGTCAGACCAGTGACTTATGCAATGACACCAAAACCTCCTCACTGCGACTCTTAATGTTTCTGAAGATGTTCCCTATGGTCCTATTGGATCTTTTGACTACTTCATTATTATTATTGTCAAAGCTAAGGGTATCTGATATTACTACCCCTAAATCTTTCTCATTTTCAGTGCTAACTACTCATATATTATTTAGGGTATATTGTACTTGAGTGTTTTTTTCCAAAATGCATAACTTTACATTTGCCTATATTGAATGTCAGTTTATGATGTAAGGCCTACTTTTCCAAGTTATATAACTTATTCTGAAATGCTGTTATGGATACTTCGTCATTTACTACTTCCCAATTTTTTGGTATCATCTGCATATCTGCAGATCCATGCCCCACCTGAAACCTGCATGGATGAGATAATCACATTGAATAACCAGGGGCCCAGTACCAACCCCTGGGGCATTCTGCTAGTGACTAGGCCACTTTCTGACAGATGACCTCTTATTTGCACTTTCTGAGTTCGGTCCTCAAGCTATGAGGCTATCCAATTAATAAGGTATGGTTTTATCTCTAGTTCCTTCAGAGTAATCAGAAGGATGTGATGTGGCACTGAATTAAAGGCTTTTGAATAATCTAGGTACACCACATCAACTGGGAGACCCATGTCCATGGCCTGATTCACTGGCTCGAAAAAGTGCATTGAATTACCGACACAAAACCTTCCAGTTGAAAACCCATGTTGTGCCACATCTATTACTCCTAATTCACTTAAATTTTCCTCCCAGTACTCCTTTACTAAACCTTCCATAACTTTACCAATCACCGGCATCATACTAATTGGATGGTAGTTGTCTACCTTTTCCTTGTCACCTGATTTGTAAATCGGAGTAACATAAGCTACCTTCCACTCACTCAATACTTTCTCTTCCTCCAAGGATTTGTTAAATAGGATTGCCAATAGTTCTGATATTTCATCAGCAATATTATGAAGAAACATATGATGATACCCGTTGGGTCCACCAGTCTTATGTTTTTTTAAATTCATTAATTTAGATTATCACTATTGATGACTCGGGCTTTCAGATATGAGGCTATATAAACACCTACCCTTCCCCCATTCCTATCTGCTGTTGGTTTATGAAGGAATTCGTAACCCTCAATATCATCAGTCCAGTCATCCTCCCTAAGCCAGGTCTCTGTCAACCCACAGATCTCAATATTTTCCTTAATAATAATATATTTCAACTCGTCCAACATATTTTTAATACTGCTAGTATTTATAAGGAGAACTTTAATATCCTTTCATTTTATTACCTTTGTTTTGGTATTACTACTAGATATGGGGCTGTGCCTAACTTCACTCTGTAACCCCTGACCCTCCAATCTCCTCTCCAATGTCAGTTTAAATATTTAACAATTTGGGTTCTATATAAGGAACCTAACTCTTTACTGCCACTCCTATTTAAGTATAAACCATCCTTGCTATAGAGAGGTTTGTTATTATTATAGATTTCCCAGGTCTTTATACAGTGAGTATCATTCAGAAGACACTATTTCCTTATCCAGTTATTAATTATATGTATTTTCAAGTTTATTTTTTCACTTGATTTAACTCTGGGACATTGCATAGTACTACTAAAACACTGCCCCCCACCACCACCACCAGCAGGCATGAGGCACTGGATCCTAGGGTCAGACTATATCCCAAATGAACACCTTAAATTTTGCAGTTAGCCTCCATGACAACAACTGGACAGAAGACACAACTCTGGGAGGTTGCACAAATGTACTCTGAAAATGCCATTCCCTACCAAAACACCAAGCTGTGTATTCTAAAGACACAGCCCAAGTGAACACATTCCCATTCCCATGTAACCTCCCCAACAGAAACTACGTACATGATTAACCTCTAAGATGTTGCATGGTCACACTATGGCACTGCTCCCCCCAACATGAGGAACTGTATGCTAAGATTAGACCATATCCCAAATGAACATATCAACATTCGTAGTCAACCTCCCTGATAACAACTAGACAGAAGATTCAGCTCTGTAACCTTGCACAAATCTACTCCAGCAATGTTATACCTTAACCAAATGGATACTAAGTTAAAACCACATGCTAGCTGAACACTTTATATTTTACAGTGAACCTCTTTGAGAACAACTAAACAAAAAAAAAATTAACTGTGTGACCTTGTACAGATCAAGTCATGAGATGCCAAGGCCTCACCAAACTCCTGCCAGTGTAATTCTAAAGTAACTCATACAGCCCAGCAGAACAGATTTCCATTTCATGCAACCACAGTGACAGCAACCAGACGCACAATTTTATCAGAAAATATTGTTTTTGAGTGTGTGCATTGTGTATGTGCAACTAGTCTATTTTTTTTACCAAATTTGTGTGGCTCTTAAAAGAGCCATTTGGGTTTAATGCATAGTAGATACTGCAGACATATTGAGGTACACATTCAGAGAAGTGCAAGAATTCCATCTCGTAGGTCCCCAAAGAAAACAGTGCTGCCAGCATTTGAGAGATGCACATCATCTTTACAGCCAATGTTTAAAATGACAAATTTGGGGTGACATATAGTGTGCATTTCCATAATGTGAAGGAATCCCCATATTTGGATGTTTACCTTACAACGTGATCTTTCAAGTCCAGGACAGTATTCCTCACCTATCCAGATCACCTTCCACGTAAATGTAAAAACTGTAAAAATTGTCTTTTCTCCTGTTTTTGTACCTGAATGTATTTGTCTGAACCAATTACTGTATCAATGTACCTGTTGTACCATTTTGTACTCTCCCGGGTCGTTCCTGAAAATAGGCATAAAACTTGTCTAGTGTACTTACCCGGTAAACAAAAAACTAAATAAAAATCTGCTCTGTAATGTCTGAATACAGAGTCCTACAGGCAGGTAACATCTCCATAAGAGTCTGCAAGTCTGATTGAGGAGCCTCAATTAAATCTACTCCCATGTTGTGGCCCAAATCATTATTTTTCATTTCATTTTCATTGTATTTTTATTGATAATACTGGAAAGGCATGTGAGCATTGCTGCCTGTTTACACTAGTGTCCAGTTATATACAACAATCATGTGACATGACACAGGCTGAAATGTTTAACTTACAGCTAGGGTTAACACCAAGGTACATATCCAATCAGGACAGTATAGACAAAAGGACAACCAAGAACTAACCTGGGAGATTTAACAAATACAAAGGTAACATTAGTATTCTGTGAGGGTTTCACAGTAATATAATAAACAGTGGGAAACAATGATTTAAGTGCAATCAAAAAACTAACCAAGGTGGAGTAACAGTACTATAAGTGCTACAAAAAGAGGGTAAGTGCCAGAGGAGGATAACCAGAGGGTAAGGGGAAAAGAGTGCAGTAGGGAAGCCAGATTAGGGCTGTGAGCAGGTGCAGGAGTGGGTGAGGGAGAAATGTTTCCTGATATTTTGTTTGAGGGCATTTGTGGAGGGACAGAGTTTACAGCCAAAAGTTCCAGGGGGAGAGAGTTGAAGAGCTTGGGTCCCATAAAGGAGAGTGTTTTCTGGCCTTGAGTGGTCCGGGAGAAGTAACCATGAAAGAAAGAAGAGAAGAGAGTCTAGTGGTCCTGGTGGCAGCAGTCTGGAAGAGAGAGGTGAGGCAATTAGGAAGCAGCCCACGGGAGAGTTTGAAGAAGAAGGTGGCTGTCTTGCAGTTGAGGTGGGCCTCAAATGAGGGCTGACTGGTGAGCTGACAAAGGTTACAGTGCTGTGTGAGTTTAGGGAGGCCAGAGGCAAAATGGATAGCCTTGTGATAGAATCTTTGGAGTCTGGATACATTTTTGATGGAGAGGCAGAGGAGGAAGACATGATGGATGAGGAGTATGTCTGGTGCAAGGCATGTCTCCAGTATCTGGCACATAGTTGCCATGAGCTTCTACCATCTCATGCCACCCTTGCCAAACCATAAGACATTGCAATTTGGTAGCTGCAAGTCAATGCTAAAATAACTTGCCCTAGCAAATGCAGCTGCCCTTTGTACTAGACTGCTCCCCATAATCCAAGCACAAGCTCTGGAGCTTTCTGCCATTCTGAATATTAAGAAAGATCCTGGTAAAGACAACAATCTCAAAAATCTGTTTCTCTCTGAACAGCCTTCTGTCAAGTGATTGGTATTTCTATGGAATGAAGCTGTTAGAGTAGGAAATAGCTGATGCATGTAGCAACACATAGTGTGGGAACATATCATTGGTTTCTTTCTCTATCAGATGACCAATAAGGTAAATAATTGTTGTGTCTACAGAATTTTTTGCTATTGGCCTTTTGTTTATTAAACATTCTTTTCATTTTGGTGGGATAAGGTAGATGCTTGATTGGACACATGCTGTTGCATAGCAATATGAAAAATTTCAATTGGTCACTGTCAAACTGCATAGTGTGTGGCAGAGCCTCAGTTCCCTCTCTTTTTGAACTGACAGTCTATGTGGTGAGAACTCCTTTTACCTATTCTTACAGAAATCCTATTTTTACTCAGTTGGAAACCTTTGAAAAATAGTACTAAGAAAATATAATTTATTACAGTATGTTTCTGATGCATAGTAACTTAATTTGTTGCTGTTTTTTAACATAAGGAGTAATAAAATAATTCAAGTTGCTGACTGACTGAGCTGTTTAGTTGTTTCTCTTTGGCCAAGTGTGTCTGCATTTATTGTTAAACAGTTTTAAAATGCAAGGCAGTACACGTTTGTGAGATGCATCATTTTGAAGCATAGAAAACCCCATTTTGATATATACTATTATATAAATTCATCTCAGAAAAATACATTGAAAATCTATAGCTTCCTGTGCTGTACCAATGAGGGAAAAAAGTACAACAGACTGAAACAGTTTAGCATGACATATTTTAAATGCATATGACTTCAGAATGCTATACAGTCCAAACTTGAAAGATATAGCATCTGGAAGAGTACAAAATCTGATTTTGATATATGCTGTTCTTATCTGAATTCATCCAAGAATAATATATTTAAAAAGTATTGTTTTCTGTAGTGTAGCTATGAAAGTAAAAAACTGCACCACATTTAAACCATTTAACATACCAGATTTTGATTACTTGTAACTTCAGAATGCTAGATACTACAAAATTATGAGAAGCAGCACATGAAAGCATAGACATTCTGATTTTGATATATGTATGATTTATGTCACTTGATCTAGGATAAAGTGTTTACAAAATTAATTGATTTTAAAGGGTACTTAGTTTTTTGTAAACAAGAGCTTCAGTTTCTTTCAGAAATCTAAGATGGCCTACGTCCTGTTGTTTCCAGCATTTCCATTGGCGTAGAAAGCTAATTTCCTGTTGTCTTTCATATCCTCGTTCACGAGCATGCAAAATCCTTGATCGTGGCTTGTGGTGAACGGGGATCCACTTTCACGAGCTGACAAAATCCTTGTTCATGAGACTATTGCGAGGAACGTGAATAGAATACTATTAGCTTAAAACAAAAAAATAAATTTTTGTAGTTAATTTTATGAAGTAAATATTGATCTGTGTGCCTTTAGATGTTGTTTAGGCTATTGTTAACCATGCTAGCTAAATTTTTTATCATCAAAATGCAGTCTCGATGATACCTGTTTGTGAGCATGCAAAATTCTTGTTCGTGACAAGAGGTGAACAGTGATCCCCTTTCGCGAGCTGACAAAATCCTTGTTCGCGAGACTATCACAAGGAACATGAATAGAATACTATTAGCTTAAAACAAAAAAATATATATTTTTTAGTTAATTTTATTAAGTAAATATAGATCGGTGTGCCTCTGGATGCTATTAAGGCTATTGTTAACTATGCTTGCTACATTTTTTATCATCAGAATGCAATCTTGACGATCCCTGTTCATGATCAAGTAGAATCCTTATTCATGACTCATGGCAAATGGGGATGCCTTTCTCACAAGCTGTCAAAATCCTGATTCATGAGAATATTGGGTAAAAAAGTGAACAGAATACTATTAAAAAAATACATTTCTTTTGTTACTTTTGTTAAGTGAATGTTAATCTGTGTAATTTTATATACTATTTAGGTCACTGGTAAACATGCTAACTACATTTTTATCATTAAAATACTATCCCAGTGATCCTTGTTCATGAGAAGGGTAAATCCCTGTTCGCGAGCGAGTCGCGAATGATAAGCCATGTTCTTGAGCAAGTGAAATCCTTGTTTGCAAGACTTACATGAGATTGTGACCAGAGAATTTGCTTAAAAAGATTAAAAATATTTTTTTGACAGATGAATTTTGAACTTTTTGATCTCACATAACTTGATATATGTTTTTATTGTGTCATTCTGATGTTCAGACCATATATTTTGAACTAAATATGGTGTTTTGGGTATCTGATTGTGCATTTGCAAGATCCTTGACCATGAGCGGGTCACGAAAAAGGTTACATGTTTGCAAGCAAGCAAAATCCCTTTTCTAGAGAGCCTTGTGAGTAAACAAACCCGGAAATCTTTCTTAAATGTTTGAAATAGTTTTTCTAAATCTAGCTTGACAACTTACACATCTTGCATGATAAAACATGAGGTATCATTATGTATAAATAATATTTTGGGATTGTATTTTTGAAGAAAAGGCATGTTTGTGATCCTTATTTGAGAGCATGCAGATCTACTTTCATTTGCGAGTCACGAAAAAAGATTCAAGTTCTTGAGCACGCAAAATCTTCACTCATGAGAATGTTTTCAGAATGGGTTTTTAGAATATGTCAGTTTGCTTATTTACATGGAAATAGTCACTTTTCAGTGCACAAATGAGGTTTTTATGTGTTTCTGGTGTCTGGTTTACATAATAATTTTTTTCTTTAACTTACACAGTTTTTTTTTAAATGTTTGCTTTTTATGCAACATAGTGGAAATCTTGCTACTAGGGAATTTTGCTAATTTTTGAAACACCCCTCCCCACTCATCACTATGCACAATGGCCACTCACAACTATTTTAATCTATGTAAAAACCTGCATTGGGTACACAGAGAGTGTGGGAAATAATGGACTTTATTTACAAAATGTATAGATGGGCTCTGTAGTGTGTAACAGAGGTGTATAGCCAGTTTGCTTGTGGATCTGCACAATGCAGTCCATCCATGTGATGTACGACACAGGATTGCCTCCACCTATGTGCTCAATCCACAGCTGTGCATGGGTGGGCTAGGCGTGGTCAGCTGAAAACTTCAGCCTCAACAGCCTGTGCAGCATTCTGCATATTAGGAAAAATGTGGTGTCCTGTGGGTGAAAGGGATCCACTACATGACCCAGTTTGGCCTGTTGATTTAGCTTCATGGCTGGGTCTGTAGTCCCACACTGAAATGCTCCCTGTGAGCTTGTGCAGTGGGGGGGGGTGGGTCCATGAAGGGGGACCTGGTCAGTGACTACCATTTCTGTATCTGGTGACCATGTGAATCTTCAACAGGTGTGTAGCTGTTTTTTTGAGGGGAAGATATATATAATTCATGTGTGTCTTCACATGCTTTCATGAATAGGGCAGAGTGTTTTTTGGGGTGTGTGTAGTCTGTAATAGAGTATGCACAGGTCATTGACAAGGAGGTACATTTACTATAGGTCACAAAACTTTTAAACTGCCAGAAATGATAAATAGCTGGCAGAATACATGTGCTTTATCAGAAGGAAGATTGATGTTTAAAAGCGGTTGGGGGTAGTAGTAGTAGTGCACATTATATGGCACAATTGCTTAAGAAAGGCAGTCAACAAGGATTTGCCTCTGAATAAAATACTGTCAAAAACTTAGGTAGCAGACTGGGTGGCTATGCTCCAGTGTTATATAAGAGTTGTGAAACATAGGTGCAGTTCTTTTCTAAATTTAAAGTGAAGAAAGAGTGTTCTATGTACTGTTTGCTGTATGTCAGTTCTCCCGGATTCCAATTTTGTTTTTTTTCTTTTTTTTACAGGCATTACTTGAAAACAAAAACAGAGTATCACAGTTCAAGAAGAGTTAGAAAAATGACCATTGTACAAAACGTACAGCCACTTTCGAAGCAAAGGAGGTATTTTGGTGGTTCCCTCTCATGTCTAAATGAGAAAACTAGTATTTCTCATAAACAGAAATCTGCTAAATGTCATTCTTCTAATAGCACAGTTTCTAGAAAAGGTGCACTTGCAAAAAAATGTGGCCATTCTGGGAAACTGTCATTGAAGAATGGTAAAAAGAAATCAGTCTTGCTGAAAAGACATGCACTAAGGCCTCATAAGGCTATGCACGCCAGTACAGTGAAAGACAGAAATATTGTTTCTACTAATAGTTGTGGTACTACCCATCACAACAGAGCTTGTTACTTCAAAACAATGGTACATACTGCTAGGATTGAATGCATAATTTCAGCAGTTGTCAGACATAAAGGAAAGAGACTGAAAAGGAAACTTTAACTCATGGAACTATGTCTGAGGGCAAGACACTATGCAAATATGGCTATGAATATATGGGCACAGTCGTGATCTGTTATGATGTCAGCCATTGATAAACTGAGTGTCAAAACAGAAATCATGAGAGATAAACTAATATCATTTGAACAGCTGAACAGAGACAACCTTTGTTTAGTGTTTGATGATAAGTGGATGCATCGTGAGCATTCTGAGTCATATTGTTTGGAGGAGACATATAATGTTCATGATAGTAAAGTAGCTTTGGCACTGGATGAGTGTGGCAAAGTGCAAAACATTTTACTTGGGTCGTGTGATGATAATGTCATGGATGAGGATGATGACACTTCTGTGGACACTGTACAAAGAAAGTCACATGCTATGAAATGGCCTTGTGATGACATGTGCAATATCAGGGAAGAATTATTGTCTGTTATTGAAAAGTTCCTTAACATGTTTCTGAGCACAAATAGATGTTTAAAACACAAACTGTTTGCCACTATTGACAAGTGTGACATTAGACCTCTGACTGGTTTGATGGGACATTCACTTGCTTGTTTGCAGACTGGAACATGTGAGAGTATATTCTGTCACTTTTGCATGATTGCTGTGCACAACTCAGGGATGTGGAGATTTGTGCAACAGCTGTATCGTATAACGTCTGCTGTGAGGGACTTCACATGTTTTGATTCTTTGTTGAATGATGGAGATGTTGATAGTGTCATTGAGTTTATTAAAGAATTATAACAAAAAAATATGTTAAGGCAAATTATTACAACATATAGTACCATAGACATACAGACTGGCACCTGCAAGAGACACAGTTGCTAGGGAAATTTGGCATTGAGATTGCCAAATTTTAAATTAGTAAAACTCAGAGATTTGACATTGTCTGTGTCTCCTGTCAATGGGTGTTTTGCAAGGAACGGTCTGTTCATGTAGACCTATACAACATTTCATGATGGAATGAGATATGAGGTTGACTTGTATGATATGTGTTGCTGAAGACAGGCTTTGACTTACAGGGCACAGTTTTACTATGTACACACTGTCAGGGTAAGATGAATTCTAACACTTTACATCCTAGGTCAGTACTAAATGGAATGGAAGTAGAGAAGATCTCTGCAGTAATTGCTGGCCTGAATTTGTTTGAGAGAAATTTAATTCAGACAATGAAGCCATTTCAGACAATTCTGTTTCTGAACACTAAAATGAAAGATTTTATGCAAAAAGAGCTGATTAAGTCATTAAGGGGCTCTATCATGTACCTGCCTCTACCACTGCAGGAGAATGTACACACCATCTCAAGAGAGAATAGTATTGTCATCCTGGCAAATGGGGTGCCAACTAAGGCCAAAACAATATGGCAACAGATTGTGAATGTTCAAAAAGTCAAGCATGCTTTGGAGTACCTTAATGAACAGAATCCATTTTATGTGGACATTGACATAGGAACAGTTGCTGATATTCATATGCAAGTTGATATACCTGAGTGTTCTAAGGTCATGATTGAAATGGTTGAGGTTGCCACCAATGAAAATGTGTATGAACAATACACTATCCCCCATTACATGGGAAGGATCCAGTTGTTAATAATATTGATTTGTACCAGATGAAACAGATAGAGGGGAATCCTGTCAGTATCTGGAAGAGTACACTTGAGGCACGTTGCTTTCCTGATCTGTTTCCACATGGCACAGGTGGGTGTCTGGATGAGTGTGAGATACGTGTTCCTGGAGCTAAGTACAGAGCTTTGAGACTGCTGCATTCAGATGGAAAGTTTTGCAGAAATATAGCAATTCTCTTCCACCTTTTGTGGGAGAGTGAACTAACATTTTATTATCGAGCATTGCACACACATTGTGACTGGGTACAGAATTTCAGAACATGACAGCTGCACAGTTGATCAAGAAGCTGGAGAAGAAAGATAAGATACTACAAGCTAGTCTTTCTTCAATTCTGTTCTGTATGTGTGACACCAAAGAGTATTGGTACAGACGGCACTCTGAAGTGATGTGCATATTAAGAGAGTTTGGTCCAGCAACATGGTTTGTCACACTCAGTTGTGCAGAGTACTACTTGGATGACTTGGCTGACCTTCTTAAGTGGGCAAACTCAGATGTGGATGGCATACAGAGTATGACTCTTGGTGAGATATGCTCACTGTATCCATTTTCAGTGTCACACTACTTTTAACATCGCTTTCAGGCATTGTTAGGATTTATACTATTAAAAAACAATCCTCCTCTTGGTATTGTTGAACACTATTTCTGGAGGATGGAATACCAAGCATGTGGATCACCGCACATACACATGCTATTGTGGGAGAAAGATGTTCTGCGGATTGGTGACAGTGATGAAACTGACATTCTCAACTTCATTATGAGGTATGTGATGTGCCAGATTCCTGACAAGTGTGACAGCCCAACTTTGTGGAAGTTGGTGCAGAAATTTCAGTGACACTTGTGCTGCAAATACTGTCACAAAAAGGTGAAAAAACAAGGAAACTGGTACACAAGATGCCAGTTTCAATTCCCTAGATAAGTCTGTCTGAGTGCATGCCTAAATGATGTTTTCTCTGCTATGCAACATCAACTCAAGGCTAAATACACAAAACGAGTGTACGAGTTGCCTCGTAGGGAGTCAGAAGTATACATCAATGCCTACAGTCCTGTTATGCTGATGATGAGGCAGGCCAACATTGATGTCCAGTATGTTGCTGATAACTCAATGGGTCTGGTGAGGTATGTTATTTCATACACTACCAAGCATGAGCAAACCAGTTTACAAAACCTCTGGGAAGAGTTATCTAACTGCAACAGGTCTATCTATTCTCAACTGTGATTACTTGGATTGAAAACTCTGTCACACCAGGTGTGGAGCTTAAGAGGCTAGTGACCATCTACTGGTACCTGCCTGTATGACAAGTCTAAATCAATCCGTGACTTGAATGTGAACTTCAAAGAGAAGAGACGCTGTTTCCTTAGAAGTCATGATGAGATTGAAAAGCTTGCTGCAACCAGACCAACATCAATAACCATACTAAAGAGCAACCTAATTGATAATTACTATCCACAAAGCCATAGTGCTACAATATGAATGATTTATGTCTGTTTGAGGTTGCCCAATGATATGACTACAAATGGGGTGTCCCTTCTCACCCTGTTAAGCACATATGCAAGGCCTCTGGTCTAGATGGCTCTCTAGTGATGAGATGTAAACTATGGCTGATTGACCACTGTAAACTCAGCTTGGCTACTACAGAAAGTAAGCTGCACTACTATTTTGCTCTTCTATTTCAGTTTGAACCTTGGATAGTTGAGGGAAATTGGAAAGGTGCATGTGACCCTTATGAAGAACAGTTTAATTTGAGCTATGAGTCTTTCAAAACTGAAGTGTCAACTGCGTATATCCAGAGATTGGACCTTGGGAAAGAACAACTTGAGAAAGCAAGGCAACAAGTGGAGGAGGATACTCCAGTGAACTCACAGGAATGGTTGATCCTGAGGGTGAAGGAGAACTTGGTGCTCCCCTGCCTGGAAATGACCCAGCTGTGTTGATGTCAGAAATAGAAAGTGCTAGGTAGCAAAGTACACACTTTATTGATGAATCAGTCAAAATTGTAGAAGAACTGAATACTTATCAACAAGTTGACTGTGCCGCAGTGATGCATGCAGTTGAACATGGTATGAAACTCCATAAAAAGGAATGCTTGTGTGACAAACACATCCCAGTTAGGATGTTTGTCAGCGCTGCTGCTGGCACTGGTAAAAGCTTAGCGATTGAAACAATAAGTGCAGCAGTTCATAGACTTACTGATGCACCAACATCTGTGATTGTATCTGTGCTAACTGGTCTTGCAGCTTACAACATAGGTGGTGTCACTCTGCATAGGCTGTTTATGCTGCCAGTTGAGCATGACAAGACTGGAGAGTACATGAAGTTGTCTTTCAAAGTCACAAGTGAAATGAGGGCCATGTTTGACAAAATGGAGCTACTAATTTCTGACGAGATCAGTATGGTTTCCAACAATCTTCTTACTTACATTCACCTACATCTGCAGGATATAGTAGGCAGTGATTATTATGTACCATTTGGTGGCAAAAACATTGTTGTTTTTGGAGATCTTCTCTAGCTAGTTCCTGTCAATGGACAACATGTCTTCACAACTCTTTTAGTAGAGGAAGCTAAAAAGACCATTGGGTGCATAGGTGGAGTCAATATCTGGGAGTTCTTCTCTTACGTTGAACTGTTCCAGAATATGTGGCAGAGAGGTGATATCTCTTATAAAGTATTCCTAGATGAAGCTTGCATTGGCAATTTGTCTGCTTCTCATTTACAAGTGCTAAGAGCATGTGTCATCGGTTCGAAAGACAGCTCTATGTATGATGCATGCATATTATTTAGAGTTACAGAACATTGAACAGTGCATTGTATGCTTGTTGCCAATACTTTAGCAATGTGCTAAGTTTAACCAAATTGTGCTACCAAGAGAGCAGTAACCTGTTGTCACAGTGACATCACTTGATGCAATAAATGATATTAGTCTAACACACACAATCGTGACAAAAATGGTTGATTGTCTCAAAGAACTGACAGCTAATGTGTCATGAATTGCTGGCTTAGAAGAAGTTTTAACACTGTGAAAAAAATGCATGTATTTTGCTACGGAGGAATCTTGATGTTGATCATGGACTGGTTACTGGAGCAAGGGGTTACATTGTTGATTTTCAGTACAATGTTCAGAAGACATTCATTGATTTTAATCATTGTGAAATTTGACAGACGTGATAGTCATTTTCCCATTGACAGATGCACTATTAAGTTTAAGATTGTGAAGGACATTTATGTCACACGTAAGCAGTTTCTACTGTGTCTGGTTTATGCTGTCTCCATTTACAAATCGCAAGGACTCAGCCTTGTTTATGCAATTGCTAATATAGGTATGGGAATCTTCAAGGATGGCATGTCATATGTCACTTTGTCACAAGTCAGATCTCTTTCTGGTCTGTACATACTGAACCTTGTGAAGAATAAGGTATGTGCAGATGTTAAATGTATTGTGGAATACAACTGGCTACGTACATTATACCAACCAGCTGCAACTCTGATTCCTGTGCCTAGATACATTTTTTATTTCATCATTCAGAAATAACCTTTGAGCAAATTGTCTTTTTCAAAGGTTCCACTTCAAATAACAAACATGAAAATACAACAATAAGTTACAGTAATAGTGGTCACAGAACAAAATCCTGAAGTTACATCAGAAGGACATAGGTGATACAATTTCACAGTTAGTAAATGTTCAAGTACAGGGGACAACCAACTACACTAGAGACTCATAGAATCAGAGATAAAGTTGCAAAGATACAAAGGAACTAGAGATAAAATAAAATACAAAGGCTATGCAACCAGGAGAACAATAGAAGTACATGGGAACTTACAGGGCAGGGATGGAGCAGCCCAGGGCAGGATTTTTTCCTGGTTTAAAGGATGAGGAAAAGAGAGAAGTCAGGTCAGGGGAGGTGAGAAACACAGAGGGGGGATGGGCAGAAATGCAGAGAGGTAGGTAGCTCAGATTGGGCCTAGGGGGAACCACAGTAAGGAAAACGCACAGGCACTGGCAGAGAGAACCTGTTGGAAATAAGTGCAAGGACAAGGAAGGAGGTGGAGAAGCAAAAAGGAGAGGGACCAAACCCACCATCCACCTATCAATAGCTAGGGATGCCTGAGCAAAGACTGCTCGGAGTACCTGAAAACACAGGAGAAAACAGTGGGGGAGTAAGGTAGGATGGCAGGATTGGAGAGGAGGTTGAAGTAAGAGGGGAGAGTAACAGTGCAGGAGTGGTAATGTTACCAGCAGGGGGCAATCTCAGGTTTTAGGTGCGAGAAGAACAGGGGGAGAACAGAGCGACTAAACCCTGCAATAGCCAACAATCTGTAACCTGGAGAGAATGTGAGTCATGGGAAGAGTCGAGGGATGAGTCGAGGGATGAGGGACTGATGATTAGGGGCCGACCTACACACACACTGGCCCCTGGTAACAAGGTGGTGCTTCAATTTGATTTTGAAGGAGGAGAGGCTCTCAAGGTACAGAATAGAAACAGGGACTTCATTTAGCCAGATTGGAGCTCTGTATGAGAAGGATCCATGCGAAATATGTTTATGGATACAACACATAAGTTGAAAAGGAAACAGTGTAAAACTTCAGTGTCTTTACCATCTGCTGTCTGTGGCAATCAGTCACTTAGTGATTAAATCAGGTCACCACCTGCAAAGAAGTGCACTGTTCTTCAGAAACTGCCTATCTTTGACAATAGCACCAGACTGAACTGTTGTGCCAATTCTGCGATGCAAGCTCTTTTGCACATGCTAGAGTTTGTTCACCTACCGAATACTGCAAAGTCAACAACTCTTGCTAATGCACTGAAAAGAGTCATAAGAGGTAGTCCAGAGCAAGTATCTGGCTTGCAGAGTGCAACTCCTCTGCGTCCTACTGTGTCAAACTATCTTGGCCAGAGGATGTTAGCTGAAAATGCACAACAGGATGTGACTGAATTCATGATGGGTGTGATAAATAGCTTTGCTGATGATGGTATTCTGCTGAGACAGCACTTTAAAGTGAACTATGTGTGCAAGCACACATGTTCGTCATGTGGACACATAGAGTTACAGCCAACTAATGGCATGATGTGGCTATCTGTCTACATTTCGGATGAAAAATCTGTTTAGTTCCTCAGATTGTTTAGAAATACAAACACTGGTTGGGAGTGCTGCAGATGTAGTCAAAGTACTGTGTGTTCTTCGCCGGTGACTGTATTCATTTCATATATCATCACTGTGCTTCTGCAATTCAACTCACAAAGCCTGAAAGTTAACACATCTACTACTGATTTCATTGCTGGAAGAACTACGGTATGTTCTTAGGCACTCAGTTTGACACACATGCTATCCTTTTCCATCATGGACCTTCTGTTCTGTCAGGACTTTATGTCACATGGCATAGATTTAGAAGTGGATGGGTGGAGTGCAATGATACAATATGTACTATCAGAGAATGATTGCCTAGGAATCTAAAAGATGCATATGTAATCATTCTCCATAATATACAGTAGATGCTGTCCAATGCATTGAGGAGTGATTTCAGTTAGAAGCCTCTAGGATGCTAGCATACGTTCCATGTTACTTAACTTCCTATGTATGCTGCCTCTGGTTATATACAGGCAGAATGCAAACAGGTATGATATGCAGGCCATCTTTAAATGCATACACAACTATGTTACTTTTGTGACAAGTTGTTATCTATTATGGGTCCACAAGATGCCTTCAACTCATAGACTATGTGGGACTCTTGAAGTGTACATCTAAGACTTTTGAGCAGTGCATTCCACTTGCCATGAAGCATGTCATATTTGTTCTGAGTAGTACTGTTACTGTCACAGGACCATGGAAACAGTATTTCAATTTCCTTATTTGTCTCTGTTCTTATTGAGACACATGAGACATTCATATGTGTCCATAGCAAATTCATTTGCGACCTGCTAACAGTTAAAAGTGATATGTCTTTTACTGGTATGCTCTGCAGGAGTGACCTTGAGGTCTTTACTTATAAGAATGACATGAGCTCAGTCCAAGCAGACTTGGGGGAGCTGGGAAGCATTTATATGTCAGCAAGTAAGTTATATCTTGGCACATGTATTTAGATGATGCTCAATCATTACATGACTTTCACTTTAACAGTGACTTGTGACTCAGAATAGTTTCTGTGACTGGTTCTTATGTAACTTGGTACACACAAGGTGCCTGCAGCTCTTACAGTATGTGGCATGCTTGATATATTGCCCTAACATCTCTTGGAGTAAATTCCACTTGTCATGATGCATGTCATACTTCGTGTGAATAGTACTGTTACAGTTAGAAGACTACAAAAACAGTATCACACTTTTATTGTATATTTCAGATGTTATTGAGAGACATGGGAGACTGCTATCAGCTCAAAGAAAATACATTTGCAACTTGCTAACAATTAAAACTACTATGTCTTTTCCTGTTATGCTCTGCACAAGTGACCTTGATGTCTTCACTTACGAGACTGACATAAGCACAGTCCAAGCAGACTTGAGGGAGGTGGTTGGCACTTATATGTCAGCAAGTAAGTTACATCTTGGCACATGTAGTTATATACCATATGTCTTTGATTTAAAACCACCCTTGATCACTAACTGCCCTCATGCTAAAGTCGCAGGTGACAACCAGAAGTTCTAACAAAAGCTGCCCTCAAATATTAGCTACTATCGCTACTTCAGTGTTGCCATCAAATAACAAAGAAATGCTCACGGATCATGTCATGGTATACTCTTCATTTCATAATAACTTAATCCCATCATTTTTATTTATACAGCCCCAGTATATTTTCTTAATATGGTATGCCTCTCTCCACTTATCTCATACCACCCCTCCAGTTTTACGGAACTGCTTCACATTTAACAATCTGTTGATTAACACTGTCACCCACCACCAGCCAAATACAATACAGCTAATTTTGTTTGCCCCATTACCTGAGTTTCTTTCTTAGAATGTCCAGTGATTTAAATCCACAGTATGACTTGCACTCACATGCCATGTTGTTTTGTCGCAGTGTGTGACATCAGCAAATGTGACCTAGCTGAGAACCAGGAGTACCTAGCAACGTCTTTATCCGGGCAACCCCTTGGCAACAAGCAGAGCACAGAAAGACAAGCAGGCAAGTTTGCAAATAAAATCTTCTTGTTTATTCAAATCAGAAATAAAATAAAAAAATACGGTATGCTTTTTCTGGGCAACTCTATTAGGTACAGCACTCTTATTTGATTTTGTCTGAGCTTGTCAGCTCTCCCTCTTAGCTGTCAGGCATACAGTTCTCCTGGCTCATCTGGCTAAGCTAGTCATCGCAGTTGGGAACTGACTCCACCTCAACAGTCTTCTTAATGAACTCCCTTCAGGCATCTTGCAGTAACCATCCCTCTTTTAGGCAGCTGATCATGTCTGGGTCAAAACTTGTGATAGCACAAACCTAAAAAAAAAAAATCAAAGTTATAAAACTCATTTAATTTTCAGGTTACAAAAAAAAAATGAAATACTCTCGTACCTGGAAGATTCTATAATAACATCCATAGAGATACACTGCCATGCAGTTTTAATCCACGCTAGGATTTTGTCTTTTCCAGGTGCTCGTGGGTTGCCACCTTTTGTTAGTTCTCTCTCCTCTGTGGCCATCCACTTGTCATAACATTCCCTATATGCTGCCTTGAAAGGTGCATTCCAGCTGACATTGGCTGGTTATAGAACCTTGGTGCACCTACCGGGGATCACTGAAATGATGATCTTTTTTGATTTAGCATGAACTTTCACCACAGGGCTAATGTGGCACCTGAAGGCATCCCATATTAGCATTCTTTTTCCAAATGCCATGGAACCCCAGACCTTGTCAAGCCACTCGATCATCAGGGATCCATCTATCCAGCCATTGTGAGACACGGCAACCACAACATCTGTAATGCCAGTTGTCTCTTTAGGCACTCTTTTGCCCTTAATAACCACTAACGGTGGAAGTTTATGGCTGTCAGCCATAGCAGCAAGACATATGGTCACTTGCTGCTTTTCATGTCCAGTTGTTATGAGTGGAACAGATCAGGATCCAATCTGATCCACTGTTTGATCCCCCTGGCACATCAGCCCAGATAGCCAACTCATTCATATTGCTTATCATGGATGGTGTGAGGCCATAGGTGGAAAGCTGAAGCTTGCAATAGCATGCAAAGTCAGTTTTTTGGTGCACAAAATCTTTTGGCAGTCTCTTCCCAACAATAGTTTTTAAATGCATGGTGAACCTCCACTTCCACAGAAATTTGTCAACCCAAACACAGCTGACAGAAAATGAGGGATCTTGAACTATGGACATTACTATTAAAGCTATAGATTTTCTGGTTACCCTGTAGTGCTGTTCCCTTTGTTCAGTAATCCATGCCACCAGAATTGATTCACTTTCTGGGTACTTTGGGCACTGACCACCACTGTCAAGCCTTCTTCACTTACAGTTAGAGCCCATGTACCCTGACACAGTCAACCTCTCTTCCAGAGAATGCAGTTTCTTCCTCCAGTCCCACAACTTCTTCTCATCAATATGCAGTGTGGCAGTGACTGGGTGATCCCCTTCTTTTTTGGCTCTTCGAGCAGCTGCAATTTTAAAATCTAAATCGAATGACTTGTGCTTCAACATTGTGACAGCCTGTTACACTCTTAAGCCAAGAAGTGTGATGACAACAGTAAAATACCAGAAGACAGGTTTTTATTAAAATATGTGGCTTGCTAAATTGAACAACTGATTGAAAACTGCTATCAATGATTAGCTGCCCGCTGGTATAAACCACATACCGTACCTCAAGTTTTCAATATTAGCTGCAGTTTTAAATTGAAGATAATATGGTAATTATGAACCATTGTATGACTTTCACTTTGACACTGGCATAGGTTCATGACAATATGCAATGATGAAATTGATAGTTGCATGATATGTTTCTCAAAGAAAAATATCATTGATTCACTTGACATGACTGTGCAACCACCAAACTGTGACTCAGTATCATTAATATGTACATAAGCCTGACATTGGTTTAAGACTGGTAGCATCCTGATGCTACATTTGTTTGTATTTCTTGTTTTTAGATAACAAATCTTATGTTATTGTGCATGCTTTTTATGGATGTCATGTTATGTGAGAACCTTTAACATTAGGGCTTGGATATGCAAAGCTTTGCACCACATGCAAACAGTTGGTGCCGGGTTAGTGCTGGACTGCAATATTCAAAACATGAAACAGCACCAGTGCAATGCATTAGCGCTGGCGTAAAGAGATGATGTTTGCAAGGGGCAAAGTGAGAGGTGGGTACCTGCATAAAGGCGTAATGGTATATTCAAAGGTATAGTGCCATGCTAGGCCACTTTGCACAACACATAGCATGGCACAACCTACAGCCTTTAAAAGGAAGGTCTTAACCCAGGGCAATCCACAGAGGGGGGTGTGTGGCCATTATTGCAAAAAAAAATGTCTTTCATCAGCAATGCTGTGATGATGTACTTGATGGAGGAGGTAGTCCAGGAAGAGGAAAGTGACCAAGCCCACCTTGGCTCACCTCACAGGCCAAGGAGGAGATATGCTGTGCACAGGCTGCACCAGCCCAGAGTCTCCTTTGAGACCCTGCTTGATGAACACATCATTGGCTGGTACAGAATGAAAAGGGACATGCTGAGGCAGCTATGCAAATTCCTGCATGAGCAGCTGCAGCCTAACACCAGATGCAGCCATGCCATGACAGTTGAGGAGAAGATGATGGCAGCGATGTGTTTTCTAGCCACCGGGATGTTCCAAACCCCTGTGGGAGACACCATTGGAGTATCACAATCCACCATCTCACATCTCCTGACCCAGTTCCTAAATGTTTTCCTGCCACATGCTGCTGAATTCATAGTATCCCCCAGCATGGCAGCAGAGTATGGAGCAACCATGCAGCAATTCTATCGAGTTGGGCACCTACCAGCTGTACTCAGTGCCATTGACTGCACCCACGTTGCCATTCATGCACCGCATGGCAATGGCAGTGATATATATGTCAACTGGAAGGGATACCACTCCATCAATTTCCAGGTGGTGTGCGATGCAACAGGGTGCATCAGCAATGGCTTTACACAATACTCCGGCAATGTCCATGATGCCTTCATATGGCACCAATCAGGCTCTTCCAGGCCTTTGAGGAGGGCAAGATACCTAGTGAGCACCATGTTGGTGAGTATCGGCAGCCATAACAATCAAATCAACAAAGTAGGTGACAGTGCCTAGCAACAGCAGATAGGGTGTAGGGGGCAGGGGGTAAGGGGACAGCAACAGATGTGACAGATATAGGCAGTGTCCTATGAGGAGAGGCTTAAAGAGCTAAATATGTACACTTTGGAAGAGAGAAGGGACCTGGGGGACATGATAGAGGTCTTCAGGTACATGAACAGGGTAAATAGGGGAGGAACAGTGAGGGTGCTTCGAAGGAAGGAGGAGGGGGCCACTAGAGGGCATGGGTGGAAGCTGGAGGGGGGAAGATTCAGGGGAGAAAGGAGGAGGTGCTACTTCACTGAGAGGGTGGTAGAGCCATGGAATGCACTACCTAGGGGGCTGGTGGAGGCCGAGACAGTGGAGGGGTTCAAGAGGGGGTGGGACAGGTACAGGAGAAGGGTTCAGGAAGCAAAATCCAATGCAGCAAGAATATCCGGAACTGGGAAGGGAGAAGCCAGAGAAGGCAAGGGGGACAGCAAGGTCAGCACCCAGGGTGGGGGCTGACCAAACGAGCAGACACGAAAGACCATTAGGCCTATTCTGCTGGCATTTTAGTATGTTAGTATGTTAGTGTCAGAAAATGAGAAAATGCAGCTAACATGTCAATGCATGTTCACAGGAGACAGTGACTATCTCCTGAGACCCTGGCTCCTAATACCGGTCCTCTGTCCAACCACAGTGGCCAAGGAGGGGTACAATGAGGCACACACCACTACTAGGAACATCATAGAGAGGGTCTTTGGCATACCAAAGATGCATTCCCACTGCCTTAACCATTCAGGTGGTGTCCTACAGTATAGCCCTCAAAAGATATGCCATGTATTTCTAGCATGTTGCATGCTGCACAATATGGTGCTAAACCATGGTATACATGCACCTGAACACAATGAACAGTCAGACAGTGACCCAGAGCCAGAGGTCCAAGGGATAGTAAAGCAGCTTGAGAGGAGAGATCCTTGAATGCCCCAGAGGTCCCTGGAGTGCCAGAGCAGCATAATGGGAACATTAACCTGAATGGGAAGGTGAGTGAACACAACATAGACAACCAACATGTCATGAAGAGTGTATTTAACATGTGACATACAATGGACAGTACAGAACAGTGACCACAGTGTAAACCAGTGGTGTACCACACAACATAACTGAGCACAAGTGATGGGTGTGGATGACAGCAGTCTGAAGTGCATGACTCACATCGGTGGAAAACTGAAGGGTGTGCAGTGTACAAGGTGTAGGTGTGAGGGTGTGTATCATCAGAACGTGTAGTGTGTGTGGTGTGTGTGTTGTCTGTGTGTGAGTGACTGAGTGAGTGTGTGTGTGTGTGTGTGTGAGAGAGACTCAATGGCCCAAGGTGCATAGCACCTGACAGAATCACTGCCACCTACCACCATGCACATGACACATCCCTTGTAGGTCGGACATGGATGTCGGGGTCCTGTATGTTGATGACACAGGAGGTGAGGACTGTAGGGATGGCTGTCCTGCAGCACATCTATGACCACGTTGAAGCCCCAACTAGGGAATCTGGTCAGCCATGATCCTGTGCCCGGCCTATGGAGGACTGCGATGTGGGAGTTGAAGACCTTGAGCTCACACTCCATGTGCATGATGCATGCTAGGGTACACTTGTTGACCACCTGCACTGAGTGGTGTTGTTGCCCTGCTGACCCCCATGTCTGCAGGCCACACCACCTCTGTGTGCTCCCTCATGGCTGCAGTGAGGTCACAGAAACAGCTCTCCACATTTGTCAATATGCTTGTCATGCATTCCTCTGCCTACTGCTCTGCACAGAGCAAGACTGAACTGATCATCTCCCATAACTGAAACAGTTCATGCCTAACCTCTCACTGGAAGTAGAGGTGGGTGAAGTGGCCAAAATTCACTCTGCAAAGCAATTTGCAGAAATGTGGAATCAGCAACGCAAAGTGGAGTATAATACTTTGTATCATAGTGAGAAACGTGAAGTCCATTGATAACAATGAATTCGCATTACTCCGCCTTCCCCCAACCGCTTCTGCACCAATTGTAATATGAATTACATAGAAATCAATGTACTTTGCATCACTTCACCTTGTTATTGAGCTCTAAGGCAATTTTGCAGTGATTCATGGGATTGCAGGTCACATGGGCTCTAGATTGTTCTGCACAGCTTCAGTTCTGTGTAGTGTGTGCATAGTGGTAGCTGGAGACAGTTTGTTCTCAGAGCTCTGTGATTCAGATCCCCTGAAAACTGTTAAAAATGCCTTTTTGTGTGTGGATTTTGAATGTTAATTTAGAACATTCAGTCTATGTACTGATGGACACTTGAAGTGTGCTTTGGGGGAGCAGTGGTGTAGCCAGAAGTTTCCATTTTGTACACACACTCTCCAACTGCTGCTCCACCTTTTAAAAAAATTGTACACATCATCTCCAAATGATGCCCCATTACAAACAAATCAGATTTTTGTCAAGATGACTCCTCTAATCTCTGAACAGGTTGTACATATATCTACCATCAAAACAAGTCTACACTAACTCAAAACACACACACTAAAATGATAATGTTAACAAAAAGGTATATGGCTGGGACAAGCACTCAGCAAAACTGTACACAGATGTGTACAGTGAGTTTGCCTGCCTACACCCTTGTGGGGGAGGGGCATATCTGTGGAGGAGGTAGATGAACTGGGAGAAAAGGCGGTCTTCCTGTTTTGATTATATTTTTCTTGTATAACTGTGTTAATGTACACACAGTAATATTTTCAGTAATTCTTGACATTTTTTTTACTGATTGTTGTGGTGCAGCAGTGAATAATTTCAGTTTGTTTAAATAATTTGGTTATATTATTGAAGTTTTCAATTAGCTATGCGTTACTTGTA
The DNA here is from genome assembly GCA_016271365.2 of Neoceratodus forsteri. Taxonomy (NCBI): domain Eukaryota; kingdom Metazoa; phylum Chordata; order Ceratodontiformes; family Ceratodontidae; genus Neoceratodus; species Neoceratodus forsteri. The sequence continues at coordinate 877,453,982 of CM057449.1, forward strand.
GTGTGTGTGTGTGAGTGGGTGTGCGACGCGTGCCATCAAATCAGACATATCTTACTGTGCCACAGAGTAATTGCAGCAGTGTGAACCTGCTATCCACCGCACCCACATAATTTTGTACTGCTTTGTGGTATCTTGGTTTTGGACTGTTACTGCAGTGCACTGCACCCCCCCCAAACCAGCAAAAGGTATTCTTTTCCAGACTGGGTTATGACTTTTGAGCACTGGTTAAGGTGTTGTTGTGACTTTGCATCTGCATCTCTTCTTGACTGCGCAGTGCAATCTTAATCTGCCTGTGCTTTTTGCATCTGTTTAGTGCCCAATCTCCATCTGCAAGCCACAGTTGTTCTTTTTGGCTTCACATCCACCAGCCCTGACTGAAAGTTCCTAAATCTAAATTTGTTTTGAATTTTCTTGGTGATCCACCAAAATGCCTGCAAAGAGACATGCAAGCAAAGCTGTTTTTGGCCATGGCACTGCTACCAGTTGCAAGATTTTCCATGTGCTTGGTAGTATGCAGAAGTGCATAGCTGATGTCAGCAAAGGGATTTCTTCTTCAAAGTTTTTTCCATCGCAATCTGTAGCTTCACTCATAGTTGGAGGAGATGATGTTGTCCCAGCTGGTGGTGGTAGTGTAGTTTCTGCTGGTATGAGTATTGCTGCCTCAAGTTCCACTTCTGACCTTTTAGCTGTTTCAAAAAATATAGTTGACTCTAAAGCTATGACTGACAGTGTAGATGATGTCATACTCCCCATTAACATTCTCATGGTAGTTGAACATAATTTTGATCCTGGCAATGATAAATCACAATGTCACATTTCTTCCAGCACTGTTGAGGTCATGCCTTTGCCATCTAATGATTCAAAGTGTGGTACAAAAATATCAGGTGATGATGGTGATGATATTGTGGTTGGAACATGTTCTCCGCATGACAGCATCCAAGCTGAAAATGTGGATGCGTTTGATGTTGATGAATATGATGATGATGTCAGTGACCCCTGTTGGGAACCAATGAAAAAGAAAATCAAGGTGGTTGTGTCTGGGTCTACTGGCGTTAAATCCCCACCTCCTCAAAAAAGTTGTGATTTAGCGGTTCCTGTTGATGATAATGATCATGACCCAGTAATAATCATAGGTAGTCATAATGGTCAGTTGGAGTCCAAGTGTGTCCAGCCTGAAAAATCATGTAGCACACCCCCCATTTCAGGAGTTTAAAAAAATGGAATCCAGTAAGCAGCATCAGGGACATGTTAAAAGTAGGGGATCACAATCCCTTGTTTGGGATTTTTTTTGTCCAAGATGCAAATGATGAGTTAGTTGCAATCTGCCAGCTTTGCCATGCATGTGTGAGTCGAGGTAAAAAGGGGACTCATCTGGGCACAGGGGGCCAGCATACACATCTTAAGAACAGTCACAGGGCACTGTGGACCCAGCACCAGATAGCAGCTAATACTATAGAGAGGTGTCCACCCTCATCATCAACCTTACTAAGCACGTTATCCACTTCCATGAGTGTATGATCAAGTAGGAATGTCTGCAGTAGCAATGAAATAACACCAGAGGATTACTACAGGCATGATGAGGGGAAGGATTATGATTTAGAAATCTTCTCAAGTGGTGGTCAGAGTAGCCGTGTTGGTGTTGGTGATCAATGCAGTACATCTAGTGCAAGTGGTACATCAACCCCTGGATGTAAAATGGGGAAAATAACTTCATTTGTGGACTTGTCACCTGTGCACCACTCTTCATCGCATGTCCACACCCCACCCCTGGCCATTCACAGAGCAGAGCCATTTGTCACACCCCGTGCAAAATGTGTAAGTCAGCCAATGTTGGAGAGTCTTTTTGCCCATAACCTCCTGCCTGCCTGCCTGAAGCATGTGACCTGCACTGTGTAAGCCATGTGATGTATGTGGGCTGCCTGTGAATTTTCACTCTGCCTTAAAGTGGAATAAGGTGGAGTGCACAACGCAAAGTCATAATTACAATGTGAAGTGGTGAAGTGAGGGTTTAAAATGGGCACTTCACATAGCGGAATACTAAGGGCAGAAGTTTACTTCACTGCATCTCTAGCAGGAAGTAATGCAGAACCTGCTGTGTAGTGGTTTGGGATTCCAGGATGGCCTGGAGCATTGTCCGGGCACCCTGGCCATCTGGGCCCGGTGGTGACATCCCACCCTTGCCTGCAGGTCGGTGTGGTGGTGGACAGTGTTGTTGATGGTGTTGTTGTGGTCACTGCTGCTGCTGCTGTGGTTTGGCAGGGGGCTGAATGTGTTGCTGGGCCAGTGCTGCACCCTCTGGCCTACAGTGCATATCCAAAGTCACAGGCTGGACACCTGCCTGTCCGTCATCATGCCGCTGTGCCATTGTGAAATGGCCCAGGATGTCCTCTGCCCACACTGCACCTGTGTGTGTGGACCCCACAGGTCCCTGGGCAATGCTGATGTCTCCAATGCTTCCAACCATCTCCTCATCATCTGAAGGACAGTCTTCCCAACCAAGGTCATTGCACAGATGGAATGCGAGCATGGGGTCACATGCAATCTCCTCGACCTGTGCCTCTTCAAGGTCAACATCATCACTGTCCCCATAATTCACAATGGCACAACCTGCCTGATGGGTAGCATGTCCCAGTGCCCCTTAATGGTGTATGGCTGATGCTGATCCAATGGCAACTCCAATGCCTGATGTTGATGGGACTGCCTGTGGTACATCATTATCCTCATTTGCATGTCCGCACTCCTGTTGTGCCATGGTCGGATACCCACTCTGCACTGTGAAGCAAATGGAACAGTTTCAGAGACCTGTACTGTACACTGGTATCCAAAGCCAACACCAAAACATGCACCACCCAACAGTGAGGATCACGCAGATAGCCCATGCATGCCCACTGTGCTGACCATGCATATGATGCCGCAGCCAATTTGAACACTCCCCCCAAGCAGGACACACAGCAAATGGAGCAGCTGTACACCAGTGACTGCTGTGCACTACCAACACATGCACACGGATGTGTCAAACATCAACCAATAATGCACAACAACATTCCCATGGGTGTGTGTGACAGGAGAAATTGGGCCACAACAGTGGAAAGGTAAAAATTACATCCTGTAGGTGACATGCCAGACAATGGTGCATTAGTGCTAGGTACATACCTGCCCTGGGGATCATCAGCTGTGTCTCATATCCCCCACCATTGACCCCCTCCACTACCATTAGCCACAGGGTCAATGCCACCAATGCTAGGATGAGGTCACAATCCCACTGGTTGATGGTCTGTGGTCTCCCCCTTGCCCACAGGTGGTCCCTGAGCTGTTGTGCCTCCTCCTTCTTTGCTCTCCACAGTAGGTCATTCCACCTCTTCTGGACCAACTCAATGCTGCATCCATGGCCACCCACAGCTTTGACCTCTGCTGTAATTTCATCCCACATCTTGTGGACAATGGCACCAGATTGCTTGTTATGCCACATCTCCAGCTCCCTCATTTTAAGGCCATGGACTAGGGCCCTCAGCTCATTGCTGGTGAACTTATGTACATGGAGATGTGCCTGCCAATCTGCATCACCTGTATGGGACAGATGGAATGGTAGTGGTGAGTTCCAGGTGGTGACATTGTGCACGCATATGGTTGTGTACCTGATGGTCGTGACACTAGACTGAATGGACTAGCCATGTCAGGCTCTGTGTACCTGAGGGGCCTGACTGTAGCAACACACAATGTAACACATAGTCCATGCATGGCTGCAGTGTACTGCACCAATGCCTCCCATGCCGTTGCCTGTGCACAACACAGCACCAATCACATGCTGTCAGTGCATGCACATTGGTAGGATCCCTGCATGTGATGCAGACAACTGGCTGGTTGTGTGTGGTACTCAGCACATGGTAGCCATGTATGAAAACAGTACATTAGTCTCATGGGGTCTGTGAGGCTGTCATGTTGCACATGCGCACATTGCTGGGTACATGGGTCATGTGGCAGAATGTTGTGGCCTTCCTTCATGGTGCAGCACATGGCATGTGGCACACACATGCCCCTGCTGCTGACCACCCTCCTCATCCACCTCCTTCAATGTGTATGTGAACCCCACCCAGCTGCCCGTGATGGGCATACACCACACTGACACTGGCATTGTGACCTGCAAACCCACACTGTGGTGATGCATGCCACCTGTGATCAGCTGCACCAGTCCCACCCTGCCCTACAAAGTAACAAGGTGAAGTCCCATGCAGTGCAGTGGGGATGCATGTGGTGCAGTACTGCTGAGGTGCCAAGGCCTGTAGACCCACCCCAAGCCCCCCCACATCCTGTTGCACCAGTGATATTGGTAGTGTACAGGCATCCATGTCCCACAGTGTGGTGTAACAGGGACACCCACCCCACCACATGGCATTCCCCTGTGTACAGTCCACATTGTCACAGTGTGGCCCATGCTGGAAGCCTGCAACATGTCAGCCTACAGTGCAGTGTACACATAGTCCCACAGACATCACAGAAACATGACACACAATTTTCATGCATGTTGACAACTAGCCATCTGTCCATTGTGTTGACACTCCAAACATCAGCATGCTTAATAGGGTTTACTGACCTGCTTCAGCATGTTGAAGCATCTGGGGAAATCCTGCTATCTGTGTTTTTAAGCAATTCCCTCCACAGCAATGCAATTCCTGTCAGCTACACAGGTGGAGCACTGTTTGCCCTTAAATAGCATGTCTGGGCCACCTAGTTAGCCATGCAAATCAGGCTGTAATGATATGGTAATGTGTCTGTTTGCCCGGTGATTACACAAGCACTCTCATTAGCATACATCCTTTGAATATAGCAACAATTAGCACCGGGAAAATGCTTGGTGCCAGGCAAATTGTTAGCACCAGGCAAACTGGACAGTAATTTGTGCAGCACTATTGCATTAGCACTGCGCTACAGGGCTATTGTGCATTGTAGTAGCAGATACGCACAATGGTCTCCTGTCATGGGGGTCACAGTGGGGTCATGTATGCGTGGTGCATGATCTTCTGGGCAGCACAGTGCTAACATGATACTGCAGCCTCAGACTCACTCAGTACCCTGCAACAGAGTAGTAACAGCACTTGGCAAGGGAGCATGTCAGGATGCAGCCGTCATGCTAAGGAGGTGCCCAGTCAAGCAAGTTCAGGACTTTCCTTGAGTATGACTACACACAGGAGGCTGAAGACAGTTGTCCACAGTGACAGGAGGTGGGGGAATGTGGAGACTGCCAGCCTAATGGAATTGGTGCAGCAAAGGCACAGCACTGGTGAGTGTTCAAGGAGGTGAGGGAGGATGACTTGCACCATAGACTGGTTTGGGCATCCATTGCCTATCACCCATCCAGCCAGATAGGGATAGTCAGGGATGCAGAGAAGTGCCACCACTGGTACGTGGATCTGAAGTGGAGACAGCCCCACCAGCTGGAGCACTTCAAGTGCATGGTCCAGGATGGGACAGTGTACTATAGGTCTGGAAGGGCAGATGGTGTAGTGCCATCCTGCTTTGGGGAGGTTATTGGGCTGTGGGAATTGTACCGGCCTTTGCAATGCTGTACCTGCCATGGGTGGTTGGCCTACTGCTGTCGTGCTGGGAGTGAGCCATGGGCTGTATCCCTTTGTTACATGGGATTGACTGTGTACTGCACATCCATACTATGTACCACTGCCATGGTTGTGCTATTGTTGTGGGTGGGTGCCCCACCACATACCCTGCATCTCTCCAGTACAGGCTGCATTCTGTCATACAGTAGTTTGGCTGTGCCAATTCCTGTGGTGGGTGTGCTCTGCTGTGTGTCTTATTGCTCTGTTCCTTTGGGCAGCATGTCCCAATAAGTGTGTCATCCCATGGCTTTATTGTGCCATGGACCACTGTCCTGATGATCTCGGGGGCTGCCTGTTTGGTTGCACTGTGTCACTGTGTGCTCCACTGGGCTGTGTGGATTGCACTGGTTCTTGGTGTTGCCATTGGCCTTCCATTCCTGTCTGTGTACTTTGGCTGGGTGGTTGGTGCCTGTGCCATCATGCTTCAGCATACAGGTGTGTGTTGTGTTGTGTGGGACATTCTTCATTGTATCACCACATGGGCATGGTTGTTGGGACATGCTGTCCACCCCAGGGCCTTCTGCCTGGGGTGTGCTTTGTACTTCCTTGTCAGTGTACCATCCTGACATGGTCCCCCTTCCTCCTCTAGGTCCACATCAGAGCTCACTATGGGTCACATGGCCTGAGGAGATGGAGGGGAGGGATGACCTGCTATGCCACATGGTCCACCAGAAGAGGACAATCATTGAACAGCAGGTGGTCCTCATCGTGGAGACATGACAGGTGGCTGCAGTCCTGGAGGCATGGCTGCTGGACCCAACCAGTGTGCAGCATTAAGACTGTTCCCTTTTTTGTTTGCTTTACTCCCCCCACCCTTACCGGACTGCTGGTTTTGTTGCTGCCTTCTGTTCCTTTTTGATTGTTTTGTCCCCTTCCTCTTTCCTTCCATTTTCATTACAATTCTAAGTACTAGTGGTTGTTGTAGTAGTAGTATTTGTCATAGTTTTAGTAGTAGTTGGTTAGGTATTAGTAGTAGTAGTAGTGCTAGTGGTGATAGTACTGTTAGTAGTAATGTTAGTAGTAGTAGTACTAGTCGTTGTAGTAGTAGTTGTAGTTGTAGTAGTAGTAGCAGTAGTCACAGTAGTAGTAGTAGAAGTAGTAGTAATAGTAGTAGTAGTCATTTTACTGTTGGTTTAAATAATGTTTGTTGTATATATTCTTGTTGTTGCTATTATGTTATTGTAATAAATGGATTTTCAAAATAATACCCTTAAAAAGCATACAAAAAATCCCTTGTAATACACCGGTGCAAACTCAATAATAGTATTGATGGAATCCCGTAATACTATCGTTGAGATCCCGTAATATTATCGATGGAAGATCTCAACGATAGTATTATTGCAAACTGACTAGAGCACAAGTGCCACTGGACAGCTCGCGCTGACCATGAGCCGGCATTTACTATAACTGTCACATATAGTAAAAGCTGACAAAACATTTGCATTGTGCCTACAGTCTGATATTCAGATCCCACTGCAACTTCTTTTGGGATTTAGCCATCAATATTCAAAATTCCCCTCAACCAGCAAACAAAAGATGGTACGTCATGTACTCCAACTCGGAGTCTGACTAAGACTCCACAGCAACAGTCACTTGCTCAAGAAAAAAAAAGTTATAACTGCCATTTCGTTTTGCAGTTTGTTTAACACTGCACAGTTTTGCTATTTGAATTTTGGAAACACTTTTGATGATGCCACAATCATTGGCTCCTACTCACATGAAAATCACCTCAGCAACCCAACCTAAGATTTTTCATTCTATGGCAAAGTTACACACTTACAATTTCCTCGTATCCATATATTACAAAAAATAACAAATACATTCTTGTGTTACAAGGCAGTTCTTGATCTCAAGGATCTGGGTGCACTAGAAACCTCTCAAGCTTTGCTCTCAAGGTTTACTGTGCCCCCAGATCCTTTTGATGAATTACTGCCTTATAATACATCATAATGTATCTATTATTCTATTTATTGTTGCCTTTATTTTCTCTTTATTACATAATACATTCCACTTTCATGACTTTACTGTGTCTGGTATCATTTTGGGGTGTATGGGGTTTTTCAGATGTTTGTATTATGCTTTGGTTTTCATTTGTGGATCCTGGGTGTTACTGGGCATTGGCATGGCTGGGTGTGTGTCATATTCTGAATTCTGCACTGTTGTCTGCTCTTGGGATCACATTCAGGGCTGTACTTCTTTCTGTGTGTTCTAGGGCATAGCAGGCTCACATCTGCACTGTGTTACTGTGGATGTTTGCACTGCCTGACTGAGTGCTATAGTCAGAGCTGTCTTATTTGCTGTATTCAGTGCTGTCTCGCTTCCTGGGCTAATTTAGCACTGCACTCCCAGCACGGTTTGTCCGGCTTCCTTTGCATGATATATTTAGCAGGTTTAGCACCAGGCTATTCCTTTTGAATATAGTGGGCTATTGGTTCCAGGCTAACTTAGCATGCCGGGCAGTGCTAATTTAGCCCTGGGGCAAAGTTTTGAATACCTGGTCCTTAATTTGTTGCATTACATTAAATGTTATTCGGCAAGTTTATGATGGTTGCATATATATATATATATATATATATATATCTACACACACACAGTCAGTATCTTCTTTTTGATAGAAGGGTACTTGTGCATAATTAAACTACAATGCAAATGACTGTTGTGTTCTTGTACTTTTATAGGATCACCTATATTGAGGGGTCGGGAGAAGAATTTTCAAGTTCAATAATTATTTACTTAAACGCTGCAGGACAGGATTTTGAAACCTCAGCTAGATTTTACATATATGGTATGTGCTATCATGTATTTATATGCACAGTACATTTAACATGCTCTTGAACTGTGACATGTAACACCCTGTAAGTCATCCAGTATCTAGTGTGGTGACACTGCAGCAAATAGTGCAAATGCTAACTGGGTGTAACAATATTGGTGTGCTGTGCTGCTTGTGTTTGTGCTATATGTGCATGACAATCCTTTTTAATGTGTATCTACATTGCATTCAATGTGCAAAGGCTTTGTACGTTGTTTGTGATATATAAGTTGAAGCAGTGAACTTCACGCATTGACATTTATACCATGTCAGCAATGTTTACAGTGAACTGTGGTTTCAAAAGCCTGTCCTTTTCCTTAATTATATTGTATCTCCAAACTTGGTCAAAATAAAAATAAGTTCAATTGGATAGTTAAAGTATTGTTATCATAAATAGGCATAGCAGATTAACTTGTAAAAAACAATATTAAGATATTGAAACTCTTAATTTTCAAAAAGGTGGAATATATAATTGCTAATTAAGCAACTGTGATACTGTGAACACAATTTGTCATTAATGTATTTATTTGTCAAACATTTCATAAGTAATATATTATAATAATTCCATAAAGCAAATAACTAATACAGTAGTAATGTTCATCTAATATTGCTAATTAGGTCAGTACCACCACTATTTTTTTATAACTATATATATATATGTATGTTTAATGATTCTGTTATCTTTAAAAATAAACTTTGAGCACCTTAATATATTTATCTCAGTAAATATAAAGATATATATGTGTTTTATGAAGTCTTTAATATAAAAGAATATATAATTCAATGAGGTCAATATTGTGATAACATTGTATTGGTAATCTGAAAAGAGATGCCTTTTTAAGTATCAGGACAACTGTTTTTTCACCCACCCCAAGAACAACCATCTAATTTGGCAATACCTCAATTGGAATTTCTGAAATAAAATCTTTAAAACTTGTTTTCTGTGTATTGTGTATTATTTAACAATCTGGTTCTGTTTAATATATGTTATATTGTCATTGTATATAGTAAAGTAGTGTTCTATATAGAAATCCATCCTTTTGTAAATTCTGTTGTGACACAGTTTAAAGGTCATGGAAATGTTATTTGATTGATCGAACAAACACAGGTAAGTAATTGTCTGGTGAAGGGGGAATGATACATGTCATGTTCTCAAAGATATTCCTTGCAGTGGGGGTGGGTGGCACTCAGCCGTGTGTTGTGATAATAATGAGAAAAATAGAACACTGCCTTGAGAATATGTTGCATATTTAACATTATAACAGCACACTTTTACATAGTGGCACAAAAAGATTTAAAGCTTTTTTATATTTTTCTCAAAAAGTAAGGAAATTCATTGCAAAAAAACTTTGCTAAAGCAACAGTTAGGGTTGTTATTAAAGTGGCAAAAGTTGGGAAATATGGGGCTAGGGTTTCCAAACCTAACACTGCATCTACCCACCCACAACACAAATGCACATACATATGCAAGCAGGGGAAGCAGCAAGGCAACACAACCAATGAGAAACAACCAGCATCAGGTAAGAGAAAAAACATGCAATTCTGTGAACATACCACAAGAAACATCCATCATCATCATGGTTCAGCAATTGTATGAGCTCTGCTGCAATCACAGTTTCTTGAGGAGTACACTTGCATGCTGTACAACTATGGTGGATGGCCCACTGCATGTACTATGTCCCAAAGTTTTAAATCTTAAATTATGTATACATCTTTCTGTTGAAACATAGAAACATAGAATTTGATGGCAGATAAGTACTGCTTGGTTCATCTAGTCTGCCCATTTCCCTACCTAACAGATAAGCTGCAGATCCTAGTTAACCAACAGCCTACTTCCTCCTAGACAGCATAAATTTAAAAATATAAGTAGAGGTTTAGAAATGGTTTTAATAGATCCTGCACTCATATTGTAATATTGTTATTAGTATAGCATCCAAATGTGTGTTCTGTTTTACCCAACCCTTCCTGTCTTTCAGATACTTGATACATTTTGTAATTGTGCCATGGCGTCTGTTCTGCAGTGTTGTGTTAAGCTAATTAGTATGTAGTTCCAATATCATGTAACAATAGATTCATATCTGTTACAAATATACATATTTGCCCACTAGGTTATAGAAGTGCAGTGCACAATAGACAACCATGTGTCAAAGAGTATTTGAGTGTAGACAGTCTAAAGCATACATTTCTGTCATCAATAAACTATTTTTATATGTAGTAGTGACACATATTGTGGTATTTTTGTGCATCAAGCAATGGGTTTAACGTATGGTACCTCATGGTTATTTATTTATTTTTTATTTATTTATTTCAGTTTGGGATGAAATACCTTTGAGCCCAGGCTCGTTTACAAGGGTACCAAGTCAGGCATAGTACAAGACATGTAAACCAAAAACAACATTAAATACGTGGGTACAAACTGGTACAATGAGAGTACAGAATTATATTTACGTACAAAGGGTTCCACAGGTTTCAGGTCACTCAGGTTACTTGATAGAGGAAATTCCTCAGATTAAGTTAGTTACAGTTTTATTTTCATCAGCTTAGAAATTTGCAAGGTAATTTCACCATCAGTTTAACAAGTGGAAGGGTAGTACAGAATGGTTGTAGGAGTGGACTGCTCAATGCTAGGTGTGCTTGCAGCAGGGGAGCAAGGGATTTCAGGAGCAAGGGGTTGGGGTGCATAAGGCAGCCAGAGAGAGGCTTTGTTCAGGATGTGTAAGAGTGGGAACCAGAGAAGGCTTTATCCAAGGAGGTGGGGGGTCAAATGGGGGAGAGAAAGGAGAAATAAGAAGTATAGGGAAGGGGTGGTAGTGTGGGTAGGAGGTGAAGTGGGAGATGGGGCAATGGTGAGGAAAAAAAGGGGGGAGGGAGTATAGCGAGGGGTGTAAAGTGGGAGTAGGTGGTGAAGTGGTGGAGAGGAGGCAATGGTGGTGGGTGAGCATGAGGTGAGGTGAGGAGGGCAGGGATGGAAGGGAGGTGCAAGATGGGGAGATTAAGGAGAGAACAGTAGCCAGGGGGGTGGCAGGGAAGGGTGTGGAGGTGGTAAGGGGTGGTAGGCAAGGGGTGCTAGGTGGAAAGGAGGGAGGAGGAGGAGGAGATAGGGGTAGAGGGATTAGCTTAAGTATGTCCTTCAAATGGAGATAGTTTGGGCATTCAGTGTAATTCAATTGCATGAAGTATGGTCAGGTTATGATAGGGCACTCACATATACAAGAGAGACCTAGGTGCGATCGAAGTCCAGCTTTGAATTTACCGACCTTATTGCATTCAGTGAGGTCTGGGAGGAGGTCATTTGTCCACTTGGGTCCTCTAAAAGACAGGGATCTTTGGCAATTGAGGTACACATGAAGGGTACCACAAGCCCACACCTGGAAGACCTCTGAATATTGATTGTAGGTTGGTCTATTTTAAATAAACTTGAGGTGGATTCAGCAGTTAGCCCAATTATGGCTTTCTTTGCCAATAGGCAGGCCAGAAATTGGGCCCTGAGGTGAAGGGGTAACCATCAAGTTACATTATAGAGGTCACACGTGTGTGTCCAGTGATATGGTCCCAGGACCAGCTGGCACGCTTTATTGAGAAGGGTTTTTACCCTTTTTAGGGTAGTGTCGGTACTTGCACTGCATATTACAAGGCCATAGTATAAAGCAAACAGTGCAGAGCTGCAGATGACAAGTTTTAAGGCATCAGAGGACATGTAGTGGCAGTGTCAATAGAGAACACCTAATTTTGCATTGGCTGATTTGATAACATGGTCTACATGTGTCGTGAAGGAGAGGGTGTTATCCAGGTGAATCCCTAGGTATTTAAAGTTGTCGACCTGCCCCAGAATATCCCCTTTACAACTCTGTATCAGTGGCTTCCCAAATTTTTTCCTGTTCTGTGGAAGCAGGAAAAGAATGCTCTTAGTTTTTTTGTAGTTGAGCAGTAGTTTATTGCTAGGGAACCACACCTCTAGCTTGTGGAAGTTAGCTTCAAGTTCACGGGTGATGGTGGGTAGGTTTTTTCCACTTATGGAGATTACCTCATCATCCACATAAAGCATGATATGGGCTTGGCAGACTGAAGGCAGATGGTTAATGAAGAGGCTAAAAGGGAGCTGGCCCAATATTGAGCCTTATGGGACTCCAAGTGTCACCTCCATGAGTTCAGATAGTGTGCCATTGATTTTGACACATTGTGTCCTGCAAGAGAGGTAGCTCTTGAACCAGGTGACTGTGTCCATGGACAGGCCAATAGAACACAGGTATTGAAGGAGGATTTGATGGCTGACAGTATCAAATGCCTTTGTGTGGTCTATAAAGATAGACCCCACTGCCAGACCATCATCAAAGGCATCATATATTTGGATGGTGAAGTCAACCAAAATGGTAATGGTGGAGTGGTCTTTCTGGAACCCATGTTGCTGATCACAACATAGGTTGTACTTCAGTAGGTACTCTGTGAGCTAGTCAGAGACAATTCATTCAAGCACTTTGGACAGGGGAGGGAGAATGGAGATAGGCCTGTAGTTGGTTAGATTGCTAGCATCACCTGTTTTGAGGACAGTGGTGACAAGTGCCTTCTGCCATTTGTCAGGGAAAACTCCAGACCTAAGGGAGGAATTAAAGGCTTTGGTTAGCAGTTCCACTGGCTCTTTAGTTGTAAGTGCCATCAGCTTCATGTCTACAAGGTCACTCCCCATTCTTGTCTTCCCTAGAACATGTTTTGCATACTTGATAATGTCATTACTAGACAACTGCTTAAAGTAGAAAGGGGGACTGCCCATGGCCAGGGAGACAAGGGGGTGGTGTTATTGTGATTTGGAGATGGGGGGTCAGGTAGTCACTGGGAAGTACAGTGCTTAGATAGGTGAACGTCCAGTTGAAAGCATTTGCAATGTCTACTGGCTCCTATAGTGTCCTGGCTGCAGTGACTATTAGCCCTTGTTGGACTTTGGAGGCTTTACCAGAGAGTGATTTTATTGATTCCCAGAACTCCTTTCCATGTCTCCAGCTCCTTTTTAGTAGTTCATTGTAGTAGGCTGCCTTAGCTTGATGGATGAGCTTGGTACAATTGTATCTTGCAGCCTTATACTTAATGAGATCTGCTTCACTACAAGTGGCTTTGGCCCTATGCCACAGATTATCCCATTGCTGCATAAGCTCAGTGAGGGAGCTTGTGAGCCAAGGATTGGAACCCCCTTGTGTTTTTCTGGTTTTAGAGGGGGCAAGGATATTGCAGGCTTTGGTAAAGATTGTGATGAAGAATTTGAGGGCTTGGTTCCTGTCCTCGGCTCTGTCAAGTAGTGACCAGTCTACCAGCTGCAGGTATTTCCTAAAGCAGTCCAGTTGCCCAATTCTCAGGGAACGGTTTTGTGAGACCTTCAGAGCACTATTATTGGCCTTATTCAACCATGTGCACATTACTGGAGAATGATCACTGAGGGTATCAGGAAGGACAGTGACTTCAGAGATGTGCTCTGGGCAGCTTGCCAGAAGCCAATCAATTAATGTGCTCATGCCAGTTTTGCAATTAAATCTGGTGGCTTCTGAGACTAGTTGTGTGAGGTAAAGCCCAGATACCTGGTCATGAACTGCTGTCATTGAACAGCCAGTTGGTGTTGAAATCACCAACAATAATATGCTCCCAGTTGTTTTTGAGCTGCTCCAGGTTGCTTAGTACTTGTTGGATACCAGTTTTGAGAGTCCCAGGGGGTATGTACACTGTGGAGAGTAACAACACTTTGTGTTGCTCAACCAGGGTGAGTTTTAGGTTTAGGCTTTGTGCTTTCTTGGTTTGAAAACTGCTAAGCAGAATTTGAGCTTTAATCTCATTTTTCAAATATACTAAGCAGCCTCCACCCCACTTGGACAATCTATCCTGATGGAACACTGTGTAGCAATCATGGGTAATTTAGACATCACTGACATTTGGTGATAGCCAGGTTTTGATAAGAGTTATTGCATCTGATTGAAGTAGCTCCACCCAGGCCTGGAACTGTGGTAGTTCATTAAGGAAGCTGTGTATGTTTAGTGAAACTATCTTAAGGTGACCCAGTCTCGGGTGTGGTCTGGCATGAGGTGGCCTGGGTTTGGGTGGACATCTCCAGAGATTAGTAGTAGCAATAGTAGCAATTTACTTAGTATGTGTGCCCAGTGTACCCAGCATAGTCTTTTTGCTTTCACCCAGTGTGGTTCATGGGTATTGGAGGCAACCACGGTGATATAACAGCATAAGAGGGCTGCTACATGGATTTTGTGGGGTACTGGGGCAAGTAGATTTAGATGGAATTCAGAAATCCTGTTTTGGACATGCCTCTGTACTGGTACCTCTAGTTTGAAGTCTGATGGGGGGGATGAGGCAAGGACTGGAGACAGCGTTCATCCTGTGTCCAGAAGGTGTCCAGCCTGCCTCCATCATGAAGTAGAGATAAGGAGGATTAATAACCCATTCTAACAACTGACAGCATTTTTGAGGTATGCAGGAAGTAGGGACCTTTTTCTGCAAGTCAGGATTGCATCAGCAGTTTATTTACTTATTTAGTTTTTTTTGACCGGGTAAGTGCACTAGACAAATCCTGCCTATTTTCAGGCATGACCTGGAGGAGGAGGATACAGATGAATGCCAACTGAACTTGAACCAGATTAAGCTGTCGGTGGTATTTTTAGTGAATTAGGGGAATTTGGCCAGGACACTGGGAAAATTCTCCTACTCTTGTCAACAGAGGGCGTTACGTGTTCGTAGACAGTCGTCAGTGTGCTGGTGAACATCAGAGATGAAGGACGTGTAGGAGGTTGAGGTGCTGATCACCTCCTCAGCTTCCTTGGGTCAGCATGATCATAATGGAGTCAGACCAAACCGTGGAAATGTCTGTTTTGGATAAAACGATTGAGGTACCTGAATCTTCTGTTCCCTGCAGTGTTCCTTTGGAAGCAGGTTGTGGTGGGTCCAGCTCATGATGTTGTGACAATATAGCTGCAGCTTGCCGACCTTGAAATCCAGTTTCAGCGCAATAGGAATCTTTTGCTTACAGAACTGCAGCAGCGCCAGGACGATGTTCCTGATGCACAGGAATAGGAATTAGTACAGCCACCTGTAGTGCTGCACTCTGAGTCTCAGATGCCTCCAGGAAACAATTCTGTGCCTCAGACTTTCCCTGCTCCTTCTTCTTCTGAACAACAGATGGATTTGGGTGAGTCGGCTACTTCTAATACTTCACCGCTATCCTGTATTACGGAAAGTTCAGTGCTGAATTTAACATCGGATGGTTTAACAAAAGTAATTACAGTCCCTAATGTGGGGCGCTTCACTGTAGGCCTTGCTTCTAAAGATAAGAGGGGTATTTCTGGGGGTCCTACTGTAACCAGCTTAGGAAAAAAAGGGAAGCTTTTCCCGTCGGTGGCATCTACCACACCGGAGCCTTCAAATGGGGAGACAGAAGCCCCTGCCTCTTGGGTTATGATGGCTCTGGAAGCAGCAGGATGGGTAAAGTTCCCAGATGGTACAAAATGGGATGCTAATTTCCCAGTTGTAGAGAAGCTCATACAATCTTCTCCTTCACTAGAGCCCCTTATATTTCCAGGCCAGCCTTCTCCTATAGAAGAGGTGCATCAGTCTTCTGACCCCAGTCTTTTGCATGAAATAAGAAGGCTAGAAGGTGAAGGTACTCCTTCAGTGGTGGGTACCCCTCCACCCCCCTTCTGTGGATCCTCCATCCCATAATGTACAGCAGTTGCCCATTGAGAAAAGCTCTTCTCCTTTAACTGCTGCTCTGGATACTTCTTCTTCCATTTGGCATAATAAGGAAAATGAAAAACTGTGTCTTGCTACTTTTGAACTTGTAAATGAGCCTGCTACCAGGAGAAATGCAGTTCGCTTAAAGTTTAGAGATCCTCTGGAGGACGTTCCTAATAGACATTTTGTTCACCATGAACTCATGAAGAATAGTATCAGGTTTTATGCATATGAAATCTATGCCTTAATACATATGCCTGGGGATTCCATCTTTGATGTAAGCTTTAAACACCCTGCAGGACTGGATCACTTTTGGAAGCAGTACCAAGCACTAAAAGCAACTCCATTATGGAAAGCCTTTCTGGCTATACCCCTCACAAAACCAGTCTTGAAAAAAATTACAATTTTGTTTCATAACGGAGGGGTAAATGTTGCTGACATTACCTACTGGTTGCAACAACACTGTTCTGTGAAAGGGCCACCTGAATCTATATTGGACAATGAACATCTTTGAACAGGGGGTTGGCGTTATCAAATAGATTTACAGCTTGAAAATGGTTTAACTAAACATCTAGAAAACTATTTTTTTGGGGCCGGGATAGGGGAGTGTTATTTTGTCCAGGTCAGCCGCAGGCTTGTTACAAGTGTGGTGCTTTAGGTCACTTAAGTAATGTGTGTGATCAACAAAAATGTGGTCTTTGTGGGGATTTAATTGTGTTACTTTAAGTGCTAGTTTTCTGACTGTCTCTACAGATAATCTAGCACTATTCTCCTGTGTTTTAGAAGCTTTTAAATATTGTATTTAGAGTGCTTACCTTCTGTTGGATTGTATAGAATCTGTAGCGTGTGTGTCCGCCATCTTGCACATGCACAGTAGCCATCTGTATCCCAACTCAGTCCCAACAGTTGGCGCTTTGCAGTAGGGTCCTGAACTAGCCCGCTGCATACTAATGTAATTCCTTTGTTTCCCTTCCCTTTATAGGCCCTGAAGCAGCCCTCTCCCCTCACAACTCTGCCCAGAAGCGGAGCCTGAACTTGGGGAATTGCCAGAGCCTTTAAGAGGTAAAGCCTCCTGCACTACAGCCTGCCTGTTGTGTAGGTCTTCCAACCCATCCAGGGGTGGCACTTCATTTATTGCTGCAGGCAGGTCATGTGTCACATCATGTGACCTACCCTTCATTTTACTAAGTGTCCACTTTCCCATTTCCTGTTTCCAGCTTATACACTCCAACCACTAGGGGTTGCTGCACTTTCCACTCTGACACCTCTATCCACTCTTCACTCCTTCAATATGAGCCACTCAATAATACTGCTTCTACTTTCAGTGACTAGTACAAGATATCGAGCTATCCTGTATAGCAAGTGTCACAGGGAGCTACACTTGCTTTAGCAGGATAAAGGAAGGTTTTTGGCCAAGCCTTGTCCAGCTGGCCATTTGATGTAGTGGCTAGAGCCACCACCTACGAAACCAGTGGACCCGGGTTAGGGTCCTGGTGCAGAAGTTCCCCCCCCAAAGCTGATAATCAATTAGTTGGGCTTGCCCCCCACAAAGGGCAGCATGGGGGGGCATACCCCTTTGCATCAAAAATACTTTTGTTCTGTTTTGCAATGAGAAGGGTAGCAACTGTCACTGTTTGCTGAAGTTGATGTTATTTCGGTCACCCTTTCGATGTTGGGTGGTATTCATTCATGGCTTCTGTCGGTGGGATGAAGGAATCACCCTTATCACATTAAACCATAAGAGAGACAGCTGAATGTTAACCAGCAGGCTTGAGCCACATCAGAGGTTATTTTGACATCATTGTACTTCAATGGAGCCAGACTAAGGGCAGGCCCACCACAATTAATATCCAGAAAGCACCCAGGCAAGCTGTTTGGAGCTTAGAACTGTAGATGTGAGCACTGCATGAAGCCCCCCCCCCCGGCAACTCCATGTTGGCTTTTGTGGGAAAAATGATGCCAAAATATCACACTGGCCCACTCTGGACTCACTGCCGTGAGCATTACAAGGATGCTGCTGCTGTGGGGGTTCTTGTACTGCACGTTGAATGCCACATCCAAACTGCTATACAAGTCAAAACAACCCTACAAACAACCAAAGGTAAGGCTAGGGACAGCTGGATGTTACACGATAGGCCTGAGCCACACCAGGGGTCATTTTGACATCATTGTACCACCATGGTGCCAGACAAAGGACAGGCTCAACTACAGTTAACACCCAGAGAGCACCCAGGCAAGCTGTTTAGAGCTGAGAACTGTAGATGCGAGCACTGCATGAAGCCACCCTGGCAACCCCGTGCTGGCGTTTGTGGGGAAAATTATGCCAAAATATCACACAGGCCCACTCCAGGCACACCGCCACATGTATTACAAGGATGCTGCTCCTGCAAGATTCTTGTTCTGCATGTGAAATGCCACATCCAAACTGCCTGAATTATGCCCAGGTGCTGTATTTTTTTTTTATTTTCAAACAGTTCCACCATATTATCTCCTTTAGAAGCAGTCTTATCATAAATAAATCTGTAAAATGTTTTTGCCAGAAGAATCCAAAACCTTGATGTTGCCCTACAGGCACTAGTACACACAGGCAATTACCAGATTATTATACATGGTACCCCCCCATATTCCCGAATGTACTGAGCAATGCCATGAGCAGCCATTTTAAGGTAGGCCCAGGTGCTGTATTTTTTTTTATTTTCGAACAGTTCCACCATATTATCTCCTTTATTTATTTTTTTTTATTTAGTGTTTAACCAGGAGTAGCACACTAAGCTGAACATTTTTTTACAGGAGTGACCTGGGAGCACAGGGAAGTTAAGTGACTTGCTCAGGGTCACACAGTATGCAAGTAGAAGCTGTGGGATTCAAACCCAGGTCTGGTCTGCGGGATGTCACCAGATTTGCCGCTCAGAGCCTTAAACCACTGCACTATACTGCCTCTTTAGAACCAGTCTTATATTAAAGATATCTGAAAAATGTTTTTGCCAGATGAATCCAAACCCCTGATGTTGCCCTACAGGCATTAGTACACACAGGCAATGACCAGATTATTACACATGATATCCCACCCCCAAATGTATCTTGAGGTAGGCTCAGGTGCAGTATTTTTTATCTTTAAACAGTTCCACCATATTATGCCACCACTAGACATCTCCTTTAGAAGCAGTGTCATAATAAAGCAATCTGAAAAACATGCAGCCCCACATGGAATGACCATATTTCTAAACATGGTACCCCACACCCACACCTGACAATAGTAGCCACAGATATTGCCAACTATTTCCAGATATTTCGTGAAATTTCTGCAAAGTTTCTCTCTTCTGCCCCTACTGTTGAAATGCAGAAAGCAGGAGATTTCTCTAGAAATATCACAGACATTTCAAGAAATAGCTGGCAATGTCTGTGGCTACTACTGTGATGTGCATTAAAACTTTTAAATTTCTACTTCCATTCAAACACATCCCCTAGTGCTGTATGCCAATACAAAACTGTTCCATTATAATGAATCTTACATCAAGAAATGCAACTTTTTTAAATTTTAGAATATTACACACACACACACACACACACACACACACACACACACACACATACACACACACCACAAACACATATACACAACTTACACAGAACCAGCATCACATCCCTAGGTGCTCAATTTTTGTTTTCAAAAATTACAAGTATCTCACACACATATGCAGTTTTTTCCCCCTTTGAAACATGTTAAAAGAGTGCAGCTTTTATATTCATTCATTCCACATACACACATCTAAAAGAGAGCCAACATCACATCCCCAGGTGCTGCTATTACCTTTCTCCAAACAGTACAAGCATCTCATACACACAAAGAACTGTTTTTTTCTACCTTTAAAATATGTTACAACAGTGCAGCTTTTATATTCATTACACACACACACACACACACACACACACTCCAAACTTTACCAGTATGAAACCCACAGGTGCTGTTTTTCCCCCTTTAAACATAATTAAAGAGTGCCAGCACCAGATGAAACTTCAGCTTATGTAATAAATTCCCAATATTCAAAAAATCTAATCATATTATCAAAAAACACTGGATGATACTAATCAAAATACTATAAATCACAAACAAAATCCAAAAAAATATACTGATTAGACTGGTCATATACATATATGCACAGCTCTGTAATCCAGTCATCCTCCATTTTGAAGAGGGGCCCTTCACAAATAGCAGGACCAAATTTAACTTTTCTACCCCCAAAAACAACACAGCACAACTATTGCACTTTAGCCAGATAGTATTTAATATGCCCCATTTAAATTTAACTTACTGTGCAGCTGCAAAATGCTGAAGATTGTGATTGCATTTGTTAGTGATAGCAGACCTGTCCGAGACCTGTATGAGCTCCCGTGCAGCATGCTAGCTTTAAAATGGATGATACTTCCTTCTCCATGGTTTTCTGCAAGGCAAACGGGAGAAGTCATGGAAAGAGAACAGTTTTGACCGGAGCCGGGGTAGCCAAATTGAATGCCCAATGTCACTTCCGGCTCCCAGTTATTTGTATCGATACCAGCATCATAGACCACGTGGGTAACAGCCGGACATGTCATCAGGACCCACAGGCGTTGATGTAGCTCATCATAACAGGCTGTATGTACTGCAGCATGAAGACTGCAGACTTGCATGGGGAAAACAAACAAAACAATGTGAATGGGCATTTTTACAAAAACGGAAAGCATAAAAGCATAATCAACTATGTGCTATCATGTGAATGTTATTACATCTACATAAAACCATCACTTATTGGGGGATAGTTATACATCTACGCTATCAATTTAAAACAAAAAAACTTTAGTCTTGTACTTGAAATACAGCAAATTTAATGGTCACCAAGATGTGTAGCACAGCCATGTCACAAAATGGTTGTTTTTTAAGGCTATTTTAATTATTAAAATGTTGCCACAATAAAATAAAAATACATACACACTTTTTTATGTACACTATCTCTTGACCATGTTCACAACAATACAGAGCACACATTCTGTATTTTTAACACATTTTGAGTAAAATACAGACATTACTGTATGTGCACACACAAGTCTCTCAGATACTGTCCACAAAGCAATATATATAGTACAGTCAATGCAATTGTCATTGTAATTTTGTTTAATTGTATCTTGTTCAAATGTTTGCATGCACTATGTTCCTATTTCTTTGTACTGATATTGCAGTTGTCTGCTGGGCTGAGCCTGAAAAGGACCCTGAATCCAGAGCTCTTTCCTGATTTTTATTCTGAAAACCATTTTCCTGGAGGTAGATTGTTTTCAGGATGAAAACCAGCATGTGTTTGTCCACAGAAAGTCAAACAAACCTGGTCAAATTCTTCGACTGGGTGATGCGGTACCTGTATATAGGAAAGCCTGCTGACGTCCTTTATCTGGACTTCAGCAAAGCTTTCTATTGAGTCATTTTGTGCAGCTCTGAACTGGGAAGAAACCACAGAAAAATAGTTCTGTGTCAAAAATACAAAATAGAGGAGTCGCTAACCTTAGAAAGGAGAGTAGATCCTGAATTAAATAAATCCATGTAGTCAGTTACACAGGATATGGAGCTAAGTGTGTGAAAAAGTAATATTCAATTTATGTGTGAAAAAACTTTTATGTACAGTGTAATTAAAAGGAAAACTGCTGTTCTCAATAGAATGTAAATAAGAAAGTTCCTGAAAATGTTATTTATTCAGTCTGATGACAAAAGAGTGTATGTCATAGTGACTTAGATTTCCTGTGGGTAATTTGGTGCAGAAAAAAAATCAATAATGATGACAGCTTTCCAGCCATAATAGTGAAAACATGCTTAGACATTAAGAACGTACTTATTTTTTATGACAAAGAAATGTATTCAAAAATGAGACTCAGAGTTATAAAAAAGGAAGCCTTGAAATATTGAGGGGGCAGTTAAATTTCAAACTGAGTATTCCATTGTGGCTTATGCTGCTGCAGAAAAGATTTTGATTGGTGCTGAGCAGGTCAGTGTGTCAACTCAACGATGACAAATTAGCATATGGAAATGAGTTTTAGGCATAAATGTAGCTGCACAGCCAGTGTGCAGGGAGTCCAAGCTGGGAGAGCAACTCAGAAGGAAGGGGCCTAAGCCAAGTGGGAGTTCTGTCTGAAAAGGCCTGCTGCAGAGAAAGAGCCTGATGGTGACAGCCTTTAATTTAATTAAAGTGTAGGATTAGGGGATCGCCTGAATCCCAGTGTAGGGTCAGATAGGGTAGTAAGTGCGAACAGGAAGGAATAGAAAGCCTGTAGCTTCAAGCGCCTGATGATCTGGTTATGCCAACTTTTCCTCACAGAAAAAGCTGCAACCTGAAGAATTTATTACTTCTCCTGATTCCAACCAGAAACTGCTGACTCAAGAGGGCCCTACAACAATCTTCCAACAATCCTCCAACAATTCTTCAGCAATTTCAGCAAAATAATTTCTTCAGAAAATCCAAAGGAGTGTGTCATTGTACAAAACCTTGTATTGATACAGTTTGGAGACTATTTTAAAGTCAAGCGTCATTGATTTTACAGAAAATTTACCTCAATCCTTCTGAAATTTAAAGAGACTTTTGTCATCTGAAGGACTGAACAGTGCAAGGACTAATGGGGGATAGTGTCACAGATTTTAATGTACCAGCATGCAATATGTTTTATGCCACTGTCATTCCTACAGTAAATGTTTTTTTTAAAGTGATTTTATGTGTAGAAATGCCTAGTGATTTCTAACTGTTTTAAAGTATAGTGATAAGTACAGTAACTGTGTGATAGATACCAGCAGGGTAGGTATCTAGCAGAAGGGGTCAGTGGGCTGACTGAGGTAGGATAAGGCCTAGTAGTTATTGCATGCCCTTATGGTTTCATTGTAAACAAGCCCATGGATTAAGACCAGAGTGAGGGTGCTTATCCTGGGACTAGCTTGTTTGGTAGCTGGAGGGCTGGTGGATGGTGACTGTCTGCAGCTTCCAGGGATAAAGTGAATGTGCTGGAGGGCTGGTGGGTGGTGAGCACCTGAAGTCTCAAGGGAAAAAGAGTATAAGAAGGTTAGTGGGGTGGTGTTGTCCTGCTGAGAAAAAGAAACTAGAAGGATAGTAGGGTGGTGTGCCCTGTTAGAAAAGAAGTAAAATGTATATTTGTACTGCTAATTTTATGTGTATTTGTTTGCCATTTATTCACAAGGTGTGATGTGCCATTCATGGCTGTTTCAGAAATATATTTCACCGTTTGACTAAAAATGTACCTTTTCTCCAACAATACAAGTGTCAGTGTCCTTGCTTACTGAGCCAGTGTCTCCAGGTTCCCACCCTTGGCAGCTCTTATCTACACCAGTTGGGGAGGTAAGGTACTGTACCCAGGTAGTACCCAGCTGGACAAGTGTTGTCAAAGGGGAAGGAACAGAGAATCATTGATGACACCTACTACTGTCTGGGATGGTCCCAAGTGGCCAGAGATTAATGCAGTAGGGGCCCCAGTCATCACAATTAGATTCTCATATTGCAGTTCCTGCAGCAAGATGTGTCTTTGAGCAGAGAATGGATCTTCACCCTGTGACAAGTTCAGGTGAGTGAGGCTGTGTGGGAGGTGCGGGATGGTGGGTGCTAAGTGGGATGTCATGGTGGGGGGCAGATCAACGAGGGACCATTTTCTTTCATTCATGTGTAAAAAAAAGATATTGAGGGACTATATTCTTTCTTACAGAGTGGGATGGCTATTGGATAGGGGGTGCCAATAGACACCAGGGAAATAGACAAAATTTACAGCGATGGCAATCAGCAGGTGGGGGGTGCCACTAGCACCCAGGGGAACAAGCAAAATATATGTTTATTTATTTATTGCAGATATTGCAGGAACCATGATGGAGGGTGCCACTGGACACCAAGAAGAGAGTTAGAATTTATGGTGATGGTGATTGGAAGGTTGGGGGTGCCACTAGCCACCAGGAAAATAGACAAAATATTATGGGGACAGCAACAGGGTGGAGGGATGCCACTAGGCACCAGGGAAAGAGAAACAATTTAGGGGAACAGTGATCAGAAGGTGGGAAGTGACACTAGCCACCAGGGAAACAAACAAAATATTATGGGGACTGTGATTGGAGGGATGCCTCTATACACCAATGAAAGAAAGCAGTATTCTGGGCAATTGGAGGGGGGTGCCACTAGAAACTAGGGTAACAAAATATTATAGAGACCATGATTGAAGGGTGAGGGGTGCCATTAGACACCAGGCAAAGGAAACAATAGTATGGGGGGGCATCACTAGACACCAGGGAAATGGCAGCTCACTGCTTTCATTGCAGCCTGTAGCATGAGTCCCAGCTGCAGCTGTACAAGTCAAGAAAGTCCTGCTTTTCTCATACAGAGAACATGAGTGAAAGGATCCTCTCACTAAGCTGGGCACCCTGGTTTTCAGGTGACCATAAAATGTATTTCTACCCCCAATTCAAAAAAACAAACATCAGAATCTAGCTAAACTGGGCCCATTTAACTAGGTTCTGATCTTTCCTTTTTTTGCAATGTCAGCATTTTAATATATTTTCCACGCTAACTAGTTCATGGAAAAAATCAACAAGATGGCAGTCTCACAGCACAAAAAAATTGCTTCGCACACTGAGAAGAAAGTGGTGAGAAATCAAACATGGGCATCTGCAACATCAAATTTTTTATTTTGCACCAGAACATTATCTCAAAAACCCTACTGTGCATGGTCAGAATAGAAAACACTAAACTTTAAAGCCTTATACTATAATTCTGGAACCATTTAATATTTTTTCACCAGACCTACCAAAGACACTACCTTAGGACATGGCACATGTCTCTTCCTAGTTTGGGGAAAAAAATCCATTCCATGTAGGCTGTAGGCAAGAGCAAAACAAAAAAAAAACACATAAGTGCCACTAGACACCAGGGAAAGGAAACAATATTATAGGGACATCAGTACCCGAGGAAGTAAAAACATCTTCAGGTACTGTTTGTTATACAGTCTGTGGTGGTGGTGTTTTCTTTCATCCAGCAGGGAGGTAGAACGGGAGGTGCATGTTGCAGTTTGCTGCATGTGGCTTCCTTTCTTGTGGCTGGTAGTGCACTGTCTGGGAGAGGGTGCTTGTTTCATCCGGCAAGATGTGGCTGCAATAAGAGGGTTTTGACTGAGTGCTTATTGCCTACCAGAGGACTGTAATTGTGTTTAACTGTCGGTGGAGAGGGAGGTATTTCATACGGCAGAGTGAGTGGGGTTTTTGGCAGTTTGAGTGGGGAGCAGAGGGAGGTAGTGGAGCTGAGGACTGCTGAGTGAGGGGGGTTGTGAGTAAGCTAGGGTGAGGCAGTATAGTGCAGTGGATTAAGGCTCTGAGCTGCAGATCTGGAGACCTGGATTTGAATCCCACGGCCACCTAGGTGCATACTGTGTGATCCTGAACAAGTCACTTAACTTCCTTGTGCTCCCAGGTCACATCTGGAAACAAGCTTTGGCTAAGTGTGCTACTCCTGGTTAAACAATGTTCCCCTAGGAGGACGGCTTCATCGATAATTCAGGCAGGATCGTGGGAGGTGGCTGTGGGGAAAGGAGCAAGGGGCACTGGTGCTAGTGGCTGATAGACTCCCGTGAGAGCCAGGGGAGGCCCAAAATCCTCCCTCCCCATCCCACCCTTCCCCAGATATGTCTGATATATATGGGTGGGAGTCCTCAGCCATTGGTGGCTTCTACATTACTACTGGATTATTATTGGTGGATAGCACAACCAGGTGCAGCTACTAAGGTCCCCAGCTCATCAAGCAGGACAGTGAGTACCTGGAGGTGTATCATGGCATATGAATCCCAGTAATCAGAGGAGAGGGGCACTGTAGATTGGGTTAGCAACACCTGGAGGGGGCATTAGGGGCATCATTAACCCTAGCTGGTATACAAGGGATATAGTAACATAGAAGTGGGAATGCAACCATACAGGGAGGGATACACTAGGGGGGTGGAGCAGCTTTAATAGGGGTGGAGGGTGGTACAGGGAGCAGCAGGGGACAAGAGGGGTACCATGGGTAGAATCGTGGCCTGCAGTGGGTGTAGGGTAGCCATTGGAATTAACATATTATGGAGACTATGACAGTGTCCAATCTGCCACAGGCTAAGGAGACTGGAGGAAAGTGCAGTGGCTTGGTAGAGAGCTGGAGAGGGTGAGGGTGGAGGGGATGGGAAAAGGGGTAGGAAGGCCTCTCCCTGGGGGTAACAGGATGGTGCATCAGGAGGAGGACGTTAGGCTGGGGGGGGACAGGGAGGGAGGGAGTGCAGGATCACATCTGATAGGGGGTCAGGCATTGAAGGCAGGTCATGGGATGGGGGAAGAAACCAACGCAGGACAATTCAGAGGTGACAGGCAGCAGGTTTGCAGTGCTGGCAACAATGGTGGAAGAGAGGGAATTAGGGGAGCACCAGGAGAAGGAGGCAGAGGGAAGAGGATTGGTGGACACAGGGTCAAACAGTTGGAGGAGGGTAGCAGGGGGCACAGGGATAGCAACACAGCTGGAAAGGAATGGGTTAGCAGCAGGGGTGTAGGGAAACATGGCAGTGCTGATGGGTCAGATAAGGGGGACAAGGGCCGGGGGGGAGGAAGGGAAGGTGAAGGATAGCATGAGACCAAGAGGGATAGAGGAGCACAGCTCAGGGGGAGTGGGGGGGTCATAGGGGAGGAGCAAAGAGACATAAAGGGGCAGGGAAGGGCAGACTGTAGCAGTGTACAAAGAAGTAAAGGGGATGGGAGGAATTGTGCAAGGGAAGGGGGAGTGCTAGTGCTTGGTGACTGCATATTAAAGGGATCAGATGGGGCAGTAAGGGGAAAGACATAGTCTAATATGGGTCGAGTCAATTCCCAGGTTGATGGCAGGCTGGGCAGGACAGACCATTCTCAACTGCACAGGGAGGGGAAGGAGGAAACTGCACATTTTGGTGCACATGGGTATGAACAACCTGTCACAGGAGATGATGGAGGTAGTAAAGGGGGGATTCGAGGAACTGGGGAAGCTGTGCAAGGAGGTGGGGAAATCAGTAGCCTTCTCAGAGGTGCTCCTAGTACCCTGTGCAAGTACTATGAGGAAGGAAAGGATAGGGGAGTTCCTCAACTGGTTGTGGGAATGGTGTCGGATCAAGGGGTATGGGTTAGTAGAGGGCTGGGGCAGTACCTGAGAAAATAATGGTCTGTATGCAGGGGACTAGCTACACTTAAGTGGGGAGGAGAAGGGAGTATTGAAGCAGGGTTAGAGGGGTACATAGCAACAAGGGTAGCTTTAAACTAGAAAAGGGGGGGTGGTAAGTGGAAAGCTGGTAGGCATAGTTTCCAGAGAGGGAAGCCAGATGATCCTACCCCCCAAGCTAAAGGGGAGGTCATCAGGGTAGGAGAGAAAGGGGAGTTGGGAAGGGATAGAAGCAGGGTGGATGGTATTGTCACTAAATGCAAGGAGCCTGGGAAACAAATCAGCAGAGATGCAGGCTCTCTTAGCAGTGGGGCAGGTGGACATTGCAGCCATAACAGAAACCTGGGCCATGCAGTACAAGGACTGGGATATGATGATCCCCTGGGTACAGACTGTTCAGGAAGGGCAGGGCAGACAGGAAAGGTGGGGACATGGCAATCTATGTAAGGGAAAACATAAGGTGAATGAGGGAAGAGTGGGAGGAAAGTGGGGCAGATGGCCTATGGATGCAGTTTCAGGATCCAAAGGGCAGGGTTCTAAGGATAGGGGTGGTGTATAGGGCAACAACTCAAGGAGAAGAGCTGGGCAGGGAGTTGTCAGATCAAATTAGGAGGGTTAACAAGAAAGGAAACACAGTGGTAGTGGGGGACTTCAACATACCAGGGTAGACTGGAGCACACCAACAACCACATGTGCCAGGGAGCAGGTTATACTGGGAGCATTCCAGGATAGCTTTCTGGTGCAGTTGGTGTGCGAGCCAACTCAGTTGGGAAGGACTCTGGACCTTGTACTATCAAACAGTGAGGCCGTAAGGGACCTGGAGGTTGAGGTTCCTCTGGTGGGGAGTGATCACCACTCAGTGTGGTTCATACTCAGAATGGGGAAGATAATGGAGGTTCAGGTACCAGGGTGATCAACTTTAGGTGGGCAGACTTCATCAAGATGCGGGAAATCCTGCTAAGGCATGGAGGGAATCCAATCAAAAATGGGGTATTAGTAGGCCAGGGGTGGCAGAGGCTACTGGGACATGTACTAGGATACAAAGTAGGAAGGGAAGGGCAAAGAAGCCCAGTTGGCTTACCAATGAGGTAAGAGAGGGGGTGAGAGCCAAGAGGATAGCTTTCCTAAGATACATGAGATTGGGGGGGAAGACAGGGAGGAGTATGCAAAGATGTCCAGGAGGTTACAAGACTAGTTAGAGCTGCCAAGACATCCAGAGAGCTGATGCTGGCACAGGGCATTAAGGATGGGGAGAAGGACTTCTTCAGGTGCATTGGTGAAAGAAGGAAGAACAGGGACCAGACAGTGAGAATTAAGAAAGACGGTGGGTGGGTAGAGAAGGGGGAGGGACAGGCAGAGGTACTGAATGAATACTTCTGCTCTGTATTCATGGTAGAGAAGGAGGGAAGTTAACTCATGGGTGTAGGAGAGGGGGCAGGGGAGGGGAGGGGTGACGGAAGGAGAAATTACAGAGGGCAGAGTACTGGAAGGACTGAGGGCACTGTGGGTGGACAAGGCACCAGGACCTGATGGCATTCACCCTAGAGTACTCAAGGAACTAGCTGTAAGCCTTGCAGGACAACTGGCTGACCTGTTCAACACCTCTATGCACACAGGATGCATACCACAGGACTGGAGGCTGGCCCATGTGGTGCCCATTCACAAAAGTGGCCCAAAGGATGATCCAAGTAACTACAGACTTTACATCAATTGTGGAGTAGCTCATGGAGACAATCCTTAAAGAGAGACTATTGACATTTTTTGGAGGACAATGGTCTCCAGGACAGCCAACAATATGGGTTTGTCTCAGGAAGGTCCTGCCAGACAAACCTGATTAAGTACTATGATTAGGTAACCAGGAAGCTGGATAAGGGCCATGTAGTGGATGTCCTGTACTCGGACTTCAGTAAGGCCTTCAATTCCAATCCTCATGGGAGGCTAAGGGGGAAGCTGAAGATGTGGGGGTGGGTACTAAGATGGTGAAATAGATCATGAACTAGCTGAAGGGCAGGCAGCAAAGGGTAGTAGTGGAGGGGAAACTGTCATCGCCAAGAGTGGTATCAAGAGGGGTGTCACAGGGATTGGTACCGGGGCCAGTGCTGTTTGGGATATTCATAGTAGATATCTCACACAGGACCCAGAGTAAGATGGGGGTGGTGGTGGATGACATTGAGGGGTGGAGAGGACTGCAGGAATACCTGACTAAGCTACAGAAATGGTCAGAAACATGGCAGTTGGGGTTCAATTCCAAGAAGTGCAAGGTACTGCACTTCAGAGCTAAGAACCAGAGTAGAAATTATCAGCTGGGAGTGGTACAGTTGAGAAGTACAGAAGAGGAGGAGAAGGACCTGGGGGCTATTATAACAGGGAACATGAACAACTCAGTTCAGTGCAGGAATGCAGCAGCAAATGCTAACAAGATGCTGGGCTGTATAGCAAGGGGGATTTCTTCGAGATGTAGTGTGGTAATCCTTCCCTTGAACAGGTCACTGGTCAGACCACACCTGGAATACTGCGTGCAGTACTGGTGCCCATTTCTGAAGAGGGACATCAGACTGTTGGAGGTGGTGCAGTGCAGGGCAACAAAGATGATTAATGGGTTGGCAGTGAAGCCATATGAAGAAAAGCTGAACATGCTTAACATGTATTCACTGGAGGAGAGGAGAAAAAGGGGAGACATGATTGAGACCTTTAAATACCTGAAGGGGATAAGCAAGGCTAATATGGGGAGATATTCTGGATCAGAAGAGGGAGGGATACTAGAGGGCATCACCTGAGGTTGGAGGGGGGTAAATTCAGGAGGGAAGTCAGTAGACATTATTTCATGGAGAAGGTGGTGGACAAGTGGAACACTCTACTTGAGAGGTAGTTTCCTGTGGGACAATGGGCTGCTTCAAGAGGGTATGGGACAGAGTGAGGGGGGGGAGGTTGTGTGGAGGGAGGGAAGGTGGGGCGGCTGCATGCTGGGGGGCTAGCTGCACAATCGAGCAGACACAAAAGACCATATGGTCTGTTTCTGCTGGCAATTCTTATGTTTGTATGTAAAGATAGGAAAAAAGTTAGCCTTTTATGAAAAATTACACAGTGTGTGGAGCTCAGAAGCTGCAAATGCTGCTATCACAAAACATTCCACAGATCAAGACCATGCGTCCTAGACAACACTTGCAAAATTTCAGCTCATTTCATCATATGGTGCCAAAGATCTTAATGTGCAAAGTTACGGGTTTAACATTCAACACCCTAGTCAACCCTAACTATAGTGGCACTACTTCACCACTAAAATTATATGGGCACGGCTGCGTCTGTATATTAGGGTTGAATAAGCACTTGTATGTTAAACTCTGATTGTTCCAACTAAGTAACTTTTCCCCCTTTCAACTGATTTACATGGAATTGGGAAAGCACAGCCTCTGTTCAAGGCTCTCTTGATCCTGTAAATTTCATGTAGATAGGTTAAGTGGGGGCAAAGTTGCACAGGTGCAAAAACACATAAAAGTCTCCATTTTTGAAAAGTTTAAGACTTTTTGCCATCAGATAACTAAAAAAATAGGAGGGTTTGAAACCTGAAACTTTCAGGTTTGATAAAGCTTGGTCAAAGATATGTGCTTTTGTGGTTTTTAGGTCCAGCTGTTAAGTAGTTTTTAAAATATTTAATATATATATAACATATTTTAAAAAACTGTTCCATTTCTGAGCATGCGCAGTTCATAAAATCAATGTTCAATTCATAACTGAATTTTTGCAAATGCAGCAGCTTGCACTATATGACACAGCTGTCTTTAATAAACATTGTGACTCATAGGTCAGAGACAAGGCTACAGTCATTGTAGCCTCACCATCCTGACTGTGCTGTGCCTTCAACTGTATCTGCACACCAGGGGCACCAATCCCCAGTGGCAGTGTACTTAATTATTTATATTATTATTTGTTTTATTTATATTAATTTTATATTATGTAATCTGACACCAGGGTGCCTACCCCCATGTTGGATGCTCCCCCGTAGCCCCTTGTTTTATTTATAAGTTGCCCACACTGGGGGGCCAGTCCCCATGTTGGCATTAACAAGTTCTCCTCCACCAGCAATATTTGACACTGGGGAGCCCACCCCTAGTGTCCTGAAATGCTTTAATTTATTTATTAAGTCCCTGCAAAGTAAAAAGTGTCCCACAATGTCTTTTTCCCTTTTTAACCTGAAAAAAAGAAAAACATTCCGTGTCATCAGCACCGTCCTCCTCCCCTATCCCGACCCTCCCACTGAGCACCCACCACACCACACACATACTCCTTACCCTATACATACCTGCCAGGGTTGTATGCTGTCATTCTCTGTGGACCAAGACACATCTTCACTCTTCAAAGCTAAACCATGAACTGAGGAATGAAATATGTGCCATATAATGTATGACAACAGCTGGTTGAATTATACAGCACAACTGTCATTTACTATCAAATGACAGCTGTGTTGTATAGTGCAACTGGCTGTATCATGACTCCTGTGTCAGAGATGGGGCTACTGTCATTATAGCCCTGCCATCCTGACTGTGCTGTGCCTTGAACTGTATCTGCACACCTGAGGCCCAAATCCCTGGTGGCAGTGTATTTATTTATTTATTTATTTATGTATATTATTTTTTAAAATGTATTTATGTATAATAATCTGACACCAGGATGCAAACCCCCAATGTCAGATCCCCCCATAGCCCCTTGTTTTATTTATTAGTTAACAACATCGGGGGACCCAATCCCCATGTCAGCATTAACAAGTCCCTGCAAGCACGGTGGGAGACTGGGGAGCCCACCCCCAGTGTCCTGAAATAATTTTATTAAGTTCTTGCAAAGTAAAAACCGTCCTGCAATATATTTTTCCTTTTTATTAACTAAAAAAACAGAAAATGGTCCCTTGTCATTGCCACCATCCCCCTCCCCACATCCTAACCCTCCCACTGAGCACCCACCATGACTTACCCAATACTAACCATCAGAGGTCATACAACATCATCCTCTGTGGACCGAAACATGCCTGCATCCTTCAAAGGTGAACTGGGGGATCAAGGTAAGTGCCATATAATGTAATTCAGTGGTATTTTGAACTTATGGTCATAACTTTGACATTTTTTGGAATATTTTCACCACATTTTCAACATAATCTTATTGGGACCCCACCCCATGAACACTGTCACAATCATTTCAATAACTGGGCCTGGAAGGTGATTTCATGGTCACTGTGCAAAATCATCTTTTGGGATGGAATAACAAAATTTCACCACCAGTGTTGATGAGGTGGCATCCCAAAAAGGCCATGTTAAAAATTTGGTGAAAAAATTCTTAAAAATGGCAGAGTTACATGTGTTCATTGAAATTTTTCTATGCAGGTGCAAACTTTGGTAATTTTCAGTATTTTGACTCCAGATTTTCGACATAGCCATTTTTTACACTGCCTCATGAACAATACAGTTGTCGTTTTTCACATACTGTCTAAAAAGTGTTTTGCACCCGTGGTGCAGAATGGCATTTCAGCACATATTTGACAATATCCACCTACTGGGTTTATGAGGTGGGTCATAAGAACATTATGTTGAAAGTTTGTTGTCAAAATATTAAAAAAAAAAGAATTTATTAAGTAACTTTGTTTGCAGTGATGTCCATTGCACCACTGGGGAAACACATGGCCTTACTGTGCCAGTAAGCTGAGTTCAGTTGTGAACTCAGTGAGCCAGTTTACTGGGACAAGGCTGATTGGGAAGGTGCTGCAGCATGCAGCACCAGCCCAGGCCTGGGTAGGGATGGAGCAGTGTTTTGGTGCAGACACCACACCCTGTGGTGGATCAGGGAACCTCTCGCACAAGGTATCATCATGTGCACCGGTGCCTGCTGGTCCCATGCACTGCATCTAGACTGTCTCCAATATTGTATTTATCACCTTTTGAAAGAGGAAGCTAATCCACTATCACAAAAAAAGGGAAATTCTTTCCAAAAGCTATGTTAATCAGACATTATGGTTGTAGAACACAAACTGTACAAAGATGTGAAATGAAAAATATTATGGATTTGGGTCTCCAGAGTATTGGTGAATCAATGGTGGGGTTTTACTTGGTGTTGTCAATCCTAATGCCCACCCCTCCCGTGATCAGACAAGGTCAAATGTGATGCCTTCAGGCAGGGCCCGTAGTGCCCTGCCTAAAGAAAGCTCTGACAGATTATGTTGGCCATACTGTATCACTATGAAGCAATAGGTATCTTGTACTTTGGACAGGAGGCTATGGGCTGGGGGAAGGGGGTGGGCAATAGATTTGACAACCTTAAGTAAGACCCCACTACTGATTCACCAATGCTCTGTAGACCCAAATTCCTAATGTTTTTCATTCCCTGTCTTTGTGCACTTTGTGTTCTACAAACCCACTGTCTGCATTAACGTAGTTTTTTTCCAAAGAATATATTATGGTAGCATGGTAGTGCTACCATAGTTAGGGTTGAGGAGCCATTTACATGTTAAACCTAATATTTTGCACCTTAATAACTTTGCAACCATTCAACAGATTTGCCAGAAATTTGGAATACACAATCAAGAGCCATACATCTTGGGATCTGCCAACTTTCGTACTGTTCGGATATACGGCTGCGGAGTTATTAAGCATGATCTGAGCACACACTTACGCTTTTTTTGAATTCCTTGGTCATCTCTACAGGTTGCACGGTTTGCGCAACCAGACCGAAATCTTCAGGGAATGTGCAGCTGGGGTCCCTGAAGTGCCTTTTGAAGATTTCGTGAAAAAATATTAAACAGTTCAAAAATTATTCAACAAACAATTTCCCATTATAAGTCAATAGAAACAGTTAACAAAAAGTTTGACAGTGTTGCAAATGCAGTTTTTACTTTCGCAAATGGTCCTTTTACTGTCGCAAATCCACAATTTTGTTTTCAGTTGGTCATCAGAAAAATGTTTGGCATTTAAATTTGGGACCCTCTAGCAACCTAATTCTTTTTGTATTCACCTAGTCGGACCCTGAGGATACTAGGCATGTCTTTATTTTGAGGTTAAACACCCTAGAAATATGTTTTTCAAGTTTCTGGAAAAAGTCCTTTCACAAAGTAGTGTCACACTCATGAAAGTGTTGCAAATGTTTGCAAAAGCTTTCGCAAATTGCGACACTACTTTTCCAGGCAATGGCAAAATAACAGCAATTTTTTGCCACCCTGCTGCAAAAGAACGGTTTGGTCTTTTGGGCTGAAATTTGGAGGGAACACAGCCAACATCTCACAGATGTGTCTTTCAGTGTTTTGGTGAAAAAGTATTACAGGACGGCACTCCAAAGTTGACACTTTTTCCCATAGGATAACATTACAGCATCCGCCGCATTACAGGAATCCTTTGCCGCCCTGCTGAAAAAAATAATGGTTTGGTCTTTTGGACTGCAATTTGGAGGGAAGAAAGCCAACATCCCACAGATGTGCCATTTTGTGGTTTGGTGAAAAAATATTACAGAGAACCAAAGTTATGGCATTCCAAACTTCTCTTTCTTTCCCATAGGATAACATTACGGTGTTTGCCGCACCTTTCAGGGCCCGTATCTCGGAAATGGTGCGAGATCCAGACTTTTTGTCGGAAAAATTCTTAGCTCCCTAGCTGAAGCTAAGGATAAAACTAGCCAGGAAAGTCATAAATCATATGATTTTTAAAATTTTTCCTACATCGTACGGTTCCTGAGATATAAGCAATTTAGTATTCCAACTCCTCATTTTCTGCTCCGAGACCCATTATTATGCATACATTCTTTGTACTCTCTGTCTTTCTCTATGCAACTTTTGGGGAAAACCAGCCTGTGCACTTATATTACTGTTATCCTTACCGCTTCTGCTTCTGGTTCCGTACCCGTTTCACTTACTGTTCCCGTCTACGGCACCATGTGCGTTACCCTTTGCATTTTCATTTGCACTTGCATTTGCGTTGTTTTAACCATTTGTGTCTATAGTACTGTTTATCTTTGTGTTTTGCTTTGCATCACCATGTGCATTACCATTTGCGTTTGCGGGCACCGGCCCTGCGCTCCCGCCACTGCATTACATTCACTATTTCTTGTTATCATTCTCAAAAAGAAGGGAAATTAGAGGCAAAAAACTCTGTTTAATGCATTAGTTAGGGTTGTTCCATAGCAACAAAAGCGAGGAAATTCGGTGTTAGGGTTGAAAGCCCCCCTTGAACCCCCACGCCCACACCCCCAACCGGCATCAGGGTGCACATTGGGGTTGTCGGTCCTAACTGTCAACCCATTCCCCTATACCTCTACTTCTTCACACATCTGATGGGGTGAGAGTTAGGGCTGGCAACCCCAATGTGCACCCCGATGCCAGTTGGGGGTGTGGGTGTGGGGATCCAAGGGGTGCTTTGAACCCTAACACTGAATTTCCTGTCTTTTGTCGCTGTGGAACAACCCTAATGCATTAAATGGAGTTTTTTTGCCTATATATATAATATATATATATATATATATATATATATATATATATACACACAGTGGAACCCACTGATAACGGACACACTTATAGTAGACACTCGCTTATAACATACAGATCTGCCTTGTCAAAAGCCAAAAGCTATGCCAGTAATATCAAAAATCCCATTGATATCATATTCAGCAACCCTTGTATAGTGGACACTGTGAACTCCTCTGTATCCCTGTTACATGCTGCAATTTTGCCTTTTAATTTTCACCCAATTATTCAGTTGGTTTGTCTGGCACTATTAAGACATCACTCACCTCACTTCATGCCTGATACCTGGCACCTTACTTCAGGGGATTATGTCTGCACCCGCCTCATTCCCCAATCAGCACTGGTTCTATACAGCAAAATCTTACCAATCATGTTTACTGTTCAGCCTCCTGATCCCAATGAGCACAGGTACTGTACAGCAAAATCTTTCCAATCATATATACTGTTCGGTTCCCAGTCAGCTACAAATAGCAGTTCCCCACACCTCTGATTGGCAGAGGAGGGGGAATGTTCTTAGTATAACTTCTGTGTTTGAGCTGTGATGGAGGAGATACGATTTTAGGATATAGTGGACACCCCTTATAATGTACAAAACCTGCTTGCACAAACATGTCCATTATAAGAGTGTTCTACTGTGTGTGTGTGTTTGTGTATATATATATATATATATATATATATATATATATATATATGTATATCTATACACACACATATCATGATATTCAAAACTTGCTAATACTCTAGTTAGGGATAAAGCCACAAAAGTAGGGAAATGTGGTGTTATGGTTTCCAACCCTAAAAGCACACCCCCACCCTGCACATAACAACAGGCTTTGGTAGGCGTGCCTTGGGGTCATCAGCCCTAATGCTGACCACATTTCATAACTAAATAAGCTGAGATGGGTACAGTATGGGAAAATGGGGTGAACATTAGGGCTGATGACTCCAAGACACCCCCCCCTTGATGCCTGTTGGTGTGTGCAGGGTGGGGGTGGGCTGTTAGGGCTGGAAATCATAATACCACATTTCCCTGCTTTTGTGGCTTTAACCCTAACTAGAGCATTAATAATGTTTTTTTTTTTTTTTGCAATTTATATATAACATATATTATAGTGGCACTGTAACACCACTATAGTTAGGGTTGAATAGGTTCTTTAATATTAAACCCAATATTTAAACTTCAATAACATCGCAACTGTTCAACAAAGTTGCATAATATTTTGCATGCTTGGTTTTGTGGGTAGGTCTCTGGATGTGCCAAGTTCTGTTCCAGTTGGATCTGCAGGGTCCAAGATACAGATAGTAAAACAAGTGAATTTTTCAGGATTTTCTGCTGTTTTTGGTGACAACTGTAGTGCCCAGATGGTTTGGAATTTTGGTCTAACATTTTCAAGGTAAAAAGAGTCTGGCCCAATGATGTGTGTTTTGGTGGTTTGGCGAAAAGACAGTAATCTGTTACAAAGTTAGAACAGTTTTAAATTTTGTTTTCTGAGCCTACTCAGTAAGCCCTTCAAAACAGCTGTATAAAATGAAAAATATAATCCTTTTTCATTTGGAGTTAATTCATTCTGTGAGGGGGAAAATCCTTTTTCATTTGCTGCCATCTTGTTATTCATTTAAAATAACCAAAAATGACAGCCTGCATAGAGACTAACACCTGTACCTTGACCATCAGGACTTCATTAGATGGATTCTGCACTTGTTAAAATGCCCCCCCCCCCATGTTTTTTAATTTTTTATTTTTATATCCTTCTTTGTGACTCACTTCTGCTTTTTTTGTATGGCCGTATCAAAAAAGAATTCAGCCATTTGAAAAAGAATGCCTTTACAAGTAAAAAAATATACAGTACATGTTTCCCTGTTGTCTAGTGGCACAACCTCCCATTTGCTTCCCCGTAATTATATGCACATTTCTCTGGTGTCTACTGGCACTGCCCACACCCTCCAATTGCTGTCCTGTAATTATATAGATTTCCCTGGTGTCTAGTGGCAACCCCCAACCCTCTAATCACTGTCCCCATAAGTAAATCTGTCTGTCTGTCTGTCTATCTAACTCTGTATAGATAGTGGCACCCCCTTCACTGATCACCATCCCTGTAACTGATATATAGTTTCCTGGTGTCTAGCAGCACTCCCATCTGATAGACATCCCTGTGATTCCTATATATTTGCCTATTGTCTAGTAGCACCCTCCCCTCCTGTCGCCATTCCCATCCTCAAATTTAGGACACTCTCATGTGCTGCTTGCTCCCATTTCTCCCTGTATACAATGTTCGTTAGGCACACCTGAAGTTTTAAAGCAACAGTGCAATGAAATTGGGCAACACATCTGACCCCACTATTTTTCATTATACAAGATTCCAGGCATTTTCCAGTTTTATTTGGTGATAAAATGTTCTAGTTCCACCAAAATCTGGGTATTCTTAAAATGTTTTAATTTATTTTTTTCATGAAAAAAGATGGCTACCACATTTTGTATAGGAATAGCACTGTAGTCTTGGCAAGGGTTAGGACAGAAAAAAATGAAAAAAAAAATTGCACAGCATAAGAGGTACCTACACAAGTACATTTGACAGGTATATTAATATTTTCTTTAACTGTAGCTGAAACTAGCTTTTTTGGAAAAAAAACTTGTTTCATTGCATTGCTACTTTAAATCAACTTTTTGTTAGATTCCCTCTGAGTCCTGTAGGTGGTGCAGGGTTGTGATGACTGGGAGATTGTCCAAGGCTGCTGCGGGCATTTGTTTTCCTCTATTGACCCCACCTGCCTCTTTGATGCCAGGCCATGTCCTGACAGACCTCGCATCTGCAGGGTGCCTTTGCAGGAAAGGCAAGCTCCCTGGCTAGCCACAGGGGTTGCTAGAGTGAAAGGGCCTGACACCACTCCTCACCATACTGGGAGTGCTGCCATGTGGCACTGTCTCCCCAACCCTATGGGTCACTTCACTGGCTCCTTGGATTCACTTCTGAGCCAGGTTTGCTGAATGGGAGAACACAGTACTACCAACTGGGCCCTCAGCATTACACTAGCATTTTTCTTTTAGTTTATTCATTATTTCACTTAGCTTTAAATTAAATAAAGACCCCACTCACCTTCACACACATTAACATATTCCCCAATACATTCATAGTCACAACATCCATCACCCCAGAGATTGCTTCCCCTTTTTCCAAGCTGGAGCCTGAAACTCAGCCCACATACTGTTGAGTAACAAAGAGCAGCCAAGGTCTCTGCAGGGTAGAAGGCCTCAATGGTGTTCTGTGGCATCTGGGAGGGCATGACCTCCTGCACCATTATTTGTCCAGCTAGTGGTTTTCTTGCCCACCTTCCACCCCTGACTTTATCCAATGGCACCCTGTAGTATCACCTACCTGGTGTGTGCTGGCTAATGCAATGTGGTCACACAGTGCATCCAACCAGATGAGGCTCAAATACAGCAAGACACTCAGCACCTTTATCCCTGGGGTCAGTATGCAATGCCTCTGAATTGCATCCCAAACTACACTAGCCAGAGGTGGGGGAGTTGGGATCAGGTCTTGAATGCAGGACTCCCACATGGTGGTGGTGCAGTGCACTATCAGCAAACATCACAGGGCTGGGTGAACTGGTGTTTTTTGCACTGAATCTATTTATTCTGTCCTCTGATCAGGCAAATGCTCGGTATGATGCAACAGTGAGACACAATCTGTCACCATGCCAGTGAGATGGGGGAAACTGTGGATATTCAAAGATACAAAGTGGCTCATAACAGGTGAAGGTGGGAAATCTGGCAGACCAAGGCCAGTCATCAAAAAAACCAACAGGCGCAATGCTGGAGTGATAGGAAGCCATTTTGGACCTCGATAAAGAACCTCCTAGGGTCAGGTGACAGGTTCGCCCCCATGCCTCAGCATAATGGTGAGATAATACTAGAGGATGATACCATGGCCAAAATCTTTAATACTGCATTTTTAGATTACAGCTCAGCCCCCCCCCCAGACTGGCTATGTACCCCACCAGAGTATCAACCACCTCCGCTTCTAATTCAGGACCTGATGTCATTACAGGCCCTAACTTCTACTTCAAACAGGTAACTGCCAAGGAATCAAAAAAATGCCTAACTAGAGTGCTAGGTAAAGTCAGGATGGGCAGTGATGGTGTCGACATGAAGCTGGCAGCTATTGCTCTGCCTGAGGTTGTCATACCATTAACAAAGCTGTTTAATCTGTCTCACTGCTTGTCCGCATTCCCTTATATATGGAAATCTGCACTTATAACCCCAGTGCTAAAAGGAGGTGACCAGGCAATTGTGTCTAATTACAGACCCATCTCCATACTGTCTCCACTCTCCAAAGCCCTCGAGAAAAGTATAGTTTACCAACTCACAGACTATCTGCACAAATACAACCTCCTCTGCCCACAGCAGCATGGCTTCCATAAGATGCATAGCATAAATACTGCCTTAGTAAATTTCACAGGTAATGTAGATGAGACTCTTGACCAAGATCAGCTCATTGAAGCTATCTATATAGACCTTACCAAGGCCTTCGGCCTTGTGGATCATCAGCTGCTGCAATAGATTAGGTTGCTTGGGGCTGGCACCAGGCACAGTCAAGTAGTTCGCTAGCTATCTAACTTTACACTCCCAGTGAGTAAAGATTAATGGTGCTATCTCACAGGTCTGTGAAGTGACTCTAAGGGTCCTCCAAGGCTCTATACTGGGCCCGCTCTTGTTCCGTCTCTTTGTGAACAATCTCTCAGAGCCTTGCCATCGGCTAGGGTCCTACTCTTTGCAGATGACACGGTTGTCTTTCTGCATGAATCTTGTCAGGAGACTCTCACAAGACACCTGCAGCACAACTTTGACATGCTGTAAGACTGGTTTAAGGACAACCTACTAGTACACAACAGCAAAAAAACAAAGATGATGCTCCTTGCAGGACATCAAAAGAGAAGAACCCCTGCACCCTTTACCATACATGACAGATCTCACTCTGACTTTGAGCAAGTGTCCTTTTTCCAGGTACCTGGGGATCATTATTGATGAGTCCCTCACCTTCAACAAACATATTTATGCAATTACCACTGCTGCTAACAAGATGTTACGGGCCCAATACAGGCTTTGGTCCTGCCTCACTCCAGAGGATAGGTATCAGGCTGTTAGAGGCACAATATTTCCAATCCTAGACAATGGACTAGTGGTCTATGGTGCAGCCTCCAACACCAGCCTGCAAAGAGTCCACACCACCCTTAACAAAGCCTGCAGACTTGTTTTAGGTGCTGATCGCCTTACGCACACCTGTGATCTGTACATTAGAACAAGATGGCTTCTGCTCAAGGACCAGATCAGACTCCACTCCTGCCTCCCAGGAATGAAAGCCCTGCTTGCAGTGGAGTAACCAGCCTTTTAAAAAGTGTATGCACAAGTCAATGACTCCACCCAACTTGCCAGGGGTCTGGGGGCTGCCTAGGTCCCCAGAAAAGTTTGGCATTTTTGATGCTTTCTGGTGTATTTTGGGGCCAACTGTGGGAGCATACAGTACCCTTGTACCATAGCCTTTTTACATACCAGTCCCACTGTTCTGGCCACTGGTGGCTGCATAGTTTGATTTGGCACCTACTACTGATTAAGCCACCCTTGCAGTGCAGACACATACAGTACTTACATGACCAGTACTGAATTTAATGACCACACGGCACTCAGGAGTCTGGGGTCAGACCGTCGGAGCCGAAGAAAAGACAGTTTGGCATCAGCAACTCTTGCGGAGCCAGAAGAGACACAAACTGTGTGGGACTCAAGCCAGTGGCTCTCCATCCTCTCCAAGTCCACACTCTCTCTCGTCTGACTCAAGACAACAAAATGGTGATTTGACTGTCAGGGATAGTCATGGTGGGACTATACTAGTCCTGCTGTGAGTGAGGTAGCAGCCAGTGAGAAAATTTGCAGTAACTAGTTGGTGGACCAAAGAAATACGTGGACAAAAACCAGGGGCATAGTTAGCTTTTTTAATGGGGGGGGAGGTAAAGGCTGATAAAAGTCCTGGTTGTCTCAAGAAAGACAAAACCAATAGGCCGGGGATCTGGAGGCTGCCTAGGCCCCTAGAAGCTATCAGATTTTAGATGCATTCTGGTGCATTTTGAGGGTCATTCTGAAACTTTCTGGCTGCTTTTAAAGATTTCTCTGACTTGTTGCAAGTGACAGATATCACTACCAAAATGACTAACTTCACTGTTGCTAGGGTCATCACTTGTGTTGCCACCTTTGAGCAGCTGAAGAGCAAGCACAACTTTTTAATTTTGTGGGAAGTTATAACAGGGAAAACATACTTATGTCTTTTGTTCAGGAGGAAATCAAGAGGAGCAAAACTCCATGCTGAACAGTAAAATGAAACTCTAGCATGTATTCTTAAAAAATCAACCCTAAGAAAAAATGTTGGAAAACAAGAATAGACAAAATCCTGAGGATCAGCTTACTTTCTGTCATGTCACAGCCTAACAATAAAAGTTTAAACTACAAAAGAACACTACTTAAACAATAACAAGCAAGATCTAGGGCATTTCATGAGGAATTACATGACTCCACTGAAAAATCAAGTGCTTGAGGCACTATCTGGGTCTGGCACCCATCAATGGCTGAACACATCAGCAGCTCAGCAGTACTGTACTGACACAAGATTCAGCAACAAAGCATCCAACTGTTTTAAGTTTGGTTTCCTGTCAAGCTGCTTCACAAAAAAATGTTCCCCCTCCCCAATAGGGCTGACCAGCTGGCTGAGACATGACTGGAAAATCTGAATTTTAAAAAATAAACAATTTACAAGGAACACTCCTATCCTGGACAGGCATGTTCCTGATAAACTGCATATTTTTTTTAATTTGGACCTTGTCCTCTACAGTTGGTAATTGCTGGGATATAAGAACAGAGGGGGAAGGGGAGAGGTTGGGTATAAACAGCAGTTAATCATCTAGAATTTATCCTAGAGCATATGACACCACATAATGCACAAACCAGAAACTTTGAATTGCCCAGCTCAGATGCTAGATTCCATTTTCTGGCGGATCCTGCCTCCACCTATTTGTGCAGTTTATTTGTCCAGGAAAGTCCAGCTGAGATGCACTTTATCATTTCCAGTGGGGTGCTGCCATCTGATCTAAACTGTTCTATATATCATTACAGAATGTTTTCCCTCATTTTGTCATTAAGAAATCAGGGTGGATGCTCTGCTATGTACTGTGTACTACCTGGCAACTGAACCATCCATAGTACACTGAGCATTTAAAGCAGAATTTCATACTGTTTGCTTTATTTAATCCTATAAAAGTATAAAATTACCAGTAGACTATGTAGAGGGGCAGTATGGATAGAGGCAGGCTCAGCTTCAAGAATTGCTCTTGCTTGTGTAACCCCCCTACAAATGGGGATTTCTGAAAAGTCTTCCGTGAGCTTACCTAAATGCTTACTGCCAGGTAGGTGTCCAGTGGTCTAATCGGTCAAAAGGTATTGCTGGAGAGTGCCTGTAAAGCCTCTGTGTACTGTCTCATTAAGAGCTGCCTGATTGCAGTTATAATTGAAATGGAAGGGGGGCCGAGTGTTTCCATGCTCGAGTCCCACCTGAACTGCTGAATAAGATGTGCTGATGGTGTGCTGTATGGGAGCTTCTGCACCACTGATAGACAATGGGGCCCAGCTGGAGTTTATATCCTTTGCCCTAAGTAGCACCCACCCTTTGGTCTGGCAGCTATTGGCTGGGCTGGCAAAACTTGTGGATGTGCCCCCCAAACTAACACACTGCAGTTCACATTGGAGCAATGGGCATACCTCTCAACCTTCTATCAGGACACTGACTCATATGAATGCACATCCTCAAACACGGAGATACAAACTCAGAACAAACTATAAACCATTAGGTTTACTTTTGCAAAGTTTATTTTTGATTTTGCATCTTAGAATAGTATTAATGTCTGCTTTAAAGTCTAAATTTACAGACCATTCTCTGTTTGGACATTACTTTTTCCATGAGAGACGGATAAGGGGCAGAACAATTTTGAGTGGTAAAACAAGAGACTTCCCTGGTAATCAAGGACAGTTGACAAGTATGGCTATGGGTCCAAGTCCCCTGTGCCCCACCACCACACACACACACATCCACACACACACACACCAACTCAGTTATTACATTGAATGTGAGAGCTTTTACCATTTTTTTAGTCTATGCGACTCCTCTAAAGAAGTGTGGAAATTATTTTCTGTGACATTGTTGCTTACCCTACACCAGCAGTTTTCAGTTACCTGAGTGTAAGTGAACCACAGTGAAAGGACAGATTGACCGACCCCATATTAGGTTCCATGGACATCCCAAGTTTGTTTCCCATTATAGATCATCATCTGCTCAAAAGTTACATAACTTATTTACAATTTTGAGACAAGTAAAACATGAGAAACAGCATCATGGCTCACTGACATTCACCAACGTC
Organism: Neoceratodus forsteri; assembly: GCA_016271365.2. Classification (NCBI taxonomy): domain Eukaryota; kingdom Metazoa; phylum Chordata; order Ceratodontiformes; family Ceratodontidae; genus Neoceratodus; species Neoceratodus forsteri. The sequence continues at coordinate 877,498,271 of CM057449.1, forward strand.
CCAAACTTTCCCCATTAATTTATCTTAAGCCCCAGGTCTTTCCCAGTTATTGCTGTACACTGCATTATCTTAAGCCCCAGGTCTTTCCCAGTTATTGCTGTACACTATAGTCTGTACCGGCTCTGTCTTCAGCTGAGATCCACTCCACTCCCCCCAGCAAAGACAGAGCCAGAGGAGACACAAATCGGTGGGTGGAACAGGAGGCAGCCTATCTTGTTTAGCCGCGCCACACTGCCACCCATAGAATAGTAGGCAATAGGGAGCTCTGCTTCACCTTCTGCTGCTTGCTCTCTTTAAAGCTGGCCTTTACCAATTCTTCATGCTGTGACAACACTGCAACCATGGACTGGGCTAGACGAGGACAAATCAATCGGATGAATAAAGATGTCCTCCTCCTCCTCCGACTCAGTTGAGTCAAATCGACCATGAGTCCTGGGCCAGCGAGCAGTGACTCCTGTTCGTCAAGATGTCAAACTGACAACAATCAAGCCTGACTGGTATGCTCAGCTCAGGCTGGGCAATGGGAGTACAGGCAATCTCGCACTAGCACAGAGAAAGAAATACAGCAAGTGGTTGGCAGAGCAAAAACACACTTAGACAAAAACTGTCCAATTGCTCTGCTCTGTGCCAGCATGTTTGAGGAGAGGAATTGGAATCGGCCGATGGCTGGGACAGGACTATGCCCCCCTCTCCCCCCGGTGTTGAGTAGTACTGGAGGACCAGGGTTCGGAATCTAGACCAGCATGGGAAAAAAATGTAAAAAATAAAAAAAATGTTTTCCTGGATTTTTTTCTGTACGCATGTGCGTAGAATAAGTATGCATGGTTACGCCACTGCCTGCTTGGACTTTCCATTCCTTCACTGCAGGCTTTATTCTGCCTTGCCCCCTCTAAACATGTTACGAGAAGTATGACGAACCACTCACTTGTGGTGCCTTTCTGGAGAACTGCACTAGAGAGTCATGCCTTTGCAGTCAGAACACCCACCTGGCTAATCGAGCTCCCCCTCGTCATCACACACCTCACCAGCATTAGTCACTTCAAATACAAACTTTGGAATTCCATCATCCCACCTGCACACTGCTTATGCTCCACCTAACCTCTGAGTCTACCTGTCTACCCTGTAGACTATATCCTTACAGAAACTGCTGAAATGACCCCCATCTCTCTTAACTGTTGCCCACTACACTTTCTTCTAGATGTTTCTAAACTGGCATCCTCTAGCCTGCAAAAAGACCTTTTAGCCGATATCTGTGAGTACCTAACTGAACTGTTAGCACTTATTTGTACAGATGGTGTTGGACTGCTCATTATGAACTCAGTGTTATTGACTGTGTTATACAATGTGCCTCTGTTAGCACTTACTTGTACTGCTGGTGTTAGATTGCTCCTATGTACTTGTATTAAGACTGTGTTATACAATGTGCCTCTGTCTTTCCTACTCAGTCCCCTGTATTATTTAGTCTGTTAATGTGTTATTAATATGTTTATGACAATGCCCGTTCACTGCTTTTGATATTCCCAACTCATGTAACTGTCCCCTCTCTTTGTTTGATGAGGACCCTTTTTAAATGAGCTCCAAGCTCAAAGGTTTGTAATTCTGATTCTTTATTAAAATCGAAAATCTAAATCTCTCCAACTAGTCCAGCCCCTCCCAACCCTGTCTGAAGGCTACCTATGAACATACTGGGCTTCCCTGTGTCTTACCCCCACAGCTTATCCACATGACAGGGTTAGCAGCTCCTCAACTGCTGGTAAAGGTTCCAGTTCTTCAGAGCAGGCTGTATTGGTGGTGCAGGAAATAGGAGGGATCAGGCCCTTGAATGCATCTCTCAATTTTTCCTTCTGAATTTTCTATCATGTAGAGTGCCAGTGTGAGGGTGTATGAAATCTCAAGCATGCAATGTGTGACAAGTGCACTGCCATCGGCATCATCCCTCCCAGAAACATGATCGGTCCTCCTCCTCCTTGTTGGCTTCCTGTGATCCAAGCTCTCTTCTGAACCCAGGTAGCCAGTGTCATGAGTGGTATCACTAATGCTGCACCGATGGACTGGCTAGAGCTGGCATTTTTTAAAAGCAGATCTCTCATGGGTGCTGCTGAGCAGCTATCAAGGAAGCAGCAAAACTCCTGACCTCCCAGGATTTTTGTAATATTTTGTGTAAAAATTGAATTTTTTCAGGCAAAAAATGCAAAACTGGGTGCCTAGTTCGCTTAAGGTTGGCAGTATGGGCAAAACCCGTGGAGCTAATACATCTTCAGCAGATTTTTTCACTTATAAGACTCAACAGAAATAACAGGAGGAGTGGCCTGCATTTTCTGATGGATTCCATATTATTTGGGAGAATATCATATGGTGACTTCAATTTGAGTGACTCCATAATAGTGACTGCAATTCGCATGACTGCACATTGCAGTGAAAGTAATTTTAGGGAATATTTTACATTTATGTTCAGAGGTCTTTACAACACCCCCTAGGTAAAACAAAGCAAATACCTGATTTGTGAGCATGCACCTGACATAACAGCTTGTTTGGAGGACCCAGGGAATGGGGAGTGGGTCTGTGTGCTAGACACCTGGCCGTAAAACTTCAGCTGAATTTCCCCACTCCTGCATCTCCCAAGGCTGAAACCCATAGATGCACTCATGCTCTGCCCCCTGCACCCCCTTAACCCCCCAGCTTTAAGATTCCTACTGTATGATGCTCCTGGACACTGGGGGTGGGTTATAATACAAGTCACTGTAATGTGCAGTAGCTCAACTGTATCAGTTGCTGTAACTGCACAGTCACCCATTAGTTACTCACCATAATACAGTCACCCATATTACATCACCCATATTCCTGCACTCAATTGATGTGCTACCCTTCTGGTGGATCCCCTGGTCTTGCTGTTCCACCACCTAGGGGAGTGACCCTAATTTCGATACAGGCTACCTTAAACCAGCTTGTCATGTCAATCCAAGATTTGGACAAAAAGCTTGATAATTTGACTGCCAGTGTTGGCTTTGGAATCAAGCATGGACACTTGTGAGCACATAGTCCAGCACTCTGAAGTTTCAGTTATTAAGGCCTGTGATGCAACGACAAAGCTGATTAAGGAGAATTGACTGTTGCAACAGCATCTGGAGACTGTCGAAAATCAAGCCAGGGATCAGAACCTGAGAGTGGTGGGGTTAGCTGAGGCAGCAGAAGGAAAGGATTGTTGCAACTTTGTACTTTCTTTTCTTCCTACTCGTTTGTGGTTCCCTGAAGATGATACCCCTACCAATTGAAAAACCTTACCACATTACCCAACGATGCACTGTATTGGACCCCTTGGCTCCTAGAAAACTGATGGTGGTCTTTACTGGTATCAGTGACCAGGATTGAGCACTGGCTATGGTCAGAAGATGGTAGATTCTTAAATATGGTGAGGACATTGTGATGCTGTTCTTGGATCTCTCTTACAGCACCAGAAAGTATCGCAACTGGTTCGATGGGATGAAGAGTCAACTCTGGCAGCTAATGGTTCAGCACCAGCTACTACTCCCTGCAATACTTTGTCTAACATGGCAGGGGCACCAATACCAGTTTAGTGAGCCCAAAGATGCTGACAAAATGGTCTGCTGCATTGAACAGGAGACGACAGGAGCAATGGATGATGGAAATTCGTCTGACAAGGATTGATGCTCATTAGGCTCTACTATAAGTTTGGGACTTGAGCTATTATATACTGCTTGTAAGCACTACATACCTCTGCTTCTGAGTCCTAACTAATGTTTTTAGTTGCTGCTGGTAAAGGGTCTAATTTATGTTCCAGGTCAAGAGGGCTCTGCTTTAGGGGCTATTCTATATATTAAATCTGTTTGCTTCATTTTAGCCCTGTTTGTGATTTACTGCCTGATTGATTTTTGGGACAATGCTTTTACTGCCTTATAACTTTGGACATTTTACCTGAGGATTTGTCCTGGGAGAAAGGGGAAATTCCACTGAATATGAAATAAATGATTGCATTGTGGGAATCTTGGCAAGGGGTCATAATGTCGCAAGACATTCTGCCTCATGGCAAAATTGTGCTGCCAATACAACGAGATATTGCCATGCGACATAATTCTTTTATCTGTGGGGGGCTCCACCCCTGGACCCCACCACTAAAGATTCCCAACTCCAGGGGGGTCCAACCCAGGAAGCACACAAATAGTGAAGAAAAATAAAATGTCTGGGACCGGGAATCAAACTTGGTCCCAGACGCAGTGGCTGGGTTCCTGCTGCTGTGGTTCAGCCCAGTGAGCCATTGCAGCTGCATTGTGGAACCCACTCCCAGCAGAGGTCTTATCCTCTGCCTGGGAGTGTGTGAATGGTGCAATACCGCATTCAGCAGTATACACGGTATTGCACCATTCGCTGCCCTGGACAGCGTTCTTTCGGGTTAGCTATAATGTTGTACACTATTAAGCATATAACATTATGACCTGGTAGGGGAATCTTTTTGATCACTGTGATATGGATGACTGTTATTCTTATATTACAGGTCAGCCCTTGTGGAGATGGTCAGTTATGGCCCTTTGCGGGATGTGGTCCCTGAAGACCTGATTGCAGTAATTGACCTCTAATTATTGGGCGAGACTAGCAGAGATCCTGAGCAGTTAGTTACCACCTATAATAGGGTCATTTCCTCAGCTCTTGATCTGATTGCTCCTGTCCGTGTTCACCCCCTCCCACGTCGCCCTGGGGCCCCTTGGTTTGATGGGACTCTAATGGAGTTGCGGAGACAGGGGTGTAGGTTGGAGCATCATTGGCAGAGGACCACCTTAGATGCCAACCACCTTATTTTGTTAGAACATTATAATTTCTATCAAACAGAGATTTCATGTAAGAAGGCAGAATTCCTGTCCAGGGAAATAGCTGTCGCACGGAACCGACCAGCTCAACTCTTCAGAACTGTTGACAGACTGTCCAACCCAGCATGTCAGCAGTTCCGTCAAGTTTTTTCACAAAATGATTGTGATGACATCGCTAACTTCTTTGCGAATAAGGTAGCTGACATCAGTCATTCTATGGGGGATGTGGTTGATCATACCTTGTCACAGAACCTGGAGTTTCCTGGAGTACCTTTGATCTGCCAGAGTTCATAGATATTATGAGGATTGTTCAGGCGATGCGTCCCACCTGCTATAGTTTAGACCCGGGCCCTACTTCCCCTATTTTGGGTTGTAGTGATATAATCAGCCCAGTCTTAACTCAGATTGTCTGGTGCTCACTGGAGTCGGGTGAGTTCCCTAGCTCCCTGAAGGAGGGGTTCGTGATACCCCTCCTGAAGAAAGCTTCTTTAGACCTGGAGAACCTAGCAAACTACAGACCTATCTCTAACCTCCCTTTTGTGGGGAAGATTATTGAAAAAGTTGTGGAAGCTCAACTGGATAACCATTTAACCATCCATAATTTATATGAACCTCTCCAATCCGGTTTTCATAAGAGGCATAGTACTGAGACTGCTCTGGTTCAGGTGCTCAATGATCTCCTGATGGCGAGAGATCGGAGACATTGTTCCATCTTGGTTCTCCTTGATTTATCATCAGCTTTTGATACTGTGGATCATGGGGTCCTGCTCAAGCATCTGAGGTCCATCTGTGGGTTGTCTGGTACAGTTCTCAGATAGTTTACATCTTTCCTCGCTGGTAGAATGCAGAGAGTTGTCTCGGGTATATTCTCTTCCAGGGCTTTCTCTGTGCCTTGTGGGGTACCCCAGGGCTCGGTACTGTCCCTCATGTTATTCACAGCATATATGCTGCCCCTCGGAGACATTGTAAGAAGGTATGGGCTGAGGTTTCACTGCTATGCTGATGATACCCAGCTCTACCTATCTTTGGCCCCCGACCAGGTTAGTGCTATCTCAGTATTGAACAGCTGCCTCATTGAAATCCAAGACTGGATGAACATCAGCGGTTTAAAGTTGAACCCAGGAAAGACTGAGGTGTTGGTGGTGGACCTGGGTCATAGGGCAGAGGGGTTGAGGACTGAGCTCCCCTCTGGTTTAGTCAAGGGGGGGCCCAGATTCTCACTTTTGAATGGGTGCATAACCTGAGAGTGGTGCTTGACGATGGTCTGACCCTTCATCATCAGGTGTCAGCAATCATCAAGCTACCCTTTTACCAGCTTAGGAACATTGCTAGAATTAAGAACCTTGTTCTGTCTTGCAACCTACCTATTTTGGTCCATGCTTTTGTGACATTGTGCTTTGATTACTGCAACTCCCTGTACTTAGGGCTTTCTAGGGTTGATATCCATCATTTGCAGCTAGTGCAGAATGCTGCAGCATGTTTGTTGACTGGGGCATCTAGAAGAACGCACATTACTCCTGTGCTGCATGGTCTGCACTGGCTGCCTATTCAATGGTGGATCACCTTTAAGGTAGGTCTATTGACTTACAAAGCCCTACATGGACAGGGCCCTGATTACTTGAAAGAGCTCCTGGTTCCTTACACCCCTCTTCAACAGCTCGGCTCAGCTGATGAGGGGTGGCTGGAGATTCTGAGGGTAAGCTTAAAGTCTTCTGGTGCACCTGCTTTTAGTTTTGTGGCACCTACCCTCTGGAATTCTCTGCCATGTCAGCTTCGGGAGTGCAGGATGGTGGGGTGTTTTAAGCAGACACTTAAGACTTTTTTGTGGGGGAAAGCCTACTCTGGATCTTCTTGATTTTACTGTATTTATTGTATTTTGTTTTATTTTGATGTACAGCACTTTGGTTATGTGAAAGGCGCTATAACAAATACATTTTATTATTATTATCTATTCTACAGTATGTGTGATTCACCTTTGTCCTACCTCAGCTGCATGCAATGGGGATGTCTTTATCTTTGAAAATGTGTATTGTGGGCATTCCCCCTTATGTTGTAACTCGAAGGGAGGTGTCCTATATGGATCCTTTGCAAGAGTTTGATCTGGATAAGACTTGTACTGTTATCCTTCTGTGAGTTCGTTGTTTTGTAAGTTTTGCTTGAAAAATCAATAAATAAATAATACAAAAATATTAAACCAGATCTCTCTCTCTCTCTCTGGGAATTTCAGGAAAGAAAAAAGTGGTGTGAGAATCCTCTAAAGGGTAACAACAATGTGGTTTGCCTGTCTTCTAGAATGCTACCCTGGGATAGCAGGTTATTGGGTGCCTGTTGCAGCACAGGGTAAAGACTAATACTGTTTTGGTTCAATGGTTGGGACTTCACAAAGTGTCAGGGGATGCAAAATGGTTCAGGAGTACCAACCTTGTGTACTATCAGAGTTAAAAGTACACTGTGAAGTGTGGTTGCATTCCCTGCACATCAGTAGAAAGCCCTCTGGTGAACATTCAGTGGAAAAGGGCATTGGTGAACTACATGCAATTACTAGAATGATGGCTAATGAAGGTGGGGATAGGGAGTCCACAGGCACTTTGATGCCCCCCCACCATTGAAGGGGCAAGAAGAACCCAGGAACTATACTGAAGTGCAAGCCACAGGAAGTGAGAGTGGACATTTCCTGCCATGGCAGTGTTGCTCAAGATAAGCTATTTGAAGAATTGTAATGTACAGTACAGAAACTGAATGACTATGGTCCTTGTGCCAGGAAACAATGCATTGTACTAAGGAATCTGAGCAACATCCTAGTAAACAGAGTCAAGTGCTTGAAGCCCAGTTTGTCCAAATGCTCTGTTCACCCACAAAAGGAATCCATGTCCAGCATCTCCTACAGGATGATAAGTGAATCCATAAACATTGAGTGCAAGGGGCTACCAGTGAGCATACAACAAAAGAGAGGGGTTTCACAATACCCATGCCCCTGGCAGGAAAATAGGATTTGATAGAGCAACTCCAAAGGCAACAGTTCAAAACTCTTCAAGTGTTTGAATACCTTATTTTGAATATTTGTCTGAATATTTATATTCTGGACCCCACATATTTAAATATTCATTATTCATATTTGTAATTCGTGTACCTGTGCAGCAAAAAAAGAAGAAACAAAAAGAAACAGTCCCCTCAGCCCTGGCCTTTAGAACACAACCCCCATCTCCCGACCTTCTGCTACAATCCCAATTCCTCCTGTTCCCCCAACAATGCACACAATTTCATGTTTAGAAAAAAACAACAAAACACTCCCATGATGGGCAACTGGCACAATTCACCTGCCTCCACATCCAACCATATTTTTTAGCATTTTATCAAAACCAATACTGTCCCTCACCCTGGCAGCACCCTTCTCCCACCCTCATCCCCAGCACCCTATTTTTCCTTTAAAGGAAGGCCCCCAGCAACACAGCAACAATAGTGACCAACACAACTCACTCCTCTCCATGGCCTTCTGCCTTCTACTGAAAGCAGTCCTCTGTTTTCTTGATAGTAAAAGCAGCTGACCATGTGATCAAATTGCTTACAGAGTGGGGGGAAATATTGATTTTAATAAGAAAAAAGTGTTAAAGATGGTGGCCGGTCTTGAAGGTAGGCAGGTTGTGCTTGTCTCCCATCATGGGAGTTTTTTTTTAAATATAAAATTATGGGTGCTACGCGGAAGAGAGGAGATTTGAATTGTAGCAGAGGGTGGGGCGATGAGGGTTGTATTTTTAAGGATTTGGCTGGAAAACAGTGGGGGCTGTTTCTTGTTCTTTTTTTTTTTTCAAATACCATAGCAGTAGGTACAATTAGTGCCACTATTCATTACTCATAGCTGAATATTCAATAGTGCATTAATTGTGGTATTTGGAGAATATTATGTGTTACTTGTACACTTCAACAAAACAGTAAAAAAAAACACTAAAAAGAAAATTCAACTCCATAGGATACTCTTATTATTTTAAATAAAATAAGAAGATTATCCTATGTAATTTAATTCTCATCTTATTTGTAGTGCTTTTGGTGGGCATAGCATTATACCCTTTGGCACAGGAGTACCTCTGCCATGCCTGCCCCAATCCTTGGTAGTAATGCAGGTCAGGACATACGCCACCTGAAGGGGGGTGGGTTGCATACCTATTGGCTAATGTGCCTAGTATGGCCAATAATTTGTGCAGCATCACTGTGGATCAAACTTGATGTCATGCTGGCTCTTGCTCATTGCTAGGCTGGACTACAAAATCCTCACTTCCATTCACAAAGTCCACTGGGGCTATCTGGCTATAAAGATCAGCTCCCTGTACCAGCACCCCTTAAACACCAAGGCCACCTGACAGTCATCGCATGTCACCTTCTTAATCCCTCATTGCCACTCCTCCAGAGCTCAGCATTCCCTCACCTACAGTACAAATGCCCCAAGCTGTTTAATAGCCTCCCCCCTCACTTGGCTCTATGTCTGTTCCCCTTTGTCTTCAAAAACCAACTCAGGCAATATCTCCTAGACAGATATGTTTACAACTGACCATGACCCCCTACTGCTTGGCAATCCTCCTTTCTCTTGGCATTTTCATGTTTCAGCTCCCTTTCTTTCCCATGCCTTGGGTTTCTTCCCTCTTCCCCATAAACACACCTGGCGCATTTTTGCTATGTTCACTACTCTTGCCATCCTAATCACACCTTTTCTCTACTCACCTTATTTATTCCCTCACTACCATGTAATATTGGTTACATTGTACTGTATAATATTGTTTCCTCCACATCTGCGGATGTGCCCATACCTACTGTAATTTAATTGCACTTATCCACTACTATTTTATGTATTTATGTAATTCTCTCTATGTATTGCACTGCATCATGTTGTTTTCTTGATTATTGATCTACTCCTCCCAATGCAGCTTATCTTCACCCTCATCTACCATTGTTTGTATGGTACTGCATTTTGTAACACATTTATTACTGTTTGTCACTGCTGTTCTCACTTAAAAAAGGGCAAGGATGCTCAATGTGCTCTCCAGGGTAAATAATAAAGGAATGTAATCTTGATGTCATCCTAGAAAAGTTATTGGGATTACTTCTTCTTATGTCATTGTTAGATTCATCTAATAAATATGTTGGCCTACGGGCATACTGTAGGGTGACTACTGCTATTTGGAAGAAAATTTGAAAACTACATCAAGATTGGCTTAGGATGAAATCATTTGCTGACTCCAGGACAATTCTAAGAAGATCTTCCATTTGCACTCGGGAAGACCCCTTGCACTTTGCAAGGCTAAATGAACACATTTCCAAGCATGAATATTTTTCTACAGTTACCCTATGGATGATGATTAGCTGTCTATTACAACTCCAGTATCCATGTCTATATTCAGATCACAAGTGGTTCTAATTTATCCCAGTGGTTGAGGTGAGTGCCATTAACTGGAATGTGAGGAGTTTAAAGTCACCCATTAAACAGAAAAAAATAATCATCCTTTTAAAATGCCTTAAGGCCCACAAAGCAGTCGTCAAGGAATCCTGGTGGAATAGGAATGAAGCACTCAAACTAAAGAGGAACTGACTGGGAAGAGGGGCTCATAGTACATCTGCTAACAAAAGCAAAGGTGCGTCTATCATTGTACATAAAAGTGTAGGGTGGACCACTTGCCCACACCAATGCTGATATGGATGGCATTTGGGTGCTTTCGGAAATCTCCACCCAAAATGGATCACTATTGGTAGCCATCATGTATTGACCTAGTAAGGATGACCCACAACTTTTTTACACTGTCAATCATAAGGTCTCTGTGTTTGCCCCTTCCCTATACCTGCCCTCATTGGTGGAGATTTTGACAGATCATGGAGGCCACCCTGGAGCGTAGTGTCTCAGTCTACAAACAACCCATTAGGATATATATAGCCATGGGGGAACTGCTGTCTGAACATGACTTGATGGACATTCGAAGACTGCAGCATCCTGCCACCAGAAATTATAGATCCTACTCTGCAGAATAAACATGTAGTTCACCTCATCACGCATTACCCACCACACGATGGACACAATTATCTACCCAATAATCATTTCAGGCCAAGCCTGCTCACTGTAACTACACAATGAGGCCTAAACAAACCCCAGAGTTGGAGGTTAGATCCAATTCAACTCAGGGATCCAAACTGTGAACCATGGCTGAGGAAAGAAACTTAACAATAGTTAAGTATAAAGGACATAAGGTAAGTCAGTAAAGGGGTTTAATGGAAAGTCTACAAAGTTTCCATCTGAGGACTAATCATTAACTATCTAGCTGAAAGAAAAAAGGAGTGAGAAGCTGAACTGTCATCCTTAGAAGCAGATCTAAGGGTTGTGGATGAGTCTTATAAAAAGCAATCTACTCTGCCTTCCCCTTACTTGTTCATTTAGTGAGCCCCAACATCAAACTGGATGAACTTCTGACCCACAAGGCAGAGCTTGTCCTCTTTAGACTATGGCAAGACTATTGGGAGGAGGGGGCCAGTAGACTGTTAGACTTGTGCATAAAAAAGGCAAAAACACATTTCAGGGCTCAAAGATCAGAAGGGAGCAGTACAAACAGATGTAAATAGGATCAGTGAGATCACATACTCCTTTTAGTAGAGCTTCTAGTCCTCCCAAGGACCTATAGTGGGAACACTCTCTCTGACTTCCTTTACAGTCTCTTGATCTCAACAATTGCCCCCACTGTCTCCTCCAAACTGTACAAATCATTGACTACTCCCATGATCCAGGCAGTCATCAAATCTCTGAATAAAGGGAAGGCAGCAGACCTCTTCCACCTGGTATGTGAGGAGATAAGCCCTGTACTCAAAAACATGTACCAGGAGTCCCTGGCTGCATGTATTCTTCCTCCAGCTGTGAGGGAAGCTGTTACTGCTGCGCTACAAAACAAAAAAAGGAAAGCTGTTGCCCTGCCATCCAATTATAAACTCATCTACCTTGTCACTATGGTACATAAATGAGGTATTATAAAAAACCTGAAAAGTCAAATTTTCATTCACCTAACATTAAAGGCACTGTTTGTGCTGCCCTAACATATGCAGATGATATGATCTTGTTCTCCCTGTCACAGATCGGCCTTCAGTGAAAATAGAACCTTCAGGGAAGGAAGAAATATAATTTCTAATAAACACTCCTTGCCTCGCTCTAAGGAAATACCATTCCCTCTTTTTTTATTGTACTGTTTTAAAAACTAGTAAACCTTGCCCAGAGAAAATGGTAAGAGCTAAACTTGGGACAGCCCCATTAAATACCCTAGCAAAACTGAGAATGGTGTGTTATTGGCTGCACATTTTAAGTAGCTTTAATGATCCCTGGCTTAAATTTTGCTTATAAAGAAAAAAGATGAGCACAAACCCAGAAATAATCACCATGGCTGGTCAATTGACATGAGATTTTTAAACAGATGGCTATGTGGCACCTGTGTCAAGATTGTCTCAAAGGTATAATAATTTCAATTACATATAAAAACTGAATAACAATTAAATTAATGGAAATTGCTCAGGAAATAGAGATAATTAAAGTGTAATTTAAAAACTGTGCAGTGGTATCTCAATTTTAAACATTTTCATGGTTGTGAATTTAACTTACAGTAACTCTGCCTCTTGAGACAGACGATCGTAGAATGATAACATTATGTAGGTTCAGTACTGGAGGACACACCTTCACAAGAACATTAACCAAATTGAGGCAGTCCAGAGAAGGGCAACCAAAAAGGTGCAGGGACTGCATCAGAATACATATGAGGACAGATTAACTGAACTCAATATGTATACCCTAGAGCAAAGGAGGGAGAGAGGTGATATGATTGAAACATTCAAACACCTTAAGGGCATTAACAAGGTGAAATAGTCTAACATGTATCAATATAAGAAAAATAGCAGGACAAGAGGACACAGCATGAGATTAGAGGGATGCCAATTAGTTCAAGTTCAAGTTCAAGTTTATTGCAGGAAAACTCCATTGAGCAAGCTCATTCACAAGGAGGTCCTGTGACATAAACACTTAAACTACAAACACAGATAGGTAATAACAGTATATACATGAAATGCACGTTACATGATACAGGCTGGTAAACATTGATATGAGACAGGGAAGAGACTTACAGGTTGCATACTGATAAATGAAACATGATGACTGGTGTGTGCAATACATATACAGTATTTTGGCAGCTAGAACAAACAACAGTCTACAACTGACATGGGGGAGGAGTGATTTGATAGAGTAGCAGTGGAGTGTAAGCAAAGATAAAGTCAGGAGTAGAAGGGGAAGAGAAAGCAATTAATATGACAAATAAAGTATACCTTACCAGTGGATAAATATGGCACACATGGGGAAGGAAGTGATTTAATGACAGTTACAGTTAAGTCAATTAAGGGGTAATGTGAGGAAGTTCTTTTTCACAGAAAGGGTAGTGGATGCATGGAACGGCCTACCCCAGGAAGTGGTGGATATAAATACAGTGCAGAGCTTCAAACAGGCATGGGATAGGCATAAGGGAGCAATACAGATGAGTATCAATAGATAGACCATTGACAGAGCAAAGGCCTATGGCACATTCATAAGGTAGAAAAAGAAATGGGCAGACTGGATGGGTCTTGCGGTCCTTATCTGCCATCAACTTCCATGTTTCTATGTTCAACAGAGTGCCATTAGGAAACTTAAAAGTAAGGTACAAGAAACAAAAAAAAATGATATTGAAAGTTGTGCAAGCATGGTCAGAATAAAGATTAATTTCACATATTTTCAGCTGCCCTCTGTATCTGAAATGGAGATTAAAATATTTAGATGCTGTTATAAAGCCATACAAGTTAGTTCTGTAAAACTAAAAGTGTTACTGAAGTCTGCCTATGTAAAGAATGCAAGAATGTTGGTCAAATGTATGGAAGATGTGATAAGGCACAGAAACAAACTTAGGTTCACAGGTTCATAGGTAATTTCAAGCTGGTTAGACTTGCATCCTTAATGCTTGCCTTTAGGTTGTGTATTTATTATTTTCCTTTACAGTTTTTTTTGTAAGTTACCAATATTAATTGGTTAATTATACTTGAAAATTATTTTCCAAAAAGAACCTATTGAGTTTTGTTTTTTTTGAAGGAGTCCATACTTGTGCTAGTTACCACCGCAACTGGCAATGAGTTCTACCCAGCAACCACTCTCTGGCTAAACCAGTGTTTTTGTGGTAGTGTTTGCCATCTTTGAGTAGCTAATTGAAATGGATGCCCCCTCGATTCATATTTAGATTTTCTCAAGGTCAACCCTATATTTCCTGTTAGATCCATGTGTTGTATAATTTTATATAACATACAGTTGTCACCCCTAATTCTTCTGTACTGCAGGGAATACAGGTTCAGTTCCTGCAGTCTTTCAGGATATGACATGCCTTCCAATCCCTCTACAGCCCTGGTCGCTCTACATTGGATTCCCTCCAATTTGTGGATATCTTCTTTTTTATACAGTGCCCATACCTGGGCGCAATATTCCAGGTTAGGCCTCACCAGACACTGTAAAGGGGCTTAATCACTTTCCTATCTCTACCAGTTATGTGTCTCAACATATAGTTCAGTATCTGATTATTCTTTTTAGCTAGTTTATTACAATGGGAACTGAATTTTAAGTCTGCACTAATTGTGATCACTAAATCTCTCTCCTCAGTTGTTTCTCTAAGTTCAGAGTTACCTATTTTACATGATGAGTTATTTTTTTTTTTACCCATATGCATAACAGTGCATTTAGCACTGTTTAGTTTGAGTTTGCTGTTTTTAGTCTAACTTTGAATGGTGTTTAATGCGTCTTGTAAAGCAATGGTATTTTTTTGTGTGTTTCTTATGGCTCCAATTCTGCAGTCATCTGAAATTTTGTCAACCAAATGTCTTTGTTTGATATTTTTAATGATGTTATATAAATATTGAAGAGACAGGGGCCCAGCACTGAGCCCTGAGGGACCCCACTAGTCACTGTAACCCAATCAGACATATTGCCATGTATCACCTCTCTCTGTCTTCTCTCACTCAGCCAGGCTTCTATCCAATTTATTATGTTGGTATCAAATTTGCATTCTTTAAGCGTATTTATTAATTCCTGATGTGGAAGTTTGTCAAAAGCTTTTGAAAAGTCCAGAAATACAACGGCAACACTATTGCCCTCATCCAATGCCTTGCCAACTTTCTCATAAAATACCAACAGGTTTGTCTGACATGAACTGTCCCTCCGAAACCCATGCTGTACTGGCTCCTCTTAAGTTATTTTTCTCTAGATGTTCTGTTATATAATCTTTTAAAATAGATTCCTTTATCTTTCCCATAACAGATGTCAGACTCACCGACCAGTCTGTAGTTTTGTGGGTCTGTTCTTCATCCTTTTTTTAAAAATAGGTATTATTAATGCCTCCCTCCATCCCTGTGGGACTATCCCTTTATCTAATGAAGTCTGAAAAATATAAGTCAGGGTGCAGCTAATTGTTCATCTAGTTAAACAATTACCCTTGGATGAATTTCATTAGGTCCTTGTGATTTATTTGTATGTAGTTTTTTTAGTTTATCAAGTATGTCTTTCTCTTTGATTTGTATAAGTCCAGGTGCAGAACTGATTATGTCCCCTGTCTTAGATGTAGTACCTGGATTAAAGACTGAACAAAAAAAAAATATTTTGAATTTGAACTTGCTGCTATTCATTGATATATTGTACTTTAACCCCTTACCTGTGGGTGGGAAGTATACTCATTGCACTGGTGTAGTTGCACTATTGCAGGTGCCGAGTATACTCTGTTTCAAAAGGAAACCTTGTATGGCATGGAAACAGAGTGTGTTTCCACATTGACTACTGTACTGGTGCACAGGGGGACATGTTCAGAGTCAGACTGTCAACATGTTGTGTGTTGTCATGTGATCTAGCGTTTGCAGGGTCGTCTGCAAAAGCCATAGGTCTGATGTAGTTTCTTCCCTCGGCAGCTGGGCAGCAAGCAGGAAGGAAATTTCTGTAGGAGCTCTTACTCTGAGCTCAACAATGCTCAAAAATGTGCATTTATGATTAAGCAAAGACAATGTTTTTTGTGTAATAATAAACAAATATAAACGCAGCTTCATTATAACCCTCTTTGAAAATAAAAGAAAAATAAAAAACAGAAGGAGCTTTCTGTTGGAACTCTTACTCTGAGCTCAAAAATGCTTATTTGTGATTAAAAGAAAGTTGTAAGGTGTGTAATAATAACACACACACATACAGAGGCAGCTTCATTATAAGCATCTTAAAAAAAGAACAAAGTTTTAAAACTGTTTTTTTTTTGGTGGGGGCAGGAGACTGAAACAACAGCAGGTGTATGTAGACTATTACTGATTAGGCAGTAATCTGCAGTAAAGGGAGTTAGTTATTATTTAGAAAGTGTAGTTTCCCTGGATGTGTTTTATTACATGCAGTAGCACAGCTGATTTTTGACAGTGGCATTTTATGAAACTGATTTTGCCAAGTGCAAAAAAAAGTTTATTGTGAATCGTGCTCTCGATTAAATATTTGTGGTCAATGAGGCAGCTTGGGACACAAGCTGTGACTCAGTCTCCTACTTATCAGAATCAGACATGGAAGGTGTTTTACCTGAGCACAGCCTATTTGCAGAATGTAACACAAGCAGCACAAGGCAGATGAATACAAGATCAGATGAAATGGGAATTGGATGAGGTCAGCCAAATAAAAAAAAATGAAGGCATCCCAAGTGTAACAGGTCAAGGTAAGGCAAATAAAAATAATAAATTCACCTCAAGTGTAAGGTGGTAAGGCAAGGCAAATACAAATGACAAAAGTGTGAAAAGTCACAGGTGGTGAGGCAGGGCAAATAAAAATGGCAAAGGCAGTGGAAGTGGCATGGGCCGAGCCAGGGCAAATAATAATGAAAACAGCACTGTTAGTGACATGATGCTAGGCAGGGTAAATAATAATGACAAAGGTACCAAAAGTAGCATGGACCAAGGCAGGCAAAACAATAAAAGAGGGCAAGGCACAGTATGTGGACATGGCCAGGGAATAGCAAGTGAAAGTGGTCCATCTACAACTATTGAGGTAGAGTGAATCAGTGAAAGTGATATAGAGAAAGTAACAGAAACAGATCCTGACAGACAAGTTTAAAAGGAAGAAAGCACAGACAGTGAAAAGGAACAAAGTTCAGCAAGTTAATGGGCACAGGACTCCTCAAGTGACAGAGACTCAGCCTCAGTACAGAGGAGGGGTTGAGGCAAAGGATACAAAAAGTCTAGGGGTATAACAAGTCCATGAGGGATAGGCATAGCCTTTGGAAGAGTAAGAGTAAGTGGATAAATCCCTCAAAATCCCTCTATATATAGCACTGGTACAAACCAGAAAAGTGAAATTCTGTTGCATGAAAATGAACAGCAGGTAGAACCATTTGAGTTCACAGGAATTCCTGATATTAATGTTCCTTTGCCTGAAAACTCACCACTTCAATGTGTCCAAATACATAGTAACAGTAGTTGACAGCAGATAAGGACTGCTAGGCCCACCTAGTCGGCCTGTATTTCCTGTCTGCATCAATGGCTGCAGACCCTACTTGGTCATTGGATTTTGCCTGTCGTCCCCACATCTAGGGATCACTTATGTCTATCCATGCATGTTTGAATCCCCCCCCACTACGTTAGCACCCACCACTTCCTGGGATAGGCTATTCTAAGCATACACCATCCTTTCCATGAAGAAAAACATCATCACATTTCCCTTTATCCTGCCCCACAATCTCATATTGTTCACCCTTGCCCTTGTACAACTCTTGTACTGAAAGATGTCACCCCCTGCACTTTGTTCAAGCCTTTAAGATACTTGAATGTCTCTATCATACCCCTCCTTTCCCTTCTTTCTTCAAGAGTTTACATACTGAGGTCTTTATTCTGCCCTCATATGTTTTCTGATGTAAGCCCTGCACCATTTTGGTCACCCTTCTCTGGACCACCTCCACCCTGTCTATGTATTTGCAAAGATGCGGTCTCCTGAACTAAACATTGTATTCTAGGTGAGGCCTCACCAGCGTTTTGTACAATGGCATTACCATCTCCCTCTTTCTGCTTGTGATACCCCTTACTATGCACCCTAACATCTACTGGTCCTCCCCAAAGCCTTGTTACACTATTTGGCCACCCTTAGGTCATCTGAGATGATTATCCCTAAATCCCTTTCTTCCCTGGTGACTGTCAGAAATCCCCCCTCCATTCCATAGTTCTCCATGGGGTTTCTTCGCCTCAGGTGCATGATTTTGCACTTTTTTGCATTAAACTTCAACTGCCACACCTTTGACCATTTTTCCAGGTTTCCCAGATCCCTCCTCATTCTTTTGTCCCCCTCTGGAGCGTCCACTCTGTTGCCGGTCTTAGTATCATCTGCAAATAGGCAAACCTTCCCCTGCAGCCCTTCAGCAATGTCACAGATGAAGACATTAAAAAGGATTGGCCTCAGGACTGATCCCTGAGGCACCCCACTGGTCACCCTCTTTTCCTTGGATTTGATCCCATTTACTACCAACCTCTGCTTCCTGTTCCACAACCAGTTTCTAACCCAGCTTTCCACTTTGTGGCCCACTCCCAGGCTCCCTAGCTTGTTCACCAGTCTTCTGTGGGGTACAGTGTCGAATACCTTACTGAAATCAAGGTACAGTAGGTGATAGCCACCGCTCCTCCCTGATCCACCTCCTTCATCACCCAGTCAAAAAAGTTGATCAGATTTGTTTGACATGACCTTCCTGCTGTAAAATCATGCTGCTTTTGATCCTATGCTCCCATGGCTTCCAAGTGTTCCACAATCCTTTACTTAGGTAGTGCCTCCATAATCTTACTCACTACTGAGGTGAGGCTGGCCATCATATAGTTTCCTGCCTCATCCCTGCTACCACTCTTGTGGAGAGGGATTACATTTGCCCCCTTCCAATCCTCTAGAACCACCCCTGTATCAAGCAACTCACTAAACAGGGCTGCCAGTGGTGCTGCTAGCACAGTACGTAATTCCTTTAATATCCTGAAGTGTATATCATCTTGCCTCATCGCTTTGTCCACCCCCAATTTTGTGAGATCCTCCAGGACCCTCTCTGCTGTAAAAGGACTGGTGTTTACCTCTTTTCCCCCATGGTTTCTGCTATCTAGCTGAGGTGCCTGTCCTTCCCCCTCTACTATGAATTCTGAACAGAAGTATTCATTTAGTATCAATGCTTTTTCCAGGTCCCCCTCTACGCACACCCCTCCTCCCCTTTGATCCTTACAATCCCTCCCCTGGCCTTCTTTCTATTGCTAATGTATCTATAAAATGTCTTACACCCCCTCTTACCATCTGTGCTAATCTATCCTCTGATTGTGCCTCCATGCTCCTAACTGCTTCCTCTGCCTCCCTCTGTCTCTCTAGGTACACCTCCCTATCCTCATTCCTCTGAGTCTCCTTGTATTTTCTGAAAGTCCCCTTTGTGGCCTCACTTTCTCTGACACCTCCTTTGTGAACCATAGTGGTTTGTTCCTTCTTTTTCCCTTGTTCCTCAGCCTAATGCACTGATTGTCACCTCCACTATGGTTTCTTTTAGGTGTACCCACCACTCCTCAACCCCTCCCCTGGATCGTTTCCTTCCAGGGCTTCACTGATCCCCCTTCCCATCCTGGCGAAGTCCGCCCTCCTGAAATCCAGGACCCTTGTCTTTGAGTGGCCCTACTGCAACACTGTACTGATGCTGAACCACATTGTATGGTGGTCACTGGACCCTAGTTGCCCATCCACCCTGACTTTTTTATCCTATCTCCATTGGTCAGCACAAGGTCTAAGATTGTCTTGTCCCTGATGGGCTCCTGAACCAAATGCATGAGGTCTGCCCCAGCAAGGAATCTATGATGCCTCAGCTCCTGGCTGAGGCAGCTGACATTATGGTCCAGTCTACATCTGGCATGTTAAAATCACCCAGAAGCAGTACTTCCCCTTTTGCTGCCATCTCTTTTATTTCCTCCACTATTGTGCTATCTACCTCCTCCCTCTGTGCTGGAGGCCTGTAGATCACTCCTCTGTGAAATGCTGTGCCATTTCCTGGCTCAAGTATGACCCACAGTGCCTCAACCTCCTCCTGTTTACCCTGCACTGCCATTTCTTTAATACCTTCTCTGAAGTAGAGTGCCACCCCACCCTTTACCCTCCGTATCTCTCCTGTGTAAAGCATACCCTGGTACATTCACCTCCCAGCCATGGTTTCCAGTGTACCATGTCTCAGTAATTGCTACTATGTCCAGGTCCACCTCTGCTATCAAGGCTGCCAGGTCTGGGATTTTGTTTCCCAGACTGCAGGCATTTGTATACATAACTGTCCATGTCTCACAGCCTGTGCCCCTTTGCTCCCTCCTTCCAACCCAGTTTTTTTTTCTCCTACTGCATGTTTTCCTCTGCCTTATCTCTTGTAATGAGCTCAGCTCGGAGACTGGCAAACTCTGCTCTCAACCCAGAGAGGTGCCTGCATATTGGCAACATCACAGCACCCAGAACATCCTCCTGAAGACTGCAGCCCTGCATCCACTGGACTGCACCACTCCCTGTATTTTCCTTTCCTGGTCTGCTATTAACCCCCCTTTTAGTTCTCAGTAAGCCACTGTTTATTTCTTATTTTTCTCCCCCTCTACTCTCTTTTACTGTCTACTACTTCGGTACTACACTGTTGAAGATGTATCCCCTCTGAATTGTTGTTACTGTAGTAGACTGACTCCTTTAACTGTGCTCACTTCAGTTCCCCTGTGGCCTCAGGAGGTTGTACCCCATCAGAGCCAGACCCAGATGGTAGTGACATCATTATAAAAATTATTTGCACAGAAACTAACCGATATGCCAAACAATTTTTGTCTAGCAGTACTCAGCCCGAATTCTCACATACTTCTTAATGGAAACCAGTGTGTTCTTCTAAAATGTACGTACTCCTTAGTATTTTCCTGTTGGCTGAGTTTGAAAAAAGGTCCACAAACCCATTCCTCGCTACACCTATTGTGCACTCACTTATGAGTATGGACATGTTTATAAATATTATAAAATTCCTACATTTTTTGAATAATGACAGTGTTGTATGTATGTATTTCATTTTATTTGTTCAATCCTAAAAAAGATTGTTACAAAGCATTAGTAAAAAATGACATAACTTAGACAATAAAAAGACATATATGTTTTGTGCAAGACATACACAAATACCAGCATCACTATGTAATAACAAGTTAACATTGTATAGTGCAAATAATCCTATTCCTTATTTTCTGTATGTTACATAGGAACACGGCAGTATTTTTAATAATATAGCAATCTTCAGTGACAGTGTTCTTAATATTACATCATTTGGGCAATTTATAAGAGAAGTGAGAATAGGGCCCAACCATCTCTGTCTTGCAGCCTTATACCAATGACATTTCAGAATTACGTGTTCCAAATCTTCTTTTTCATTGTTACCACAAAAACAACAAGCACTCAGTTGCTCCCTAATCTTATTAAATCTACACATAAGAACATTTGATAAAAAAAATCCAATTCTAAACCTTGCATATGTTCTACTCATCTTTGGACATTCCAGGAACTCCAAGTAATAATGAAAGCAATGGAAACAGTCATTCTGAGAATACCAAGTTACAAACCTCGATGTCATTATATACTGTAAATCATAAAATATATATTTTCTAATAATCAATTGTTTAATATAAGCTTTATAACTTTCTGAGATGGTTACTCTTTGTGTTGTCAAATGAAACAAATTTAATAAACTGACAGAGTTCAGAATATCTTTTATCAGAGATAACCAATTAGATTTTTTACAATCTATCAACCCCTAGTATATTTTTTCAGTTAAACACTTCTTGACATAATGTTGTTCTGGTAAAACATTCAGTGTAATCCAGAAGTTTACCAAGCATGATTCAGCCAAAGCTTAGTAATATATTTATGATCCCAGATCTCACTGCCATATAATATCTGGGCATTGTGTTTAGCCTCTATTGTTCTTAGAAGGGGGGTAAGAGATCCACCACCATATTTATAGTTACAACTTTTATGGGCAACCATAGTTCTCAAGATTTTCTTTAAGGTTGCCTCACAATGTGTGTTCCATTTAAAGAAAGAAGATACAGTAAGTCCCAGATATTGATTTTCATGCACTAGTTCCATTTTATCAGTCTTTATATACCAGTTGAATTTATAGCCTAAGCTACCTAATATCATAGCCTCTGGTTTATCCATGTTTATTCTTAGGCAGTTCTGGTCTGCAAAATCTGCCAGCTCATTTAGTTTTATTTGGAGTCCCTTCAAATTTATTTAAAAGACGCCCAATACCGGAGGCTCTGGGCGCTGCACAAATTTCACAACATTTCATGCCACATAAATATATAAATTAAGATTAATACATACAAATAATCAGCATTACACTCCAAACATTTGCAAAAATAGGAAAGTCTTCAGGCAGGCTTTAAAGGCAATTATAGTGGGGGCCTCCCTGACTGCAGTTGGTAAAAAGTTCCAAAGAGCGGGAGTGGCAGCACTAAAAGCTCAGTCACCTGCAGATTTTAGTCTCGCATTTGGAACAGTCAGGAAGCCGCCACTAGAAGAGTGGAGATTACAGGTAGAAGAAGAAGGTACCAGGAGTACTGACAGGTAACCAGGGCCCTGCCCATGTAGGGCCTTATAGGTGAGAAAACCCACCTTGAAGAGTATTCTCCACCTGACAGGCAGCCAGTGCAATTCACGCAATACAGGTGTAATATGACAAAATTTACTTTGCCCAGTCAAAAGAGTGCGGGAGCAAGGATGCAGCCCTGCCTCACACCACAATTGGTCCAAAAACATTCAGTCAGTCTACACTTGCTATTTCTCACTTCGGCCCATGTATTAATATATAAAAGTTTTATTGCTTTTATAAGAGCAGGATTAATTCCTCCATTTCTCATTGTGGACCATAACATGTCCTTATTTATGGTATCAAATGCTGAGGAGAAGTAAATGAATGCCAGGTATAGCTTTTGTTCTTAATTTAACATATGTTTTGTGTAAATGTTGCAGAATATAAATATTACCAAGGGTTGAGAATGACTCATGAAATCCTACCTGTACCTAAGAAAAGTCACCCACTTCACAGATATTCATCAAAAGTCATTTAAGCAAAATTTTTAGAAGAATCTTTTCCATTATATTGATTAAACTAATAGGGTGATAATTCAACAGTTGTAATCTAGCCCCTTTTTTAAATATGGGAATGATGACAGTCTCCCTCCATGAATCAGGAATGTGATTCTTTTAAATACAGTTGTTAAAAAAGTCTGCTAGAATATCTGCTCATTTATTACTCAGGTATTTATAGATTTCACTGGGAGTCTGGTCAGGATCAGGAGCTTTGTTGTTTTTTAGAGTCTCTATTGTTTCAAAAACTTCAATATTTGCACTATCTAATAGTTGGATTGTATCATCCAGTTTTAAGATAGGAGTTAGATTATACAATTCTTGATATAAGATTTCTAAAAAGTGACTGTTCCAATCCTTATCCCCAATTGCACTATCTATATAATTAGTGGCATGCTTGCATTCAAATGCTACCAATTGCTAGAAGGTTTTATTATCTCTCCTTGAGATAGCCTCAGTTATTTGTTGCCAGAGTTGTAAATAATGTTGTTTCTTCTTATCAAGCAACAACTACTATATTTTTTCCTTTCACTCCTGAGTAGTATTAGATCAACGTTACATGATTTCCTGTATTTTCTCAGCTGTACATTCAATTGATGTTACTTCTTAATGGACTTATTATCAAACCACCCCTTATATGTTTAATAGATTTATTATTAGAAACCTTGATATATTTAATTTCTTGGACTTTTTTCAGGGTTTCCATCAACAGTTTGCTTTTAACCTCGAGGTCTGTATTCATAATCTAGTAATATTTATCAAAAAACAAATCCAACTCCTCCACTATGCTTTGTTCTGTAATGCTCAACCAAACTATTCTTTTTTTGTTTTGAATGTCCAAACCATCATTTCTTTTTTTTTTATGTTATTTACTCACCTTCCATGCTCCGGTGCTCCCCTCTCCTTCGGGCTCGAATCACCGGCCATCCTCTTCCTGGGCTCCCCACTGTCCTCATATTGCAGCTGACTCCCAAGAGGTATCCTGGTGTATTCCTTCACTGGACGGGTCGCCCTCTTCCAAGGTGGAAGGCACCGGGAGGGGGTTTACCCAGCGCACTTTCTGTTAGGCCCTTGGGAGCACTGCTGATGCAGAGGAAGTCCCTGGAGGTTCCGATGCTGTTGTGGAGTGGGGGAGCCATCATCTGGTGAGCACACAGAGCCATTTTTCCATTTTTCCTGGTGTTCCCCTTCTTGCACTGCTCATAAGCAGTGCCCCCAGTCTCCACTGGGAGCCGCTGTTGAGCAAGACAACCCACTCCTCCCACCCCTGAAGAGGAGAGGAAAGCAGTCCTTCAGATGCTCAATCCTCTTCATCCCCTGTTGACCCCCGGCACCTCGAGTCCATTCCTGAACCTCGGTCACCAGCGTGGTTTGAGGTGTGGCATCCAGCACCTCAACCCTATGCATCACTGTGCCAGCCCAAACTATCATTTCTAAAGGTTTTAAAATTTATTGTTTCTGTTCCAACTAGTTTTTTTCTGTAATGTAAGACAGATCGGATAATGGCCACTCTCTATTCTACCTTCTACTTTAAGTGAGGACCAAAAATCCAAGGGACCTCTCCAAAGTGCCAGGTCTAAAACAGATTCTGTAATGGCTGAATGTTACGTACATTCCCTTTCCAAATCACCAAGCAGCCACCGGTTCGGTGGAAAAATTCCATTTAACTTACAGATCTCAATAAGCTTGAGACCATTACTATTAATGTTGTTGTCTTTAGATCTTCTGATAAAATTTTCAGCTCCTAGGTAAAAATAATTTAAAATGGTATTGTCTACTAACCCGTCATATTGACCAATTCCTGAGCTGAAATCACCAATTAATAAAAGATGGTACCCTGGATAATCAGAAACTATCTGAGTAATTTGATACTCTAACTTGCTCCAAATATATGGGGCAAAACATTTTGAGGTCTTTGGCAGTATATAAGCATTACATAATGTAATTGCAAAGCTCTCTCCTACTAACCTGATAATTCCATAATGACTATTCATCTCTAATTAAAAAATATTTGTAAACATGTTTATTTTAACACTGATGATCAAACCATCTGCTCATCTTCCAAGTTTTTATATTTTTCTCCCTGGAATGTGAAAAGTTTGAAAACTATCCATACTAACATCATCATCTTATGAATACCATGTTTCTTGAAGACAAAACAGAGAAACCTGTCAAATATTTTATGGATTGCACATCTGACAATTCAGATCTATAACCAGCAATATTCCATGAGATAACAGAAAGTATGTCTTAATTCCTTTAAGGACAGCTTTATCTTTGTCTTATATTTAGAATCATGGGGGTCTTCAGTGATGACATTTAGTATTTGTCAGTCCTCCACATCAAGAAGTGGCTCAAATCTATTCACTAATCATAGATCTGTTAAACAGCTTTCTTTACTTTCTTGGGGAGTTATTTAGACAATTACATTAGGTAGCCAATTATTGGCAGCAGCAGTCTCCTTTAACTGGGAAACATGATTAGTAATCACTAAGGAATCAACACTGTGGATTCCCATTATATCCAAAACAGCTTCTTTGGCCTTGATTATTTCACTTACTTGTCTATTATAGCAAAGCAGGTCAACCTGACTATCCTTGTACAGATTGGGATGCCTAAAGGCATCCATGATCCCATTTCTTCCCAACTTGACCCCTATGGTGTTTGACAAGAAATTACAGACTGACAACCTAAGCTTGTTCCTGGTTTCTCTATACAGCTGTCTTAAACCAAATATGGAAAGTGAGACAGGGCTGCATTCCGTGCCCCTCAACCCTTCTTGTTTCATAACATATCCATCCACTAATTCAAACCACAAATTTCCAAATGTTTGTTCTGCTATATTTCTCCAAAGATAGTACAGGACTGTTCTATGACAACTAGAAACCTGGATAACATATTACCGTCTACAGGAGATGCACCTCTAGTAACATACAAGTCCTCATCCTCCACAGAGAGACCCACTGTGTCTCTGAAGAGGATGAGAATTCTTTTAATTGTTCCTTCATCTCATCAGGCTTTATCGGTAAACCCATCATTCTTATACGGCTTTGAAATTCTGTTGTATTTGAAGATTTCTTGTCACCACTTTCAGATTCAGCCCTATTCTTTCTAATCTTATTCAGACCACTATTCTGTATTTTGGTATTCCTGTCATCTTGCTCACCCAACTGATCATTTTTAGACTCACTGTTCTCAGCTTGAGCTTTCTCTGGGTTTCCCCCATATTCACCCTGGATATTTAAATTAACTGAAATATTAGTAGTACTGCAGAGCCCCTCGGTTTTGTAAGCCCTTACTTTCTTATTTCTATTTTTCCTTTTCTTTTTTTTCACTTTGCCTAGTGTTTATATCTTTAGATCCAGTATGTTTTGATTGTTGGATCTGAGATTTTCCAGGGTTCTTTAATTTTATTTTTATTTTTTGGGGTATTTTTTTCCCTTTCCCCTCTTATTCAGCTTGTTAATTTCAACCTTCATGGTTACTGTAGAAAAATCAGGACTGATTGCTTCCACTGAGAATCCTACCTCTTCTACATCCATCAAGGGAATAGAAGATGATTCTCTAGGAGGATAGATATTATTCAATAATCTGATTATGTCTTCCATTTTTGCTGCATTGATGGCAATATTCAATTTTAAATTCTCCAATTATTTTCTTACAACCACAGATTGCTCCATCCAAATTAGACTGGCTGTGTGTTGATTTTTCATAATATCAATTATTTCTTGACTTTGAACTGTTGGATAATACATCATAGATGCCTCATCCTTTGAATTTCTTGGGGTTACTGAATCAATTACTTTAGGTACATGATTTTTCAAGGCAGTTACCTCCACTCTTGTAGACTGTTTAGAGTTTAAATCAATATTTAAAGATTTTAACCTAAATATCGTATTTTATAACTGCTTCATTATTTCATCTAGATAAGTATTAGAAGAATGTGTTTTACCAAGCACATCCTTTTTTACCTTAGTATTTTTTGATTCAGTACTGAAAGTCAACAAATCCTTCTCATCTCTAAGGAGGGACCATCCCATGGAGCCTATAAGTGCTGCAGGTGAATCACCAACTTCCATCACCTCATAGTCACTTATTGACTGTTGCACAGAACTGCATAGCAAATCTAGGTCTTCACTCATTTCATCAAGTACCAGTCCATCTTGTTCAAGCAACTGTTGATTAACACCACTTTTCTGTAATATAGAGTCACTAAACCTAGTTTCCACTGGGACAAGTAGATTTGGTGTTTATGTCAAATTTATCAGTGTTAAAACTCTCTGGACCCCTTCCAAAACCTTTTCTATTTCCTGAGTTTTTTTTTCTTCTTTTCCTTATTTATACAATGAGCACAAATGTTGGTCTGTTTAACCTGCTTAACCTGTAATCTATTAAGATTTTTCTTTAAGCAACCCTTTTGTTGTTAACCACATGCTTACTATTCCCTAACTTTGTATCCACTTTCTGTGATTTACCCTTCAAAAGGCCATCCAGCTTCTCTTGTTTGACACTTGTTAATCAAAGGGTTTTACTCTTTTTGTCCCTCAGAGTCTTCGTACCAGTTGGTACCAGAGGGGAAAAAGGAACTGCATCTGGGTTTAAACCATCGGAATGCTCCTCCCTATCAGTCCTAAACTCCTTAACAGTGATATTGGTATTGTTAATTAAATTAAATTGTTCCATTGGACTCATAAGGCTCACTGACTGAGCTCTTGTAACCACCATGATATACTATGGTATGCAACACTAAAAAGCAATGAAGGAATAAGGAAATGGGAAAACAGGTAAACAGTGAACAAAGTATATATGTCAGGCTGATTAGTAAGTAAAGACTGATATAAATCTACTATTAAACAAGCAAATAGAACATATCACAGTATCACAATATTACAATATAACAATATCTCAATGGTGACTGAATGTTGCCTAAAACCTAGACAGGCCTAAATTTCAAATCCAGCTTATAAAGATTTGGATCAAATTCAAAATCACCACCAAGACCACCAACGCAGTCCTAAACTAAACCCCTGATATAAATGACAAGGATTCTACTTTGCACTCAGACAGAATTACAAAATTACAAAAGTAAAACACTAATACATGAATGCAGCATGAATACCTGCATAAAGGGACAAAATACACTTACAATTAGCCAGAGATAAAAAGAAATCTTGCAATAAATAAAGGAGGTGAACATCTAAAATTTCAGAGTCCACTGGTGCTCCAATCGTACTCCAATTGTACTCCACTCAAACACCAGTAGTGGTTTAATAGTGGTTCAATGCTTAAGAATAATGTCCCACTGTCCCTTTAGCACATGGTGCCACACTTTAAGGAAAAAAACAACACTATACCTCCAGGTTCCATGGGTTTTTGTTATCATTGGTTATAAAAAAGCGTATACCGATGAAGGCTTTAGGTACTTAAGAAAGGAAAAGAAGAATCTAATATTAATACTCAAAGCTATAATACAGGTGTAATACAATTATATAACTTTATAGTTCATAGTAGATGAACCATATCAAATCCCCCTACCACCCTGAAGAAGTATTAACACCAAAGGCAGG
Source organism: Neoceratodus forsteri (assembly GCA_016271365.2). NCBI lineage: Eukaryota > Metazoa > Chordata > Ceratodontiformes > Ceratodontidae > Neoceratodus > Neoceratodus forsteri. The sequence goes on from CM057449.1 coordinate 877,526,842, forward strand.
GCAGTAGGATCAAATAGGACCAAATGGGACCAGAAGGAACCTTGCAATCAGCCTTGCAATCGAAACTTAGCAAGGCCAACAAGGCCTAAAAAAGATGCCTTTAGAATATAAATAAATAAATAAATAAATGAACAGTTGAATAAATTTAAAACAATAATCAGAGCAACAGTAATACTCAAGTAGATGATGGCAAAATATAGTATCACAGCTTAGCAGCTCAACTCAGTGTACTACTTACTTCAGATGCTTTCTTCTGTTACACATTCTCAAAAATTCCAGGTAATCTCCCTGGACAACGTGTACAGATGTAAAAAATAAGCCCCTTGTTTGAACTCTGAAGGCCTAAAACACCACGGCCAGTAAGGAGCAACCCTCTCAGAGCAAATCAGCAGCAAAAGTCAGTATCACACAGCAGCACCACATGGCAGAGTAGCTCAAAGCAGCTCAGCTATACCACTCAGCACTGTGCAATCAAGAGAATGGTGAATCTAATCCAGTAAATTCCATGCATGCGTTATATGCACCAGTATCACATGCTACCACACATTCAACTGAATCAAGGAAAAGAACACAACATGTGAAAATTAAAAATAAACAAATAAGTAATCTTTAAAAAAGAACTTTAAAAGATCATAAAAGATCATAAAACTCAATAAAATCAGTAAGAAAAAAGGTACTCACATAGCATTCGCACAGTGTCAGTAGTACCTACACCAACACCAAAATGATCACTAGATTACACTTCCTAGATTTGACTGACTATTTAACTTGCTTGTACATGCAGTCATATACATAAAATATAACATAACATAAATGAAAAAATGTATTTTTCAGACAGTTTTTTCTCAGAGGTTCTGAAAGTATATATATATTTTTTTACAGAGCACATCTCGGGTTGCTTCTCGAACAGCTTCTGAAAAGCCAAGAAATGATCTTAACTTTGGTCCACATAGCCACCAAATGTTCAGTCCTCCACACACTCTCTCCAAAAACTGAACAGGTGCAGGGAGTAGTCCACAATCCAAAGTCACCCCCCCAACAAAAGCAAAACACTACTCCAGTTCCTACTTCACCTTTTTGTTCAATGTTCACTGTGCACCGCTCACCGGTCTCACTGAGCCTCCAACACTCCTCTCTCCATTTCCCTCTTAACTCAGGTTCAGTGCTCCAAGCTTGAACCTTCCCAAAGGGCTCCTTCACCTTTCAGCATCCAGCTGCCACATAGTGTTCCTCCTGCAAGAAAAAACAAAGAACACCTGAAACATGACCCGCATGGGGTGGAACACAAGTTGGCCTGGAATGATCTGCTGAATTTCAAGTGAACAATGGCATACCTTTTAGAAATAATGAAAAGCTTTTCAGCAGACCCTGCTCCCAAAACTCTCAGCACTCAGCTCCGCAGTTCCGCAGAGTGCAGTTCCACCCTCTAGCAAAAACATCCAGACCTCCAGCATTTGCAAAAACAAGTGATGTCTAATGACAGTGTTGCAGCATCCCCTGACAAACTTAAGAAAATCAAAACTGTCTTAGATCTCAGAAAGAACTGGAAGGGGACAGGATCAGTTGTGTTCCAGGACAGTAGCTGCTGCTTGGTGTTTTCACAGGGTTCTTGTGGATTTTACTTGGTAAGTTAGTTCTTTTCTTTCTTACTTCTAAGGGGCTAGCAGGGTATTGTTTTGGGGACTGCTGGATGTTTGAAAACTGATTTGGTGGCTGTAAGTGGGCTCATTTTGTGGATGTTTCACTGTGTAAAAGGCTGCGCTGGTAGAGGCCTATTTCTTCTGATTTAAAACCTATTTGGTGGGATTTGCTTGGGCCTGGTTCTTTGGCTGCTGGGCTTGGAGGGGAGACACAGGGCTGATACACTCTCTCTTGAGTCAGGTGTCTGCCCAAGACCACCCTCCCCACCCCTCCCTCCCAGAAGTCTGCTAATTTATAGGGGAACACCTGCCCTGCAATTGGAGGAAAAGGCTGCAGGTGCAGCTCATGTAGTTCTAGCCACTGGGGGTTGGATTTAAAGGCTGGGAGAGAGGAGCTTAGGGAGTTGTTCATTTCCCTTATAAGTTTAATGTGTTGTACTGCACCTAGTAACAGGGTTACTGGTGTACAGTGGGACTGTCTCTAAGATTAGTGGGTGACCTGATTAGGCAGTAAGGTGTATCTTGGACTGGGGGGTACCTGGTGGCTCAGCCAAGGAAACCTATTTGGAAGGGGATGGAACCACATGTCATTAGGGCTGGCATCTTTGTGAGGGTGGTGGGGTGCACAGGGTGTCGAGCAGCCATGATACTGGACTGGACTTGGAAGTTCAGAGGTTGCCCAGTGTGCTACCAGCTGGCACAGCTTAGGGAGGAGGTTGTGGGGATTAGGAGAAAGCTGGGGGAAGGGGGGTGGTATGGTTGGGGAAGGGGGCTGGGAATCTCCCACGGGGTTGCACCAAGCACTGGGGGTGGGGGCATAGGGAAAAGAGTGCAGGAGAATACTCAGGGGTCACATAGGGACCCTGGCAGAGGGGGTCCAAAAGGACACTACCAAGGAAGCAGGCAGGTAACTGGGGACACTCACAAAGGAGGGATGGAGGGACAACATTCTCAGGGAAGTAGGCAGATGGCCAGGGCTGGACAGAAGGAAGCAAGGCGGGGAGGTGGATCGACCTTACACTCCAATAACCGCTAATTCTCTTCTTCTGCTCAAGGATGAGGCGTGTAGCAGGACAGGGGTGGTTAGAGATGGAAAGAGGTGGGAGGCAGGAGGCAGGGCCAGATAGCAGGAAGAACAGGGGGAACCTGGAATGCAGGAAAATGGGGGTAGCAGTGAATCAGAGCAGGAGGGTAGGGAAGAGGAGGAAAGCGCAAGGAGAAGGACTAGTTGGGAGGAAAGGTAAAGGAGAAGGACCAGAAGTACAAGGAGGATTCAGTAAAGGGAGCTGAGGGTTTAGGCCAGGGGAGCACGATGAGCAAGGAGGAACTAAATGGAGACAGGAAGGAAGGGAGGATGAGCCAGGCTAGTTTAGCAGATGGAGGAGAAGGACCAGTTGTGAGCAGTGAGGGGGAATAGCAAGGTACAGAAGGATATTCAGGAGGAGGAGGCATAGGATTGGAGGGGAGTGGCCATGGTAAATAAGGAGGGTGGCATGTGGCACCCAGATAGGGAGGAACAAGGGCCGACTGGGTGGAGGGGCCGTGAGAAAGGATGAGGGACATGGAAGGGGAATGGAGAAAAGAAGCGGTCAGAGTGCTCCTGTTGGGGATTCTATGATCAGGGTATCAAATGGGATAGGGAGGAGAAGTCTGGCCAGTTAGAACAAGATGCTTCCCGAACTAACAGTGCACAGGGCTAAGCATGAGGTATATCAGCTGGCAAAGGATTGTGGGGGTTCTCCAGACATACTGGTCCACCTGGGTACAAATGACATTGAGGGAAATAGCGGGCTAGAGATACAGGCAAGATTCAGGGAGCTCACCAGGGTCTGTCATGACATAGGATGCACAGTTTCCTTCTCAGAAATTCTGCCAGTGCCAAGGGCTAGTGGGGAACACAAAAGGAAGATTAGGGAGATAAACCAGTGGCTCAGGGAGTGGTGTGAGGCCAGAGGGTATGGGTTGATGGGGGATTGGGGGGAGACCTGGGAGGATAAAGAGCTGTATGCTAGAGATAGACTCCATCTCAATTTGGAGGGGAGGGGAATCCTTAAGTTGAAAATAGAAAGGTTCATTGGTGAAAAGTGGGGTTTAAACTTGTGAAGAGGGGTGGGATGGGAGAAAAGGCTGTCAAGGGGGTGCCGATAAAGGAGGGACTCTGTCTCCACCCCCCTGGGGACCAGCAGGATGGCAGGAAAAGGCCGACTGGCAAAGTGCAGACCAGGGGAAAACAGAATCCCAATGGGAACACGAGCAGGGGAAATGGAACTATAGGGAAACGGTGGAAGGTAGTCCTGCTAAATGCCAGGAGCTTGGGAAATAACATGCCTGAGCTCCAGGTGATGCTAACTGAGGGAGCAGTGGATGTGGCAGTGGTCACTGAGACTTGGGCCACTGCAGGACATGACTGGGACCTGAACCTGGATGGTTACACTATGTTCAGGAAGGACAGCGGGGAGGAAAGGGGAGGAGGGGTAGCAATGATAGTCAAAAACTGCATTGGCATAGGGGGAGTACAGGAGGCGGAGGGAACCGTGGAGGTGATTTGGGTCACCTTGATAACAAGGGTGGGCAAGAGAGTAAAAATAGGAGTGGTGTATAGATCCCCTGCCCTGGCGGAGGAGCTGGAGGACAGTCTGGTGGCAGATGTTGGGAGACACTGCAGACTGGGCAGAGGAACGGTGGTGGTGTTGGGGGACTTAAACATGCCAGGAACAGACTGGGAGACTATGACATCCTCTGTGACCAGGGAACAGAGGTTGTTGGATGTCTTTCAAGACGCGTTCCTAACTCAGCCGGTGAGGGAACCGACCAGGGAGGCGCGGGTACTGGATGTGGTCCTGGCAGACAGTGACAAGATTGGGGGCCTGGAGGTAAGGAACCCATTGGCGGGGAGTGACCATGCCACGCTCTGGTTCTGCCTGGACCTAGGAGGGGTAGAAGGCTGCACAAAGACGGAAGTAACCGACTTCAAGGGGGGTGGATTTTAAGGAAATGGGAAGGATCCTTAAGGAGCATTTGGATGGGATTGGGTCAGACATGGACGCTGATAGTAGGTGGAAAATCATCAGGAAAGGGGTGCAGGATGCTACCAGCACCAGTGCAAGAGTGAGACGAAAATGCAGTATGGCCCAAAAACCCTGCTGGTGGACCAGGGAGGTCCAGGAGATGGTGCGGGGAAAGAAGGCAGCCTATAAGCATTTCAAGTGCTCAAGGAGTGAAAGGGATTGAGGAGAATATGAGCTGATGGCTAGAAGGGCCACTAGAGTGGTGAGGGCGGCTAAGGCAAGGAAGGAGCAGAACCTGGCCAGGGAAATTAGGAGAGGAACAAGGGGTTCTTTAGATACATTGGGGAAAAACGAAGGGTGAAGGGCAGATTATCAGGATTAAATCAGGGAGATGGGCACAGGACCCGGGGAGCAGGCTGAGGTACTAAATGAGTACTTCACCTCAGTTTTCCCAAGGAAAATGGGGTGCTGCATCATACATGGGAGGAGACAGAGAATACTGAGGAGGGGGGACCTTTACCGATCGGCGGGTCTGGGGAGAGGGGAGGCATCACTGGCAGGTGGGGGAGGACTAAGCAGGGAGAAGAGGTACTGGAAGTGGAAATCACTGCAGAGAGTGAGGAAGCCCTCAGCTCCCTTAAGACGGAGAAAGCACTGGGGCCGGATAAATTACATCCCAGAGTGCTGAAGGAACTGCGGATGTCCTGGCGAAACCCTGGGAGCTTTCACCATCTCTCTGAGGACAGCGTGGTGCCCCAAGACTGGAAGGTGGCATATAGTGCCTATCCACAAGGGAGGATCAAGGGAGGTGGCAGGAGACTACAGGCCTGTCACCTGACATCGGGTGGTGGGCAAGGTGATGGAGGGCATTGTCAAGGGAGAGGCTAGGGGGACCTGGATAAGTCAGGGTGCCTGGACGATAGACAGCATGGATTCACCTTGGGGAAATCATGTCAGACAAACCTGGTGGAGTTCTATGACTGGGTGATGAGTGCCTTGGACCTGGGTAGACCAGTGGACGTCCTCTTTCTAGACTTCAGCAAGGCATTTGACTCTGTTCCTCACTTGAGCCTGTTGGATAAGCTGGGAGAAATGGGGTTGGGGAACCAGATGATCAGATGGATAGGCAATTGGCTCCAGGACCAGACCCAGAGGGTCGTAGTTGGCAGGATAGTCTTATCCCCAAGGAGGGTCATTAGTGGGGTCCCACAGGGATGAGTCCTTGGGTCCCTTCTGTTCAACGCCTATGTCTCTGACATAATGACAGGAATCAGGAGTGAGATGAGTCTCTTTGCAGATGACTCGAAACTGGGGGCAGTGGTGGATGGGGAGGAGGGGAGGGTGGCCCTACAGGGGGACCTGGAGGCTCTGGAAAGATGGTCTAGAAAGTGGAAGCTGAGGTTCAATGCAGGAAATGCAAGGTGCACTCCACCTGGGGCCAGAAACCCAGGCCAAGTACACCCTGGGGAATGCTACAATGTCCATGGCTGAAAGGGACCTGGGGTGGTGTTGGATGTCAGATGAACAACTCTGAGACTTGTAGGAGGCACAGCCAAGGCCAACAGGATGCTGGGATGCATCGCTAGGGGATCACCTCCAGAAGGAGGGAAGTGATAAAGCTCTGTATAACTGCTTGGTGAGGCGCACCTTGAGTACTGCGTGCAGTTTGGAGGCCACACTTAAGAGGGACATTAACCTCCTGGAGAGGGTCCAGAGGAGGGCAACCATAATGATTTGGGGCTTGGGGACAGGACCTAGAGGAGAGGCTCAAAGTGCTAAATATGTACACATTGGAAGAGAGAAGCGACTGGGAGACATGATAGAGGTCTTCAGGTACATGAAGAGGGGTAAATAGGGAGGAACAGTCAGGGTACTTGAAGGAAGGAGGAGGGGCCACTAGAGGGCATGGGTGGAAGCTGGAGGGGAAGATTCAGGGAGAAAGGAGGAAGTGCTACTTCACTGAGAGGGTGGTGGAGCCATGGAATGCACTGCCTAGGGGGCTGGTGGAGGCAGAGACAGTGGAGGGGTTCAAGAGGGGGTGGGACAGGTACAGAGGAAGGGTTCTGGAAGCAAAATCCAATGCAGCAAGAATATCCAGAACTGGGAAGGGAGAAGCCAGAGAAGGCGAGGGGGCAGGGCTGCAGCTATGAATCCTGGGGCCCCAGACAAGTCACTTGGAATGGGCCCCCATTTCCCATACCAGCTAATGACAGAGGTAATGCCAGCTCCACAGGAGGGCCCCTCCTGAGCTCGGGGCCCCGGACAACTTCCCCACTTACCCCCCCATTACTGCGGCCCTGCGAGGGGGACAGCAAGGTCAGCACCCAGGGTGTTGGCTGACCAAATGAGCAGACAAGAAAGACCGTTAGGCCTATTCTGCTGTCATTTTAGTATGTTTAGTATGTTAGTATTTTTCTAAAGAACACATTTATGACAGCATATACCCCTGCCAGATACTTTAGTATAGAGGACTCTTACTATTCGAAGGCTGTCTGAGATTTAAAGAGTACATGCCCTTGAAACGTTCCAGATTTGGCATCAAAACATATGAGCTATGTGAAAGCTGTTCAGATAATGGTGAGATGGAAGGCTATGTGTGAAATTATGTGGTGTATGCAGGTAAAAACAATGTACCAAATATAACACTGGACCAAACCATCACAGGCCCTAGGGAGGACAATATGGAACAGAATGCTCTTCCAGAAAGAGAAGATAGTCTTGAAGTAACAGTAGAGGTTGTGAAATACCTAAGCATCAAAGGCAAGGCAAACAACTCATGACATTGTAATTCATTTGTTAGGTCTACTTGCAGAACAGGGGCACATTCTTTTTACAGACCACTTTTACTTCTGCCCAAACTTGCTTGGCAGTTGCAGGAGATGAAAACAGAATTCTGTTGCACCTTCAATAAATTGCAATTCGGACTTAAACAACATTTTTGTGATGCCCAGCTGGGTGTTGGAGAGAGTATTTATCTTGTTGTGGAGGATTGTCCAAAAATGAGAGCAATCAATGTGGTGAGCAGGGTCCAAGAAAACACAGACTGTATACCTACTGACTACTGTGCATAAGGGTGACATGGTACAGTATCATGTGGCAACAAATGTGGCAGAACTCCCAAGATCAGACCAGATGTGGTACTACAGTACAATAGCAAGGTGGGAGGAGTAGATTCAGTAGTCAAATGCTCAAGATCTAACAATGCATTTTGAAAACCAAAAAGTGGGACAAGAAAATTGTTCTTTTACCTAGCTGATATTGTTGTATTCAATTGTTTTGTTAATTACGAGAGAAAGGGTGGTAAAGGCACTCACATGTTGCTCAACTCATGAAAGAGTTGTAGAACCTTACCTTAGCAATCCTACTGCAAATTACAGATATGTCTCAAGTGCAGACACAGAAATGAGCCTTTTTTCCAGTTTCTTTCCTACAAAAAGCCCTCCTACACTAAAAAAGTAGAACCTTACCAGACATTGCAGAGTTTACTCTGTTAAGGTCTCACATTTCCTGACAGCCAGTGACTCAAAACTTAAGAGAGGAGCATGTGAAGGAGCTTCTCAAATTAGATACTACTGTTCTGACTGCAATGTTCCACTTTATGTTGGAAGATGCTTTAAAATATATCGAACAGTAAAGGATTATGGACAGCCAAACAAACCATCATATTTGCTCTAACAGATGGTAGAGAGTTTTGAAATGGTTTTCCCTGAAGGTTCTGTCTCCAGCTCAGGTGCATCATTGTGAATGCATGATGTGAATGCATTTTCAGGTATTTTGCTTTGTAAATATTGACCCCAGTCATCCAAGTGTTCATGTCAGTCACCAATATATTTCTTCTAATTGTATTGGCCATATTCACTGTGGCTACACTTACATGTAACACCCTGGTTCCCCTGGGTTACTAGAACACATTTTTTTCCAGTGCAGTCTAGCTAGGACCTAGGTAGCACAAGTGTAAAATCCCTGCAGGGCACCTTTAAGCCATCTGATCAGCTCTGCTTAGCAGAGGGTTCTAAAATGGAATTTGAAACTCTTGCAGAAGCTTGACACACAACTAGGAGTGCTGGAGTTGAGATTTGGTCTCAGAGTCAGTTCAGAGTTCAGTTCGAGTGAGTCAGTAGGTGTTCTATCTGTGGGCAGGCTGAAAACCATAGGGGAGCCCTGCCTTCTCTTTTTTCACCCTAGTTAAGTAATGGAATGATTTGGATGCTGGGTCATGGCAGTTGTCGTCTTCTGTGTAATGCTCCCGAGGGGGTGAATTCTTCAACTTTTCTGTGTGACTGGTAACAGTGAGTAGCTACTGGGGTCATCCCCCAGCTGTAAAGATTTGTGTAAAAGTGCTGCCTAGGACTGGTCTAGCCAGGTTGAGCCTTCAAGTCATGGAAATGCATAGTACTTTAGAAGTTGTCACTTCAGAACTGGAAAAGTAGGTTTGCCCTTCAGCTAGGGGTGCCTGAAGGTCTGGGGGAAATGGTTCTCTTCAAAGCCTCTTGACAGATAGTGTAAAAGCTAAGCTTACACCTTCACAGTAATGAAATGCAAAGTGTTTCATCAGAACTAAAGAGGGACTGTTAAATGCAGAAGGTCCCTTCACAGTTCATGACTGGGTGTGAATAAAGTGTTGTCTGGCCTTTGTCTGAAGCCAAGCTGCATGCCTCAGTCCAGCTCATGAGGAGAAATCTTTTTTCACAATTTAATTAGGGAGTCAGGCTCTGCCCTCCCTATTGTGATTGTATGGCTGTCTGGTAAGTCTCCCACAAGAATGTTGCTTTGGTAAATCCATAGCTTATGCATGTGTGCTCATATCTTGGACAATCTCTGTCCTGGTCCATTTTCCCAGGAGTGGGATGAATAGAAAGCTGAAACTGTTTGTACTTGTAATAAATCACTGCAGTGTTGAGGATCTAGTGTACTTTGTGCTGCACCTGCAAAAATCCGTGTGCACCAATTTACTAACAGACCATCCTGTCACAATAAAGCCATACTGCTTGACTCTACTACTACTTGTGAACAATGTATCTGTGTGAGTTCTGTCTAACTTTTTGCCCCCACCAGACTGTTTAAAATCCCATCATTGCCAAGGTTGTCCCCAGGGACTCTGGAAGAACAGAAATGTTATGTAATTGCCCTCCAGCATAGGGTAAGGACTGTTGTCATGTTGCTGAAGGGGGTAGGGTTCCATACTCTTCACTAAAAACCACAGGAGTATTTCTGCAAAGTTGTTCTTGTCCGTCTAAGACACTTCGGATTTGCCTAAGTAAATCTTCATCTAATACAGATGTTATTTTGTTACAAATAAATCAAGGGTAAAAAATATCACAAATGTTGTGCAAAAATATGGTTCAGTTTGGCTGTTGGGCCAGTTCTGAAGTTCTAAAGTGAATTTATGGTTATAAACACATTTTATATTGCAAGTAATAAGACGTCTAATCATAAAACATCATATTAGGAATGAGAAAAATGACATTTTCCTGAAAGTATTATGGCATTCAATGCTTTCATTGCACTTTCAATAGTCTCTACCTAATAGAAGGATTTGCATTACAGTTTATGACAATTGATGAGAATTGGTCTGATTTTTTGTTACAGGTGCTCACCGTACCTTGATGTAGTAAGACTAAAAAAAAAAAAGGAACACCATGACAATATAGCTCTAATTTCTTAAATTATTTGCCAGACTATTAAAAACTTTGAGATCCTTGCTCTCCTCTGTCTCTGCTGATTTTCTTGGGACTGTTGAATCTGTAAAATTGTTAGTCTAGCCAAACAACGAAAGACTGTATTGCTTAAAACTTCCATTACTGTTTAATACTGATAGTCTCTGTTAGAATAGGTGATTCAGCTTAATCTCCCTGAGGCAGCCGCTTGGCACCACTTAAGCCTGCTATTGTGTAAACCTCACCCTGCAGCAACTGCTTGGTGCTTTACCTTTTTATTCTCTCCAGATATCCTATCTCTGCATTTTAACTTCTGCTTAACCTCCCCCCTGCCTGTAATGCTTTTTGTTCAGACCTCTGCAAACTGCAAGGCCTCAGCCAAGGAGACAGCGGTGCTGCCTGAAACCCATCCCCTTTTCCAACTCCTCCCTGCTCTTGGCTCCTGGCCTCCCACTCTAATTTATCTAATCACCCTATTGTTTGCTGACCCCTGCTGGCTGGCTGCCACCAGTCCACGCCTAGCTGCTCAGCCCCCTAAGCTCCTCTACTTAATTTTCTCCTCTCCCTTCCCTCTTCAGAAACTTCCTGTCCATCTGGGTACTCCAGCAGAGCAGCTCTCTCTCTGCTAATGCCACTGACTGTGGGGAAGCCTTGATTCGACTCTCTTCCACAGGATTCTACAGGACCTTAGGCCCAGCAAGCCAAATCAGACACTTTTCAGTGTGACTGAACTCCACCTCTGCCACCACCTACAAGCTCCCGGAGAAGCCCTGCTTTGACTCTCCCCCCTACGGGACTCCACACTTCACTTGTTCCCACCAGCACTGTCCGCTGGCTCCCCAACCAACCGCCCTATCTTGACACTTTCTTATATAGTGTTCAGGGGTCACGTGACTTCCCCTGTAATTTATTAAGTGTCCAATCCCCCATCTGCATCACCCTATATGCCACTGCCACAAGGGGAGCATAACTATCTCAACTAATGTTCTGATAATTGTATCCTTACACAAATATCCTGCTCCTACTTGGAACAGCAGCCTAGACCAATATTCTCTGAAACTTCCCCTATTAACACAAGCAGTAACCGCTGCCTTACCTCTATCAGTTACATTACCAAACCAACAAATTACCCGAGAATGCCACCCCCAGCCATCAGGGTCATACAGGGTGTCATCATAGTCACTTGGGAAGAATGCTACAGATATTTATTGGATAGTCACTTGGACCAAATGTTCAGAGAATTTATTCTATGTATTTTTCCTGTATATATGCTTTTCAGTGATTGTCTATGTTCCCCTTCCCCAAGGATGCATCTGGAATCAAGCATTTAGTGTGCTCAGTATGCCTTCCTGGTTAAACACTTGAATAAATAATAAATAAATAAATCATACCGCATTATATTTGCCTCCTGTGACTGCCTTGCACTGCATCCAACCAAAGTGATCATTACTACCACCCAAGGGTAGTACTAAATCCCTTTGGATCTGAGATCTCACCCTACCACTTGGAGACCCACTGCAGTCAGCAAAATCCCTTCACACTCTGGGAGTGATCACACCAAGCCACTGATCCTCCTACAGTTCCTTTCCTCCACAGATATGTTACTCACTTTGGAACCACAATATCAAGACCGCAGAGCAAGAGGACTCGGTCCTGAACTAACAAAACTTCTCCTGGACCATCTCACTCGACTGCTTCTTCTGCTACTGCTACTATTGAGCAATATACACCTGAACTTGGGCACTCCCCATGGTTCGAGTGCACAGACACAAAAATCAGCTGGACTTAGGTTGGCCTCAAGAAACATCTGTAGCATTCTTCCCAAGATGGACAACCTGAAGGTGTGGGAATCTCGGCATATCCCAGATCTACTATCTGTAGTGGAATCCTGGTTTTCCCCTAAGATACCAAATATGGCCATCACACTGCCTGGCTATACCCTGTTTAGGCAGGACTGCCTCTCAAAAAGAGGGTCTGGCTTTGTCATATACACCAATGAGTTCAGTATCTGCTGGGGTATGGCCTGTCCCTCCCAGCATGTGTAACATCCTACAAGCACTGGCCATCAAGCTGATCCTAGATGCACACAATAGAGTGCTCACCCTGATCTCAGTCTACATCCCACCTAAACAGATAGCTGCTGGCACCAGCAACCTCATGGACTATATCAGTACCCTCAGCCTCAACACAGAAATTATACTTCTAGGTGACTTCAGCATCAACTGGCTCTCCCCAGTATCTACCAGTATCAAGGACACCCTGTTTGCCATCCACTTCTACCAAATGATAGAATCTCCAACAAGAGTCCATTACAAAACTGGCACCAGCACTCTACTGGACTGGATACTCACTAATGGTCCTGCACATATTGACAATATTACTGTACTCCCAGACTCTCTCAGGGACCACTTCCCTGTCACATGCACCTGGAATAACAACTACAGCACACCTCCTGCCAAAAATATATCAAACCATGTCCTCCTAAAAGACCATCTACAACAACTCAAAACAGACCTCAGGTACCAAGATTGGTCTGGCCTGTATGAAGCCAAGGGCATGGATGTAGCCCTCAACCTGTTCATATCCATATTCAGTGCTGTGTGTAACAAGCATACACCGATAAAAACAAGATCAGTCAAAGGACACTACAACCCCTGGATTACTCCGGATCTGCTAGAGCAGCTCTTCACAAGAGATCGTGTATGGTAAGTGGCATGAGCACATAGCTCAGCAGCAAACATCCAATGGTACAAACAAGCATGAATTGACTGCATGAAAACCATCCATTGTGTAAAAAGCTCCTACTGCAAAGAAGCTCTCACCAGTTCATGGAATAGTAGCAAATCCTTTTGGGACAACCTCAATGATGTCACTGGAAAAGACCCCAAAACTGCTCCAGCTATGCTCACAATCCATTGGGTGCCATCCTTAGACCCTCTTCTCATTGCCAACTCCCTGAATCATGCCTTCATGGACCTGTGCAGCATGCTCCCTGCTAACTTTTTCAATCCCCTCACCTCAAATGACCCACAAGGGAAATGATCGCCTCCCCATGACCAACCACTTTTTCACTTCAAAGTAGTCTCTGAAGCTGATGCCAGAAAATACCTGGATAAGGTACTAGGGAACTCAAGAAACAGCGAGGACTCCATAGACCTAAAATTTGTTAACCTGGCACTTGAGAAAGTTCTCAGCGTGCTGACGCAAATTATAAACCTCTCACTCTGTCACAATTCCCTCAGTGCTTGAAATCTGTGACAGTTACCCTGGTGCACAAAAGTGGTGACCAGACTCTGCACAACAACTACAGACCAATTTTGATTCTTCCCTCCCGGCTGTCCAAGGCCCTAGAGCAGATCATGGCCAATCAACTTGTGGAGTACCTTAACCACCATAAACTACTGTATCCTGAACAGCACGGGTTCAGGGGTGGCCACAGCACCATCACGGCCTAGCTAGAATTTATGGACTGAATCCACCACACACTAGACCAAGACCTTCTGGTAGGAGCTGCCTTCATTGACCTATCAAAGGCATTTGATACGGTGCATCATGAGTTCCTCCTCAAACAACTGACTGACATTGGGCTCTCCTCAGGAACTTTGGGCTGGTTCACTAGCTACCTAAGCAATGGCTATCAGCAGGTTAGGATCGGGGATGTGATCTCTGACAGCAGGCCTGTCAGATCTGGTGTACCACAAGGATCCATGTTAGGACCGCTGCTTTTCAGCTTATTCTTAAATAACCTCCTCACATCTAGCTTGTATCAAATGCTCCTTTATGCTGATGATGCAGTCGTATTCATCAGCAGTCAACACCCTGAACATCTAGAGGTGGATCTACAAAGTGGCTTTTCATTTTTGGAACAGTGGTTTAAGGACCATAGACTGGTCTTGAATTATAAAAAGACCAAGACCATGATGTTCTCTACCTCACAAAGCAAACACAGATCCTTCCCACTTGCAATTATGAATGATGGAGGTGCCACTCTTAAGCTTGTTCTGCATTTCAAATACCTCAGCATCACTATCAACTCCACCCTATCTTATGCTAAGCACATCAACATTACCGTGAGGGCCATCGATACAAGAATTAGAATCTTTTATCAGCACTGCCACCGTCTCACACATAAAGCCCTGAGTACTGCCATCAATAGCGCAATCATCTCACTCATCGACTATGAGCTGGTGATCTACAGATCTGCAACAGACACAGCCCTCCACCGCATCACAGCTGCCCTGAATAAAGCTTGCTGTCTCCTCACAGGTGCTGCTAGACTCACACACACCTGTGATCTCTATACCATGGCTGGCTGGCTACAGCTCAGTGGAAAAATCAGATACCAAACCTGCCTCCTCTCCAAAAATGCCTCCTTAAGCTTTCTACCACCAGGAGTAGGAACCTACTAACCCCTCCCTGGAACACAAAACAAACCAGAAGCACCACCTCTCGGGTATTCCATGTTCCAAGGTGCTGCGATACCTTGGCTCAGTGGGATTCTCATACCAGGCCCCCCTCTGGACAAATGCGCTACCTCAGGACATCTGTGATGCTGCAATGATTGGTCCTTTTAAACACAAACTACACCAACACCTTCTTGCTGGGGGTACTTGTGCCTGCTCCCACTAATTCCCACCTCAACTCAGTAATACCACTTGCTGTAGTGTATACTTACCCACTAGCACTTATTAACCCTTTCAATGTTTCACTGGGTATCCCTGATCTTACACATTGCAGACCCCCCATCCCTCTTCCATGACCCTGCTATGCCCCATCCCACCTCTCTTCCCTACCCCTCTACCTCCTACCTCCATCCACCATCCTCTTACCATTACCTCTCCATCTTCTCCCCCTTCTCCTCCCTCTGTCTACTCAACTAATTTTATGTCTCTCCTGGATGTGGGCATACAATATACAATGCCTCAGTATTTACTGAGTATTTATAAGTACAACAGTAGAAAAAATTAACATCAGAATGGGTGCCTTTAGATGTTCAAGATACTGTCCAGATTATCAAATGAGAGAAACAATGGTAAATCAAGTATTCATGCCTATAGTTGATTATGGAGCCCATATTTATGGACTAGCAAACAAAACCTCTATAAATAAAATAAATAAATTATACAATAAATTGGTAAGATTTGTATTAAAATGTGGGCCCTTTACACTTCATTGTAATATGTGTACCAGTCTGGGATGCAGTGACTTTGAGATTAAGAAAAATAGGAAATGGATTTGCATGGTATATAAAATTATGTATCAAGGACAAACTCCAGTTAAGGATCCACGTATATGGCCTTAGAACAAGTAAGGCAAATAAGCATGTAAATCCCAAAGTTAACAATAAATATGATAACATGATCTTTCCCTCTCTGACCCATAACATTTGGAGCAACATGGACCAAGAAGATAGGGAACTGATTAAAGTTCTAAAAATTCTTTATCCAACAAATAAATAAAGAACCATTGAAGGGATGTCAATGTATCTCTATGGGAGTCACAAGGGAATAAATGTAAACTGGGATCCCTTTCCACCTCTTTGCCTATTTTAGGAGTACCCTCCCCCCTTATCTCTAGACTGATCGATGTTATATTCTTGCTGGCATGAAACTAAGGTATAAAAGGGTCTTTTTAAATAATTGAATGTTAGTTAAACAGTAAGTCTTTATTTATTGTTGTATATTGTATGTTTAAATGTGTTTCTATAACAAAGTGAGAAGTAATTGTATAACAGGGCCATCTTGAAAACAGCCCCTATAAACCTACTGATGTTGAATGCCTCTAATAAAGAAATTAATTATGAACACTGCTAGCAGTACAAGACATACTAGTGGTGTAGAAACAAAACAAATGACAGCATCAGACAGTGGAAATAGCATCTTTCTCTTATCAATTCACAGTTGAACAACAAGCTTAGTTCTTAGGACTGCTAACACAAGCTAAGACATGGACAGAAATCACTAATAATAAAATGTTGTTAAATAAAATACAGCATTTGGAACAACATGATAGAAGGTTAGAATGGTATGCCTTGTTGTTGGGGGAATATGTTAAAAATAAAAGAATAAACCGTGGTTTAAGGGTTTTAATAGAACCAAATTTGGGGTTTATGACTATCGAGCTAAATGAGAAGTGGAATGAGATTCGTAATAAATGTTCCACAGATTTTATGCTTGCCCTCATCAAAGCTATTGTAAAAGAAATAAATATTTAATGATAGAGATACAAGAAGTCAAAAAAATTAAAAAACTTTGGTAACACGCCAAGAATTTACTACAACTTTAGAAAGAATAAAAAAGGAATTAGAGGAATATGAGAAATACATAAAGCATCAGAAATTGAACAAATTTAAATGGGACATAGTGGACCATAGAGATAATAAAATATATAACTGGTTTGTTAAACCAAGCTGTCAAAATACGGGAGGATGTCAAACAAAAACCTCACAATACCAAACATCACAATACCAAATGGATTCAGATAGTGGAGATAGTATGGTGATCACATCATACAGCTCCACAAGAACAAGGCAAGGGGAACAAGGGCCTTTTTTAGATGAAGAGTTACAGGCGCAAGAACAACACATGATGAGAGAACAGATAGATCAGCAGGGACAATGCTACAAATTGAGAAATGGGGGGTGGCAGAGAGAACAACAGAGTATATCACAATACAAGATAACATATGGAGGCCTGAGAGAAGGAGTTGGGGGTGCAGGTATAGGAGGAGGGAGAAAAACAGGCAGGGGAAAGGGCTACAGACGATGACAGAGGAGGAACAGATAATTTTTAATTTAAGTGGTAGGTAGATTACAGACACTGAAAGAGATGTTCTCAAGGAGGGACTGTCATTTTCACCTACAAAAAATGTTGATGCTTTTCAATTGGAAATAGATTTGCAGAAATTTTATCGTAAAATACTTCTGGCCCACTGATTTAGTAATAAGCCAGAGAACCAGAAAATAAAAAACAAAAACTTAAGAGAGTGATGGGAGTCAAATCTACTTTTAATCCACCTAGAGGGTCAAATTTAGTAGAGGGTTATATAAAAATAGTCAAACGAGAGATAAGGAAGATGTGTGAGGAACAAGATCACAGACCTAGATGGAACAACCTGACCAAAAAGGAAAAAGAAACATTAGAGGCATTGGAAAAAGACAAAGAGTATTATTATCAAACCAGCATATAAGGGGGTGGAGTGGTTCTTTGGAAGTATGGGGAGTATAAAGAGGAGTGTATGAGTCAACTAAGAGATATCAATAGATATGTACCAATAGAACAAGACCGACTGAAGAAATAAGAGCAGAAATTGAAAAACTGATAAACCTAGGTGTGGAAATGGGCTGGTTAGCCGAGGCACAGGCAGACATGTCAATAAATAAAAATCTAAGAATTCCTTTATTTTCCATATTGCCTAAAATTCACAAGGATCCACATAAATCTCCTGGACATCCCATTGTCTCAGGACTTAATTCTATATTAGAACCATTGACAAAATATGTGAATTATCACATACAACCGTAAGTGGGAAAATGGACACATATATAAAAGATGCAGAGCTCAACAGAGGGCAGGACAGGGATAAATGGAAAAATAGACAAGGGCAATAAGAGCAGGGATGGGGGAAAAAAGGCTAAAGCCAACATTAAATGGAGGGCAATGAGTACCAATGCCCGTAGTCTGGGAAACAAGCTTCCTGAACTAGTAGCCCTGATGGAAGATGAAAAATTGGATATTGTGGCAGTCACAGAAACATGGTACATGGAGAACCATGACTGGGATGTCAACGCACACAGTCTACAGAAGGGACAGAGAGGGTAAAAGAGGAGGTGGGGTAGCTCTATACATAAGGGAAGGGATCAAAGCTACAGAACTAAAAAGTAAAGGGGGGGGATAAGAGGCACTCTGGGTCACCTTGGAGACAGGGAATGGCATCGCAATCTGCACAGGGGTGATATAAAGACCCCCATCTCAAGGGGAGGAAACGGATAAGAAAATGATAGACGACATTCTCAAAATGGTTGAAAAAGGGGAGATACTGTTGATGGAGGACCTGAATATGCCAGATGTTAACTGGATGACATGTACTGTAGCCACATCCAAAAGCAGGGTCATTCTCAATGCCCTGCAGGTGGCAGGCCTTAGACAGATAGTTTTGGAACCCACTCGAGAGGGAGGAAGCAATACTAGACCTGGTACTCTCAAATGAAGAGAGGATCACAAATTTAGAAGTCAGTAGACATATGGGAACAAGTGACCACTACACAGCGTGCTTCACAATAAGCACAACCATGGAGACAAGCCAAACAAAAACAAGGATACTGGACTTTAGAAGGGCCAACTTTGGCAAAATGGGTGAATACCAGAGGAATGCACTAGCAAATGGCCAAAAAGAAGAACAATGGAGAAAAATCAAAATGGCTATCATACAGGCAACAAGCCTTTGTGTGAAACAAATAAAGAAAACAAAGCAAAGTAAAAAACCACTATGGTTCTCAAAAGAGGTGGCAGGGAAGGTTAAGGAGAAAAAGGCTGCATTCAAAAAGTATAAGGAATCACAGAAGGAGCATAACAGGGAACTGTATCAATTAAAGCAGAAAGAAGTGGGGAAAGCAGTCAGAATAGCAAAGGTCCAAACTGAGTCAAAAATAGCCAACTCAGTTAAGAATGGGGAAAAAACCTTTTATAGGTACATTAGGGAGCATAGAAAGGTTAAGGGAGGAATAGTGAAGATTAATAAAGGAGAGGGGAGGTGGGCAGAGAGAGACAGTGAAAAGGCAGAGATACTGAATGAATACTTTTGCTCAGTATTCACAAAAGAAGATGAGGAGAAGTTACCTAAACCAGACAATAGAAGCACTCTGGGTAGGGGAGTTGACACCAGTCCATTTACAGAAGACACAGTCCTGAAAGAACTCCTAAAACTCAAGGTGGACAAAGCAATGGGGCCTGATGGGATTCACCCCAGAATCCTAAAAGAACTAAGGGAGGACCTAGTGACACCACTGACCACACTTTTTAACAAATCATGGAGGATGGGGTGGTACCTGAGGACCGGAAGAGGGCCGATGTGATTCCCCTTCACAAAAGTGGGAGCAAGGCAGAAGCAGGAAACTACAGACCTTTAGGTTTGACCTCAGTGGTAGGGAAAATGATGGAATCACTTCTGAAAGAAAGAATTGTTGATATCTAGAGGCCAGGGGGGCACAGGACCCAAAGCAGCATGGATTTACAGCAGGAAGGTCATGTCAGATGAATCTAATTGATTTATTTGACTGGGTGACCAAAGTAATAGACCAGGGAGGGGCTGTGGATATGGCCTACCTAGACTTTAGCAAGGCATTTGACACAGTACCGCACAAAAGACTAATAATCAAGTTAGCCAGCCTGGGAGTGGGTTCCAGGGTGGTAGCCTGGGTAGCAAACTGGCTGCACAACAGGACACAGAAGGTAATAGTGAATGGAACACATTCTGAAGATAGGGAGTTACTAGTGGAGTACCTCAGGGCTCAATACTGGGTCCAGTCCTCTTTAACATCTTTATAGGTGACATTGCAGAGGGTCTGGAGGGAAAGGTATGCCTTTTTGCAGATGACACAAAGATCTGTAACAGAGTTGATACACAAGAGGGTAGAAAGGATGAGAAGGGACTTGGCAAGGTTGGAGGAATGGTCAGACATATGGCAACTTAGATTCAATGCAAAGAAGTGCAAAGTAATGCACCTGGGAAACAAAAACCCAGAAGAAGAGTATACAATAGCAGGGGAGGTACTAACGGCAACAAAAATGGAAAGGGACTTGGGGGTAGTCATATCAGATGACCTAAAGGTGGGTAAGCAATGTGAGAAGTCAGTAAGGAGAGCCAAGGGGATACAGGGATGCATAGGAAGGGGCATCACAAGTAGAAAAAGAAAGTGGTTATCCCTCTGTACAGACAGTTGTAAAGACCCCATCTGGAATACTGTGTGCAGTTTTGGAGACCCCATCTACGCAAGGACATAGACAGGATGGAAGCAGTCCAGAGGAGGGCAACTAAAATGGTGCAGGGTCTGCATTAGAAACCAAATGAAGAGAGAATGAGAGAGTTTAATATGTGTACCCTTTATGAAAGGAGGGATGGGGGGACATGATAGAAACTTTCAAGTACCTCAAGGGAATCAACAAAGTCCAGGAGAGTAGCATATTTCAGAAAAAGAGATGTGTAAGAACAAGGGGGCACAATTTAAAGATAGTCGGGGGACAGCTCAGGGGTAATGTGAGGAATTTTTTTTTCATGGAGAGAGTGGTGGATGCATGGAACCGCCTTCCTGGGGAGGTTGTTGGGTCTAAAACAGTGGGAGAATTCAAACATGCATGGGACAGACATAAGGCAATTGTAGTGGGGGGTTGCAGGAAGTAGGCTGTTAGTTAACTAGAATCTGCAGCTTATCCAATAGGAAGGGAAATGGGCAGACTGGGAGGGCCAAGTGGTCCTTATCTGCCATCACAGTCTATGTTTCTATGTTTCTATGTAGATACTGAACATGTAATTATTATGTTGAAGGATATTAATGAAAACAATTCGGACTGGGATAATATTATCCTAGTAACCTTTGACATTAAGGATATATATACAAGTAAACAACATGAGGAGGGGCTTGAAGCATAAATGGGAGCATTAAGAAACAGGGAGGATAAACATCCACCTAGCAAATTCCTAAAACAATTGCAGATATTGTACTTGAAAATAATTATTTTACATTTGAGAACGAATTTTTCCTTCAAGTCAGAGGGATAGCCATGGGGAGCAAGATGGCTCCATCATACACCAATATCTATAAGTATGATTTTGAGAGGACACACATTTTGGATTTGCTGATAATCCTTTTTCCAAAAATATTTTATTTTGGAGGTGCTTTATTGACGATATTATCATGATTTGGTCAGGGACTAGAGATGATTTAGACCAATTTGAGAGATATTTGAATAGTCAGAATGTACACTTAACGTTTACAATGACAGCTGATTATGCTAGAGTTCCATTTTTAGATTTGGAAATTTATAAAACTACTTCAGGGTTATGCACTACCCTGTATGGGAAACCTACAGATAGGAATACTACCTTACACTTCACAAGTTTTCATGATCTGAATTTGAAAAACAGCATCCCTAAAGCCCAGATCATGAGAACTAAATGCAACTGTAATAAAGACATGGAATATCAAAGGATATCAGATGACATGACCCACAGATTTAGTAACAGGGGCTATCAGGTAGCTTTGATTAATCAAGCAGGAGAAGAAGTGGATAATAAACAGAGAGAACAGTTGCTTATGGGGGAAACAAACAGGCAATGAAAGATAGAATAGTGTTTTCCACTAATTACACACACTTGAAGGATAAGATTAGTAGAATTACTAAAAGGAATTGGCACATCATACAGGCATCAGACATTGAAAACAGGAGATTTAGGGAACTGCCTTTAATAGCATCTAAAAAAAACAGGACTATAAAAGACCAGTTGGTCCATACAGCACATAAAATGGAGGTCAAACTGTCAGACAGCTATTACTGGATCCTTAAAAAATGGAAGTTTTCAGTTTGACCATTGCTTACAGTGTGGGAATAACAGAAACAAGATTTTTTTTAACATTCCTTCATGAACAAACAATATTATATGAGACAACATATAACCTGTGCTACAGATCATGTGGTATAGGTCATTCTTTGTCCATGTGATAGAATTTATTTTGGAAAGACATCCAGAGACTTAAGGATCCAGATAAGTAAACATAAAAGTAAATACAAACAAATTATGAAGGATCGACTGTGGCAAGACATTTTAATGCAGTTGGTCACTCAGTTTCAAGCCTCAGATTTTTGGGGATTAGAACAAGTTACAGAGCCAGACCAGAGAGACATTAAATGGGATGATGTTCTTCAGAAAAGAGAGTTTTTCTGGTTCTTTACCTTGGACAGTATGAACCGGAGGTTTGGTTTAAACAAGGAATGTGGTTGGTATCTATACCAATAGGACATGAGGGTACTGATATGCTGGAAATAATATTGAGAGTATACAAATGCTCGTATTTGTAGAACAATATTCAGATATGAAAGACAGCATACACAATCTTTTACTCTGACTTCTTCCACCACTGCCCTTTAGAATTAAATATTGAAAGATTTTTGTTATAGGATGATGAGCTCCGAGTTGCCCGAGTGGCTCCTCATCTGCATTCTATCCCATAATGGACACCAGGTATCACTAACCTTAAATGGTCTGTTAGTTAATAAATATGATAATTTAAAATAATTCAAAGTAATATAAATAGAATATTATATCTACTGTAGGGAATTCCGTCCCACTATATGCATAATCAGGACTTACTGCTTAAGGTGGAGGTAAACCACTGTTTTATGGACTACTGTAGCTCTTTGGGTCTCCACTACTACACTCTTCCCCACCGCCATGGTACATGTCCATTTTTTGTGGGGATCCACAAAGACAGCCTGTTGTGAGGGTGGAGACAGATCGGTGATGTCAACTTCAACGTCAGTTCCCCCTCACCACCACCTTTTAGCAGTTGCACAACTATGTATGAATGAGCTATTGTATAAAATGGTAAATAAAGTAGGAATTGAAAAATGTTATAATTTTAAGCAGAAGTTAAGGAAAAATGAAGGAAATACAGTATGTAATCGGGCAACAAGCCTGGGGTGGAGGACAAACTGCTGTTTGGTGAGCCACAATGGTACTTTTCATCTCCTCCATGACACTCAATCTGTAGTGCTATTGAGCAGGCTCATTTTGTGTGGAACACCACATGGGCAGCCCAGACTGAAGGCGGAGACTGTCTGGTGACGTCATGCTTGATGTCTTTTTCCCGAACCCCTCAATAGTATTTATACTGCGTATGCAGGAGTAATGGTGGCTATACACAAGATATAGAGAGACATGCAACAAGGACGTATAATAATGACTGAAAAAGTAAGTAAGCAACACTAATTTAGAGTGGAGAGTACTGGAAAGATATTTATAGAGCAGACCCCAATTAAATGGCTCTCTTTTTGTTTATTTATTTTTTTAGTAAAGGAGTAATGCTGTTTAAGCGCACCACTGATAGAGCAAATGAGGATTTTCATTAGAAGTAAGTTCTCCAACCAGGAGTTTAATATAGGAAGTGAGACATAATATAACTGCAAAAAATTAAAGTAAAGAATCTTTTATGTATTCTTTTAGAGGTACAAAATGGAGTGCACTACATAACAAGAATTGTGTGCAAAGGAATGAGTATATAAATAGGTAAGGAAGTTTGTATTATTAAGTGGCTAAAATATTTAAATATTATAGGAGAACAGAAAAGGGAACATGCATTAGTTTGTGTTTTTAAACAGATATGATATGAAAGCATAGAACACAAATTTATACAATAGAAGAGTTTTACAACATTTAAAGAACAGGTGAGAAATTCATATAAATCTGGGATGAATTAAATTTTGAATATGAAAAAACACAATGTTTTTTTGGTCAGCGGTAGCTTATTTATTTATTGTTGACACACATAGGAATGATAATGTTTATGATGTAGAGAAATGTGATTTGTTTTTGGAAAACTGATTTACTGGATAATTTGAGTTGTGAACAGAGTGTACTATTATGATGGGTACAAGGGGATTTTATCAGTGTATTACATAGTAGCTTAAATATTTCAAAATATGAGATAATAATTGCATTTATGTATTAACCTAGGTGAAACATGAAGGGTTGAGGAAATGGAGTTTCCACTAAACGTTCCCAATGGTGTGTGTATTTTGAAAACCAAAAAAAAAAGGAATTGCTGCAAGCAAATATTTTGGAGTGGGGTTCATCCCATATTTGGTTGTTGTTAAATGTGCTTCTATAATAAAGTGAGAAGTCATTATGTAACAGGATCATCTTGACAACAGGCCCTATGGGCCTACTGATGTTGAATGCCAACTTCCTATATAAAAATAAAGATTTTACTACTACTACTTACTACTACTACAGTATAGTCTAACCATGTATCTTATCTGTATTGTTGTACCATAGCATGTATTTGTATATTTGCCACTGGATCTCTCTGTATCTGAATGTTTATGTATAATTCTATACTTGTTAACTGACGTGGATCCATTTAACGAGCATCCACTCACTGGTGTTACCCAAGATTTCAATAAATAAATAAAAAAAGCTTAATCTGAGTTACAGTTATCATGTTTTCTCAACCTACAATGCATAAAATATGGAGTGGACAGAAAAAAAGACATAATCAGAAATATCTTTTTTATGTACATATACAAGATTAGGATGTTCACTTTCCTTTAAAATGAACACAACAATTTTACAAGTGGTTGTAGCTGTTGGACCTAATATCATATTCTGAAAATGGCATTATGATATCTCAAACAGAAAAACAATATGAGGATGAGGTCCAAATTCCACCAAAACTGCCAGCAGCAGGGGCTCTAAATTAATACCAGTGACCAGCAGTTAAAGGGTTCAGCTATGTGCATTTCTTTCTTTTTTTATCATTCCATATAAAGTACCTTTTTTTCATTGCCTGTAATGTTTTTACTGGCTTTGTAATGACTTATGATCAAGTGAATAAAATCATGAATTCTGAATATTCATCAGTACAGATGCAAAACTCCTGGCCAAAGTCTGAGTCACCAGGCTAGAGGGAGTATTGCAAGGCCTCATCCACCAAGCACAGGTGGGATTTATTAAAGTGATGTAAAACACAGACCACCTCAGAACTCTGCTTACTAGCATACAGAAGGCTGAGCCTACCCACAGCTCTCTCTTTGGTTTGTATGTGTTGCATAATTGCACACTACACTCTTGGGACTGTGAATGTAATTGTCCGTGCACTACCAGATTGTGCAATGAAGAAATAGTAATGTGCTCTGGGACACTCCAGGCCTCTGTTGCCTTGGTGGTGCAGCAGGTAACAAAACTGGAACAGTATTCTGGGTGGCTGGGTTTAAGTCACAGCTGAGGCACTTACTTCTTTCTCTCACTTTGGTTTGTATGTGTTCCATAATTGCTCATCAAATTCTTAGGATTGTGATTCTGAGAAAGCCTTTGACTCTGCTGAGTGACAAAATCTCTTCTACAGTATGCGACACATGGGAGTAGGACCTAATTGTTTGCAATGGGTGAGTCTCCTGTATGCCTCTCCAACAGCCAGTGTGCTCACTAATGGACAGAGATCTTCATCTTTCCCAAAGCCTAAGGAAAACAGACAGGGGTGCTCCCTGTTCCCCTTACTCTTTTTGATGTCCATCAAACTATTAACTATAGCTATTAGTCAACTTCCCTCTTTCCAAGGCACCCAAATAGGTGAGCACAATATTTGCAAGCTACACAATGCTGATTACTTAATTTTGCTGTAGAGGGGTAGTCCTTCCTCTCTGGAACCCCTACTCCATCTGCTCACCTGGTTCTTTGCCCTATCAGGCCTAAAGGTCAATCATTACAAAACCAAGTACTTCCCCTACACCCAAGCTCCAAACTGGACACATTCATTCACTGAGGCCTCAGATGAGCTAAAGATGGCCTGAAATATCTTGGGATCATAATCCATCACAACTTCAGGATGGTTAACCTCAATATTTTCCCCCACCTGGGCATGACTCAAGCAGAACTGGACTGATTGAAACATCTCAGTCACTCACTGGCTGGGAAATTGAAGACTTTCTGCATGATGTTATCACATATACTCACACAGCTGCTGGCTCACCTACCCATCCATATTCCCGACATGTGGTTTGCTAAAATAGTCATGGTAGTCAAGTTCCTGTTGCAGGGGATACAGCCCAGGTACATCAGAATGAAGCTACAAGCACACTGGAGTAGATATTTTTGGGGTCTCTTCTAAATCAAAGGATACCACATAGCCTATTTCTCCACCCTGTTCTACAATGGTTTGCTCCAGCCTTGTCCAGGTCCCCCCAATTGCTACCCCTATAGCAACAGCTAATGAGTGATCTTCTGGCTGCCACATATCAGTACTTTAGGCCTACATACCCCCTGAAAGAACACCTCCATATAACATTCCTCCAGGTCAGCTTGGCTCTTTCTCACTATGTGCCTAAAGACAGACCCTATTCTCATTACTCATGCCCCCCCTCCATGGGGGAATGAGAACACATGCATCAGAGAAGTACCTCCCAACTGGCTCATATTGAGGCATTCAGGAATACACACAGTGCTGAACATCATTATGCCAGATGGAAAACAACTGCACTCCTTTATCTCCCTGTAAACCAGTTACGACCTCCCCAAGTAAGACTTCTGGAGATATCGTCAACTTAGAAGTCTTGTATGTCCAAAGCTTACCTCAAACAAGGGTCAACACCTATGACAACTGACACCATAATCACACAGAATTCCCTCCACCCTAAAGGCAAAGCTAGTTATCTTTATAAAACCTAAAGCACACACTACCAGACCATCCCTTATACTCCCTTCATGCCTGGGAAGCCAAGCTCAATGTACAGATGACAGAGGAGGGCTGGTCTGCTTGTCTTACCAGGGCTCAAAAGGCCTACAAAAATGGCAGATGCCATCTTATCCAAAATAAAATGCTATTGAGGTGGTACCACACACAAGCAGCACTCAAATGATTTGGCCTGCTAGCAACAGACACCTGCTAGCAATGCCTTGAATGGGTGGGACTCCCCATTTACATCTTGTTAGCCTGGCCCCATGTACAGGATTACGGTGTGGAGGAGCCAAAGAAGCTGTTCTAAAATCACAAGAAACTCAGTGCCTCTGGATGCCCCTTGTTTCTAATGACCGACTCTGGAAAGGATACCCAGCCACTCGCACATGGCATATTAGCACAATCACTAATAGCAGTCAGTGTGGTGGCCAAACACCTACTCATATGTACATGGAGGATCCAAAGGAATGCCACAGCTTCTGAATAGTTACAGCCAGTAGGGCAATTAGCTTTAAAGAGGGTCTCTCATTTAACAAAGCCTCCATACCTACCTGCAAAAGTTGCTGGGGTCCTTATCTTGAATCAACCTATTGCAACAATAACAGAAGAAGACCACCAATTGTCCTGGGAGGCATCCAGGAGGCTTGAGTAACACCCACCCTAATGATAGGGATCTCTCTTGACTTCAGTCCTCCCAGGAAGAGTCATCCCGACCAGTTATGGATGCTTGTGCATACCGATGAATTCTTGATAAATGTATTCTAAGATTCTATAGTGATAAGAGTGGTTTTATCTTTGTCTTTCCACAGCAGGCCCCTTCTTTGTAAACCATCAGGGGCCGCAAGTGTAAGATGTTATAATTATCCAGTCATGAGTATAGTATATTCTTGTTGTACACTGTGTTGTGATGTTTGTCTGTTGAAACCCTCAATAAGAAGAATAACTGAAAAAAAAGAATCCCCATTTTTCTAACTATCTAGGAAGGATTTTGAAGCCTTACATTAAACTTAAAAAGAACATTCTTACATTTAAAAAGGCAACTCTATAACCACACATAGGTTTTTTACAACACTGTTACAGATTTTGAAAGTAATACTATCTCTGTTCACACCATATACAGAACTAATCATACCTGTAAATTATCTCACAAAATTAGTTATGATACTACAATACAAAACTTTTCTTTTTTAACTATTCCTCTAAATGGTAGTGAAAATGTAGATTGTGACTATCACTGAAAACAGTCAAAGTTTCTGTCTAGGGAGATTGCTGCTAGGAGGAACCAACCAACTCATCTGTTCCTGACTGTGTATAGGCTTTTCCAGCTGGCCTGTCTACAGCCCATGAGAATATTTTCACCTGCAGGATGCAAGGAGTTCACTCAGTTCTTCTCAGACAGGGTGTCCTCTAATAAGGCCAGGATCTTGCCAAAGTGGCCGTTATAGCTCAGCAAGATTGAGCCTACAAGTCTAGGATGCATTCAGTGTTGTTGGGAAGAGTTTAGACCAGTGATGATGTAAGATATGAGAGAAGCTATTTTGGAGCTGAGGCCAAAATTTTGTTATCTGCAACCAGGCCTGACACATCTACTCATGAGTTCTGCAGGGCATTTGGGCCCGGCATTCGCTGAGATTGTTCAGTGTTCCTTATCAGAGGTGGAGTTCACGGTGGTGCTGGAAAGTACATTGGTGAAACCACTTCTAAAAAAGCCACGTCCTGGTGAATTACTGACCTGTCTCTAACTTGCCTTTTTGGGCAAGGTTTTTGAGAAAGTGGTTGTGCTAAAGCTTGAGACGCACCTCACTACCTTTGACATCTGTGAGCCTCTCCAGTATGGTTTTAGGTCCAGACATAGCATAGAAACTGCACTAGTTAGGGTACA
The DNA here is from genome assembly GCA_016271365.2 of Neoceratodus forsteri. Taxonomy (NCBI): domain Eukaryota; kingdom Metazoa; phylum Chordata; order Ceratodontiformes; family Ceratodontidae; genus Neoceratodus; species Neoceratodus forsteri. The sequence goes on from CM057449.1 coordinate 877,555,476, forward strand.
CAATGATTTGCTCATGGCAAGAGATAGAAGAGAAAGGTCAATTGTTGTTCTCCTTGATCTCTCTCTTCCGCTTTTGACGCTGTGAACCATGGCCTGTTATTAAACCTGCTCAGGGAATATATTGGACTGACTGGCAAAGTCATCATTTGGATTGAATCTTATCTCAGTGGCAGTACCCCAGAGGGTAGTGTTGGGAAGATTTTCCTCTGTCCTGTAGGTTCCGCCCTGTGGCGTACCCCAAGGCTTGGTCCTTTCGCACATGTTGTTTGCAGTGTATATGCTGCCCCTAGGTAGAATCATTTGGCAATATGGCCTGGGTTTTCACTGCTATGCAGATGATAACCAGCTCCCTAGGTCTTTTGTGCCACATCCACCAACAAGGTCAGGATCTTGTTTTCCAGACTTTGAGCAGTAGCACACACGGCCTTCCAGATTTTGTTAGCTCTCTGCTTGTTGCTTCCCCATTTTTCCCTTTTGTACTACCTTCCTCACTTTTTGTTTGTGGCTGAGAGTAGTTAATGTGGCTAATTAGATGCATGGCTAAGATCCAAGACTGGATGTCATCAAACTGCCTGAGACTTAACCTGGATAAAACTGAAGTACTAGTGATAGATCTGAGATATAGGAGGGGAGTGGCAGCTACCGCAAGGGAGATGGGACTTCAGCTCAGCTCCTCTGGGCTCTCTGCTGCCATATCGGTGAAAAATCTGACAGTCATTCTGGATGAGAGGGTGACATTTGAGGCTCAGGTTAGAACCTGCTTGTCAGGGGTGAGAGACCTGCTGCTTACTGAGCCAGCATTGAAGTGACAGCCAGCATAAGAAAAGCACCTCTGAAACAACTTTTGTGCCAGCAAGTAAAGTACCCCTGATCTGTAACATCTGCAGCTTCTGTGAGCTGTATTTAGCTCTCAGAGGAAATTTACAGGTAAACTCAGCAGGCAGGGGGGCTCAGGGGTGAGCCAGTGGGTGAGTAGTTCTCCAAGGGGGCGGGGCAGCTTGCAGTTAAAAACCCATGCTGCTTTGTTTGATTTCAGTTCATTAAGAGACCAGTTCCCAGTTAAATTACCTGCTGCTGCTAAACCCTGCTTGTGAGGCACTAGAGACATTCTGCTTACAGAGACAGCATTGAAGTGAGAGCCAACGTAAGAAAAGCACCTCTGAAACAAAACTTTTATGCTGACAAGTAATGTACCCCTGGTCTGTAACATTTGCAGCTTCTGTGAACTGTATTTGGCTCTGAGGTAATTTACAGGTACATTCAGCAGGCATGGGGGCTCAGGGGTGACACAGTAGCTAAGTAATCCTCCAAGGGGGCAGGACAGCTTGCAGTTAAAAGCTCACACCACTCTCCTTGATTTCAGTTCATTGGGAGACTAGTTCCCCAGTAAAATGAACTGCTGTTGTTAGAATCTGCTTGAGAGGTGTGAGAGACTTGCTGCTTACAGAGACGGCATTGAGGTGAGAGCCAACATAAGAAAAGCACCTTTGAACCAAAATTGCTGATCTGTAACATCCGTTGCTTCTGTGAACTGTATTTAGCTATTAGAGGTAATTTACAGGTAAACTCAGCAGGCATGGGGGCTCAGGGGCAAGCCAGCGGCTGAGTAATCCTCTGAGGGGGCAGGACAACTCGCAGTTAAAAGCCCATGCTGCTTTCATTGATTTCAGCTCATTGAGAGACTAGTTCACCAGTAAAATGAATTGCTGCTGCTAAAATCTACTTGTGAGGGGTGAGAGACTTGCTGCTTACAGAGCTGGCATTGAGGTGAGAGCCAGCATAAGAAAAGCACCTCTGAAACAAGAACATTTGTGCCATCAAGTAAAGTACCCCTGATCTTTAACATCTGCAGCTTCTGTGAACTGTATTTGGCTCTCGGAGGTAATTTACAGGTAAACTCAGTAGGCACAGTGGCGAGCCAGCAGCTGAGTAATCCTCTGAGGGGGCAGGACAACTTGCAGTTAAAAGCCCATGCTGCTCTCCTTGATTTTAGTTCATTAAGAAATCCGTTCCTCAGTAAAATGAACTGCGGCTGCTGGAACCTACTTGTGAGGGGGAAGAGACCTGCTGCTTACAGAGCTGGCATTGAGGTGACAGCCAGCATAAGAAAAGCACCTTTGAAACAAGAATGTTTGTGCCAGCAAGTAAAGTACCCCAGTCTATAACATCTGCAGCTCCTGTAAACTGTATTTGACACTCAGAGGTACTTTAAAGGTAAATCAAATCAAATCAAAATTTATTTGTAGTGCGCTTTTCAAAATATCAAAGCGCAGATACATCACAAAATAACATCCATCACAATAAATACAGATATAAAACCAATTAAAAGGCAACAGAATAATTTATTCAAAGGCTAATTCAAATAAATAGCTCTTCAAAGAGGCCTTGAATGACTCTGTGGACAGGCAATCTCTAATCCGACGAAGTAGAGAATTCCACAGGGTTGGGCCATGAAAGAAAAGGCTCTGGCCCCAGATGACTGAAGACGAACCCTAGGAATCTCTAGCAATCCCTCGTCGGTGGAACGGAGTGGGCAGAGAGGGTGGTAGGGTCAAAGGAGAGCTTGCAAGTAGCCCAGTGTCTGACCGTATAGGGTCTTGTAGGTCAGCAACGTGACCTTGAAGGTGATCCTCCATTGTACCGGCAGCCAGTGCAGTTCACACAGCACAGGTGTGATATGGCAAGTTCTTGGTAACCCAGTCAACAACCTGGCTGCAGCATTCTGCACCAGCTGCAGGCAATGGAGATCCACCCCCGGAAACCCTAGATATAGAGCATTACAGTAATCAAGACACAAAGAAACAAAGGTGTGAACCAACACAAGAAGGTCATCATGTGGAACAAGGTGTTTTATCTGGGCAATATTCCTCAGATGGTAAAAGGAAGACTTGACAATGGCTGACACCTGCATCTTCGACATCAGCTAACTGTCAAGAATTATGCCCAGATTCCGCACCTGTTCAGACAGTCTCAACTGGTTACCCCCTAGCACAAGGCCAGGAAGCTTGCAGTTAAAAGCCCGAGCCACTCTCCTTGATTTTAGTTCATTGAGAGATCAATTCCCCAGTAAAACAAATGAGGGGGGACATGATTGAGACTTTCAAATATCTTTATGGCATAAATACGGTGGAAGGGGATAGCATCTTCAAGTATGAAAAGTATGGGGGTGTGGCCTGGCTGGCAAAGATGGTGGAGAACTAATTTTGAGCTCCATGTGGATCTACCAGATATTTAGAGCATCCTACCTAAAAGAGACCAGAATAACTAAAAAAAATGTTTGCCAATACCTTCCTAAAGCCAGGTCCATCTAAATTGGGGAAAAAACAGTCGAAACTCCGCCTCTCAGCATCATTAGAAGAAGAACGAAGTCTGGGCCCAAGTAGACCGGTGAAAAACCCTCCCCCATCTGCAGATCCAAACCCCGAGTCAGCTAAAACAAGGATGGCACAAAATGGTAACGAATATGTCACTCTGGAATGTCTTATTAAAGATCTAAAGTGCTATCTAGGTACAAAAATGCATGCGGGATTTGATAACTTAACGGCGCAGATGCAACACCTTCAGCAGATGGTGAATGCGACTTCTGACACCATAGACACCCATGAGGGGAGAATAAGAGAACTGGAGGCCAGGGTTAGCTTTCAGGAGAACCTCGCTACCACCACATCCTCCGACCTGAGAAAAGCATTAAAAGAAATAGTTGATCTCAAAGAGCAGATCGATGATCACGAAAATAGGGAGAGGAGGAACAATATATATATTATCGGCCTGCTGGAAGGTATAGAAGGCAAAGACTGCAATAATTTCATGAGGCAGTGGCTAAGGCAAGTACTCACTTTACCCAAGGACTGCAGCCTTGAAGTGCAAAGAGCACACCGCTCACCAGGTATTAAACCGCAACTAGATCAACATCCGAGACATATGCTAATAAAATTTCTATGATATCAGGACCACCAGAGAATTTTGGAGGCGGCCAGGAAAGCAGACCCAATTATGGTAAACAATTCGAGAGTCAGCATTTTCCCCTACTTCTCCAGAAGTGTTCAGAACAGACATCAGGCCTTCGGGGAGGTGAGGAAGCAACTACATCAGCTGAAATGCACCTTCACTCTTGTCTACCCAGCTTGCTTAATTGTGAGGCTTCCTGGGGGCAAACAAAAAGCGTTCACTGACCCGGCAGCAGCAACGACCTATCTCAACAACTGAGAAAGCAGGAGTTCAAAAAACAATGAAGCTGAAGCAAATTGTTGAAATTTGATGGTGGATCAAAGGAGATAAGTTGTTTTATTTAAGATTTTACTTTCAAGAAGCGTCCGTGTGTTATGGGGAGGAATGGGTATTTAGGGGAAGGTGGCTTGGGAGCCCACAACACCAGGAGGTGGCCTATTAGGGCAGGTGGAGAGCCCCGATATATCCCTTACCCCTCCATCATGAAAGCACTATGGGGGGAGCGGGGTTTAATCATAAACAACCCACCAAGTCGAGTGGAAGAAACATACTGAAATGCAGATTATGCTAAGGCCTTCACCTGTTTAAAAATTACAGGAACTTTGTCTGGACAGATGGACAAATATGGAGAGGGACTTTGACAGTACAGTATTGTTTCTCTTCACAAGTATCCTAGATCAAATATCCATTAAAATAGGATACTACCCTAGGCCTGGATGTATAGAATAATGTGAGAAGGCTGCTCTTTCTGGGGGGGGGGGTCTTGGTTTCTGCTAAATACGGCCGTGAATTTTGGCCGAGCTGAAATGTTTTAAAAAGTTAAATAATTTAAGGTTAAATTCAAGTTAGTTTATGTTATTATAGGACTTAATCCTAGATCCATAGTTAATGATTTAATACAACTACAATAATGTATTTGGTATTCTGGTCTTACAGCATTAAGTGGAACAATATGATCTCATGGGGTGTGTTCTTTGAATGGTAGTCAAGGGATGCTGGGAGGGGGGTAGCTCCCTGGGAATAGATTTTGTGGAAGAGCAATAAAGGAAAATCTGTGAAAGCATTTAAAAGGAACCCTGAAGTCCTCACCATGCATGGTGGGATGCACCATGGGGTCCAGGGGGGCTGCACCACCCCAGTTGAAGACCATGTGCTCAATATCAAGACAATTTGTTGGAAGGGCCTGGTTTAAGAGGGGGAATTTACCCATGCACTCCCCATCCTACTGAATGAAGGACAAGAGGATGCATTTAATTGCTGAGTTCGTTAATTTGTTTACCTGGATGGATCCCCAGCCCACTCCATGAAGAGTAGCGGGAAGAGGTACAAGTTGTATGGGGACATCACTACAATTTTTCCGAAGTGAAAGAGTAGATGAGGGGGAAGAGAGTTGTAGAAGGGGAAAGGGAGAGGTGGGGGACGGGGGAAAAAGTTGGGAATGTTAATGGAGAAAAATTTCAAATAGTAGGACATGTAGGACACTTTAATCTTGCAGCAATGAAGGTAAAAGAGTTTCACTTTAAGAGGGGCTGTACAAGATATACTAGATATGACAATGGCTGAACTGAGTTGTGTGACTTGGAATGTTAATGGGCTATGCACAGTGGTGAAGAGAAGGAGGGTTTGGACCCAACTAAAAAAATAGAATTGTGACATAGCTCTACTTCAGGAAATTTACTGTACAGGGGAGGAAGTCACATCGATGGCTGGAGCATGGGGGGGGGTACATTATTGGCAGCTCCTTTCACATCTCAAGTGAGGGGAGTTGCGATTTGAATTCGCCGGGGGCTCCCTTACCGTGTCGTGTAATTTCTCAGCAGGCTGATACCCAGGGTAGGTTTCTAATAGTTGAGATTGAGGTGAGCAGTAAAGAACTGACCATAGTATCAATATATGGCCCAAATTATGATTCACCAGATTTTTTTTCACCCACCTACAGATGACCTTGGCCTCATACAAAGATAACTTGATAATAAGAGGGGACTTTAATTTATACCTAGACCCCCAATTGGATCATTCTCATAGTAAATCTAACCCAATACCATGTGGGGTGGTGGCATTCAGGGGCCTGGTGGAGGAGAGGACCTTGATGGAAGTATGGAGGCACATGCACCCAGGGGAAAGAGAATACTCTTTTTACTTGCATGCGCATCAAATTTACTGTCGCCTTAACTATCTCTTTGTTTCTCTTTCCCTAATGGGACAAGATATGGAGGCAACTTATGGACCCATGGTGATATCGGATCATGCTGCATTTAGGGGTGGGCATCTCATTAGGCCCTAGGGAACAGGTCAGCTCACAATGGAGACTGGACCCGACCTTGATCCAGGACCCTGAATATAAAAAATTCATAAACAACAAAATTAGGGATTTTATCTCTGTAAATCATAACCGAGAAGTTCATATTAAATGTATATGGGATGCATTAAAATCATATATTAGGGGGGAACCCTCTCATACTCGGCATATAAATGGAGAGCTGAGAGGGAAAGAGAAGATACTTTAGAAGCCCAAATTTTAAAACTGGAGAGGGAAAATATGTTGACCCCCTCTGGGGAGGGTGCTAGGACCTTGAAAATCATGAAGGACTGCCTTAGTCAAATCTCAAACAATAGTATTGAAAGGGACCTCCTAATCACCAACTGCCGTTCACACTTTGAGGGTAACTCAGCTGGAAAATGGCTAGCAAGCCTAGTAAAGAAGAAAAGAGCGGAATGCACCATTATGGTGATGAATACGCCCTCTGACCTAACTATATACAATCAGACTGAAATTAACCGCCTATTTAGAGAATTTTATGTCTCTTTATACACCTCTCAGACCCCAAAGGATGCCAAACCTCAGAAATTTTTAGATCAGCTAAATCTCCCTACGCTGACCCCCGAACAGAAAGAATCTATAAACGGCCCCATCATGAAGGAAGAAATTAAAAGGGTCAAAACACACATGAAACGAGGGAAAGCCCCAGGTCCGGATGGTATCCCAGTGGACTTTTATGGGATAACCTGGGAAACACTGGGGGACCTGATGGGAGAGATGGTGGAGAAAACATTACAAAAGGGGGTCCTGCCCGATTCTATGCCTGAAGCTACGATAGTGGTGCTACCCAAACCAGGGAAAGACCCGAAACTTTGTAGTTCCTAGAGACCTATTTCCCTCCTCAACTCTGATTATAAATTAATCACACAGCCGGCCCATCGGCGCAGCAGTTGGATTTCCACTTGCGACGCCAGTGACCCGGATTCAGGAATGATCCCGGGTCACTGGAGGGCCGGCCGGGGAGGAGGCAGCTTGAGCATCCTATGACTGCTCGTTGTCTCCAGGGAGGGAAGGGCTCGCGACCCAGTGCTGAAGCGACCACTGGTGGAGGCCGGTGGTAGTGCAGCACGTTGGGGGTCATTAGGGGTGGTGCATGACAGACGTCGGCTCTTGCCTTGACGTCCGGATGTCATGCACCTTAAGATAGCCAGGAAAATCACTTGCTGGCCTCCAGATGACGTCTCTCTGTTCCTAGGGGCCTCCAGTGCCTTCCTGGTGTCTTCTGTTCCCCAGCAGCATCCCCAGGCCCTAGAAAGTATGCATTGGGGCTATCCCCCCGAGTGCCTTCCCCCTCTGAGGAGAGGGACCCACCCGGTGAAGGGATACACTTTGATATCCCGGGGGTTGGCTGCGATCTGGGGATCTGAGTAGGGCTGGGGAAGGACAGAAGGGGTCAGAGGGAACTTGACAGAGCCCAAAGGAGTGGAGGACCAGAGAGCATGGGGGTGGAAAAATAGATCACTCAAAAAAAAAATTAATCGCCAAGATTTTGGCTGGGAGACTTGACCCCTTCCTTCCAGATGTGATACATAAGGATCAACGGGGGTTTGTGAAAGGCCACCATGCAAAACACAATCTGAGAAGGGCTATGAATATTATACATTCCTGGTCCAAAGGGAAAGACAGAATGAGGGGGCTTCTAGCCCTCGATGCCGAAAAGGCATTCAACCAGGCAGAGTTGCCATATTTGTTTGGGGTCCTTGAAAAATTTGACCTGGGTAATACTTATGTGGGGTGGCTAAGAGCTCTATATAGAGCCCCAAAGGCACAGATACTGACCAACAGCACACTATCAGCCCCTTTTCTACACACCCAGGGTACTCGCCAGGGGTGCCCATTATCCCCTCTTCTGTATGTCCTGTGTATTGAAATCTTTGCTGCTTACATAAGAGCAAACCCCAATATAAAGGGATTAAAAGAGGGGGAGAGGGAGCATGTAATATTGCTTTTCACGAACAATGTCCTACTATTTCTGGACGACCCTGAAAAGGCATTACCGGAGCTAAACAGATGTTTGGAGTTATATGGTCCACTCTCGGGACATAAAATAAACTGGTCAAAGAGCAAGTGGCTTCCAGTGGGGAAGGTCAGGCGAGCGATTAAGGTAGCGGGGATGTATGTCCACCCAGCCAACGTGGTAAAATATCTAGGAGTTCTCCTACCGAATAAGTTATCACATACCATTAAGTTAAACTACCCCCCCAATTAAAAAGATTAAGGAGGACTGTTTTAGGTGGAGGTCACTTCCATTGTCCTTAATAGGTAGGGTGAACCTTATTAAAATGTTCATTCTGCTGTAGGTCTTATACCTATTTCAAACTATTCCTCTCTTCCTTCCAAATAAATATATAAAGTCGATAGAGGGGGCCATAACACAACTGCTATGGCAGGGAAAATGATCACGCATAAAGAAACAAGCCCTATGGCGTAAAACAACTGAAGGGGGCTTGGGACTCCCACATATAAATCATTACTACCTGGCAGCTCAACTGGCACAGATACCTGATCTGTTGCAAACTGATGCCAATAGGCACCCTCAGTGGATGAGTTTGGAGAAGGAGGGAAAGATTCTGATATACTATTCGGTAGTGGTAGACTCAGCCATGGGTCGGGGGATCTAATAGGAGAACAGAAATACATATCACCGGATACCACACTGAGATCATTAATGGAGGGAGGAAAACAAATCCCAAACATATTAGTACGGCATTTAAGCACATAGGCTGGAAAAGGCCTATTTAAGGTCAAACAAGTGCTGCACAGAGGATAGGTTCTTCCATTTCAGGAGTTAAATGAGAGATATGGGATACATACCTCACACTATTTCACATATGTGAAATTGAAAATGATGTTTGAACATCAGAAGGAGGAGAAGGAGTGCCAAGTAGAATTGCATTACTCCCCACTGGAGGAATTATTTGGGAAGTTCTCTAATATCCACACATTTAGGCCCCTGAGATCTTGTTACAGGCTACTTATGGGCTCCCAAGAGGACCCATTAGAGGCAATAAGACAAAGCTGGAACAAAAAACCTATATCCAGATACCCTGACAGGAGGAGATTCGTCCCTTATACAAAAAAATCTGCTCCAGTGCTCTGTTAATAACAGACTTCAGGCTATACAGTACAATATGCTGATGAGAGCATACTTTACTCCAGAAAGAGCATATAAAATAAATTATGAATCCTCACAATTCTGCCCCAGATGTAATACATGTAGGTACCTTTTTCATGTAATTTGGGAATGCCCCAGGATCCAGCCCTTCTGGTTGGGGATTACGGCAATACTAGCCAGAACTCTATCCATAAATATAAGATTGGATCCCTCAGATCCTTCTGGGACTCCCAGGAATGGGAGGGCGGCACATAAGATGGAAATAAACTAATAAGAATAGGAGTAGTAGTAGGAATGAGAGAAGAGGCAATTCATTGGAAACATCCAAACCCTCCTTTGGTTACCTCATGGCTGGCAGAACTGCTGCACCTTATGGAACTTGAACACACCCAATATATGGTTTCAGGCCAGAGATAAAAGTGTGAAGAATTATGGAAACCATTGGAGATAGCCATTGCATCCAACTGGTTCCCTGCATTTTAAACAGGGGTAAGAAATGGGATGAATTTGGAAGGTCCCTGGGGAGACAAAACTATGTTTACTCACAAGTGCGATACCTGGCATTCCAGGAACATACTGACCATGAATTTTAGCCAAAACAATATAAAAACATCCAGTCATAACAATAAAATAACAAAAAGGAGTGATGACTTCTTTGCTTGAAGCGAATGAAATTAAACGTTAAACCAATACAAGAAGAAAGATGTATCATATGGCATTTTTAAATTAAGGATGTAAGTGTATCTGTACATCCTTGTTAATAAATAAAGTTTACAAAAAAAAAGTATGAAAAGTACAGTAGAACTAGAGGGCTTGTTATGAAATTGAAGGGAGGATTGCATAAGGAGTAATATGAGGAAGTTCTTTTTTCGGACAGGGTGGTGGATGCGCGGAATGCCCTGCCTCAGGAGGTGGTAGAAGCACATATGGTGAAGGGATACAAGAAGGCATGGGATAGGCACAAGGGAATCAAATATATGAGGAGGGCATAGCTGGGGCCACTGAACTAGTAGAGGCAGTGGGATCAAATTGGTAAAATGGGCAGACTAGATTGGCCTTGTGGTCCTTTTCCACCACCAACCTCTGTGTTATGCTACTAGAACCTGTTTGTGAGCGGTGAAAGACTTGCTGCTTACAGAGCCAGCATTGAAGTTAGACCAAGCATAAGAAAAACACCGCTGAAACAATAACTTTCATGCAAACATGATCTGTAACATCTGCAGCTTCTGTGAATTGTATTTGACTCGTGCAGGTAATTTACAGGTGAACTCAGCAGGCACAGGGGCTTGGGGGTGAGCCAGCAGCTGAGCAATCCTCTGAGGGGGCTGGACAGCTTGCAGTTAAAAGCCCACTCTGATCTTCTTGATTTCAGTTCATTGAGAGACCAGTTCCCCAGCAAAACAAACTTTTGTTGCTAGAACCTGCTTGTTATGGGCAATAGACCTGCTGCTGACAGAGCTGGCGTTGAGGAAAAAGAGCCAGCATAAGAAAAGCATATCTGAAACAAGAACTTGTGTGCCAGCAAGTAAAGTACCCCTGATCTGTAACATCTGCAGCTTCTGCGAACTGTATTTGACACTCAGAGGTAATTTACAGTTTATCTAAGGAGGCAAGGAGGCTCAAGGGCAAGCCAGCAGCTCAGTAATCTTCTGAGGGGGTAAGCAGCTTGCAGTTAAAAGCCCACGCCACTCTCCTTGATTTCAGTCCATTGAGAGACCAGTTCCCCAGTAAAACAAACTACTGCTGCTGCTGCTAGATCCTGCTTATGAGAGGTGAGAGACCTGCTGCGCTTCCCTCTAGCCCAAGTTGCAGAGACTTAGGCTACAGGGAAGGGAGTAAGCCAGGGGCAGCCGGGGACTTCAGCTGAAAAGGAAAGGAAAGTGCCTTGTTACTGCTCTTCATCTATATATATATATACTTTTTTTTGTTCTTCCAGGTATTGGGATTATTAGCTTTTTTCCCTAGGTATTCTGTTATAGTATTTTAAAGTGTGTTGGGACACTTTTTTTGGATGCATAGAGGAACAAAACATGCTGCTGTAAGTTAACAGAGTTTAGCATTTCTTGCTAGACTTGCCTTGCTTTCTTATATTGCAGGTACACGGTGTAGTTGTAAGTCAGATATTGGGTGTTTATTCACCTGGTAAAGGTGATTGTGTTGGTTGACATCCATGGCACTCCAGACATTACCTCATGGGTTTTAGCCCACCTGATAGGCTAGTGATGCACATGACCTTAGGATCAAATTTCCAGTCCCCAGGTCCCAGAAGCCCTTGTTCTCCAGTTCGAATCTTCCATAGCTGAAAATAAGGTTAGTAATACCATACAATGGTTTTATCTACTACACACACACTGAGACGCCTTCTGAATTCCTTGGCCGGAGTGGCCCTTTTTATTCACCTATTGATACAAAACTAATACACGGCCTCCTAAACGGCCGACAGTAGTCATCCTGGCTAACTTAATCAGTGATATATATATATATATATATATATATATATATACACACACACACACACACACACATTGCAATGTCCCTTTGTTCCTCTATTCCACTAATAAAGATGTCCTCCTAGTCACTCTGATTGCTCTGAGGAAGGGTCATGGAGTGCCATGGATGTTAACCAACACATTCACCTTTACCAGGTGAGTAAACACCCATTGTGTTGGTTGACCATCCATGGCACTCCAGACATTACCTCTTGGGTTGCTAATCAACAGTACTGTACCCAATGAGTGGGACAGAGTGACCTAAGAGTGAGAAGAGGAGGAGCAGGCTGTCGAGAGAACCCGAGCAGCAAAAGGGGTCTGTAATTTATACAAGCCATCCAATCTATAGTGTCTTACAAAGGTATAGATGGAGGTCCAAGTGGCTGCCCTGCAAATATCCTCCGTAGATACATTAGCCCTTTCTGCCCAAGAGGTAGACACCGCTCTTGTAGAATGTGCTCTAATACCCTCTGGAGGTGTTAGGTTCTTTGCCTTGTAAGCTTCTAGAATGGTTCTCTTGAGCCAGCTCATTATTGTGGATTTTGGTGCTGCCTTACCCCGTCATTGCCCTTTTTCCACAATAAACAGTCTTTCTGTTTTACGTATCGGCTTGGTTCTAGATATGTACATGGCTAGGGTGCCTCCCATGTCTAAGTGATGAGGAATCATCATGTTCCCCGGTGATCTATCAGAGAGGGTAGGCAATTGGATGGGTTGTTCCCTATGAAAAATGGATGCGACCTTGGGTTGAAAAGCCGGAACTGTTCATAAGTCCACCCCCTGTGGGGTGAATACGGTGTAAGGTTCTATACAGGTGATATCCCCCAGTTCACTAATCCTCTGAGCAGAGCAAATGGCCACAAGGAAACAGGTTTTCAATCCTGCCCAGAACAAATCCACCTGACTCAGTGGTCTGAATGGTGCTGTGCTGAGGGAGTCTAGGACTAGGGTCAGGTCCCATGAAGCGATGAGAGTCCACACCCTGGGGTGTAGCACTTCTACTGCACTGAGGAAGTGAATTGCGTCCAGGTGAGCCTCTGGACTATGTTGACCTATGGGGCCAATGGCTGTGCCAATGGCAGACAGCTACACTTGGAGTGAAGAGTGAGATAAGACCTTGTCTACACCCTGCTGTAAATACAGTAGAATGGTCGACATGTCAACTTTTTCAGGTTCTACACCTTTGTCCCTGCACCATGCTGTGAAGACAGACCACTGCCTGCTGTAGGTGGAAGTAGTGGAAGGCCTTCTGGATTGTAGCAATGTAGATATGACTGATGCTTGGTAGCCGGCTCTCAACAGTCTCTGCCTCTCAGGAGCCAGGCCATTAGTTTCAAGGTCCCTGGTTCAGGGTGGACCACTAGTCCCTGCATTAGCATGTCCGGTTAGGACGGTAGTCTGCATTTGTCCAGGGCCATGGCTATTACCGCTACGAACCATGCTTGCCATGGCCAATATGGTGCCACTAGGACAACTATTTTCTGAGATTGTTGAATTTTTGATAGTACTTGTGAGAGGAGAGGAATGGGGGGAAAATGTAGGATCGGTCCTGTGTCCAGGTCTGGGATAGGGCATCAGTCCCATGAGATTGGTGTTCCCTGTACATGGAGAAGAACCTCCTCACCTGGGAGTTTTCTTCTGTTGCCATGAGGTCCATGGAAATGGGACCCCAGGTTTCCTGTATCAGTTGGAACAGTTCAGGGTGCAGGTGCCACTCTCCCTGGTGAACCTGTTGGTGGCTGAGCCAATCTGCCTGTGTGTTGAGTTTTCTTGCCAGGTGGACCATGCCAAAGTGCTTGAGATTAGTCTGGGCCTAGGTCAACACCCTCATTACCTCTCTCTGCATGGCTCTGCTACTGGTGCCCCCTTGTTTGGTGATGTAGGCCACGGTGACTTGATTGTCAGAGCGAATCAAGACTGACTGGCCACAGATGGTAGTTTGAAAGGATCTGAGGGTGTGGTAGACTGCACTCATCTCCAAAACGTTGATGGACAGTCTTGCCTCTGGAGTGGTCCAGTAGCCTTGGGCTGAGACAGGTCCCAGGCATGCTCCCCAACCCAGGAGACTTATGTCCGTTTTGATGGTGACATTGTAGTTGGTTTCCAAAGGAACCCCTCATGTGAGGGACCAGCTCACTGACCACCAGACTAGGGAGCGTCATATCAATTCCAGTAATGGTATCCTGATGTTCAGGTTCTGCTCGTTCAGGGATCCCCGGGTCAACATGTAGTTCTGCAGTGGTCTCATGTGCCACCAGGCCCAGGGAACCAGATTGATACATGACGCCATACAGCCTAACATCTGGACTATTTTCCCAATGGTAGGAAGGCTGCTGGCCCTCAGCTGTTGTGCTAGGGCCCTCATGGTTTCCACCTTCTTCTGAGATGGTCTGGCCCACCCCTGCGATGTGTTTATTTCTGCTGCCAGGTGTTCTATATGTTGTGTGGGTACCAGGTAGCTTTTGGCCTGGTTCACCACCCAGCCATGTTCCTTGAGTGCCTGTAGTGCCATCTGGGTGACCTTCAATGAGTGTTCTTTGGAACGAGCTTGGATCAGCCAGTCATCCAGGTATGGCATTATGTTGACCCCTTGCTCTCTCAACCTGGTGACCAGGACTATTGATACCTTGGTGAACACCCTTGGTGCTGAGGTAAGACCGAAGGGCAGTGCCTGATACTGAAAATGTTGCCCTAGGATATGAAAATGTAGATACTTCCTGTGACTTGGCCTGATCGGGATGTGCAGATATGCATCCTTCAGGTCTATTGAGGTTAGGTAGTTGCCTACCCGAATGCTGCAGATGGTTGACCTTAATGTCTCCATCTTGAACCTCTGTGTGATCACATATTTGTTGAGGTGCTTGAGGTCTAGGATGAGGTGGAGTTCCCCTGTCTTTTTGGGTACAAAGAAGAAAATGGAGTACACTCCCTGTTCTTGCTCATGCGGGGGAACCACTTGGATTGCCCTGTTCTGCATCAAGTCCTGCAGAATTTGTTGGTCTTGATGGGCAGATGCCTTCCTTTTTGAGATGGGAGAGCTTACAAATCTGTGTGAGACTGGGGAGTGGGACAGTTCTATAGAATACCCTCGGGACACCACCTCTAGAACCCATCTGTATGATATTGTACCCTCCCACTTTTGTTGAAACAGCATCAGTCTTTTGCCCACTGGTGGACAAGGACCCCACGCTGGGGTCTGCGGCAGAGGTGACTTGTAGTCATTGTTTGTTCCTGTTTCCTCTCCCTCTGCCTCTGAATTTGGAGCCTTGGCCTTGGAAGGTGGAGGTTTGATAGCTGGAGTTGAAGGAGTTATGTGCTCCTCCCTGAGCTCCTCTACCCTGAAAGGAATTGTCTTGGTAGTAGTTATCTCTATGTGGCTGCTGTGATCTGTCCCCCCCCAAAAAAACTTTTGTCTGTTTTACAGGAGATAGGTAGGTCTTCCTTTGTTCATAAGGAGATCCTTCCCTTCCTCCTTCTGCTTCAGGTACTCCTGTAGTTCTTCCCCAAACGCATGTTTTCCCTTCATGGGCAAATTCTGTAGCAATGCCTTGGATTCATTGTCTGCTTCCCACAGCTTGAGCCACAGGGCTCTTATGGCACTGTTTGTTAGTGCAGTTACCCTGGTGCTTAATTTTAGAGTGTCTACTGCCATGTCCGCCAAATATTTTGCCTCATCCAGAGTGCACTCTAACAATTCAGACTCCCAGGTCTTAGGGTCTGTTTTCTCCAGATGTTCTTCAAGCCATCGAATTTGGGCATGAGCGGTATAGACTGCAGTTGTGGAGGCTTTGGCAGCCGTGCCCTCTATTTCAAATAATTTCTTCAACATGTCCTCTACCCTTTTATCTGTAGGGTCCTTTAGGGATATGGTACCACAGGGTAGTACGGTCTTACTGCTAAGGACTGCTACCTGGGGGTTGATAGTGGGTACTGTGCACCAGGCGCTGGCCTTGTCCTCCTGCACAAGGTACATGCATTCTAGATTTCTCTTGTCAGACATTCAACCCTGTTCTGTAGACTCCCATTCTTTGCTGAAGATGTTATCAATTGCTGGACAAACGAGAAAAGTGTCCTTGGAGGTTTTTCTTTGCTGGATCATAGGGTCGAGTTTCGATTCAGGCTGGTCTTCCTCAAGCTCGAGCCCCATAGTGGTCTTGATTATCCTCATAAGGCCTGGGATCATGCATAATTAGAACTGGAGAATAGGGGCTTCTGGGACCTGGGGACTAGAAATTCGATCCTAAGGTCATGTGCATCACCAACCTATCAGGTGGGCTAAAACCCATGAGGTAATGTCTGGAGTGCCATGGATGGTCAACCAACTCAACAGATAAAAGCAGCAGTTTTGGGTCTGACTTCAGGGCAGCTCAGGGGATTTTTGGAGGTTGTTGAGCAAACTTGCTCTCCTCTCCCAGAAGCAGTTAGCAACTGGGGCTCAGCTGAAGGGGAGGGGTTTGTCCTAGGCTGGTATAGGATCAGGTCAGGATATTTGTTGATAACTGCAGCGGAGAATTGGGCTAGAGGGAAGGGAGGAAGCCAGAGGCAGCAGAGGACTTTGGCCAAAAAGGAAAGGAAAGTACCTTGTTACTCCTGTACATATATACAGATATATATATATATATATATTAGAGGCAAAAAAATCCATTTAATGCATCACTTAGGGTTGCTCCCCAGTGACAAAGTAGAGGAATTGTTAGGTTAGGCCCCTGAGCCTCCAGTTTCACTTCAACCAGCATTGGGTGTGCTTTGGGGTCACTGGTCCAAACTTCACCCCATCATGTGTGTATAGAAGCTGAAGAATAGGAGAATGGGGTAAGAGTTAGGACCGACAACCCCAACGCGCATCCCGATGCCGGTTGGGGGAGTGGGATGGAGGGTTCCAAGGGGGACTTTCAACCCTAATAGCAACTTTCCTCACTTTTGTCGTTGGGGAACAACCCTAACTGATGCATTAAATGGAGTATTTTTCTTCTAATTTCCCTTCTTTTTGAGAATGATGACGAGAAATAGTGAATGTAATGCGGTGGCTGGAGCTCGGGGCCAAATATTCAGGCCCTGCGCTCCCACCACATGATGTCTTGTGACATAGTAACAGGAACAGCAATGCAAACGCAAGCGGGAATTGTTATGCACATGGTAAAGCAAACGTAAATGGTAAAGCAAATGTTAATAGAAACGCAAGCATAAAGTGACGGCGAAGCAAACAGTGACTCAAAGGGACATGCAACGCATGAAAATGCAACTGGTAACATGCACAGTGATGACACCGGTATTGTGAACACTAATGTTAAGTGTTACAGCAACAAGAATGTGAAAGTGAACAGAAACGGAAACGCGAACGCAAGTGCACACATAAAAGCAAACCGTAACGCGCACGGGCACGGTACCGCAATTACAAATGCAAATGGTAAAGTAAACATGAAGAACAATGCCAAAGGAAACAGAAACGGAAATGGAAATAGAAGCATGTATGGAAATACAAACCAAAACACGCACAGGCACCGTACCGCAATTGTAAATGCAAATGGTAATGGTAACAGCAACAATAACAGCAAAGGAAACAGAAACACAAAAGGAATCGCAAGCACATATGGAAACGCAAACCATAATGCACACGGGCACAGTCTGCCGGAAGCGCAAATGGCAATGCGCACGGTGACGCAAACCAAAACACAAACAGAAACAGTAGTGGAAACGCAAATGGTAACAGTAATGAAAACGCAAGTGCAAATGACAACGCAAAGGGTAATGCACATGGTGGCGTACATGGGAGTGGTAACACAAACTGGGACATAAATGCAAGCAGAAACAGTAACTGTAACAGTAACGGAAGTGCACACCCTGTTTTTGCAGAACAGGTGCATAGAGAAACACAGTGTGTACAAGGAATGTATGCATTGTAATGAGCAATGAAGTTTAAATCAAGCATTTGAAGTACTTAATTGCTAATATCTCAGCAACCGCATGACGTAGAAAAAAAATTTAAATTTCACAAAAATCATGATTTTCCTGGCTAGGTTTTTGCTGTTACATAGCCCGTTGGGCAATTCATTTCGCAACAAAAAATCTGTATCTCACATCGTTTTGAGATACGAGCCCCGAAAGGCGCAGCGTACGCCACCATGTTAGTCTCTGAGAAAAAATGCCAACTTTGGAGTAGCATAACTTGGCAGGCATGCAATGTTTTTTCACCAAACTACCAAAAGGCACATCTATGAGATGTTGGCTGCCTTTCCTCCAAATTTCCGCTCAAAAGACCAAACTGCTCTTCTGCAGCAGGGTGGCAAATAACTCTTCATTATTTTTATTAAGTCTGAAAAGCAGTGTCGCAATTTTATGAAGTGTGTTTGCGACACTACTTTGTGGCACTACTTCTTCCAGAAATTAAAAAAAAAACATATTTATGTGGTGTTTAATCCCAAAATACAGACATGGCTAGCATCCTCAGGGTCTGACTAGGTGAAAACAAAAAGAATTGTGTCCCTAGAGGGTCCCAAATTTAAATGCCAAGTATTTCTGTGATCACTAACTGAAAAAATAAAGGCTGACTCATGACACTACTGGGGTCATTTGTGACACTAAAAACTGCATTTGCGACAACGTTTAACTTTTTGTTAACTTTTCCCTTTGACTTATAATGGGAACTTGTTTTTTGAATAACATTTGAACTGTTTAATATTTTTTCATGAAATCTTCAAAAGGCACATCATTGACCCTGTCCGCACATTCCCTGAAGTTTTCGGACCGGTCATGCAAACCGTGCGACCTGTAGGCACGAGCAAAGAATTCGCAAAAAAACATAATCGCGCTTTTCATTGTTGCTTAATAACTCTGCAGCCATATATCTGACCAGTATGAAATTTGGCAGATCCCAAGAGCTACCATGCCCAATCATGCACACCAAATTACCAGTAAATCTGTTGAATGGTGTCAAAGTTATTAAGGTGCAAAATTTCACCCTTTAACCTTAAACGTGCTACTCAACCCTAACTATGGTAGCACTACCATGCTACCATAATATACAGTATATATATATTTTGTTCATCCAGGTATTGGGATTATTAGCTTTTTTCCCCTAGGTATGCTGTTATATTATTTTAAGGTGTGTTGGGACACTTTTTTGGATGCATAGAGGAACAGAACGTGCTGCTGTAAGTTAACAGAGTTTAGGATTTCTTGCTTTCTTTATTGCTTTATTTTATTGCAGGTACACAGCGTAGTTGTAGAGTCAGACATTAGTTAAAAACAGCAGTATTTGTGTCTGACTTCAGGGCAGCTCAGGGGATATTTGGGAGGTTGTTTAGCAAACGTGCTCCCTCCAGCCAGAAGCAGTTAGCAACTGAGACACAACTGAGGTACAAATATCTAGATACAGCTGCTTTCTCAGAGAACCATATGGAGCTCTAGTGCTCTGAGCACTTTTGGCCTGATGAGGAGGCTGGTATCTAATCCCACCCCACACTCTCCCACCCCAAGGCTCACTTCCCATTATTCCCTTTTACCCCCACATCATGTCCTGTCACAGGACATGAGTCATAGCATGTCTGGTAACTAGAAAGAATATACAGGACAAGACTGATACACCAGGTAGAAGATAATGTTATAGAACAGCAATAGATGCCACTGTATACAGTTATTGAAGTATATCTTACTAGGTGAGGTAGCGCAAATGTTGAAATGATTGGCACAGTGATTATTGCTTACAAATATGTCCTATACTGTTTGTGTTAGGAGGCCATTTCTGGAAACCCCAATATTGATGTTTGGTGCAGTGATTGTAGGTTAGGATTTGCTGTACTATTGAAGTGTAACCAAGGTTTAAAGGGCAGATTGCTTTTGGTTGTGCTTAGGGGATAGACTGCACTTATTGGTGGGGGAAACTTTGTTGGCTGACTAACTTTTACATGAGGGCAAGGTATCGGAGAGCTGGGGGTAACCATGGGAAGAACTGTAAAAGGTGGAAGGGAAGGGTCATGGGTGTGGTATGGGTATCCTTCTAATGAAAATGAGGGGGGACACTGGTGGGTGAAAATTGAGATGGGACGGGTGGTAGGCTGCAACAACTGTGGAGTGGCAATCTTTCTGAAAATTGCATGCAGAGTGGGATTATGTTTGGTGTGCAGGCAAATAAGACAGCTTAGGAATGAGATCAGCTGTTTACAAACAGATCTTAGGAGGGGAATGTGGGCTGCAATGGAGGACAACTCAGTGGCTGGGGAGGGAAAGAAGGTAACTAAGGGGTTGAGGACAGATAAAACAGAGGGGGAGAGGGAAAAGGTGGCATCAAAAAATTGGTTCACAGTACTGGCAGGATTGGGGGATGTGTTGGGGGAGTGCTGGGAGGAGGTGCTGATGACAGACTAGGTGAAAGGGGAATGGAAGGGGGCAAGGGGTTGAAGGGATGTGATATGAGGCATAGGTTGAGTAAGGGGGTTGTGGGGAAGTGGGGAGGTAAGAGAAGAAATGGATAGGGATGCATCAGGGGGTGGAGGCAGGTTAAGCCCGTTTTACAGGGGAGGTAAAATCAGAGGAGGAAGGGGAGAAGGAGGTCAGAGCAAAAACAGGGGACATTACCACAGGAGTGGAAGGGGGAACAACTGCGGTGGAGGAGGAGGAGGACTGGAGAGGAAGGGGATGGGATAAAGGAAGGACAAAGTGAGTAGAACATGAAAATGGGGGTGGGATCCTAGTGCTGGGATACTCAGTTTTGAAAGGGATTAGATGAGGAAGAAAGGGGGAGAGACATAGTCACATATTTGTGGAGGCCATGCCAAGCATGACAGTGGAAAGGGTGGGTCAGTCTGTTCCGAAGTATGCTATGAGGGGTAGGGAGAAACCTCACATAGTTCTGCATTTGGGAATAAATGGCCTGGTGGGAAAAATGGTAGATGTAGTCCAGATGAGGTTTGAGAAGCTGGG
Source organism: Neoceratodus forsteri (assembly GCA_016271365.2). Classification (NCBI taxonomy): domain Eukaryota; kingdom Metazoa; phylum Chordata; order Ceratodontiformes; family Ceratodontidae; genus Neoceratodus; species Neoceratodus forsteri. The sequence goes on from CM057449.1 coordinate 877,576,267, forward strand.
ACTGATTTGTGAGGAGGCAGGAAGATCAGTAACTTTTTCAGAGGTGCTTCCAGTATCCAGGTCGAGCACAACAAGGAAGCTGAGGATAGAGGGATTTAACACATGGCTAAGAGAATGGTGTCAGTCCAAAGGGTATGAGCTGGAGGGGGCTAGGGAAGGACCTTGGTGGGCAGTGATCTCTATGCTAAGGACAGTCTACACTTAAGTGAGGAGAGAAGGAAGGTATTAAAACTAAAACTGGGGGAATACTTGGCAAACAATGAGAATTTAAACTAAAAGGTGAGGGGGTGCCAAGTGGGCAGGAGTCAGGCAGGATCCACAGGTAGGGAAGCTGAATGAGCTGGCCCCCCATACAAGCAGAAAGGGACTTAGGGAGAGGTCAGGAGAGGATGTTAGACAGGGAGAGCAAGTGGGGGGGGGGAAGTAAGCTGGAGGGTGATAACCTTGAATGCTAGGAGTCTAGGGAACAAAACAGCAGAGTTACAGTCTCTCATAGCAGATGGGGAGGTGGACATGGCTGCCATCACCGACACATGGGCCACGTAGTACCATAACTGGGACCTGGCCTTACCAGGGTATAGGATATTTCGGAAGAACAGGGTAAAAGGAAAAGGAGGGGGGGTGGCACTGTACATGAGGGAAGGACTGAAGTATATCAGGGAGGAAGGGGAGGAAGACAGCACAGGTCATTATGGGTGCAGCTCCAGGACTCCAAAAATAGGACCCTCAGGATGGGAGTGGTGTACAGGCCACCATCTCAGACTGAGGAGTTAGACAGGGAATTAGCGGAACAGATCAGAAGGACCTGTGGGAGGGGCAGCACTGTGATTTTGGGGGACTTCAACCTGCCAGGAGTGGATTGGGGTACCCAAGTCACCACGAAGAGGAGGGGGCAGGTACTTCTGGATGTCTTCCAGGACAGCTTCCTATTGCAGATGGTCAATGAGCCAACCAGGTTACAGAACACCCTTGACCTCATACTACGAATAGTGAGTTTGTTAGGGAGCTGGGGGTGGAGGAACCTCTTGCAGGCAGTGACCACCACTCAGTGTGGTTCACGATAAACATCGGGAAAGGGGAAGTAGGAATGGGCACAAGGGTGTTAGACTTCAGGATGGCCAACTTCAAGAGCATGAGGGAAATAGTACAGGGGTAACTGGCCAGAATCCATCCAAACATGTACACTAACCAAAAGTGGGAGGTCATTAAACTGAGAACTGAGGAGGCAACCATAACATGTACAAGGATCCAGAGTAAGAGGGCTAGGGCCAAGAAGCCTAGCTCTGGGAGCAGGGGGGTCATGGAAAAAGTAAGGAAGAAAAGAACCACCTTTAGAAGGTATAAAAAAACAGGGAGGGGGAGGACAGAAAGGAATACCTGAAGGAGTCGATGGAGGTGACAAGGGCTGTCAGGTCAGCTAAGGCTTCCAGGGAACTCAGGCTAACACAGGGCATCAAAGAGGGGGAGAAGGATTTCTTCATGTAAATCAGGGAGAAAATGAGTTGTAAGGACCAAATAGTAACGGTAAAGAAGGAAGGGGTGGGTAGAAACTGGGAAAGAACAGGCAGAAGCATTAAACGAGTACTTCTGCTCAGTATTTACTAAAGAGAAAGGGGGAGCTGTATCCAAGGGGAGTGGGAGGATGCGCACAAGGGGGAGGAGGTGACAGACATGGAAATCCCAGTGGGCAGAGTACTGAAGGGCTTGAGGGCACTGAGGCTGGACAAGACACCAAAGCCAGATGGCATACACCCCAGGGTGCTGAAGAAGCTTGCAGAAGTCCTGGCAGGACCTTTGGCAAACCTGTTCAATGCCTCACTGAACTCAGGGAGCATACCTCAGTACCAGAGGATGGTGCATGTGGTACCTCTCCACAAGAGCAGCCCCAAGGGATGAGCCAGGGAACTACAGACCAGTAAGCCTCATGTCCATCATGGGAAAGCTGATGGGCTAGTTTCCCTCCTAGAGGCTAATGGGCTGCAGGATAGCAGAGAACATGGGTTTGTTTCAGGTAGATCCTGTCAGACCAACCTGGTGGAATACTATGACTGGGTAACCAGACAGTTAGACAGGGGCCATGCAGTGTATATCCTGTACCTGGACTTTAGTAAGGCATTCAATTCGGTGCCACGTGGGAGGCTAGGAAGTAAAATGGAAGTCACAAGGGATGGGGTGAAGATGGTGGGATGGGTAGTGAACTGGCTGCAAGGGACACAGCAGAGGGTGGTGGTGGGAAGGGAGCTCTCATCTCCAAGACCAGTGACAAGCAAGGTGCCACAGGACTCTGTACTGGGGCCAGTGTTGTTTGATATCTTTATAGCAGACATCTCAGTAGGCATCAAGAGCAAGATCAATCTGTTTGCAAATGATACCAAGATGGGATCAGTAGTGGATGACTTAGAAGGGTGGCAGGGGTTGCAAGATGATCTGGCAAAATTGGAGGCCTGGTCGGACACTTTGCAGCTGGGGTTCAATGCCAAGAAATGCAAGGTGCTACATTTCGATGCAAAAAAACCATGGAGGAGCTACCAGCTAGGGTGGATTCAACTAGCCAAGAGAGAAGAGGAGAAGGATCTGGGGGTGATCATAACAGGAGCAATGAACAACTCAACACAGTGTAGAAAGGCAGCTGCAAAGGCCAACAGGATGCTGGGTTGTATTGCCAGAGGTATATCCTCCAGGAGGGGGGAGGTGATCCTGCTGCTATACAGGTCACTGGTTAGATCACACCTGGAGTACTGCGTACTGTTCTTGCAACCATACCTGAAGAAGGACATTAGGTTCCTGGAGGCAGTGTAATGTAGGGCAACAAAAATGATCCAAGGGCTAGGGGGCTTACCCTATGAAAACAGGCTGAGGGAGCTGAACATGTACTCCCTGGCAGAGAGGAGGGATGGGGGAACATGACTGAAACCTTCAAGTACATGAAGGGAATAAATAAGACAGGCATAGAGGGGCTTTTCAAATTAAAGCGGGGGAGGTACACTCAAGGGCATGATCTAAGATTGGGAGGGGGAATGTTCAGGAGGGAAATGAAGAGGCACTTTTTTTATGGAGTGGGTGGTTTCTGGGTGGAATGCATTACCTGAGTAGTGATGTGGCGAATTTAAATTTCACCCGTGGAGTGCCGGTGAAGTTGTCAAATTCATATCAGGGAGCACTTTGTGAAATTTTCCCGCTGAAGGCGAAATTTCACCTTCCGTGGGCAAAATTTTGCCTTCCACAGTGAAATTTTGCCTTCTGTCCATGGGCAAAATTTCACCATATGCGGGTAAACCTAAATCTCTGGTGGCTAGTGGTCCCCCCCCCACCTGTCCCAAATGTAAATAATTATCCATGGTGGCTAGTGGTCCCTCCCCTCCACCTGGTAATAACCCATCCGCCCCGGAAATGTACAGCAGCCCCCCCGCATCCCTCCATATCTCCTTCTTCTGTTAAAAAAAAAATCTCTGGTGGTCTAGTGGGTTTTTTGTATTTAAACCCCTGTCCTGATCCCCAGTTCCAATAAATCCTTGGTGATCAAGTGCCCCTTCACCCAGCCTCCCCAGCAGCCAGATGTCCCCACCACTACCCTGCTCCCACCCCCATCCTAAATCCCGGCATCAGCAGATCGGCAGAGCCCTCCTCTCCTCCACTGCTGGCCCGCCAACTGAGCTGTCAATGAATGAACTTCACTGACAGCTCAGTCAGTGGGCCAGCCATGGAGGAGAGAAGAGGGCTGTGCTGGTCTGCCGCATCTCGAAAACAAAATGATAAATGAGCCACACTATTTACACAGTTGAGAACGTACCTTGTGGCAGAAGAACATCAATCAACCACTTATTATGGTTCCTTAGAAAACAAAACACAATATTGTCAAAAAATCATGCCAGACACTATATTATTCTAACACTGCCCATAACTATCATCAACTTGTACAAAATAAAGTTATGTACTACACATGCCAGTGGTTTCTCTCTTGATGAGGAAGGAGGCTATGGGGAGGGAGACATATTTTAGTACAGGTAAACTCTCCAGGGCATCAGGGTCACAGCCTACTTGTCCAGGATGATGTGTATTGTAGACTTCATATCTGGATATGACCAGCAGCAATAATGTATCCTCAACAAATTTAAGGAAAATGAAAGCAACACTCCTTCCAAGCAATTTTAAAAAGAAAACGCTCAAAGAAGTAAGATAGTAATGACACGTTAGCAACAGAGTGGCTCGGTGACAGCATTCTCACCTCTGAACTAGAATACTGTGGGTTCAAGTCCTGCTATGCAAATGTGTGCATGTACTCACTCTATGGGACTGTACTAGACAGGAGACATTCTTTGGATAAGGTGTTAAATGAGGCCCCTTTTGCTGAATTCCGGAGGTTATCTAGTTTATAAGCCCATAGCGCCATTCTCAACTGTTTCTTGGGACCATCATCGGAGGTCCCATTTTTTCCTCTATTGTTCCCACTGTTTCCCTCCTAGCAGTACTTATAGAGCATGCCACGATACTAGACCTTAGCCTTAAGGGGTGTGGGCAGCAGTCCCATCCAAGACCATGCTAAATCCCTGTTATTACTCCCCCATAAGTGTGAAGCAGAGTGATATGCTCTAAGCCTCTCTTCTCTGAGACAAAGTGCATTAATTTGGCAATGTGCCAACCCTCTACCAGCCCGTACATCAAGAGACCCAAACTTGCTCCTAAGCCTGAGTCTCCAGCAAGGCAATACAGAACGCAGCTGCCAAGTCAAGGGGTTGACCCTTGGCACTTCTGACAGAGACTGTGGTATATCATTGGTGTCCTTGCAAACATGGATAATTATTTACATGTGAGACATGTGGGGGGAGGGATCGCTAGCCACCAGGGATTTACTTATAATGTATACACTCGTAAGGTGATATTTCACCCATGGACAGAAGGTGAAAGTTCATCGCAGAAGGTGAAATTTCGCTTCGGAAGGTGAAATTTCACTGTTCCACCAGATGAAATTTTACCACTCAGCCAGGTGAAATTTCACATTTTGCTACATGAAATTGGCAGAATTTTGCAGATTTCTCCATGAAGTGAATTCTGCCCACTTCGCCCATCACTATACCTGAGGAAGTGGTATCTTGTAGAACAGTGGGCTGCTTCAAAAGGGGATGGGACCAGATAAGGGGGAAGGTCACTGGATGGGGAGGAAGGAAGGGGCAGCTGCAGTATAAGGACTGCTAGCTGCACAATCGAGCAGACTTGGTAGACCATAAGGCCTTTATATGTTGTCAATTTCATATGTTTGTATGTTCATATGCTTTCAGAGCCAGCACTGAGGTGAGAGCCAGCATAAGGAAAACATCTCTGAAAGAAAAACCTTTGTGCCAACAAGTAAAGTACCCCTGATCTGTATCATCTGCAGCTTCTGTGACCTGCATTTCACACTCTGAGGTAATTTAAAGGTAATCTCAGCAGGCACGGGGGCTTGGGGGCAGCTGAGTAATCCTCTGAGGGGACAGTGCAGCTTGCAGTTAGAAGTCCACACTGCTTTCCTTCATTTCATTTCATTGAGAGACCAGCTCCCAGTAAAACAAACTGCTGCTGCTAGAACCTGCTTGAGAGGGGCAAGAGACCTACTGCTTACAGAGCTGGCATTAAGGTGAGAGCTAGCATAAGAAAAGCACCTCTGAAACAAGAACATTTGTGTCAGCAAGTAACGTACCTGAACTGAAACACCTGCAGCTTCTGTGAACTGTATTTGGCTCTCGGAGGTAATTTACAGGTAAACTAAGCAGGCACAGGAGCTCAGAAGGAAGTCAGCCGCTGAGTAATCTTCCAAGAGGGCATTGCATCTTGTAGTTAAAAGCCCACTCCACTCTCTTGCACGAGTGCTGGGTGCAAGCTCCACTTAAATGAGAAAAAATAGTTTAACTGTCTTCAATTTACAACAGAATCTGTTTTGGATCTTAAATTCATTGCTAATGCCTGAGAAAATTGAAGTTTTTTTAGATATGTATTACAGCTAGTATTTAATTACAACTGAGCCTCTTAAAGTGTTAGTGGTGTGGTTCTTTATTACAGTTACTGCATATAATATACTACTTTTAGGTATCTATACTTAATTAAAACATATTTATAGTTATATTTTCAAACTTTGTTATACTGGTTTATCAGTAACTTAGTGAAACTAAGAATTGCTACTTTTAAATTATCTACTCTGGAAGTGGGTCAGTAGTAGTGGTTTATTACTTATATTGCTTATTATTGGAATCTTTGACAATAGCATTGTTTCTAATTTCAATTTTTATTAGGTGATTTAATGTTAGGAGGATTGTTATTGTTTGTATTGTCTGGAAGGTCAAGGCACAACCCCATTAATTGAGTCATATAATTACATTGTTTTATTTTTTAATGTTTTCCTCTGGTGGCAGTTGAGGAATTGAATTCATTGGTTGGCTAAATCATCTGGGGGAGTAGCAGTCACCATTGAATTCTTCAGTTTTTATTTAATTGTGTGTTAACCACTTGAATTATTGATACCAGTTTCTACCAAATTGGCAGTTTGGTAACAGAGGTTTTCCTGGACTGATATTGAATTTCAAGTGGAAGAGTTGTTTGATATTGTTGACCAATTATTTAAGGTTCTGCCTTACTTCCTATATTTTTTATTGTAGGCATGATTCATTACTGGGTATTATTATGTTTGTTAGTTGGATCGGGGACTTCTTAGGTAACCAAGGAAAAAACACCTGTGGGTACTAACAGATTTTGCAAACACAACAAGTTTGGTCTTACTATAAGAACTATAGGTTAAATCTTCTTCATTTCAGTCCTTTTATACAATAAAATATTTAAGCCTAATGTATACTATTCAAATAATTATATTAGGGAATTATATTTTTTCAAGTTTTATGGAATTTGCCCCCCAAAATAGAGTGGTTTCCCATAAATTAAATTTTCGCTCTTTTGTTTTAAAGAGAAATTTAATTTTATTGTTGCTATTAATTTCTTTTTTAACACTCCCCAGTCCAGGCCCTAATACCTATTTAGAATCCAGTATACATTTACTCAAGCATTGTTTAAACACCACACATTTAAGTGTGCAGAGTTTATTAGCTAAATGGATCATTTTTTGACCTAGACACATATTCACCACTTTGACTTTATAGCACTATCTGAAACATTATAAGATTCTGGATACAATGATTAATTTGAAAGGGTATAATATGTTTTGGAGTGTTGGAGTAGGTAGAAAAGGAAGAGGTTGCATGCTGTATGTTAAGAAAGACTTGTCAGTAGACCAGGATGAGATTTCTATTGTCCCTTCATCCTGTGAATTTTTACCATTGACCCTGGTGCTGGGACACAGGCAGCTACTATCTTTGGTGATTATCTATGGCCCACTAGGTTCTCAGGAGGAGGGACTAAGACTCATCAAGGCACACAGAGGGGTTATACCTTTGAATAGAGAACTGATTATCCTGGGTAACATGAACTTGAACTAGTTGGGGAAAGATACATCGAAGGTTAGAGATTTCCTTCTTAATCTAAGACTCACTCAAATCATTGAAGCCCCTACCAGGGCTCACTACAGGACTGGGTTTTCATTGGAACTGGATCCTGGTTTGTGATACAACTAAAATTCAGGAACTGGGTGTGCTGCCAGATAGTGTCAGTGATCATTGTCCAGTTTACTGTTGTTGGAGTGCAAAAATTAAACTGTACCACCATTATATTTTCAAACTCATAATATTAAAAAATTGGATACAGCAAAATTTTCATGCTGCACTGTTGGGAGCTGATTGGTCCTTTTTGGATCATTTCAATAATGTCAGTGAATCATTCAATACATTTTGTTCCTGCTTTAATCGAATTTGTAACATCTTTGTCCCCTTCAGATGGTTAAGGATCAGGGGAAACAAACAACAGTGGGCTACCCCTGCGTTACTTGAGAGTATGAGGGATAGGGACAAAAAATTGGAAGAAATATAGAAATTATAGGGATCCAGTGTCTTTACTGGATTACAAAGAAGCACAGAACAAATGTAAAACAATGGTTAGAAAATTAAAACAAAATTCCTTTATTGAAAAGCACAATCAGTTAGTAGGAAAAAAAACTCCACGGCTACCTGGGGTTTATTAAATGAATTATTGGGCAGGACATCTAATCATTCTCCCCAAATCCTAAATAAACAAGCATGATGCCCTTGATAGGGGGCATTATGCAGTGGCTGTTTCTGTGGACCTCTCCAAAGCATTCGATTTTGGTTAATTACAAATTGTTTAAAGCCCTTTGGAATCAGGGCTTTTCACAGGATGTTATTTGCTGGTGCCAGAACTGTCTCTATTATCGTACTCAATCAATTAAAATAAAAAAATCATATTTCTTCTCCAGCTGTGGTGTCACTGGGTGTCCCTCAGAGTTCTATTTTGGGTCCCCTTTATTTTTGAACACTTTACTCTTTGTTTGCATGAACATTCATATATTTCTTTATGCAGATGATGCAGTGACCCTCATGACCGGCCCCAACTTCTAGGGTGTAACAGACAATTTGGCTTCTGATTTTGTTGAAGTACAAGATTGTTTTTTGTTAAATAAAATGCACTTGAATGAAAAAAATCTAGCGGCAGGATTCACAAAAGGGATGCACCCACGTATCCCCCAAATTTCGCACTGGAGCAATTCTGGCAGAGGGCTGATGCACCAACACATTGTAATGATATGCGACATATCTAGAGGGGCTGTGAAAGGGGTGTGCCCATGCATATGGTGTACATCTCCATTAACAGCCTGACCAGGAGGAGCATCCCTGGGGCAAGTCCGGAGATGTGCCCCCAAAAGATATGTCTAGAAAAAGTAGACCTAAGTTGCATGCCCCCAAAGGGAGGCTGCTGTACTGCAGACAGCAGCACAGCAGCATGGCAGCCTGCCCACCGTGGCAGTGCAGTGTGCCTCCCACCCTGCCCATGTCTCTGGAGTAATGCTACACACTGCAGAAGTAGTGGAAGGTACACAGGCCTCCCACCCATGTCCACCTAACCATGCTGCACACTGTGGTGGTAGCACTGTGCACTGAGAAACCCCCCACCCTGCCAGCAACCCCGACTCCATGCTGCACACTGCAGCAGTAGAGTGCCATACACAGTAAACCCCATTCCCCACCCTGACCTGATAGCAGAGGACCAGAGATTCCAAATAAATACCTGGTGGTCCAGTGGACCCCCCACCCACTCAGGCACCCTCTCCACACCCAGTCCCTCCATCCCTGCAGGTCCTGGTGTTCAACAGGCAGCACAACCCACCCTCAGTCCAACACTGCTGCCCACCGACTGAGCTGTCTAGGACTGACAGCTACTGTACTACTGTAAGCCCATTGATGGATCCTTCTGACCAGTGGGCTTGCAGTGAGTACTGTTCCCTGTCATTTACAACTTTATGAATGACAGAGTACAGTACACACTACAAGCCTATTGGTCGACATGGTCCACCAATGGGCTTACAGTAATACTGTAGCTGTCATACACAGACAGCTCAGTCAGCAAGCAGCCATGGCAAACTGAAGGTGAGTTGTGTGCTGCCCACTGAACACTGAGACCAGCTGGGACAGGGAAGCATGATGGGGAGAGGGGTGCCTGAGGTGGTGAAGGGTGTCTACTGGACCACCAGGGATTTATCGGAGGTTCTGGTCCCTCTGTGATCTGGTCAGGGTGGGGGGGGGTGGTGCATTGAACAGTTCCACTGCAGTGAGTGGCATATTAATGGAGCCTCGGGCAGGGAGTGGGGGTTCAGAGATTCCTTCCCTACCACCACAGTAAGTGGCATATTAATGGAGTCTTGGGCAGGGAAGGAGGGGTGACACTAGACTGATGGTGGTGCTAGGACTAGTGCTGAAGTGCCACACTTGCAGGGCAACTGGCGCAGTCTGCCGGGTACAGCCCTCCATGGCACATGCAAAAGGGGCCATAATGAAATGCAAATTACCCCATTGCACCACGCATGCTTAATGGCCCCATTTGCTTGTCCGTGGCTGTGAATGGCAGCTTTCAGCACAGTGCATTGGGAGATGCACTGCCCCATTGTGTTCCCTGCTCAGCCAGGGGGTTGCATTGATGCATCCCGGTCTGGGCGCAACTGTGGCATTCACAGAGAGAATGCACCAGAAGCATCCCCTGGCTCATCTTCTGTGAATGCCACAGTTTGTGCTCAGCACATCTAATTTGTGCTGGGGCAACCGAGATGCGCCGAGCACAACTTCTTTATGAATCTTGCCCTATGTTTTTTTATAACCATACAAAGTCATTGAAGACAGAGCCCCTTTTTTTGCTAAGAACACTAAAGGAAACTACAATTGAACAAGTCAAGATATTTAAATATCTTGGTTTTACTTTGAATAATTCTCTAAGGTATGACCGACATATTACTTGTATGGTTAAATTAGTCAGTCAAACGGTTGGAGCCTTATGTAGATTAAATACCCTGTTTACTCCAACAACTAGGATGCTCCTGTCCCAGAGCTTTCTACTCCCAGTTATTGACCATGGTTTAATGTTTTGTTATTCTGCAGGAGAGGGGTTGCTAGTTAAGGTTAGAAATTATTAAATCAGATAGCAAGATTTGACACTCAATTACCAAAAAACTTTGTGATTTATATAAACAAAACTATCTGGCTACCGCTTGAACAAAGGTACTTATTTCAAATAGGAACTCTTGCTAAAAAAGTGTCATTAGATTTAGTTTCAACTTCCTTCCATGTTATCTTAAAAGAACCTTCCAGCATAGTGGCTACCATATCATCTTAAAATGTTCCGTTTTCAGTGCCTAGAATGAAAACCACAACAGGTCAGAAAACAATGTTTTATAAACTGCTAACTTTTTTCAATTCTATCTCTACACTAATACCTTGGGCTGGGAATGTGTTATATAATTTTAAGCATGTCCTTAGGAACTACTTATTGTTTAATAGTCAATGTAAATGTTTTCATGATTAGTATTGCCCTTGATTGATCTGGATGTCTTATATTGTGTATACTGTTTTCTTACTGTTTTGTGTTGTATTTGTTTTTCTTTAATATTATATTCGATTAGTTGCATTGTTTATCTGTTCTGGTCACACATGAAAATGGGCCTTTTTGCCCATTAACTTTTCCAGAGTATAAATACACAAACTAAAATCACACCAGGTGTTATCAGTAGTTCTGAATGCCTTTTGCAATCTGTGAAACATCACCAGGATTAGTTCCCTTATCTTGCTTGGCAACTTGGCCACATTGGTGCAAACATTTGCAATTTTGATGCTTGACTACTGCAGTGCTCTATACCCTGGGGTAAACAGAGGTAATGTGATGTCTGTAGCTGGTATAAAATGCAGCTGCTAGGTTACTGACTAGCCTTCCAAGGACATGTCATATCATGTCATGAGTCAGCATTGCTTGATCTGCACTGGCTGCTGGTTAAGTGGTGTATCCCCTTCAAAGTGGGTTTATATATGTATAAGGACCTTATGGTTCCTGAATGAGCTCTTGCACCCCTATATGCCCTCGTGCCCTCAGCACTCCATTGAGGAGGACCTCTTTGGAGTTCCCAGGGCAAGGTTAAAAATCTTGGAGGACCTGGCATTTGATTTAGGGGCCCGGTCCTTTAGAATAATCTTCCAAGAGACCTGAGAGAGTCCCCCTTGGAGGAACTCTTTAAGCAGGGTCTAAAGACCTTTCTTTTTGCCCAGGCATTTGAAGGTAAATTCCACATAGCAGTATCATCCTAGTATATTTGTTTAGGAATTTGTTTAAGAATTAGGTTATTTAAAAATGTTTTATAATAATATTTATTATTGTTATTGATTTAACTTTACTGCTTCTACTGTACGTTATTCAGTAATGGTGCCCTCAGTCTCTGGGGAAGGATGCCAGATATTAATACAGACTATTACTACCAATAATAAGATACCCAATGAATACATTTCCTGTTGCTGTTTGATAAATCTGAGTAAATCCATTATTTTAAAATAGTGGGGTTCATCACTGTTACATCAGATTCTAGTTCTGGATGATGAGGTATATACAGTATTCTGTTTGGCAATACTTCAAACATAAATATAGTATTTATTCTTCAAATTAATAAAACAATGTGATTATTCCATAACTATGAAGCAGGTAGCTATCATAGGGGCCATTTCAAGGAGGTGTGTGTAAAGCTTCAGTTAAGTGATTCACTCTACCTTTATGTTAACAGTTGAACATAGAGTTTCATTAAATGCATCTGCAAGAACATGTTCACACACTTTTGACATCTTTAAGGTATTTTTCTAAAAACTAGTCCATGGTATCTGCATACAGCACAGCAGACCCCCGTTTCATTTGGCATAAGTCTAGGGCTGCTGGCATGCTTGCAGAATATAAACATCTTTAAAACAAAAACAGAGATACCAACATGAATAATGCCCCAGTCAGAAATGAACTGTACTGGGGCTTAATGGCACCAACCACAAGATGTAGTTTTCACAGCAATTTATTACCTACTGTAAATAACCCCATTGTTACATTTCCAACAAATTACCAGCTGATAGCATACTCTGCAAGTGAAGCATCATCATGCTTATTCCAGTATTTGTTTTTAAAGTCGGTGTTCCATTATAAGCAAATTACTTAGCTGCCCTCTAGATTACACTCTAACAATAATAATCCTGAACTGTTCCATTTGCTTGTTTCCTGAAATAGTAATTCAAATGAGTTGGTTGAATAACAAGTATATTCAGGTTTCCCCTAAATGTTCAGTAAGATGATTTGTTTATACAAAACTACTGTACTAACAGAGAATATATTCTTTTCTAAACAAAATACCAATGCACTTATGTTTAATCACAGAGAAAAGGTTGCTTAACTGTGGTCTAATTTCCAAGGTGAACATTTTCAAACAGATTTGGAAGCACATTTAATGCACACTGTTCACATTTTGGATTCCAGAAATCACTAAGTGGAATCCTACAAATAATATCAGTATTTATTTTTTAGGGAAAATATTCATATTTGAAGTGAATATTCATAAAATGGATTAATGTGCTTGCCAACCATAGTTTTCATTCATAGAAGCATAGAAGCATAGAACAAGATGGCAGATAAAGGCTGCCAGGCCCATCAAGTCTGTCCATATTTTTTAACCTTTATTTTTGCTGCAGACCTTTACTTGAACTATGGCACTATCTCTTCACCTCAATTCCTTTCCCATACAATTTCTTTTGTCTATCCCAGGCATCGTTGAGCACCACTACTGTCTTCAGCCCCACTACCTCTGCTGGAAGACTGTTCCAGGTGTCCACCACCCTTTCTGTGAAGAAAAACTTCCTCACATCCCTCCTGAATTTACCCCCTCTAGCTTCACAGCATGCCCCCTTGTTCTAGACCATGTTCTTTCTCGAAAAAATACTCTCTTCAAGTACATTATTAACCCCTGTGTGGTACTTAAAGGTCTCTGTCATATCACCCCTTTCCCTCCTCTCCACCTGGGTATACATATTTAGCTCCTTCAGCCTCCCCCTATAGGGCTTTTGATGTAGACCCTACACCATTTTGGTAGCTCTTCTCTGGATCACCCCCACTCTATGTCCTTCCTGAGATGTGGCCCCCAGAACTAGACACAGTACTTAAGGTGAAATCTTACCAGCGATCTGTATAGGGGCAACGCCACCTCCCTCCACCTTCTAGTGTTGCCCCTTCCTATGCACCCCAGCATCCCACTAACCCTACTGACTGCCTTGTCACACTGCCTGTCCACCTTTAGGTCATCTGAAATGATTATTCCTACAGTAGATCTCTTTCCTGCTTGGTCTTTGTCAGTATATCTCCACCACTTTTGTACTCTGTTCCTGGGTTTCTATGACCCAAGTGCATTATTTTTCACTTTTTTGCATTAAAACCCAGCTGCCATACCCTTGACCACTCCTCCAGTATTTTCACATCCCTACCCATCCTTTCCACACACCCTCCTAGAGTGTCCACTCTGTTGCAGATCTTCTTGGTTTCATCCACAAAGAGCAGACCTTTCCCTCCAGCTCCTCCACTATGTCACTTATAAAAGCATTAAAGAGTACTGGTCCCAGCAACGATCCCAGAAGTACCCCACTGGTAACCCTCCCTTTCTTAGGGTGAACTCCATTTAGCTCTGCCCTCTGTGTCCTGTCCCCTAATCAGTTTTTTACCCAGGTTACTGCCTTAATACCACCCCCAAGTTCACCAACCTGTTTACCAGTCTTCTATGAAGAATGGTTTCAAATGCCTTGCTGAAGTCAAGGTAGACCACATCCACTGCCCCTCCCTGTTCAAATTCCTTGATCACCCAGTCATAGAAATCTATCAGATTTGTTTGAGATGACTGCCCCCCTATGAAACCATGCTATCTTGAATCCTGTAATCCACCAGATACCAGATATTCCACAATCCTTTCCTTTAGCAGTCTTTCCATTTAGCTACCTCCCACTGATGTCAGGCTGACAGGCCTATAGTTTCCCACCTATTCCCTCCTTCCACTTTTGTTAGGTGGGACTACCTCTGTCTTTCAGTTCCCCCTTGAGCATGCCGGACTCCAGTGACCTGTTATACGGATCTGTCAGAGATGCAACCAGCACTTCCCTGAGCTCTTTGAGCACCCTTGGGTGTATCCAGTCTGGTCCCATAGCTTTATCCACTTAATGGTTAGCTAGTGCTTTTCAGACTTTCTCCTCAGAAAATGGTCTGGTGTCCCGTTCCTTCCCATCAGTGCTCCAGGCACCTTTTTGAGGTCCCTCTCTTCCCCTTGTAAAGTAAAAACTGTGCAATTTTTTTTGTTCAAGATGTTTGCCTTTTCTTGATTCCCTTCTGTACAATCACACTCTCCTTCTTTAACCATACAAGCAATCCCTTTGTCTTCCATTTCTTATTAACATACCTGAAAAATGCATTGTCCCCTTCTGATACTCCCTGAGATATTCTTTCTTCAGTTTGCACCTTTGTGCTCCTTACTGCTCTGCCTGCCTCATTCTGTTTTCCCAAATACATGTCCCTGTTCTCCTCTCTCTGGTTCTCCTTATATCTTCTGAATGCTACCATTTTAGATGTTACCTTTTCTGTTACCTCTTTTGAGAACCATATCCATCTCCTCTTTGTTTTACTTTGTTTAACTGCTTGATGCAGAAGTTTGTTGCTTTAACTGTGCCCTCTTTTATTTTGGCCCTATTTTCCTCCACCCCCTCAAGGTCCACTCTTCCTGCCAGGTCATTCCTGTGGCATTCAGACATCTTAATAAAATCAGCCCTTCTGAAACCCAGGACCCTCGCCATTGTGTGGCTGAATTATGCAGCTGTTCTTATGTTGAACCACACTGTACAGTGATCACTGGTCCTCAAATGGCCTCCCACCTTGAAGTCCACAACACTGTCCCTGTTAGTAAGCACCAGATCCAGTATTGCTTCTTCACAAGTGGGTTCACTGACAAGTTGCCTGAGGAATGCCCTCTGCAGGGAGCCCAGGATGTCCCTTCTTCTAACTGAAGCTGCTGCAGGGATGCTCCAATTTACATCTGGTAGACTGAAGTCCCCCACCAGCAACACCTCCTCCTTTTCAGCCATTTTACCAATTGCTTCTAACATTTCCTTATCTAAGTCCCCCCCCCGCCAGAAGCCTGCAGTTCATACCTGTCTGAATCGCGGCTCTGTTTCCCAATTAAGGGGTGACCCACAGTACCTCTGCATCTCCCCAACTTGCCCGTGTTTCTGTTGCTTTTATGCTTTCCTTCACATAAAGCACCAGTCCCACTCCTATCCTTCCTAGCCTGTCTCTCCTGTGTAGCCAGGTATGAGCATGCCTCAGTCCTGGCTGACAGTGCTTCATGACTCAGTATTGGCCACAGTATCTATGTCAGCTTCTGCCATGATATCCACTAGGTCGGGGATCTTGCTTTCAAGACTTTGAGCAATAGCACATATGGTCTTCAAGATTTTGTTAGCTCTCTGCCTGTTGATTCCCCTTTTTTCCTTTTCTACTACCTTCCTCACTCTTTTATTCTGTCTGTTTTTCTCCCTTCCTCCTTTGCTAACCCCTACTACCTTGATCTGCTTGCTCCATGATGAGACTCTCAACCCTTAGGATTCTTCTACATATTGTCTCAGCCTGTGGCGGGGGCAGTTTCTGCTTCCCCTTCTTCATCCACACCCCCGGCTAGTTTAAATGCTCATTGAAGTAACATTTAAACCATCCAATGAGAACTGTGGTTCCCCACCTGGATGGATGCAGGAAATTACCACAGTGTAGGCCCTTGTCCCTCCCAGGTGGACCCCCATTCCCCAAAGTAGTTGTACCCTCCACTCTGCACCATTCCTTGAACCATGAGTTGAAGGCATTGGTGTGGAGCTCCCTTACCTTCCGCCTCTCATTGACAGGCAGTACCTCTACAAAATCAACAGAGTCAGTTGTGGAGACCAAGGAACACCTGACCAGGCTGGGTGACAAACTATCATCCATTTCGTCCAGCATCTCCAACTCTGAGATCCTGCCAGTCTGGGAGAGGGGGCAGATGGACAGAAGATCAGAGAAAGGGAGATAGGGGAGCTAAACTTGTGGCTCAAAGGCTGGTGCCAGGAAAAAGGACACACATTTGTAGGGAACTGGCAACAGTTTTTGGAGCGAATGTTCTTTAAATTTGATGGACTGTATCTGACTAAGGAGGGAGTCAGTGTATTGGGGCAGAAGTTTGATGTCTTTGCCGAATATTTAAACTAGCAAATGGGAAGAGGGGTGCAGCACCCCATACGTCAAATGGGAAGAACACCACTCCCCCTCAGCTAGTGGTCAGACAGGAGTTCAGCATGTTTGCAGTTCATCTGCATCACCAGGTAAGGAAAAAGGCCCAGCTTCCCATCTGATGCACAGGGGAAATGCCAGACCTCACCCAACAACTAACACACTGAAATTTGGCCAATGGAAAATCATGTACACAAATGCTCACAGTCTTGGAAACAAGATCCCAGACCTGCAGACAATAATGACAGAGGCTGAACTGGACATAATAGCAATTAGCAAGATGTGGTTTACCAGTAAACACACTTGGGAGACTTCGGCACCTGGCTATGTACTGTTCAGAAGAGACCGAGGTACAAAAAGGGGGGGTTAGAGTGGCCCTGTATGTCAATGAAAATATCCAAGCTACAGAAATTCAGAATACACATAAGGAGCCAGAAGAACTGTGGGTCATGCTGGAAACAGGAAATGGGACAGCCGTACGAAATGAGGTTGTCTACAGGACTCCAGACCAGGGGAAGGACATAGACACATTACTGTTAGAAGATATACAAAACATGACAGCTAAAGGGGAGGTTCTGATAATGGAGACTTCAACATGCCAGATACAGATTGGTCAATATCAGCAGGGACATCTGCCAGAACTAGTCACATGGTGGATTCCCTGAAGGGGAAGGCCTCAAACAACTGGTACAACAACCCGCAAGAGACAAGGCTATCCTAGATCTAGTACTGACTAATGGGGAAATTTATTTATTTGAGTCTAGGATTACAAAATACCTTTGAGCCAAGGCTCTTTTACAAAGGTTCCACATCAGTGAGTACAGACAATTAACATCAAATAGGTTACATAAAAACAGGTTATCATACTGTTACTAAGGTTGCCATAATCATTTTTTTAGTGGTAGTACAAAATAAACACTAGGAGGAGGAAGGCAAGAGAGGGAAAAGGGGGTTGGGGTGGGAGAGGGGAGAAAGCGGTATGGGCCTGGGCAGAGCAGCCGAAGGCTTTGTCAAGACAAACAGGGGGAAAGAGCAATGGCAGGGGCAGATGACTGACAAGTGCTAGTAAAGAGAAAACAAAAAACAGACAGCAGGGGCAGTCTACATAGCATAGGGAGCAACATACTTAGGTGGTGCAGTCACAGTTGTTAGTGCCTATTAGTGAGTGGCAGAGTTTGGTTTTGAAAGCACCAAGCATTGGTGAGGTCAAGATGTCACTACAGAGACTGTTCATCCAAATGGGGGCCCTATATGCAAATGACCTTTGGCCTTGGGATGTGAGGCAGTGGGGGATTTGGAGGATTTGGGGTTTTGAACTCCTGCTGTTGCAGTTGTTGGTTTTGGGTTTTAGGAGGGTGCAGACTCCTGAAGGTGCCTTCCCCAGCATGATTTTCCATGCTGTGATGCAGGTTTGGTATTTTATTCTTTGTTCAGTTACAGCCATCCAGTTTGGGAGTAGAGGTCACAGGTATGGGTGAGACGGTGGGATCCAGTAACAAGATGATAGGCTTTATTGAGGGAGGTGGTAACATGTTTGAGGGAGTTGGCTATGGCAGAGCCATAGATGCTGAGACCGTAGTCAATAATGCTAATAATAGAACTCTGTGTGGCAACAGACAATGCTTCTGGTGTTAAGTGTTTCCTATGGTGGAAAAGAAGGCCCAGCCTGGTGTTTGCTACTTTTGCAACATTATTTATATGGGAAACATAGGTAAGATTCGAGTCAAGGGTGAGACCAAGGTACTTAAAGGTATGGACTTGTTCAAGGGTGGGTCCTTGCTTGGTTTTGATGGTGAGTTGATACTGTCTGTTTTTGTTGTGGGAGCTGCTGAAAATCATGGTCTTTGTTTTCTTCTGGTTTAGGATCAGTTTGTGGTTAGAGAACCAGCTTTTGATTGCTGAGAAAGCCTGCTGGAGTTTTTCTTGTAGATGAGTTGGATCATGGTGGGAGATCAAGATGATAGCATCATCTGCGTAGAGTAAGAGCATTTCATTGCAGGATTCTGACAGCGTGTTCAAGAAAAGGTTAAAAAGGAGGGGACCCAGGATTGAGCACTTAGGGACACTGGACCAGACGGCTCTTGGTTCTGAGAACATGCCAGCAATTTTCACTCTTTGGGACCAGTTCTTTAAATGGCTTTTTACCCCGTTGATGGAATTGGGTGACAGCTCTGCTAGCCAAAGCTGGGCAAGTAGAAGATGATGGTTGATGGTATCAAAGGCTTTGGTCAAGTCAATGAAAGTGGACCCAGTAAGCTGACTATTATCTAGTGAGTGATGGATTGTGCCTGTGAATTCAAGTAGAGCTGTGGAGGTGCAATGACCTTTTCTAAAACCATGCTGTTGCTTGCACATGATGCTGTGCTTGTCAAGAAAGTCAGTAAGCTGATCTGCCACTATCCGTTCCAGGGCCTTGGAGAGGTGAGGTAGGATGGAGATTGGATGGAAGTTGTCATGTGCAGTTTTGTCACCACTTTTATGTATGGGGGTTACAGTGGCAGACTTCCATATGTCCGGGAACTGGCTTAGGTTAAGAGAGAGATTAAAGATCCTGGTCAGTGGCTATAGCACTTCTTCTAGGGTGAGTGATAGTAGTTTGAGGTCGAGGGAGTCATTGCTGGCTCTGGAGTTTCTAATGGCTTTGGTTACATAGTTCCAGACTTGATGCAACTTTACCACTTTAAAGTAGAAGGGAGGGTGGTTTGTGGGGGCTATGCTGGTAGGGAGTCTTCCTCCTTGAAAAAATCAGGAGGGAGTACTGCACTGAGGTTAGTGAAAGCGTCATTGAAAGTATTGGCAATGAGTTTCTGGTCAAGTGTAGTAACACAATTTATGCAGAGCACTGAGGGGGGTGATTTAGACTGCTTCCCGGTGACTTCCTTTATGTTATTCCAGAATTCCCTTCCATTTCCCCAAGAGTTTGTGAGAGCGCTTTTGAAGTAGGTGGATTTTGATTCCCTAATTGATTTGCTGCAGTCATTCCTTGCATGTTTATAGTTAGCTATGTCAACTTGTCTCCCAGAGTTTCTGGCAATTTCCCAAAGGTGGTCTCAGGCTTTTAGTCACCTTAGTAGGTCTCCAGAGAGCCAGGGGTTGTAGTGTGCTTTTACTTTTCGCTTCTTTAGGGGAGCAAATTTGTTGCAGGCTTGAGTAAAGATTCTGACAAAGTGGCCCAGAGGAGAGTTCACATTTGTTGCTGAAAAGATTAGGGACCAATCCTGCTGCAGAAGGAAAGAATTGAGACAGAGTAGCTGGCCTCTAGGTAGAACTTGGCTGATAATAGTTTTGGGGGGGGAGGTTGATGAATTTGTTGGACCAGAGGCAGCTAACAGGGGAGTGGTCACTGAGTGTGTCAGGGAGAACAGTGGCATTTGTGATCTTGGTGGGGTGGCTGGTTAGGATCCAATCCAGAAGGGTGCTGATACCAGTTTTATAATTTTTCCTGGTTGGAGAGCTTACCATCTGTGTAAGGTTTGCCGCTGCTATGGAGTCCCTATAAGCCCCAGCCTCTGCTGCCAGACAGTTAATATTAAAGTCTCCAAGTAAGATAGTTTCAGTATCTGGCGAGAGTGATTTGGTATATTCCAGAACTGTGTTGAGCCCACTACCTTGTTCTTTTGGAGGAATGTAGATTGTAACAACTGTGATCACTTTATTTTGTGCACCAAGAAGGATGCTGATAGGAAGAATCTGTGCTGTGGTGGTTTTGGGGGTATAGATGATGCAATGACCTAGAATAGTGTCTTTGAGGTACGGGGCACAGCAACCACCTTTTTTTCTCACTCTATCAAGCCAATAAACACTGTACCCAGGGAGGGTGATAGCATGGTCAGGGACTGATGGTGAGAGCCAGGTTTCAACAACTGCAAGAATGTCTGGACAGTGCTGGTAGGCAAAAGTCTGAAGGGCATCAATTTTATAAAGGAGACTACAGATATTAAGTGAGATGATTGAGAGTGATCCTGTGTGTTTGTCCTGTATTATTCCTTTAGCATGGACTGGGCCAGGATTTGGATGCATGTTGCCAGACAATAATAGGTTCATAGGTTCATAGGTTCATACGAGCTCGGGGGACTAGCCTTAATGAACTCGCCATCCTTAGCCTGGATGGAAATCATATTTTCTATCGCCCATGAAAAGATCAAGCCTTTTTTTAAACAACTGGAAGGTACTACTATATACCACTTCGAAAGGTAGTGAATTACAGATCAGCACTATTCTCTGAGTAAAGAAATGGTTCCTTTTTGTTGTCCTATTAGTGATGGATTTTAATATTAATTTATGAGATCTAGTATTATACTTCTTACTCTGCTATTCTAAACATATTGATTCACAAAAAGTTTTGTCTCTTGAAGCTTTATAAACTAAACATAAATCACCCCTTAAAGCTCTATATTCCAATAAGTATAATTTCAATTTTCTTAATCTGTTATCATATGATAAAGTTCTACAATTATGTACATGTCTTGCAAGTCTCCGCTGTACTTTTTCAACTAATACCTTATCCCTTATCAAAGTTGGAGCACAAAATGAAGAGCAATAGTCAAGATTAGTTCTAACTACACTACAATAAATAGGAATCAGAACTTCTGGTTCCCTTGATTTAATATTTTTCAAAAGACAAGTAATTAATCTCTGACATTTTTGAGTTGTTTTATTAATATGCTCTGAAAATTTTAGTTTGTTTGTAGTATAGACCCCTAAATCCTTTTCAGTGGATACCTTACTCAGAATGATGTTGTCCATAGAATAGTTAGTTAACTTATTGTTTTTACCAAAATGCATTACTTTACATTTTGAAATATTAAATATTAGTTTATGTTCCATTGCCCAACTGGATAAGTTATTCAAATTATCTTGTAGTTTGGAGGCAGATGGATGATCATTCACTATACACCCTAATTTGGCGTCATCAGCATATTTATTCAACCACACCCCATTCATAGTTTTCATTCTTGAAATGAGAATATTAAACAGAATTGGGCCCAAAACAGACCCCTGTGGCACTCCACTAGTAACCATGCTCCAAGTAGACGAAAAAACCCTAATATTTACTTGTTGCCTTCTGTTAGTCAGCCATGCTGTAATCCAACTAACTATGTTTGTGTTCAAACCAATATTCATTAGACATTCTATTAAAGTTTTATGGGAAATTGAATCAAAGGCTTTTTCATAGTCCAAAAAGACCACATCTATGGGAAGTCCTGGATAGGATAATAGGAGAAGAAGAATAAGCTTCAGAGTACAGGTGAGAGAGACCCATGTCAGGCACCTATTCTTATGTGCCCTGTGACAGCGTTGTTCACCAGAACATGCTATAAGGTGGAGTCGAGGGTACAGCATACCGGCAGTAGCAATGGACAGGGGGGAGTACCCAACGGCCATTGGAGAGAAAAGGCCACTTATTAGGGATAGGCAGGGCCTATGGTGGGTACAAGAGATCTAGTGGAAGGGTACCTAGGGGACGGTATGTATGCATGAGTAGGTAGCTGTTCAGGGCAGTGGAGCAACAGGCACTAGAGAATGGAGAAGAGGGAAAGGGGAACTAAAAGGGGAAGAAAGGGGTACAGAGAGTGAGTAGGACACATTAATAAGCAAATTGGGAGGAGTTAGGAAAGGATCACAGATCCTTAGGTAGAAGGTCACCTGGGGGCCAGTGACCATCACATGGTATAGTTCAATTTGGCCACTAGAACTAAATCATCCCAAATCAAAGTAAAAATTTGGGACTTCAGAGGAGCTGACTTTGATAAGGTGGCCAACAGAGTTAAGCTAGCATGGCAAAAAGAAATACAGGCCAGGGGGTACAGACAAAGTGGGCAAGCATTAAGGATGCAATACTTGAAGCAACATCCCATTGTGTTAGAGAGAAAAGGAAGTGCAAAAGAAGAAGGAAACCACTTTGGTTCTCAAAAACAGTAGCAGAAAAGGTCAGAGCCAAAAGGCTGGCCTTCAGGAAATATAAGGGAATGCAGTGGGATGAAGACAGGGAGGCATACCAAACTTCCCTAAGAGAAGCCGGGAAGGCAGTAAGGCAGGCAAAGGCCCAAACTGAGGAAACTCTGGCACAAACAGTAAAAGAAGGTGACAAGACATTCTATAGATACATTAGTGAAAGGAGGAAGTCCAGAGGGGGTATTGCTAAGATCAAAGGGGATAAGGGGGCATGTGAGGAGGAGGACCATGTAAAAGCATCTGTCCTAAATAGATACTTCTGCTCAGTATTTACTGAAGAGAAGGTAGGGCCCACAGCTCAGCACCATGAACACGGGGGGAGGGAGGTGTGCACTAGTCCCTTCACAAAAGAAAGGGTCCTAAAAGAGCTTGATAAGCTCAGGGTGGACAAGGCAATAGAACCTGATGGCATACATCCCAGGGTACTAAGGGAGCTAAGGGTGGAACTAGCAAAGCCATTATCAGAACTGTTTAGTGAGTCTCTGACCACAGGAGAGGTCCCAGAAGACTGGAGAAGGGCTCATGTGATCCCGCTCCACAAGAGTAGTAGCAGGAAGGAGGCAGAAAACTACAGACCAGTCAGTCTTACCTCAGTAGTGGGCAAGATTATGGAGGCACTCCTTAAGGAAAGGATAGTGCAACACCTGAAATCCATAGGAGCACAGGATCCAAGACAGCAAGGGTTTACAGCAGGAAGGTCCTGTCAAACTAATCTCATAGATTTCTTTGACTGGGTAAAGAGAGTGGTGGACCAAGGGGAAGCAGTTGATGTCACCTACCTTGACTTCAGCAAAACTTTTGATACTGTTCCACATAGAAGATTGATTAACAAGCTGGGTAGGCTCAGGGTGGGTCAGAAGTTGGTCAACTGGTTGGCAAACTGGTTGATGGGCAGAAAACAGAGAGTGGTGGTAAATGGTATACAGTCAGAAGAGATGCAAGTCACAAGTAGGGTACCTTCGGGATCAGTCCTAGGGGCAGTCCTCTTCAATATCTTCATCAGTGACTTTGCAGATGGACTGATGGTAAGGTTTGTCTGTTTGCAGATGACACCAAGATCTGCAACAGAGCAGATGATCTAGATGGGGTGAGCAGAATGAGAAGAGATCTGGATACACTAGCAAAATGGTCAAATGAGTGGCAACTGGGGTTTAATGCAAATAAGTGCAAGATCATGCACATAGGGAAGAGAAACCCAGAAGCCACCTATGGGCTGGGAGGGGAGTTGCTGGCAGTCACAAGGGAAGAAAGAGACTTGGGCGTCATCATCACCAATGACCTGAAATCATCCAAGCAGACCATTAAAGCAGCAGGTAAAGCTAGGGGAATGTTGGGGTGTATTAGTAGGGGTATCACAAGTCAGAAGAGGGAGGTAATAATCCCTCTTTACAATACCCTGGTTAGGCCCCATCTGGAGTACTGCATGCAGTACTGGAGGCCACACCTTAACAAGGACATTAATCAAATTGAGGCAGTCCAGAGAAGGGCAACCAAAATGGTGCAGGGACTGCATCAGAAAATATATGAGGACAGATTAATGGAGCTCAATATGTATACCCTAGAGCAGAGGGAGAGCGGTGATATGATCAAAACAATCAAACACCTTAAGGGCATTAACAAGGTGAAAGAGTGTAATATGTTTCAATATAAGAAAAACAGCAGGACAAGAGGACACAGCATGAGATTAGAGGGAGGCAGATTAAGGGGTAATGTGAGGAAGCTCTTCTTCACAGAAAGGGTGGTGTATGTATGGAACGGCCTACCTCAGGAAGTGGTGGATGTGAATACAGTGCAGGGTTTCAATCAGGCATGGGATAAGCATAAGGGAGCAATACAGATGAGTATGAATAGATAGGCCATCAACAGAGCAAAGGTCGATGGCAGATTGATAAGGTAGAAAAAGAAATGGGCAGACTGGATGGGCCTTGCAGTCTGCCATCAACTTCTATGTTTCTATGTTTCTAGAGTGCACTACCCATCTAAGACTCCTTCCAAGCTCCTTAAAATCCCCCTGCACTGTACTTTCCCCGTCCATAACTAGGTCATTTGTCTCCAGGTGGAAAATGACATATTGCTCACCCTTTCTTCCTACAGCCCTTGTGATCCATAGGATATGGTTCCTTTTCCTCCATGCCATGGCACTGAGTAGGCACCTGATATCTCTTTCTGTCTCCTTTCCAACTCCCAACTTTATCTCCCTGATGATTGAGTCCCCAAGCGGAAGTTGCTTTCTCCTTCGCTGGGGTCCTTTTCTACCCACCTTGGGACCTCTTCCTGGGAGGGCCCTCATCTCCTTCCTGGCCACTGCCACAAGTGCCACTTGACAATCCTGCTCTGCCTGAGTGGTAAAGGAATCATGCAGTGGAACCGACTGTGGTTAAGGAATGTTCCTGCGACCCCCAACAACCTTCCAGATCCCACCATTCCCTCCCTTCTTGAGCCCACCACAGTCCAGCTGCTTCTCCTATCTATCAAATCTTGAGGTAACAGTGTTTGACTTGGAGGTCCCTGGATGGGAGAAACTGTTACCTGACTCTTGTGTCAATGCAGTTCCAAGTCTAGTGACCTCACCCTGACTTATCACCAATACAGGCTCAAGTCTAGAGACTTTCTCTGCCACATGCAGATGGGGCAGCACCACAGTCACCAGAAAGTCTTCATGAAGAATGCTGCCCCACAAAAACTTCACTGCACCACTTTCCACGTTTTATGTCCCTGCTTTCTGTGCTTCCTGTCTACCTGTTCCAGAACACATATGGCTATTTTCCCAGTACCAGTTATTAAAGTTCAATACAGAACCCTTTTATTTACTTACCCTATGTACAGTATGTCATGGTGACAGGAAATTTATAAAACCAACACTTACAGACAACAGTTTTTTGCTTTGTTTTGTTTTTAGTACACCCTACTTAGCTAACTGTGTAGCAGTAAGCCCCTAAATCCACAATCACAATACCACCCTGAGACAGATCAGCAATTTAGCAGCAAGCTCCCACACTCCCAACACAATACAGCAGCTAGTACCCCAAACACACCAGAACAAATCACGTCCAGGTAGTACCTCAAACATTAGGGAACAACCAACGTCCCCTTAAAACAATACAGCAGCTAGTACCGCAAACACACAGTACAACCCTTAAAACTTACAGCAGGTAGCACCTCAACCACACAGGAACAACCCAGGTTCCTTTAAATAATATAACAGATAGTGCCCCAAGCACACAAGAGCAACCCAAGATCCCTTAAACCTTACATCGGCTAGTATCCCAAACACACAGGAATGACCCATATCTCGTTAAAAAGAACAGCAGCTAGTATCTCAAACAGACAGGACCAACCAATGTCACTTTAAAGAATATATCATTTAGTATCCCAAACATATGGAAACAACCCAAGACCCCTTTCACAATACAACAGCTAGTATCCCAAACACAGAGGACCAACCCATGTCCCCTTAAACAATACAGCAGCTAATACCCCATACACATAGGAACAACCCATGTCCCCTTAAACAATACAGCAGCTAATACCCGAGGTCCCTTAAACCTTACAGTTGCTAGTAAAAGTGCCTAAAAAGAAAGGCAGTTAGTGTCTCAAACACACAGGACTAACCTGTGTCACTTTAAAGAATGCATCAACTAGTATCCCAAACATACAGAAGCAACACAATACCCCTTTCACAATACAGCAGCTAGTATACCAAACACACAGGATCAACCCATGTTCCCTTAAACAATAGAGCAGCTAATACCACAAACACACAGGAACAACCCACATCCACTTAATCAATACTGCAGCTAATACCCCAAATACACAGGAACATCCCATGTCCCCTTAAACAACACAGCAGCAAATACTCCAAACATAAAGGAACAACCCATGGCCCCTTAAACAATATAGCAGTTAATAAACCAGACACACAGGAACAACCTAAGATCCCTTAAACCTTACAGCAGCTAGTATCCCAAACACACAGGAATGACACACGTCTCCTTAAGAAGAACAACAGCTAGTATCTCAAACACACAGGACCAACCCATGTCACTTTAATGAATACATCGACTAGTATCCAAAACATACTGAAACAACACAGGACCCCTTTCACAGTACAGCAGCTAGTATCCCAAGCACACAGGATCAACCCATGTCCCCTTAAACAATACAGCAGCTAATACCCCACACACACAAGAACAGCCCACGTCCCTTTAAAGAATACAGCAGTTAATACCCCAAATACAAAGGAACAACCCACATCCCCTTAAACAATATAGCAGCAAATACCCCAAACACACAGGAACAACCCTCATCCCCTTAAACAATACAGCAGCTAATACCCCAAACACACAGAAACAACCGAAGATCCTTTAAACATTACAGCAGCTAGTATCCCAAACACACAGGAATGACACACGTCTCCTTAAGAAGAACAACAGCTAGTATCTCAAACACACAGGACCAACCCATGTCACTTTAATGAATACATTGACTAGTATCCAAAACATACTGAAACAACACAGGACCCCTTTCACAGTACAGCAGTTAGTATCCCAAGCACACAGGATCAACCCATGCCCCCTTAAACAATACAGCAGCTAATACCCCACACACACAAGAACAGCCCACATCCCCTTAAAGGATTCAGCAGTTAATACCTCAAACACAAAGGAACAACCCACGTCCCCTTAAACAATACAGCAGCAAATACCCCAAACATACAGGAACAACCCACGTCCCCTTATACAATACAGCAGCTAATACCCCAAACACACAGGAACAACCCAAGATCCTTTAAACCTTACAGCAGCTAGTATCCCAAACATACAGAAATGACCCATGTCTCAAACAATACAGCAGCTAGTATCCCAAACACAGGAACAACCCAAGACATCTTTCACAATGCAGCAGCTAGTATCCAAAACAGTCAAGAGTAACCTGGTACCCCTTAATTAATACAGCCACTAGCACCGCACACACATAAGAACAACCCACCAGCCCAGAAACAATATAGGGGTACCTGGTATCCAATGAGCAGTGTTCCTGGCTGTCAACTGTCTCCTGGGCTAACTCCAGGCAGACTCCAGTTGTCACTGTGCTTTGCACGTCCTTAGCATGAGGCCACAAGTGGTAGAGCTGCTTGGAACTAAGGACACAAATGGAAGAGTCAGGCTTCCTGCTGAACCCTGACTGGTGGTTCAGCACTGCAGGTCCCGACTTCCCATCCAAACTCTGGTTGGCATTCTGATCTTCAGAGAAGGCCCCAAACCCTGTAGATAACAGCATTTTTAAAAGTATTTTACAGCACAAATTCCCCCTGCTTGCTGTAGCTATCTATGATAAACTGTACTGCAGCTGTATTCAAGAATTCTGAGGAGTAAAATGGTCTTTAAAGGCAATGAATAGTTGAAATAATATTGTCTGCCAGAGCTGAAAACCCGCAACAAAGTGATATCACTCAGTTTACCAAATACAATATTTAGCTGTGGATGGCAGAAAGAAACAGATGGCCCATCACCTGTCAGCAATGTAGTACTAGGTGCTGTAATCAGTGCCATTATTTTTGATAAAGCACATATACACACATCTATAATAATGCCAATAAAACTACAGTAAACAAATCAATAAGAGGAAATCCTAAAAGTTCTCCAAAACGTATTATCTTGTGGATCAGTTTAAAGACATTGGGCAGGATTTTCAACCCCCCAGAAATGGGTGCACTTGTAAGGAAAAACTGCCACAAGTTGGGCTTTATTTGCTGAGCTGCAGCTCTTCTTGCATGTGCCATATTTTCAAAGCTGGAGCTGGTTTATGACTGGCTCTAAGATTTATGGCAGCTTGTGGACATTTTTTGGTACAGAAGAGCCAACATGTTACACCTAGCTGGAGAAGGCATAACATCTCCTGCAGCTGTGCCTACTACCCCGTACAGAGCACGGGCTGAATATATGACTCTCTGCAGGTGATTTTATAATTCAGCAGTGGCTGCAGATTGGGACTTAGTCTCAGAACAACTGAAAGTCTGTGCTTATCTTATACCTGCTTAGAAGAGCATTTGTTTCTCAAAAGGTTAACTGACAGTGCATTAGTTAGCAAACAATTTATGTAGGTTCAGATCAGATGGCCATATTAGGAGATACCTGTTCTTTATAATGTCATTTTTAAAGAATAGTGATGTCAATCAATTAATAAATCAATCAAATGTGTATTCAGATTCAAAAAAGGAACCGCTGAGTAAGGGTCATTTACAATGGTGCCCTATACAGTATGTGCCACATTCAGCATGTTTCATATTGGTTATAATAAATGAAAAGGTTACAATATACAGTATTTGTTTGAAATCCCCCCTCTCTGGAGATGGTCAGACATCACCCTTTTAAAAATGTGGAGCCAAATAATCTCCTGGTGATTCTGGGCATCTTGAGTATGGAGTTAGTGATATACCATTGTTTCCATGACACCCCAACAGAGAAACCATTACAGTGACACAACCCGGTAGACATCTACAGTGTTGAATGGGTTGTCGGAACACTGTACAGATACAGTGACTGTCAGAGTTGGACACTCTCCCCAGTAATCTGCTGCCCTGGAGTTGATAATCTATAAATCTGGGTGGGTAGGGGGGTGGGGGCAGAACCCCCCAGGTTGGAGGTGCGGAGTGTGAAGCCCCTCACAAGCAGTCGAAATGTGCCTTGTTGCATGGGGCACTGCTGTGGTCAGTCGACACATTTGCCAGGTGATGTAATTACCATCGGCAAATTTGTGTTGCTGTAGTGTCTGTTGACAACATTGTTGTCAATGAGAATTGTGCAACAGGAGTCAGCTGGTGCTGAGTGTGCAGAGAATGCCATGGAAACAGGAACATAGACAATGACGGCAAAAAAATACCAGTGGTCTATTCGGTCTGCCCAAGTTCCCTATAAGCCCTGGAACATATTGTTCCTCCAGGGCACTAACCCTCCCTGTCCTCTCCCCCATTCTCCTCCTTGATTCTGTTTCTCTAAGCAACCACTCTACCTTTAATTCTATCCCAGCCCTGTTTGAATCCACTAACTACTTTTACCCCCAAAACCTGGACTGACAGACTGTTCCATGGTTCTGCCATCCTTTCCATAAAGTACAGTAGTACTTCCTTATGTCCCTCCTTAACCTCCCTCCTGTTATTTTCCTCACATGTCTATGAGACCACCAGTTAGTGTTGAGGCTAAATAGTTCCCTGCAGTTCACTTTGTTAATTCCTTTAAGGAACTTAAAGGTTTCAATCATATCTCCCTTATCAAGTCTGGTCCACAGTGTGTACATGTTCAGCGCCTTCAGGCACTCTTCATATGATCTTCCTTGCTGACCCTGAATCATTTGTGTTACTCTGTGCTGTACATCCACCAGCCTATCCTCATTTCTTCTGAGGTGAGGTCTCAAGAACTGGGTGCAGTACTCCTGGCAAGATCTCACCAGTGATCTATAGAGGGGAAGTATTACCTCTTTCCTTCTGCTGTCAGTACCCTTCCTGATACATCCTATCATTTAATTGGCTTTGCTATAGGCCCAATTGCACTGACTTGATTGTTTATGACAGTTGCTGATGATAACTCCCAGATCCCATTCCTCAGCCATAGTGCTACGTCTCTTCCCTCCTGTACAGTACTCCATCTTGGGGTTCTTGTTCCATAGGTGCATTATCTAGCACTTTTCGGCATTGAATTTCAACTGCCAAATACATGGCCACCTCTCTAGCTCTGTAAGTCTCTCTGCATTGCCTTTATTTCCTCATCATTATCTACCCTCCAGTATAGCTTCATGTCATCCACAAAGAGACACAACCTACACTGGATTTCCTCTCTAATGTCACTGATGAACATGTTGAACAGGACTGGACGCAGAACCGATCCCTGTGGAACCCTACTCATAACTTCCCTTTCTTTTGATTTAACCTAAGTGACCACAACCCTCTGCTGCATCCACAGCTTAGAGTGCCCCCTGCTGGTGGGCTATAATAAAGCCCTTACAGTTGTCTTCAATTCTCTTGTGCCCATCGTGTTCATCTCTTGACCTCCCACCTCGGATCTCCTTTGTTTTATGTTGATCTGAGCCAGCTGAAGATTAAGGGACAAAGGTTGGCATGTTCCTGGATTAGGAACAGCTCTGAGGAAGATAAATTGGCATTGCATGGTCACTACAGGGAGTGCCAGTAGGCTATCACACTGAAAAAGATGGTGTTTCTGTCACATGTGATAGGTGAAGGTAAAAATCATCCAGCTCAACTCTACAACACTGTAAATAGATTGCTAAATCCTTGCTGTCTGCAGTCAGAAAGAGTTTTTACAGCAGAAAAGTACAGTGAGATTAACTGATTTTTCCTTAGGAATGTGTCCTCCAACTCTGCCAAAGTGACCTCAGTTGGCCTTTCATGGGCGAGGAGTGTTCAGGAGGTGAGGAACTTGAGCACTATATCACCTTGGGAGGAGTTTGATCCAGTCAGAGTAGAGGAAGTATCCTGAGTGGTCCTAGGGATATGCCCCACTTGCTGTGTTTTGGATACAGGGTCATCCAGCTTTCTCTCAAGATGCTGGTTAACTCTGGATTCAATTAAAGCCAAGATTATCAGGTGTTCCCTTTTTTTTTTTCTACCAGGAGAGACACACTAAGCTGAAAGCTTGTTTACAGGTGCAACCTGGTAGCACAAGGAAGTTAAATGACTTGCTCGGGGTCACACAGTATGCAAGTAGGGGCTGTGGGATTCAAACCCAGGCCTCCAGGTTTACAGCTCAGATCCTTAAACCACTGCACTATACTACCTCCACTTTGGGAGGTTGCATTTCCCATTGGACTGAAGAGGGTAGTGGTGAAATCCCTTCTGATGAAATCATCAAAAGATCCTGATGATCTTGTGAATTACAGGCCTGTCTTGAACCTTCCCTTTTAGGGAAGGTTATTGTTATTGAGAAGGTAGTTGTGGTACAGCTTCAGAACTGTTTGGAATGTTTTGAGACCTCTAAGCCTTTTCAGTCTGGATTCAGGCCTTGTTATAGTACAGAGCCTGCTCTTGTCATGGTGTACAGTGGTCTTCTCTGGGCTAGAGATTGTGGCCATTGTTCCATATTGGTCCTGATGGCTCTGTCCTCAGTATTTGTCAGGGTAGATCATGGAATGCTATTATCTCATCTGGGACACTATGTAGGGATCTCAGGCATAGTGATGTGATGGTTTGATTCCTATTTGTCCAGCAGAGTGCAGCAGGTGGCGCTGGGTGGAAACATCTCAGATGCTTTCACTCTCAGCTGTGGGGTGCCTCAGGGGTCGAGTTTGGCACTCATGTTGTTTACTGTCTACATGTTGCCATTGGGGGAAATCATCAGGCAGTATGGTCTGGGCTTTTACTGCTTTGCAGAAGATACCCAGATCTGTCTGACGTGTGCACCTGATGCGGTAAATGTAGTGGCTGTGCTGGGTGAGTGTTTTATAGATCTCCAGGACTAAGCAGCTTCAAGCTGGCTTAAGCTCAGCTCATCAAAGATGGAGGTGCTATTGGTGAAACTGCATTAGGCAGCTGTGCCAATGAATACAGGTGATGCCTTGTTGCATTTGATAAATAGCACTGCACTGCAAGCTGTTGATAGAGTTAAGAACTTGGGCATCACTGTGGATAATAGACTGACGCTACAAAATCAAGTGTCATCTGCTGACCTCAGTGGTTTTTACCATCTATGAAATACTGCCTGAATTTGGACCTGTCTAGCTCGCTCTTACCTGGAAACATAAGTGTATGCTTTTGTCTACTCCCAACTGGGTTACTGTTATGCAGTTTACCCAGGGCTATCTGTGGGGTTGGTGTGTTACTTGTATGTCAGGCAGAACTTGGATGCCCAGTGATAGCTGGGACCTTACCATCTGGGCATAACATGACTGTTCTTGAGGAGCTGCACTTGCTGCCAGTCAGGTGGTACATCAGCTTCAAGATATATTTGTTGGTATACAAAGCCCTGCACAATCTGGGCCTAAGCTGTCTGAAAGACCTCCTGACAGAATACACTCCCATCCACCTGCTTCATTCTGCTGAGGTGGGTCTCCTTGTGGTTCCACACTCCCAACTTAAATCTTCGAGAGATATAGCTTTTTTAGTTGCACCTCCTGTAATGTGGAACATACATCCAGCTTTAATTAGAGGAGACCCCCTCTCTGGGAGCTTTCAATAGTTTACTAAATGCATACTTATTTAATCAGGCCTTTAGGACCACCTAAGCGAATGCTTTAGGAATTTTAACCTGTGCTGAATTTTTGAAGTTTTGTTTTGGTATGTACATATACTGTTTTTATATTTGTTGAGCATGTAATTGTATTAAGATTACTATCTGTACAGCACCTAGAGCCTTGTACAGTAAAGGCACCTAACAAGTAAAGTTGCCCTGCCTTGCCTGTATTACTCTGCAAACAACAGCAAAATTCATTCAATAGTTTATGTTGTTTATTTAGCAAATTAGAATAATTTAAAATGGTAAAAATGACAGTAAAGAAACTCAAGGGAAAAGGTTTTAATATTAGCAGTTCAGCAAGGTTTTGGGAGACTTGCATTAGAATGGAGCTAGACATTTGAATTATGTCATAAAGGGAATATGTCCTGTACCAGGTCTATTTATTTATTGAAATATACTGGAATTACAATCCTTTGAGTCATCGGCTCTTTTACAAAGGCTCCACGTCAATAAGAACTTACACTAAAGGATAACTACACTTAAACATTGGGTACAGCTGTTATACATTGGGCAACAGTACAAACTTAAAACATACATCACTATTGAAATTTACAACATTGATAGAGGATTTAAAACATGAGGTGCAGCGTAAAGTGAAGGGTTACATCCTCTGGGATCTTTAAAAGAGGACATGGATCTACACTTTGATTCATATAGCAGTACTACGGTTTCGGAGGGCTTTACAAAATAGGCCCTGAGTCAGGATATGGTTAAAGTGAGATTGAGGATACTAGCTAAGGGAGCCGGACGAGAGCATTGAGGGGGGGGTCCCAGGTAAGTGGATTTTGAACCTGGTTTTTAACATTGTCTACAGTCACAGGGTGACCATTTGAGGAGAGTCCTAAGCCTGGCTTTAAATTGACTGAGACTGGCTGTAAGGGAGATTGTGGACGGTAGGTTATTTAGCCACAGTGGGGCATGATAACGGAAGGACCATTGCCCAAAGGAGGTTCTACAGTATGGTACTAATAAGGGGGCATTTGCAGAGCATCTTTGTGCCCTCCTGAGCAAGGCTGTTTGAATAAGGGGGTGGAGGCCTGTCGGAGCTTGTTTGTTTAGTATATTCCTTGCTAGAAGGCATGTGTGATACTTTTCCCTATCTTGGAAGTTGAGCCAGCCAGTGATTTTGTAAAGCTCGCACATATGGTTAGTCTGTTATAATTTGCGACCAGACAGCAGGCTTTGTTGAGGGCGAGGTTGATGCTACGCATGGCAGTATGATCAGCAGACCCATAAATTACAATGCCGTAGTCAACCAAGGGTAGTATGGAGGAGGACACTGCTAGATGCATTGCCTGTGGGGGAATGCAATGCCTATGTCTGCATAGGATCCCTAGCCTGGCACTGACCGAGGAGGATACTTGTTGGATGTGAGCATGATAGGTAAGGGAGGAGTCTAACCAGAGACCCAGGTATTTGAAAATGTTAACCTATTCCAGAGCGATGCCATGGGAGTTTGTGATGATTAGAGGCATATTACAGAGCGGGTTTTGGTGATGTGTGAAGATCATGGCTTTTGTTTTCTTATAATTAAGTATTAGGCAGTGTTCAGAGAACCAGGTTTTGAGCTCACCAAAGAAGGTCTGTAGGGTGGATTGTAGGGTGCTGGGATGATGATGTTTCCAGAAGACTACAGCATCATCAGCATAAAGCAGAAGCTTCCTGCTACAGGATTTGGGGAGAGAGTTCATAAAGAAGGTGAAAAGCAATGGGCCTAATATGGACCCTTGTGGGACCCCTGAGTGGACTGTTTTCCTGGAGGATGTGGTCCCATTAGTTTTAACCTGTTGTGTCCTGTCTTTGAGATAGTCAGTGAGCCAGGTGGTGACTTCTGGGGTGATATTTAGGGAAGGAAACGTGTGGAGAAGAAGCTCATGTCTAATGGTATCAAAAGCTTTGGTCAGATCGATGTAGAGAGCCCCCACTACTGCACCATGATCCAGGGCCTCATGTATATAGGAAGTAAACTTGACAAGGGCCGTGGAGGTGCTGTGGCCCCTCCTGAACCCATGTTGTTCTTGACAGAGCAGATTGTGTTTGGTCAGGTAGTCCATGAGCTGGTCCACCACTATTGTCGCTTTGAGAGAGGGGGCTGTATGGATATAGTCCTGTAGTTGTTGGTGGACATTGGGTCACCACTCTTTAATATGGGAGTTATAACTGCTCTTTTCCAGGAAGTGGGGAACTGGCTGTAGCATAAGGATAAGTTGAATATTTTGGTACAATGGGGCAATGTCACATCCAAAGTTAGCCGAACTAGCTTGAGGTCCACTACTATAGCTAGCGTTTGCCAGAGCAGTGCCTAGGTAGCGTTTTGCCTCATTGCAGGAGATGATGCACAGTCAGAAAGGAAGTTGGTTGACATTGGTGGGTGGGGGGGGAGTTTATGGGGCGGTTACTGATCGGGTTGAGGAAGTTTGGGGGAAGACTGTGACTGAGGTCTGAGAAGGCAGTATTTAGTGCTTCAGTAATAGATTTTGGGTCCTGTGAATTAACCCCATCGATTTGAAGTGCATAGGGGTAGGGGATATATTTTTTCCAGTTAGCTCCTTAATGTTTTTCCAGAAATTTCTACCAGATCCCCAGGAGGAGGAAAGGGCATGGTTGTAATACTTGGCTTTGACTTGATGGATAGCCCTGGTGCAACTATTTCGAGCCTCCCTGTCATTCTGTCTATCTAAAGGGAGTTGGGAGGAAAGGGCCTTGTGCAATAGGTTATCCCTCTTTCTCATGTTGTCAAGTAGTGACTGGGAAATCCAGGGGGTGTCCCAGGTTTTTACTATATGTTTAGAGAAGGGGGCAAAAATGTCACAAGCAGAGTTAAAGGAGGAAACAAAATAGGCGAGGGCAGCAACAACTGTTTGAGCAGTATGGATAGGAGACCAGTAGATGGAAGCAAGGTAAGATTTTAGGCATGGGAGGGCTCCTTTCCTCAGGTGTCTTTGCTCTGTGATTTTTGGGGGGTTAGGGGGAATTTTATTTGACCACCAACAGGTAACTGGGGAGTGGTCACTTATTGAGTCAGGGAGCACCTTGATCTGGGAAAGGTTTTTTGGACGGTTGGTGAGGATAAGGTTGATAAGGGTGGGTGTTCCAAATTTTGGGTCTAACCTGGTTGGGGATTGTACCATTTGAGTGAGGTCACAGGCGAGCACCAATTCTTTGTATGAGGAGGCTGTAGCAGATAACTAGTTTATATTGAAATCACCCAGTAAGATGACTTCGCACTTGGGAGGAAGGTGGGCAATACTGGCCAGTACTGTGCCAAAAGCATGCTTTTGGTTTCTAGGGGGAATGTATACCACCAAAATGTTTAGTAATTTTCCAGGATTGACAAAACTTATTTTAACTGCTAATGTTTGTGCTCCACAGGAGGGTTGCAGGATAGGGACTGAGAGGGCATGCAGGAAGGATCTAGTATAGATGGCACAGCCTCCACCCCTCTTGCTTAGCCTGTCCACTCAATGGTATGGTGTAGTCATTGAGGGCTATGGAACCACTTGTGACATTTTCTGAGAGCCAGGTTTCAGATAGGGCAAGAACGTCTGGGAAGTGCTGAGCAATCCAGCCCTGAAGGGAGGTGAACTTCCTCTGGAGGCTGCAGATGTTTAGGGTGGCCAGTTTTAGGCTGCCCTGCTTGCCCTTTGGAGATGCTCCATAGGTGGGAGGACCCAGGTTAGGATAAACATTCCCAGATAGGAGGAGAAAGAGGAGTGTAATCCGAAACAGTGCCTACTGGAGTAATTTTGTCTTATTTAGGCCAGTTACATAGATACATAGATACATAGACAGTGTTGGCAGATAAGGGCCTATGGCCCACCCAGTCTGCCCATTTAAGTTTGTAAGTTCAGTTTATGTTTTCCAGGAAGTCTGTTGCCCCTTACCCCTGACCTCCAGAATTCCTTTATGTCTATCCCATGCATTCTTAAATCCCGTGATTGTTTCAGCCCCACCACTTCCTCTGGCAGGGTGTTCCACTTGTCCACCACCTGTTCTGTGAAGAAATTCTTCCTCACGCTTCCTCTGAATCGTCCTCCCTCCAACTTCATCCCATGCCCTCTAGTCCTGGAACATCTTTTTCACTTAAAATAGTGCATTCCTGCACCCTGTTCCTCCTGTAAGATACTTGTATGTCTCTATCATATCCCTCTCCTCCTCTCCTCCAGGAGTACATGTTCAGTGCCTTCAACCTGTCCTCATAGGGACTTGTGATGCAATCCATGCACCATCTTTGTTGCCTCCTCTGAACCTTCTCTACCTGTCTATGTCCTTACGTAGGTAAGGTCTCCAGAACTGCACAGTGTACTCCAGGTGCGGCCTCACTAGTGTCTTGTATAGTGGAATTATGACCTCCTTTTCCTGCTGGTGATGCCCCTGCCTATGCATCCCAGCATCCTATTTGCTTTACCTGCTGCCTTGTCACACTGTTTCCTGCCTTGAGGTCATCAGAGATGATAACTCCAAGATCCCTTTCCTGCTTGGTGCATGCTATATCCTCACCCCCAACTGATATATTGTGCCAGGGTTTTGTGCCCATATGCATTATCATTGCACTTCCTTGCATTGAATTTCAACTGCCAAACCCCTGACCATTCTTCAAGTTTCTGCAGATCCCTTCTCATTCTGTCTACACCCTCTGGTGTGTCTACTCTGTTACAGAGCTTTGTGTCATCAGCTAACAGTGAAATTCTGCCTTCTAGGTCCCATGAATGTCACTGATGAAGATATTGAATAGTACCGGTCCCAGCACTGATCCCTGTGGTACTCCACTGGTCACTCTTCCTCTGTTGAGTGACAGCCATTTACCACCACCCTCTGTGTCCTGCTGCCCAGCCAGTTACCTACCCACCGCACTACTGTCCTGCCCACACCCATATTCCCCAGTTTGTGCAATAGTCTTCTATGTGGCACAGTGTCAAAGGCTTGCTGAAGTCCAGATAGGCCATGTCCACTGCCCTCCCCTGATCCACCTCCCTAGTCACCCAGTCAAAATTCAATGAGGTTGGTCTGACATGACCTTCCCTGGTGAAACCATGCTGCCTTGGGTCCTGTAGTCCATTGACAACCAGATGTTCCACCAATCTCTCCTTCAGTAGTGCTTCCATGATCTTCCCCACTACCGAGGTGAGGCTGACTGGTCTGTAGTTCCCGCTTCCTCTTTGTTCCCACTTTTGTATAAGGGGACTACATCTGCTATCCTCCAGTCTTTGGGTACCTCCCTGTTTCTAGTGATCGGCTAAACAGGATAGCAAGAGGTTCAGCCACCACCTCTCTTAGTTCTTTAGGACCCTGGGTGCACCCCATCTGGCCCCATTGCTTTATCAACTCTTATTACTTCCAGTTCCTTCAGGACCCTTTCTCGTAAAGGACTTGTGTCCATTTCTGTACCATTCTCACCCCTTGTACTCCATTCAGACCCATTACCCTCCTCTTCCTCAGTAAAGACTGAGCAGAAATACCTGTTCAATATGTCAGCTTTACTGTTGTCATCCTCCACACAGCCCCCATCCTCCCCTTCAGTCTCACTATCCTCCTTTGCCTTTCTTTTTTCACTTATGTACCTGTAAAGGTTTTGTCCCTCTACCCACTGATTTTGCAATGTGTTCTTCTGTCTGAGCTTTGGCTTCCCTTACTGACCTCCCTGCCTCCCTTTGCTTCTCCTGGTACTTCTCCCTATCCCTTCTGCCTGTGTCTTTTTGTATTGCCTGAATGCAATCTTTTGGCTTTCACTTTTTGCTACCTCTTGGAAAACCATAATGGTCTCCTCTTCCTTTTCCTCTTGCTAACCTGCTTAATACATAATTCTGTTGCTCTTGTAATCCCCATTTTAAATACTTCCCACTGTTCCTCAACCCCTGATTCCTGCCCCATTCCCCTTAATGCCTCTTTCAAGTATCTCCCCATTTTCTCAAAGTTTGCCCCCCTAAAATCCAGGATACGTGTTTTTGTGTGGTTTGGTTCTGCTCTTTCTGTGATTTCAAACCACAGTGACTGGTGGTCACTGTTCCCCAGGTGCTCCCCCACTCTTACCCCCATCACACTGTCCCTGTTTGTGAGCACAAGGTCCAGTATTGCCTTCTGCCGAGTTGGTTCCATGACCAGTTGCTTGAGGAAGGCACCCTGAAGGGAGTCCAGGATAAATCTGCTCCTAGTTGATGCTGCTGCTGGGATGCTCCAGTCCACGTCTGGAATATTGAAGTCTCCAACCAGTACTACCTCACCCTTGTCTGCCATCCTCTGGATGGCTAGCATCAGCTCCCTATCTGTTTCTTCCTCCTGGGCTGGTGGTCTATAGACCACACTTGTGCGGATGGCTGGCCCCATTTTCCTTGAGGGGGTATTTGTAATAGTGGTGACAATAGGGATAGGGAGGGAGCATAGTAGGTGGACTACGAGACAGAGAGACACAGGGAATTGTTTCCCCAGCGGGTAGCTGCCAACTGGGGAAAGAGGGTGTACCTCCTGTGGCACCATGGTGTCAGTGCAGAAACTTATGAGTGTATAAGGGTTTGTTAGCCTATCAGGGTGGGCATATGTTTTGGCATAATTGGGGCCCAAGTGGTCCGTGTTGCGGGGGCATGGAGGGAGATATGCTCTAGTAGATCAGCCTTCTGGAAAAGTAGTAGTGCTGGTAAAAAAAGGTAGGGCTGTTTGGGTGATCAGAGAGGTGTGAATGATTATTTCTATGTGGTGGTGATTCATAATTACCTTTCTTAGTACTGTGTGTGCTATCTGTTATTCGTGGCCACTAGTGGTGATGTTGTACAAGCTGCAAGTGGGAAATTAGGCTGATTGGGTCTTTCAGCCACATGGTCCACACTATATATTACAGTGTGTACCAAGGGCAGTGGTGGGGGTGGCTAGGCAGCCGATGCATAGCATCGGCGGGGCTCAAGCAGCAACAGCAGCAATGTGTAGACCTGCTCAGTCACGACTTCGGCCGTTTTCAATGTTTTCTGTATCTTCACTGAGTGCCTCCTGGTTGTGGGGGAGGGCAGTGGTATGCCCTCACAACCTCCCGAGATGCGGACCCAGGACTGTGGCGAGGAAGAGGAAAGGAGACTGGATTAAATAAGGTATGGGGGGGGCGGGACACTGCTGCAGTGCTCCGGGTACAATTTTTTTCCCCTTAATGCCAGCCCACTATCATTCCTTGTACAAACATTGCTGCTTAAAGATGGGGGGTCTGGAATTGAAATTCACAAAAACTAACTCTAAGGAGACTTCATCAAACACTTTAAAATACAACCTAGGCTCACTACTTGATTTAGGTAGTTCAGTCTCCAGTATTGTAAAGCAGTAAAAAGCAGTTTCAAATAAAATGGAGAGAACTATCACTTAAGGTAAATTACAGCAAAACACTAAAAATATAGCCTGAATTTCCTATGTGATTAAAGAACTGCAGACTCAGGTATAGCGTCAACTATAGTGGAA
Source organism: Neoceratodus forsteri (assembly GCA_016271365.2). Classification (NCBI taxonomy): domain Eukaryota; kingdom Metazoa; phylum Chordata; order Ceratodontiformes; family Ceratodontidae; genus Neoceratodus; species Neoceratodus forsteri. The sequence goes on from CM057449.1 coordinate 877,616,619, forward strand.
AAAACTGCCTCTTAAGGTAACCACTACAAACATGCCTAAAATGCAGCCTGGTTATCTATTTCTACAAGGACTTGCAGTCTCCTGGCTCAGGGCAGCAGAGAGCCAGGCTACTTTGAGGGGAAACAGAAAGGAAAAAAACTATCTCCACTGCTGTGCCGATATTTAAATCCCAGCCAGAGGGAAAAGGCGCCAAGCTGCAAGTCCCTTTGTTCAAGCAGCAACAGCAGCAGTGTGTAGACCTGCTCAGTCACAACTTCGGCCATTTTCAATGTTTTCTGTACTTTCACTGAGTGGTTCCTGGTTGTGGGGGAGGGCAGTGGTGTGCCCTAACAACCTCCCAGGATGCAGACCCAGTGCTTCACTGAGTGGCTCCTGGTTGTGGAGGAGGGCAGTGGTACACCCTCACGACCTCCCGAGATGTGGACCCAGCACTGTGTCATCATTCTATTGGTAAGGAGTTCCAGATGAGTGGGCCAAAAAAATTAGACCAAAATAAAAGAGGCATTGCTGCTGACAATCATATGTCTGATCCAGATAGGAGTCTGTAGTCCTACCAGGATATGCCATATACAGTAGCTGCACATGGCTCATTATTGGAAATGCTTTAAGAGTCTTTTTTGATCCATATGTCCCTTATTTATTGTTTTTTCCCTTTTATACAATCTATTTTTTGAAAATGCATCAGAGTTTCTTTACTTACTAACTCTGTTATAACTTCTCTACCCTTCTGGAATGGGGCAGCGGTTGGCATTTACTTGCATTGCTTTGTTGCTCATGGTAACAGGTGCCAAATTTTGATAGTTCTGATTTTCTGTTATAGAATTTATACTGATATTAACTTTGGGTCCTGATGTCATGTCCAACAAAGCTTTATTGTAAGCAACATTACCTCTCAGGTTATCCAATCTTTGTTTTACAGCCCAAATATTTTCCAGAATTAAAATATTTGCATAATATTGGTTACATAGAAACATAGACTTGGGTGGCAGATAAGGACCGCTTGGCCCACCTAGTCTGCCCATTTCCTTACCTACAGGATAGGCCACAGATCCTAGTTAACCAACAGCCTATTTCTTCCTACCCCTCACAAGAATTGCCTTATGTCTGTCCCATGCATTCTTGAATTCTCCCACAGTTTTAGACCCTACAACCTCCTCAGGAAGGCTGTTCCATGCATCCACTACCCTCTCTGTGAAAAAATACTTCCTCACAATGCCCCTGAACTGCCCCCCCTCTATTTTTAAATTGTGTCCCCTTGTTCTTACATGTCTTTTTTTCTGAAAGATGCTACCCTCTTGGACTTTGTTGATTCCACTGAGGTACTTATAAGTTTCTATCATGTCCCCACCTCCCTTCTTTCCTCAAGGGTATACATATTAAGCTCCTTTATTCTCTCCTCATATGGCTTCTCTTGCAGACCCTGCACCATTTTAGTTGCCCTCCTCTGGACTGCCTCTATCCTGTCTATGTCCTTGCAGAGATGGGGTCTCCAGAACTGGACGCAGTACTCCAGATGGGGTCTCACCAACTGTCTGTACAGAGGGATAACAGCTTCCTGTTTTCTGCTGGTGATGCCTCTCCCCTATGCATCCCAGTATACCACCAGCCCTCCCTAATGCCTTCTCACATTGCTTGCTAACCTTAAGGTCATCTGATATGATTACCCCCAGGTCCCTTTCCTTTTTTATTATTGTTACTACCCCCCCATTGTGTAATCTTCCTCTGGGTTCTTATTTCCCCAGGTGCATTATTTTGCACTTCTTGGCATTGAATCCTAGCTGCCGTACTTCTGACAATTCCTCCAACCTTGCCAAGTCCCTTCTCATCCTTTCCACACCTACTTGTGTATCAATCCTGTTGCAGATCTTTGTGTCATCTGTAAAGAGGCATACTTTTCCTTCCAGTCCCTCTGCAGTGTCACTTATAAAGACATTAAAAAGGACTGAACCCAGTACTGAACCCTGCAGTACCCCACTAGTAACCCCTCTTTCTTCAGAGTGGACTCCATTTACAATTACCTTCTGTGTACTGTTGTCCAGCCAATGTTTTACCCAGGCTACAACCCTGGGACCCACTCCCAGGCTGGTTAATTTGACTATTAATCTTTTGTGTAGGACTGTGTCAAATGCCTTGCTAAAGTCTTGGTAGGCCATGTCCACAGCCCCTCCCTGGTCTACTACTTTGGTCACCCAGTCAAATAAATCTATTAGATTCATCTGACATGACCTTCCTACTGTGAACCCATGCTGCCTTGGGTCCTGTGCCCCACTGGTCTCTAGGTACTCAACAGTTCTTTCCTTCAGAAGTGACTCCATCACTTTCCCTACCACAGAGGTCAAACTGACAGGTCTATAGTTTCCTGTCTCTGTCTTGGTCCCACTTTTGTGAAGGGGAATCAGTTCCTCCTTCCTCCAGTCCTTGGGTACCACACCATCCTCCCATGATTTGTTAAAAAAAGTAGTCAGTGGTTTCACTAGTTCCCCCTTAATTCTTTTAGAATTCTGGGGTGAATTCTATCAGGCCCCATTGCTTTGTCCACCTTCAGTTTTAGGAGTTCTTACAGAACCTTTTCTTCTGTGAAAGGACTGGGATCGACCCCCCTATCAGGAGTGCTTCCGTTAATTGGATTAGGCACTTCCCCCTCCTCTTTTGTGAATACTGAGCAGAAATATTCATTCAGTATCCCTGCTTTTTCACTGTCCCCCTCTGCCCACCCACTGTTCATTCTATTCAACCTCACTATCCCTCCCTTTGTCTTTCTATACTCTCTCATGTACCTATAAAAGGTTTTATCACCCTTCTTAACTGAGTTGGCTATCTTTTCCTCAAGTTTGGGCCTTTACTATTCTGACTTCCCTCCCTGCTTCCTTCTGCCTTAACTGGTAGAGCTCTCTGTCCTGCTCCTTCTGTGTTTCCTTATATTTCCTGAATGCTATCTTTTTCTCCCTGACTTTCCCAGCCACCTCTTTTGAGAACCATAGTTGCTTCTTCTTTCATTTTGATTTGTTTATTTGCTTCACACAAAGGCTTGTTGCCTCTGTGATGGCAGTTTTGATGATTCCCCATTGTTGATCCACCCTCCTTCTAGCCTGTTTGCTAGTGCTTTCTGAGGCACTCTCCCATCTTGCCAAAGTCAGCCTCCTGAAGTCCAGTACCTCACTTTATATGGCTTGACTCTGTAACTGAGTTTAATGTGAACCACACTGTTTGGTGATCACTTGTTCCCAGATGGCAACCCATTTCTAGATCTGAGATCCTTTCACTGCCCCCATTTGAAAGTACGAGGTCTAAGATTGTTCCCTCATGAGTGGTTTCTGAAACTAGCTGTCTGAGGCCTGCCACCTATAGGGCATTGAGAATGGCCCTGCTCTTGGATCTGGCTGCAGCAAATGTGCTCCAGTTAACATCTGTCATATTCAGGTCTCCCATCAACAGTATATCCCCTTTGTCTGCCATCCTAAGAATGCCTTCTATCATATCCTTGTCCATTCCCTCCCCCCTGACATGGGAGTCTGTACACAACCCCTGTGCAGATTGTGATGCCCTTTCCAGTCTCCAAGGTGACCCACAGTGCCTCCTCTCCTCCCTGTTTACTCTTTTGTTCAGTTGCTTTTATCCCTTCCTTTACATAGAGAGCTACTCCTCCCCCTCTTCTCCCCTTCCTGTCTCTCCTGTAGGTTATATACCCTGGTATGTTAACATCCCAGTCATGGTTCTCTGTGTACCATGTTTCTGTGACTGCTATGATATCCAGGCATCCCTCTTCCATCAAGGCCACCAGTTCAGGGAGCTTGTTGCCCAGACTATGGTCATTGGTACTCATTACCCTCCATTTCCTGATGGCCTTACTCCTTTTTGCCCCATCCCTGTCCTTCTTGCCTTTGTCACTTTCCCCCATTTACCCCTGCCCTTCTCCCTATCGACACCTCTATGTTGGTGTTTACTGCACTTACTTGGTGGTTCTTGATCATTTCCAATATCTGTGGAGATAAAGGGGAGTTAGAGGTAAAGTCTCCTTTATTCGCAAAAAATTCTTTATTATAACCAATTTTCTCACCTCAAAATTCTTTTTTATTATTTTGATTGTCATCTAATAAAGAGGATGAAAAAGAGGGGAAAATCCAAGAGAGGGAGAGCCTGAACTATAATCATCTGGACTACCAATATTTATTTTTTCCTAACTGGATTCCAATTGCTTAAGTTTATACAGAGTACGATTCAAATCCTTTAACATTTGAGGAAGTAAATGATCTTTGGATTCACAAACCTTTAAAACCATGACTTTTTCTTTGTCTGACCTTAGAGGAGATGGTTCAGAAACAGGGTCAATATTTACCATCAAAGGTGAATTCGACCCCACCAATTGATTTATAGTCACTTCACTCATAACTGAGATAGAACCTTTTTCATAAGAAACAGGTGATGAAGTCTCATACTAAGGTTCATACTAAGATTTGGAAGAAAGCCAGAGAGCTGTAAGGCCCATATATGCTTCCTTGAATTTAGTAGTAACTAAGAATGAAATCAGATAGTAATAATTTATCCAAGCATGATTGAAATAAATGTTTAGTACTGCTACAGATAATTTCCATAGGTAAAGCATTCCAAAGTTTAATAATTAGTAGTGTGTAAAAGTATTTCCTTGGCAATAAGTTACATTTTTAAGTTTTAATTGAAGTGGGTGACCTCTAAGGTTAAAGATATCATCTTTGAATAGTAATCCAAGGTTTGTAAGTAAATATGGATCTTTCATGATGTCGAACATAAGAAGAAGATTCCCCTATCAGCCTTCTCATAGTGAGAGGCATCAAATTTAGTGTAACAAGTAAGGATTCATATGGAACATATTGTAACCCTTTTACAAATTTAGTATAGCATCTTTGCACTTTCTCAAGATGAAAGATGTCATATTTTGTAAAAGGGCACCATAAGGGAGAGGAGAAGTCCAAATGAGGATGAACATATGCTCTATAAAGTGGCAACAACACATTTTTATCTCTAGATCTGATATTTCTAAGAATGGACCAGATGACTCTATTTGCTTTTAATATTATAGCATTTATCTGAGAATCAGACTGAAAATCATCTGTGACTAACACCCCAGGTCTTTTTCTGTGCAAGTATTATTTACCATCTTATTATCTAACATATATTGATGGAAAGTATTTGCCAACCCAAAATGAATGACCTTACATTTGTTATGATTTAATTTCATGCCCCAATGATTAATCAAATTTGAGATGAAATCTAGATATGTTTGAATAGTAGCAATCAGCTCAGGTGTGGAACATGACCTATCAATTTTAATGTCATCTGCATATTTGATAGTATTAGATAAACAACTAACTGTAATGTCAGATATAAATATATGAAACAGAATAGGCCCCAGAACAGAGCCCTGAGGCTCTCCACTAGTAACATATCCTAAACTTGATAATTGACCATTAATCAGTACTTGGGTTCTGCCAGTCAACCAATTTGATATCCATTGGACTATAGCTGGGGCCGTATTTGTGGAGGTCAGTTTTTGTGATAATGCCCAATGGGGAAGGAGATCAAATGCCTTACTAAAGTTAATATAGATTACATCATATGGTAAACGATTATCAAGCTGTAAACTGACATCCTCATAAAAACAAAGTAAGTTTGTTAAACAGCTATGTCCCTTTTGAAAACGGTGTTGTTCTGCATTTTATGAAGTTAAAGTGGAAGAAATAATGTCCTTTATCAGGCTTTCCAAGACCCTACACAGGGGGGCAGTCAAACTGATTGGTCTATAGTTTTCACAGCTATTTCTGGGTCCTTGTTTATGGATAGGGATGACATAGGCTGTTTTCCACAAATGGGGCACAAAATTGTGATTGATACAATATTCAAAGACCAATTTAAGGGGAAGTGCTAGACTTTCTCCCAATAAGTACAGTAGGTAACCTGGTATACCATTAGGCAATGTACTCAACTTCCCCTTAAGAGCAATTAATTTGGCACGCACATCAGCTGCAGATATAGTAATATTCCCTCCTACTGAAACAACATCACTATTAATTGTCTTGTGATTGGAAAAAAATTACAGAAATTCATATTGAATATTTTTGCCATTTCCAAGGGATCTTGCACTAGAATATTATTATACAGAATATGACCTACTTGACAAGTAGGATTCTTTAATGAATTAATGTATGAAGAAAAGGATTTACTATTGTCTTTTTTAGCATTGATCACTAGTTTCAATTCCCTTGTTTTTTTTTTTTGCATTTCTGATGCTTTTCTTATATTTTTTTCTGAATATCAAGATATTTACCCCAATTTGAAGGATTATGTGAGTTCAATTACACAGCATATAATTTACTTTTCTTTTTTACTAACCCTCTAATGGATTTATTCATCCATTTAGGTACATGTTGTTTGAAACACCTTGTTAATTTAGTTGGAATATAAGAGTTTCTAAGTTCAGAGATTTTGTTGTGAAAAAGGGAAAAATAATCACCAATGCCAACTGTATTTAGTATAGAAACCCAATCAATACAATCCAAATTGGTTTTAATGCTGGAAATATCCACCTTATCATACAAATGCATTATGGAGGAATTTTGTAATGGGACAAACGTATGCTCAAATTTAAACCTAACAGAACAATGGTTGCTATTACCTATAGATGTAGTCACATTTAGATTTTTTGGTGTTAAATTTGTACTATAGATTACTAGGTCCAAAATGTTCATGCCTCTAGTTGTCTGCCTTATCCCCTAGGTAAGGCTGCATTGCTGACAGATATTAATTAATTTTCTGCCAGAATCTGAAGTGGCAGTTTGTTTAACCCAATCAATTTCTTCTAGGTTAAGGTCCCCTGTCAAAATAATATCCCCCATAGAGGAGGCAATTTCAATTTCAGAGATGAGCCCATCAAGATATTCAGTGGGTGCATCAGGGGGACGATAGCAAACACCCAAGATAAGATGATGCTGTTTATGCAAAACTAATTTAATCCATAGTGATTCAGTAGAACAACCAGGAGACTTGATTTTATCAGAAATATTAACTGACATAAAAGATTATTTAAGGAAAATTGCAATCCCTCCAGCTTTTCTATGCTGTCTATGGTAACTATAGATTGAGTACTCAGAAATAAAGTGGCTCCAACTGATGTTATCATTGCCCCATGTTTCAGTGATCATAATAACATCATTATTTTCAATAGAAATTAGAGCCTGCAGCTCATCTAGTTTGCTATTTAGGCTTCTCACATTGAAATAAATAAAATTTATGTTGTTTTTAGAGTATTGTGACAGGTGGCTTATTTGTGTGCCACTAGGGAGAAAATGTTTTTCTCGCCCCAAGATTTAGTAGTTTAAATGTTCATTTATGTATTTTAGCATATGTTCAGCTAATAAATGGTTTCCCATAGGACTTAAATGGAGTCTATCCCTACTGAATGGTTCAGGTCTGTTGTCAAAATCCTCCCAATGGGTAATACAGACCTGATTTTGTTTAAGACACCTTTGATGAAGCCAATTATTAAATTTATATATTCTATTATTGTAGGTCTTGATAGCTTTAGGAACAGGTAAAACTTCTGAGAAAGCAATCTCACATCACATTTCAACCAAAATATTTGAGAGTGCCACTATATCTTTTTTTATTTCCAGTAAATCAGACTGCACAAAATCATGTGTGCCAACATGAAGCATGACTAATGGGTTCTGACCACTATGTTTTAATATGTTATGGACCATATTTGAGATGTTTGAGATACGGGCGCCCCTAAAACTTGAACACGGGTGATTTGTTTTTATCAGGATCACATATTTCCCTATCTAGGTTCTTAATAATGGGGTCCCCAAGTATATAAACTTGCCTAGGGTCACTCAAATACATCAATAGAGTGTCCATATAATTCAAGGTATTTGCCTCAGATACCCCACTATCAGGAAGAAAAGGTGTAAAGACAAGAATCAAGGGAGTATGAGAAGGAGGAGGACAACCCTGGGAGATACTAGATAAGACACTGAGAGTATGGGTAGAAGCATGCTGATTTGCAGCATGAGATGAGCTGGGAGAATCCATCCCTACAGAAGCTGTCCCTGCAGTACTAATATCACCACGTAGAGGCTCAAAACTATTATGTGTTGGTAAGCAAAACTGTGTTGCTTCAAGACCCCTTTTACATGATCTGTTATATTGTACTTCATACCACTGTTCATCCATGTTAATATTGTGATCCTGTTCTCTAGGACGCTTCCTAGTATTTCTACATGGACCGGTATGCATAATAGTTTTATGTGGAGTACTAACATTTAATAAATCTGCAGTGGAACACGATTCCTTGGTGACTGATGATGCTTCAGGGATAAGGAGAACATTTTGGTCTAATGCTTGAAACCTGGCACTCATTTGATTTTGACTTGCTTCTAATTCAGACAATCTCACATTAAACATAGTTACCATCTGTACGAGGGATTCATTTTCAATACATTTCTGACAAGTAAACTCTGTCCTGGTTTTATCAGCTTTATTCATGCAAAACATTAAACAAAATTTACACTGGTTGCCTAACATGTTTAGTTAGTGTCTGTCTACACCAGCCATGACACAATACTCCAAGGATGGTGCAGTTGCTGTTGATATAACCTGTAGTATACACAAATCTAAATATAGGGCCTAGCTCACCTGCACACACAGAACACACGCAGATGCGCGTGTCTCTGCATGCATCTCTGTGCACAGCGATGCACGTACTTGCCCTGCTCAGCTCACCCTGCTCGCTGCCGGTGACTCTAAGTAGCGGTTTCACAACCCAGAAGTGTTCCATGGGTCACGCTATGAGTGGTGCTCCAAAAACAGCCCAAATTAAATTAAAATAGTGGTTAGTGCCTAAACAAGGTGTTCTACTGTGCTAAAAAGGTGCCCTCAAACAAATAGAGGTACACAGTATAAAACTGGGAAAGTTGTAGTTTCAGAGCAATGCTCAGAAAAATCACTCACCCTCTTCCTGTAAGAAATTAACAGGGCTCAGTTACATACAAACAGTGTAGTATATTTCAAGACACACATTTAGGCAAAGTTTATCTGACCACACAAGTAACTCACTAGAGATAGAGCAGTGTGCCCTAGCAACTCAACTGTGAGTACTCTCACAATGGCTCACCACCGGTCACTCTAAGTAGCAGTTTCACAACCCGGAAGTATTCCACGGGCCACTCAACTGTGAGTACTCTCCCATGATGACATTATATTTGAATCTAAGACATCACCTTTCATCACATTCCGGCCTGAGATATAGCCAGATCTAGATTGTTCTGACCAGCTACTAATACTGTAATTATCAAATGGTGTGATTTCCATGTCATTTGGGTCAGGTGATATAATCTGTCTGCCACTAAGATAAATTATTAATTCATCATTTTTTGAACTTTCAAAAGACCCCTTATTTCTTGATGTGAGAGAAGGGCAAGAAACCTCCTTATCAAAGTTTGGCATCGAAATATCATGTTCTACTTTTTTTAAAGGACAGTTATTTTAGGTTTATTTACATGTTTTAACTTTTTCCCCTGCTTCCCTCTTTCATTTCCTTTCAATGTATCAAGTTAACCCATCATAATTCTTTTATTAGGTTTTCCCTCACCTTTTTTCTTTTTTCCTTTTTTTTGAGCTGGCTGTGGAATACCAAACCTTCCACTCCTGGTGCTAACCATTCTCTTTAAATCTCTTTAGTTTTCTAAAAGATTCACTCTTTTAACCCTCAGTGATATCACACAGTTGTTCACTCACTTAAATCAATTACTTAATTACCACCTTAGTGATTCAATAAATCAATGAATCAAAATATCAGGTAGTACAATGTAAAAAATGTAAGAAATGTAAGAAACAAATAACCTTAAATTACTAGCATTACTAACAAATTCTGACACCCCTATATCTTTGAATTAGAGATCTTGATATAGCGTTATCTTGAAACAAGTGAATAAAAGGTTTGTGTAGAATAATCCACAAAATCCTAATAAAAATAATAGTCCAGAGTTCATATAAATCAGGCACTTTAAAAAAGGAAGCATACATGTATGTTACCAAAAGTCATTTAATACCTTAGTTGACCTTCACTTTATAACTCGCTGTTCACCAGCAGCACCTTCGTCATACACTTCCGGGCTTCCAGGTGATTAATACAGACCAATTCTTCAATAGTCCATTTCCAAAGCCACTTAAGGTTCAAAAAAATTAACCCTCCAGTTTCAGATTGTGATATTGTGGTTAAAGGAACAATCACCAAATCTTTAATTCCATACTGTCCTTTTAAGCCTTTAAAATCTTTTTCCACTACAAAAAAATAAAACACACAATATAACACCTTAAAAAGAAACACTTGATTTGGCTAAAATGCTGAGATACAGCTTCAAATACAGCTACTGGACACTGTTAAATACTACTAAGCAGCTGGAAAACTTTTAAAAATATCCCCCCAATTATTACACTCAAAAGAGTTCAATAGAGTTTTGTAAATATAACACTACTATTCGATCCAGAAAAAGGATTCTGTTTTAACTTACTTTTGTCCAAAAGAAAAAAAGTACTGATTCTTTAGTACATCAAGTACCGTGGGTATCATAAAGAAGAGCGTTGATTTTTCTGAACACCGATATACCAAACTGCAACCTACTATCCTGTTTTGTTTTTCAGCTTGCATCAGGCTCTCACTAGAAATGATCTTCTCACCACTAGCTATGCTGCAATTACTTCTCCAGAGCAGTCTGCTAAAAGTGCAGAAAGCTTAACAAAAGCACGGCAAATAAGCACAGTGATCACAAAAAAGTGCAATGTGCAAAAAACTGAGTGCAAACCAGCAAATCATACAAGATAAAGTGCTCGAATACCAGTCTGCCAAACTTGGATAGAGAGCTGCTTCAAGCTGTGCTAGATCTTGTAGTAGTCTGGTTATAGCAGATTGCACATGTGCTTTTAAGGCTGTGGGCAGGTGTTTGAAATTTACGTATGGCACAAAAACAAACCAGCGATAAACAACAAATAAAAAAAAAACCCTGATAGAAAATTAAACTTCTACAAAATGTAGATATATATGATGGTTGATGTAAAAAAGGATGTAAAAGGGAGTCCACAGCTGAGGGACACAAAAATAAAACAATATCCCCAATGGCACCTATACTGACACTATTATCGGGGGTGAACAATTACAATAAATAACTAAACACTAAAACATTAAGCTCATCAGTTTACAAGCTTATACAATTTCATTTTCACAAAGGAGAATAGTCTTTTCTGGGTAAATATACTCCCAAATTTGCAAGTACTATAATCAAGATTATAGGAAGAGACTGAACCCCCTGAATCTCTGCAGGGGAACACTTGTTACAGGCGCAGCTTTCTCTCCGCTTGGAAGCTATTCTGATGACTCCTTCTTCTTTCTCAAAATCCAGCCCTGCCTCAGGGGAAACTGCCAGGCCAGTGGCAGGGTCTTCCTCCTGAGAGCAGGAAAAAGGGAGAGCAGGAGAGGTGCAAAACAAGGACTGGCAATAAGATGGACTGGTAAGGAGAAGTAATTAGACAGGCAAATGTGGCATACCTGTTAAATACATTTTTTTAAGTAGAGTCTCCCTGCTTCTCTATTCTTCACCATAGAATAGAGAGCACATAGCCAGCAGTCATTTCCATCAGTCTCCTCAGCCTGCTAGCTAATAAACTTACACCTGTTCTTTACCTACCAGGCTTTGAATCAAGAGAATTGTAACAGAATGCTGCCCATAAACACAAAAAACATGCAAAATACAGTTATATTGTTTGGTGGAATGTCATTCTCCACTGAAATCCATCCCTTGAATGAGTTTGTTCTGCTGCAGTAATGACAGGAAAATGTTGTTCTGCTGCATCCACTATGTCATTACTGCAGCACAACAAAATGGAATTTGTTCTTAAGCCCTTAGTGTACCAAGACACACTTGCCATTGTCTGTTCTGTCATCTCAAAGAGTGAGTCACTGTGCAAGGTGACAGCAGTAATGGCATAAAGTTCAAAGTACTGAAACCATTTAGCAATTGTCAAAAAACAGAATTACATTATCCAATACATCAGTCACAGTATCAGATCAGGCAAAGTTGATGGAGGAGCAAGAAAATAAGAACATGTTTTAAAAGAACAAAAATGACATCTGAGCATTTAAAGATTTGTTTAGCCAGTAACAGTGAAACCCACAGCATCTGTGAAATCCCAGTCACTGAACTAGATGAGCTACAGGAAATTACCCAGTATGTGTATAAGCTTCAATGGCTGGATGGGGAGCAATTTGAGCCAAGCACAGTGTGTGGCATATTGGGGCACATAGACAGGTATTTAATAAGAAATAAGTATGGTTACTTTATATTCCATGGGAATCAAGAAATGTTCAAAGAAACACTAACCACCCTTGCCTCTAAGCAGAAGAATTTCAAAAAGTTGGGTAAGTGAAATAAGCCTATGCAATCGGAGGTGCTCTTAGTAGCTGAAATTGACAAACTGTACTCCACTGGTGCACTCAGTATGAACAGTCCAACCAATCTACTAAACATGGTGTTTTTAAATAATGGGTTGTACTATGCTTTGCGGACAGCAGAGCAAAATGCACTGTGATGTGGTGACCTCCAATTGTTAACCAATTCTGAGGGCAGAAAATACATTGAATACAATGAAAGGCAGATGAAGAATTGTACAGGTGAAAACCCAAGGGACATTCATTCTATTAAGCCAAGAATTTATAAAAATCTAGTAAACCCAGAACGGGATCCCATGGCAGCATTTGAAAAGTATGCTGCACAAAGGCCTGCTACAGTGCTTCTTCATGACTCCCCATTTTACCTGGTGCCCAATGTCAATTATAAACCTGGTGCCTTTTTTTTTTTTTTTTTAGATCAATTGCAGGGGGGGATAACAAAGTTAGAGGAATGATGCAAAGAATAAACTCACAAGCAGGACTTCCTAAAAAGAAACGAATAACTAATCATTCCACCCATAAGACTGTAATACAACACCTGCTGGACAGTAATGTTTCCCCAACTGAAGACCAAACAAGTCGCTGGCCACCATTCTTTACAATACATTGGCAATTACAGCAGCCTTTTAGATGAGAAACAGTGCCAAAATTCTGAAATACTAGCAGGCACAAGCCAGTGAACAAGCACGATGTGCCCTGTAACAGTGTTTACCTCCAGTCAAGACAAGCAGTGCCCAGTCGCCAAAAACTCCAGAATGCCCCTCGGAGAGCTTGCAAATTTCAATCTGTTTGGACCAAACTGCATCTCTCAACACCCTTTCAGTGTTCAATCATAAACAACTATGGCAACAGGAAGAGGAGCAGCTATGTGAGCCAAAGTGACTCTGACAGCCCTGATGATGAATGAGGTAAGGCCTTCATGAGGAAAAAAGTAAACAGGATGTGTTAACTTTTTTTGTTTGTCATTTCATTTTCAGTGTCTTAATCATTGTATCATACATGCCAATCACCAGGGTTATTTTGTGGATGAAAGGCTGCACTCACGCAACAATTAGCCAGGATGTCTACTCGAAAACATGCAGTTCTTAACTGACTGGCTTGTGCAGTTCTCTAACCACCACAGTTCAAATGAACAATTGAACTATCTCAGATAAGAGCCTTGAATACAATTTAATGAGCTTTTGTGTTTCAGGCTTTTTATTCAGGAGCAGTTAAAAATACATAGGGCAGGATTCATGAAACTCGTCGAAATACCCGCAGCTACAGGTAAACCTCAGCCCAAGTCGGTTGCAAATTGCAGATCTGTAGGTTGCCCACAGTGGCGGGTATTCACAAAGGTGGAGCTGGATTACGACTGGCTCCATGATCTACGGCTGCTTGTGGGTGGTGTCACTGGGGAGATGGCTGCAGCTGCAGGAATGGGCAAAGGCTGTTGGGAGCAGCTGTACACCCTCCACAACTGTTGCGGCTCTGAATCGCTACCACTGCAGTAGCGGGCTATTCCAGTCCTCAAAGGCAGTTGTGGAGTGGGACTCGGTTCTGGGCAGTTTGTGAATCCTGCCCATAGTGTTTATAGTTGATGCAATTTCTTCTGATTTGGGTTTCTGTACTGATCTGTGATACTGACAGATGAGCACACATTCCTTGGAAAAGTAACAGATTTATTTAGATTAGATTACTTTCTTTTTGGAACAGTCTTTATTCAGGAACCCCCAAAAAAAAAGAAGATAGCTACGTTTTTTCAATTGCTTTTGGTTTGTGTTCCTGATAGGATCTGTGGTACTGACAGGTGATCCGACATTCCTTGTAACATTCACAGTTTTGATGAAATCGAGATAAAAAATGAATTTTAGAAAGTGTTCACTTGTGTGTGTTTATTGTAGTTATCTATATGTGTAGTAGCTGCCCATACACTATAAAAGATTGTGTATGAGCAGTTATGCACAAATAAGGAAACTCTTGCATCTCAAGGTTACCATGGTAACAGAAGACCTCTAGCGCTGCACTCTCGAGGTTTACTGCTACCAGAGTAACCTCTCAATATTAGAATTTCCTGGTTATGTATGACTGCTCAAACACAATCCTCTATTTTCATGTCCCTTTTTCTTCAGGTACAGTTACATATGGATAATTTTGGGGAACAAATATAATTTCAGAAAATAAGAGCCTTATAAACAGCTGTCAATTCGAAATTATTTACTGTCCTCTTTAAATAGTAATCATGTCTTGAAGTGCCATTGCATTATAACATTTTGCAGCCATAACTGTTACTTACCACAGTTATATCAATCGATCAATCATTTTATTGTTTGATATAATAATGTCATTACAATTTAAGTTCATTTTGCCTTCATTAGATTTTTATATAATGATGTCAACATAATTTATAAATTACAATTCTTACTCATTACAAAACATTTCTTCATATAAATACAGATGTTTGACAAACAATGTATTCCTCATTCACATTTATATAAATGTAGCATAATTATTTCCTTAACCTGTTTATACTTTACTCTTCTTCACCCATAAAAATATCTCTTCATATAAATACATATTTTTATAAACTTTATGTTCCTTATTAACCATTATTCTTTAAAATATTTTCTCTTTCTTATTTCTAAATATGTGTTAGTGTAGTTCTTTCTACTTGTACAAAAAATTTCCTCACTTTCATTATATTATTTAACCATATTCACATTTCTCTGTAACTACAATTATATTAAATATTATTCAGATGTATTTTCCAGGATCTGGGGCTGTAATCCTATCACCAAGTCCATCATTCCACATACTTGCTATATCATCTCTTTTTTTCTACAGAGGAGAGGAAGGAGGACACCCGATCCATTTCAGTATAATTCCCAATTTTTAAGAGATATGTTACCATATCTTTAGGTTCATATTCTATCTTATACAGTAGTTATCTCCCACAAGTACTTATTTAATTCTTTTTTTCATAGAGGGGGCAGAGTATCATTATATGTTCTAAATTGTCCAGATCTATATTGCATTTTACATTTTTTCCTTTCATCCTCCCATTTCCTATATTTTGCATTGAGCCAATTGCTTTTATACATGTCCAAATAAAACCTAGTTATACTTCTCCTTTTTGGGAGGTCTTTAAGTTGTATTAAATAATTCTCTAACTTACTGTATGTTGTCATTTAATTTTAGCCATCCATAAACATCTCTTATTTTGTTTACAGAATTGTAAATCTCTCTGTATTTCTATATCCTATATTCTTGTTTTTATATTCTCTCTCATGATTTCCATTGGTATTCTAACAATGTCAATTAAGTTGTACATCAGTCCATTTGGTTTTATTTTTTTCTACAATTTCTGTACTAGGAAACATACCCTTTTTTAAATATTCTATTTATTCTTCTATGCATTTCCTTGGCAGTATATTTTCCTCCATCATATATGCTTTTAACCAATAATTTATACATCTTATTTTGACTGAACATTCCACAGTGTATTGACCCAATTCTGCCCTTGTAACTGCTGAGGGTGCTCCATTTGTGAACCGCAGTAGTTTCTTATAATGTATGTTTAAACACTTATCTATTCCTCTGCTTCCGTCATGACCCCAAATTTCTGCCCCATACAGGAGCTGACTTCTTATTCTGGTATTACCTACTCTCAGGAATGCTGGGACCGAATGTCCACCATATTTGTATAATAATTTATTAATTGTTGGCAAAAATCTTTTTGTTTTAAGTATTACTTCTTTTATATGTTTTCTCCATTTTAAATCCTTTGTTATTGTTACCACTAGATAGCAGAATTCATTAACCATATCCAATCTTCCCTCAACTTTGTAGATGTACTTATAGTTTTACCACAAACCATAACTTTTTTTCATGGTAATTTATTTTCAAGTCTGCTTCGTTACATTCCTCTACAAACTTTCCCAACATTCTTTTGATACCCAAATAACTGCATGATATCAACACAATGTCATCTGCATAGGCCAAATATGGTGAAGCTTTATTTCCTATTTTACTGTAGGTATATGAAAATTTGTGTCAAACTGTACATCTTTTTGAGTACTTGATTTAAGTACAAATTAAATAATATAGGTGACAATGTACATCCTTGTCTGACTCCTATGTTTGACTTAAATGGGTCATTTTTATTTCCCTTGGAGTCATATCATTTTGTATGGAATTATCATGGCATAATATTTTAATTATTTCCACTATACCTTTGTCCATTTCCAGTTTTTCTAGTGCTTCCCATACTTTAATTCTGTTTACTCTATCAAACGCTGATTTAAGGTTCAGAAATACACAATACAGAGTTTGTTTCTTCACATTTCTATATCTGTGAATTAGATGTGTTAGTGTAAAGCACCGGTCAATGTTTGAATATCTTGGCCTAAAACCAGCTTGAACCTCATCAGTTTACCTTCTCTATCTATCCATTCTATAATTTTGCTATTTATATTTTTTGTAATTACTTTCTGAGTGCAGTCTATTAAGCTTATTGGTCTATAACAGCTTGAGTCACTCTGTTCTCCTTTTTTAAACAATGGTACTATTATATTGCACCTCCAACTCTCTGGGATTCTTCCTTTATCCATAACTACTTGAAACAATTTTTATAAAAAAAGTCAAAATTTCTAGATTTTGTTTCAACACCTTGATTGGAACTCCATCTGGCCCAGGTGCTTTAAATGATGCAAAAGATTTTTTTTTTTGCAATCTGCATTTCCTTTATATTAATTTTTAAGTCCATCTTTGACCATTCCTTATCTGTTACCATTTCCTTTATGTTTTCTTCTGCCTGAAATATATATTTATAATATTCTACTCAGTGATGTAGTCCTATATGTGTTTCTGTGTAATTTCTATAGTCCCCATAACCTCTATTTGCAAGCACCCAATTTTTTTGTTGACCTTTTATTCCACCACTATATCTAACTTCCGCCTCAGCTGTCTAGTGTGTTTAATTTTATTTTTGTTAACTATGTTTTTATATCTTTTCCTTAGCTTATTAAGAGCTCTCTTATTTGCTATATTTCCATCCTTTTTAACTTCTCTAATCTGTCTATCACTGCTTTTTAGCTATTTTACACTCTTTATTATACCATTCTGGTTCTTTTTTATTATGAATTTTTATTTCCTTTATTATTATCTGTGAAATAGTCTCCATTATTTGTTGATATTCCTTTAACAATGTTGTTTTTTGTTACGTTGTTGCCTATTAGTTTCTCCTTTTTGTCACATATACCTTTATCCTCCAATATGTGCTGGAACTGTTCTCCTTCTATCACTTTCCAGCCAACACATTTTCTTTTTCTTATTTGTAAAGGGATATGATCCTCTCTACCTTTCTTCCTTTGATTAGTCAAAATACTTAATTCCAATCCTGAATGTGCACTTTCTGCCTTAGGTTCTATATTGAGATCTACACATATTTCCATCATATTCATGTTCATCCATATATGATCTAGTATTGATGAACCAGTACCTCCCATATAAGTAAAATTACCATTTGAATCTGATTTAGTTCTTCCAATAATCAGTATTAATTTTTTAACCATCATATTTCTATAATATTGTTCTCCCTGATTGGTTTCTTTTTTCATCTTTGGTAGTCCTGATTAATTTAATATTGTCAGTATTTATAGATCCCAAATAATCTATTATATCTTCTGTTAAATTTGTTAAATTACCTATCCTGTAATTGAAATCTTCTGTAATTATTAATCCCCTTTGTAGGTTACTATTTGTATATTTGTCTATAATTGCTTCCAGATCCTTATTTATGTTATCATTTTTTGTATTTACTTCCATCTGGTGGATGATACACATCTATAAGCATTATTTATTTGTTCCTTTCCCTAACATTTATTACCAGGATGTTCTCATTTTTTATTTCTACTTCTTGTGAAGATTTTGTTTCCCTTAACTTACACATTGTTACTAAACTCCCCTGCATAATAGCCATATCTCCCTATCTTGTAAGCATCTTTAGTATATGTTTTAAATCCATTAATATGTAGTTTCCATTTATACCATGTTTCTTGTAAATGTACATATTCAAATTCTTCCACATACTTTCTGAATTCATCATTTGCTAAATTATTAGCTAGCCCTGACACATTCCATGACAAACGTATTGTGATTTCTGACCTGTTGGCATCTAGTTCTTTAACTGAAGGGTCATGTGGCCTCCTTCCTCCACTCTTTTGTTCTTCAAGTCATTCTATGACTTCCTCATTTTTCAATATTTCATATCTTTTTGATGTTTTGACTATTGCTTCCCATTTTGTATTACCACAGTTATAGGAAAGTAAAAGTGCTAATTTTTTTAAATTCATTATAAAAAGTGTACTTTTCTGTAAACAGACTGCAATGACAAAGTGGCTGTGTACCTTATTTATTTCATTTTTGTTGACTGGGAAAGGAAGACTAGACAATTCTGCTTATTTTCAGCCTCATCCCACAGAGGGGGATACAGATGGATGCCAACTGACATTGAAACAGATTAAGCTGTTGGTGGCATTTTTAGTGAATGGGGGAAATTTGGCCATGACACCAAGAAAATTCCCCTACTAGGCTATAGAGGGAGCTCTAGCCATTGGAGTATGGTTGACTCAATCTTTGTCCAGAGTGGGTTGGAGGAGGATGTGCAGATGGCCAAGAAGCTGGTCTTCCCCTTGGCTTAAATGATCACAGAGACTGAAGAATTCTATGATTCTGCAGGTATCCTGGAGAAAATCACACCAGTAAAAGAGGATTCAATATTTAGGGACCCGAGTGCAGTACAGCCAGCAGATGTTACAGTAAGATCAGAACAAAAGAGAATGGATGCAGTAAGTCAAAAGAATACACTTATGTTATCAGAAATGTTAAGATTGGAGGATAATAAGTTTTTAAAGAGGAAACAAGAACTGTGTAAATCCTACAAATTGCAGACTGTAAATTCTGAGAATGAGGTTCACCGCAGTAAACATAGAAACATAGAAACATAGAAGTTGACGGCAGATAAGGACCGCAAGGCCCATCCAGTCTGCCCATTTCTTTTTCTACCTTATAAATGTGCCATCGGCCTTTGCTCTGTCAGTGACCTATCTATTCATAGTCAGTAACAGTGTTGTAAGCAGAGCGGGATGTAAGAACACCTCTGGCACTGATGTGGCAGTTCTTGATAACAAATTAGAACACAAAATAGTCTATGAGACAGAAAAGGAAGGGCAAAGTGCTGCCACAGTTTTTTATTTATGGCAAGGATGAATAAAAAGCAAAACAGAACTGTTAAGAAACCAGCACTTTCAAAAAAGAGCTGGGCAGACTTAACTGAGCTGGATACCACATCATGGACAGTGGAACACTCCTTAAAAGCAGCTGTATGGGTGAGAGAACTGGAAACAGGAGGTGGGATATCAGGGTTTACCACATACAGATTTCTGGGGTAAATATGACACAACAAACCTTTTCAAAAGACACTGTAACTTTGCAAGATAA
The DNA here is from genome assembly GCA_016271365.2 of Neoceratodus forsteri. Taxonomy (NCBI): domain Eukaryota; kingdom Metazoa; phylum Chordata; order Ceratodontiformes; family Ceratodontidae; genus Neoceratodus; species Neoceratodus forsteri. The sequence goes on from CM057449.1 coordinate 877,636,573, forward strand.
GACACTTGGAAGTTCCAAGAACAAAGATAGAGAAGAGACAGTGAAAAATATAGAGGCAATGCAGAATACAGAAATGGAAATACCTCCTGAACTTTCTTTTACACAGCACCCTAAGCTAACTATGCTACAGCAAACTTTCCGTAGAGGACAGGATTGTTCTACTGTACAAAGCAATTTAGGAGACAAGCATAGGGATTCTGTTACTGAACTTTTAGAGGCATCAGACATTGCAGATATAGTAACTGAAAAAGGGCCTTGAACAGCAAATGGGTGCTCCAACAACTCCCAAGGGACAACTACAAGACAGCTATCAAGACACTATGCTTCATTATTTAGACAGCCTGTTTATTCTGCTAGATGCCATAATGCTGTTAGGATAATGTATAAAGGGGGTTTAGAGCATTTTCCTGACAGGATTCATGTAGGGAAAAACTTACTAAAAGACAGTCTACAATTTAATGTCTCAGAGCTTTATGCACTAATTCACATAAAAGGGGAGTGCATCTTTGATGTAAACTTTAAATTAAGCAGTGGATTAGAAAAATTCTGGGAAAGGTACCAAAAAAGTTAAAAATATACTGTTATGGATGCCATTTGAGGTAATAACTTTAACTCAGCCAGCACACAGAGTGATAACTGTATTATTCAGAAATGAAGGTGTGAATATAACAGACCTCATATATTGGTTAAGACAAAAATGCACTATGATGGGGAATCCAGAAGCAATATTTGATTTGGAAAGCATTTGGATGGGGGATGGAGGATGAGGTTAATTCTGTGGTCTACAGACCAGGGCCTTCAGCATTTACCAAATTCCTTTTTCCTAGGGAGGGATAGAAGGGTTTTATTTTATCAAGGACAGCCCTGCACTTGTTATAGATGTGGGGCCTCTGGGCATATTAGTAGCACTTGTGACTGTCTGTGCTGCACTTTATGTAATGCCTTGGGACATACTGTTAGGCAATGTAGGGAGGCTTCAGTGTGTAACCTACATGGGACAAAAGGGCTTTCCTATACAAAATGCATGAAAGCAGCTCATACTGCTTCAAACTCTGCTGATCCTGAACACCAAAGGCTAATGGTTACCCTAACTCAGAGAGCACACAGCAATAATTCAAGTCTAAGAGGGTTGAATGCCCCAAATACATTAAGCCAAGATGTCCTCACAGAAGAAAGACAGCCAGATACATCTTCTACAGTCTCAGGCCCAGGCCCAAGCCCTGCAGGAGATCTAGGAAGCCCTCCCATGCAGAGTCAGAGATAGTATCAGAAACTGTGGGGACAGAGGAAAAAGAACACATGCAAGAAGTAAAGGAGGAACCCACACTTAGTGTAGAACAGGATTTGGATAAGGTCACTATGCCTCCTCCACCACACCTCCACCTCCACCATTATCAAATGCTGAGTTGAAAAATGTGGTAACAAGGATGAGACAAACAAGATCACAACCAGCTCCCAAGGTACCAAACATTTTAGTAACCCAAGTCTCTAACAGATATCAAGCATTAACAGAACATAAAGATGTGTCAGACTATGACTCTGATTGCTCCTCCATAGAATCAGTGGCTCCGGAGGGAGGTTCTAGGTCTGAACTGAGTGAGTCAGAGTCAAGTGCTAGAGTAAAACATAAAACAAGCAAACCAGTACAGATTAAAAGATCTCTAGGGGTTAAGGTGAAACACAGAAAAGGGAAACCACCTTGATAAGTAAATGAAGAGGAGTACATATACCTCTCTTAACATATGCAACCCTCCTTACAAATTCTCATGGTTAATGTGAATAGCATTAAGAATCATGGTAAACGTGGGTGTGTTTATTCACATTTAAGACTGAATAATGTGAACATTATTTTCCTGCAGGATGCAAGGTTACATACTGTTACAGAACTCAAAAAAGTTATAAAAGAATGGTATAATGGAGTGTCTTATTGGTCTATGGGTCTAGAAAGCTGTTCTAGAGTTGGCATTTTATTTCATAACATGGAAGTAACAGTGATAAAACTCATTGATCTAATACCAGGAATAACTTTAATTCTAGATATCAAAGTTTGTAACACCTATTATAAATTAATTAATTTATACATACCTCAAACCAAGGTGGATAGAATAGCTACCATTTTCACAGATAAAGCCATATTTATATACCTCACAGAACATAGTATGGGGAGGGGATTTTAATTGTGGATGAATGAGGAGAGATACAGGAGCAGCAGCTACCACACAAAATATTTTTTATTGACATGACTTATTAACAATCAACAGTACAGACTGCCTCATCAGTTGGTGCATATTATCAAAAAACAAATAGGGCAGACCCTACATTTCAGAGGCAATTCAGCAACAAAGATAATTTTTTCCTTTTTAGCAACAAAACACTACAGATACAAGAAACTGCAATCTGGAATGTAGAATACTCAGACAATGAAGGATGACATATTAGAGTGTGGCCTTCTAGGCAGTCACATGGACCTGGCATCTGGAACTTTAATTCAACATTATTATCACCAAAAAACACCAAACAACAGATCTTACATTTCATTATTAGTAAAAAATATCCTTAATTGACATTTATGAGAATACTTCTCTATGGTGGTAAGATCTCAAAAGAGAGCTTAGAATACTGTTGATCACTCTTAGTAAAACAAACAGAGATAATGAATACCTAAAGTATCGGAATAATAGGAAGCAGTTACAATCACTCATGAGTCTAGCACAGGGTTTCTCAAATGGTGAGGCCAGCCTCCCTGGGGAGGCCCCAACCTGTTCCAGGGGAGGCTCAACCAAGTCTGAAAAAGAACTATATTTAAATTTTGAGTTTAGGTATTTTGTGTGAAGGGATGAGGAAATCTGAAAAAGGATAATAGTAGGTGGATTTATGTATTTATTTACAAATTCATAACCAGGAAAGACACACTGAGCCAAGACTCGTTTCAAGTGTACCTTGGGAAGTGTAGGGAGTGAATAAAATTCAAAAGGCAACTACAAAACAAAGCAATACAAAATGAATATTAGTGCAAACAAATAGGAACAATGAACAAATAATGAGAGGTAGAAATTGACCCATTAGACTGGTGGCAGAACAACCCAAATACAAGGCTTAAGCAGAGACATTGTAGGAGTAAAAGCAGGAGGAAGCAAAAGGATATCGGAAAGGATGCTTAAGAGCAGGGAAAGAGGGAGACAGGTGGGAAGGAATGTTATTCCAGATAGAGGGGAAACAGACAGAGAAAGCAGTCTGTCCAATGAAGGCACTGCAGCAGGGGTAACAATGGTTTGATAGTTAAAAGAGTGGAGCAAGTAGGCTGGCCTGGGGAGGGGGGTTACAAGGAGGGGTACAATAAGCTGTATAACATGACAGCTAACTACTCAAAGGAGTTTCATTTTATTCCTGAGGTACTGTGCTAAGATATTATTTTTTTATGGGGAGGCCCAAGACTATTTCAATGTTTGGGGGAGGCTCAAGATCTTTTCCATGGCTTTGGGGAGGCTCACCATGACACAGTTTGAGAACTAGTGGGACTCTAGCACAAACAACAAAACATAATTATACAGCAAAAATACAAGTGGTCAAAGCAAAACTAAATGAATATCACTATAAACAAACACATACTTTAGTTATGCAGCAAATTTATGGAACTCAAGGTAAAACTAATAGTGTATGTCCTTTTCTAAGCTGTAAAGAAAGGGTGAAAAAAAGAATTATAGAGGCTATTTTTAACAACAACAATAATTTAAATACAACTAATCAGGAAATACTGCAAGTAGTCTCTAATTATGCTAACTCTATTTCAAACAATACCCTTTGACAAGCAAGCAGCAACAGTTTTCTTTAATCAAATAGATATACCAACTGTGTGCTAGACAAGGCAAAAGACAAGATTACACCCATAATTCCCATGGAAGTGGAAATAGCAATTTATTCTTTAAATACCAGAAAAGCTCCAGGGAAAGATGGCCTTACAGCTGAATTATATAAATTTATAGGCCCAGAACTGTACCAAGAACTGGCAAGGGTTTTTAATTTTTTTACTGAATTACTCTGGGTTGCCCTTAAATATGTCTATGGGGTATTAACTTTTTTACATAATAAAGGAGATGAAAGGGTCATGTCAAATTGGAGACCTACTAGTTTGCACAGTTTTGATTTTAAAATCTTAAACATTTTGAGCAAAAGACTATTGGTAGTATCTCCTGATTTAATAACAGAAGCACAATCCTGCTCAGTACCTGGAAGGTCAGTTTCAGATCAACTGATAGTATTGAGGGGAATTATTCAGACAGATAATATTATGGGATTGGATGGGGTTTGTTTTGTCCTTGGATCAACAGAGGGCCTTTGATCCGGTATGTCATAAGTTCTTATGGTACACGTTAAATAAATCTGGGATACCAGATCTATTTATTACATGGCTGAAAAATATTTATCATGATGTAGTTGTGATACTGCAGGTTAATGGATGTTATTGACCCATGGTAACCATTAAGAAAGACGTAAGACAAGATTGCCCTATAAGTCCCCTTTTATATGTATTTTTGATAGATCCTCTTCTATAGATACTAAATAGGAATCCAGGAATTTCTCCTATGCAAGCACAACAGTAGGTGGCACCTTTTGAAGCTATGGCCTATGCAGATGATATCTGTTTATTAGTTAAAAATAAATCATCTACAGAAACTGCAATAAAAGAGTGCCAGCAGTATGGGAAAGTATCAGGAGCTGTATTAAATAGGAATTAATGTGTAGGAAAAGAACTGGGGAAAAAGGAAAGCTTCTGAGCAAATGTAGCAGGAATGAATTTAACAAGGGACAATAATAACATTTTAGGAATAGAATATGGAACTGGACCATTGGATATAATAAACTGGGATGCTAATATTCAGATTGGAACACAAATGGTGAAGAAATGGAACAACTGGAACTTTAGCAAAATAATTTATTTAATTAAAAACTGTCTTCTGCCAATATTCCTTTTCATTAGCAATATGTTTCCTCCACCTAGAGCAAGAAAAACAACTATTTTGAGTATTTTTTTCCAAGGCTTTTTGAGAGAGTCGTCTCAATCCAATTAAAATAAATATTTTATACTTGCCGCTAAACAGAGGAGGGCAGAATATGGTAAACCCAATACTTTTTTTATTGCCAATTTTTGCATACTAATCTTAGACCACAGTTGATTGATACACAAAAAATTTGGAAAGAGTTTTCTTTATGTACCATATCCACCTTTTTTTTTGCATGGAAAACAGAGAATCTAAAAATTATTAAGAAAAATATAGCTGTTCCAGAATATTTATTAGATGTTTTTGTAAAAATGAAAATATGGAATATTTACTACCACTCTCATTAGTACCAAAACAAAAAAAAAAAAAGGTTTACACACCGATTATAAATACACACTTTATAGAAGTAGAAACATTTCCTAAATGCCCACTAGACTGTACAAAAGTCTAACAAACATTGATGCAAGAAACCAGATGTTCACATAAATTTAGAGATATTCAATGGCTTTACTGCCACAAACGTTTAAATGTAAAAGCCAACCAAAAGCATAAGAGGTTGGAAGAAAGGGTATCCTCAAGACTAAACTGTATTAATAAGTCAGAGAGGATAGAACATTTGTACTTTTCATGCTCACATATAGAAGTTTTTTGGGAATTGGTGGCAGAAAAATGGGATGAAAGTGCGTTTGCACACACAGACTTCAAGAATTGTATTTATTGGAAATATTCAATAAGGTGGAAGAAATGGGAGAGGAGTACATTAAATATGAAGTTTGCAGTTATCAAATGATACATCTTGAATGTGAGATGTATATTTACTTTAGAACAGAAAAATATTTCTTGTACAGAATTGAGGCAGAGGGAAACGTGGAGGCCTTATGGGTCACCTTACGATCCCCAGCAGGAGATAAGGTCAAGGTGTGTATATAGGCTCCCTGGATGAGTGATGTTCTAGGAGGATGGTTTGCTGGACAACATCATTGCCCAGTGTGGACCAAAAGGGGAAGGAGGTGTTGATGGAACACCTTAATATGCCAGGTACTAACTGGGGAACCATGTCCTCTAAGGTGCTGGCGCAGAGGCTGCTGGACGGCTTCCAGGATGTGTTCTTAACACAGCATGTGATGGAGCCCACAAGGGAGGGACATGTCCTGGATGTGGTTCTGGCAGATGGGGATCTGGTAAGGGACATAGCTGTACAGGACCCCTGACTGGGAGTGACCACAATACTGTCTGGTTTCAAATAAGCATGGGGGAGGGGAGATCTAGGACACTGGCAGTGGACTTCAGGGGCAGACTTTGTGGGCATGGGAAATATTCTCAGGATCACTTGAAGGATTACATCAATGACAAGTGTGGAAGGAGATGGGAGGTCATAAAGCGGGACTTCATGAGGCAGTCAGGATCTGCGCTAGTTGAAGCGTAAGGAGCAAGGTCACATAAACCATGCTGGTGGTCCAGTGAGGTACAGGTAGCAGTCAGAGAAAAGAAGGTGGCCTACAAAAAATATAAAACAACAAGAGGGGATAGGGATAAGGAAATGTACTATCTTGCATCTAGAAAAGTCACCCGGATGGTGAGGGGAGCAAAGTCCAGTACAGAGCAACGGCTGGCACAGGGGATACATGGAGGGGAAAGGGGGTTCTTCTGGTACATTGGGGAGAGTAGAAATTCTAAGGGCCATCTCAGCAGATTGAGATCAGAAGGAGGGTGGGTGGAAGAGGCAAGGAACCAGGCAGAGGTATTTAATGAGTATTTTGCCTCTGTGTTCACTAGGGAGGGGATGGGATATCTACAAAGCAAGGCATGATGGGGATAGAAGCGGCAGTGAGTGGGATCAGGGGAGCAACAGAAATGGAGCAAGAGGAAGGGAGAGGTACCCCAGGGGTGTTACATCTGGACAAGGATAAAAAGGCCAGTAAGATGGAGGGGACGGATGATGCTATCTCCACCAAAAGGGTGTGGTTAGCCCTCAAGGCCCTAAAGAAAGACAAATCTCCTGGGCCAGATGGCATTCAACCGAGAGTACTATGGGAATTGGCAGACATACTGGCTGCACCCCTGGCGGAGCTCTTCAACAGGTCACTTGAGACAGGGAGGGTACCTAGGGATTGACAAGAGGCACATGTGGTGCCAATCCATAAAGGGGGGTCAAGGGAAGTACCAGGTAACTATAGACCCATCAGTTTGACTCGGTGGTGGAAAATTAATGGAGAGTATACTAAAGGAATGATTGGGGGTGTACTTGGAAGAGGTGGGAGGTCTGGATAGTCGGCAACATGGGTTTGTGCCAGGTAGATCATATCAAACCAATCTTGTGGAGTTCTACAGAATGGGTAACATCAGAACTGGACAGGGAAAGCCTGTGGATGTATTATTCTTGGACTTCAGCAAGGCATTTGACTCTGTCCCCACAATGGTCTGGTTGAGAAACTGATGGGGTTAAGTAGGCCTTTGATGGTCAGATGGATTGAAAACTGTCTAGCTGGACACACCCAGAGTAGTGGTCTGTGGGGGAGCCTCTAACCCCAGAGGTTGGTAGTGGGCACCGAGAGGGCTCTGCCCCTGGGTCCGATCCTGTTTAATGCATACATATCTAACATCAGGAGGGTATAGGGTGTGAAATGAGTCTCTTCACTGATGACCCAAGATGGGAGCAGTAGTTGAGGGAGAAGAGGGGAGGTTGGCCCTGCAAGGGACCTGGACACCCTGGAAAGCTGCTCACACATGGAAATTAAATTTCAATATCACCAAGTGCAAGGTGTTGCATCTTGAAGTAGGGAAACCTAAAACACAGGTACACTGGAAGGGGAGGCGCTGAGGCCCCAGGGGAAAAAGACCTAGGGGTCATGGTGGATGCATGTATGAATAACTCTGAGCAGTGCAGGAGAGTGCCTAGCAAGGCAAACAGGATGTTGGGATGCATCGTAGGGGATCACCTCTAGGAGCAAGGAAGTGATTTTGCCGCTGTACAATGGACTGGTTAGACCACACCTTGAGTACTGTGTGCAGTACTGGAGACCACTCTGAAGAGGGACATACAGCTCCTGGAGAGGGTGCAGAGGAGGCACTAAGATGATATGAGGCTAGGGATTTGACGTGATGAGGACAGACTTGAGAGCCTTGCCTGTTTTCATTGGCGGAGAGGAGAGGAGAGATTAGGGGACGGATTGAGGTCTTCAAGTACCTCAAGGGAATAAATAGGGTAAACATGGAGGGATCTTAGACTAAAGCAGGGAGGTATTACCAGAGGGGCATGGTTTGAAGTTGGAAGGAGGAAGGTGAGGGGGAAAAGAGGAGGAGGTTTTCACTGGAGAGGGTGGTGGACCATTGGAATGCACTGCCTGGCGAGCTGGTTCAGAGATCCACAGTGGAGGCTTCAAGAGAGGGTGGGACAGACACAGAAAGTGGATGTATCAGATGATGGCCTGTCCGGGGGTGGGGATGGATGATAGAGGTTTCTGGAACACAAGGAAGGGGAGGGCCTCGGCACCCAACTAGGGATCTGAGGTTCAAGCAGACTTGATAGACCATAAGGCCTAATCTGCTGGCAAATAGTATGTTAGTATGTTAGAATTATTAAAGAAAGTTATGAATGAAGTTAAAATAATTTATTATAGTGAAATGAAAAATAAAAACAGACAGTACATGGAAAAAATGTAGAGGAATCTTCCATGGATTACAGACAGTGATGTTCCAATCACTTAATCATACTGTCTAAATTGAATGGATTTTCTCCTTTTTTAAAAAATTTTTTGTTGTTGTGTTAATTCTTTGTTTTATTTGTTTCTCTGGAACAATATAAAATTTGTATGTGATAAATCGTATTACCTCTATTTTGTATATGTATGTTCATGTATGATTTTCAATAAAAACAAATTTCCCTGCTCTTTTCAGTAGGGGGCATGGTTCAGGCAATGGCATGGCAGAGTCCAGTTCAGGTGTGGCACCTGAGCAAGCAAGACATATGGAGGGAGCACTGAAGACTGCAGGAGACACTGTATCAGAAACCCCACATGAAGGAAAAATGTATACAGATGGAAAAAAAGAGTATATGGAGTTGACCCAACCTCTGCAAGCTGCTTTGAAAAACAAACAACCAGTAAGTTATAACAGATTACAGGAAGCGGAACTGGAGTTTTTAGAAGCTAAAAGTATACCAGATGAAAAGGGAAAAGGAAAAAGACTTACAGAACCCTCCCCTGGAAATTCTGTAACTTTAAAGCCAAAACATTTTGTATATGGAGTGGGTGTCCATCACCCAGTTCAAACCCCGGCCTCAAATCAACAGGTCAGTCCATAGAAGGTTCAGGATACATACCCAATTGGTCAGCAGAAAAAGTGCCCCAAGGAGCAGGATGGATATGAAAAAGAATGTGTGCCACAGCACTGGATGATGGCTAATGATGTCCTATCTAGAAGAGTGACCATAGGGATGAACCAAGAAAGTACAAACCTGTTAGTCTTACCTCCATAGTGGGTAAACTTATGGAAGTGATTCTGAAGGAGAGACTGGTGACATTTCTTGAGGTACATGACCTCCAGGATGAGCAGCAGCATGGGTTCATTTCAGGGAGATCTTGCCAGACAAACCTAATAGAGTACTATGACTGGGTAACAAGAGAGCTGGATGGGGCCATGCAATTGATGTCCTGTATTCGGACTTCTGCAAGGCCTTTGATTCAGTGCCTCATGGGTGTCTAGGGGGGGAACTGAGATCCGTGGGAGTGGGGGTGAAGATGGCTTACTGGCTTGAGAATTGGTTGAAGGCAGCAAAGGGTGATGGTGGGGGGGTACTCTCAACCCCTAGGCCTGTGACAAGTGGGGTGCCTCAGGGCTCTGTGCTGGGTCTGGTATTGTTCATATCAGACATCTCACACAAAGTTAGGAGCAGGAGCAGTCTGTTTGCAGATGATACCAAGATGGGAGCAAAAGTGGATGAAGTAGAAGGGTGGAAAGAGCAACAGGGGATCCAACCAAACTGGAGAAGTGGTCACCGAAATGGCAGCTTGGCTTTAATGTGAAGAAGTGTAAAGTTATGTACTTCAGGGAAAAAAAACTGAGGAGGGAATACTAGTTAAGTGGGATGAGACTGGGGGTCACTGAGGAAGAGAAGGACCTGGGAGTGATAATAACAGAGAGCATGAACAACTGTGCCCAGCGTAGAACTAACAAGATGCTGGGGTGTATTGCAAGGGGAATCTCATCCAGACATAAGGATGTGATCCAACCCCTCTACAGATCATTAGTCAGGCTGCACTTAGAGTACTTCGTGCAGTTCTGGTGGCCATATCTGAAGAAGAATATCAGGCTGTTAGAGGGGGTGCAGTGTAAGGAAATGAAAATGATACAGGGGATGGCAGGCAAACCCTATGAGGATAGGCTGAGGCATCTGAGTTTGCACACCCTGGAGGACAGGAGGGATCAGAGGATATGATTGAAATATTCAAGTATATGAAGGGGTTCAACAGAACTGGCACAGATAGGTTATTTAGGCTGAGGAAGAGAAGGGGCACTAGATGACATGGGCTAAGATTGAAAGGGGGTAGATTTAGGAGAGATATGAGGAGGAATTATTTTACAGAAAAGGTGGTGTCAAAATAGAATATCCTACCTGAGGAGCTGGTGTCATTCATGTAGGATGGTGAGCACTTTCAAAAAAGCTTGGGACAGGGCATGGGAGATGTCTGGGTAAGTAGTGATGAGAATTTGTCAGAGGGGAGAGGGTTGAGTGGGTGGGGCAGTTGTGAACTAGTGGTGCTAGCTGCACACTTAAGCAGACTTGATAGACAATAAGGCCTGTTTCTGCTGGCAGATTTGTATGTATGTATGTATGTATGTATAAAATGCAGAAGGAACTTGGATTGCAGATCCAAAAATACTGGGCTTCTCAGGACAGAATGCGGAGAAGAGTAACATTGTCACCAAGACAACAGGAAAAGAAACAGAGACAGGAAAAGAAATGGACACAGAAGAACAGACTCCATTAGCTGGAAATACTTCACAGGCATCTGACACAGGTAACATTTCTTATTCAGCTTTGGTAACCCCCATGAATGTGTTTTATGATGCCCCTCAGGATAATGCACAAACCTCTTTTCAAAGGTAGGGAGATAAAGAACTGAGAGCTGAAGGGACAGAAAGAGCTAAGGAAGGAACAACAATAGATACAGGAGAAACAGACAAAGAGCAGACATATGCTAGCTGTTTTCAAAAGCTGGTTGACTTTGCAAAATGCAGAAATGCTATTTGGCTAAGGTATTTAGGGAGCATGGATACCCTCCTCCCTAGACAGACAGTACGTAAGAAAGTGTCAATTAAAAATGTCTCTGGTGATGTCTCTGGGGGATGTATATGCATTAATACATGTCCCCTGTGAACAAACCTTCAATATCATTTTCAGAACACAAGAAACTTTGGAACGCTTCTGGGCTAAATTTATTCCTTTTCAAGTCATTCCCCTGACTAAGCAATCATTCAGGGTAATTATGGAGTTATTTAGAAATGAAGGAGTTAATATCACAGATGTTTTATTTTGGCTAGACGAAAGGTGCAAAGTCCAAGGCACACCAGACCCCATCTTAGACTCTGAAGGGTTCTGGAATGGGGGATGGAAGATAAAATAAAATGGTTCAATGTTAATATCGCGCAACCGAAATAGTGCTGCACATTTGAATGCGGTCATGTTAGCGATATGCTATCAAAGTGCAAAATGAAAATAGCATTTGCCACAGGAATAGCGTTTGTCATAATCAGACTCAATGAGCAGAAAGAATGAAATACACCCTACCTTTCTTCTCGTAGAAGTATTGATTTTAGGTCATAGGTCGGGTCAAGGTTCACGTATGTTTGTGTGCACCTGTCTATAGGTCCCTTGCTCTCCTTCCTGTCCCTCATTTCTCCCTTCCTGTCTCACGTATTCCTTTCAATAGGAATAACAGCGTCAGTCAGCGAGTGCAGTTAAAAAGGTAATCTTTACATTTTTAATTTCAGTACACCCAGCTAGTAATTCAAAAAAAGTAAGAAGTGCAATGGCAGAGTCAGTTCATTCAGAGGCAGTTCATATTTGATGTACTGTTTTTTCGTCTATGCCTGCATCTCCAAAGATATGAAGGGCTGCAGTGTACTGCATTTTTATTACCCCACAATTTATGAGATTATGTACCCGCGCTACATTGACAGGCACTATTTTGGACACATGCTGAGATGACAGAGTGATTTTGACTCGCGCTATATCGGTTGCGCTATTTTCACCGAATACCAAATAAAACTACACCATGAAGACATTAATTTGCAACATCTCTGTGGTAGAAAGACCCCCCTCCTTTCTTTGCAGGCAAGAAACATAGAAACATAGAAGTTGACGGCAGATAAGGACTGCAAGGCTCATCCAGTCTGCCCATTTCTTTTTTCTGCCTTATGAATGTGCCATCGGCCTTTGTTCTGTCAATCGCCTATCTATTCATACTCATCTGTATTGCTTCCTTATGACTATCCCATGCCTGTTTGAAGCTCTGCACTGTATTCATATCCACCACTTTCTGAGGTAGGCCATTCCATGCATCCACCACCCTTTCGGTGAAAAATAACTTCCTCACATTACCCCTTAATCAGCCTCCCTCTAATCTCATGCTGTGCCCTCTTGTCCTATTTTTCTTATATGAAACATGTTAGATTCTTTCACCTTGTTAATGCCCTTAAGGTGTTTGAATGTTTCGATCATATCACCTCTCTCCCTCCTTTGCTCTAGGGTATGCATACTGAGCTCCGTTAATCTGTCCTCATGTGTTTTCTGATGCAGTCTCTGCAGCATTGTGGTTGCCCTTCTCTGGACTGCCTCAATTTGGATAATGTCCTTGTGAAGGTGTGGCCTCCAGTACTGCATGCAGTACTCCAGATGGGGCCTAACCAGTGTCTCTTAAAGAGGGATTATTACCTCCCTCTTTCGACTTGTGATACCCCTACTAATACACCCCAACATCCTTCTAGCCTTACCTACTGCTTTAGTGGTCTGCTTGGATGATTTCAGGTCATTGTTGATGATGATGCCCAAGTCTCTTTCTTCCCTTGTGACTGCCAGCAACTCCCCTCCCGGTCTATAGGTGGCTTTTGGGTTTCTCTTCCCTATGTGCATGATCTTGCACTTCTTTGCGTTAAACTCCAGTTGCCACACTTCTGACCATTTTTCTAGATTATCCAGATCTCTTCTCATTCTGCCCACCCCATTGGGATCATCTACTCTGTTGCAGATCTTGGTGTCATCTGGGAAACAGACAAATCTTACCCTCCAGTCCCTCTGCAATGTCACTGATGAAGATATTGAAGAGGACTGACCCCAGGACTGATCCCTGAGGTACCCCACTTGTGACTTGCATCTCTTCTGACTGTATACCGTTTACCACCACTCTCTGTTTTCTGCCCATCAACCAGTTTGCCACCCAGTTGACCAACTTCTGACCCACCCTGAGCCTACCCAGCTTATTAATCAATCTTCTATCTGGAACAGTATCAAAAGCTTTGCTGAAGTCAAGCTAGGTGACATCAACTGCTCCCCCTTGGACCACCACTCTGGTTACCCAGTCAAATAAATCTATGGGATTAATTTGACAGGACCTTCCTTTTGTAAACCCATGCTGTCTTGGATCCTTGCTCCTATGGATTCCAGGAGTTGCACTATTTTTCCTTAAGGAGTGCCTCCATAATCTTGCCCACTACTGAGGTAAGACTGATTGATCTGTAGTTCCCAGCCTCCTTTGTATAACGTGTTGTAACAAGTTAAATTACTAGTGCCCCTGTAAATGAGGTCACTGTGCATACCCCTCTGATCTGCCCCTTCCTGCTTTGCTACAGAAAATGTCATGACTGCGCTACCCTATAAAAGGAGTGTAGTGTTGTATGGTTGGGGATGGGGGTGGGTGGCTGAGCCCTTTCTCTGCCAAAAAGGAAGAACCACGGATGAAAGAAACAAGGAGGTAAGATCAGAAACAATCAGCCAGCAACAAATGCAGTAACCTGAAAGCTTATCCTAACGATAGATAAAACTGTAAAACCTGTAAAGCACCACCACTAATAATTTCACAGAAGATATACCCTGTAAGAAACACTTTGCTACAGAGAAAAATAAAGCAGTAACAGAAGATATACCTTGCAAAAGACAATTTGGATCAGAAGATTACAGCAGTAATCTGTAAGCACACACCTGTAGGCGCACCTTGTAATAATGAAGCAGAAGGTATACCCAGCAGCAACAATTTGAATCAGAGAAAAATAAAGCAATAAAATGTTAGCAACAAACAGTAACAATCCCTGTGAGTACAAAATAAAAATAACAACACACAGTAATTCTGCCTAGCCAAAAGAAGCCGTAATACTTTTCCTTGCTCTGGTAAGGTTATTTGCCCTGTCCTTTCAAGCAACCTAGAAGAAAAGAACTCAGGTGAAGCTAGGTGCCTTGGCCAGCAAACCTAGTCTTCCACAATATTGCACCCCCCCCATTTTCAAAGTCTACTGCAGTAGCTTTCTTTATACTATCCTATATTTATTTTCCCTTTTCTGCTGTAGTGGATAGGCCACTCACTGCAGCATCTCTAAACACTATCCTGCACCCTCTGTAAATTTCCTTTTCTCTCCTACCTTATGCCTGTGCCTGTGATAGCAGAAAAACATTATGTCTGCATAGAAAGAACCAGAAAGAATGGGAAAACTAAAAGAATGAATTTTTTCTCCTTAATCAGGTCTCTTTTAATTTCCCGATAGCTGAAATGTCTAGCCAAAGGGCAAACTTTCATTTGGGCCCCTTTTATGTTACAGGGCGTTTAGCCCTCTGACAAACTGTCCTCATGGCTCATTACAGTTTATTCAAGAAAATGACTCTATAAGCCAATACTGGGACATTTGTTTTACAAAAATGTTGTCACCGCTTATAGCAGTAGTGAGGCATCTCTCTCAGAATGGAGACAGGGTTTAAGGGACAAAGGGACACTTCTTCCTTTTTTTAGGTTCCCCAGATGAGTTCTGCAGCAAACCCAGAATACACTGAGCTGCCCCTTATTTCTCTTGGGGCATCTTCTTCTTGCTCTGGGTTTTCAGCAGCTACAGAGAAAAAATTCATTCTTTCAGTTTTCCTGTAGCTGCATTACAGACCCTTACATTTTAGCATTTCCATGAGGTGGGTCGACAGACCTGAGTACCTCACTATACCATGTCTATCTTTTTAAACAGACAATATTGACAATTTTCACCTCAGGGTCCCGTTCTACAAAAGAAATAAAACTATGATAAATTTAATTTCAGCATACCACGTGTGTCCTTTCCTATTTGACACAATGCATTTTGCACATAGAAGCCCTATTATAAAGGGCAAGCAGGTCCTTTCTATGCAGACATAATGTTTTTCTGCTAACACAGGCATGGGCATAAGGCAGAAGAGAAAAGGAAATTTACAGAGGGTGCAGGATAGTATTTAGAGATACTGCAGTGGGTGGCCTATCCACTACAGTAGAAAAGGGAAAAGAAAGCTACTGCAAATAGGGGAAAATAATATTGTGCCCTCCTTGCCTGTAAAGGAAGGGGGGTCTTTCTACCACACACTCCCAAATTGCTTTTTCATTGGCCATGACAAAGGCTTCCTTTTTTACCCAGGACAACCACAAAAGTGCTGAAAATGTGGATCTCCAAGGCACACAAGCACCACTTGTGAAATACAAAAGTGCACCCATTGTGGAGAATTGGGCCATTCTGGATTTCACTGCAGAAAATCCCCAACATGCTCCTTATGTGACATCGAAGGCCACACTTTTACAGACTGCCCACAAGCATCCATTAATGGAGAAGATTCAGATTTTGGAATACAGGAATTTTATATATTCAAAGTGGCCAGAATTGCTGCAGACTTTTCAGGCCAAAAATACACATCACAGACCCCCACAGGACCACAGCCTGAGGCCCCCTAGGGCATCAGACTTTCTACTTCTACAAACAGAAAAAGGAAAAAGAAATAACATATCTCCACTCACAAGATAATACCTCAATTACAGCTGGGCAAGACATAACGATAGAAATAGAAAATTATATTTCAAGTATGTAAAGATAAAGGTACTATGGGGAAAACAGAATATGACTGGATAGTCCAATGCCATTGGAATACAGTACCTGATAATAAAAAAAACATATTAAAAACAGAAATTACAGAACAAGAACCAGGGCATGTTATTCACTCTTCAAACATAGGCACAGCCCCTGGAAAAGATGGGATATCAAATGAAATTTATAAAATAATTTCCAAGTCATAGGAAAGAAATGAGTCCAAATGTATAATTACTGCTTACAGAATCATCAGTTCTCATGTAGTATGTATGAAGGCCTTATAATTTTGTTATATAAGGAAGGGAAGGGAAGACTCCTCATGAATTGGAGACCTATTATACTTTTAAATTTGGACTGCACAATTCTTACCAAATTATTAAGTAATAGGTTATCAATAATCTTGGATGATGTAATACACAACTCACAAGTTTGCTCAGTACCTGGAAGAAAAATAACAAACAGTTTAATTTTGATTCTAGAAAATATGGGGAAGGGAAATAGAGGAGAGTTATCAGGCTTTTTACAAAGCCTTGATCAAACAAAAGCATTTGGCAGTTTCTCACTCTTATATCTGGCAATGTCTAAAAAAATATGAACTCCTAGAAGAATTTATTCAATGGGCACAGACCTGCTACAGTATGCGTCAGCAACTGTAACCCCCTATGTGAATGGATGAGTAGAAAAGACTTGTAAGGTCTCATGTGAGGTATGGCAGGGATGTCCCCTGAGCTCACTATTGTATATTTTAACATTAGAACCCCTTATAAAGAGAATAAATGAAGATGGCCATATAAGGTGACTCTCAATAGCTGGTACTGATATGGAGATCAAAACAATAGCTTATGCTGATGATTTGTGTCTTTTCCGCGCAGATGTTCCATCTGCTAGTACAACAAGCATCATTTTACATGACTTTGAAAAAAGCACAGGTTCCAAAATAAATCTAGGAAAAAGTAAATGTATTGTACTTGGACTGGACAGGTTAGAAAATACACACATCATGGGAATTCCTATATCAGAAGGTTATACTGAAATTTTAGGAATTTATTTTGGTAAAGGTGAAATTTTTTTAACTGGAACAAGTTATTTGGAGAAGCTAAATGTAAGGTGGCGAGGTGGAATACTTGGCATATGTCAAAGAAAAAGCTAGTCTATATTAATAAAACATTTTTACTCAGTATGTTTTAATACTTGTGTGTATTATTCCCACCCCTAAACAATTAGAAGCAACCATTTACAGTGCATTCTTTCAAGGAATTTGAGGGAGCAGACGGAATACCATTAAAAGAGGCTTTACTTTTTTACTCATTATTACTCATTTCTTGTCTATAATGTATGCATTGAAACTTCTTAGAGTCCTAAGACAATCTCAGTATATCTTTAATCTGGGTGGGGGTTGCATTTCAGTAATCACATCCTTATACATGCAGTGACACTCATAGCTTGATTTAGGAGTCATCTGCTCCAGCAGTGTTATCTTATGTCAATTATATTTATATTCAGTAGGATTCTTTGTATGTGTGTTCCACCAAGCACCCTTGACCCTGGGACACTCCTGGCTGAAGGTAGTATGGTGCTGTTAAATTATTCTGACATCATTTTCTGTATTTTTTAAATGAGTATTTTAAACCAATGGGGATTTTTTCTGCATGATCTAGCTGTTAAAAGTATTGTTTTTCTCTAAACAACTGTCATTAGGCTTCTGACTAAGGACTGATTGGTCCAAAAGCTTGAGCACTTAGTTCTTGTTGTTACATCTATGTTGGTCCATTAAAAGGTATCAAATCATTTGCTTCTGGATGTACCCTAAGAAGGAGAAATTTCATTGTGGAAGGTGGAATTTTGCAGCGGAAGGAGGAATTTTGCCTGCGGAAGGGGAAATATCGCTTAAGTGAAATGCAGCCTTAGGCAGCAAAATATCGCGAATTGCTCCACCAGACAAATTTGGCCACTTCACCGGCTCTTCACCAGAGGAATTTAAATTCACTGCATCTCTAGTATGGCTGTGTCACAAATCTTGGTTACAATGGGTTTTAGACCAAGTGAGCATTGGCTCCAATCATGGGAACTACAAACAGCAATACAGAAATGAAAAATCACTGACAGGACTGCCAATATATTTCCAATAATGCTTTGGGAAATTAAAACTGTGGAATTACCTAAACAATGACTTATAAAAATGAAAAGAAAATAAATGTATGAATTTATAACATAGGTATCCTTTATAGACACCCTATTGTTTAGTGAAAGGACTACTTCCAAGACAAAACAAATTAAAGCCATGGTAACAAGCCCCAGGACACCAGCACACCTGTGGGATGTCCTTTGGTTATGTTTGCATGGCACATTAGATGTTAAGAATAATTTAAAATGAAAGGAACATAAAGAAATTGTTTGTCCTAGAACTGAAACATGCCCATATGCATATGAAACCATGAACCACCTTTTTTGTTTTTGAAATGTCTGTATATAACTTCTTTCTGGGTAACATTACATACATTTTATTTATTTATTAATAGAAATCAAAATTGCAATCCTTTGAGTCAATGACTCCTTTGCAAAGGCTCCATATCAATAAATATAAATGATCACTACAGTAAGTTGTTAGAGACATATTGGAAGAATTCACCTTTTAAGATATTAAACTCAGACATCATGTATTTAGGAATACTCCCAAAAATCTGGGACAGGTATGATCAAGAAACTATGCATATATTTATGTTATTTTTTAAATACTTCATATGGCAAAAAAGATCTCAACTTACTTTAAAACAAAAATGTATCTCACCAGAACAGTTATTCTGGAATTTACATGTTGCAGTTAACCAGTGGCAAGGCAAATGAAAGAACAAAGGTTTCCCTTAAAACATTCCAATCCTGGTGGAAAAACATAGATTGGTTAACCTGAAGTATATTTTACTCTTTAAAAGATATACATTGAATATACTTTATATTAAGAATGGTTCCTTTTTAGTTTCAATTACAAATCCCCCTATTCTCTTGGTTAGCCAGGGGGATACAAATTATACTTCATCATTCTATTGAATTTAAATGTTTTAATTTTCTTTTTGTTTCATATATATTGATTTGATGTGCATCCAGCAAGTTTGTAAATATATGCTATTGAAGAACTAATAACATTTCTCCTACTCTTGAAAGGGTGGGAAGGGGTAGCTAGGGAGTATAATGTAAATATGGATTTTGATTTCTTGGTATTTTGATTTCCAGAATATTACATGTGAATTCTAACATACAGTATATTTTCAGTTGGGTTTTCCTTTAGTGGAGAGTAGGTAAGAAGTATACTGTCACAGTCACTTTTACTTTCTTATGATTTTGATATGTATGTACATTTCATGTGAATTTCAACATATATTGTATTGTTATTTGATTTTTCTCTTAAGTTTTAATAAACATTCCCCTTCTCTTTTTGAGAAGTGCCATGGGATCTTTAACATCTACCTGAACTACCAGCAGAATAGGAAGATGGGACCTTGGTTTAACATCTCATCTGAAAGACAGTGCCTCAGGAGTGCAGCACCCCCTCATGCTGCATTACAGTGTCAGTACTGTGATTTAACCCATGTGCCTAGTGTGGGGATAGAACCCAAAGCTTTCTGATCTTTTGACCTCAGAGATGAGTGTGCAACCTGCTGAACCACTGACACTGCAATCATTTTAAAACATAGACTCCCTTTCTTTATCTTTGCCTTGGAGGATGGATATTTAGATATATCACTTAAGATGTATACAGCATGTAAAGCTGATAAACAATATTATCTTGAACTACCTTACATAGAAACAGAGAAATCATGTTCAAAAATATTTTAAAAATATCCCTTGGATCTTAAATTATTATTTATTCTTAACAACCCTAGCTGACAGAAGTACTCAGATACAGTGATGATTTAAAACTAATTCAATACTAATAGGGGATGTAGATATTGTATACAGTATACTACCACTCAATGTAACCCTATAGACTTAGAAGGGGTAAGATAGATGGAATAACATGAGTAGGAGAAAAAAGTCAATTGTCTAAACAGCACCACATGACCGTTGATTAATGTTTGTTAATGCACAGTTTGCTGACAAGTGCAATGGACAGAGATCCCTGGGCAGACCTGCACTCATTAAGTGTGGAAAAATGATTTCCAAAAGGTAGCCATTGCAATACATGTCTCCAAGTTTGGCAAGCAGTCATGGCTTGAGAGAGCGGGTGATCATGTCTCTATTTTGCCAGTACCAAATGATTTTTCCCCTCATCATGGTTTAAGCATACCCAAGTTGGCTGCTTTTGGGTACATTTACAAGATACAAACAACTGGGGAAAGTGTGCTATGGACCATGAAAGAGACAAACAGTGACAGGGAGACTGCAAGTTCGGGAATCGTAAATCTGAAGTGCTGCAGTGTCCCCTCTCTCTGTCTGTCCATCTGTCTCTCTTTCTCTCTGTGTGTCTGTCTCTCTCATTCCTAAATTCCCTTGCTGTTATAGATGTGTGCCCTGTGCCAGTGTACCCCCACTGCTTCAGTGTCTTCCCCTCGCACAATGTGAGCAGCAAGATGTGCTGCTGAGAGAGAGAGAGAGAGAGAGAGAGAGAGAGAGAAAGGTAGCACAGTGTTTTTGTCTGCATGGCTCGGGCCATGGAACCACTTACCCACTCTGTACCACTAGGCTGGGACAGTAGCTGATAACATTGGTGGGACCACCAGGGGTCGCTGTCTCTCCTCTACTGCTGCTGGCTGTGTGCTCTGTATTAGAAAATTACAGAATTGAGTCAGCAGTTGGCATTAGCGACAGCATTGGATAGCTAGAGAGAGAGCTATGTGCACAGTATTAGTAATTATCAGCATTGACGGCAGCATCAAAGAGAGAGAGAAAGAGATAGAAAGAGACAGAGAGAGAAGATGGTATCAGCAGCAGCACCGGAGAGAGAGAAGACATCTACAGTGCTAGGCAGTAGGGATTGGGGGCATAATAAATGTTTGCAAAACTGTCAGAGTAGATTATGGAAATCAAATGTCAGAAATGATGTTACCGGTTTCTGACATTGTTATTTCCATACAATACATTAAATCTCCCTGTGTCGAGGACAGTTGTAGCAGGGCATAGGAGGTCCCAACTCCATGTGTGTCTCTATGTGCATGGGGGGGGGCAAAGTGCACTTCGTACGACATGTTGGAATCACTATTATGCACAAGAAATGTCAGAGATTATTTTAGTACTGTGTCTCTGCTATTTCTTTATGCATAACAGCACTCAGATATGTATTATTTTGGGGGGACTATTTTACAAGGTGGCAGGATACAGTACCTTTCTTGGTATTTAAACAGCAGAAAAAACAGTTTCTGTGGGGTTTCCCCTGTTTAAACATACCCCATGTTATAAACGCAATAACCCAATCCAGGTTATGGGGTTACTGGGGATTAATCACCACCCCTATTGCTTACTTAGATGTAACCTGTTAGAGTAAAAGCATTTGTTGTGGTCTGTTTTCCTTGCAGATAGAAAACATATGAACATACGAAACTGCCAGCAGAAACAGGCCCCATGGTCTATTGAGTCTGCTCAAGTGTGCAGCTAGCCCCTCATCACACAGCTGCCCCTTCTGCCCCCCCTTTCCCAGTATCCCTTCCCCTTCACCTTTCCCTGTCCCAACCCCTCTTGAAACTGCCCACCGTCTTATAGGACACTATCTCATCTGGTATGGTGTTCCATTTGCCCATGATTGTTTTCATGAAAAAAATATCTCCTCTTCCTGCTGACCCTCCTAGTTTGTTCAGCTAATTTCCTGTCCAGGTCAATCCCCTGAACTGATGACCTGTACACCACCCTCATTCTCAATGCACTGTTCTTTGCATCTTGGAACTGTATCCATAGTACTTCTGTCCTCCTCTCCTCCCCTTTCTGTTCCCTTACACAGATCTCCCCCACCCCACCCCACCCCACCCCATTCCCTTTGCCTTATCCTTTCAGAATAATCTGAACCTGAGGATCATCATATCCCAGTCCTGGTACTGGGTAGCCCACATTTCCATGATGGCTGCAATGTCCGCACCCTACACCACCAAGAGAGCCTGTAACTCTGCTGTTCTATTCCTTAGGCTTCTTGCATTCAGTGAGACCACCCTCCAGCCTGTCTCCTCCCTTTAGCTACCCCTATACTTCCCCCTCTTTATCCCCTCCCAGTGCTGCTTCCCCACTGCCATTACCCATAACTGGGGGGGGGGTGAGCTCACTGGTCTCCCCTTTCTGGATCCCTTTCCTACCAGTGGTTCCCTTGCCACCCCCTCCTAGTTTAAATTCACCTTTGTTGATATATACCCCTCTATTCCCTGTTGTATTACTCCCTTCCCTTCCCTGCTCAAATGTAACCTGTCCCCTGCTTATAGGTTACTATTGCCCCAGGTCCTGCCCCAGTCTGACACTAATCCGTTCCCCCTGGTATGGCACCAATCCCTCAGCCACTAATTGAACACCTCGATCCTTTTTTCCTTACAGTACTCACACATGGTACCGGGAGTACATCAGAGAATACCACCGACCCCCCCCACACCTCCTCACACTGCCTATCCAACTGCTTGAACCTCCCCTTTACCACCTCTACCATCTCCCCTGCCAAGTTGTTTGTACCCATATGTGACTATGTGAGGGTTCTCCATCTATCTCTGTGTGATCTTGAGAAGTGCCTGCCCCGCCCTGCTCATGGTCAACCCCAGAATAGCCTTGACCCAGATGTGACTGTGCCTTTCTCCCATTCTGCCCCATCTGACCCCTTTCAGTATAGAATCCCCCAGCACTAGTACCCATCTTCTTGTCCTGTAACCACCCTCTTCTTGTTTTCGCTGTCCACATTTCCAGAGTCCACACTGCCTTGCTCCTTATTACCTCTATCCACACTATTTGCTACTCCTACATCTCCCCCCATTTCCACCTCTCCCCCTGCCTCTACCCTGCTCTTCCCCTCCACCCTTCTTCCTTTCCTAGCCTGACTCATGACTCCTGGGATTTCACTACCCTTCCTCTCCCTGTCCCCACAATCTGACACCTCCACTACCACCTCCGATGCCAACACTGCAAACCTATTAATTGCTACCCCCGCAGTCATGCCCATCTCCTCCTTCCCCCTGCCCTGAGCCTTCCTTCTACTTATTGCCCTTCTGCTTTCCTCACCGCCACCCCTCCACATCCTCATGGGATTTAGCCCTGCTGTTCCTCCTCTGCTTCTCCCAGCTAATCCTCTCTGTGTTCCCTCTTGCTCCAGCCCCCCTCATCATCTCCAGCTCCCTCCAGAGCCCTTGTACCCCCTCTTCCAGTCTCCTCTTCCAGTCTCCTTAGCCTGTAACAAACTGGACAACCTCCCAGTTTCCATAGTATATTCATCCAAACAGCTGCCCCACACAACCACTGCACCCCACTATCCTCCCTGTGCCTGCCACCCTCACTCCATGGTGCCCCCATTCCATCTACTATTCCAATGTCCCCTGCCACCCTTATTCATGCCCCTCCACCCCTCAGTGTGATCCCCCATAATGCCCCATTTCCTTCCCTCTATAATTCACACTTAACTTAAACATAACCTCAGTTCCTTATCACACATTCTGTACAGCAATAGCTGGATACCATATGTGACGCTATTAGCTTGCTTATGAGTCCTTCTTTACCCCAATATCCCTAGTTTACTAGCTCAGTAACTCTAGTTAACATATTTATGCATGACCGGATTGCATCAGGGCAATGTTGTAAAGTCTGTACCCTCAAATGCCATGAACAGCACTGAACCTATTTTATGTCATATACTTTAGTGCTGTGCCCTGTATTTTTGCAATACCCCCCTTCTATCCATTAAAAATACTATTATTTTGAAAAGTTATAATTATTAAGGGCAAGGAAACATTAGCAATTTTCAAGCATATACAATATTTTCAGTCTTTAAAAGGATTTCTCAGATGTTCATTGATCCTGTTCTTCATATTTTGTAGCTGAGCTGGCCAAATTTTGAAACACCTGCCCACCACCCACAACACCTCTCCATGGAGGTTAATTGGAATGACCTTTTACTGATTGCTGCCATCACATTTCATTGTATGTACTCCTGATTGGTAAAGGTTCAGGGGGTTTAATTTCCTGAACATAAGAGCAGCAAGACGTTTATGCCTTTCACTGCTTATCTGCACTTGTTCCCTTCCATTTATGTCCATAAATGTTAATATCTTTAAGAGAGACACACCCTCATTAGAAGCTTTTAAAAGGGGTCTATTTCCAACCTATTTAAGGAGGCATTTTCCTTATAGTTCAGTTCAATTTTATTGTTCAATCTAAAAACATCTTTACAAAAAAAAAAAATATATAAAAAGAGATATAAAAAAGACACGTATGTAATACTAACACCAACATCAAATATAAAAGGACATGTAATAAATATAAGTATCCATTACACCTGTACATATACTTAATCAAAACAATCAAAACAATCCATAATATAATAACTTGATCTCTCAATAAATTTCATCTTTTTAGGGGTTTTATAATCATTGTCAGTCAGTGTCAGTGGCTCAGTAGGTAGCACACTCGTCTCTGAGGCCAGGAGATCAGAGGGCTGTAGGTTCAGTTCCCACATCTGGAACTTGGGTTAATATCCCAGTACTGACACTGTAGTGCAGCATGAGAGGGGTTCTGCACTTCTGAGGTGCCGTCTTTCTGAAGAAACGTTAAACTGAGGTCCCATCTGCCTGTATTGGTGGTAGTTCAGGTGGTTGTTAAAGATCCCATGGCACTTATCGAAAAGAGTAGGGGAATTTGTATTGTACAGAAAAACAGAAAATAACAAATCAAAACACATTATTAAGCAATACACCAAAGTTAAAAAAAAGGAGAAAGAAAGAAAATAAAGCACTCCAGAAAATAAGCTAATATCATACACAAAGAAAAACAAAACATCCTAAAGTGGAGGAAAATATCAGAAAAAAAAAACAGACATTCTACTTGTATTTAATAAATATATGAAAACCTTTCCACCATCTAATGGTTTGAGTAGAGGGAAAAAAACAACAATCCCTATCATATAATGATCCCATCTCTTGCATAATCAATCTGGAAAAAATATGTAATCCATTTTCTTTTGATAAAGCACCCACTGACAGCCTGCCTGCCATAAATAAAAACAGAGAAAACAAAACCAAAAAAAAAAATAGATAATGTTTCCTGATGGAACATCAATAAACTGTGGGGATATTTACCAATTACCAAAATGTCATAGGTTAAAAAGGCCAGCCTTTTGAAATTCCATTTTTTTGCCAAAATAAAACCAGAGATGTGAAAAGGAACAATGTAACAAAAAATCCTCAGTAGATTCGTCTAAATGAATGCAATCCATATAGGGACAATTCCTTTCTTCTTTAACTTTATATTTTGCATTATCTCTCAGATTCGGTCTTCCATATTTTAATAACAACAGGGTTTCCCACATCTGAGGAGGAAGCCTGGTACTATTAAGTTGAGATAAGATTAGGTGATTGTCCACTTCAGGACAATTTTTAAAACTAGGGGCAGAAGGATAGACTGAACCCATCAAAGATTTATAGAGAGATTTCCCATAGCAACCTAAAAGCATTTCCTTAGAAATACCCCATTTATACAATTTCTGTGCTGCATGTTTAAAGTATAATGGTACATGTAGATATTTATTACATCTTGGTGGAGTATGCTTCCAAGCAGCTAGATAATTATGTAAAAGTGATTGAACCCAAGCATTGCCACCCTCTGAAACAGCTAATAAACCACTGTGAATGGTAACTGGAAAAAATAAAGAGAAACAAAAACAACCGGGTCAATCATTTCCATGCCACCCTTAGTTTTATCCAAATAAGTAAAATGTCTTTTGATAGGATTAAGCCAACTGCCCCATAACATTTGGAAAAATAAACTGTAAACCTTGGTTTCTAATGCAGTAGGTAAAGGGAATATTTTTGCCGCATGTTGTAAACAAGGCAAAATAAACTGCTTAGAAAGGTGAATGCATTTCTGCTGTGTAAGTTTCCACTGCTTCCATCTGGAAACTTTAGGCTCAAGTTTCTTAATGACCATATCCCAATTCTCTAGTGGCAAGTTTTGGGAGCCAAATAAAATACCAAGAATGACAATGGGTTCCACAGAGAAATTGATACCAAAATCTCTTACTAATAAATCATGTCCATTACCAATAAACAAACCTCGAGTTTTAGCAAGATCTACTCTTGCATTAGAGATGCAAGCATATTTTTCAAATTCCTGTAAAAAAAGATGAAAAGAAGTGTGAGTTGCAAAAAAGCAACAGACATCATCTGCATATGCTTATACTAGCAGCTGCCTTTGTATACCTATGTCTGATATACCTTCCCATAAAGGAGTGTCCACTAACTTTTTCAACAAAGGATCTAAAGAAAAAATATATAACAATGGACTTAGGGGCATCCCTGCCTAACCCCTGTAGAAACTGAAAAAACAGAAGCAATCTGACCTTGTATTACTGGGAAAATACAGGAATGTTGATAAAGGAGTTTTATGTTCTGTATGATTTGAAAAGGGACATGATAGCATTGTAGAACTTGATATAAAAAAGGCTGATAAACCCTATCAAAGGCTTTTTCTAAATCCGCTGCAACTATGCAATTTGCTGCTCCTAAATCTGTGGAGTGTTCAATGACATCCCTAATATTCATTAAAGCAGTTTGTATCATTCTATTGGGAAGGCCACAGTATTGATGCTGAGAAATGACTTTAGCTGCGTAATGTTTTAAACAATTATTAAGCACAATAGTCAGAATTTTGTAGTCTGAGTTCAATAAAGTAATAGGTCTCCAATTTTTAATATCGGTCCTAAGTCCTGTTTTAAATAAGAAAATCATTAACCCTTCTGAAAAAGAAGGATACATGGTATTTGTTTTAAAAAAATAATCAAAAACCAATTTTAAACAGAGTGCTCCCATGTGTGAAAAGGATTTATAAAATTTATTAGTAAGACCATCGATCCCCGGTGATGAAGTATTATTTAAGGATTTGATGGCCATCTCAATTTCAGATACAGTGATCGAGTCTTGTAGGATCAAAATCTCATTGGGAAAAAGTGGAACTGAAATATCCTGTAAAAAAATATTAATTTTTCCTGGGAAATAACAGTTTTGGGGGCTAAGGAAAAAAAATGATTATTCAGCATATCATTAATCCCCTCAATTGTATCTATATGATTCCCATCTTGATCAATTAGAATATCCAGATTGGTAGAGTTTTTAAAAAACTTACAAGTTTCATAAGGATCACCAATAGGAGCTTTCTGAGTCCCATTACATAACAAGGCCTGAACTGTTCAGGCTCTATCATATTGATAAGACAGCATTTCTTTTTTTTTAAGTGTAAAATTTGATCCGTATAATCAAATTTTGAAGTATAAGAAAAGGTATAAAGGTTTTACAATTGCTGCCTAAGTGAAAGATATTTTAAAAACTTCCTATTCCCAGTTTGTTTCCCATATTTTATAAAACAATGTTTCAAATCAGATTTGGTTATTGCCCACCATTCCCCCATATCATGATATAAAAAAGCTACAGATAATCTTGCAGTCAGGAGATTACAAATATTATGCTGAACCGGCAAATGTACTAAAATAGAAGAATTAAGTTTCCATCTATTTGATTTCTATACATGTGGTGTTCCCAAAAAAATGGTACAAAATAAAAAAAGATGATCTGAAAATTCTGCTGGACAAATTTTGAAATCCCTAACTGATGCATTCTGGGAAACAAATAAATAATCAGTCGTAGTGAAATATTTACTCGGAACATATGTAAATTCTGGCCCTGAAATCTGATGTATTCTACAGTCTGTAAGATCAGCAATTTGGACCAAACGACCTAAAGCCTGGGAATCACAATACATTTTCTTATTTACCTGTGAAGAAGAAAACACTTTTTTCAGGGGTAAGGTACAGTTGAAATCTCCTCCAAAAAGGACTAATAAGGTAGTAACAAAAAAAGGTTGAATTGTTTTCAAAAGGGCTACCCATTCAGCTTTAGATTGAGGATTGTAAATATTAATAAACCTAAAGTGTGTTGTTCCCCATAACCCATCCAAGATCAAAATTCTTCCTGCCTGTAACTCAATCAATTTCCTAATAGTGAAGTTATAAGAATTAAAGAGAATACCAATACCATCTGCCTTGTCTGGGCCAAAAGACCAATAAGAAGGACCCCATTGCCAATCCTTTTTAAAAGCCACTAATTGCTCTGCAGAATGCATCCAAGTTTCTTGCAAGAAACATACATCAATTTTTGAATCATGGACATACTGAAAAACTGCCTGATGTTTCTCATAATTGAGAATACTATGTGTATTAAAAGAACCTCAACAGAATGTAGTCATGAGTATACAAAATCAACGTCCAGTAACTATTTTTTTCTTTTTTTTCCCTTATAATCCCCATGACTCTGAGAACCAGGGTCCAAGTTCAAAGCTTGCGAATCAGAATCCCCATGATCCATTTCAGAGTCACCCCAGAAAAGTACTGAATACAAATTATCAGTCTCTATAGATTCTAGGGATGTGGGGGGGGAGTTTGATCTTGAAGATCTAGTAGACCTTCTTCTAGGAAGAGGGGAGGCAACTGAGGGAGCAGGAAAAGAGTCCTTTGAAAAAGGTGGATCAGTATAGCACACAGGCAATAACAATTTTGATTCAGAAACCAAATCTGATGTCAGACAAATTTCCTGAGAAGGTTCCACTGAACTTTTGGTTGGAACAGGCAAAGGAGTGTGGGGGGGGGGGGGATTCTGAACTGGTATACTTCTAGGCAAGACCGAAACAGAAAGCAATGGTGAAGAAGGGCCTGGTGAGGAAAGCCGGGGAGGTTTTTCCAAAGGAGCCACTGTTTCTTGTGCTTGCTGTATGAGCAATTCAGGGCTAGCACAGGTAGCTTTATTCTTTGCTGCCCAGGAACACTCTCCAAAAGTGTGACCATATTCTTCACACAAATCACACTTGGTGTGATTAGCACATTGCATTGTGACATGGCCTATTTCCCCGCACTTGTCACACCGTTGTTTATCACAAGTACTTGATAGATGAGTACAGGCCCCCAACTTGTAACACGCTCTTGGCTGCCCCCCATAAAAACATACCCCTCTATCTCTTCCCAAAAGAAAGGAATTAGGAATATGTTCAATTCCAGAATCATTCTGACGAAGCTTCACTTTGTATTTCCATCCCCCTATCCAAAATTTATCCGAATCCAGAATTGCTTCTGGAGAACTAAGCACATCACATTTCTGAGTGAGACAAAAAGTAATATCATCCACATGGACCCCCTCATTGCGAAACATAACTGTAACATATTTTATAAGGGGTTTAGTCAGTGGGATAACTAAAAAAGAGGTCCATAAGGGAGAGAATTTAACCTGCCCATAACGTTCCCAGAACAAGTCCAAGGCATGCGATGTCCGGAAACTTATATCAAAGTTATCTTCCCCTGATATATTTATAAAAGCAAAAACATCAGTATGAGAGAAATGCAAAAAGTCTTTCAATAAAGTTCTCCCCACACAATAGCGGTCTGATCTATCTGCTAAACCCCCTTTATATCTAATAAGAACAGCATTTCTTCTAGATGCTGCTTCTTTTTTTGCATGAGAGAATAACTCTGACTTCAAGGGTTTGAGATGAGCAGGTGTGCTGTCTTTATTAGTATTGTCCGTATGATCTCCTGTTGCAATGTTATCTGGGCCATTAGCTGATTTCTTTTCCTGACCACAATCAGGAGCTGAAATAGCTGGTACAGTGCTCATAATAGTTTTGGAAGAGTCTTGTAAATGAGTTGGAGTGCTCATAGGACATGTGTCAGACGTCGGTTTGCAATCTGGGGAAGATAATGTAAAATCAAAGTTAGAGTCCCATGCAGGATCCGGAAGCCAAGTTCCCCCTGACATTTTTTTCCAGCCTGCTTCTAAAAGAGCTTATCTAGGGGACCAAATATCACTAGATGCAGCTGGTCCCACGATAGATGCAGTAGTAATGGGAGCGACAGTAACAGATTCCAACGGCCGTTGTGAACGAGGGATAGCCAGATTTTCTAAAGGCATCAGATTACTACATGAGGCTGTATTTTTTACTTTATTATTTATAAGGGTAGTAAAGGAAAAAAACTGTGGCTGTTGATTGCTGATTATGCACCGTTTGATAGTGCACCAGGTGTGAAGGCTGTAATAAAATATTAGCTGTTTCTGGTGGTTTAAACATGAAACCGGATGCTTTAGACAGCTGTGGACCCGGCTCACAATCCACCTTAGTCCCTGGTAATGCAACTGTTGGTGGATATGCAGTAAAACCCGAGGGATTTGTACCATTAGTAAAGACAACAGAACTCACTACAGGTTTTAGGCACATTTCTACATTAGAAGAATTGATACTGCCAGCCTGAAAGTCTTCAGTAGGAATGTCAATGGAAAAAGGCGCCAAAGGCGGAAATGACTCACCCTGCCATGGAGAAGCCTTTGATGCTACTGCATCAGACGCTGTATTGACAGCCGAAGAAAGAGAAATGACAGCCGACCCATTCTGCTGCTCCGTATTAAAGGTAGACTTACTGCTTGCTACTCTTTGCTCTGTATCATTTGTTGTAACACGAACATTCTTTCTCTCAGGTGTACTTTTCTCACAATCAATTGTAGCAGAAACAACTGTAGAAACCGCTGTAAACATATCTTCTGTTGAAACATACACATCTGTACTTTCATTGTCTTTACCAGGAACAAGGTCCGGAAACATTTTGACATTGTCAGCCTCTGATAGATCCATAGTAGAAGAGAAGGCTAACTCTCCTACCCAAAGTGCATCCTCGCACCGCACAGCCGTAGTCCAATTGGCCATCACACAACTCAGATGGCCAAAATCTCCCCCTACTGATGGCAATGCAGTAGGGGAATTTCCTCGGTGTCCTGGCCAAATTTCCCTCATTCACTAAAAATACAAATACCATCAACAGTTTCATCTGGTTCAAGGTCAGTTGGCATTCATCTGTATCCCCTTCCCCTGGGTTGTGCCTGAAAATAGGCAGGATTTGCCTACTGCACTTACCCGGTCAACAAAAACTAAATAAATAAAATAAATAAATAAATTGTCCGAACAGTATTAGCCCTTATATCCCTAATATTTACTAAAAACTTTGCAGTTTTCGTTATTATATATTCATCATTTGTTGTAAGGAGTATGTTAATCTTTAATTCATCATCACATTCTTGTAGATCAACTAAAATGTCTGCTAACCATTTATTTCTGGCCTTCTCATACCACATAGACTTTAACATCAAATGCAACAAATTTTCTATCTCTAGTGCTCCACACAGACAATAGGAGTAAACTACATCTACCTCTCTATTAAATCTAGCTGTTAATTTATTTGATACCTGGGACTCAGTTCTAAATTTGGCATACATTTTTTCTTAGTTTAGGCTCTTTTAATACATCCAAGTAATACTTATATTTATGATTTAAAATATTACTACTGTACCACAAGGAATAATGAGATTTTTTTATATTTTTCATATCTATGTTATTAAACTTCCTAATTAATAGGTTTTTTTTAAATATCTTTCTTATAGTGGGCAGAAATCACCATCTTCTGATGTGTCAGATCCAGTAATTGATCTAATTCTACTGTCCTCAATATCCTTCTAACTTTGTGCAGCCATGGAGTCATTATACCATTCTTTTCCCAGTATTTTTTTCCTCCAAACATTTTTTCGACATTCTGCTGTCCTCTTGATTATTTAATCTTATCCAGAAATTAACAGTATTTGACTTGGCTAAAGCCTTCAAATTTATTAATCCCATCTCTGCTCGAACATATATAGCTGGGGTCGTTAACGGGAAACCCAATGTAGATCTCAACAGACGTATGACTGTTTTTTTCCATATTCTTTAAATGTTTGTGTTCGGTTATATCTGTCCCATATAATATTTGTGAGTTATATTTTGCTTCTTTAGCCTTTAGTTAAGGTTTCATTGTATAACCCCCAAACTTCAAATTAAATCTTTTTAATGCCAGAGCTGAAGTCGACAATTTATTGTACATTGTAGTGTAATGGGTTTTCCAACACAGATTTTTGGAAAAAAAAAAAACCCTAAATAGGTATATTCATCTACAATTTGCAATGAATGGGAATTTATGTACCATTTCCTTTTATATTTTTTTCCCCAAACAGCATTATATTAGATTTGGACATATTTGCTTTTAGATTTCTATCCTTGGCAAATATTTCAAGAAAATTTAATTTATCCTGAAGTCCGTTTGCCGTTAATGAAAACAATATCAGATCATCAGCATATGCAAGTCCTGCGCAATATTTTGTTCTAAATTTAGGGGAATCAGTGTCAGACATTTGTAAAATTCTCAACAATGGATCCAAATAGATTGCAAATAAGGTGGGTGCTAATATACACCCCTGTCTTACTCCCTTGTTTGTTTGAAATTGTGGGGAAAATTACCTCTCATGTCCAGTCTAACCTGTGCCCATGTATATGAATACACTGTAAATTCCCTACCTACTAAATTATTGATCGACAATATTGTCATCTCCGACAGACCATCTATCCTCAATGCTCTCAATAATCATTTTGCCACTGCAGGGCTTGCCTTTGACTCCTCTCCCGTGAATATCCTCCGCCAACAACTTAGATTGGATACACAAGAAAAACCCATCCCCAGTCCATCCTTCTCTCTGCAGCCTACCTCCCTGAAAGAAGTCAAAGATCTTCTCCTTCAGCTGAACACTAGGAAAAGTGCTGGGGCTGACCTCATTGACCCATACCTCTTAAAGGTCAGCTACCATGTCCTCGCAGTCCCAATTACTCATCTCTTCAACTTATCCTTGTCCCAGGGTGACATACCGCCCATTTGGAAAAATGCACTTGTGGTCCCTTTGTTTAAGTCAGGAGATCCTAGTGACCTCAATAACTACAGACCAATCTCCCTACTTTCAATCCTGTCAAAGATGCTGGAGAAAATAGTGAACTCCCAGCTTCGGAAGTACCTGGAATCAGAAAAATTGCTCAACCCATTACAATCCAGTTTTAGAGCACAGTACAGTACAATCTCTGCTCTAGCCAAAGTGAAAAATGGCTGGCAGCTTGAATTAGACAAAAAAAACTTTGCGCAGTTTTCTTGGACCTAGGCAAGGTGTTCGATACCGTTGATCACAGACTGCTTCTGTCGTCCTTCCGGAACATTGGTTTGGATTCCCTATCCATTAAATGGTTCTCCATCTACCTCTCAGGATGACTTCAACAAGTAAAGACAGAAGGGGAAGTTTCTCCACCAAAACCCCTATTGAGGGGTGTACCGAAAGGTTCCCTTCTTGGTCCCTTGCTCTTCACCATTTATATTGACAACATAGATGCCCCCATCAAAGAAGCACAAATGCACCTATTCGTGGATGATACGGTACTCTATGCTAGTAGCCCCATACCTGAAGTGGCCTGTAAAACCCTTCAAAATGAATTTAATCTGCTGCAACATCAGTTTATAAACCAGAAACTGCTCTGAAATGCAAAAAAAAAAACAAAGCAATGTTCCTCTCGCCCCTTCAAAATGCAATAAATCCTGCAATTTCTGGGACACTCCCGCAGATCACTACCATTCTAGGTGAGCGGTTGGACTACGTACCAAAGTTCAAGTACCTGGGGGTCTGGTTAGACCATAGACTTACTTTCACAGATCACTTAGAAGAACTAGCAAAGAAACTTAGACAAAGACTTGGTCTGTTCTTTAGGATTAATGATCTCCTCACAAGAGATGCTAAACTGAAACTGATTCAAACTACCTTTCTTTCCCTATTGGATTATGCAGACTTTCTATATAGTCAGAGACCTGCAGGTACCCTAGACAAACTTGATATGCTTTATCACAGAGCCATAAGATTTATCGCGGGTCTTCCATACTCAATCCACCACTGTGCATTGTACACAGCAGTGGGATGGTCATCCCTTGCTTACAGATGGCAAAAAAAATGCTGCAGTTTGGACATACAAAGCTATCTCAAATAAACTGCACCAGTATATCTCTGTCTGTTTAACTTTGTGCACTCTGGGGAAGTATGCCCTGAGAAGCACCTCATATATCTACCTTTATGTTTACAAAGCAAAATCTTGCATTGGCAGAGCAGCTATCAGCTTTGTGCTCCCTCAACTGTGGAACAAGCTGCAAAAAACTTTGAAATTAACTCACCCCATCAGCCTAGCAGCTTTTAAATCTCTATATCTACATCATAATAAGGAGTCCTGTGCCTGTCTACCCTAAATAGTGACTCCTATGAGTCCACGCACACTCTAATTTATACTGTTAAAAGACTGATCACATCTATAATCAACTCTTCCCTCTCCCCTTTTTCTACCCCATATCTGTCCCTTCCACATTCCTTTGACCCTGGTTCCAGCTCTAAATTCTCCATACCGCATCACTATATATCTTTTTATATTAGGTTTTATTTGTGTTCAGTGCACCTGATATGTATATTTCTTTACTTTTATGAAAAATTGTGTCCTAGCCAAAACTAGCTGTATCTTCTGTTCCAAACATATACTACTGTCAAAGCTACCTGTTGATACTTTGTATACACTGTATTATTGTATCTCACTTTATTTGTATTATTACTATTTCCTTGTGTGTGGCATCCCATGTATATTGTCCCTTGTTCCTTGTTAACAAACCCAGGTCTACCTCGAAAATGAGCTTTCTTAATGGTGATCACCTGGTTAAATAAAGACTCTGATTGATTGATTGATAATCTTATAATATTTATCAATACAGGTTGTATGCCAAAATTATACATTGTGTCCCATAACTTAGTTCTGTCAATAGTATCAAATGCAGTAGAGAAATCTATATATGCCGCATATAATCTATGTGCCCTTATTTTGATATACTTCTCACAAAAATGATGCAAGATAAAGCAATTATCCATAGTAGAATATGTCCTACGAAAGCCTGCTTGAAGACAGGATAAACACCCATTTTTTTCCAAACTTATCATAATACGATCTAATAAAATTCTAACAAAAATCTTACCCACAAGTTCTAGCAAGCTAATTACAACTATAATTTTTTGGATCATTCTTATCATCTTTTTTATGAATATGTACTATTACTGCACCCCTCCAAGAGTGAGGGATACAGTTATTATATATACGTTTATTAAACAATGATACTAAAGGCTCCTCCCATTACTTGTCTTTAATTTTGAATAGCTCTCCTGGCATCATATCAGGTCCTAGTGCTTTATTCAACTTAAGTTTTCCTATTGCCAGATTAACTTCAGCATTGGTAATTGGAATAAAAGTCATACCTATCATATTCCTTTCCATAGTTGGCCATAAGTTTTCCTCATTCATATTATACATTTCATTTGAGAAGTACTCTAACCAACCATCCGAATCTATATAGTTTAAATTTTTCACCAACAATTCCTTACACCCTCTGGCTACTAGTGTCCAAAATTTCTTATCCTTAGCTACTTTGTTTCCATTGCTCAATGTAAAATTCCTTTTTTCTAGCTAGTAATAAGTTCCTATGTTCTTTTCTTACCATCTTTAAGGTATCATATGTCTTCTTTCTACCATTTTGTCTATATATTCTCAAACACTTCATAATTCTTTTTTTACTCATTTTGGCTTGCTTATTATATATGGGACCTCCTTCTTTGTACAATTTAGACTGAATTTCTGTAAAGAAGATTTTTAATCTACCACAAAATTCAATTATATCCAACTCATCTAATTTTAATTCAGTCTCATTAAGAAATTACTCTAATTATCCTATAATTTGCATTTCTAAATTCACAGACTATCTAATCCATCTCTTATGTCTAATTTCCACTTGGGTTGGTTTTAAGCTATTCTTTTCTATAACCATCTCCTCCTCCAATTGATCATTATGAATTATTACTGGAGGAAGATCACTTTCAATTCTTAAAGGTACAGTTAATGTCTTCCACCAATCACTAGGACCTCTCCAGCATACTAAGTCAAGTAATGTATTTCCATACTTTGAAATATGTGTTGTTACTCCTTCTTCATCCCCATTCAACCTCCCATTCAAAATATAAAGCCCATTATTTTTAAATATTTCACACAATTATTTCCTATTTGAATTAATTTTTTTCATCCTTTGTTTTCCTCTTAGAGTTTTCATTAACTGAATATATCCACTGCATAATTGAATTGTCTGTTAACCCATCATACCTTTTAACTCTGGCATTAAGGTCCCCAAGTAGCATTAGTGGGTCCACAGGATATTCCATAGAAACCTCAGAGATACTGCTTTCTAACCTTTGCCATACAGATTCTTTGTAATATTTTGATTTTGCTGGTGGTATATAACAGCTAACTAATAGTATAGATGTTTTATTTGTCCCTAATCTAAGAATCATGTAATAATAATCTTTAATCAGTTCTTTAATGGACTGAAATATTATATTTCTTACATGCGTAATTAAACCACCTGCTCTTCCTCCTAGTTTAGTAACCATATGACTTGGACATTGCATGGTTTGGAACCCATTTAGATTGATATCTGTTTTAATATAATGCCAGGTCTCTTGCAAGCAAATCACTGGATTTTCTTTAATAAACGTCAACCAGTCCAATTTATCTAATTTTGTACCATAACCTGCTATATTCCAAATTATAAAACTAATAAGAATTTGTTCTTTCTTAATCTCATCATATCCTTCAATTGTTATGTCCCAATTATTTTTAACAATGTCATTATTCACTTTTTTTTTCTGGCCAACTTTCTTCTCCTAATAATTGGTACCAACAGTATTTTGGATCTCAATTGATTCATTTATCACAAAATGTTCACCAACACTCTCTACCTTTCTTTCTACATCCTTCCTTAAAGTCTGCTCATTTTCTTTGTAGAGGGCATTCAAATCCACAATGTGGATTCCCATCTTATCTAGTTTCACATAACAATCCAATGTTCTCTGTGCTACCTCTTCATTTTTACATACTATATCCACCTGACTGTCTCTATTTAAGCTTTCATGCCTATAGGTACTCATAATACCCATTCTTCCTAATCTTATCTGAAAAACATTAGAAATCAAATTACAAATGGACCATGTCAGCTTTCTAGATGTCTCACTATAAATTCCTGGGTAGCCAAATATTGTTATTATTACAGGATTTTTTTGCTTATTTACTATCACATTCTCTTTTTTATATACAGTTTCTGTTTCCAATTCCAAACTTGGTTTTAAACCGTTCAGTAAATGGTCATTTCTCCACAGATATTGAGCCATTCTCTCATGAGTAACTCTTATCCGTACTGATGGCCTAAACACCTCGAGAATATCTCCCTCATCAATTGCCAATTCAATTATCTCCTTAAATATTTTCAGCAACCAATCATTCAAACTCGTCTCTGTCTCATCATCCAATCTCTTTAACCCATATAATTTTAAACAACAGTCCTTATCACACGTATCACCCCTTTCCCATTCTACTTGTTTCTTGTTTATTACATTCAAATCCTTCTTTAAATTTTCCTCCATGACTTTTATTTTGTGTTTTTGACCACTCATCTCCTGCCCCTGCTTTACAAAATCTTCATCCATAATCTTTGTCAATGGTTTAACACCTAACCTTTGAGTATCTTCATTCACCTCCATCCTTTTTTCTTCCTTTTCGCTCCCTTCTAAACAACTACTAACAGTCTTTAATTTTATATCATTTTGATCTTTCCCCATCTTTTTTCTGTTTTCTTCTGTACTATAGGCCCATTATTTTTAATGCTGCCTGTTAATACCAGAGGGGGAAAGTCTGGTCTTATTCTCTTTTCTTTATTACCCATTATATCATCGAATATAATTGACAATGATTCCTTTGGAGGGTGTATTTTATTCAAAACACTCAACATCTCATCCATTCTATATCCATTTATAGCTATATTCTCCTTAAGTGTATCGATTTCACTCCTTATTGCTATCAATTGCTCCATTAATATTAAATTAGCAGCACATTGATTTTTCATAATAGCAATTATCTCTTCACTAATTGCTGTAGGATAATACATCATAGACTCATCCATTATTTTTCTTTCTTCACCAATTTTATCATCCTGGTCCCACTTTGGTGCCAGGCTCTCAATTATAACTTTTGTATCAACACAACTATTTAATTTTGATTTTTGATAATCATCCAACTTTTTAAGACCTTGTATAGTATTTTGCAAGTCATCAACAATTTCAGTGTTTTTTTCACCTTTATCAAATGATTCCTCATTTAGCAATTTCCTAGTTGCAATCGGAGTATATAAAGTAACTTCTTCAATTAGTTTCTCCACTTCCTCCCCCTCTAATACACCTAAACTACTTACTTCGTGGAGTGATGGAGTCATTGTCATATTCATATATTTTCTACTCTAGGCGTAGACATTGAGAAACTCTGATTTTTTGTTTCTTTTGTTGTTTTCATTTCTTTAATTCCTTTAGTTACCAGCATTTGATCCATATCACCTTCTTTTTCATACAGTTCTAACTTTGATAAAACCCTCCTGTTAGAAATTTTCCTTAACAGTGGGGAAATCTTAATTTGTGTCACATCCTCGATTTCCTTTTTCCCTTTCCTACCATTCCTACATTTTACTTTACCATTATTTCTATTAACATTTTTAATATCTTTACCTTCAGTTCCTTCTTTACCTTCCCTACCCTTTGCTCCTTTTCCTCCTTTACCTCCACATTTTTCAACTTTCTTTACCATTTAAATTCTCACATTCCCTTCTTCCATCATCTCAAATCCTTTTTTCTTTCTACCTGTTGTATTACTGAACATCTCATTTGAAACATCAATTATCCCATCATTGACACTATTAGCACCCGATGACATATTATTCAAGTACTTTTTCAGCATTCCTCCTATACGTTTCTGTATTTTAGGAATGCAGAATGCATCCTGTATTATTTCTGTGTCATTCGCTTGAGCTCTTGTAATAACCATGTTTAGTAGCAAATAAGGTTTTCTTTTTCCTTTTCCTTTTCCTTTTTCACCTTTCTCAACTCTCATTCCCTCTCTTTTTCTACTTCAAAGTAGGGGAACAGTTTAACACCAAAAAAACACTCCCTACAAAAACAGTTATAAATATATGCAGTAAATATATGGAGTAAATATGGTATAAATATAGGGTAAGTAAAGTAGAGTAGGTATCTTAAACTTCAAAATCATTGTTAATACACGTTGTTATCAGTCCCAGCTTAATGTGTACAATATGTACAACAGAACAAAATCAGTATATATCAGTACTGAAATTCAGATCACAATAATACTCAAGCAGTTTTACTAAATTTCTAGTTCTTAAAATTCATAGAAATTTCAGTACCTGATATCCAATTGAACTTTAATTATTCGATGAGGAAAAAGCAGGGAGACACAATGCCGATTTCTTCACAGTGCAAAACTGAGCTAAACAAACCCAGCAACCCCAAAAGTTTAATCTTTCTAATCTTGCAGCTTTTACCAGGAAAGACCATTCTAGTCAGATGCCGAAAGTTCCTTTTCATTTTCTTTCCTAGAATTCCAAGAATGCCAATCCACTGTATATAAATTCACATCAGCTTTCCCGGGCCAATAGACTGCATAAAAGGGCACATGTAAAGCATCAAAAAATGTCCAACTAAAGAAAATTCAGTTCTACAGCTCTTCAATAAGAGAAAAACATCCTATTAGGTTCTTTCTTTCTTTCTAAAGACAAATCTGAGTAATGAATCAAGCAGAACCAGAAGTCAGCAACCTCCAGTGGTCAGATCTTACAACTTTTATCATAGAG
This sequence comes from Neoceratodus forsteri, assembly GCA_016271365.2. Classification (NCBI taxonomy): domain Eukaryota; kingdom Metazoa; phylum Chordata; order Ceratodontiformes; family Ceratodontidae; genus Neoceratodus; species Neoceratodus forsteri. The sequence goes on from CM057449.1 coordinate 877,676,512, forward strand.
AGTGGTTCTGGTCAAGTCATAAAATTCCAAGAAAATCCCAGAAAATCAACTGTCTGTAAAAAGATTGTGGTGATTCTCACACCATATTCCCAATCCAGCAGACTCCATAAAGCTGGCACGTATAAAAATCCCCAAGGTCACTAAACGGGCCAAAAAAACCCCAAAAAACTAAGCCATAATACACAAAATAACACACAAATAAAAGAAAGGAGAAGGATATATATATATATATATATATATATATATATATATATATACACACACACATACATACATATATATATATATACATACATACATATATATATATATATATATATATATATATATACACACACACACACACCACTAAATCATAAGGTACTCTATGTCTTTATATAAATATGGAATAAGTTTACACCTGAAAACTTGCAGGGACTTTCAGGGACTTACCCTCGCTATAATTTTTTTTATTATCTCTAAGCCAAGAAAAAAATAATCAAATCACTAACTCATCTAATATTCTAAAATAATATGAGCTGAATAGCTGAATAATTTAAGCAATATCACTCACTTTTACAAACTTATAAAACTTATATGAACTTATCTAAAGTTTTTAGATTAATATTTAGTACAGACTTACTTGTTTTGCAATTTACCGTCAAACCAGACATGAAAATGCACATAAAGCCACTGTTCTCAATAGTACTAGATACTAGATAGTACACTAAACAGTACACTAAACAGTGATAGATGTGTCTAAGAGCGACTTTCCCAGTCAAAAACAGCAAACTGGGAAATATAAAGAACAAATATGCTGCAAATACACGGCAAATATAATTGCACTAAAAGTCAACAACAAAACACACTTTGTCCTTTGTCCTTTTCTCAACCGATTTAACTTAGGTGCATTTTCATGTTCTTCTAAATAAGCTTACCAACACACATAACGCCGTAATACAACTTATCGGAGTATGGCAAAGCTACAGCACAACTATGACCAGACACCAAAAAGCTATTTCTATAATGGAGCAGAAGCTTTTTAAACACACTTTCCAATTTACTAAGCTACAAAAATAACATGCATTCCTCCTGTGCCAACAAATTCAATCATTAAGTCAATCAATCAAATCAAATTCTATCCCTGTATATCTGCTCTTTCAGGAAGCAAGTACCTGATCAAAATACAACTGCTTCCTAACAGGTCTTATCAGGTCCTTAACAAAGAGCTTTATAAAAACAATAAACAGTAATAATCCAATTGAGCAGAACAGGGGTAACTAATCAATGACAACATACTCCTTAACTGGCCCCTAGCAAGACCTTAATAAAAAAAAAAAAAACAGCTAATACTATATAATTAAAGTGCTTAAAGTACTTTAATGATTTAAATCAGATTTATTTAAAAGCTTCTTAGTCCCAGGACTAAATCATTACACTCCCAGATATACATTTTTTTTTCTTTAGGTACCAGCAATTTTTATCAGTACTTCCCAATGAAAAACTTCCCAGTCAAATGTTTGCAAATAATAAAATCAAAAGTAAGCCAATGAGGGAGCAAGAATAATAAAATGTTTAGATGTTTTTAGCAGTATAAACAAAATAAAGAAGAAACTCTCTTAAAAAGAGCTCTAAAAGGACTTAAACACCGGGTACTCTTATGAACAAAGACAAGAGCAAGCGCAACAATCAGTGAGTAAGTACACAGCATAGAAAGAGCTAAAAAATTTATATTTAGTGAAGAAAACCAGTCTGTGCATTGGCGGTCCAAACGCTTTCTGCTCTCCCCAAAGGGAGCGGGCTGCTCTGTTGCTACAGTACTCCAAGCTCCTTATAAAGCAGCAGTCAACACAGACTGGAATTCTAACTCTCAGGTGCACAAGATCTTCTAGTAAGAAATGTGAAAAATGTACTGCCACAGGTTAATCTCAATGAGGCAATGATGGTATACCTGTTTTAAACAGCCACAATGCCTTTCCACAATCCTGCTCTCCCCACTCAACTCCTCAACTGAGCATTATGCAGCACCTTAGCTCCTCCTTTTCCTTATATTAAAATTGTTGAATACAACTAATTTATATTAAGTCTTTGCTAGCTTCAGTTGCGATAATAGTTCCACTTGTTACATTTTATATGTTACCCTTGTCTATATTTTAGATTGTATTGTTTTATTAATGTTTACTTTTTACTATTGTACTGTACCTAGAGCCTCTGGGGATGGGTGCTATATGAATAACGCTTAGCTTTCTTACTTATTAAGAGCTTGGTGTCTGTCAATGCACCTAAATGTGGTGTCACATAATTGGAAGAAGGGGTAGTAACTGCTGGTGTGGAATTGGTATCCGAGTCAAAAACTGAAGGTTATCATTTGCATCTAGGGTGGCAGGGGATGAACATGAAGCTGTGGGGTGTAGTAAGCAAAGACATCTGGGATGTCATTTTCAAAGAGCCACATCCATTTTTGTACATGGCTGGTGAAATCTGTTCCAGGAGTTATGAAAAGGTGGACTAACTCCAAGGATGCAATTCTGCAGTTACGTCTGAAAAATTAACACAATTCTCACAGCTATGGCAGAAATTGCCATAAACAGCAGAAATTGTAACAAATGCATTAGGATATTTGTAAATACACTGCAAGTATCCTAATGTATTTGCCCAGATGCAGCTTGCATTCAAAATACAGACAGGAGTGCTGCATCAAGGGCACTGAAAATCTTGCCCCAGGACATTATCTGTAGAAACATAGAACCATAGAATTTGACAGCAGATAAGGACTGCTTGGCCCACCTAGTCTGCCCATTTCCCTACCTGATGGATACACTGCAGATTCAAGTTAACCAACAGCTTACTTCCTTCTACCCCCCACTTTATGTCTGTCCCATGCACTCTTGAATTCTCCCACTGTTCTTGACTCCACAACCTTCTCAGCAAGGCTGTTCCATTCATCCACAACCCTCTCCATGAAATAAAACTTTCTAACATTACCTCTGAGCCAGCCCCCTCTATCTTCAATTTGTGACCCCTTGTTCTTGCACATCTCTTTTTCTGAAAGGTGCTACCCTCTTGGACTTTGTTAATTTCCTTGAGGTACTTGAAAGTTTCTGTCATGTACTGCCTCTCCCTCCTTTCCTCAAGGGTATTCATATTAAACTGATTTAGTCTCTCTTCATATGTCTTCTGGTGTAGACCCTGCACCATTTTGGTTGCCCTCCTCTGAACAGCCTCCACTCTGTCTATGTCTTTGCTGAGATGGGGTCTCCAGAACTGCATGCAGTACTCCAGATGGGGTCTCACCAACTGTCTGTACAGAGTGATAACAACTTCCTGTTTTCTACTGTTGATGCCTCTCCCTATGCATCCCAGTATCCCCCCAGCTGTCCTTACTGCGTTCTCACATTGCTTGCCTATCTTTAGGTCATCTGATATAATTACTGCCAGGTCCCTTTCAATTTTTGTTGTTGTTAGTATCCCCCCCCCCACTGTGTACTCTTCCCCTGGGTTTTTGTTTCCCAGGTGCATTACCTTGCACTTCTTTGCATTGAATCTGAGCTGCCATGCATTTGACCAGTCCTCCAACCTTGCCAAGTCCCTTTTCATCCATTCCACCCCATCTTGTGTATCAACCCTGTTGCAGATCTGTGTTGTATGCAAAGAGACATATTTTTCCTTCCAGGTGATCTCCAATGTCACTGATAAAGACATTAAAGAGGACCAGTCCCAGTACTGAATCCTGCCATACCCCACTAGTTACCCTCCTTTCTTCACTGTGGACTCCATTTACTGTTAACATTTGCGTCCTGTTGTCCAGCCAGTTTTTTATCCAGGCTACCACCTTGGGACCCACTCCAAGGCTGGCTAACTTGTATATTAATCTTTTGTGTAGGATGGTGTCAAATGCCTTGCTAAAATCTAGGTAGGCCATATCCACAGCCCCTCCCTGGTCTACTACTTTGGTCACCCAGTCAAATAAATCTGTTAGATTCATCTGATACAACCTTCCCACTGTGAATCCAAGCTGCCTTGGATCCTGTGCCCCACTGACCTCTAGGTACTCAACAATTCTTTCCTTCAGAAGTGATTCCACCATTTTCCCCTACCACTGAGATCAACCTAACTGGTATGTAGTTTTCTGCCTCTGCCCTGCTCCCACTTTGTGAAGTGGAATCACATGCACCCTTCTCCAGTCCTCAGGTACCATCCCATCCTCCCATGATTTGTTAAAGAGAGTAGTCAGTGGTGTCACTAGTTGTACCCTTAGTTCCTTTAGAATTCTGGAGTGAATCCCATCAGGCCCCATTGCTTTGTCCACCCTCAGTTTCAAGAGTTCTTTCAAAACAATTTCTTCCATGAGTGGACTGGTATCAACCCCCCTATCCAGATTGTTTTTCTTGTTTGGTTTAGGTACCTCCCCATCCTCTTCTGTTGTCAATACTGAGCAGAAATATTCATTCAGTATCGCTGCTTTTTCACTATCACCTTATACCCACATTCCCTCCCCTTTATTAAGTTTCTGTATCCCTCCCTTGGTCTTTCTTTGCTCCCTAATGTACCTATAAAAAGGTTTTATCCTCCTTTGTAACAGAATTGGCTATCTTTTCCTCAGTTTGGGCCTTTATTATTCTGACTGCCTTCCCTGTCTCCTTCTGCTTTAACTGATACAGTTCTCTGCCCTGCTCCTTCTGTGTTTCCTCATATTTCCTGAATGCTATAATTTTCTCCTTAACCTTCCCTGCCACCTCTTTTGAGAACCATAGTGTTTTTTTTCCCTTCATTTTGTTTTATTGATTTGCTTCACACAAAGGCTCATTGCCTCTGTGATGGCTGTTTTGATTATTCCCCATTGTTCCTCCACCCCTCCTTCTTGCCCATTTGCTAGTGCTTTTCTGAGGCACTGTCTCATTTTCCCAAAGTCAGCCCTCCTAAAGTCCAATACTCTTGCTTTTGCATGGCTTGACTCTATGGCTGTGTTTATTGTGAACCACACTGTTTGGTGGTCGCTTGTTCCCAGATGGCTACCACTTCTAAGTCTGAGATCCTTTCTCTGTCCATATTTGAGAGTACCAGGTCTAAGATTGCTCCCTCCCAAGTTGGTTCAAACACTTGTTGTCTGAGGCATGCCCCTTGAAGGGCATCAAGAATGACCCCGTTCCTGGATGTGCCTGCTGCAAAGGTGCTTCAGTTAACATTTGGCATATTTAGGTCCCCCATCTACAATATTCCCCTTTTACTGCCAATTTAAGGATGCCTTCTATCATTTCCTTGTCCATTCCCTCCCCCTGAGATGGGGGTCTGTACACAGCTCCCATGCAGATTGTGGTGCCATTTTCTGTCTCCAGGGTGACCCCATAGTGACTCATCTACATCATGTTTACTCTTTAGTTCTGTTGCTCTAATCCCTTCCCTTACATAGAGAGCTACTCATCCTCCTCCTTTACCCTTCCTGTCCCTCCTGTAGGTTGTATATCCTGGTATGTTGACATCCCAGTCATGGTTCTCTGTATACCATGTTTCAGTGACTGCCACAATATCCAGGCATTCCTCTTCCATCAAGGCCACTAGTTCAGGGAGCTTGTTACACAGACTATGGGCGTTGGTACTCATCACCCTCCATTTTTTGATGGCCTTATCCCTTTTAGCCCCATCTCAGTCCTTACTGCCTTTGCATTTTTTTTGCATTTATTCCTGTCCTGCTGCTGAATGACTTCTCTACCTTGGTGTTTTTCTCACTAATTACTGTGTTTTCTGGGGGGAGGCTGGGATTTCCCTGCTCCTTTTCAGTGCCTCCCCCCTTGGCTAGTCTTCAGTAGTCTCCTTCCTCCTTACTTGGACTCAGACCTCCAGTGGCTAGGTGAGGAGAAAGAGCTATTTTTTTTTTAAGGTTGATGAAACTAATGTGCCTCAGTGATCCTTCCCTTCCTACTGCCAAACAGGAAGTTCCTGTTGTCAGTCAAATTCAGGTGCTATAAAAGTAGAATGGCTTGGGGTGGGAAGAAGGGCAATTAGTAAGAAAATCTGTAGCTTTTTTAGTCAGCTGCTTGGTCTGAAACCAAGATTCCCTCTGCCAGAAACTAGCAGCACTTTGTGTTTCACTGTCCCTTTTTGGGGTGAGTTCTGGTACATCAGTTACAATATAATCTTCCTCAGTATCAGAAAACAGAAACTGTGCGAGTAGTGTCATTGGTTCTGGTCTGGCAGATGGGAGTGAACTCACAAAGTGTAGCATTTGGTCTAGCTTGATACTTGCTGGTCAAGCTTGACACCCTCTTCTGAATATATATATATATATATATATATATATATATATATATCTTGGAAGTTATAATTGAGACAGTACATTCCATATAGAGATTATTCACTGTTTATGATGTGGATGGGCCATTACTTGCCTCTGCAGCTTCTGCTGTGGTCAAATAATTGCTTTCCTATTGCTGGTTGAGCATGTACTGAGTAAAGTGCTATGAAGTGAGCTTGAGATGGGGTTTTGACATTAGTCAAATCTGGTCTAGTCTCCTCTGATTTATCATACAGGTAGAACCCTCCAACATCAAGTTCACTGAATGGGAAGCAGAGCTACTAAAGACAATTTTCTGTCAGTTCAAATAAAACTATCAGAAAATAGTTTTTTTGTGAATTCGCATGATCAGCAAACTGATTCCATCATACAAAATATTACATGCCAGAATATGCCCATAATTTACATCTTAATGTGCTGCTACAGCAAAAACTACATCAGAAAAGTCATCAAGCAGATGATTCACTCCTTCACATATTGTAGCATTGTCAAAAAGTGACACCATTTCAGTCCATTATTAAGGAGCGATTGGACTCCTCTTTAGATTTAGAAACTTTGCTTACATCGAAAGTTTGCATTCTGGGTTCATATCAGGATATTCCTTTCACTTATCAGAGGAACTGCATCACTCTTATTGCTACTACAGCAAAAATGGTTTTACTTAGGCACTGGATAGACACTTGAATAACAATGTGGTCAGAATGGCACAAGGAACTCCTCAGTGCCTTAAATTTAGAGCTACATATAGCAAACGTTCAACAAAAATGTTTTAGGTTTATGGCAAAATGGGGCCCTTTATATGCTTGGCTCTTTTCAGTTTAGTTACTATATGTATTATAATGGTTTCGACATCTTGGTCGAAGCCGCGCTTTCCTTTTTTTTCAGATTGTTTGTCTGTGGCTAATATTAAGTGGATAAGGATAACCCACATGAATATAAACAGTTTAAGATGAAAAATACACAAAGTAGAGGCCTGGGAGAGACTGTACTCGACAGATGTGACAGCCATCTCAGAAACCTGGCTCAAGTCCACCATACTTGAAATTGAGGTTGAGATAAACAGTTTTAAAACCTTCAGACAGGACAGGATAGGAAAAAAGGGGGAGTTCTAATTTATGTTAGATCCTCTCTAAATGCCTCCCTGCTGACAACGCTTGCATTAAATAATACCAGCTGTGAAGCTGTGTTCATAACTCTACTCTTGGGTGGAACCAAACCCCTGATCATAGGATATGTCTACAACCCTCCCAAGGCAGCAACAGTCACCCTAAATTACCTCATATCATTTTGTACCTGACCTTCCAAGGGAGAAAATAATATCGGGTAACTTTAATATGCACTGGGGGCCCTAAATGAATAAGGAACTAAAAAATCTCCTACTGGAGGCTAACCAAACACAATTGATCCAGGAAAACAAAAGGCTGACAATAAAATCAGGAAATCACTCCACTTTGGACTGGATCCTGGCCTCCGAACTGGATGAATTTAAACTGATAGGAACCCTAGCAAATTCCCTTAGTGACCATTCACTAACATTTGGAATATGGAAGAATAGCTTTTGCACCCTGCCACCCAGAATCTTCTGGGCATGGAACTACTCAAACGATAAAGAGGAATCCTTTCTCAAAACACTAGCCTAGGTAAGTTGGTCACAAATTAAACATGCCCCAAACTTTGACACAACTCTAGAATTCTTTATTAAAGGTTTTCTATCAGCAGCAAATATGCATGCCCCTATGAGAAAGCTTAGGGTAAAAGGTCAGGAAGCAAGATGCTATCCTGAGACCATAAAAAAATGCATGAGGGAAAGAGACAGGGTGGGGGGCATTCAAAACCACTAATCTGCCTAATGATTGGCAGACATTCAGGGTACTACAAAATAAATGTAAAAAGGAGTTATGAGCAGCAAAAAAAAAACATTACCTTAGAAACGTCCAAGCGAAAAATCTCTCCCGCCCAAAAATATTCTGGTCACAAATCAATACCCTCATCAAAGGTCATCTAGCCCAGTGTGAATGTGTAATAACAGCAAATGGCACTAGCCTAAAAAACCCAGCCAAAGCCATTAGTGCATTCAACCTTTTCTTTACCGACCAGGATAAATTCAAGACCCACTGCCCAGAGTCATCCCCTCCCACGCAAGCTGAGTATGACACAACTTCCCCTCCCCAAACTTTCATTTAGGATCAGTTCAAAATGGGAGGTACTTCAACTACTTGAGAAAATCAAAACCCCTGGTTATGCTGGGCACAATAAGTTAGAACCTAGACTGCTCAAAATCGTTGCCCCAGTTACATGGCTGTTTAATAGATCAACCCTGTTTTATGGCGCACTGGTTCTATTAACTAGCAGAGGAGCAGAAATGCAAAAGCTCAGCACTCTGTATCACTGGGTTAGCTAATTCACATCAGGAGCCCCGCCCCATGAGCATCACTGCCAGGTCTTGCAGGCCCTATCATGTCCATCACTAGAAGGGCAATTAAAATACCCATCACTATATCTAACCTTCGAACTAAGGAAAGTAAATGCTCCCTCAAGTGTGGCTGGATTACTATCAGATAAACTGTTTAGAAAGTCCCTCAGATTCTCAAACTGTAAACTCTTTAATGTGCCTAAAGTCAGAGCAGCCATAGGGCAAAGGTCCTTTCTAGCTAGCACCCCTCTGAAAAGCAGTCCCAGAGAATCTACAGGAATGCTCCTCCCTTGGGGTTTTAAAAAGGGACTTAAGATGTATCTTTCAGAGCTCAACCAATGCAGCTGCTATCGCTGATCCCTTCTGCTCAGTCACCATGTAGCACTAGATGTAAATTGTGTGTTTTATCTTTTCCATATCTGTCTTTTATGGATTGACAAATGTTAAAAAGACAACTGTAGCTGACTGTAGTTAATGGTTAGTGAATGTTGTTAAGTGAGAGGGAAACTCACCAAAAACATCTCTGTCTACTATGTTACTGCTTGTATTCAAATTGCTACTGTAGATAAAGTAACTCCGGGTCACCCCTGAAAAAGGGACTGTCATGGTCTCAGTGGGCTTACCTGGTTACCAAAATTAAATAAATAAATATGAACTTACAGTCACATGTTTTATTATTTCTTAGCAATGGGGTTTATTTCATGGACTCTTAGTGATACAGTCTCATCTGGGGGTGTGTTAATGGGAGGGTTTATCACTTTTAATTTTTACTCCTAGGTCCTGTTTATATTTTCTTTCTCTTTCTTTTCCTTACTCTTTCTTTATTTATTATGACTGCTATTGTTATTGATTTGATGTATTTGTTTGTAATACTGTTTAAAATGCAGTATTCAGTAAAATATACCTTACAAAAACAAAGTACATCAGAAAAAAACATCTGGTAACTCAGAACCAGAATAGCCTAACATAAATGCACAATAGGAAGAGAAGATCTTATGTCCTCAGTAGAAAATTACTTTAAAGAGCCAGCCAGCTGGCACAGCGGTTAGATTTCCACTTGCGGCGCCTGCAACCCGGGTTCGGGAACAGACTTGGGTCTCTAGAGGGCAGGCCAGGGGAGAAGGATGGAGCTTCCCATGGACTGCTCTCCTTCCCCAGGGGAGGGTGGGGACACCATCCAGCACTTGACGGACCCCTGGTGGAGGCCGGGGGTTCCACAGCTACCGGCGTTTAACAAAGTTCGGGGGTGGGGCAGACACAGGACGTCATTGCATGTGCCCACCTCCTGGGGGGACAAAAGGGGAAGAAAAACTCACCCTGCTTCCACCACCTTAATGACACCTGCTCCAGCTACACTGGCTCTCAGGCTGACTTCCGCCTCCCCCACGTTCGTGGCACCCTTGGCCCAGAGTACCACGACCCCACCCTAGGGGGTAAGCCAGGGGGTCTAGGCAGGACAGCTAAATATGAGTAGCCACAAGCCGGAGACCATGATGGGGCAGATTCCTGGTGGTAACTGGAAGCAGGGGAGTGCAAAAATAAAGAATTGTAAAAAAAAAAAAGAAAAGTACTTTAAAGAAGCAGTCCATTCTCTGGTCTCTTTAAAATGTGTCTGTGGTGGTGGTGGTTATAAAAGGTACCAAAACCACCCAAACTGTAGCAGTTGAGATACAGCTATGGTATATTGGATTCAAAAGTTATAGATACTGGATCCTACCAGAAAGGTGAATGAGGAAGCAAATTGGGCTGTGTTCCTGTAACTCCCTGCCCATACCTCTGAACCTTCTGTTGGCAGGATTATGGGTGAAAAGTGGCTGGATGCCACTTCTAACCTCCATTCTGGAAAATGGGGGAGATAAATAATTTTACATTATGTCTGCCTGCCTGGGAGGAGCCACCATTAGCTCCACTTTGCCCATGGTTTTCCCCCACCCTAAGTCCACTATGAGCCAGTTACATCTATACAGACATTCAAGCACAAAAAGAACTAAGCATATTGTACACCTAGTTTTGTTTTTAGACAAATACAATATGGAATAAGTAAAAGCACATGGCATCATTTTTTATGTATCTCCTGTCAGTGATTTAAGACATGATAATTATGGTAAAACTGATCTAATAGTAAACAGCCACTGAGTATGCCATGAAAAAGAAACTCATAAGGGGCTATGAACCAGAACATCTAAGCCACATACCTGGAAAGCATATTGAACAAGCATAAGAAGGACTGTATGACTGTCAAAGATTGCAATAATTAACTACACTAATGGCACTATAAGAGAGCTCTATTTAATGCAACAAAAAAACTATTCTCAGTCAACTTGACAGGAAAAAATAATAACAATCTCGACTGAGTAAGTACACCATTTCAAACAAATTGTATGCTGAATGCAATAACAAAGTCAGGGATTGCAGTCTAGTAATATATACTATGCAGGCTTTTTTTATGCAAGAGCCAAATTTATACCATCAGATCAAGCTCAGACCTTGAATAAAGATTCACAAATTAGCAGACTATTGTATGCACTGTATGCAAGGTTTTAAAGTGAGAAGCTGGAATAAATACAGTTAGAATCTACTTAGTTTAAACATTTGCTGCAAAAGGCTCAAATCAAGAAAAATTGTGCCAAATAGTGTAACATAGTAAGAAAAATAAGTATATTTTGATTGTGCTTATGTGACTGGATGAGATGATGCTTGTGTGACTTGACTTATGTAGTGAATATGATTTATGTTGTGGCTTTCTGCCTCTCTATCCGTGGGATATACCACCCTATTAGGGTACGACGTGAGAAACTCTAGAGGAGGGATCACCCCATAGGTGCCGCAGTGATGATTCCATTGGCTAAAGGTAGCTTAGGAAGAAGCCCACAGGTAAGAGAGACGTGCCGCTGGAGGAGGAGAGGTGGATGGTGGAGCAAAAAGAAATGAATCCTGGGAAGGCCCATGGTGAGCTACCTAATAAAGCCTGGTGGGGGAGTGATGTAATTGCCCCACCAAATTGAACCTCAGGCTTATAGCCTTCCCATTCGATTGTGCTTACGCAACTGGATGAGATGATGCTTGTGTGACTTGACTTATGGTGTGAAAATGATTTATGTTGTGGCTTTCTGCCTCTCTATCAGTGGGATATACCACCCTATTAGGGTACAACACGATGAAACCTAAAGGAGGGTTCCCCCCATAGGTGCCACGGTGATGATTCTGTCAGTTAAAGGTAGCTTAGGAAGAAGCCCAAAAAGAAAACCCTATTGGGTGTCAAGCATTGAAGAGGTGAGGATGATGAATGAATGCAAACTGACAAGATGATTAAGGTGGACTTCCTAAGGAGAGAGGGGAAAGCCAGGGCCACCATCCGACTCCACACAACAGTGGAACCTAACTAATTAACCTAAGACAGCACATTAACATAAGGAAACACTAACTCTAGCTAATATTATGACCATTGGCATGGAGGAGAGGAAAACCTCCCGGCATGCCACGGCATGGAGGGATGGAAGGAAGATCCTGGGGATCACTGGGAAGGCAAGACAGGAGGGTGAGCTGGATGTCATTATCCACCTAGGTACTAATGACTTGGCAAATGGGGAGCCAAAGGAAGTTCAGGAAGAGTTTAGGAAACTGGGAAGGGGTCTCAAGCAAGTAGCTACTTCTGTCACTTTCTCAGAAGTACTACCTGTGAGAGGCAGAAGAGAGACATAGGAGTGCATGCACCAGGAACTTTAACTCATGGTTGAAGAACTGGTGCTGTGAGGAAGGGTTTGGGTTCATTGGTGACTGGGGACCCACCTGGAAGGATGGAGGTTTGTTCAAGCTTGACGGCCTGCATCCATCCTGGAGGGGAATCCAAGCACTCAATGATAAGTTTAAATGCTACATTGACAAGCATTTAAACTAGCAAAGGGGGTGGCAGGCCAGGAAGGAGGGTACCTACTTGCTCACCCCCCACAGCTAGCAGTGGAACGAGTGAACCAGAGGAGTGGCTATCTCTGCAAGGCAGTGTGCAAAAGATGGAGATTAGTGCCCAAGAGGTGGATAAGCAGAAAAGGGGCAAAAAGGGGCAAAATTCAGCAGAAGAGCAGACAGCAAGGAGAACCAGGGATAAATGACAACCAAGAAGGGGCTGGAGTAGAACAGTGAAGCAGTCTAGGAGGTCAAATCATGGAAAGCCATGTGTGCAAATGCCAGGAGCCTTAGCAACAAGATGGAAGATCTGGAGGCTGTCATGGTACAGTCAGACCTGGACATTGTGCCATCACTGAAACCTGGTGTAATGATAACCATGACTGGGATGGCCATACTGGCTGCAACATATTCAAGAAGAGACAGAGCAGGCAGGAAGGAGAAGGAGTGTCACTGTATGTGAAAAATGACATAAGGCCACAGAGAGATCCAGGAGGAACAAAATGGGGCAGAGATACTGTGGGTTAAGCTGGAAAGGAAAATGGGGACAGCCATCCGCACAGGTGAGGTCTATAGACCACCAGCCCAGGAGGAAGAAACAGATAGAGAGCTGATGCTAGCCATCCAAAGGATGGCAGACAAGGGTGAGGTAGTACTGGTTGGAGACTTCAATATTCCAGACGTGGACTGGAGCATCCCAGCAGAAGTATCAACTAGGAGCAGTTTTATCCTGGACTCCCTTCAGGGTGCCTTCCTCAAGCAACTGGTCATGGAACCAACTCGGCAGAAGGCAATACTGGACCTTGTGCTCACAAACAGGGACAGTGTGATGGGGGTAACAGTGGGGAAGCACCTGGGGAACAGTGACCACCAGTCATTGTGGTTTGAAATCACAGAAAGAGCAGAACCAAAACCACAAAAAACACGTATCCTGGATTTTAGGGGGCAGACTTGGGAAAATGGGAGATACTTAAAAGAGGCATTAAGGGAATGGGACAGGAATCAGGGTTGAGGAACAGTGGGCAGTATTTAAAATGGGATTATAAGAACAACAGAATTATGCATTAAGCAGGTTAGCAAGAGGAAACGGAAGAGGAGACCATTATGGTTTTCCAAAGAGGTAGCAAAGAAAGTGAAAGCAAAAGATTGCATTCAGGCAATACAAAAGACACAGGCAGAAGGGATAGGGAGAAGTACCAGGAGAAGCAAAGGGAGGCAGGGAAGTCAGTGAGGGAAGCCAAAGCTCAGACAGAAGAACACATTGCAAAATCAGTGGGTAAAGGGACAAAACCTTTACAAGTACATAAGTGAAAAAAGAAAGACAAAGGGAGGGATAGTGAGACTGAAGGGGAGGATGGGAGCCACGTGGAGGATGACAACAGTAAAGCTGACATATTGAACAGGGTATTTCTGCTCAGTCTTTACTGAGGAAGAGGGTAATGGGTCTGAAGGAGTACAAGGGTGAGAATGGTGCAGAAATGGACACAAGTCCCTTTACACGAAAGGGTCCTGGAAGGAACTGGAAGTAATAAGAGTTGATAAAGCAATGGGGCCAGACGGGTGCACCCAAGGTCCTTAAAGAACTAGAGAGGTGGTGGCTGAACCTCTGGCCATCCTGTTTAGCCGATCACTGGAAACAGGGAGGTACCCAAAGACTGGAGGACAGCAGATGTAGCCCTTATACAAAAGTGGGAACAAAGAGGAAGCAGGGAACTACAGACCAGTCAGCCTCACCTCGGTAGTGGGAAGATCATGGAAGCACTACTGAAGGAGAGATTGGTGGAACATCTGGTTGTCAATGGACTACAGGACCCAAGGCAGCATGGTTTCACCAGGGGGAGGTCATGTCAGACCAACCTCGTTGAATTTTTTGACTGGGTGACTAGGGAGGTGGATCAGGGGAGGTCAGTAGACATGGCCTATCTGGACTTCAGCAAGGCCTTTGACACTGTGCCACATAGAAGACTATTACACAGACTGGGGAATATGGGTGTGGGCAGGACAGTAGTGTGGTGGGTAGGTAACTGGCTGGGTGGCAGGACACAGAGGGTGGTGGTAAATGGCTGTCACTCCACAGAGGGAAGAGTGACCAGTGGGCACCACAGGGATCAGTGCTGGGACGGTCCTATTTAACATCTTCATCAGTGACATTGCGCAGGATCTAGAAGGCAGAATTTCACTGTTCGCTGATGACACAAAGCTCTGTAACAGAGTAGACACACCGGAGGGTGTAGACAGAATGAGAAGCGACCTGCAGAAACTTGAAGAATGGTCAGGGTTTGGCAGTTGAAATTCAATGCAAAGAAGTGCAAGATAATGCATATGGGGCACAAAAACCCTGGCACAATATATCAGTTGGGGGGTGAGGATATAGCATGCACCAAGCAGGAAAGGGATCTTGGGGTTATCATCTCTGATGACCTCAAGGTAGGGAAACAGTGTGACAAGGCAGCAGGTAAAGCAAATAGGATGCTGGGATGTATAGGCAGGGGCATCACCAGCAGAAAAAGGGAGGTCATAATTCCGCTATACCAGACACTAGTGAGGCCCCACCTGGAGTACAGTGTACAGTTCTGGAGACCATACCTACATAAGGACATAGACAGGGTAGAGAAGGTTCAGAGGAGGGCAACAAAGATGGTGCATGGATTGCATCACAAGTCCTATGAAGACAGGTTGAAGGAACTGAACATGTACTCCATGGAGGAGAGAGGAGGAGAGAGGGATATGATAGAGACATACAAGTATCTTACAGGGAGGAACAGGATGCAGGAAAACACTATTTTAAGTGAAAAAGATGTTCCAGGACTAGAGGGCATGGGATGAAGTTGGAGGAGGACGATTCAGAGGAAACATGAGAAAGAATTTCTTCACAGAGCAGGTGGTGGACAAGTGGAACACCCTGCCAGAGGAAG
This sequence comes from Neoceratodus forsteri, assembly GCA_016271365.2. Lineage (NCBI taxonomy): Eukaryota > Metazoa > Chordata > Ceratodontiformes > Ceratodontidae > Neoceratodus > Neoceratodus forsteri. The sequence goes on from CM057449.1 coordinate 877,692,014, forward strand.
TGGAGGGGGCTGAAACAATCACAGGATTTAAGAATGCATGGGATAGACATAAAGGAATTCTAGAGGTCAGGGGTAAGGGGAAACAGACTTCTAGGAAAACAAACTGAACTTACAAGCTCAAATGGGCAGACTGGGTGGGCCATAGGCCCTTATCTGCCGACACTGTCTATGTATCTATGTATTTAAGGAGGAAACCTCTGGGGATCCAAGGCCTTAGTCACCTTCCCTCCAGGCTGATGAATTTTGATTTGAGGATGTACATCATTAACGAGAAGGATTCAGTAAGGAGAAGGATGAGTAGGGAGGATGATGACGGGATAAGGGAAAACCCCAAAAGGAAAGCACAGATCAAAGAAAGAACATGAGGCAGCAGGGACCCAAAAGGGGTATGCTCAAGTAGGAGATGGGAAGGAATAGATCCATGTAGAAGTCAGAGGAGCAAGGGGTATTCCAGATGCACTCACGAGAAGACTGAGGATGAAGAAGACTAATGATGATGATCACAGCAGGAGTGCAGCAGTCCAACATGAGAAGACTGAGGAAGAGGAGACATGAAGGAACTCGAAGATGAATGGAATGATGGTGGAGAGTAGCCAACCAGCCCTTAGCAAAGGGTGACAAACAGAAAGGCATGGCCTTGAGTGGAGGTAGAAACAAATTGAGCAATGTGATGAAGGAAGCTCCTCAAAAGGAGATTCAGAAATGAACTGTAAAGGAACTTGGAGGGAAGCAATGTATGATGGCCGAAGAGGAGTGATGGCATGAGTGGATTGAATCCCAACGGCCAGTATAAAAAAAGGCAGCTGGCATGAGGTAAGGAGTCTGGAACTTGAGACACACACAAGGAAGGCCACGGATCGCTGAGCAAAACGGACGATGGATGATGAGGAGTGATGCCGTGAGTGGATTTAATCCAGATGGCTGAGCAGGGACGGTATGGATGAGGGAATATGGAACAAAGTCCTGAACCTGAATACACGTGGCAGGAGGGCCGCTGTTCGATAAGGTGGCATAGGAACCATGATAGGCAAGCCCAAAAGAAATATTGAATGCAGACCGAGCATGGAATGAATCCATGATGGCCGTTAGGGAAGGAGAATGACAAGAGGGTGAGCTGGATGAATGCCAAAAATAAAAAGAATGAAAGCAGGCCAGGAGTGAATCGACTGCAGGAGGGCTGGCACAGGAGAAGAACTGCAGGACATCGAAGTGGAAGAGGAGGCCAAATCAAGTTGAAAAATACTCTGAGGATATTTGGTGGCGAGGCAGGATTTAATAATAATAAAGCTATATTAACTGCCTCAGCAGGAGTTCAGGTGGCTGACCTCAGAGTTGTAAATGCAATAAAACATGGAGACAATGCTCTGAAAACAGGTGTAGCAGGGCAGTGCAATGAAGCCGCAAGTAGAATGACAGCATGAATAAGCAGCACAGCTAGGGTCAGAGTACACCTGTGTCAGGTGAAAAGAATTAAGTATGCAACATGGAGCAGCTATGGTTGAGCTGAAACATGCAGATAATGATTGCAGGTGCATTGCAGCAGTTTGAGTGAGGTGAGCAACAGTGGAAAAACACAAGCACTGGGTACAATAGCAATTGGAATAAACAGTAGCAGTGGCTGCAGTTGTAGGTAACTGAAAGCAGTAGTATGAACTCTGAGTAGCAGTATGCTAGGAACTTAGAAATAAAGCCCCAAAAGACAAAACCAAAATACAGCAAAACAGAAAACAGGGAACAAGGCCCAAAAACAAGAGACACAAATACAGGCAAGCACACAGCCGGAGGAAAGATACAAACTGGAAGCAGGAAAAAAAAAAAAAACAAGCACCGAAGTCCAGCGGAGACACACAGAAACAGCAGGGGGGGGGGGTAGGCCCCAGCCAGCTCAGAGGACGGACCAACAAAAGAAATGAATCCTGGGAAGGCCTGGGGTCAGCTACCTAATAAAGCCTGGTGGGAGAGTGATGTAATTGCTCCACCCAATTGAACCTCAAGCTTATAGCCTTCTCATTATATACAGACACCGTATATGATTAACCAGCAGGGAATGGAGGAAATCTTGGAATAGCCTCAAATGGTAGATACCTTATAGGTGGGAAGAGAAAACTAACAACAATTAGAAACAAATTAAACAACAAAAGAAGGACCTAAGCACTGGAGTACAGCAAGACTAAACATGTGAAAGACTTGATAAAGATGGACAATCTTCAGCAGCAGCTCAGACTAGGCAATAGGCCCTGCCATTGGATAGGGAGAAACTAAATGTCAGGGTAAGCTAAGATATCATTTTGCAAAGAAATGTCTTTCCTGTAGTAGGTAACAAGTGACACACTGAAACATAGAATTTATTGGCAGAAAAGGACTGCTTGGTCCACCCAGTTTGCCCAGATGGTCCCTGCTTAGCCCGTCTCTGCAGACCTTAACAGGTCTGTGACAACTGTTCTCCTTGCCTATTTACTGTTAGTCCCCTATGTCTAACCTGCACATGCCTAAAACCCCCTACTGTGTTTGCCTCCACCACTTCTGCTGACAGTCTGTTCCAGCTTCATTCCATGTTCTCTGGTCCTGATGCTCTTTTTCATTTGAAAGAGATTCCCCTCCTGCACTCTGTTCACCTCCGTGATGTACATGTTTACTTCTTTGATGCCCCCACTTGCTCTCATCTCTTCCAGAGTGTACATGCTGATAGCCCTCAGTCTGTTCTCATAGTGCTTTTGATGCAACCTCTGCACCATTTTACTTGCCCTTCAGTGGACTTCCTCCACTTTTCTATGTCCTTGTTATGATGCGGCCCCAGAACTGGACAAAATACTCCATGTGGGATCTCACAAGTGAGTAACAGTGCAAAACCACTTCCCTCCACCTGCTAGAGATACCTCATCCTATGCAACCGAGCAACCCCCTGGCCCTATCTACTGCTTTGTCACATTGCCCTGCCACATTTAGGCCATTATAGATGATATCCCCAAGGTCCCTTTCCTAATTACTGATTGTCCCCTGAATCCCCACCCCAGGAATGATGGACGTTACACCCTTTTTTAACTTGTTGGTTGCTCACTGACAATTTTATTCATGGCACAAAAGACTATATTTACAACCATATGCTTTGAATTCACAATTCAATTCACATCAAAATTTCTTTCTAAGTTTCCTGGTTCTGGCCTCTGTCTTTCTTCTGGTCATTTCTTCCATCTTGCTTTCAGAGCCCAGACATTGTGAATCTGGCCCCCTCCTCCACACCAGAACCAGGCCAGTTCCACTTACCCGGGCTTTTGCCCTCCAGGCCAGACACTTCGAATCTGGTGCCTGGACCATTCCATATCCCCGTTTACCACCACATCTGGGTTCTTTGCCCCAGCCATGTATCCTACCCTCCCCCTTTCTTCCCTCTAACCCCCTTTCTCTTTCTTTCCTGCCCCTCCTCCAGCTTGTGATGGACGGAGGGGCTCTCAGAGCTAGGATCTAAACTCTTTTCTGGCTATCTGGTTCACTAGCTCCCCGATAGGTCACAGGAACAGGCACATTCCAAACTCTGACAGGTAGACACTGTCCGACCTGTACACTGCAGGCTGGTTGAAGGAGATGTCCTTGTGCTTCAGGTGCATCCCCCCATCTCTATTTCCACCCTGGCCACCCTCCTATTCAAACACTTCTTTACTTTCTCGATCAGCCGGATGTCCTTCACTCCCCTCCAGACCCTTCGGGAAGTGAAGTCGGACCAGCCAATTGTCACCCTTGGCCACCACCCTCTCAATTTCTCTAACTCTCCTGTGATGCTCAGTCCCAATGCCCCCCATGGCAGGCTCCCTAAATTTTGGCCCCCCAGGTGTATAATAATGCAATCTGGGGTGCCCCATTGCAATTTTAATTCCTCCATCAAAGGCATGAGCTGCACCCACTTCATCTCCCTAATGCCTTTCCATATCACCCAGGTATGCTTGGTGTTATAGCTCAGATTTGCTCCTCTGGAGGTGGTGACCACAAACCTTTCAGCCCAATATATGAAGGAATGCCCCACTATCCAGATTTTCCTCTTGGAACCTGCCATGGAAACAAAATAAGCAGTGTAAGTTGTTGTTGTTATTATCTCACGTACCTCTTGTAGCAGCTGGACTTCCAACACCCCACCTTTTGTACGTATGCCACTGCAGCCCCTCTTTCTGCTGCTTCCATGGCTGCCCCAATCCTGAATGAATGAGGGGCAAATTTGCTTGTGTCCTCTCCAAGGAATGCCAGCACCCTCTTGAGTACTGCCCCTACCTGAAACCCCATGACCGGAGAGCCGTCCCCATGTCGCAACAACATTCCCCCAGCCCCCCCATGCCCATACTCCTCCAGCACACTCACGGCACAGCTGGCCAACTGCAGTTTCCTCACCAGTGACACTTTGGTCCCCTTCCCCCTGGTCCACCTTGGACCTGGCCATGGTAATGACCACCCTGTCATGCCCCCATAGGACATCCTCATGCTGTAATGCCTGCCCAGCGGCCGCCTTTTGTGGGACCACTACCTCCCCCACCCTGAACACCCCTGCTGCCATAACTGTAAACACGGCCCAGAATAGCACCCCCTCTTGGGCTGATGTGCATACCTTCTGGGTGGCCCCTAAACCCTTTACTAGTAACTCCCCTCTTATGGGTTGCCTTCCATCCTCCCTGGCAACTTGACCCCTCCAGCAAACCTGAAACCATGCATTTTACTGTCCTGCTGGCCCCTACATCAGGCCATACCCTGTCCTGGCACACCCAACTGATGCCAGCTAAATGCACGACCATCGTGGCGTGGGCCAGCCCATCCTCCCAATTTCCACCATGAACCTCCTTACCTGCTCATCCCAGGCTGGTTTGGCTCTGTCCCACCCACACTTCTTTCTGAACTCCTGGAACTTCACCCAACATGTCTCGTATGCCCACAATGTGTTGGCTGCCCATGCTCCCTGATGCAGTGCCCTGGCTGTGTCTCTCCAGCCTCCCACATCCAGTCTGGGATCTTGGTCCTGTGTGGTGCTGCCTGAGGCATCAGTTCCCGAAACCTGTCTAGCTGTAAATGGGAAAGACTTTCAGCCACTTCATTCTTCAACCCCTCAATGTGCTGCGCTTTGAAAGATAGTTCAACTGCAACCCCAACAAAACCAGTCGCCTGAGAAGCCAGCCTACTGTCTCTGTCCTCCCCCCTTGCCTATTAATGACTTCTACCACCCCATTTTTTATCGCACCAAAACAAGATGCACTTCCCTTGCATCCTATAACCCCATACTTCCAGAGCCACCCATATCGGGAAAATTTCCAAGAATGTAATATCCTTCAACAACCCCCTTTTTTCCCATGTTGCTGGCCAAGGCTCTGACATCCAATCCCCTTGGAAATACACCCCCATTCCCAGGGCACCCAACGCATCTGTGAACAGCTCCAAGTCCATGTTCCTTTCCCACTCCTCCTGCCAGAATGTTACCCCATTGTAGCTGCTGAGAAGCTCTTCCCTTACCTGAAAGTCCTCCCATACTCCTCTCAACACATCCACCCAATGGTGCGATAGCTGAGCCTTCCCCATTGCCCTTTCCAGCCTCATTGTGAAGGCCTTGCCTGGGCTTATGGCCCTGCAGGCAAAATTAAGGTGCCCCAGCAGCTGTTGCATTTGTACCAGCGGAACACTCCACCTCCACGTAACCTGTGTTAGTAGGCCCCTAAGACGAGCCACTTTGTTCCCAGGAAGCCAAAAACACCCCTCCTCCATATCCACCTCTATGCCTAGGAATTCCAATTTATGGGCAGGGTCTTCCATCTTGCCCTGTGCCAATGGGATACCCACCTGTCGGCACGTAGTCTTAAAATCCCACAACATCCCCAGCGCCTCTTCCCTGGATTCCCCGATGAGGAGGAAATTGTCCAGGTAGTGCACCACCCTCTTGTGCCCATACTGGGCTCCAAATACCCACTGCACCCACGTGCTGAATGCTTCAAAGGTGGAACACACCACCAAGCACCCCATGGGCATGGCCTTGTCAAAATACATGTCCCCTTTGATCTGAAACCCCAACAGGTCCCAGTCCTCGGGTTGGACAGGTAACAGCTGAAATGCCAATTCTATGTCTGTCTTTATTAGCCATGCCCCTTCAATAGCTCTGATTAGCACTATCGCCTGCTCCAGGGAGGCATACGACACCGCACTAAGGTGATCTGGTATGCCCTTGTTTTCTGATGATCCCTCGGGGTGGGATAAGTGATGGATCAATCAGAACTCCCCTGCTGCTTCCTTAGGGACAATGCCCAAAGGGGACACTCGGAAATGCTCACATGGGGGGGCCCCAATGGGCCCTCCACCCTACCCACCCTAATTTCTTTCTCTATCTTGGTACTCACTATTTCCTCCTTCCCCTTCACTGACCCCAGGTTCTTGGCCCACATTCTTGACTGCCCCCCTTGAAAGCCCAGTGGGAAACCCACCTGGAAGCCTGCCCTGAACAGTTCTGCCACCTCCTTATTTGGGTAGTCAGTGGTCCATTCCTCAGCCACCACTAGGAAGATGGGGGTGCATGCCAGCATGTAACCCCATTGCCCCACATGACCTGTCCTGTTAATGCCATCCCCCAAGAGTGAAGTGTTGCCCTCTGTGGCCACCCCTATGGCCCCTGCCCTGGCCCCACCAGGTCCCCCAAAATGACTGCTCCTGGTAATGCCCCCCTGTGCTGTCCCCCTTGTCTGCCCCTGTCAGCAGTTGGTGACCCAAGTGCCACCCCCGCACTTGGAGCAAATTGCCCAGAACTTACAATTGCCCCATGTACATGCGGCCTTGTTGTAACCCCAACATTCCCTGGCCACTGCGGTAGCTGTGGCCTTCTTTATCTGCTCTCCAGACTCACCCACTTCCCCAGATAGGGCCCTCGCCCACAACTTCAAGTGGGTACAGTCCCACCTCAGATCCCCTTTGGCCACCATCCTCTTCCAGAATGCCTCATCATACTTGAGCCAGCTGTACCTGACTTTGACCTTGTATGCATCCCTGATAATGGACATGTATGTCAGTATGGGTACGGTGAGCTCCGGTTGTTTCTCAAGCACCAACGCACTGTATATGATGAAGCCCCCTTGCCAGTTTTCAATGGTCTTCCCTTTGTACTTAGTTTCCTCTGTCTTGTGGCCCACTACTGCCAATGCCACCACCATTTCTGACTTCTCTACCAATTCCTTCTGTTCTTACTTCATGGCCGTGTCCTCATCCACCAGCTTGAAGATGTTCATGTACTCCCCCTTCCAGATTTTCTCCTTGATTGAAACCAGGACTTGGTCCCCTACTGAACAGCCCGGAGGCCCATTGTATAATTTTTTGGCTGTTGTCTTGGCCCCCCCACCCTCTTTGGCTCCAGACCCTTTCCTTTTTAATGCCTGAATGGCCCTTTCCATCTTTCCAATCCTTGTGTCACCCATGTCCCACAGAAGCCCCTCTAGATACTCTTTTAAGCCAGCTTCATCCGAGATATCCAGGTCATTCTTATCACTCTCCAGGCTCCCATCATCCAGCTCTGGTGTGGGCCAGGATGGGTGAAGGGCAAGGCACCTCCTGTCTGGGCCTCTTGCCCCCCTCTTACCCTGCCCTGGTGCTCCTCTCACTCCTTCTGCTTTTTCACCGCCTCCTCTTCCACCTCCCTCTGCTTTGCCGCTGCTACCAGTTCTGACATCTGGCCAATCAATTTGGATGCTTCCTGCATCAACTTCTCACTGGACAGATGGGCTCGCTTGGGTGCCATGGTGTCCCTATGTTACTACAATCATAGGGGTGGAAAAACAAATGTTCAGCCATGCATATGAACCCATCCTGCCTTTTGGCACCCATTGCCCCTCCGGCCCCCCTGATACCTTCCTGCCTTAGCTGCACTCCTCCCATGGGGAACAGGGCCAAAGCCCCCCTGCTGTGCCTACCCGTGGATGCCCGCTAGCGGATCTTGCAGGGCACCCCCCCCTGCCTGCTACCTGCCTTTTTATCCAGGTCAAACAGTGCCCCTGTCCTTGGTCCCCTCCCTTCCCCATCTCTCTGCTCCCGTGGGTGGCCTTGTCCTCATCTCATTCATGTGGTACTCGCCCCCCCAGGCCTGTGCTGTTAGGCCAGCACCCTGGCATCCCTGCCCCATTCGGGCACCTACCCAGCTTGGCCATACATGCTGTAACCCCTTTGCTGCACCGCTGTTTGATCTAGTGGCAAGCAGCCCACGTTGGCACCCTCCATCCCCCCATCCCTTTCATCAGGTGCACCTTCTCTCCCACTCTGCCCCTCCCAGGGCTAGGCCCCTGCCACCTTGGCCCTGCCCGGTTCTGCCCCCACGGCGATGGCTGGGAGCACCGGTCACTCGCTTTGTTTCCCTTTTCTCTTGTCTGTGTTTTTTTTTTGACCCCAAACAGGAAACTGCTGTGTCTGCCTCCTGCTGCCTTCGCCCTCCATGTGGGCCTGCCACATGGTCATAACCACCAGTGCCACATCCCTTCTCCAAGGCCCCCACGACGCAGTCCCCCAACCACTCACCTCTTAGTAGGCCATGGGGCCATGGCCCTTCAGCCCCAAATACATTTCTCATCCCCTCCTGCTCCCAACTTGGTCTTCCAGACTGCCATGCCCCCCCAAAGGGATGCCATTCCACCGTTAATGAGCATGCCCCCCCCTCGCAGTCCCCATGGAATAACTCACAGTGCTCCTCACTTGTTTCCTTTATTTATTATTTATCTATTTTTTTAATTTCTTGCACCCCAAACCTTCTGTGTCCTTGCCCCCTTGTGCCAGGAAGCCTCCACCTTGGCTCTGGGCCACCTGAACCATGTGGCCTCGCTGCCTACCAGCAAAACTGGAAGCCTTCCCCCATTCCTCATCAAGCTCTGCCGCGGCACTAAGAGGAAACCCCTGCATGTGCCTTGTGGCTCTTCTACCACCGTTTCCTTCATTGCCCAGACCATAAGCACCATCCAAACAAATTCCATTCGCCCTCCTGATGCCCCCTGCCTATGGCCCCCACTGAGCTCATCCCCATCTCCACATTCGAAAGCACCACCCATCACTTAAAATACTGCCAACACATGGCTGCTGTCTGAATGCCTACCTTGCCCAGCCAGGCCGAGTCCCTCTTTCTTGAGCAGCAAACACAACCAACCACACAGAGCTCTGCCCGCATCCTGCATCATCGACACCTCCGTGACCACAGCCACACTGACTTGCTCTCTGGCCTGCTCCTATGTACTCATGCCATGGTAACTCCGCACTCTTTGAAACTTCACCGCTACCCAGTGAACATCAGACTCAACCCAAGCTGCAGTGGGTCCATACAATTCCAATGCTTCCATGGCTCCCAGCCACCCTTCGCAAACTTCCATAAAACAAGGAGCCAACACGCTATCATTGCCCCCCCTCCTCACAAACCACAGACTTTGTGAGCTAGAAGCAGCCCGAGTTGTGATGGAATCCACCCCTAACCAGAAAACAAAACCAAGCAGCAAATGCAGTGGTACCAGCAGCTCCCTAGGCCTCTTTTTGTTTTTAAACAGAAATAAGGACAGGATAACCAAACCATGTGGTACCTAGGAAAACTAACGTGCCCAAATGCCCACATTGTTTCCACTCAGGCTGTCCATCTACCAAACACATTAACCTTCACATTTAACAAAACAACAGGATGAACCAGGCCCATTGCACATAAGTACCTCTGCCCAGGCCTGTGATCTCTAAACTCACACTATGATTACACAATAAACCAAACAAAACCATCCACCTGGGCCCACATGGCCTATGAAGGCCTAGCCGTCCCATGTGCCTTTCTTAGTGCTTGCCAATGATGTGTTGAGTTTTTCAGGTGAAAAACTTCCCAGCAAAAAGAGGTCATCCGGCCTGAACTCTGGCCTAATTTACCCCTATAGGCCCCTGGTCAGGACCCCTTTAGGGCTCCACCCCCCAACCAATCCCTGAGGCTCTGACTTGCCCTTGGCATTTTACCCTTTCATGCCTGGTGATGTACTAGGCCCCACCCCCTTTATTCCTCTGTTACCCCCCCCTTCCTATGCGCTCTTCCTGGCAGGGATCATTGGAAACCTGGCCTGCCTTTTAATGGCAAGCCCCATTGTCAGTAACCCCCATCTTATTCTCCGCTCCTGGTTCCCTATGATCTAAGTGCATGAGTTTGCACTTTCAGGCATTGAACCCCAACTGCCATGCTCTTGACCACTCAAGTTTCAAAATATCCCTATGCAGTCTCTTAACCCCCTCCAGAGTATACAACCTATTACAGATGTTGGTGTCATCTGCACAAAGGCATCTCTTCCCTTCCATTTCTTCTGCAATGTCATGTATGAATACATTGAAGAGGAATGGTCACAGTACTGAACCCTGTGGCACTCTGCTGGTCACTCTTCCCTCATTATAATGAGTGTCACTAACCATCACTTCTGTTGCCTACCCATTAACCAGTTCCTTACCAGAATCAACTCTTTGAATTCCACCCCTAGACTGCTCAGTTTCTTTATCTGTCTCCTGTGTAGCACAGTGTCTCACCACTGTGTTCCTCTGAAAATGGACTTCCGTGCACCCAACTTTGTTCCTGCTGCTCTCTGCTGGTCTGTTTTCTCCTCATTCCACTGAGAAGAATGAGCAAATGTACCTGTTCTGGATATCTACATTTTCTAAATACTCTTCTATGCAATCTCCCACTGCAACCCTCCTTCTCCTCACTATTCCTCTCCTTGCATTTCTTTTCTCACTTACGTACCCAACGAAAGTCTTATCCCATTTATCTACCCATTTGGTTATCATTTCCTCTGTCTGCACCTTTACTCCCTCACTGCCTTTTCTGCTTCTCTCTATTTTACTTGCTATACCTCTCTTCCTCCCTTTGTGTTTCATTACACTTCCTGAATGCCATCTTTTTTTTCCCTCAACACCATGGCCACTTCCTTAGAGAACCATCATTTTTTTTTCTTTCTACTTTTGCTCACTACCTTCGCATTGAGGATGGATGCCTTAATTACACCTCCTGTTGCATGAATATTACCAGATGGAGAAAGATTGGAAATAAAGACTTGAAATATTGTGTGAAAATAAATCACATATGACACTGCATAAGATTATACGGCTCCATGCGATGCTTTAAGTTCACCCTATTTAATCAGTAAATTATTTTAACAGACTGTTGTCTATGAATTGAAGTGTGAAGCATGTATTGTATACAAACACTGTAGAGGTAATACTTGATTATGAATATGCACTCTTACTGTAGTGTCAGTTGCAGAAACAGTAGATAGCCAACATGGGTACTTGACATAGCTGAATCAACAAATATAAAGAGAAACTTATGTGTGATTTAAGGTTAGCTGTCCACATGTATGTAATGCAGTCAAAATTGAAAGAAAACAATATAAATACCTATTTTGTTGTCGCATCTAAAATAAATTTATTTATTTTATTGAGGACTATCTCTAAAGACTAAGCACTGAGTGAAACATCGATGTTATGTGGTAGCCAATGAAATATGAATAAAAAGGCAATCATACTTCAGCAAATAAGTGTTATTCTTATCTCATGATACTAGACTTGGTCATTTCAGAACATGCTCACATGGAAGTGAGGCAACATAATAACACCTCTTAAGATGCTTTGATCAACCTCATGTTTCTGCAAGCAACTATGTTGGACTATGATTGTCCAGTACAGCACTCAAGCCTCACTGAAGGGTCTGAAGAATAATAAAATGGGATGTAGCATGCCAGCCTCTTCTACAGAAATATGGGACAGGCTATGGTCATACTAAAATATCACATTTTCTTTTAATCTGTAGGTTTTGACCTCTATGACCTCATGAATTGCAGAGTCACAGGCGATGTCTATAGAGGTCAAACCCTGCAGATAAATATAAATGTGATGATTTTAGTCAGCCAATGGCATTTGGCATCTATAAAATTATAATGCCTCTTTGGCAAGATTAAGAGGCAGTATAGCGCAGTGGTCAAAGGCTCTGAGCTGCAAACCTGGAGAACTGGGTTTGAATCCCACAGCCCCCACTTGCATACTGTGTAACCCTAAGCAAGTCACTTAACTTCCTTGTACTCCCAGGTTGCACCTGTAAACAAGCTTCAGCGTTGTGTGTCTCTCCTGGTTAAAAAAAAAAAAAAGATAAGTTCTTTGAATGAAGATTTTACTCTTTCTGTTGATTTCACTGCACTGTTTCTAACTGCAGCAGATGCCATTGTGATGTCATCTGGCATTGTGTAAGCTGTCCTCCAATTGATTAAGAGCCCCTTTGTGATCAGCTAAAGTGAAAACAAATGCTGATGACTCACCTAAGATTGAAATAAATTATTTCTGCTTCAGGCCTGTCACACATAAAAATAAATGCATTATTTGCAAACTTGTATTCACAGTCATTGTAAAATGGTATTCATGAACACTGTAAAACAGGCACATGGAAATATGTAAATGGATTTTTATTCCATGACAAATCCATATTGTAAATTAAGTTTATCTGGTCAAATAGATCAACAACAATATCAGAATAGATTTAAGAAGACATTTTGTATGTACAGTGGTTTTACCAGGAGGTTTATGAAAAGTTTTGGGCATGGGTGGTGCAAGAATTCGAACAGAGTAATGACTAGAAACTGTGGTTGGTAATAGATACAGTAGAGTTCATATTTCCCCCTGTTGTAACAGGAATGTTAATGAGTGTTAGCCTGAAGGCTGCATTTGTTGTATTTATGGTGAGAAATTTCATAAATAATATTGCATTGTAAATATAAAAAGACGGAAAATGCAATACATTGAAATGCTTTCTGATGTAACCACCCTGCTTTCTCATTTGCTTTCCTTCTCTTGACTCTGGACTCTGAATTTTATGAGGAGCATTAGAGCCTTTTACATGTTTATAACTGTATTGTGTACAAATATCTGGTTCATACCTTGCTTTTATATCTGATATATTAACGCCAATGTTGTTTCTTGTTTGATTGCAATAAATAAATTATAGAATTATAGTAACAGAAAGACACAAGCAGCATGCTAGCTGCCATTGACAGTTTTTTGTTCAAGCTGTTTTTGTAGCTCTGTCAAAAGTAGTCAATACCACATATACAATTCTACTGTCTAAATTACTACTGTACATGTGTCTAAATTATTTGTTATGTATCTAATGCTTTATTAAAATATGCATGCAATGTCTGTATTGTAATTAAAATGTCCTCATCACAGTCCACCAGGACCTACACAGGTCATAAAAGCAGCACACAAATTACCAGTCAAATACTGGGCAGTGAAGTGAGAAGAAAAAGTAAACATAGTGCCTTGTTTTCTCAGAGGTTTCAATAACATTATTTTCTTCTTCACCTCCATGACTAGAGCTAAAAAAGAAAATACTGCTCAATGCATGTGTGTTATATTCACAAACATGTACATTACAGATTTTATGCTACAGCATTAAATCCATTTGTTCAATTTTAGAATGCCAATGCCAGTATCTATCTATCTATCTATCTATCTATCTATCTATCTATCTATCTATCTATCTATCTATCTATCTATCTATCTATCTATCTATCTATCCATCAATTTAACTTTCTATCTATCTCCAATGCTTGTGGGGATATTTTGCAGCATTATCACAGACATTTTTGTTTTCTCCCCATCTAGAGTGAGAATATTAAAATATTCTCTCTCTAGATCCCCATGAGAAATTATATTCTCACTGTAGGTTCTGAGTAGTGGAAGCCAACAGCATGAGCAGCAGGATTCTAATATTAGAACTCAAAAGTTCACTTGCGTGCTGGCTGTCACCAACTGGTTTCACTTCATCACAAACCCCTTCACAATACTTTTATTTTCTCCCCTCTGCTGTACTTCTCTGTTTTTTTCTACAAAAATAAAAAAATTGAGACCAAGACATATAAAACAATCAATAACATGCCATAAGCGTTATTTTCTCATTTGCTTCCCAAAGCAGTCACAATCAAAGGCTTCCTTTACCTCCAGCTGCCACTCTAACCTGCTCTGCAGTCCCGACTGGGGCATCCCTTCTCCTGATGCTAAACTGCAAGATCCTCTTCATGGTTATTGAAAATACAACACCCACTCCCACTAGGATCAGAACTGCAATGAACCCTAACCCTAACATGCTAAAACAATGATGCATGCAACAACATCATGTGTGGCATATGTCCCACACTAGTTGGCCATCCCAAAGAACAAATGGAAAATAAAAACCAAGAGTAAGACACATTAGTCAGTGCCAAATGTTCACCACTGGTATTGCTGTTGTACCTGGTCTTGCTTGTACACATGTTTACTATATATTTACCCAGGATAGAGCAGATGAGATGCAAGATCTCAGTTTCAGTGGTGTCCTGTTTTGACACATTGTTAGATTATAATTACCCAGGATAGGGCAACTGAGAGGCAATATCTACTTTTAAGTGGACTCCCACATTTTGACCCCAAATGTCTAACAGTCTTTTTATGACCTGACATTATGATCAAGACAGGTGGAACTTTTTAAATCCCATCCAAGAGGTGATTCCACTGTGCGACTGTGGAAACAAATTTCGGAGGTGATATGAAAAATGAAACCTGACATGTACAGGAGGAGGGGTAACACAGGGGATATGTTTAATATTAAGAGCCAAATTCTGCACACAAAAAAAAATATGAACAAATTCTGGACCAATTCGTTCCCTCATAACTAAGTTGTTGTTTTTCACATTATTATTGTGAATTTTCAAAATAATCTTTTTACGATCACTTCTTCTGAGGATGACTGCTGCCTTTTATAAAACAATGGCTGAAAGGTAATTTTGTACCACAAGTGATAAAACACATTTTGGGGATGAGTTAAGAAATAACAGCTGTCACATTCATAAGGAAGTGTAAAAAGTGGCTATGTTGAAAAGTTGGAGTCAAAATATTGAAAATTATCAAGGTTATCAACATAGGCTCATAAATGTTAACTCCTGCCTGAAAGATGATTTTATGCAGTGACTGGGAATTCACCTTTCAGGACATGAGAAAACATTCTGGCCAGGATTTGAAAAATAACAACTGTTACATTTATGAGATGCTGTGAAGAAATGTCTATGTTTAAAATTTGGTGTCAAAATATTGAAAATGACCAAAGTTATGAGCCTATATTAGCAAATTTCAATGTAGGATTATAACTTGGTTGTTTTTTAATATATTTAACCCACATTTGTAATGTATTCTTCTTACAACCCCACCTCATGAACAAAGGTAGAGAAAATGTTCAACTTCTACCTGAAAGGTGATTTCATGCAGTGACCATGAAATCACTTTTTGAGACAGATTTGCCTAATTTAACTGCCATTGTTCATGAGGTGTGGTCCCAAAAAAGGCATGTTGAAAATGTCAGGCAAAAATGTTCAACAATTACCAAGTAATGCCACTAAGTTCAAAACACCATTGAAATACATTGAACTGCATACCTGATTTCCTCAGTTCATGGTCCAGCATAGAAGAATGAAGATGTCTCTGCAGTCCAAAAAGGTTTACAGCATTGGACCACCAGTGAGAAGGGCTTGGGGGGTGTGTGGGGTGATGGGTGCTGAGAGGAAGGAAGGGTTGGATAGAGGGACAGTAACCACAGCAACAGACATCGATGGCTAGTTTTCTTTTTTTAACAGGGGTTTTAGAAATAAAAATATGAGGAATGGTTTTGTTTATTTCAGGTGGTGACACGGGGGGACTGGGCACCCCCAGTGTCAGTGTTATGTCTGGCAGCACCGGGGTAGGTTCCCTGGTGCTGCATAAGTAAAATGGACAGGGTGGGGGGGTAGCAACTGGCATAAATTGTGATTCCTGTGCCAGAATATTAACATGGCTTGGACTTTGGGGGGGCAGTTACAGTGGCAGCTGCAAAGGATTTTTCGATAAACAGTTTTGTCTTTTGCAGGGTGTATTAAAAAAACTACAAGGGATGTTTTTCTTCATTTCAGGTGGTGACACTAGGGGATTGGGCACCCCCAATGTCAGTGTTAAGTTTGTGGAAGGGTATGGTGTAGTGGGTGCTGAGTGGGAGGGTCAGGTTGGGGGAGTAACGGCCATGGCAGCAACAGACATTGATGGATATTTTTCATTTTTACATGTTATATTTAATAAAAAAAAATTACTAAGGATGGTTTTCTTTATTCCTGGTGGTGGCACTAGGGGATTGGGCACCCCCAGTGTCAGTGTTATGTTTGTGGGGGGTGAGAGGGAGGGTCAGGTGGCAGACTAACTGCGCCTGCAGCAACAGACATTGATAGATGGTTTCATTTTTTACAGGGTGTAATTCAACCTAAGCAGGCTTATCATGATTGATCAGCTGTTGTTGCTGGGAGGTGTAGATCAAAGGGAAGAGCCAACGTATGATTGGGTTGGTCCTTTCCTTTGAAATACATAAATTATCTGCCCAGCAAATCAGAACACTTTCATGAACAGCCTGGCTGATGACTGGTGTGACACTGATGAGCCCCTTGCAGACCACTCTGCATTGGTCTGACAGTATTACACCCCTCAAATGCCACTCTCCTGCCTGCCCAGTGGTTTAGGGGTGAGGCACCTAATGTCTTAACTCCTGCCTCATGGGCAACCTGAGTTCAGAAATGGATGCGGGTCATTTGAGGGCTGGCCCAGGGAGGGAGGATCAAGTGTCCCAATGGATGGCACTCCTCCCTTGGGGGAAGGGGTAGTGTGACCTGCTGCTTGTATGCCACCTGGAGGTGTCCAGGTAGTAGCACAGTCTGAGCACACAAACAGCAACCAATCATAGGTGTTGGAGGACGTTTCTGCAGAGGAGGAGCTTGTACATTACACCATTCAACATTGTGCAGTTTCATTAGCAACAAAAACTGGAGGAAAACTCTTCTGGCTGCAGAAAGATGTTCAGGCCTTCTTGAGCCCCACACTGGCAACCAGGCACCCTGCCAAAAGTCCTGCAAGCAGAGGATTCCAGGGAAGAAGGTAAGTCCCAAGGAAGTCGGGTGTGGGGCTGGGGGGACTGGACAGAAGGGGACTGGCCAGAGGTGACAAAGGAGCTAAAATACTGATAAAAAAGCCACTCTCAATCAAAATGTTCACTGCACATGTGCGCATGGCAAACATAAAAAGTAGAAATTTAAAAAAGAATAACATTATAAACTTGAATCCTCACAAGTGATGGATAAATGTAGTATGCCATGGATCCAGGAGAAATATCATTGATATTTCCTCCTCATACTGTATGACCTTTGCAACACTTGTGGTTCTGTCACTTGTGATGTCAAAAGGTCAAACAGCACTCATGAAAAATATCAGCAATATTTCTCCTGGGCCATGGCATTTCCTATATTATATACACATTCTTTCCAAAAAAAATTACTTTAATGCACCTGTTACAGTTCATTTTAATGTCACAGAAGTAGGGAAAGGTGGCATTAGGATTTCTAACCCTAACTTCCCACTCTGCAGTCTACAATAGGACAAGACCACACAAGCAACCACAGACAGCCATCATCAGATAAGACAAATAACATACATCTTTTTTCAGATTACACAAATGTAGTAGCACTGATGTGCTACAGTATTTTTGTGGATTTGTATCTCTGGCTGCATAAGCATAGGCCCCACACCTGTATGAATGTCAAACAATATATATGGGTACTTGTGGCTGCAGAAGCACAGGCCCAGACAGAAGGCTCCATGGGGCCTGTTCTCCAGCAAACAGAGGTAGACATGCAAGCTGTACAGGGTACCTTGCTAGATAGCTTGATCCGCTAGTGTATGGTTTTGCATGGTTTTCTATATGCAGCTACATAACTGAAAAGTTGATACCCTTTGAAAAAGTTCTGTATCTATTACTGAAACTATTATACCAACATTGCAAAAGTACTTCCATCTGTGTAACTGCAGGCCCCATAGTGGCCTGCCCTTCTGGAGCCAAATGTTGGTGTGTATGTTTTTTACCTGTGGCTAAAGAGGCACTGGCCTCTCAAGGAACATACACTGCAATAATGCTTCTGCAGAGACAGGTACTCATGGATGGTACATGTGATACACACACAGCTGTGGCTCCAAAAGAAGATACAAATCCTCGAAGATAGCACAGCAGTGCTATAGCATTTGTGTCACTTGGAAACAGTTGTACATTATTTGTTTTACCTGATGACGGCTGACTGTGATTGCTTGTGTGGTCTTTTCCTTTTGCAGCTTTGGGGAGTGGGGAGTAATGGTTGGAAATGATAATGCCACACTTCCCTAATTTTTATGGTGTTAAGTTGAGCTCTAACTGGTGAATTAACGCAGTTTTTTTGCAATTAATTTCCATTCTAGTTGAGATAGTTGAACTGCATCCTCATTCACTCTGGTGCCTTTGGGACCTGCATGAAGAGGTACAGACACATATGGCCCTATAGGCTCTGCACCAAGGGAAGAGTCCATCTGCCTATGACTGCAACCCTGCATTTCTGTGTGGCAATAGATGTCAAGAATTTTTGAGGCTGTCTGATGGGCTGTTCCTCCACATGGCCACAAATATCGATGCAAAGGGCAAAGAGTTCATCTGCCAGCCAAATTACAAGGCCCTCTGGAATCTGCAGGTACAGTTGTTCAGAGTCCTATGCCAAGAATTTGAATGACAACAGAACTGTGGTAGTTGATTGTGCATTCCCTCTTCTATTTTCTTCCTCATAGCTCTACCATCATGACTGTTGCGTTACTTCAAGTTGCCTAACTAGACACCCTTCAGAAAACTGTAATTTGTGTAATTTGTTTCTCTTGTCAGGAAAGGTTAAAATAACACTTCCATTCTAGAAGCACCAACTCCCACCACTCATCAACCCTCCCCATAGTGAATCTTCATGTCTGTGAGGTATAATTTGTTTAGCAGGATAACCTTCTCCATCATGGACACTAACTAGAACAATTCTTGAACCTTCACCATACTGTATCTTCATACCTAATAGGCATCATTTTTTGTGGACAGCTAATACATTTTAACCAGATGCCATACATTGTTTGAAAG
Source organism: Neoceratodus forsteri (assembly GCA_016271365.2). Classification (NCBI taxonomy): domain Eukaryota; kingdom Metazoa; phylum Chordata; order Ceratodontiformes; family Ceratodontidae; genus Neoceratodus; species Neoceratodus forsteri. Next base: position 877,711,017 of record CM057449.1, read on the forward strand.
GGTTACTAAATAGTTTAAAATAAATGAAGAAATTGATGGAACCATCATTTAGTGTCATGGGTGATAGGGGACTGCAAAGGCAGGTAGACAAAGCATGTAATTAAAATGATATGGGCAATGTACAGTAGTTGTATATGGCCATACTGACACCGAACATCCTGCCATCAAGCAAGATTCACTAAAACAAGGAATAAAGGCCTTGGTGGCAGGTGGGACTCAAACCTAACATTTATAAGTAACTGAAAAGCTTAGAATTTCACTGCAATGGTTTCAAGGACCCTTTTCATGAGCAATTAACATATTTTCACCAAATTGCATGCATTGTTCAAAAGAGTGATAATCAGCTTTAAATAAATGTAGGGGCTTATGGGTCCATCACTTAGTGCCATAGATGATAGGGTGCCATAAAGACAAATAAGCAAGAGCCTGGAATCTAAATGATAGTGGGCAATGCTGACGTATATGGCCATATTAATGCCAAATGCCATGTCCAGCCCATTAATGTGATGCAAGTCTAAAAAGGTATCAAGTAGTGTTACTTAAAATAACAGTCACGGAGGCAAAAAAATAAAAGGCTGTGGTGGCAAGGGGGGCCCAGTCTTAACATTTTGAGTTCATGGGAAAAAATAGAAATTCACCATAATAGTTTCCAGGACCACTTTTCATGGGCAGCTTCCATATTTCTCCAAATTATATGTATCGTTAGAAAGAGCTGCTAACTAGCTTAAAAATATAATAGTTTATTGGTCCTTCATTTAGTGTCTTTGGTGATGGGGGCCCAAAGAGAGGTAGGCAAGGCCCATAATCAAAATAATAGAGGGCCATGGTGACATATATGGACATATAAATGACAAACACTATGTCCAAACCACTAATGTAATACAACCAAAAAAATGGTATCAGGAAGGGCTAGTTCAAATAAGAGTCTCTTAGATAAAGATTAAAAACCCAAATGTAAAACTTTGAGTTCATTGAAAAAAATTAGAAATACACCATAACGGTTTCCAGGATAGATTTTTTATTGACAAATAACATTTTCACAAAATGTCATACATTATTAGACACAGTTACTAATTATCTTTAAATAAATGTGGGATTGCTAGGGTCATCATTTAGTGTCATGGGTGATAGGAGGGTCCCACAGACAGGTAGGCAAGGTTTCATCATCAAAATTATAGGGAGTGAAGGTGACATAAATGGCCATTTAGGTGCCAAACACCATGTCCGACCCATTAATATGCTACAAGCTTGAAAAGCTATTAGGTGGTATTACTCCAATTAAGAGCTGCTGAGACAAAAAGTAAAAGATCTTGGTGGCAAGAGGGACAAACCTAAAATTGTGAGTTCATGGTAAAAGTGAGAAATTAACCATAATGGCTTCTAGGACACTGTTTCATTGGGAAACTAACATATTTTCACCAAATGTCATACATTTTTAGAAAGGGCTACTAACTAGCTTCAAATAAATGTAAACGTTAATAGGTCCATCATTTACTGTCATGGGAGATAGGAGGCCCAAGAGAAATGAAGGCAATGGCCTGTAATCAAAGTGATAGAACACAATGGCAATGTATATGATCTTATTGATGCTAGACACCATGACTTACGCACTAATGTAATACAAACCCAAAAAGGTATCAGGCAGGACTACTTCAAATAAGAGTTATTGAAGCAAAAAATGAAGGACCTGATGGCAAGGGGAAACCGAACATAAGATTCTGAGTTCATTGAAGAAAATTCAGAATTTGCCCTACTGATTTCCAAGACCTATTTTCATGGGCAAATAACATATTTTCACCAACTGCCATACATTGTTAAGAAGGGATACTAATTAGGTTTAAATAAATGTGGGAGTTGAATCATTCATTTTATAGTGTTGTGGCTGATAGGAGGATCCAATGACTGGTAGATAAGTACAGGTGGGCAAAGTGGTCAGAATTTGCTCTGCGAAGCAATTCACGGAGTAATGCGGAATCCACCAAGTAATCTGCAATGCAAAGCGGAGTACTTCATGTCATAATGAGGAATGCGAAGTCTATTGATAACAATGACTTCAGGTTACTCCACCTTCTCCCAACCATTTCTGCACCAATTTTAATGCAAAGTACGTAGAAATCAATGTACTTCGCATCACTTCGCCTTTCTATTGAGCTCCAAGGCAAATTCTGCAGTGATTCATGGGATTGCAGGTCACATGGGTTCTAGATTGTTCTGCACAGCCTCACTTCTGTGTGTAGTGGTAGCTGGAGACAGTTTGCTGTCAGAGCGCTGTGATTCAAACCCTCTAAAAGCTGTTAAAAAATCCTTTTTGAGACATTTTTTTTTGCTCAAAATTTAGTGCACTGATTGTAGGAAACCCTCTTGTGCTCATATCATCAAGTGTTTATTGTTTGTGTGTGGATTTTGTATGTTAATTTAGAACATTCAGTCTGTGTACTGACAGACACTTGAAGTGTGCTTTGGGGAGGAGTGTATCTGTGGTGGAGGTGGTTAACTAGGAGAAAAATGCAGACTTTCTGTTTTGGTTATATTTTCCTTTTAGAACTGTGTTAATGTACACACAGTAATATTTTCAGTAAGTATTGACTTTATTTTGCTGATTGTTGTGGTGCAGCAGTGCATAATTTCAGTTTGTTTAAAAGATTTGATTATATTACTGAAGTTTTCAATTTGTTATGCATTGCTTGTAGTGTGTGTGTGAGTGTGTGTGCGACACATGCCACCAAATCAGACAAATTTTTTTGTGCCACAGAGTAATTGCAGCAGTGTGAACCTGCTATCCACCGCACCTGCATGATTTTGTACTGCTTTGTAGTATCTTGGTTTTGGACTGTTACTGCAGTGCACTGCACCCCCTTCACACACACCAATCGGCAAAAGGTATTCTTCTCCAGTTGTTGTTTTTTTTGGCTTCACATCCACTGGCCCAAACTGCAAGTTCAGAAAACTAAATTTGTTTAGAATTTTTTGGTGATCCCCCAAAAAGGCTGCAAAGTGATATGCAATCAAAGCTGTTTCTCGCCATGGCACTGCTGCCAGTGGCAAAATTGTCCATGGGCATGGTAGTACTCAGAAGTGCATAGCTGATGTCAGTAAAGGGATTTCTCCATCAATGTTTTTTACAGCACAATCTGTAGCTTCTCTCATAGTTGTAGGAGGTGATGTTGTCCCAGCTGGTGGTGTTAGTGCAATTTCTGCTGGCATGAGTATTGCTGCCTCAAGTTCTACTTCTGACCAGTTACCCATTTCAAAAAATATAGTTGAGTCTAAAGCTGTGACTGACAGTGTAGATGATGTCATACTCCCCATTAACATCCCCAAGGTAGTTGAACATGATTCTGTTCCTGGCAATGATAACTCACAATGTTACATTTCTTCCAGCGCTGTTGAGGTTATGCCTTTGCCATCCATTGAGTCAAAGTGTGGTGCAAAAATAACGGGTGATGATGGTGATGATGATGCTGTGGTTGTAACATGTTCTCCACAGGACAGCATCCAAGCTGAAAATGTGGATGCAGATAATGTTGATGAATATGATGATGATGATGTCAGTGACCCCTGTTGGGAACCGGAGAAAAAGAATGTCAAGGTGGCTGTGTCTTGGTCTGTTGGCGTTAAATCCCCTCTCCTCAAAAATGTTGTGATTTAGCAGTTCTTGTTGGTGATAATGATGATGATCCAGTAATAATCATAGGTAGTCATAGTGGTCAGTTGGACTCCAAGTTTGTCCAGCCTGAAAAATCATGTAGCACCCCCTTCTATTTCAGGGGTTAAACAAATGGAGTCCAATACGCAGCATCAGGGACATGTTAAAAGTAGGGAATCACAATCCCTTGTTTTGGATTTTATTTTGTCCACGATGTGAATGATGAGCTAGCTGCAATCCACCAGCTTTGCCATGCCTGTGTGAGTTGAGGTAAAAAGGAGAGTCATCTCGGTATGGGGGGCCAGCATAAACATCTTAAGAACAGGCACATGGCACTGTGGATCTGGCACCAGATGGCAGCTAATGCCATAGTGGGGCGTTCACCCTTATCATCCACCTTATTGAGCATGTTATGCCCTTTCATGAATGTTAGACCAAGTAGGGATGTCTGCAGTAGTGATGAAATAACAGCAGAGGATTACTACAGGCATGATAAGGTGGAGGATTATGATTTAGAAATCTTGTCAAGTGGTGGTCAGAGTAGCAGTGGTGGCAGTGATGATCAATGCAGTATGTCTAGTGCAATTGGTACATCAACCCCTGTACATAAAGTGGGGAAAATAACTTAATTTGTGGACTTCTCACCTGTGCACCCCTCTTCATCACATGTCCACAGTCCACCCCCGGCCATTTGCAGAGCAGAGCCATTTGTCACACCCTGTGCAAAACATGTAAGTCAGCCCATGTTGGAGAGTGTTTTTGCCCATAACCTCCTGCCTGCCTGCCTGAAGCATGTGACCTATACTGTGTAAGCCATGTGATGTGTGTGGGCTGCCTGTGAATTCTCACTCCACCTTAAAGCGGAATAAGGCAGAGTGCACAACGTGAAGTCATAATTACAATGCGAAGTGGTGAATTGAGAGTTTAAAATGGGCACTTCACGTAATGGAATACTAATGTGAAGTGGCCACTTCATGGCTGGGATTTTACTTTGCTGCATCTCTATAGATAAGGGCATGCAATAAAAATGTAGGTGGGCAATGGCAGTGTATGAGGCCATATTTTGCACCAAATGCCATGTCTAGCTCGCTAATGTGGTTCAAGTATAAAATGTTATCAGGTAGGACTTCTTCAAATAAGTGTCACTTATGCAAAGAATAAAAGGCCCTGGTGTGAATGGTGATCCAGACTTAAAATGCTGAGTTCATTGGAAAAGATTAAAATCACCATAACTGCTTCCAGGGCCCCATTACATGGGCAACTGATATATTTTCATCAAATACCATACATTGCTAAAAAGTGCTACTAAGCAGCTTTAAATAAATGTAAGGGCTGATGTGTTCATTATTTAATATCATGGTTGATAGAGGGCTCAAACGATAGGTAGGTAAGGGCCAGTAATAAAAATGATGTGGACAATAGTGACATATATGGTTATATTGACACCAAACAATATGTCAGACCCACAAATGTGAGAAAACCTTAAAAGGCATCAGGAGGTACCATTATTTGCTTATTTATTTAGATTTTGATAACCAGGTAAACCCACTGAGACCAGAGGTCCCTTTTTCAGGGCCGGCCCAGAATTAGTTACAGAAAAGATATTTAGAAACATTTTTTTTTTTTTACAGTAGTTACATATGTTGCACAAATAGACATTAGCGACAGTATACAGGAGTAAGGATTCACAGTACAGTCTCAAGTAATATTTACAATAGTTACAATTAGATATACAAGTGTAGAATAGAAACAATATACATGATTCGCAGGCAGGTTCTTATGACATCGAGTTTCATCTCCAATTAGTAGGGGAAGGAGATAACAACAGTAAATTGACATAAAAGCTTAGGAGATACTTCCAGCAATGAAGGGAGGTTCAAGGCTGTACAGAGGAGAAGAGAAGCTTCACTGAGACAAAACAAACAAACACAATAAATACAAAAATAAATGCCCTGGTGGCAAGTGGGGCCCAAGCTTAAAATTTTGAGTTTATGGGAAAAATTAGAAATTTGCCAAAATGGTTTCTGGGACCCTTTTCATGGGAAACTTCCATATTTTCTCCAAATACTATACATTGTTAGAAAGGACTTATAAATAGCTCTAAATAAATATAGGAGTTGATAGGTCCATAATTTAATCTTGAGTGGTATGGGTTCCAAAGACAGGTAGTCAAAGGCCCATAATTAAAGTGATAATGGGCAATGGTAACTTATGTATATGGCCATATTGATGGCAACCACCATGTCCAAACCAGCAATGGCATACAATCCTAAAGAGGTATTAGGTAGGACTACTTAAAAAAAGATTTATGTACACAAAGAATGAAAGACCTTGGTGGCAAGGGTGACCCAGATTTAAACTTTTAAATTCATTGAAGAAAATTAGAAATTTGCCATAATGGTTTCCAGGACCAATTTTCAGAGGTTAATAACGCATTTACACCAAATGTTATACAGTGATAAAAACAGCTACTAATTAGTTTCAAATAAAAAGGATTGATGAGTTCTTCATTTACTGTCATGGGTGATAGGAGGTCACAGAGACAGGTTGGCAATGGCCCAAAAAAACAAAATAATAGGGGGTGAGGGTGACATAAAGTGTATGGTCATATAGATGCCGAACGCCATGCCTCACCCATTAATGTAATACAAGCCTTACAAGCTATCATGTGGTACTGCTTCAAGTAAGAGTCATCGAAACAAAAAGTGAAAGGTCTTGGTGGTATGTGGGACCCAAATTTGAAACTGTGAGTACATGGAAAAAAATAGAACTTCACCATAGTGGCTTCCGATATACCTTTTCATAGGCAACTAACATATTTTCACCAAATACCATGTTTTGATAGAAAGGGCTGCTTATTATCTTTAAATAAATGTAGAATTGATGGGTCCAGCATTTAGCATGATGGGCGATAGAAGGCCCCCAAAAAATTGATGGCAGTGACCCATAATCAAAATGATGCTTTGCAATGGCAAGGTATATGGCCTTACTGATGCCAAATACCATAACTGATTGACTAATGTGATACAGATCTAAAAAAGTATCATATAGGACTACTTTAAATAAGAGTCACTGAGGCAAAAAATGAAAGGACCTGATGGCAAGGAGACCCAAACTTAAGATTTTTAATTAATTGAAAAACCAAAAAATTCACTGTAATGGCTTCCTGGAAACATTTTCATGGCAACTAACATATTTTCACCAACTGCCATCCCTTCTCACACTTTGCCCCAATCCTAATATTCCTGACATCACATGGCACTACCAATTACAGCTTACCCTAATTATAAATCCCTAATGTTCAGTGGTACCCTCTCACACCTCCAGATGATGGATGACAATGATCATATTCTTCCATCCACAGCTAGCAGCCAACTACAAACTGTAACTGCGAACTCGCAGTATTAGAAATACACTCCCACTGCAGACATTTCCAATGTCACAAGTTTACAATTACATTTCCCAGACAGCAACCCACTGCAGAGATGAGAGATGGGTTTACCATCTGCCACCTGGTGAAGGTGGTACTCAGCATCACTGGGAAAAGGGTACAGAGTGTCACGAGAGTTAGGCTCCTGGTTACCACATTACCTTCATGTATTTCTAAGATTTGTCTGACACCAGAATTGGCTCCTAATTTCAGAATCAGGTTTGAAAGTCTGGCCCACTGATGTATCAGTGGCTTCTGAAAAGGTTTTTTTTCCTAAAGTTAAAATTTTCTAAAGCTGTAGTTGTCAGCACTGGATTTTCTCACACCACTCAAAACTGTGGTTGCACAGACATGTAACTACAGCTTTAAGTGATGTATGAAATTACCTGTATCCCTAATGACTACAGTTTCTGTCTGGAACATGAGAACAACTTATGGTATGATAATGGTATGATTTTCTGCACTGCATATGCTCAGCTGTTGCATATTATTTTGCTTTGTGGTTATTCATTTAAAATTTGTGTTTTGCAAGTAATGCTGTAGTACTGTATTGTATATTGTACAGTGCTCAGAACCCATTGGAATGGGCTCTTTATAAATAAAAGTTTGTCCACTTTCTTGCATTTTATTTTATTCATTACTTTATTAAATATTTTGAACAAATACTTCTGCTCGGTGTTCAAGGAAGAGAAAGATGGAAGTGGGCCAAATATTAAGGATAAGGGTAGGATGGGTCAGGAGGTGGATACAAGTCCTTTTACAGAAGAAAGAGTGCTTAAGGAACTATCAGTGTTAAAGGTAAACGAGGCAATGGGGCTGGACCGGGTGCACCCGAGGATACTTACAGAACAGAAAGAGATACTAGCTGCACATCTGATGACCCTTTTCAATCTGTCATTGGAAACAAGGGAGGTGCTGCAGGACTGGACGAGGGTGGATGTAGTCCCACTACACAAAAGTGTGAATAGGGAGGAGGTTGGGAATTACAGGCATGTCAGCTTGACGTCAATGGTGGGCAAGGTAATCTAATCACTAGTGAAAGAAAGGGTTGAGGAATACCTTGTTGCCAATGGATTGCAGCATCTGAAGCAACATGGTTTCAGAAGGGGGAGGTCTTGCCAGACACACTTAATTGAGTCAGGACAGGAGAGGCAGGCAAATGGAACGGAGGTGCGTACACAAAATGTCAGTATGTAATTAAAGAGCAGTGTAGCACTCACCACCACAAAGGAAGCCAAAACAAAAGACTGCTGCTTAAATCATTTATTAGCAACTCCTGCTGAAAGCAGAGCAGTGATGCAATTCTCTGAAGAAGACTGGCTGGGTTTGGGCGATATGTAAGAATTCCATGTTGCAGCACTGCTCTGCTTTCGGCAGGAGCTGCTAATAAATGATTTAAGCAGCAGTCTTTTGCTTTGGTTAACTTTGTGGTGGTGATGGGTGCTACACTGCTCTTTCATTACAAACCTGATCATGTTCTTTGATTGGGTGACAAAGGAGGTGGATCAGGGAGTGCAAGTGGATGGGCCTACCTGGATTTCAATAAGGCCTTCAACACTGTTCCACATAGGAGGTTGATAAGCAAGCTGAGTCTAGGGGTAGGGCCTAAAGTGGTAAAATGGGTGGAAAGTTGGCTGACCAATAGGAGTCAAAGGGTAGTGGTTAATGGCACCCACTCTGCAGTAGGCAAAGTGACTAATGGGGTGCCACAGGGGTAGGTGCTGTGGCTGGTCCTCTTCAATGTCTTTGTAAGTTACATTACAGAGGGACTTAAAGGGAAGGTGTGCCTGTTCGCAGATGATACGAAGCTCTACAACAGAGTGGACACACCGGGGAGGGGGGGATAGAATTAGGGATGATTTTCAAAAAACTAGAAGAATGGTTGTGGGTTTGCTAGCTGGGTTTTAATGCAATAAAGTGAGAAGTCATGCATATGGGGCACAGGAACCCGGGGGCAACATACAAATGGGAGGACAGGTATTAACAGTTACAAAGCAGGAAAGAGAACTAGAGGTGATCATTTCTGATAACCTAAAAGTAGCTAGACAGTGTGACAAGACAATGGGAAAAGCTAGTGGAATGCTCAGATGCATTGGGATAGGTATCAGCAGCAGAAGGAGAGACATAATATTGACCCTGTATAGATCACGGGTGACATCCCAACTAAAGTACTGTATTAAGTTCTGGAGGCCCCATCTCTGAAAGGATGTAGATATGGAGGTGGTGGTACAAAGGAGGGCAATCAAAATAGTGTAGGACCTACATCAGCAGTCCTATGAAGAGACACTCACTGATTTAAATATGTACTCCCTGGAAGACAGGCAAGAATGGGGGGATATGATTGAGACATTCAAGTACTTAACAGGGATAAACAAGGTGCAGGAAGGCAGCATTTTACAAAGGAAAATATGCTTGACAAGGGGACACAACATGAAGCAGGGAGTGGGGCTCAGGGGTAACGTGAGGAAGTACTCTTAACAGAGAGGGTGGTGCATGCTTGGAACAGTCTTCCAGAGGAAGTGGAGGGGGCTAAAACAGTCACAGGATTTAAGAATGCATGGGATAGACACAATGAAATCTTAGAAGCAAGAGGGGGTGTATGCCAGAGTCCAAGCAGGGTCTCTTGTGGAACAATGGGTAAGGAATTTTTGGCAGACTAGATGGGCCAAATGGTCCTTAACTGCTGACAACTTCTATATTTCTATGTTTATATAATAAATAGTTCATTCTCCAAACACCCAAAGCAACACATTAATTACAGCATGTAACAAACCTTAAAAGTTCTGGTTTCCAGTTTTTAGCATTTTGTTTAGTTTTTGTATGAGCAAAAAGGCATCTTAAAAATCATATTTTTTATGTTTTAATGGCCTATACCTTAAAAACTACTTAACAGATCTGTATAAAATTCAGGGTATTTGGTGGTCCACTTATACTGCATACTAAGCCCCTTCTTTGACCACTTATACAGTATTTTGGCCATCCTTTGACTTAGGAACATGAATTTTGCAAACATTAATTTATCATGTTTGTGTATGCCAAGTCCAAGTATCTAAGTCAAAGAATGGCCAAAATATTAGTGGTTCAAAAAGGGGCTAAGTATATAATTGCCTAATTATTTCTAGCTATGGTGGTGCTACCACACCACTATAATACATGCTCTTTCTGAATAGACACTTTACCCATTTCCTTTTTATGTTGGCTCGTGCATGCACAGCCAACATATTATGGTAGTAGCAGATTTGGAGGCGTGGTCACTGTTGGGCGAATGCAGGGCACACATCAAAAGAGGTGTCCTTCATTCCCCAATAAGCCATGCCGACACCACACCAGAATACATAATGTATGCTACCATCTGAGAAAGGTCCGCTGCAAAGCTCGTCATGTGCAGTGGCACATCCCGACGTGCTTTCCCTGGTGAAAAAAATTAACATGGCGGCACACTGCCTGTCATAATGCTGACTTCAGGGGTGCCCAATCACCCTGTCAGCATGCCCTGTAATGTATGTGCTGACAGGTGAGCCCACTCCCTGTCGGCATAATGCACCACCCATTTGTTATGTGCCGAGGGGGGTGCCCAATCCCCCTCGGCTCTTGCCTTCCCCGCTTTTGTTGTGTGCCGACAGGGGTGCCCAATCCACCATCAGCTATAGCATCCCTCCCCCAAAACAGTTAGGTGGCACGCTGGGAGCCCACCCCAGCGTACCAAATCCCTTTGAAAATAAAAACCATCCTGTGATTTTTATTTTTTAACCCTGAAAGAAGAGAAAACAGTCCCTCGTGGTCTCCCTGCCCCTCCAACCCGTTCTAGGCCCCTGCCTCCCACACCCCTCACCCACATACTTGCCTCCCGAGGTCCAGCACGACGATCTTCAGTTGACTGGGAGCAAGTCTGTACTCTTCAAAGCCGACCGCGAACTGAAGAAATGCCGGTAAACTATATAATGGCAAAAATAGTTTTTTTTCAACTTTGGTGTATATCTCAGGTATTATTTGGAATTTTTGCACCAAATTTTCAACATGGGGTTATTGGGACCCCTACTCATGAATTCAGTCATGGTCATGGCATTATTTGGTCCTAAAAGGTGATTTTGCAGTCACTGCATGGAATCACCTTTTGGGACTGAGTAATGAAATGACAGTGCCACTGTTCATGAGGGGGCCTCTCAAAAAGCCTATGTTTCAAATTTGGTGAAAAAAATCCCAAAAATGGCTGTTTTATCAGTGTACATTGAGCTGTTTCCATGCACGCTCGTAACTTTGTGAATTTGTAATATTTTCACTCCAGATTTTTCCACACCTCCTGATGTACAGCTGTCATTTTACATATCCTGGCCAAAATGTGTTTTTGCATGTCCGGAGCAGAATAGCACGGTCGCTGTGCGAAATCAGTTTTGGGACAGTTTGAGAAATGACGGTGACACTGTTCATGAGCAAAGGTCCTAAAATGCCTATGTTGAAAATTTTGTGCCGAAAGTCCATAAAATGACTGTGCTACAAGCATGCATTATGCAGTTTCCACGCACCCTTGTAACTTCGCACATTTGCAATATTTTCATGCCACATTTTCAACACTGGCATTTTTTTCACACCTCCTTATCAACAGTACAGCTGTCATTTTTCACAGCCTGCCCAAAATGTGTTTCCGCAGCTGTGGCGCACAATGGCCTGGTCGCTGTGGAAAATCAACTTTTGGGACAGATTAACAAAATCACAGCACCACTGTTCATGAGGGAAGGTTCCAAAATGCCTATGTTGAAAATGTGGCTAAAAAACTCCCAAAAGTAATTGGGTTATACACGTGTGTTGCGCAGTTTCTATGCATGCTCATGACTTCACCAATTTTCATATTTTCACTCCAGATTTTCAACATTGCCATTTTTTATGCCTCCTCATGAACAATACAGTTGTCACGTTCCACATCCTGCCCAAAATGTGTTTTCAACCCTGTGTCACCAAATGGCATAGCCGCTGTGCAAAACCACCTTTCAGCTAACTAACTGATTGTGTTGCTTTTCACGAGGTGGGGTCACAGAAAGCCCATGTTGAAAATTTGGAGTGAAAATACCAACACACACCTACGGTGTTAGGGTTTCCAACTGTAGCACCCCACCCTATAGAGACTCACAGGCATCAGGGGTGTGACTTGGAATCATCGGCTATAATGCTCACACCATTCCACCCCCACCCCCACCCTGCAGCCACTGACAGGCATCGTGGTGTGCCTTGCAGTGTTCGGCCACAAAGTTTACCCCATTCTCCTATACTGTACCCACCTCGGCATATTTCCTTATGGAATGGGGTAAGTATAATGCCCAAAGACCCCAAGGCACACCACGACACTTGTAAGTGTCTACAGGGTAGGGTGAGGTAAAATGGCATGAGCAATATAGCTGACGACCCAAAGGCACACCCCAATGCCTGTCAGTCTCTGCAGGGTGGGGATGGGGTTGGCATCACTTCAATACTTCACTGCCATTCTATTATGCATCTCTAACTACTGCACTACCAATGCCAATGCCAGCGAGACAACATTCGGCATTGACAAATGCTTGTTTTTATGGCTGCAGGGGTGGAGCCTTACAGACGTCTTTCTATCACTTGGGAAAAAATACACTTCAGAGTCCTTACAAAGCACAATTTCAGAGTTGAATTACGATTATTCCATTACCTGAAATCACTAAGCTGTGGGGGGGGGGAGAAAAAGTTCCTTTCCTACATATAGCATTCTCCTGTTAGCTCAAATTAAAATCAGTGGAGTGTAAACAGCAGAGGCAACTTGTTTTATTTTTAAAAACACCTAAACCCTCTTTTTTACACATTTTTATCTAAATAATGCAGTGGTGGCAGGGGTGTAGTGCTCCTATACTTCTTAAAGTCTTTGATGCTTTTTATGTAGTTCTCCTGGCAAGCAGTCTTAAATCAGCAACTGAACAGTATTGGGTGTTTACTCACCTGGTAAAGGTGATTGTGTTGGTTGACATCCATGGCACTCCAGACATTACCTCATGGGTTTAAGCCCACCTGATAGGCTAGTGATGCACATGACTCTAGGATCAGATTTCTAGTATATCCAGGTCCCAGAAACCCCTGCTCTCCAGTTCAAATCTTCCAAAGCTGAAAATAAGGTTAGTAACAGACAATACCAAGAAGAGGAAATAAACAGTGATCATCCTGTATGAATAAAGCTGAGCGAGGTGTATGTAAAATCAGGCCATAGACCCCTACTTTATTTTACTGTTAGTACAATCTAAACTTGACCCCTAATGGGTCGACGGTGGACATCCTTGATGTCTGTTGAGAAGGTATGAAATCAGTTAACTTTATACAATATATTGTGTTCTAGTTCCTGGTCACTTCTGACCACTGTGTCGGGTGGGTCATGGAGTGCCATGGATGTCAACCAACACAATCACCTTTACCAGGTGAGTAAACACCCATTGTGATTGGTTGATCATCCATGGCACTCCAAACATTACCTCATGGGTAGATAAGAAGCAGTACTGTACCCACGGGAGGGAGACAGAGTGGTCTAGGAGTGAAAGGAAGAGTTGGCAGCAGCTGAGAGGACCTGTGTTGCAAAGGTTGGTTGTAATTGGTACAGATGTTCTAAGCGATAATGCCTGGCAAAGGTGTGGAGAGATGTCCACGTAGCTGCCTTGCAGACATCTTCCGCTGAGACATTGGCCCTCTCCGCCTAGGAGGTATCTACTGCCCTGGTGGAATGTGCCTTGATTCCCGGAGGGGGTCATTTGTTTTGCTTTGTAGGCCTCCGGAATGGTTCTCTGTAACCCAGCCACTATGGTTGTCTTGGAAGTGGCTTTTCCCTGTCTCTGTCCCATTGTGACAATGAACAACCTCTCGGTCTTGCGTAGAGGTTATGTCCTAGTTATGTACTGTATGTGGATAGGGTGGTGCCTACGTCTAGGTGCTGTGGGATGGTCTTGTCTCCCATTTGAGAGTCTCCCATGAATGTGGGTAACTCGATGGGTTGTTCCCTGTGAAAAACAGAGGAGACCTTTGGTTGAAATGCTGGGACTGTGTGTAGGCATACCCCACGCGGGGTGAACACTGTGTAGGGTTCCCTGCAGGACAGTGCCCCTAATTCGCCGATCCTGTGTGCTGAGCATATCACCACGAGGAAACAGGTCTTCAGACCTACCCAGAACAGGTCTACATTCTGTAGTGGTTCGAATGAGGCTGTGCTGAGGGAGTCTAGTACCAGAGGGAGGTCCCAGGGAGCAATGGATGGGCGTACCCGGGGTCGTAGAATCTCGACTGCCTTCAGGAAATGCAAGGCGTCCAGGTGGGCACCAGGGCTGTGGCCCCCTATGGGCCCAATGGCTGCCCCGATGGCCAACAGCTGTACTCTAAGGGATGAGTGGGCCAATCCTTTATCTAGTCCTTGTTGAAGGAATAACAGGATGGTAGACATGTCTGCACGTTCCAGATCCGTGCCTCGATCTCGGCACCACCTGGCGAATATCGACCATTGCCTGCCATAAGTGGAAGTGGTCGAGGAACACCTGGACTGCAGTATTGTTGAGATGACCGAGTCGTGATAACCCGTGTTCATCAGTCTTCTCCTCTCAGGAGCCAGGCTGTGAGCTGTAGGGTCCTGGGAGCCGGGTGCAGTACCGGGCCCTGGGTCAACATGTCAGGTCGGTAGGGTAATCTGAGACTGGTCAACGTCATTGCCAGGACCATGGCAAACCACGCTCTCCATGGCCAGTAGGGGGCCACTAGAATGATGGTCCGTCCCGAAGAACGGATCTTGGCGAGAACTTGCGGTAGTAAGGGAATGGGTGGAAAGATGTAGGAGTGGTCCTGGCGCCAAGGTTGTGACAGGGCGTCGGTTCCCTGGGACTGACTCTCCCTGTATCTCGAGTAGTAGTTCCTGACCTGTGCATTTTGTGCCGAGGCCATGAGATCCATGGAGATGGGTCTCCAGGTCTCCTGAATCAGCGCAAAGAGACTGGGGTGTAGATGCCACTCCCCTGGGTGGACTTGTTGTCGACTGAGCCAATCTGCCCTAATGTTGAGCTTCCCAGTGAGATGAACTGCGCCGAGATGGGAGAGGTGGAGTTGTGCCCAGTTGAGGACCTTTGCCACCTCTCTCAGCATAGCTCTGCTTCTGGTGCCTCCCTGCTTGGCGATGTAAGCCACCGTGACTTGGTTGTCGGAACATATCAGTACCGACTGTCCAGAGATGGAGGTCTTGAAGGCAGTGAGGGTGTGGTATATTCCCCACATTTCTAGGATGTTGATGGACAGCTGGGTTTCTGCGGAGGTCCATCGGCCCTGTGCTGTCCTGTCCCCCAGGCAAGCACCCCAACCCAGGAGGCTCACGTCGGTCTTGATGGAGACCTGGAATGTAGCCTCCAGCGGTATTCCTCTGGTCAGATTGGTGTGAGCTGTTCACCAAGTTAGTGATTTTCTCACCGATGGTGGTAACGGGAGTGTCACATTCAGATTGTGCTCGTTCAGAACTCCCCATGTGAGATCGTACATCTGTAGTGGTCGCATGTGCCACCTGGCCCAGGGAACGAGGTCGATACAGGATGCCATGCATCCCAATAGCTGAGCTAGTCTTGCCATGGAGGCCTGATGAGTGGTGATCATTCGGCGTGTTAGGCTGATCAAGTTGAGGACCCTCATCTCGGATGGCTTCGCCCAGCCCTTTGCTGTGTCGATGCTTGCCCCTGGGTGCTCTATTTGTTGCGTGGGCACCAGATGGCTCTTGTCTAGGTTTACCACCCAGCCGTGCTCCTCAAGAGCCCTTAGGGTGAGGGTGGTGTGTTGGCAGGAGCGCTTTCTGGTTCGCGCCCGGATCAACCAGTCATCGAGGTAGGGGATGATATCGAGACCCTGCTCCCGGAGCCTGGCCACTAGTACCACTGAGACCTTGGTGAACACTCTTGGTGCTGAGGTAAGCCCGAAGGGTAGCACCTGGTACTGGAAATGTTGACCTAGAATATGGAATCTGAGGTACTGTATGTGTTTCGGCCTGATGGGAATATGGAGGTATGCGTCCTTGAGGTCTATGGGTGTCAGGAAGTCGCCCACGCGAATGCTGCATAGACTTGACCTCAGTGTGTCCATCTTGAACCTCTGAGGAATCACGTGTTGATTGAGGTGCTTGAGGTCCAGGATGGGGCGTAGCTCGCCTGATTTCTTTGGGACGAGAAAGAAGATGGAGTATACCCCAACTTCTGTTCATGCGGAGGCATGGGCTGTATCGCCTTGTTGCGGATCAAGTTCCACAGAATTTGCTGCACCTGGTGGGCTGTGGCCTTCTTTTTGGCGATTGGTGAGGTGATGAACCTGTGTGTCAGGGGGACTTTGATAATTCTATTGAGTAACCTCTTGACACGACCTCATGGACCCATTTGTCCGAGGTGGTGTGAAGCCACTGGTGGCTGAAGAGCAATAGTCTCTGTCCCACGGGGGGACCTTGCTTCTGCCCGTGTGGGGCTCGGTGAGAGCTGTCATTGCTGCTAACCTCGCTGACCTCTACCTCTTCCTCTGAACCTAGACCCGTGGGCTCTGAAGGAGGAGGGATGGTAGGACTGGGTGAAAGGGGTGCTTTGAGAGGTGTGGGACCCTCTCCAGCGAATGGATGTGGTTGAGTATGTTGTATCTCTACGTGTCTGGTAAGATCTTTGCCCCCCCGAAACCTCCGTCTAGTGGAGGGTAGGTAGGAGTGCCGACTTTTGTTCTTAAGGAGTTCCTTGCCCTCCTCTTTTTGCTTTAGGAACTCCAAAAGGCCCTCCCCAAAAACATGTTTCCCTTTCAAGGGAAGATTTTGTAGCAATGTCTTGGATTCATTGTTGGCTTCCCACAGTTTAAGCCACAATGCCTGTCTCACCCTGTTGGTGATGGCTGTGGCCCTTGCGTTAAGCCTGATGAAGTCCACTGCCATATCGGCTAGATATCTTGCTGCATTGAGAGTGCATTCTAACAGTTCCACCTCTCTTGACTTGGGGTTTGCCTGTTCCAAAAGCTCCTCTAGCCAATGTATCTGGGCCTGTGCTGTATAAATGGCCGCTGTGGATGCTCTTGCCACCATTCCCTCTGTTTCAAAGGCCTTCTTTAACATATCTTCCACCTTTTTGTCTGTGGGATCCTTCAGGGAGATGGTTCCGCATGGTAGGACAGTCCTTTTACTAAGCGCAGCCACCTGAGGATCAATTGTGGGAGCTGTGCACCACGTGCTGGCCTTGTCCTCTTGAACAGGGTACATACGGTCCAGATTTCTTTTGTTCGACATCCGGCTGGGCTCAGTGGACTGCCATTCCTTGGCAACAATGTCTTCAATCGCCGGACAGACTGGGAATGCTTCCTTGACAGTTGACCTCTGCTGGATCAGTGGGTCCAACTTAGATTCTGGTTTGTTCTCCTCCATCTCGAACCCCATGGTGGTCTTCACAATTTTCATGAGGCCTGGAACCATATCAAATGAGCATAGTTTTGAGGTGAGGGATGGAATGGATTGCGGTTCCATGTCCTCTTCATCTGAGTCTGCTCCGTCTTCCTCATCTGGCAGGTCCCTGTCCTCCCCGGAGTCGGGTTTGTGACTATCTGGAACCAGCTCCATCAGGTCCATGTGACTCTCATTGGCCCCTCCCCCGATGTCTTGCTCCAGAGGCTGTGTAGCCGGCGTTCTGTGTTGATTGAGGGACTCCAATTTTTCCATGACCTTCAGCATGAAGTTCTGTTGACTCTCCATCATTGCTACGGTGGTCTGTTGGTTCTGTAGTAGGAAGGCGCCCAGATCCAACCAAGTTGAACTGCTGGGACCCAGATTACTTGGGCCTATGTCGGCGGTCTGTTCTAGTGACAGGTCGTCGTCATCGTGGAGGCAAGTGGTGCATAGGGGGCCAGGGTCGTGGGGTAGGAGGTTAGCGCTGCACGCTGTGAACTTCTTGGCCTTGACCATCTGGAGAAGACAAAAGATGGGTTGCATTTGTTAGGCTTGAGGTACAAAAATGGGCCTTCAACTTGTAGTTGGCCCACGTTAAGCAGAGTTGTTGACGTGCTGCCTGTAAGGAGCTAGAGAGGGATGCAGGCTGTCTCTCTCATGGGGGTCACTATAGAGAGGGACCGACATGGAGACTGGCAGCAACAAAGGTCGCTATGGAGAGGGACCTTTGTGTCAAGTGGTGGAGGCTCTGTAACTCGTGGTCCATATACCGAGGTCGCTGTGTGAGGGACCCCATATATAAACGTGCAATAGAGCTTTGGGCTTATATCTGATGTCAATCCCCTTGTTTAGCATGTACCCCCTTGGAAATGGGGGCTCCTTGCAGCATTCGATCCCTTATTGATATGGGGTGGGGGGGCTAGGAGACCTCTAGCCAGGGTATGTTTCCCCCTTGATGCTTGTGCTCCCGAATTCTGTGGCAACTGAGCCCATAGACCACGGTCCCCAGGGGATCATGGGGTCCTCGATCAGAGTTGCAACGTAGGAGGCCTGCAATCGGCCCCTGGTGCCGCCACTAATATCAGCGTGGATGCGGCGAACATGTGCTTAACACAGCTCTGCCACATTGTGGAGAGGCAAAAAGGGGAGGCCTGAAAGGAGGTAGGCCGTGAGGAGGAGATGCTCCTCGCGCAAGCGTGTGAGGCCGCATGGTCAGGGGAATCCTCTGGCAGAAGAGGAGCCATCTGCAGAGGTTTGGGGTGAACCACGGCCTTCCAGAGGAGCCCCTTGCACTGAGGGGTCACAGAGACCAGGGCCGACCATGCGGCAGGGGGGAGAGGGCGAAAAACACTGCGGCAGAAGACCACGCTCCCTGGTAGGCCAGGGCCTAGGAGCACGCTGTGGCTGATGGTAGGCCAGGGCCTAGGAGCAGCGTGCAGAGGTGAGTCGGCGTTCCGTTTGCATGTGGTACCTCCCCATGGTGCAAAGCGCCTCCTGAATGCTTGTATGGAGGCCTCAAGGAAGGGAGGAGAGGGAGGAGGCCCTAGGTGGTGACTTCCCTTATTAGAGTACCATGCAATGCGGTGCTGGAATCACAGTCCGCCGGGACGCCCGAGTGGCGGGCCGAAAGCAGATGTACATGCAATCTAAGGTAACAGTCGCTACTACGAACAAACATGTGGCACGATGGCAAAGAAAAAACAGCAACATTTTGCCAGCGGTGAGTAACAACAGTAAAAAAACGACTTTGATTGTTATGGCAAGAACATATACACTTAGCTTAGGAGCCTTCTCCATTGTTAACACATGAAAATGATTGAGAATTATAGTAGTATAGTACTGCATGCTACTGTAGCCTATAAAACTTGTCTCTAGGCCTTCTGGTTTCAGAATAAATCAACAGTGACTACAGCTCAAGTGAGCTCAAAGCCATTTAAACAAGTTTAAAGCCACACAGCTGGCTTGCTATATTGGAACAAAGTGTTGCTTTCTTGATTCAGTAACATCAGATATTCCTTACAGAGATTATAACCAGAGGCTTACCTTACTGTGAAGCAACAGGGATCCTGGTGTGCTTGTTGCCTGATCAGATACACGATTTGAACTGGAGAGCAGGGGTTTCTGGGACCTGGATATACTAGAAATCTGATCCTAGAATCATGTGCATCACTAGCCTATCAGGTGGACTAAACCCATGAGGTAATGTCTGGAGTGCCATGGATGATCAACCAATCACAATGAAGCACAGCTGTAAGGGAACTTTGTTTTATACTGTAGCTTCTCTGCTGAATTCCTTCACAGAGGAGTACGAGGTGACATGAGATCAGGTTTCAGCTTGTGGCAGTAGAGTCACTGGGCTGGGACAGACAGTCATTGCGATGAGCCTCCAACTGAGTAAAACAGACAGTCTCATTTTTAGTCAATCTGATTGTTTGCTAAATTAGTTACTTTATCAACTAAACCAACTGCCATTGATTTCTGATCAAGTATTCTGTGTAATCTGAAAACTGAAAGCACCTGTTTTCTTTTGTAACAGCTCTGTTGGTCCAATAAATTTGTATCAAATCATCTGTTTGTCTGGCTCTGTCCCTTCTAAGGTAAGTAAAGATCATGTAACCCTCTGTCCAGGTTTTGTATTGACAAGCATGTGGAAGAATTTGGATGGTTACACTTTATTTGCATTTGTAAGGAGTTAATTTGGAAATACTGACTGATTGATAATAAAGTGACAGTTTTATCGGTGCCTGTGTTTAATAGCTTTCTTCCCTCTGTGTCTTGCAAGGTCCTGTAAGCAAGAGTCTCCTTTATTTAGTTATATAATCAAACGTGTAAACAATAAAATAGAGTAACTATGATGCTAAACTGGGATTACACTTAGCTGACACCTGCCCTATAGTGTTGCCTAATTATGCACTTGTGATGGCACAGACCCTGGGGCTGAGTTCACTGCTCTGCTTTGACTTGTCATATTGTCTCCTACACACCTGCTTGTATGATATTTTTCTGTTTGTATTAAATGAAACATTTGGCTGATGTGGTAATGCTATGCATGTTTTGCTGTCCAAACAAACAAGCATAAGTCAGTGCCAAATATGTTTGCTTTCATGTTGTTACAAGTTAGAACAACAGTAGTTCGCTCACTTCTTTGCAGATTAAGTTGCCGACATCAGGTCGGAGATTGGCTCGGCACACTCTAATGGCAATTGCAGTGTCTAGTGGGGGTTCACAGGACCTCAGTCTGGTTGGATGGTTTTCGGCCATGTGGCAATCGCAGATGTCGTGAAGATCATCCAGAGCATGCAGCTGACATACTGTAGTTTGGACCTGGGCTCAACCCACCTCCTTGTGGGGTACAGTATACTTAGGTCATCAGTCTGGTCCTGACTGAGATTGTCCGGTGTTCGCTGGAGACTGGTGAGTTTTCTGACCCCCTGAAGGAGGCAGTGGTGACTTCCTTCTCAAGAAATCTTCTCTAGACCCGGACTGTCTCACCAACTACAGGCCTGTCTCTAACCTTCCCTTCATGGGTAAGGTCATTGAGAAGACAGTTGTGCTGCAGCTGGAGGATCACCTTGCCATCCATGACATCTATGATCCCTTCCAGTCAGGGTTTAGGAAAAGGCACAGTACTGAGACGGCCCTGGTTCGGGTGCTTAATGACCTCCTTGTAGCAAGAGATCAGAGGAGCGGTTCCATCTTGGTTCTCTATGATTTCTCTGTGGCATTTTTTTTTTTTTTATTTTAGTCTTTGGTAACCGGTTAAGGCCCACTAGGCACAAGTGCCTGTTTTCAGGGGTGACCTGGGAGCACTGTGCGGTTAAGTGACTTGCTCAGAGTCACACATCATGCAAGTGGAGGTTGTGAGAATCAAACTCAGGTCCGGTCTGCTGGATGTATCAAGCTCATTCACACCTTGTTCCTCTAACCTCTAGGCTATACTGCCAGCCCCATTTGATACCGTGGACCATGAAGTATTGTTAGAGTGCCTGTGATTGGTCTGTGGACTGTCTGGTACAGTCCTTAGATGGTTCAATTCTTTCCTCACTGGCTGGTCTCAGAGAGTAGGATCGGGAATTTTTTCCTCTGATGCTTTCTCCTTGCCATGTGGGGTCCGGCAGGGCTTGGTACAGTCCCTCATGTTGTTTGAGGTGTACATGTTGCTGCTGAGGACATTGTTAGACAGTACAGACTGAGTTTTCACTGCTATGCAGATGATACTCAGCTGTACATATCTTTTTTGCATGACAAGGATATTGCGATCTCAGTATTTAACAACTATCTATCTGAGATCCAGGACTGGATGAGTGCCAGTTGGCTGAAGCTGGATCCCGATAAGATTGGGGTTTTGATCGTGGATCCTGGTCACTGGGCAAAGGGGTCCGCAGCAGGGCAGGCATCCGGACTTGTGTTAGGAGGCTGCCAGCTCATGATCTCTGAATGGCTGTTATTCTTGACTAGGGATTGACCCTAAAATCTCAGGTGTCTTCTGTCATCAAGACCTCATTTTACCATCTGAGGAATATCACCCAGATTAGGCACTTGGTTCTGCCTGAAGACCTTCCGACACTGGTCCATGCCTTTGTGACCTCCCATCTGGATTACTGCAATGCCCTTTACATAGGGCTAGCTGGATTCATATCTGGCTGGTGCAGAATGCAGCAGCCAGGTAACTGACTGGGCTTCCTAGATCTTGTCATATTACATCTGTGCTGTACACACTACACTTGTGCCAGTTCAATAGTGGATCACCTTCAAGGTTGGTTTGCTGATTCTTCATCCCTACTGTCCCCGCTGACCACTCAGCTCCACTGATGAGAGATTGCTAGAGATTTCCAGGGTTTGGTTAAAAGACATCTGGGGCTCATTCATTTGCGTTTGGAGCTCTGACTCTGGGGAATTCCTACCTCATCAGGTTTGAGAGTGCCAGATCATGGACAGCTTCAAAACAGCACTGAAGACTTATTTATTTAACCTTGCTTTTTCTACTAGTTGAGATCAATATTGTCCATGTGTTATTGCTGTATTTTAAGTTTGTATGTTTTTTAGCTGTTTTATTTATTGTAAAGCACTTTGACACTTTGAATTGCACTTAAGAAATAAAGATTATTATTATTATTATTATTATTATGATTATCATCATTATTATACCTTTAGGCTATAAGCAAGCCTTTTTGTACCTCCCCCATAAACCATTGTTTCATGCACTTTGGGTTCCACTGGGCTAAGGAGTATAGGCCCTTATATTTAGAGCTGGCCATATGTGGTCTGTGTCAGTTTGCACACAGCCTGCCTGGGGGGGGGGCAATATTCAGACAATTAGCTCATTGCAACTGGAGCGTGCAAACAGTCTAAATATGGTGCCATGTCAGTACAGTGCACCGTGACTTTGTGCTATGCGGATAGAGGCCCAGATTGAATATGGCTTACAGGAGTGCAATGGAGGTAGCGTGGATCAAATGGGATAGTGGCAGGGCTCCTGTAGACCATAATTAGCCCTAAAATGCTAATGAACCCTTTAGTCATGAAAGGCACTATGGCCCATTTGCATGCCCATTACAGGCCCATTAACATTTGTGTGTAGAACCCTCTCCACTCTGTAGCGCTTCCACCAAGTCACATCAACAACAAAGTTGTCGAACGACTTTACAGTGACACCACTTTGGCAACAGTGATCACATCACCGCAGCAAAGTGTCAATGGGCTGCTGCAGTGCTAGGGTCCTTTACTGTTTTCAGAGAGCTTTGCCCCTTGCACCCCTGGAATTATAATTTACCAACTCCTGGAGGGAGGAAATTTCGGGGTAGAGCGGCCAAAACTGGGAGTTGGTGTATTGGCACATCTCTCTGACAACCCTTTCAAAACTGTGGATGTCAAATGGGTTGTATCACTTTAATGGTTTAGCTGTTGGGGGTTTGCTCTCCTGACGTGATACCCTGTGTAGCTGTCTTACCTATTTCTTGTGGTCTAGTGGTCCCCCACCCCATATTCACCTGTCTTGTAGTTGTCTCAAATATTCCTGGTGGTGTAGTGGTTCCTGTTTCCCCTGATTGACTATCCTGTAGCTGTCTTGAATATTCCTGGTAGTCTAGTAGTCTCCTTCCCCCCCAAAAGGGCATTTGATCTTCTGTCAATCTGCCTGCTCAGGACCCTCCTCGCCAGAACCCTTCCCCCACTCTGGTCACCTAAGCCGAAGTATGGCAATAGTGACAGCGACCTACACAGCCCTCTTCTCACCACCTTGGACAGCCACTGTCTGGTTGCCAGTGAGTGATCATGAGTACAGTAGACACAAGCATTTGTACATATTTGCAATTGCTCAGAGACAGTCAGATTGAAAAAAAAGTTGAGATGGTGAGCAGAGGACTGTGCCAGTCATCACTATTGCTGCAATTTGCATTATGTGACCAGGGCTGGGAGGGTGCCAGAGAGGGTGAGTTGGGAGGCGGTTAGATGCCCTTATGGGGGTGGACCACTAGACCACTAGGAATATACCAGATAGCTACAAGATGGATGATCGTGATGCTTTTGCAATGTATTTTACCAGGACAGATCAGCTTACGTGCAACATCTGCTTCTCAGTGGAGTTCTGCTGTAGGGTCCTGCTTTTATAGTTTTACAATATATATACTCAGGATAGCCCAGATGAGCTGTTATATTTTGTTTGACATGGGGTTCTGTCTGAAACAGTTTTTACACTGTATTTAACCAGAATAGTACAGTGGAGATGCAAGATCTTTTTTTTTCAGTGGGGTCCTCCTTTTACCCATTTTTATAATGCAGTTACCCAGGATAGTCCAAGTGAGAGGCAATTTCTCATTTTTAGTGGTGTCCAGATTTTACTATGTATTTTTACAGGACAGAGCAATATAGTGGACTTATTTATGTAATTAATTTAATTAATGTGGCAAAGCAGTAGTGCATGTTTAAATGTCTTCTCCGGGAAGGATCAGCAACTTAATAACCTGGCAGTGATAACTTTGTTCTTGTCTTGGAGTTGGTATTTTTTGTTCTTGTAAAAGATACATCTGCAATCTGGGAATGTCTGCAGAAATCCTTTAACCCAGTAAGCAGCTAGCTGTATCTGTGTGACTGGAGGTGCGGCTGGTACTATGTGGAGTTCGAGCAGGGAGCAGCCAACTAGTCATGCCATATGAGCCCATGAGGGATTAATTCTCACAAGTCAGGAGTCGAGACTTGCCTGGGACCAACTGAATTAGATGATCAGTGCCAACAAAACAAAATTAATTAATAACCAGCCTAGCCTGGCTTTGTCATAAAAGGAGCAGTAAGGAAAGTGTGCTGTTTTGTATTAGTAATTTTGTTTATTGAATGGCCTTATCTGACAGTGAGGATCTGGGCTGCACCCAGTGACTTGAGTGATCTCTCTTTACCCCAAGCTTGCCCCTTACTGTCAGCCTCCCATCCCCCCACTGTGGGTGAGCATGGGACCCATGAAGTCAAGTCCACATGCATCTGATAGTGGATGGCAATTCTTCAGCATTAAAACCTGTGCTGCATTTGGATGAGGCATTAGGTCATGTGTGTTTTTTGGCTTTGGTGTCTGAGATGACTTATGAGTGGGTGTTTAGGATGGGATAAGCCTACCACTGGCATCCTTCCTGCACTTGTCATGTGACTGGGCTGTTTACATGCCACCAGACATGCTTGGCATTAGGTCATCATCTGTTACAGTGTGCTGTGCACCCTGTAGGGTGGCTGTCATGTGTGCATTATGCTGGGGTGCTTGATGGTGTTGTGGTTCTGGTGTATGACATATGGGGATTTGGGAATTGGCTGCCATGTACTGGATATGAATGGAAAACATCATCCTGCTGTAGAGCAGTGATGCTTATGGTCATGCCATTGTCTGAAGTCTCACACAGGTTGTAGAACCCTTGCTGCATGTCAAGTCTATGGGCTTTGATGTCACTGTATATGCCCTGTATGTCATGCAACTGTCCCTGCTGAGCATTACCCTCTCTGCTCCAACCATATCAGTTCAGGGTACATGCAGACAAAGCATTCATGACCTGTTATGCATCCTGAGTCAACCCTGGGCCTTGAGGGATCCTCCAGTGGGTCCTCTGTATCAGTTCCATTCTCTGGCATGGATGGTTTGTGTGCATGTCTGCTGTGTGACAGAGACATGCACCTCTAGGCTGGTGTTTTGTGTGGCCTTCTTGCTGCCTTGTATGTCCGACTGTGTGGTGCACTGTTGGGGGGGGCAGAGTCTTCTGTTGAGGTTGCAACGTAACAAGTGCAATGCCTGCTTCAGTGATAGCTGACCATACTCAAGAGAAGTGGTATATAGTCAGATGTTTGAAGGGTGTTTGAAGTGGGATTTTTGCTTTAGTTTTGACAATTTATTCTTAAGAAAATATAAAGTAGTTATTTTGATCATGATATTGGTTGTTTGTAACAAGTCTAAGAAGGTTTTAAAAGCAGCCAAATAATCTCAAAATGACCATCAAGATGCACCAGATTACATGAAAAACCTGATAGCTTCTTAGGGCCTAGGCGGTCCCCAGACCTCCAGCCTGTGAAGGGTTGGGGGTATCGTATTTCACAGAGATCCCACACTTCTAAATTTTTCACAACATCACTCACTGTTGGTCGAAACTGAGTTTGTAATGAGACTGCATTGCTCCAGCAAACATTCAGATCACACTTTTCTCTCTCTCCCAACAGTGTGTGTGTCTGGCAGTGTATAATGATTTACTGCTGTCTGCAGGGTTTGTTAACTGTTTCAGGACAAATCTAAGACTAAATGATAAAAGAGCTCCACCATTCCTCCTCCTCCCTCCTCTCTCTCTCTCTCTCTATATATATATATATATATATATATATATATATAAGAACTAGTTCTATATTGGGAAATGCTGAAAATTGAAGCTGACCAAATGTGATAACTTACTTGATTTTTTTGTCAACTTAAACTTTTAAATTATTTCCCTGTCTTTTGCAAATAAAGCTTACTATGTGCACTGAATGGAGGCTGATGGCCTGGATAATAAAATTATGTATTTCTGAAATCACTGACTGTAACCTACAGAATATGTATGTAATGTTCATCATTGCTGGGCTTGATGGAGTGCTTAGTACTATATGACACAGGCATTTACTGTAATGTGTTTTGTTTTTAGTTTCATTTGATCTTCTAGCCCACATCTCCTTACCCCTTTCCCAACAACACTGCACACATTTGTATCTAAACTTTCTCTGTAAACCAACTGTGCAAGTGCAAAACTGTAACTGGAAACACATAGGGCCCAATTCTCAAAGACATGCATCTGACGCAAGGTGCTTGCACCAAACAGAGATGATGCAGCACCTTGCATCCAGGGCTGCCTCCACACAATTCACAAAGGTGGCCTGTGTCGGCCTCAGGCCGTCTGCCCAAAACAGGTTCCTGCACCTGCACAGTGCTGCGACATGGTGCTAGGTGGACTGCGCTGATGCAAGCTGCAGCTTGCTATTCACAGTAAGCACCCAGTGGGAGATATTCTAAGTGCCCTTAGACCAGCTAGGGCTGGCGTAGTGGGACTTAGGATATGTTCCATTGGGGCAGTCAGCCTATGTGCCACTGTATGCTGCAGTTGCCCCCCAGTTCACTGATGGTGCCCCATCCTGCCAGGTCCTATCACCCCATCCCAATGCTGCCCGGCCACCTGTCTGTGGCATGGGCATGTGCCCGATCACTGCAGTGCCCACTAACTGGTGGTCTAGTGGAACCCACCCCTTGGTGCCCAGCCAGCTACCATCTGTGGTCTGCATTGGCACCATACTGTACATATGGGCACAGTGTCTGAGACTGGTGGCAGTCACTGTGCAGATATGTACAGTAGGCGCCATTTCCCATGCCACACTGGGCTTGTGAAGGACACCTCCCATGCACCAGGTGTTCACCTCGAGGGACAGCATGGAGCAAGTGTGGGGACTTAAATACTGGGACCCCTCCTGTACCTGAATCCAGTTCAGGGTCCCTGCCATATAGGGGCTTTGCTGTAGGTTGCTGTTTGCTGCAGCTTGTGCCGAATGCAGCCCCGTTTGAGAACCGAGCCCTTAATCTGTCATACACACCGATGTAGCCCTCTCTCCCCATGTCTAGTGGTATGGATGGAATATGTCAGTGGGAAGGGGGTGTCCACAGCAGGAGAAACACTTCCACTGGCCAAGTTACCCAGGCTCAGATGATACACACAGGGTTCCTTTTCGTCACTTGTGATGGACGAAAACAACAGGTTAAGTCATATTAAACAGTTCCTTTCAATAATGGAATGTCCAGAAGGAACCTGAATAAACAACAGAGATCCCACTATGGTCTCAAAAGTTTGAAGGCTACGAAAGTCCCAACACAGTTCACTATATCTAACAGTCTATTATTCTTCACCGGCACCCAAACTTTCGACTATACCCATCTATCTTTCTCTTTCTCTCTCTCTCTCTCTCTCTCTCTCTCTCTTTTTCTCTCTCTGTCTCTCTGCACTGGCTCAGTGCATCCCCCTTGGAACATGCAATCCTCATGGCTTGGATATTTGTGGGTTCCCTCATGACCCCTGCATCCTTTCCCAGAACTGGTAATGACTGTCCACCAATTTAGAAGGGGACACGTCCCATGGAGCTCCAAGGCAACTTGCTCTCTGGATACTACACTCCCTGCCGCATTCTTGCCCACTGGATCACTAAACAAACTGGTGCAGGCTGCCAGGGCACCCTCTTGACTTTAGGTGCCCTCCAAGATACTGTGCAGCTCGTGGCTATGGGCTCCAACTTCTTCCTCTGTACCCCCCAAGTGACACCAGCTGGGTACCAGAGTGGACAATCACCCCCACCCAGCCCCGACTCACTCTCACATTTGTGCTGATCACTCCTCTGACCAGAACTCCCCTCCCATATAAACTGCTGGACTTTATCTTCCAATGCACCTGTGGTGACCTCCAGCCCCACAGGAGGCTCCACATGAGTGTTGAGAGGAATTAACCCTTTTCCCTACTGGGCAAAATTAGGCCACAAAAACCCACGGAGAGTTGAATAGACTGGTAATCTCCCAAAGGGGGGAGGGTACATTAATATAGAAACTAATGGCAGATAATGACTCCTGGGCCCATCTAGTCTGACCATTTTTACTTATGATCACTTTTACTGTAGACCCAACTTACTCTACAGCAGTGTCTCTTCCACCTTCCACCCCTTTCTTCCTCCTAGGATTCCTTTCTGCCTTCCCAGGCATTTTTGAATCCCACCACTGATTTCACCACCACTGCCTCCCATGGAAGTATGTTCCAGGAATCCACCCCCCTTTCTGTGAAGAACTACTTCCTCTCATCTCTTCTGGATCTACCTTCCTCCAGCTTCATATCATGACCCATTATTCTTCAGTGCCTTTTTCTCTGGAACATGTCTCCCTCCTGTACCTTATTAACCCCAAAGAGGTATTTAAATGTCTCCATAACAACCTCACTCTCCCTCCTCTCCTCCAGGGTATACAAACTGAACTCTTTCAGTCTCTTTTAGTAGGGCTTCTGATGCAGACCTTGCATCATTTTGACAGCCCTCACCTCTCTTCTTGCCACTTTATCCTTTTTCCAATTATTCCCCCTTCCATGCCTTTCTCCTTTGACTACTCCTTTTCCCCAGTCTTCCTTTACTAACCCCCTGCTTCCTTGAAAAACTTGCATCCTGATGGGACTCTCTCCCCTTGGAATCTCCCTACTCTCTGTTACAGCTTGTAGTGGCCCACTTTCTGCCTCCCCTATTTGTTCCATCACCCTCCCCCCTCATCTACTTTAAATGCCTATCAAAGTAACATTTGAATCATCCACTGATGACTGTGGTTGCATCCTGGATGAAAGCAAGCCATCACCTCAGTATAGCTTCTTATCCTTCTACCTTGGACCACATTCCCCAATGTAGACATACATCTCTTCCCTGCACCAATCCTTGGAGCAGTGCTCCCTCTTCTTCCACATATAGTACAACATGCATTTGCCACTCATGTTTAACCAAATGGGAAATACAGGATTAACCAGATAAATGAACTACCTTTACCAAAAATGAACGTTACACATGGAGCTCACTACAACAATTCATCTTGATGTTTAAGGCCATG
The DNA here is from genome assembly GCA_016271365.2 of Neoceratodus forsteri. Taxonomy (NCBI): domain Eukaryota; kingdom Metazoa; phylum Chordata; order Ceratodontiformes; family Ceratodontidae; genus Neoceratodus; species Neoceratodus forsteri. The sequence continues at coordinate 877,740,622 of CM057449.1, forward strand.
AAACACACTTATCAAGTTAATGTATTAACAGCTGTAGTGGCTCTGACCAGAGGTTTTTTTGTTACAGATAAATTGGCAACATGACCTTTATTTGTCTGACTGTTGAATGAAACACCTAGCATAAGTTTGTCTATCTTGACATGCTACTGTAAGAAAAGCAAGAGAAGCCAACAAAGAGGACCAGCGACCACTGCAAAGGACCACCAGGAATAACAAAAGGAAAAGGGAAAGGGTGAAATTGTTTAACCAGGAAAGGCACACTAAGCCAGAGCTTGTTTCCAGGAGTGACTTGGGAGCACAAGGAACTTAAGTGACTTCCGCAGGGTCACACAGTATGCAATTGGAAGCTGTGGGGTTCAAACCCAGATCTGGTCTGCTGGATGTCACCAGATTTGCAGTTCACAGCCTTAGACCACTGCGCTATACTGCCTCTGCAATAAGAGAGCACAACGTGCCTGCAAATGTCCTGGAAGTCTGCTCAATCTATAGTAGTGAGCAGTAGTCATCAGCATGCCAATTTTCTAAACAAGTATCCCAGTGAGGTGCATTCACCCATTTAAGGGACAGTAGAGCTGACATTGTGGCCCAAAACTTGTAAAGGCAGATCTAACATGAAAATTACAAGAACACTCAATATTTAAGACTTTGCAAGAGAAATTATAGACAACCACAGGCCCTGAAGAAACAGCCTTGGGGCCATAAAACAGTGTTTTGCTTTTTTTTGTTGCTAATTTAAGTGGCTTGTCAATATTAATAAAATTACTACAAGATATAAATGTTTTAGGTCTTGAGTCTCTCAATCTCAGTCCACAAATGAGATTGTACAGAAGCATCTGGAGAGGCAGACACTCCTCTTTTTTTTTTTCTTTGCGCCTCCCCCTTTCTTCCTGGCTGCCTACTCCTTCAGGGCTCCATTTTCCCTCCTGACTGCCTGCCCCAACTCCCACAACCAGCTACCAACCTCATATGGTCATCCCCCCGGTAACCTGGCATATCCCTTCGCTGGACGGGTCCCCCTCCTCTGAGGAGGAAGGCACCAGCAGGGGCAACCAGCGCTACTTCATTTTTTTAGCCCAGGGTACCACTGAGGTGTGTCAGTCGTGGGATTGGTGGCAGTGGAGGGCAGAGATACCATCATCTGGCCAGCCAGGAAGCGTTTTCCCTGGTTTTCTGTGGGAGTGACCTCCTGACGTCAAGGCATACGCTGACATCTGTCACTCCCCATGGACACTGAGCCCGGCCACCACTGCTATGCTCCCAGCCTCCGCCAGGAGCCAGCATGCACCGGTGCACATCCCCCACCCTCCCCCCAGAGAAAGAGAGCTGTCCCCAGATGATCCATCCTTCTCCCCCTGGCCGGCCCTCCGGCTACTGGAGTCTGTTGCCAAACCCAGGGTTGCCGGTGTCGCAGACGGAAATCCAACTGCAGCGCCGATGGGCCAGCCTCCTCTTTTGTATTTATTTTCCCCACTTTGGAGAATATACTGCAGTATTTGCACTTTGGTAGACAGCCTGAATTGGAAATCTGCAAAGAGAGTGGTGAGAGCACTTTTTTGCCTTCCTAGCATCACCCAGTAACTGAATCGAGGTTTACTTCAAGCATTGGTGAGAGCACTACTGTGTTCTGTCTCCAAAAAAAACTTGTACAGTGCTCTGTTTCCAAAGCTATTTTCATTTTTTCTGCGACTTTCTGTGATTTGGGGATTTTGTCCTCTGCAACTCACCAACCACGATTCTCCTAAACTTTTATTCTGTTAAATGTAATGTGGTTTACTTTGTTGTGTGTGAGAGTGAGGGGGTTGTATTGGGTGGGATGGTGTGAGTATTTGTAGGATTACTGACTGAATGCTGTGCATAAATGGTATAGAGCTGTATATGTAATAATAGTGATTGAATGATTGGTGTATGTGCAGGGAATTAGGTTGAGTGGGGACTGTTTTTGTTTTGGGAATTTATTTTTTATTGTAGGAAGGGTGGTCATTTATGTGGAGTACTTTAAGATGTGTGGAATAGTCATAGGATGTGCCTGGGCTTCAGACTCCCTTGTATTACTTATTTTGAATCTCTGCTGCATGACGTATGCCCCTTTTCTGTCCTCCTTTTGCTAGCTGTGGCAGTTAGGCACTGTAAGATGGTTGGTACTGGTAGTGGGTGAGTGGGTTAGTGGCAAAGCACTGGAGGTATTATGGAGTTGAGTCGCATTGGGATGGTCAAGTCCAGAAGGTACCCTGAAGCAAAATGGGGCCTTGAGAGAAGCCAGATGTGATTGATCCCATGCCCAGGGTTCCCACTGGACTGAGTGAACAGGCAGCTGGAGGGTCAGCAGTCTCCACCGGTCCCCGTCGAGTGCTACTATGCAATGCCAGATCAATGGGTAACAAGACCACAATTATGGTAGACTTGATTTCTTTAATTGATCTGGCTTGCATCATGGAGACCTGGATGGGGGATGATGCAGTACAAGTTTTGGAGGCATCAGTCCAGGCCAGGTATCCTGCAATGCACTGCCCAAAGAGGGAATGCAGGGGTGGGGGTATGGCCATCTGTTTTAGATCCAACCTGAACTTCTCCATGCACCTGGTGGGATCTGCTTTGCCATTTGAATGTGTAGCTGTGCATGGGGTCCTAGTGCAGGTTGCAGGATCCTCTTCATATATCATCCTCTGGGGCACGAGGGGGAATTCCTGCAGGAAGTCGCAGACTTTGTCACTGACAGGTTTAAGTTGCCCAGATGGTTGATTCTGTGTGACTTCAACACCTGGGTCAATGAAGAACCTGTGCATTTTGGTCAAAACTTCCTCCAGCTGATGATATGACTGGGCCTTACACAAGTGGTTGCTTCTGCATCTCATCACTGTGGTCATACGTTGGACTTAGTATTCTCACTGGAGCTTGAGATCACTGACCTCAGGATTGATTGGGTCTCTTGGCCATATCATTGTAGAGTTGAGATCTTGTTTGGGCCCCCCAGATAGTCGCTCCCCTGCTAAGATGATCTGCTACCACCCATTGAAGGGATTGTCTCCATAGGGACAGTTGGCAGTTGTGGATTTTTCTGGTATGAGTGCTGCATGTATGGTGGGCATTGGTGAGGTGGTGATAGCCTGTAATAGCGCTGTCTCAAACATGCTTTACACCATTGCACCGATCAGTATATGACCTAGATCTTCTCACTTGAGATCCGTATGGTTCGATGGTGCTCTCAAGAAGATGAAGACCAAGTGCTGGAAGCTGTAGCATGGCTGGAGGAAGACTAGGTCCCAGGAGGATAGACTGGCTCTGAGAATTCACTACAGTGAATATCAAAAGGCAATCAACTGTAAGAAGGCAAAATTCCTGTCCAGGGAGATTGCTGCAGGGAGGAACAGACTGGCCTTGCTCTTTCGGACTGTGGACAGGCTACTTCATCCTGCCTGTCTGCAGCACAAAAGAGCATTTTCAGTCACTTTGTGCAAGGAGTTCACTCAGTTCTTCTCTGACAGGGTGTTCTCCATTTAGTCAGGGATTTCATCAGGGTGGCAAGGTCAGCCCCACAGTGATGGACCTTTTGCTGGCAGAGGCAATCCTATTGTCTAGGGAGAGTTTTGGATGGTGGGGGTGGCTGAGGTTGATGAGACAATTTGAAAGCTGTGGCCCACTTTTTGTGAACTGGACTCAGGTCCTACCCATCTCCTAGTGGGATGTGTGAAGTCCATTGGTGCAGTGTTCGTAGAGATTGTATGGTGCTTGCCCTCAGAGGGGTTTTTCCCTGACACCTTGAAAGTGGCATTGGCAGCCCAGTGGCACTGATAGTTGAGGTGCTGGATGCCTTACCTTGGGCTACAGCAGCAACTTGGGTTCAGGAACAACTTCGAATCATGGGGGGCAGCGTGGGGGGAAGGGAGGAGCAGGATTGAATGGAGTTAGCAGGCTGCTCTCCTCTCCTGGAGGTGGGTTGTCAGCTTCCCCTAGTTCTGCTCCCACCGGGTAGAGGTCTCGTGGGATAGGGTAGGCAGAGGGAACAACAAGGATGGGAAGGTGGAAGTGGCTGTGCTGGCACCATGGTGTGCATATGCTCCACACACACATATGGCTGTGTGCAGGGACCTTGTATGGGGAAGCTGCATACAAAGAAAAACCCATAAAAACATATATATATATACATATACATATATATATATATATATATATATATATATATATATATATATATATACATGAAAAGAACCTCTGTGTGCAAGCACTGAGGCAAGGGTTACCCCAAAGGACATTGGCTGGGAAGCCAAGTTTCAAAGAAATACAAAATCACACATGCCCCCAAAATGCAAAGCATCATGGGCTGCATATGCAAATCACCACAGAGTATTATGCTGGTTCAACTTTAAGCAGAAATGCATGGTGCCAAAAGGCCTCTCAAACAGTTTGCAAAGGGTGCCAACAGAAGACATAGACATGGGTTTCATCCTACCAGGACTCATCAGTATGCCTCATCTATTTGACACCCTAGTGGAATGAACCAGCTACCCTAAGATCTATCTAGGTTATGTTGTGGTGAACCCAATTAAAACAAAAAACAATTTAAGAGACAAAAAATCTCTGTGTGCAAGCACTGAGACAAGGGTTACCCCAAAGGGCATTTGGCTGGGAAGCCAAGTTTCAAAAAAATACAAAATCACACATGCCCCCACAATGCAAAATATCATGGGCTGCATATGCAAATCACCACAGAATATTATGCTGGTTCAACTTTAAGCAGAAATGCATGGTGCTGAAAGGCCTTTCATGAAGTTTGCAAAGGGTGCCAACAGAAGACATAGACATGTGTTTCATCCCACCAGGACTCATCAGTATGCCTCGTCTATTTGACACCCCAGTGGAATGAACCAGCTACCCTAAGATGGTCTATCTGGGTTATGTTGTGGTGAACCCAATTAAAACAAAAAACAATTTAAAAGACAAAGAACCTCTGTGTGCAAGCACTGAGTCCTGGTAGGATGAAACACGTGTCTATGTCTTCTGTTGGCACCCTTTGCAAACTGCGTGAGAGGCCTTTCGGCACCATGCATTTCTGCTTAAAGTTGAAACAGCATAATATTCTGTGGTGATTTGCATATGCAGCCCATGATGCTTTGCATTGTGGGGGCATGTGTGATTTTGTATTTCTTTGAAACTTGGCTTCCCAGTCAAATGCCCTTTGGGGTTACCCTTGCCTCAGTGCTTGCACACAGAGGTTCTTTGTTTTTTAAATTGTTTTTTGTTTTAATTGGGTTCACCACAACATAACCCAGATAGACCATCTTAGGGTAGCTGGTTCATTCCACTAGGGTGTCAAATAGATGAGGCATACTAATGAGTCCTGGTAGGATGAAACACGTGTCTATGTCTTCTGTTGGCATTCTTTGCAAACTGCTTGAGAGCCCTTTTGGCACCATGCATTTCTGCTTAAAGTTGAACCAGCATAATAGTCTGTGGTGATTTGCATATGCAGCCCATGATGCTTTGCATTGTGGGGGCATGTGTGATTTTATATATATATATATATATATATATATATATATATATATATATATATAAAGAAAGGTGTTGATGAGGCCTTTTCTGAAGAAACCATCACTTGACCCTGACATCTTGGTGAATTATTGACCTGTCTCCAAGCTCCCATTTCTGGGGAAGGTTGTTGATAAAGTGATGGCTGTACAGCTTGAGGCACACCTCAGAGCCTTTGACATCTATGAGCTTCTTCAGTCTGGGTTTAGGTCTAGACATAGCACTGAAACAGCATCGTTCAGGGTGCAAAACGACTTCCTCAGGGTGAGAGATAGAGGAGAATGTTCAATTTTCATTCTCCTCTATCTCCCCTCAGTTTTTGATACCCTGGACCACATATGCTACTGGATCACCTTAGACTGTTTTGTAGACTCACTGGTACTGTCATTAACTGGTTTGAGTTCATTCTCATGGGCAGAATGCAATGGTAGTGATGGGGAACTTCTACTCCTGCCCTATGGATTTCCTAAGGGTTCGATCATGTCACCACTGTTCATGGTGTACATGCTACCCTTGGGGGAGAACATTATGCATTACAATCTGAGTTTTCAGTGTTATGCAGATGTTACCCAGCTGTATATGTCCTTTGCTCCCAGGACATGTAATGCCATGGAGGTGCTTAACAACTGCCTGATCAAGATTCAGGACTGGATATCCTCTAACTGGCTGAGACTTAACCAGGAAACAGGAAGAGGGTAGTGTGAGTCATAAGGGCAGTGACACTACTGAAAGTGCTATTAAAGTTTTATTTTACCACTGTTTTAATTAATAAACAACTTCTAGAGCCTAAATGTAACTTCTTGGGGCTTATTCTACTATTTAGAAGTGAAATTTACATCTCGGCATTACGAGTGAACCCACAACCCCACACAGTTACTTCCGGGTCTTCTGGGCTCATAAAACTATCCCTTGCAGTGAGCAGGGGGATCGTCATCACTTGTGGAGATGCGAGCAGAGACACACGTGTCTGCATGTGTCTGCTGTATCCACTGGGATTGAGGGACACAGGGCAATAAACAAGATTAAGATAGTAAGTACCAGTTTAGCAGAGAAATACACAAGATCTACATTTTAGCTTGATTACTTACACTGACAACGTGGTTAAGACTAAAGCTAAGAAGAAAAAAACATAAATCATGTGTATCTTGTAAAATGTATACAGAAGAAGAAATTGTGGTAGAATTTATATGTGATAAGTGTATTCAGATCCAAGCCTTGCAAACTGAAATTGAATTAATAAAACAGAGGTTTGAAGGAATTAGTCAAGTAGGATCACTAAAAATCCAAAAAGAGACAGGGGAACTTGAGGCTTATATAGATTCATTGTTAATAAAGAACGAATTAAACCAATCTAATGAAGAGGTTCCACAACAGTCCTTGGCCGAAACATTAAATAGCCATGATGAAAATCAATGGAAGAGTACACCCATTCATCCTACTAAGCTGCAGGTGCTGAAACACTATCCAAAATTGGAGAATAGATACACTTTCTTAGACCAGGATAGACAATGTATGCAAGAACTCCCTGAAGAAAACAACCCTATAGACAAAGAACTAAAAGGTCCTAAGCATAAATTAAAAAACTGTAGTACAGATAGAAAACAGTTATTAGATAAAGGGAACCAAAAAAAAGATATGGAGCACAAACAGGGAAACGAAGGTCAAAATAAAAATGAAACAACACCACCTAAATTAGATACTACAGCAGAAAAGGAAGCCACAAAACAAGTAGAAAAGGAAGTCATAAAACAAATAAAAGAAAAAGACATCTTAAAAATAGCTATTTAACAGCTAAAAAAGAGACAATTTAAAGAATTCAACAGCCTCCAAGGTGAAGGTAAAGCACTATTGCTAACATACAATAAATGGCTCCTAAAGTGGGCACACAGATACCAGTATATTTGAATGAGATGTTTGCCTAATCACTAGCTGATATTGGTATGGTAGTCCCCCTAAAGTTATGGTTGAGTGGACATTGTAGTGTTATTTTTTTTTATCTCCTTATATTGCACAGTGGGGCTCAAAGTCGGGTTGTTTATTGTCTAGTCATTCTGTGACAACTTTGTCATGATGCTATGAGTGATGACTAGACAAAATGATTGGGAACTGTGGAGGGATTGTCCGATAACACATGGACCAGACACTGAACTTCACGTTCAACACACAATCTCTGTATGATGTTTATTCAAAATACAGTAGATAGCCTTTAGCAATGTCATATCCCTTCTTCAGTACATCAATTTGCAGCAACAAACTCTGTATGTACTTCCTCGGCACTTAACCAGCACCTACTGATCTTTGAGCTAAGTTATCTGTTGAGATTTAGCCTTCACTATGCGGGCCTTGTTTGCTTGGGAGGTGGGGGCCCAAATAGAAAAAAAAAAAACAAGCTAGACCAAGAACCTCAATGCAGAAGCACTGAAACAAGGATTACCCAAAAGGGCATTGACAGTAAGCCAAGATTTAAAGAAACACAACATCACACATACTTCCATAATACAAAGCATTATGGGATATATGCAAATCACCATGAACTTTCAGACTTGTTCAGTTTACAGGAGGAATGTGTGGCAAAAACATTCATGCATTTAACAACACAACCGACCTAATTTCTATAATACAGTCACATAGTACTTTTTACCTTTATCAAAAACACCTAGTGCCATGGTATGTTCAACATTTATAGTTTTCATAAACATAAGGTATATACATCAAGTTATTTTATGACATAATGCTATTACATACTAAATCCAACAATGATATGTGCAACCTGTTGTTTTATATCAGCTCGGAGGTCACAACAATAACCTCCCTGTATGAGGACCTGAGAGGGAAAAGGAAAATTAAAGAGGACACTATAGCATAGTCAAGAAAGGGGAGGAGGTGCACATAGGTGGCCAACCTTATGGACTAGAAATTGTAAAGGGCTGAAATAGAAGAACTGTTGCAAAAGATTTAAGAAAGGTTGGTCCCCAAGAGTGGCAGGAGCGCTCTGTCACAGGAACACATAGCAACTGAATAACTGGCAGTGAAGAGTTAGTCAGTTCTTGCCAGTTCATATCCAAAAGTGTTGATTGATAGGCTTAGACAAGAAGGAATCTGACACTGAGCACAGCTGTAGCTCAGTCATTCTTTGACTAAAGAATTGAAAATTGGCCTGCACACCCTTTGTGGCAGGATCACTAAACTTTCACAAAGTAGTAAAATTGGGTTCACTTGTTTTAAAACTGTGGGATGTACTGTAATAAATATGTTTTCTAAGATGCTTTGTTTGCGGCCCGGTGGTGATGAAGGTTGAGGCGCTGGACACCACACCTCCACCACACAGGCTACCTGGGTTCAGGAATGGACCTGGTCTGTTGGAGGTTGGCAGGGAAGAGAGAGGATTGAGCATCTAGATGACAGCTCTCCTCTCCTGGTGTAGGTTGTGGGGAGTTGCCAGCTCTGTTGCTGCCTCTAGTGGAGACGGGAGGAAGCACAGAGAGTAGGGACGTGATAGAGGGCAGGATGATGGGAGACTCCAGTGACAAAGGAGTGGTGGAAGCCACGCAGGAGTCACTGCATGCCATATACCATATGGGAAACATCCAAGAAAATCCTTGGTGGACTTCAGAGGTGACAGAAGCCCCAGGATCAGAGGGCCACATCCTGAAGCTAGACCAGCCTTTCCCTGGCTCTCTCCCAATCTCCTCAACCTGGATCAGGACCATCCCTCTAATTTCAGACAAGGCTGCCAGGTAGGTGAGGTGGCTCTACCCGGGGGTTACCCGTACTGATTATTTTATTGTTGTCATTTCTGATTTTATTATTGTTGTTTTAATCTAACTGTACAGCGCCTTGATATTTGAAAGGCGCTTAATTTAAATAAATATTATTATTATTTTTTTGGGGGGGGTTCTGAACAGGTCCGTGGTTCCAGGGAGGAGGTGCTCAGTAATGTGTTTCCTGGGAAAAAGGAGGTTTCAGGCAAGGAGTAGAGGTATTGGCTGTGTGGGCACTCCTGAGAGATGCCCTGGTCCCCAGTGCCATAAACAGAATGTACAAAAAATAAGATGCTGTGTTTGTTCACAAGTAAATAAAACTATATGTTTACTTATTTAGTTAGTTAGTTGCTGTAGCTTTTATTGACCAGGTATGCACACTAGATAATTAAATGCCTATTTCAAGTATGACCCACGGGGTTACAATAGAATAATACAAATGGATGCGTTAGAGTACATAGGATAACAACAGGAAACAAATAGGAATACAAAGGAGCAATATTGAGGTACATAATATAATTACATAAAAAAACAACAGGAACAAAATACTAGTAATATAGGTACATAATTTAAGTAAGTAAGAAAACAACAGGAACAAAATATTAGTAATCCAAAGAAACAGGATCATAGTACATAGTAGGAATGTCCACAGTAAGAACAGGCAATACAAAAATGTAGTGCAATATTAATACAAGACCTGGGGTAAAGAGCAAAATGCACATAGCATGAGGAGCACAGCATGACCCAACATGGAAAATTTCAGAAGAAAATGCTCACATCTACAGTCTTTAGATTAAATGAAGGACCAGTCACCCAAGGAAGTGAAGGCAGAGGAGTCATTCAAGTAGTTCCATAAATGTCTTTTAAAAAGGTAGTGAGAAGAGACACCCTAAACAGTTAGTGGGAAGGAATTCCAGAGCCTAGGACCACACACACAGTAAAGGCCTGATCTCCCATAGTAGAGCAAGTTTTAGGGACAGAAAGTGGGGTAAAGGTCAGTGGATCTTAAGGGGTAATCACAGGTATCACTACGAAATCTTGAAATACAAAATCCCAACATCCACCAGCCCGAGCCCGACATCCTGACACTGCACTTACCTGACAGTGTCATATCCCAACGATGGTAGCCCAAAAGTGGAGTTTGCCAGGACCCAGAGTTGATTATAATTATTTCGGTGGTATGAGAAGCAAATCCCCCTATGACATGGGTGCGGGAGGTGTAGCACCCCTGACAGACCAGAAACCCAGCATAAGTCCAGTGTTGGGCTTTCTGTCATCGGGAATGTGACACTATCAGGTAAGTGCAGCATCGGGATGTCAGGTTCAGGCATGTGGGTGTCAGGATTATGTATTTGTGGATTTCATAGTTGATCCATAACCAAGGTTAGTAGCCCTCAGCTTCTCAGGCAGGGTGGGATGGGATGGCAGTTTGGAGTACCTTATCTACAAAACACCCCAGGGCAAAAGCATGACTCTGGGGGGGGCAACCATCCACATTTGTCATACAGCCCAGAATGGTATGTGAGGCAGAGTGCAGAATGGGCAGAATTACAGATATTATTATAATACATCATATCCCATTTGGACATGAGGGACTTATCAGTATTAGTGTAGATAATGAGCTCATAATTAAGGGAGGGTAGGAGCACTCTCTTATCAAGGACCAGACATGAAGCAGGGAAGAGGAAGTGTTTGGCTCCATAAGTCATGCCAGTCTTATCATTAACAGCTCTACACACATTAGAGATATGCAAGGAGAGACCCAGTTGGGACTGGAAGGGAAAGAATGTCTCTTTGCAGATGACACAAATATCTGCAACAGGGCTGATACACAAGGTTGGGTGGAAAGGATGAAAAGAGACTTGGCAAGGTTGGAGGAATGGTCAAATGTATGGCAGCTTAGATTCAATGCAAAGAAGTGCAAAGTAATGCACCTGGGAAACAAAAACCCAGGGGAAGAGTACACAATTGGGGGTGAGATACTGACAACAACAAAAATGGAAAGGGACCTGGGGTTAGTCATATCAGACTACCTAAAGGTGGGCCAGCAATGTGAGAAGGCAGTAAGGAGGGCTTGGGGGATACTGGGATGAATAGGGAGAGGCATCACCAGTAGAAAACAGGAAGTTGTTGGCCCTCTGTACAGACAGTTGGTAAGACCACATCTGGAGTACTGCGTACAGTTCTGGAGACCCCATCTATGCAAAGGCATAGACAGGGCGGAGGCTGTCCAGAGGAGGCCAACCAAAATGATGCAGGGTCTGCATCAGAAGACATATGAAGAAAGACTAAAGGAACTAAAGATGTATAGCCTCGAGGAAAGGAAGAAGAGGGGGGACATGATAGAAACTTTCAAATACCTGAAGGGAATCAAAAAAATCCAAGAGGGTAGCATCTTTCAGAAAAAGAGATGTGCAAAACAAGGGGGCACAATTTGAAGATGCGGGGGGTGGCTCAGAGATGATGTGAGGAAGTATTTCTTCACAGAGAAGGTTGTGGATACATGGAACAGCCTTCCTGATTAGGTTGTAGAGTCAAAAGCAGTGAGGGAATTCAAGAATGCATGGGACAGACATAAGGTAATTCTAGTGGGGGCTAGGAGGAAGTAGGCTGATGGTTAACTAGGATCTGCAGCTTATCCGTTAGGTAAGGAAATGGGCAGACTAGGTGGGCCAAGCGGTCCTTTATCTGCCTTCAAATTCTATGTTTCTATGTTTCAAGAGTGACTCCAAGGTACTTGAAAGAATAAGCAGTGGTCAGTGGCAAACCATCAATACTGGACATAGCTAGGAGCTCAGGGCATGACCTGATTTTTGACTGAGAGACAAAAGGCATAATTTGTGTTTTCTTTATGTTGTATACTAGCTTATTAGCTGGTAGCCAGGACTGAATTAGGTGGGTGTCCTCATTTAGTTGAGAACTGGTTATCCTGATATCCTGGCAACTATACAAGAGCACCAGGTTATCGGCATACAAAGTGGATAAACAGTGGAAATCTATATGAGGGAGATCATTTATAAATAGCAAAAAAAGAGTGGTACACAGGACTGAACTTTTGGGGACATCAAATGAGACAGGAGCCAGTTCCAAAAGCATTCCAGTAAATCTGACCATCTGCTGAGTATCATGTAGAAAGTCTTTTTTTGATCTGACTATACATTACTGAAATATTTTGATGAAGTATACAATAGCAAAAAAGACAACAATAGATAAAGCTACAATGTACAAACCATACACAAAGTCCAGCAAACAGCATAACAAAAACAATCAAGAAAAGAATATACACACAGCAGAACATATATCATGTAGAAAGTTGGCAAAGCAGACAAGTACTGTATATGGTAAGATAGCCCAAAGGAATGCAATTTAGTATAAAGAAGTGTGTGATTCACCAAATCAAAAGCTCTGGAGAGGTCAACAAAGATTGCTCTAGTTAATTTGCACTTGTCCCAGATTCCCCCCTTTTCCCTCACAAAAAGACAGAGACCATTGTTTGTTGTTGTTGTGCTCAGATTGGCAATTAATTTATTTATATTCATAATTCCATATTCCATTTCAATTCCTTTACTATCATATTTTCAAAATTTTGTTTATTTCATACATATATCAATCTCTGATTATCCTTCCCCCAGGTGAAAACCTGGGTGCCTTCTTCTTCTCCTTTTCCGTTAGGTAACGGTGAAAACCGAGACCACTTTCTCCTTCATCTTCTTCCTCTTCTTGTGTTATTCCTTTTCTGCCCCTCCCTCTCCCCCTTCCACCCTTTTCTCCTGCCATCCACCTTTGGCAGTCCATAACATATTATTACCTGCCATCCACCTTTGGCAGTCCATAACCATATTATTACACGCCATCCACCTTTGGCAGTCCAAACTGTCTGACCGGACGTGCCTGTCATCCACCTTGATAGACCCACATACAGTCCCATCTTGACTGTCTTCCCTCTTGCTCTGCCTAGTAGGGTGGGTGGGAGGGATCAAAACTCCAGCAAAAAGTGGCTGAGGCCCCTTGTGCTGTCCTTATGTACCTCCCTTTGCCCCTTCCCTTCCTGTTACCTGTCCATTGTTCTGACCTTTAGTCCCTCCCCTTCCTTCCCCCCTCCCCTTCTGAGCACAACCATTCTATTCAGGAGGGAAGGGGTGCACCAGGACAACCTGGTCTGCCCCTTGAAGGGGCAAATTCCATTGTCCCAGATTCCCCCCTTTTCCCTCACAAAAAGACAGAGACCATTGTTTGTTGTTGTGCTCAGATTGGCAAATAATTTATTTATATTCATAATTACATATTCCATCTCAATTCCTTTATTATCATATTTTCAAAATTCCATTTATTTCATCCATATATCAATCTCTGATTATCCTTCCCCCAGGTGAAAACCTGGGTGCCTTCTTCTTCTCCTTTTCCGTTAGGTAATGGTGAAAACCGAGACTGCTTTCTCCTTCATCTTCTTCCTCTTATTGTGTTATTCCTTTTCTCCCCTCCCTCTCCCCCCCCCTTTTCACCACTAGCCAGTCTCCAGCTTGCGTTGGATGGCTGGCTTCCCCCTTACTTAGGGTACCATTCTCCCTTACCTCAGGGAAGTTCCTTTTTATTCTTTCCTTCTTTCTTTTTTTTTTTTATTTTCCATTTTTTGCATGTTTCCTCCATGCTTCTATATGGCCCGTTGTTTCTGTACTGAACATGTCTATGGCTAGGTCTGACAGGTGCACCCCGTCTGAACTGTAAAAGTCTTCTACCCATTCTTCTACCCCCCTCAGTGTCACCTGTCCTCCCATCTGCCTTACCAATGTTCCAACCCTCCTATTCATCTTTCTCCTGGCTCTTTCTACTGTTCTGTGTCTGTACTCCTGCCTCCACACCCTCCTTGGTATTATATCTGACCAGGCGAGGCACACCTGTGGCCACCACTGTCGTATGGCCCCTAAATCCCTTTTTATTTGTAAGTATGTGTCTACCCAAGGCCTGCCTGCAAGGTCGTTGCCTCCTAGATGTATAATAATTAGATGTGGACTGGGCCATCGTCCTTTGAGTTCTTTTAAGGTGGGAAGCAGCTGTGCCCATCTCATCCCCCCGTATGCCATGCCAAACCAACCTACATGTTTTCGCATCTTGGTACAGCTGCCTTCCCCCAGCCTTCTTCTCTGCTCTTTTTCCAGCCCAATAAATATAGGAATGGCCACAGATCCAGACTTCCGTGATCCTCCCTCTACCTATGGGGTTCAAGCAAAATTCATTATTTTACACATGCTCTAAGTGTCATCTCCGTATTCCACCCCAATTTTTCGTCCTCCCACCACCTTTTACCATTGCTTGCCCCCCCCAGCTCTGCAGTTCAAGCCAGGAGCACCACCTTCAAAAAATCTTTTTTTTTTTTTACTTCAGTGCTCTAATGTATCTCTTATAACTGGCCGATTGTCAGCATCCCTTTTCCAATATCCCATTCACTGTCTTTCCCACTGCTGCCCACAGTGAGGCAGCCCCAATCCGCAAGGAATGGGATGAATAATTAGCCGGGTCTTCCCCCATGAATTGCATGCCCTTTTTGAATATTGCTGTGACTTGGTAGCCGGTGACCCTTTTTCCATCACCGTGTACAAATAATTTCCCTGTCCTGTTCCCATGCTCTGCGGCGAAAGCCCACAGAGCCTGTACTGGGCAAATTGCATACTCTGCTTGCCCTTTCAGCGTCACTATGCAACCTTGCCCTCTTTGATCCGTTTTTGACCTCCTAATCTTGATCCATATCTCTGTCACTCCCCAGCTTATATCTTCCCATTCTAACCCCCCTTTCTTGTCTTCTCTCCCATGGCCTACCACCTCACTCATTCTCATGGCCCCTGCGAACATTACCACATAAATTGTGTGAAATAGCTGGGCCTCGGCCTTTGATCTGCATATTGCCGGGAGCACGTCCTTCAGCTTTATCAGCCACTCTTCCTCTATAGGCCTTCTATTATCTGCTAGCCCCTGTTTCAACCTGCTCCATCCTTGCATCATTCTTCTGATGAGTAATGATTTTGTCAGGTCCTTCCACCCTTTTAGGCTGCAGATAACACAAATCCTTGCCAAATAGACTCCCACTGTGGTGTGGGTTGTGCCTTTCTGCCACTGCTCCATGGTGAACATTCCCAACCGCTTCCCTGTGAGTGGCCTACTTACCTCCATCTGGTGCTCTGCCCTGAATGTTTGAAACACTCGCCAGGCCCCATCGTAGGCCCTCAGAGTCCGAGGCGCCCATGAGCTGAAAAACAACAGTTCTGCTCCTTCTTGCCAATGTCCCAGATGTTCATTGGTATGGGTGTTTTTTGTTCTTCCGTTGCCGGTGCCAGCCTCCGAAAATGGTCCAGTTGCAGACAGGAAAGGCTGTCAGCCAGGGTATTGTGTACTCCTTCTATGTGTTGTGCTCTAAATGACATATTCAGCTGCAAAGCCCTTAAAACTAACCGTCGTAATACCTGCATGACTGTGTCTGACCTGGCTCCCCTGTTGTTCAGAACATCCACCACTGCTCTATTGTCACACCAAAATGTCAATTTCTGATCCCGTAATTCCTCTCCCCAGACCAAGGTACACGCCCATATGGGCATGATCTCCAGTAATGTTATATCTCTCACTTTGCCATCCGTCACCCAACTGGCAGGCCAGAGTTCTGCGAACCATCTACCCCTCAGGTAACCCCCTTGCCTAGCCCCCCAGCAGCATCTGTGTAGAGGTCGAGGGCTGTGTTGTATAGCCTGTTGTATAGCCACTCCTCTTGTCAGAAAGAGCACCCATTGTACTCCCTAAGAAATTCTTCCCAGATTTTAAAATCCTCCCTGACACCTTGCGTCAGGTTCACCCAGTGATGTGGTCTGGTGACCCCTGCTGTAGCCCTAGCTAACCTCTTTGTGAATGCCCTTCCTGGTCAGATAGTCCTGCACGTGAAGTTCAGGTGCCCCAGTACCTGCTGCACCAGCTTTAGCCGTACACATCTCCTGCTGGTGTGTACTTGGATTAGTTCCTTGAATTTACTTACTTTTTTGTCCGGTAGTCTAAATACTTTGTTCAGGGCATCTTTCTCATCCCCAGAAAATCCATAACCCTGTTGGGCCCCTCTGTCTTTTCTGGTGCCAGTGGGACCCCTAGCTCCCGGCACAATTCCTGAAACTTACCCAGCATCCTCTGTGTCTCTCTTTTTCCCTTCCCAATGAAAAGAAAATCATCCAGATAATGGATGACCATCCTATAACCCGTTTTTTCCTGAAATATCCATTGCAAGCAGGTGCTGAACGCCTCAAATGTAGTACATGCTGTGGAACAGCCCAATGGCATTGCTTTGCCAAAATAATACTGTCCCCCACTTTTAAAACCCAATAGATCCCAGTCTTCTCTCCTAACCGGAAGCAGTCTGAAAGCGGACTCAATGTCCGTTTTTGCCATCCATGCATCCTCCGTGGCCCGGATTATTCGGACTGCATCCTCTAGTGTCACATATGTCACCTTACTATGCTCCTCACTGATGAAATTGTTCACTGACTCCCCTTCTGGATAGGACAGGTGGTTGATCACCATGTACTCCCCCTCTTGTTTCTTGGGTACCAAACCCAATGGCGAAATCCGCATGTTCAGCAATGGGTGGGTGTTAAATGGGCCCTCTACCCTACCTGCTGCCTTTTCTTTCTCTATCTTCTGTCTTAGCATCTCCTCCTTTCCTTTTACTGACCCAAGGTTGCTTGCCTCCATCGCTCGCCTGGGTCCCGTAAACTGCAATGAAAACCCTGTGTTAAAACCCCTTAAAATCATATCCCACACACTCATGTCTAGATATCTGTCCAGGCAAACTGTCCATACCTTCAAGTTGATGGGGGTTCTGGCCATCCCAAACTGTTCCCTGTCATGTCCCCGCCACTCCTCCCCGGCCCCTCCCTCTCGTTTTGCCCAACCTTTCTTCCCTCAGTGGCTCTGTCCCCCTCTATTCACGTTCCCCCTACCCCGCCCTCCTATATTCCATGTTTGACCTTTAAAGCCCTGGCCATCTCAAAAAAACTGTTGACCTGATCCTTGACCCCTGTGCCCTTGTGCCCCCTGGGCCCATGTTGTTCTACATTTGTTTGCTGGGTGCCCTTCTCCGCATTTTGAGCAAGCATGCTGGAAATGACATTGAGGCCATGAGCAAAAAGCCCTGTTGTAAGCCTAGCAGCATCTCTGGGGCGTAAACCCCTTTTTGCCCCATTCACCTTTGGGTGTGGACTGATCTGTTACGTAATCCATCCACAAATCTATCTGCTGGGTGTCCCATCTCACATCCCCAAATGTTGCCATTCTCTGCTGAAAAGATTCATCATAGTATAACCACCCCACCCCGCCCTTTGCTTTTGCCTTCCATATTATGAAAGAATAAGTAATGAGCGGGATGCCTAGCTCCAGTCTTTTTTCCAGAACAATGGCTGAGAAAGTGGCAAAACCTAGGAACCACCCATCCCAAGTCTTCCCTTTTGTGAACTTGTCATTCTCTTTTTTTCCTAAAAGCACTATAGCTGCTGCCATCTCACTGTTACCTATGCCCTCAGCTTCCTCGTACTTGGCTGCCGCCTCGCGGCTCACCAAAGTGAATATATCCACATATTCCCCTTTCCATATTTTTTCCTTTGTGGCCAGTGGCACATGCTCGCCTATCCTCATCCCAGGCGCACTTATCTCCCTTGTCCCTTTCCCCTCTCTCTCCGCTCCCTTTTCCTTCTTTTCCGGCACCTCTTTCTCCATCCTAATCTTTGCCAGAGCTGATTCCATCTACCCTAGACCTTCTGTCCCCAGTGCCACTACAATTTGCCCTATATATTCTTTTATACTGTCACCCACTGCACTGGATGTGTTACTTGTAACCTTTTCCAGGCCGTGCTGCCTGGAGTCTTCTAAGGTTCCTCTTGCTTCTCCCTGTGGTTGAGGAGGAGGGTGAGCTACTGGGGTTTGCGGAGGGAACACCACATTCTGGGCATCGTGTCTGAGTTCAGCCAGGGAGATCCCACCTTGATCGGGGGGTACCAGCGTCACCAGGTCCATAGGCTGCAGAGGTACTGGATCAACTGCCTTAGCAGGCCCCACTACCACCGGTGGTGCCCTAGTGGGAATACGTGGCCCTTCGGCTGGTCGTTTCCCCCTGCCACCTTTTCCTGGGCCCGCTTTTCTCTTCTCCCTGGGTCTCCCTGGTTCCTCCCCCTCCACCAGTTCCCACATCTTGTTTGCCTTTTCTGCCAATTCAATTATAGCCTTGTAAGCATCTTCCTTTGATGGCCTGCTCTTCTTTGGTGCCATGTCCTTCTTTTCCTTGCTCTGTGAAGACAACTGCAGGAAAAGAAAACAGGGTTAATTGTATATCTGTACCTGTTTGCAATGCCTTCCTCCTGTCCCTCACACCACATGCCCATATAAACAGACCTGGCCACCAGTAAAGGCCCCCATCCTGCTTGACAGGTCCCTTGGCTGCTGTCTGTCGTGCCCACTGTGAAAGACTTGGCACCCCCCTTTGCATCCCTTCAAGTGCCTCCCCCTATTTATAATTAAACATTTTTTTTTGAGCCTCTAGCAGCATCCTGCTGCTGCCCCCCAGAAATGCTACACTGTGCTGTCCTGTCCAGGAGCTTCCTCCTTGTGAATGCTGCCATTTTTTGCCCTCTCTGCCTGTCTGGGCTGACCAAGGCACCACACAGTCAGCATCCCCACTATAGGAAGTGGCCTCGCCGCGTGGTCTGATAATTGGTCACCTTCCCCCTATATTCATGCCTCTGCCAGCCTCTGTTCAATCACAGCATCCAATCCAAATGAGGAGAAGGGCCAAACACAGCAAGCAGACCCACCAAAAAGTGAGGGCACGGCTTCCAATGCAACCACCTCGCAGCGTGGGACGTCACCCGCGAGGTCCCGGGTCTCAATCACTCTCCCTCTGCCCCAGGCCTCTCCCATGCCCCTTATCTTCCCCCCAGTATGCCTTAAAAGGCCCACAGAGCCATACAAAAACAGCCCAAGCACATGGAAATGCTTTTTCCCAACCCCCCGCGGCGTGTGACATCATGCCACGTGGTCCCATCTCGCACTCGCTCTCATTTGCTTCTGGGCCTTTCTCCAGGCCTACTCTCCTTATTTTAGCAAACAGAAAATGCCTCACATCGCCCCAATAGCACCAAAAACCCAGGAAAGTGCTCTTCTATCCACCCCCTCATGGCGTATGACGTCACGCCCTGAGGTACATTCGTCGGGACCTCTTCCCGGCCTACCATCCATCCCCAGGCAACCAAAAAAAAGGGGCCACAAATGACCGCCACTACAGCAGAAGAGCAAGGAAAAGGATTTTACAACCCCCCCATGCGGCGTGTGATGCACGCCATGTAGTCCCGAATCATGCTCGCTCCTCCCAGCTTCAAGGCCTCTTCTAGGCCTCCTAATCTTAATGGCAAACAAAAACAGCCACACAGAGCCACAATAGCCCAAAACAAAAGGCAAGTGCTTTTCTAGCAACCCCCATGTGGCGTGTGATGTCACGCCACATAGTCCATGCCTCAGGGTCTCTTCTAGGCCTGCCCTTCCACCCCAGGCAACCAGAATGGCAACCAAACAGCCACCAGAGCAGCAGAATAATGAAAAAAGGGGTTTTTAATACCCCCCACACAGCGTGTGATGTCACGCCACGTGGTACTGGCTTGCGCTCACTCTCCCCATCTCCAAGGCCTCTTCCAGGCCCACTATTCATACCAAAATAGCCTCCAAAAGAGGGCAAACTGCTGCAAAGTGAAAAACCAATGCAAGGCTTTGTTACCCATCCCAAAAATGGCGTCTCACCATGTGGTCCCAGTTCACGCTCTTCCTCCCCTGCCTCAGGGGCTCTTCCAGGCATACAGACTCTTACCAGCAAAAAAACAGTCCACAAAACTGCAAAGTAGCAAAACAAAGCAAAGGCTTTCTTAAAAGACCCCCCACGAGGCATATGCATCGCCCCACCTGGTCCTGGGTCGCTCTCTCATCCACCATCTGATCCCCATCGCTACTCAGGACCCCCCATATTTGCTCAATTATATACTGTAACATGTTTAGTCTTAATACTGTATATATTCTTCCTCTCCTTCTTTTTTTTTTTTTTAAAAAAAAACACTTCACATCTCATCCTGCAATATCAACTGTTTGTTTCCTTACCTCTCTCTCCTGGTGAACAAACCTCAAAGAATTTGCCAATCCGACATGCTGCAGTTGATGTAGATCAAAACTCCAGCAAAAAGTGGCTGGGCCCCCTTGTGCTGTCCCTTACGTACCTCCCTTTGCCCTTCCCCTTCCTGTTACCTGTCCATTGTTCTGACCCTTAGCCCTTCCCCTTTCTTCTCCCTTCCCCTTCTGAACACAACCAACCTATGCAGGAGGGAAGGGATGCACCAGGACAACCTGGTCTGCCCCTTAAAGGGGCAAACTCCATTATCCATGGTTACCCTAATCTCAGAGGTGACCTTAGAATGAGCAGTGGAGGTGTTATGTCCCACCAGAAAACATGCTGTTCCAGGGACAGCAGATCATGTATACAAAGATAAAAATATCTGACAATTGAAGTCATAAACTTTCAGGACCCTTCAACCCTGTCCCAAAGGCAGCAGTTTTGGAGTTTTAGGAACAAAATAATAAAAAATGGCAATTATATCATTATTTTGAAAGATGATGATCTCACATGTTCAGAATGTTTTTCTTACATAGAGAATAACTACTATTTGAACATGAACAGGGCTGTTATTTGGTCATGTGCGCTCTATGAATGATTTTATCATAAAGCAAATAACAATGAATTACAACAAAAAATAAATGTTATACCAGCAGCACGTCCCCCAGAGCCATTTTTAGAAAAGCAGAACTGCAAGATGTGCACAGGTTAGCAGAACATTTAAGATCATAAATACAGGATTAGAATCCTAATGATTCTAACGGGGTACTGACATTCTAAATACAGTACAATTTTTTTTCCATAAGGTGTTTTTAATAAAAAAATGTAGTTATGAATGATGTAATCCCCAAAATAATGTACTTGTAAAAAACATAATTGCACAAGTCATGAAAAGTATAACAACATTTACTTTACTGAGCTGTGACTATTTGACCATATAATTTTAGTTATTTGAAATGTGGTAAACATTTTTAAGATAGCATTTTTTTGCTGTCATAAAATGAAATTTAAACAAGCAATTGTCAATGCCAAGTGTTGCTTGCTGTCATTAACAGTGCAAGTGCAGGAGTTAGACGGATGCAGTATAAGAATGGCAGTGAAGTATTGAACTGATGACAACTCCACCCCCATCCTGCAGAGAGGGACAGACATTGGGGTGTGCCTTTGGGTTGTCACCCAAAACGGTCACGACATTTCACCTCTCCATTCCCTGCAGACACTTACTAGTGTCGAGGTGTGCTTTGAAGTGTTTGGGCTTTACACTCACCTCATTCCATAAGGAAATACACTAAAATATGTGCAGTATAGGAGAATGGGGTGAACTCTGGGGCCAAAGGGTCCAAGGCACACCTCAATGCCTGCCACTGGCTGCAGGGTGGGGGTGGAATGGCATGAGCATTATTGTCAACAGTCCCAAGTCACACCCCTGATGCCTGTCAGTCACTACAGGGTAGGGCGTTATGGTCGAAAACCCTAACACCCTGGGCGTTTCTTGGTATTTTTACTCCAAGTTTTCAACATGGGCTTTTTGTGATCCCCCCACATGAACAGTGACACAATCAGTTAGTTAGCCAAAAGGTGATTTTGCACAGTGACTGCCCCATTTGGCACCACAGTTGTGAAAACACATTTTGAATAGGATGTGAAAAATGACAGCTGTACTGTTCATGAGGAGGTGTAAAAAATGGCAATGTTGAAAATCAAAAGTGAAAATATAAAAAAAATTGGTGAAGTTGCAAGTGTGCATAGAAACTGCAGAACGCACACCCTTTAATGTAATTAGTTTGGGGATTTTTTACATCAGATTTTCAACACAGGCATTTTGGGACCTCCACTCATGAACAGTGTCATAGTGATTTTCTTAATCTATCCCGAACACTGATTTCCCATAACGACCGTGCTATTCTGCGCCGGAAGTGTAAAAACACATTTTGGCCAGGGTGTGAAAAATGACATCTGTACTGTTCATAAGGAGGTGTGGAAAAATTGCAATCTTGAAAATCTGGACTGAAAAGATTACAAATTCGTGAACTTACGAGAGTGCGTGGAAAATGCACAATGCACGCCTGTAACACAGTCATTTTATGGACTTTTGTCACCAAATTTTCAACATAGCCAATTTAAGACCTCTGCTCATGAACATTGTCACTGTGATTTTCTTATTCTGTCCAAACATTAATTTTGCACACCGGCCTTCCACTGTGTGCTACATGTGCGAAAACACATTTCGGGTGAGATGTTGACAGTTGTACTGTTCATAAGGAGGTGTGGTAAAATGGCAATGCTAAAAATCTGGAGTGAAAATATTAAAAATGCTCAGAGTTATGAGCATGCATAGGAACTTCACAATGCATGCTTATAAAACAGTCATTTTGGGGAATTTTTTTACCAAATTTTCAACATAGGGTTTTTGGGGGCCTGCTTCATGAACAGTGTCACTGTGATATTCTTAATCTGTCCTGAACATTGATTTCACACACTGACTGCGCCATTGTGTGCTACATGTGTGAAAACACATTTCAGACGAGACATGAAAATTGACAGGTGTACTGTTCATAAGAAGGTGTGGTAAAATGGCAATTTTTAAAATATGGAGTGATAATATTAAAAATGCTTGAAGTTAAGAGCGTGTGTAGGAACTGCGCAATGCATGCTCGAAAAACAGTCATTTTGGGGAACTTTTTCACAAAATGTTCAACATAGGGTTTTTGGAGGCTTACCTCATGAACTGTGACACTGTTGTTTCATTAATCAGTCCCAAAAGGTGGTTCTGCGCAGTGACCATGAAATCACCTTTTGGGATTGAATAACAAAATGACAGTGACTGAGCTAATGAGGTGTGGTCCCAAGAACCCCATGCTGAAAATTTGGTGAAATAATACCCAGAAATGGCAGAAATATGCATCAAAGTTTAAAAAAAAAACATTTATGCCATTATACAGCTTACCGACATTTCTTCAGTTCGTGGTTGGGTTTGAAGCATGCAGATGTGTTCCCGGTCCACTGAAGATCATTGTGCTGGGCTCCAAAGGTAAGTATGGGGTGAGAGGGGGTGTGGGGAGGTGGGTGCGCAGTGGGTGGATGTGGGTTGGGGAGGGGGCATGAAAGACTGCGAGGGACTGTTTTCTGTTTGTACAGGTTTTACTAATAAATAGACAATGTGGAGCACTTTTTTGCACACTGGAGTGGGCTCCCAGTGTGCCAGCACACCTGGGTGCTTCTTTTTTGGGGGTGCGCCAGAGCCAACGGGGATTGGGCACCCCGTCAGCCATACACTGTGCTTGTGCTTGGGGAGGTCATTAGCCGAGGGGACTGAGCACCGGCACACAACAAATGGGGGCATCAAGCCAACAGGGATTGGCTACCCATTGGTGCACTGTAGTATGCATGCCGAAAGGGGGATTGGGCACCCCCAGTCAGCTCTCTGTTTATTTATTGAAATGTTTCACCAGGAAGGCACACTGAATGGTGGGTGGTGGCTTTCTGTCAGCTTCCTGGGGACTGTAAGAGTCCGATGGAGAAGCCGTTGTCATGGGGACATCACCCAACCAGCTGTTTTGGTAGTTTATAATGCACCAAAACAGCTGATTGCATGGTGACATGGCCCTTATTTCCTGACATATTTAGGCATTCTCCATAACTGCTGAAAGCAATGTGTTTCTTGAACATGCGTGCAAGCAATGCAAAAATGGTATGGAGTTGAAACCTGGAACTCTCAGGTTCTACAGCTAGCACTACAAAGATAGTACTTGATGTACCTTTAGAAGAAAACACTTTTGAATTAGAACCTTGCTTCTTTACTCTATAATAATATGTATAATTGAATATAGTGACCATTTAACCATGTACAGTATATACAGACAGGGATTAGCATGGCACATAGCATAGCATTCAGCAAGACAATTTAGGAGGATATACATATACACAACATTAATGGTTATCAAACTATACATCAAGAGGGCAAAAACACCTGGTATAAAATACCTAGAGCTATGGGTTCAAAGGTGTTACTGGTTATTCATAAATAATGTACTATAAATCCCCTAAGGGACTTTATGAGTCAATAAGTCAATTAGAGAAGGAAGAGCATCAAAAGCCAGAGGAGGCTTGCTACAGCAGCAACTATGGTTGATTTAGTTCATCCATATGAGATGAAATAAGGTGCACATTGTTTGAAGTGTTCTGTGAATTTCCATAAGTCTAAATGACTTAGACATTCTGTAACAGATAACAGTCCAATAGCCTCTCTCCTTACTTTTACTGAAGGAACCGAGGTTTGTTGCCATTTCATAAGAACTAAATGTTTTAGGGAGATTTCCAAAGCCTATGTCAAGATACAATTTTCTATTGTCACACAAGTAAAAGGAAGGCGACAACTTAATAATAAACTGGAGCCTCTGAAGAAAAAATGTAGTTACCAGAGAAAGAAGTCAGGCATCATGGTAACATAAAGAAAAAGCCACTAACAATAGATACTGATAAAGTAAGTAAGTAAGGCTTTATTTATATTTTGGCACCCAATTCCAGAAGCTCTGGGCACCATTACAGATAAAAGCAGGGTTCTAGGCAGCATAAAACAATACAGTTATGATCCCTAAAATGATTACTTATATAAAATGAAATTAAAAACTCTCTGAACATTCTTTGTTAAAAAGATAGGTCTTCAGGCCCCCTTTAAATGCCTCCACCATTGGGGCCTCCCTCAAAGATTTTGGCAGCAAATTTGAGAGGGCTGGAACAGCCACCTCAAAGGAATGATCCTCCAAGGTTTTCAGCCTGGCCCTCAGACCCACCAGGAGACCCTCGGTGGAGGATCAGAGGGAACATACCAGGATGGCTGGAAAAAGGAGATCAGACAGGTAAACAGGGCCCAGGCCATATAGGGCCTTAAAGTTGAGCAAGATAAAAGCAAGATAAAAGCCCATGATGCTTTGCATTGTGTGGGCTTGTGTGATTTTGCATTTCTTTGAAATTTGGCTTCCCAGCCAAATGCCCTTTGGGGTAACCATTGCCTCAGTGCTTGTGCACAGAGGTTCTTTGTCTTTTAAATTGTTTTTTGTTTTAATTGGGTTCACCACAACATAACCCAGATAGACCATCTTAGGGTAGCTGGTTCACTCCACTGGGGTGTTAAACAGACGAGGCATACTGATGAGTCCTGGTAGGACGAAATTTAGTGTCTATGTCTTCTGTTGGCACCCTTTGCAAACTGTGTGAGAAGCCTTTTGGCACCATGCATTTCTGCTTAAAGTTGAACCAGCATAATATTCTGTGGTGATTTGTATATGCAGCCCATGATGCTTTGCATTGTGGGGGCTCATGTGATTTTGCATTTCTTTGAAACTTGGCTTCCCAGCCAAATGCCCTATGGGGTAACTATTGCCTCAGTGCTTGAGCACAGAGGTTCTTTGTCTTCTAGGATAAAAGCTGGTTTATTATATAAAGTCAAGTTCAAACACAGCAAATTACATAGCAGCAGCTCTATGTGAAAACAGTTAGGGAAATATGGTGACTGCAACAACAGCGATGGCATTTCAGTGAATGTAAAAAAGGTGATGGTAAATGTCGGTACATGCATTAACTGCGACAATTGCTTTTTTGTGGTGGGCTTTGCCCCCTGCACCCTCCTTACTAATATAATAAACTCCAAGGTCATAGCATCATGGGGAGGGGGAAAGCAACTGTCAGCATTAATGCATGTGCTGAAATTTACTGTTGTCATTATTATGTTCGCCAAAAAGCTGTCACTGTTATTATGGTTGCCGTTCTTTACTCACCGTTATTATGTGCTACCCATACCAGCACCTCCTAACACAAACCACCAATGTTTCATGTAATTTTCTGTTGTACAACTTTGGACATCAGTAAAATTGCCCCATGACCAACTTTCAAAGCTAGGTTCAGTTTTAGAAACTCTGACTTAGTTACAGTGGAAGAGATTGTAAGAGATGTGCATCCATTTTTTTTGAATGTGAGTGTGGGATTCAACCCAGAAAGTTAGATACCAAAAAGTTAGTCTATCAAGATGGAGTTCTGCAGTTCCATCTGACAAATAGATGTGAGTCTTGTGCTTGTGGCAGAAATTGCTGTAAACTGTTGGAGTTTTCACAAATGTGTCTAAATGTATGTACATGGGATGTATACATCTAATGCATTTATGTGGATGCCGCACGTGTTCAAAATATGGATGCAAGTGCTGTGTCTACCCATTTGTAATTCCTACCCAGTATGTCCAGTTTGTTTGGTATCCTGTGAATACAGGGACTCAATTACAGCAAGTCAATTTGGGTGAGGTAGAAACAGCAAGTGTGAAATAGGCTATGTCCTCTTAACTGCACATAGTAAATTCAGCATTTTTGTTGTGGTAGGGAGTAGGTATTGTGTGAAGATTATAGGGAGTTGTTTGTCAGGCCAGTTCAGAACTGGTCATCTGGTGTAGTGGTTAGAGTCACCACCTGTGTGGCTGGTGGACCCAGGTTCAGGACTGGCTATGGTGATATATTTTCTTTGTTTTTTGTTGTTGTTTAATTTTTTTTTGGGGGGGGTCTGTTTGACTCCCATTCTATTCACATACCATCCTGAGGTTGCCCTCCCATGTTCTCCCCATGCCAACTTGTGTCCCCCTGTGTAGTAGCCCCCTTCCAGAGTTTTTCAATGTCCCTCAGTGTCATCCCCCTCAGGTGATAGTTATATAATAGATGGGGGTGTGTGGTGGGTGAAGCCCTCCACAGATGTGGGGTGTGGTGTGCAGAGCCCCTGCAGAAAAAGCAGCAGTAGCAGCACTGATTTTTGGAACACACTGTAGAGCTCCACTCTGTTTTGGTTCCACTGTTTTTGTTCTGCTCCATTTTCTCAGTGTTGTTTTCACATAGTTGTTTCAGTCATTTTCAGGCATGACTTCAGAATTCTGTTCGAGAAGTTAGACCACAAAATGTTGGTCTAACTTTCCAGATAGAATTCCATACCTGCATCCAACAAACAGTCTTGAGTCCCGCAGTTGCAGCAAACATTGATGTAATTTGTGGGAATTGTTGCAAATATGTCCAGATGTTTGTGAAAAGGATGGACACATCTGCATGGTTGCAGCAAGTGCCATGCTGACTCATAGGTGCAGCGGTTGGATTTCCACATTTGGCGCCGGTGACCTGGGTTTGGGAATAGGCCAGGGACATCAGAAGGCTGGCCAGGGGGTGAAGAATAGAGCATTCTGTGGACTGCTTTCCTTTTCTGGGGCGAGGGAAGGGAGTGCAACCAGTGCTTGACAGACCCCTGGCAGAGGCCAGGGGTACTGTAATGACTGGCACCAGAATGTTCAGGGGGCTGGGGCAGACACTGGACATCATTGCATGTCCCCGCCCCCAAGAAAAACCCAAGAAAAATCTTCAGCTGCTGGCTACCTTAGATGAAGCCCACCTCAGCTTCAATTAGCCTCCAGGCCAGCCCTCTGACCTATCCCATTGCTTGTGGCACTGTTAGGGGGCTTGTGTCACAACCCCACCTTGGGGGGTAAGCCAGGGGGTATCAGAGGGTCATGGCTGATTTGGAGGTGCAAGCCCAAGGTCCGTGACCAGGCTGAGGTTCCAGGTGGCTGGCGGTAGGGGGAAAAAAGCATACAAAAGAAAAAAAGAAAAAAAAAATGGCTGCAGCAAATGTCCAAAATACAGACACATGTGTTGCATCAATCCATTGAAAATCCTGCTCTGTTTATAAATGTACCTGAACACAGTTTTTGGACTGAGTATAACCTGGTCTTAGATTTATTTATATTTCTGGCATTTTTTATTCCAAACCTCTGTGTAAATTATCATAAAACAGCTGTAGTAATTCTGCAGTTAAATGAAACTTTAGAAAAAAAACAACAAACTATGACTTTTGAAAATCCCACCCAATTGATCCAGGAATTTTTCCCATTTTATGATGTTTGAAAATATGACCTAGCATAACTATGACGTTTGCCCATTTTATGATTTTTGAAAATTCCACTCATGTTAACTGAACATTGGACATACTGTAGCTATGTCCTGGATGGTTTGAAAATTGGACATAGAGGCAATTTTGCTCATGTCCAAAGCTGTATGATAGAAAATTGCATCTTGATATATGTGTGTGTGTGTGTGTGTGTGTGTGTGTGTGCGTGTTTTCAAATCCTACATCTAGATGCAATTTTCTACTGTACAACTTTGGACATAAGGAAAATTGCCCTTTAGTTCAATTTTTAAAGCTACAAGATAGCTATGTCTGGCTTTCAAAATTCTGACTTAGTTATATTCAGTTTTCAAAGTTCAGATATAAATGTGCCTATGCACAATTTTTGACCTGGTCTACCATTTACATCTATGTCTATCATATTTTTTATCCAAAAACTACATGTAAAGATTCATAAAACAGCTAGAAATTCTGCAGGTAAATTGACCTTTTGAAAATAGCCCCATGTTATGACATTTGAAAATCCACCCCAACATAACTTGGAATGGCATCCATTTTATGATTTTTGGAAACACAAATTGACATAACTAGTAGTTTTGATGTTTTTTTTTTTTGAATTTTAGAAAAACCCACTCCAGTCTTTTAAAATCCCCCAAAATACTGTAGATGGCATTTACAAACATTCATGACCACACCCATTTTCAGAATCCTGCCGAATGCCATCTGTCCAGATAGCTAGACCACTTCAAAGATGGCCTAATAGCTGGCACTGTGGTGTGGAAGGCTGATGCACTTAAAGCTCTTTACTTCTCCCATGCTGGAAACCTGAGTTCAGCAACAAGCTCTTTTTTTGTCCAGCTTCTCCAATCCCCAAAGGGAGCTCAGCCCCCACCTACTCCCTGCCCCCCATGCCCAGGCTTACACCCTGGGTGGGGCCACCATGCAGGTTCCTCCTCCCCATGGTCCATGGTAATGTACCCTGGCTTAACCCCCAGGGTGGGGCCATGGGAGTGGGACCCTACCCACCAGACACCGTTGGCAGCAGGGGTGGCAGCAGAGTGGAGCTTCATGCTCTGGGCCTGGATTTTGTGTGTGGTTGTATCTGGGGTGGGGACATGCAATGATAGCCTCTGTCTGCTCCTTCCCCTGTAGATAAAGGCACCAGCACAATGGATCCCCCCAGCCTCTGCCAGGGGCCATGATGCACCAGACACCCCCTCTCCCCCAGGAGAAGGAGAACAGTCCCAAGGATGATGAATCCTTCTTCCCATGGCCAGCCTGCTGACTCCCTAAGTCCATTTCTGAACCCAGGTCATCAGTGTTGCAGATGGACACACTGCCTCTGCACCAGTGGGCCAGCTGGGAACAAACTCTTACCATCAGTGGTCAGCTGTGGGTGAGGATTTGGAGAGGATTGAACAGTTGCAGGCCAGGTCTTCTTTCTTAGATTGAGGAGGCAGGTCTTCACTGCTCTTGGCTGACACCAAGTGGAGGCTCAGTGGAAGCACCGAGCAAATGGGGGACTGGTTTTAGGTCTGGTGGGCAGAGTGGCACCACCAGTTCCAAAACACATGTGCACCTTCATGCCAGTGCTGTGTTCCTGGGGGTGTTACAGGGGAAGAAAATCCAGGAGGAAAAAAAGTTGGCATGACAAGGGCATATAATACACACTCACCACACCCCCACCATGTTACCTTGCAAGTCAGTGGTGAACACTGGATAATGAGCTTGGAGGGGATGACCATCCCTCTCCTGACACCACCAGGTAAAGACCAGGGGAGACAGTATATGATGGGGAAGGGGTATTGGAAGCCAGCAGAAAAGGAGCCCTGCCTCATCCTGGCCAAGGAGGATAAATGAAGTCTAGCAAAAAAATAAAGTAAAAGGTAGTCTAACTTCTGGACAATGTCAAAACAACTTGTGCCTGAAAAATGATGCACATGTCAGAATTTTTGCTCATGTGACTTTTTTTTGCCATAAACTACAGCAAATCTCTCAAATGCATCAGGACATTTGAAAATCTGATGCAATCATCCTGACCCTGGATGCAGCACACTTCAAAAATATGGACACTAGTGATGCATCCAGCCTTTTTAAAATCCCCTCCTGTATATCAGAGTTTTGAAAATTGGACTGAGTTGTGTCCTAACTTTGTTGACTAGACATGGGACAATTTGCCTTATGTCCAAAGTTGCACAATAACAAGTTGTATCTGGAATAAAGCCTTAAACTCCCCTCTCCCACATCTGTTTAAAATTATATGTAAATAATGTTCTTCAAATCCTTTTACATAGAAAAAAAGTATTGTACACAGAGGTATAATGGAAGGAAAAGAAAAACATAGTTTTGTACCATAAATTATATCTCTCTCACTCTCTCTCTCTCTTTCTGTCTCTCTCTCTCTATATATATATATTTATATATACATGATGTAAACAAAAATGTTTTGTTTTATTCCCATGGACTGTAAAACAAACACAATATAGAAATGAATGCACAGGACAACCATTTGGATAAAAAAATCAAGTACTTGACTGAGATCCAGGAATAATACATTCAGCAACTTTGAGGATACTTAATTAAAAAGCTTTTAAAACACAGATGTTACAGGTTGCATTGGGGTCCTGCCATCGGTCCAAATTGGTATAGAATGTCACAGCTCTATAATCTCCATGCTTAATGAGCTTAGCTGTACATAGGATGAAGAATCATGGGGTTGCTTTGGAACGCTAGAACATTAAGTGTTGTCTATGTTCTGAAATGGCTTTTTTCCATGTGCAAAACATTGGCCAGATAAAAACTTATAATGCAAAAAAAGACCTCAAACATTATTTTATGCATTTGTCACACTGAGGATGGACTACAGAAATTCTCTCTTCCTAAGGATATCGGTAGGGCTTCTGTGCCATCTACAGGTGGTGCAGAATGCTGCACCACATGCAAAAGGTGGTCATGGTGCAGAATGCTGCATCTTAGCCAATAATGGTAGCCATCCATTCTAAGCATATTTGTCCAGTTCTGGCAATAATGCACTGATTACCAGTGTACTGGCACATGAGATTCAAGGTGGGCTTGTTGATGCACAAAAACTTATATGGTTCGGACTAGGACTAATATGCCCTCTCTGCTCTGCTAAGGCTGGGCTTCTAGGGCTTCCACAGTCTTACCAGAAACAGACATGCCTTTGGATTATTTCAGCTGTGTATTTGTTTTTTGTATTTCTGGATTGTCGTACTAAAGTAGCTTAATATTTGAAATGTAAGACATCCTGAGCCAATAATTAGGGTGTCATATCAATTAAATATACCACTAGTGCTACTAATTAACACCAAAGATTTACTTTTAAGTTGGGCTGGTAAACTGTTGTTTTTCTGGTGAAAATGAGACACATAAACATATCTGCACAATGTGTTTCTGTGAAAATCATTGTATTTACAAATTATTAAAGAAGTGGAGAAATCATTTAAATAATTGTGCAACACACTGCTGTTTTCAGGTGCAAAAGCCAATTTCATGTAATAAAAAAAATCAAAAACAAAATATTTGTGCAAAAAATAAAATTTTTCACAAAATAAATATGGGATATACAATGGTGAGCTGTCAGATAAATGATTTATCTACACAAGTGCTGTTTGACCTCGGGGAACTTCACGAGTGGCGTAAGCCACGAGTGAGGTGTCCGAGGTCAAATAGTACAAGTGTAGATAAATCATTTATCTGACAGCTCACCATTGTATATTTCATTTATGCAATAGGATGCTTCTTATCAGTGTGGGAACATTTGGTTTTGACTGTTTATGTTCTTTTTTAAATGGTAATTTCTGGGACTTTCTGGGACTTTTGGTTAACTTTCCTGGTGTATGTCCGCCTAGCGGGGTGGTTGCTATTAAATGAAACACCACTCATTTTGTAGAGAACTTCTTGCTGAACAAATGTCATGGTGACAGTATCATGCTACCTTTTTTGTTTTAAAGTTATTCACATTTGTTTGATGAAAAAGTGAAACAAAAATTTAATTTTATGCTGTTTTTTGCTAATTATAAAAAAAACTAAAAGGTGTTTATTAATGAAATGCCACTCATGTTGTAGATATTTTCATGCTGAACATTTTTTGTGCTCATAGTACCATGCTATCATTTTTAGTTTTAAAGTGATTCACATTTGTTTGTCGAAAAAGTGAAAAGAAAACTGAATTTTATGCTGTTTTTTGCTAATTTTGAAAAAACTAAAAGGTATCTCTGAATGAAACACCACTCATTTTGTAGATATTTTTATGTTGAACATTTTTCATGCTCACAGTACCATGTTATCATTTTTCATTTTAAAGTTATTTGTATTTGTTTGTCTGAAAAGTGAAAAGAAAATAGGATTTTTTGCTGTTTTTTGCTAATTATAAAAAAAACTAAAAGGTATCTATAAATGAAACACCACTCATTTTGTAGATATTTTTGTCCAGAACATTTTTCGTGCTCACAGTACTATGCTATCATTTTTCGTTTTAAAGTTATTCACATTTGTTTGTCAAAAAAGTGAACAAAAAAGCTTTGATTGACAGTTTGCATTTATCCCACATATGTGGGATAAATCTAGGGTGGTTAGATTTATTCCACATATGTGGAAATAAATGGATTTATTCAATGGCTTTTGGTCTCACACCTATTACATAAATGGTGATCTCCCACAATGTATTCTATGAAAATAGAGGACATTGGTTCCATTTGCTATTTCTACTGACAGAACCTCTGTGACATTGCACTAGGCGATTTCAACAAGCTCAAAGTTAAATCCTGAAACAAGAAATTATCAAAATACTGCACCTTCATCATAAGAAAAAATAAAGCATGGTATAGGATGCAGAAATAAAAGTAAACTTTAGCTGAGCAAACTAACATTCATTCACATCACTGCTGGTTGGAAGACTACCCAGAGACTCCAAAGCTTATTCATGCCACAAAAACAGTGCCAGCCTTGATAAGAATGTGACTCCCAGAATAGAAAATTGAGAACATTAGACCAAGAAAAAGACATACTGGGCCAGATATTCAAAGCTTTGCACAGGGCAAAAAACATTGGCACGGGTTTAGCGTGGGTCTGCTGTATTCAAAAGGCTGAATAGTGCAGGCAAACAGCATCAGCGCCAGGCAAACAATAATTATATGCAAGGGGCAAAGTGAACATGAATACAGGTGCAATGAGATATTCAGCGACTAGCGCCGCTCTAAGGTGTTTAGCGTGACATAGCGTGACCCATAGCGCAGTACAATTTACCACCCAGAAAAAGCTGGTCTTAACCCTGGGCAAACAGCTTTGCGTGCTTTGCGCGGTGCTATCCCAGCATTAGCATGGCTTGCACGGCCCTAACATATGAGTATGACACTTAGAAACTGCCAGACATGGAAGACATGTGCTGCACATTGATGGCACCACAATGATGCCATCAGCTGCCACCAGTCGAGCCAAGCACAAACAGTGAGGTGTGATCTGACCCACAGGGGACAGCATGGTAGTGTGGCCATATAGCACACACCCGCAGACCATACATCTGTCGTGTGTAACAGATGTCAGCACACACATGCAGCACTGTGGGTATGGTGGCAGTGAGGGGAAGGTGTATGGGTGGCCAGACCTCACCACAGCCCAGGTGTGGCCACAAGGCTGGGGACATATTGCTCAGTGCACATGGACCAGTAGTGGGATTACTCCACCACCTGTGTGCCTGTCGGATCCTACATGTCCCCCAAGCCACCTACCACACAACTGTACAGATGTCACAGCACACACTGCCGGCCATGTACATGACACTGTGTGCATCCCATGCCACAGGTGCAGCATCTGCATGATAGTACTGTCCACTGTAGTAATTACCTGCATGTTGGGCCTGTCACTGTGTACAGTGCAGTCAGCATCACTGCCCTACACATCATAGGTAGTGCTGTGTCCCTCACACTACTGGCCCCCTTGCTACTGTAGTGTCTGCTGTGCACTGTAGCATGCCCTACAGTGTGACAGTTGCATGCAGCACCACCACCACCTGTGCCTATGCTGTCTTGTCCCCTGGGGTACAATATGCTATGCTGTACTGGTTACATGTAGCCTGCAGCTATCATCGTGCATTGCCAGACTGACCTACAGGTGGAGCTGAGGTTGGACCTGGTCAGCCCCTGTACTTCCAGACTGACCTACAGGTGGCTCTGTGGGACCCTGCAGTAATGATGGGCAAACTGCATGCAAATCAGGGCATAATGAGATACTAATCCTGTTGTTTTCCCAGAAACTACCTAAGTAGGCTCATTTGCATGGCACTTTTGAATATGGCACATTTTAGCTCCAGGCAAACGTATTTGCACCGGGTTAGCTGCTTAGCTCCGTGCTAATGCCGTGCTAATGTGTTAGCGCTGCGCTAACAGTACGGGGAATATCATACAGTTTTGATCACTGTTCTTTCACATCTGCTGCTTCCTGCAGCTGTACTGAGTCCATGCATTTGCTGGCACACACATTGGCCACGTAGTTCATCTGTACCTGCCCTCATGTTGCTGTGCACTGTGTTGTTGTTGTGGGTTGCACTTCCTGGTTCTTTTATTCAGTGCTGTCTTATTCCAGGGCTATGCTTGCCCTGCACTCCCAGCCCAGTTTGCATGGCCTCATTACCATGCTATATTCGGAAGCTGTTTGCCCTGGGCTATTCCTATTGAATATAGCTTGCTTTGTGCTCCGGGCTATGTTTGCCTGCCAGGCAGTGCTAATTTAGCCCTGGGGCAAAGTTTTGAATATCTGGCCCACTATGTGTTAAAGAGATCTTTACCCAAATGTTGACTCCAGCTTAACAGGTACCACATAAGGGGTCTAAGGGCATGTACTGAAACCTGTTGCACTCATTGACATTGCATACAAATAACAGCTGAATCCCTCAGAAACAAGAATAGTAACTAGAACAGCATATTCTTTATTAAGCTGAATTGCAAACATTCAAATATTGAGATGGTCACTAACATTAGTCACAGTTACAGTTTTAGATTAAAATAAAGATGGAATCTTTCTTCTGTATGGAAGGTCTATCATTACTGGGTTTTGGTATGCACTAGTGAAAAGACTTGTTACATGATGAAGGGTGATGGTGGAAAATATATCTAATGTAAATGCTTTAAACCAGATTAGAGCTTTAATTTTATGATGTATTATTTATTCATAGCAGGATATATTGGGATTAGTATCACGATAATGTGTCAGTTTTAAGTGTACACTTAGTAATAAAGCTATAGTCATGCCCTACTTGGTATTTTCTTGTACTACAGTACTAGCACTTGCCTCGTATACTTGTTTGAATTAGTAGGAGAACTAATAAGCAGATGTAGTTTAAATCAACCAAAGGGAAGACGTGATACTGTAATGTATATTTTGACACCCGTTATTGTTTGTATGTTAGGTCCTAAAACTAGGACCACACATGGATATATAAATGTATCAACAACAGTAGTGACTAATGTTCTGCCTGTACAAGAAATTATTTATAAAACCAAATACTGTCATGGCAGGAGAAAAATATAAAGATTAAAGATAGCATTATAAATTAATAATCCTTGTATAAGCCATTGTTTCAGAAACAGCTGTGTGATCAAAGGGAATGTGATGATATAAAAGTCTTGCACTAGAGTATAATCATACATTTCAAGTTGATTGGCAGCAATCATGATGATTTTCCATGCTTCTAAGTTGCTACTTTGTCCATTCATTCTTATCTATAGTTAATGAAGCTTCATAAATACAAGGGATAAACTGTACTTCAACAGAATAAAAATGCTACCAAGTTTTTTTTTCTCTTCATGGCACAGCAAATGGTCAAAAAGAAATATAATAAAAGCAAATTAAAAAAGTATACACACTGATCAAAAATACATATTTATCTGCACATCAACTGTGTATAATAAAGATATGACTATTTAGATGTTTTGGGGGCCATTTTGGCCTCCTGGTTTATATTTTTCACTGAACCCTGGGTAGCTTTACACTCCAATAGATCTTGAGTTTGGTATAATTCATGACATGTAGATTTGTTATGCTCCAGTTTGCAAATACTAGCATGGATAGGCTAATGCTTTCTCCAAGCAATTTTGTATATTTTGTTTCTTTTCTTGGTAGTTTTCTTATGGCTAGCACCCCCTTACCCACGAGCGCATGTCATAGAATGGAGAAAAACATTTTAGGTTTTATTAAAGATCATCATTTTGATGACTTGTTATAAGTCTGTTTCAGGAAACAGAGACCAGTGGTTGTGTAACAAAGGTGTTTTATTAGTTTTGCTCTGTTATAGCCACCTTCTTTCTCTATACCCCACCATAATGATAAGGTGCCCCAGCGCACTGTTCCTACAGCCAGGAGAGCAGATGCTCAGCTACCTTCACAGCCAGCATTGGTGTTGATTCTTGTTTTTCCTACAACAGCTGCAAAAATGTCAGAAGGCCTGTATTCTCCCTATCCAAGATAGGAGTTCTTCAGTTCAGAAACAGCATGTGCTTAGCCATCAGCCAGCAGTACTGTGGGGTTCTGGATATTGCTCATGACCACCATTCTCTTAGATAGTAGCACAGTGCACTGCCCACTATGACACTGGGTGACATGTTGCACTACATGTGTTTTCATAAACATTGTTTCTTCATTTGGTAAGCTACATTAAATGGTAACTGTTTCAGTTTCAGTAAGGAATGCATTTTCCTTCACGCTTGTAGTCTGCTTGGGGAAGTCAAGACTGCTGAAGCTGCTGTAGCATTTTTGGTATACTTTTCCTCTTTTTAGAAATGCTTGTTGATGTGGGGGGAAATAGCTGGATCTCAGATAAAACTGCATTTGTAGGGCTGGCACATCAGAGCATTAGTAGGGTTGCCTCTCATAACGGAAACAAAAAGACCAAACTCAAAGTGCTGCAGTGTTTATTTGGATTTACTTTCTTTACTGCAAGACATGGAAAAACAAAATTCATATTAGAAATTCCCAGATACTGCAAAAATGGATGCGGTTTGATTTCATTACCTTTCTATATAAATATCATATTGTTAATGCACTGCCTATAGAGGATAACACTCCTATGGAATGGGTTCACATCTGGGTCTCTGACTAAAACATTCTTCCACTCCTAAGGTATGTATATTGGCATAATTGGCATAATTAGTAACAAAGGATGCCCCTATTACCATACCTTTCACCTGGAGGAAGTGAAAGTTTTAAAATACAAACATACAGGTGGTCACGGTCTTTCATGTTAGCTCAAGGAGGACATTTTTTAAGGGCATCACTTAAACCAGAATATTTGTTAACAGCCGAACCCATCACCTTTATCCCTCTGCCATGAGGGATGTTTGTGCCCAGGGTGACCAAATATCAATTATTCACCAGTAGAGGGTATCATCACTCTTTAAAAAAAATACAGCGGTTTGGTGTCAAATGTCAAAGCAGGGTTGAGAAGCTCCAGTGCTGCTATTGTTCTTGTTAACTGTGTCTTTTATCCTTTTCTATAATGCTGTTATAATAAAATATACTTTAACTGAAAATTACATAGTAGGTCTTATTTTTACACTACTGAGCCCAGCGATTGGTCTTTTTTATGGCCCCTTGTAACTGACCTATGCATGGCTATACCAAGAGCATCTTTCCTTGTAATTGTGTTACTGCTCATAACACCAGTGAACCTGGTTTGGAAATGAGCCTGGGGCATCAAGGGCCAGCTGGATGGAGCAGGATTAAATGCCCTAAAGGATGCTCTCTTCATCTGGGGAAGAAGGGCAGCATTCTGTGCTACACTGCTGCCATCTTTGTTACCACAAGTAACAGTGCAGATGGAGGAGTTTAGTTTAGGGAGGGTACAGTCCAGCTCCAGAGCATGGCCATGTAATCACAAGTGCATGTGCACCATTGATCAGTAGCTGGCTGTGTCCTTATTGTTGGACAAAATTAAGTGTAAAAAGCAGGGTGTCACAACATGATCCTGGCACATCCAGGTTCCCTGACATTGGCTGGCCACTGTCCTCCACACTTACAGAACAGAGGGGGCAATTCCCTGTCAAGCCTCTCAATGGAATCTACCATGGAGAATAATGCCCTATGGACCCCATGAGGACTGGTACATGTCAGAGAAGAAGGAAAAGAATGGGGGTAGGAGGAAACAAGACAGATGTGAGAATGACCAGGAATGAAAAAACAATGCATTAGCAGGTAGTTGACAAAGTTTGTTTTTGTGAATTAGAACTGAAGATAGACTGACTTGTAATATTGGTGCTGTTATTTCTTTTCATTGTTATTAGTAAAACATGCTGTATATAGGGAAGATAGACCATAAACAGAGAAACCCAAGATAGACCATAAACAGAGAAACCCAATAACCATACAAGTTAAATGGGGATAGTTAGCAGGAATTTTTACATTAGGAAAACATTATTGTAGACCGCAAACATGCTCTTTCTTGGTAATACTGCATTTGAAACAGGTACTGTATGACAGACTGTTTTGCAGTGGACATGATGCTAACAGCCTTAAGAACTCCAACTGCAGTACTTGGCAGTTGGGTCATAGAATACCAGTTACCTCTCTGTGAGATCACAGCACATGAAGGTAGATGGCACCCTGTTTAATACCCTGCCCATTCACTCGGGGGTTCCCCAGGGTTCCATCCTGGGCCTCGTTCGGTTATGCCTATTTCTCAATAACCTCCCCGCTCCTGCTCGGGCAATACGGTACTCTATGCTGATGATGCGGTTCTCCTTGCCTCCCACCCTGACCCCGCATCCCTACAGGAATCCCTGCAGCACACATTCAACCAAGCTGAAAAGTGGTTCCTTGATCACCAGTTGGTCATTAACCTCAAAAAAAACAAATCTATGCTTTTTTCACATCACCAGAATAAGGCCAAAAATGCCCCCCTCTGCATTATCCCCAGTAATGCTCACCCTCTTGAGCAGGTGTCATCCTTCAAATACCTGGGCATCACCTTCAACTCGGCTCTTACATTCCACACCCACATCAATACCCTGTCCTCAGCCATAAACTCTCAGATTGTCCTTCTCTATCGCCACAGAGATTGCCTCCCCCAAACTGCTCAGCAACTGGCCATCAACTCCTCTGTCCTGTCCCTAGTGGACTACAGCCTACCTATCTACACTGCGGCTGACAATACCACACTCACCAGAATCCAGACCTCAATAAACAAGGCCTGCATGCTCCTGACCTGTACATCCCTCCACATCCATACTTGCCTGCTCTATTCCACCACCAATCTGCTCACCTTGGAGGAGCGGCTGTGCTACCAAACCTGCTTACTTGCCAAAAAATCCCTGGTAGGACACTTCCCCCCAGGTGTCACTGTGTCCCTGTGGCTTGCATCCTCATCTGTTGCCACCCATAGCTCAGTTAAGGCCACCTTTCTGGTTCCCCATATCAAGACCTCCCTAGCCCAAAGGTCCTTCCACTGCCGCGCCCCCACATGGTTCAACTCCCTCTTGCTCTCTGCCACTAAGTCTACCAAAATTGGTCCCTTTAAAGTCACTCTCCATAACCACCTTTTTGTCACGCCTGAAGTTGTAGTTGCCCTTAATCAACCTAATGTTGGGGTCCCTCCCCATTTCTTGCCCATAGCCTTGACAATGTCTGTTGGACTGCTCCCCCCCTTTTTTTTCTCTTTTCCTCACCCCTGTTCCCCCCCAACCCTTCCACTTAGGTATTTCCCTGGTACGACCAGGGTTGTGACTTCTACTATTGTCATACTTTATACGATTGCTATTTACTGCATGTAACTTTATCCCGTAAACCACTGTTATATTGTGTTCTTTTTGTTATCTGTAGTGCACCTGTATGTTACCACTGTTGTATCTCACACTGTAACCATGTCTACCCTCCCTGCAACGAGGTGCCTTTGTAAATGAGTCCCTGACTCAAAGGTTGTAAATCCGACTTTCAAAAAAATAAATAAAAGAATGATAACATGAGTGACTGAATGCTTACAGTGCTTGTATCAGAACATAGAACCACTCAGTGCTGATGTTAGCAATGAATGTTTACAAGGATATGTTACAAAATGTTTATTACAGTATGTATTATGAAAGCAGTAAGGCATGGCAGGCTCTGGGTGTTACTGTAATGATTCCACAGACAGGTGCATTGCTATTGCTGAGCCCCTGAAACACCAGGAAGTACTGGTATTACAGTGCAACCCATACCTTGCAGTGTTTGCTGCACTTATATAGTGGTTTCTAAATGTGTCTGATTTAAAATGTATAGAAATCAAGAAAACATTTTATTAAAAAATGCTTCCGTTTGAACTTGGAAGGCAAATAAAAATAATAATCTTAATCATAATGTAATGAAGATAAAAAAAATATTCACGAGAAATGGATACACCATTGAGTCAGGGACTCATTTATAATAGTGTATGAGCCAGATATGGTCACCTGTACCACTCAGGGGGAGCAAATGCTCATGTTGTTGTTTAGCAAGCTTTATATGCATAGATAAAAAATATATGTGATAGCATTGTGGATTGAGTAGCTTTAAAGTATGTGAGTTCTCACACCAAATGTGTACCCACCAGTGTTCCAGCAGTCCGTCTGTCTGTTTGTGTCCATGTCCTATACAGATCTTTGCTATCTAGGCATATAAGGCTTGCTAAAAACCTACATGAGCATCCCCCCCCCCCCCGAGTGGTACCAATGACACTTTTATGCTGGTATGGCTATATATCCCAAATACCAAACTGTGTATACTAAGCCTTGCTCCACAACAGTTCTAGTGCTATTTCAATATGTAGTGGTAATAACATTTATAAACCACTGTATAAGGGTTTTAGATATTTTAATGTAGTATATTGATTAATCAATAATAATTATTATTTTCAAATGATGTTGGAGTAGTGGCTACTAGAATGGAAGAAGAAAATCAGTCTATTGAGAGGGGTACACCTAGGAGGTACATCATTCACTATGACTCTTCAGAGTTTAATCCACAAGAACAATTGAATATTCCACAAAGAGACCTGGAGACACTGAAACAAAAAGCAGAAAGCAGTGCGCCACAAGCAGCAACAGGAAACAGCTGTCAAACCAAGCGGCAAAACAGATGATCATCTTTCAAGTCAAGGATCTATGCGATCAAGTGCATTTTCTGTAAAAAGGAAAAGTACCAAAAAGGAATGCACAAATAGAATATTTAATAAAAGCTACACAACTCAGAGCAGATGAAACACTCTGCCAAACTGCAGTTATACAGAAGGATGAAGATATGTTAGCAATTACAAGTAGAGAGATAGTAGCAGCAGAGGCACATTATCACCATAGTTGCTGCAAAGCATATACAAGAGACCCAAGTCACCTTCACTCAGCAGGTAGCCAAACATTGAATGCAGTAGATAACACAGATGGTGATATACAGTACTCAAATATAGAACATCAGTCATATGTTGAACTGTTCAAATATATTAGAGATGAACTGGCACCTTTCCCAGATGTGACAACATTGAAATTTGACAACAAAACTTGCCAATATTATGCAATTGAAAGGAGTATCTACCATAAAAGAATCAACACAAAAGTACATCCATCATAAATTAAAGACTGAATTTGGAAGCAGTTTGCATATATTCTGTGATGAGAAGGGAAACTGTTGGTGCTACCTGATAGTATGAATCTCTATGACCTTGCAAAGAAGTATCAAACAGCAAGGCAGGAATTGCTGTTATGGAAATGCAAACTGTCAGATATCAGCAACACCATTGACTAAGCATCATCACATATAAGAACAGCAAATAGAAACATGGAGAAAACAACCCATTGGCCTTATCATCCTTCAGATCTTGCCAAGGAGTCACTAGTTGTTCCCCCAGAACTCAAGCATTTTTTCATTGGCCTCCTCACAGGTAAATCTGAGCACACACGTCCATCCCAAAGGGTCAATATGCTGATGGACTCATTTAGCCAAGATATTATATATGCTGTGACAGGTGGACAACATACTGTAAACCACCAAAACATATAGTGCAGTCATATGGGGTGAAAACTCTTACTGGAAATATAGAGCTTGTCCAAATCCTGAACAGAATAGGACATGGCGTGTCCTATTCCCAACTAGAGGAAAACAACACAGCTCTACGCTTGCAGAAACTAGTAGCAGCTTTGAAACAAAGAGTCATCCTTCCAGAAAGTATCAAGCCATAATATATTTTCACAAATTTAGCCTGGGACAGTATTGATCACCTTGAAGAAACCCTCACAGAGGCTGGGATGACTTTGAGTGAATGGTATTGCTGTGCAGTCTACAGTCAATGGACCTCATGCCCTAAAAATTGTTCTTCCCGATGTTCAAAAGCTGAAGCAGTGTACTGTGTCTAATGAAAACAAACAGATACCAACTTACATAGCAGGGGAACAACTGGGACTACAGCCATTACACACCAATGAAGATAACAAACAGGAACACAAAGAGATAGTATCAACAGCCAAAGGCAAGGATTTGATCTAGATACTTACAAGACAGGTACACAATTTGAGTCAGATCATTACAAGTTGGACAGGTTTTAACATCAGCACATGCAACCTGAATACTGTATCCCAAGACATGATAGGATACCTGCATACAATTAAAGCACCA
Source organism: Neoceratodus forsteri (assembly GCA_016271365.2). Classification (NCBI taxonomy): domain Eukaryota; kingdom Metazoa; phylum Chordata; order Ceratodontiformes; family Ceratodontidae; genus Neoceratodus; species Neoceratodus forsteri. The sequence goes on from CM057449.1 coordinate 877,783,633, forward strand.
TCAAATGAAATGTCAACAGTATTTGAAATACTCAACCAGTCTGACCTGATGATGAAAGAACTACACCTGGAAAACAATGTTGCAGTTTTGGATCAAGCACTATGTGCAAAAGCCACTGAGATTACATGGAAGCACAGACATAGATTTGCAAACATCATACGTTGACTGGGCACATTTCATGCCATCTTGAACCTCGTAGCCATCCTTGGCAAATGGTTTCAGTATACTGGTATACATGACCTCTGAACTGAATCTGGAATCATTGATGAGGGTTCAGTATCTGGCGTGCTTGATGGCAAGATGTTCAATCAGGTAGTCAGAGTACACAAATACATATATGAAGCTCTACTCTGTGTGGCCTGGAAGGAATTTTTTTCCATGGATGGAAGTAAAGCACCCCACTCAGATGTACTAAGTCTATGCAATGCTAGAACAAGTAAATGACTTACATAAATATCTGTGCCAGGAGAACTCAGGCAAACTGTTAAAACATGAAGATCTGATACATTTGCTGATACTATGGAATCAGTATCTAGAATATCTGTGCCACAGCAATGGGAACTTGTCTGCCTTCTGGGTCTCATATATTGGTATGGTTGGTGATATCCTTTTTGGGATTGCTCAGAGCATGAAGAGAGGGCAATTAGTATTTGCATCTCTTTGCTATTAGGGAAATGATTCCATGGTGTTTCACCTATGATTGACTAAACTATGCAAGGTATCTGCAGAGCACCCCCAAGTCTACAAGCACTTTACAAATGGAGGTTTTTCTGTACAACTCACAGATAACAATCCTTTTGGATGCATCCTTGTAGATCAGACAACAGAGATTACTGTTAACAAAGACACTAAAACAACTGATGGAACAACAAAGTTCAGCCAAAAGTCAGGAGCAGTAAACAGGTTCTACTTGACAGCTGAATACTGCAGTGCTTTTTTGAGTCAGCTGAGAGATATGACCAAGTGAACAGATCTGACTTTCATCGAGCATAGGTACAGAAACCTCCGATTGAGAAGGTTAAGAAGGCAGTATCTGCTGTTGTGGAGATACTCAAGAACTGAATCAATCCATTTGAAGACAATCAAGAGCTTGTAAGCATCTCAACAGCCACAGCAGCCTCAAAAGGTGTTACGAAGAACCTGACTCATGCATGTGCCATAGGAAAGTAGGCCTATCATCGCTTCAAAACACAAAGGCTTGAATCAAATCCACCACAAAAAATTCCATGACCCAATGAAAAAGAACATTTTAAAACCTTCAAGAGCTTAAGTAAAAAGAAGTAGTTGCAGAGCAATGGGAAGTCCATCATTCTGAAGACAGATAGATCACTTTTTGGTTGGATGATTGTTATTGCCCAAAGCTGTAACCTTCAGATGAAATAGGTATTTTCCCATGCTCTTGGGCCTCTACTTTGGGCACTGGCTACACCAGAAGATCTTCCCAGAAAAAAACACAGAACCTGTTCTGGTAACAAGCCTTCAGAAAACTGCAGCACCCGCAGAAGCAATACCAGACAATTCAGCAATGGTGATTGATGGAATGAGCCTTGCACAGAAGGTGAGAAATGAACAAGCTACATTTGGAGATATTGCAGCCTCCATTCATTCCAAAACTCTTAAAGAAGAATCACAGAGTATCAGAATCAACATTGTGTTTTATACCTACCGAGTGATGTCAGTTAAGAACATTGAAAGTACACAGAGAAGAACAAGGGTTTAAAAAGATGAACATCATAGAGACACAAATTGTCAGACTGTGGAGGCTATTCCTAAGACAAGTAAACAATAAAAACAGCCTGATAAAGTTTCTGGTAAGTGAGGAGCAGAAGACAAAGTACACAGATAAGCTGATGGGAAAGAGTCTTTTTGTCATTTGTCATGAAAAGTGCTGGAAAATAACTGACAAGGGCAATGTAGATATACCTGCCTTATCGAGCCAACATGAGGAGGCAGATGGATGACTACTACTCCATGCTGCTCATACTGCAGAAGGCTATCCATCAGTGGTGATCAACTCAAAGGATATGGATGTTTTCATCCTATGTCTCACATTCAATGATTACATTGCAAGGAACTTATAGGGATGCACGCATACACTGGCTATAATACAGTAAGTGCTTTTGCTAGGAAAGGCAAGCCACGTGCATTTCAAATTCTCAAAACTAACAATGATGCCAGGGAAGCTTTAGTAGAACTTGAAGAAGACTGGAAGCTAACTCCACAATTTCATGCCAAGTTGGAAAAATTTGTTTGCTGCTTGTATGCAGCCAAACCTAGAACAGCTGAAATCGATGAGCTGAGATATTCTCTGTTTTGTTCAAGAAAAAGAAAACTTGAATTGCACCAGTTACCACCATGCAAAGACCATCTTCAAAAGCACTCCCTCAGATCAAATTACCAATCTGTGATCTTGAAAATGAGTCTTCAAAACAACCCTGGAAATCCTGATCCAATGGGAAAGGGGTGGAAACTGGAAAGGCACAAAGGTCAAAGGTATCTCCTCATTGACTCAATGGATGGTGCCCCAGCACCAAAGGCTGTATTGGATCTCCTTTCATGCACATGCAGCCACTCTTGCAAGCTGCCCTCTTGCATTTGCTTAGTGAATGGCCTGAAGTGCACGAGCATGAGCTGACTGAGGGACTGTGCCAATTAGGCATGCGATGAGGATTGTGAATCACAAATAAATGCAGAAGATGACTACTATGATAATGACTGTGATTATTAAATATATTTGTGTGATTCATGTGAAAATGTGTGAACTCTTGGGAAACAAGTATCTGTTATGCCCATCATTTTTCAATTTGTTTTCTCACAATTATATACATGTTCATTTTAGGGCTCCACTATATCCCCCATCTGGGGCCATTTGGTCTGATAAGAGACAATAAAATGCCAAAAATACTATTGAGTATAAATGGACCCATTTAAAAATGTTACCCAAGTTACCCATGTTTTTAAGTTGTTAATAAAATCCAAGTCTGTAATAATGTTCAAAAATAATAACATTATTGATTAATGTACTTAATGACCTCATTCCAGTCACCAAATGATGGTGTTTCTATTATAAAGGTTAGTTTTATAGATGTGGCATATCTAGCATGGATAAGTAATCACAGATGTAATTTTGTGATTAAATATTGTTTTAAATATGATTTTTCATTTGTAGATGCTTAAATACAAATTTCCGGTGCTTGTTGAACCTCTCTGAGGGTGGGTATTCATTTGGTGTGATAACACACATGAAGTTACTCAATCCACAATGCTATCACATGAATTTGTTATCCAGGGATATTAAGCTTTCAAAAAATCACAATGATCATTTACCCCCATAGAGTGGTACTGATGACCCCCTTATTGGGGGGATCTGGATCATACAGTATAAAGTTTCCAACTGCAGCAGGATCTGGTTGCAACCTGGATAAGGTACAATTAGTACATTAACCGTTCACATTACAAATAATCCCTTCACTATTAGTTGGAGATATGGCTAAATATAATAATAATTAAAAAAAAACAATGAAAACAATGTGGCACATATTTTTGGTATAAAAAACACATTATTTATTCAGTTTGTACTGCATGCCATTCCAAGCTGTGTGTGGGCCGGGGGGTAATTTCTCCTGAAGTGGAAAGCCTATCCTTTATTCAAGTGCATATGCTTTTAAGAACTACAGAATGTTTAAACATTATTTACATCTGCCTTTGCAATTTACAAGCACTTGCGTTTGGCCCTCCATATCCCTCAGTTTTTTATATTATTTCTTCTTATCTCTACCCTGTTTCATTTTTTATTGTCTTTCCCCACATTCTTTTTTATGATTTTAATTGTACTGTATTTTTCTAAAGTCTAAAAACAGTCATTTTCAAATAAAAGTAAACAAACTTGTTATGAACTGTCTGGGCATGCTCTGATACTGGATAATCAGGTGATGCTCTTGATCAAGCAGATCACTTGAATCCTTGAACCCCATTGCCAATATAGATAGATAGATAGATAGATAGATAGATAGATAGATAGATAGATAGACTGATAGACATATAGACAGACAGACAGACAGATATTAATTGCAAAACATTTTGTTAATGCACCAGTTAGGGTTAAAGTGACAAAAGTTGGGAAATGTGTTATGGTTCCAAAATCTAGCACACCACCTCACCCTGCAGGCAACAACAGGAAAAAACATTACAGTTTGACCTCTCCTGTGTCTTCTCAAATCAGGAGTGGGATGTTCCTTGGGGTTGTCAGTTCTAACACTCACCCCATTCCATCAGTAAATAAGATGAGATGTTTAGAGTATATGAGAATGGGGTAAGCATTAGGGTTGACAGCCCCAAGGTGCACCCAATGCCTGATTTGTGATGATGCAGGAGAGGTCAAGCTGTAATAGTTTTTCCTGTTGCTGCCTGCAAGGTGGGAGTGGAGTGCTAGGGTTGGGAACCCTAATATAACATGTTTCCTACTTTTGTCACTTTAACACTATCTGGTGCATTAATAATGTTTTTTGCAATGAATCCCCTTACTTTTTTGAGATAGTATACCCTCATTTGCCTGTGGGATGCATACATGTATGTTGTTGTTGTGGAAGCACAAGGCCCTCTGGGTCCTGCACTTCAATTTCTGCCAAAACTGCAATTGATTTGCTTTGTTGTATGGCTTGTGAAAGTTCACATATTATCTTAAGGGAATTTTGATTCTTTTTTTTAATTTTTATGTTTTTTCATATGGTGAAGCAGGAACTCAAGCACCACCCACCAACAATACAAAATGTTGGACACAAAAATACCATCAGTTGAATGCATTTATTCATAAAATGTGCATGACCTCTTACCAGTCAAAAGAGGGACCAGTGAGAACCCACAAAATTCTGACTGGTTTCACTCAGTGCATCATCGGGGAGTGAATATTAACCCTAATTTTTATTTGTGGGGTGGGTTTATGTGTTATTCTTATAACACTCATTATAACATCTTTATTTTGTTATATAGAGTGTCCCTTAAGTCCAAATATTAAGGGAGTTAGGGCTTGTTGAAGTTTAAATGTGGGAAAAAAAGTCCCAAATCTTTTTTCATATGAAGGGACCCTATTTTGTATCCAACAAAACACCCATACAAAAGAGTATTCCTTCATACAAAATAAGAATCAGGAAAAAACGATGTCTAAAATTTTTTTTCGTATGAAGGCATCCTTTTTCAAATGAACGAAAAACCGGTATGAATAAAGGATGGTTCCACCTTCAGAATGCGCCGGCTGTTGTGTGTCCTGTCATTAGGGAACCAATCCCACAAGTTGTTGATTGCATTTCACGTGGGGGGCTGCGCCCCACACACGCCCCCTTACTTAGGATTCTAACTCCAGGGGGAAGATCTCAGGGAGGGAGGGAGGATGACTTATAGGTTTGGTGTCCAAATGACGGGTGCACAATGGCTGGTGCTCTATGGGTGTACTCTGAAAAGGATCCCCTCACACGAAAAAAAAAATCAGAAAGAAAATTAAGTTGAAAATATTTTTCGAATGAATAAAAAAAGCATATGAGAAAGGATTCCTTCATATGAAAAAAAGAATCAGAAAAAAAACTAAGTCCAAAATCTTTTTTTTTTGTATGACGGTATCCTTTTTTGTATGAATAAAAAAAAAATAAAACACACAAAAAGGATAATTCAATACAAAAAATCTGGACTTAATTTTTTCCTGATTCTTTTTTTGTATGAAGGGATCCTTTGTCATGTTTTTTTTTCTCTCATATGAAAAATGATGCCTTCATACAAAAAAAGAATCAGGAAAAGAAAAAAATTAAGTCCAAATTCTTTTTCCATACGAAGGGATCCTCTATTGCATGGGCCAATTCCTTTTTAGTAGGCCCATATGAAAAAAGAAAATCGACTCGCGAAAAATGATTTTTAAATGTATAAAAATTACATTTCTTGGTTATTTTTCCACACTCTCAGTGCAGAATCCACCTAATGGGGTCCCAATTAACAAGATAGATGTGTTGGTGTGTGTGCAGGATGTCCCTTTGGGGGTTTTGAAATTTTTTTGGAAAAAAAACAGAAACAAGACGGGCCATACAAAAAAAGACATTCTCCTCATGAAAAAGGATTACACCCCTACAAACAAGGATCCTTTTTTATGGACCAAATTCTTTTTTCATTCCAAGCAGCTATCTAAAAGACTGTACTAAATATGTTGAGAACAGAAATTTCAAAATTTAATAACTTTGGAACAGAATGATATTTGTTTTTTTTATCACACAAGTAAAAGGCACCACTGTGGGCCAAACTCTTTCTACCCTGAATGTTTCAGACAAAAATTGCAAACTATCTGGGCACTAGGCAATGACAAAACAAACAAACAAAAAAATATTTTTCTCTTTTTTCTCTATCCAGATCTCAGAATTCTCACATCAGACCAGAACAAAACGTGGCATGTTAAGTGATCTACACCCCAAAACCACACATGCAACATTAAAGTACACAGCTGCACTACACTAAACCATATGGGATACCACTAAAAACACAATTAACACAGCATTAGGAAGCTAGTCAAACTAGTTAATAAGCTGCAAAAGAACCAGGAAAAAAGAAGCACAAAACCCTTGCAAACCCAGAAATCTCTCAAACTCCAACCTGTACTCACTACACACAATTCACACCATTCATTCCTTGCTGCAAGAGTCTTTCAGGTGACATAATGTGATCGCAAATTAAATCTCCATTACAATAACCATCCTAATGTACTATATTCAACAAACAATGGGTAAGGGTGGAACACTTGGAAGTATATCTATCTATCTTGGGGGCTAATCAGTTCAATTAGCTCGGGCGCATGGCTTTATAGTCCTAATTAGCCCCCTCTATGGGTATGCATCCTTGTATGCCACCCATATAAATATGTATGTGTGTATATATATATATATCTATATATATATATATATATATATATATATATATATATATATATATATATAGATACATATCTATATATATACTTCTCTCTCCTCTTTCTCTCTCTCTCTCTCTCTATATATATATATATATTCATACATATATATTATACTGGCACATTAGCACCAGTATAGTTAGGGTTGAGTGCAAAGTTCTATGTTAAAGCTCAATGTTTGAACCTTATTGACTTTGGAGATATTCAATGGATTTGCATGAAATATGGCATGCATAATCTCTAGAGGTAGGTTCCTTGTTGCATCTATGTTCATGTGAATCCATTGTGTGGTTGTTGAGATACAGAGTGTCAAACAATCCTAAATGTACTACTTTTTTGCTGCTTCTTCCTACAGCTGTATCTGAGAAATGGCTTTAGGTTGTGGTCTGAAATTTTGCCTAACAGATGTACCTTTTGAAGGTTTGGTGAAAAAATATTAATCAGATCAAAAGTTATTACATTTTTAAATTTCCCATTATTTCCTATGGGAAAAATTGATATGTCAGGCACAAAAGGACTTCTATTTTTGCAAACAGTATTCCAGTATTGCATACTTTGCACCTTAATAACTTTGCAACCATTCAATGGATGTGCATGAAATTCTGCATGAATAATTTCATAGGATAGGTTTGTTGATACGGCTAATTCTATTTGAATCACGTGTGTGGTTTGTGAATAATCACAAAGCAATAGTAACAAATAAAATCTGATAAGGGGGTAGATATCATGGGCAGACTAGATTGATCATGTGGTCCCTATCTGCCAACACTTTCTATGTTTTTATGTTTCTGAGATACTGTGTCTGAAACATCCTTAAATTAACGTTTTTCCCATTTTCGCAGTCATCCACTTTTGCATAGTTTGCACCTTAATAACTGTGCAATCCTTCAACAGATGTGCATAAAGTTTTGCATGAATAATCTTGTGGGGTACGTCTGTTGATGTCACTGATTTCATTTGAATTGCTTGTGTGGTGTCTGAGATATTGTGTCTCAAACATCCTTAAATTTACGTTTTTCCATTTTCGCAGTGATCCAGTTTTACATACTTTGCACCTTAATACCTTTGCAACAGTTAAACAGATATGCATGAAATTTTGCATGCTTAGTCTTGTGGGAAAGGTCTGTTGAGTTGGAAAAATTTTTTGAATCACTTGTGCAATTTCTGAGATACAGAGTTTCAAACGTCCTTAAATGTATGTGTTTTTCTTTTTTTACAAACAGATCATCCTGTTTCACATATTTTACACATTGATTACATTGCAACTGTTCAACTGATGTGCATGAAAGTTTGCATGCACAAGCTTGTGGGGTAGTTCTGTTGATTTGGCAAATTCAATTTGAATTACTTGTGTGGTTTCTGAGATATAGAGTCTCAACCACCCTTAAATGTACATTTTTTTTCCATTTTTGCCAACAGTTCATTTTGTTTTGCATATTTTGCAACTTAATAACTTTTCCACCGCAGAACAGATTTCCAAATCCTTTTGCATGCATAATATGATTGGCTAGGCTGTTGATTTGTGAAATTTAAGTGGTCACGAGGGCCTTCAAGAAGCCTGCCCTCCCGAACGTCCGACTAGCATTGCCTGAAGGCCTGCCTGGCGGCTTGAGGCCCTCGTGAGCGCACTTCCGAATCTCCACCAAGGCACGACTTGGCTTACTGAGATGGCGTTTGTGTGCCACGGATGACTCACTGGTTTGGCCACGGATTTTTGGTACCAAGTTTAAAACTTTGGACTTAATTTTATTTAAAAAAACAGACTGAACTTTCCACCTCAGCACATAAGTGCCTTTATTTATTTATTAACTGTCGCCATAGGTGTGCAGATAGTTTTATCACCAAGCAAAATTATCAGCATTTAAATTGCTTGACTGTAATTTTATGTTACCTTAAGTGATTCTGCACAGCCACTATTGTTGTACTGCAGGGCTAAAGGATCCGATTGCAAACCATGTCACAAGGGTGTAGATAGTTTTAGCACCAAATGAAATATCAGCATTTAATACTGCTTGACTGTGTATTTTATGTTACCTTAAGGGATTCTGCACAGTAAATACTGCTGTACTGCAGGGCTAAAAGGTTCCGTTTGCAAACTGTATGCTGTGCCACCATCTTGTACTAGTCCCTGACTCCTAGAGCTAATCCCCCCCATTTGCTCAGCCACCTCCCCTTACCTTTATAACCCAATTTCTGTCTGTCTCTCCACAGCATTGCCTGAAGTCCTTGCCCGGTGGTCGAGATGGCCTCTGAGGAGTCTGCCCTCCCCCAAATCTCCGATGAAGGTATGACTCTGCTTACTGAGATGGTGTTTGTGTGCCGTGGATGACTTGCTGGTTTGGCCATGGATACCCCGCCAACGCTTCGTGTCGGCTACCCCACCACCCCCATCACTACCCTTGGTGAACCATTTCTTATATAGAGTGGGTCATGTGTTTCAATTATCCTATCAGTCAAATTTTCCATTAGCAAGCTATTGCTTTCCCCCACTAGATGTCACCATAACAAAATCCACAATAGCTGGCTTTTTCCTACCACACAAATTCACCATGTCACCTCTACTTATCCCTCTAATAGCTTCATTTATAACTGCTGCCTCCCTCCTTCTCTCCCACCATCTACCCTTCAAGGGAGTCAGACAAGCTGGTGCTTCATGCTGAGGCAGTGGGGTCTGAGGCACTGTTTACCTTCCACCCTGTTAGTCACCCCCAGCCACTATCCTGCTACTGGTGGATCAATCACTCATTACTGCCACCCTCCTTTCACACTGGGCTCATAGCCCTGAATTCAGTCACTTGTTGCCCACCATCAGTTGCTATCCAGCCCTTGTACACTTCATGTAAGCCCTAGAAGTCCATGCCTTTTGCCAAACTACTGGTATTCTTGCTTCTTCTACTGGCCAGGGACATTGAACTGAATACCAGCCCAACCGCTGCCCCACTGTTACTCCCTCGGGGGTTCAAACTTATACACCTAAATATCTGCAGCCTTCTGCACAAAATAACTGCACTGCAGCAAATGGTCAGTTCACCTAGGCCGGATATTCTGATTATTACAGAAACCTAGCAAGAGCCCCACAACAATGACTCTGAATTCTCCATTCCTGGGTACTCTGTTATCCGTCATGACCACCCTGGCAGAAAAAAGGCAGAGGCATAGCAATGTATATCTCATCCTCCCTTCAGTACTCCATAGTTGTTTTCCTATGACCCTGCTGGCAATTGATGCCATGATGATTAAACTCTCCATCCCCCACTCCACCCCCATTTTCATAGCCAGTTCTTACTGCCCCACTGACTTCCCCTCGCAAACCATCCTGGACCATTTGGGTTCCCTGAATTCCCTCACCACAGGGGGCGAGATTCATATACTGAGGGATTTCAATGTGAACTGGTTTGCCAGAAGCACCTCGAAGCTTTGGAATCAGGTAGCTGACCTTAACATGTCACAGATGATCTCTGAACCCACCAGGCTGAACCCTAAATCTCTAAACCACTCCCTACTTGACTGGTGCATTACCTCCCACCAGCACTGTATTATAGCCTTGGGTATCCTGCCTGACTTACTCAGTGACCACCACATGATTTACTCTGTCTGGAAAATCTTCAGGCTGAAAGCACCCACCCCAAACTATTCTCACACGACCATACAAATCGCTGGACCTTGCTTTGCTCCTAACTGACCTAATAACCACCGACTGGTCCTTTATTCCCACAGCAACCTCTATCGACACAGCTTGGGGTTACTTCAAGCTCAGATTCTTAGCTGCATGGGATCACCATGCCCCACTCAGATGTACATGGGTTAGGGGTGTCCATTTGCCCTGGATCTCCTCTGACATCCTGTCCCTTACTAAAGCCAGAGACCAGGTGTGGAAGTCATCCAAAGCCTTCGGCTCCCCTGTGGACCAAAACAATTACCACACCCTATGAAACATTTGCACTAGACAAATCAGGCTAGCTAAAGCAAACTATTTCAAATCCTCATTACAGGCTAACCTACATTGTCCATCAACATTTTAGAAGGTGGTAAAATCCCTTTTCTCACCACCCTCCCAACCTCCCAATCCCACGCTGTTTATAGGCTGGTCTGTCGTAACAGACCCACATGCCATTGCCTCTACATTCAATTCCTCCTTTACAAACTGCACCTCAGTCCTGCTCTCCACTCTCCTCCCTGTCCAGCCTTACCCCTCCCCACCTGGCCTCCCTGCTCAGCCTCCTCCTCCAAATGCTCCCTTGTCTTCTTTAAGCAGGTTACCCTGCCAGAAGTCTATCAGGCCTTGCTTTCCCTAAACCCAAACAAAGGCAAATGCCCTTCTGGGCTGGATTCAAAGATGCTCCACCTGGCTGCTCCTGCTATTGCTGCCCCCCTGGCTGACTTTCTAAACCTCTCATTCTCCTTAGCAACTATCCCTAAGGATTGGAAGCATGCTACAGTAATCCCACTCCATAAGGGTGGTGATTCCTCAGCCCCTGGTAACTACAGACCCATTTCCCTCCTACCTATTATAGCTAAGCTACAGAGGCATTTAGTCCTCTCTCAAATCTCTACTTTTCTCAACTCCTCCTCCTTCTTCTCACCCTACCAGTCTGGTTTCAGGAAATCTCACTCCACTGCCACCTCACTCCTCAGGCTCACAGACTCCATCCTTGATGGCATGGACAAGGGCCTTATCACCACAGCCATTTTCATTGACCTGGCAAAGGCATTCAACATGGTCTCCCATGCCCACCTCCTTGACAAGCTGTCCCGGGCTAGGCTCTCTACCTTGGTCACCAGCTGGTTCTGCTCCTACCTGGTCTGCCATTCCCAGGCAGTTAAAATTGGCAGTTCCACATCACCTCCCCTCCCAGTAACATCCAGGGTCCCTCAAGGATCTGTCCTTGGACTGCTCCTATTCTCCTTATTTCTAAATGATCTGCCCTCCACCTGCCCACACACTTCCATTCATATGTACACAGATGACATGGTCATGTATGCATCTGGCAAATCATCAGCTGATGTTGTAACCTGACTTCAGCAGGATTTCAATGATGTTCAGCTCTGGTTCTGAGCAAACCAGCTTTTCCTCAACACCAAGGAGACTGTCTCCTTGACCTTTGGCACAAGGCAGAAACTCTTTAGGCTCCCTGAAACCCCTTCCTTCCACACACTGGATGAGACTATTCTGGAGGTCTGCAACTCCTTCAGATATCTCAGGGTATGGCTCGACCAGCACCTTGACTTTTCTGTACGTGTTGATGCCATTCACAAAATGCTACACCCCAAACTGGGTGCCCTCTATCAGAGTCGTGGTTGTATCCCACACCAGCGTGCCGTGCAGTAGTACAGAAAATGATTTTTCCAGTATTTGACTATGGTAACGTAGTCTAGAATGCCACTCCCAAGTCCAACCTAGCCAGACTGGACCCTCTCTTCCACCCTTTCTGCCATTTCACTCTGGACAGTCCCCCCCTCCACTCACCACTGTGTGCTCTACCAATCTCTAGCTCTTCCCTCACTCCATGACTGACGATTGTGCCACTCTGCCAAGCTCACTGCCAAGTATTGGTCCCAGACCCTGCCTCCCTAACTCTCCTCTGTGTTGGCTGTCCCTACCCCTCCTGTGCACTCCCTCAGAAACACAGACACACAAACCTTGACTGTCCCTCGGGTGTCTTCCTCAAGCGGTCAAGCATCTTTTCTATATCGGATGCCCAAACTATAGAACTCCCTCCCTACTACCATCCAGCATATGCCCCAGACAATGCATTTCAGCTCCCTCATCAACTCACATTTCATGTCGTCATGTGCCTGTGGGTAATTTCAAAGGCTAATTCACCAAAGTAAACCAGGTGTCTGACTACTGCATAGTTGTACTTCCCAAATTTTTGCTCACTGTCCCTACTGTCATGCACTTCTTGTCACCCTACTGGAAGCACCATGTTTAATTTGGCACTGTATAAAATGCTTCTGCATACTTTATATAGTTCTGCTTCATTCTGGTATTGTTTTACCACATGCTCTTACATGTAAGTCTTGTTCTATTGCCCAATGTGTAAGTACTGTTTCCTATGCCCCCTTCCCCCAGGATGCACCTGGAATTGAGCACTAGTGCTCAATGTGTCTTCCTGGTAAAACTTTTAAATAAATAAATAAATGCTTGTGTGGTTTCTGAGATATAGAGTGTCAAAAATCCTTACATTTATGTATTTTCTGCTTTTTCTTTGTCAGCCTGTATCTCAGAAACTGTTTTAGAGTGTAGCCTGAACATTTTAGGGTAGAAAGCCTTTGTCTCACAGATGTGTCTTTTGAAGGTTTGGTGAAAAAATATAAATCTGTTCAAAAGTTATATATTTTTGAATTTCCCATTATTTTCAGTGGGAAAAAAATAGATGTTCAGCATGAAAATGGATCCTGTGTCACAGGAACTAATCAATATACTGTATATATTATACTGGCACGGTAGCACCAGTATAGTTAGGACTAAGTGCAAACTTCTATGTTAAAGCCACATATTTGAACCTTAATAACTTTTGAACCATTGAATGGATTTGCACATAATCTGGCATGTACAATCTTTTGGGGTTGGGCTGTGGAGGTGCCCAATTTCTTGTGAATCTGTTGTGTGGTTTTTAAGATTCAGAGTGTCAAAACTTCAGTAAATTTACTACTTTTTGCCATATTTTTTCTATAGCTGTGTCTGAGAAATGGCTTTAGCTTGTGGTCTGAAATGTTCAGCGTAGAAAGTCTTTGCCTCACAGATGTGCCATTTGAAGGTTTGATGAAAAAATATTAATCCATTCAAAAGTTATTAAATGTTTAAATTTTGCATTATTTCCTATGGGAAAATTGATATGTCAGGCACAAAAGGACTTTCATTTTCGCAAACAGTCATCCAGTTTGCATTCTTTGCACAGTAATATTTTTTCATCCTTTCAACAGGTGTGTATGACATTTTTCAAGAATAATCTTGTGGGCAGGTCTGTTTATGTGGCAAATGTCATTTGAATCACTTGTGTGGTTTCTGAGCTACTGTGTCTCAAACATCCTTAAAATTTACATGTATTTTCAATTTTTGCAGTCATCCAGTTTCACATACAGTACTTTGCACCTTCATAACTTTGCAACCAGTCCACAGATATGCATGACAATTTGCACAAGTGGCTGTGTGGTATAGGTCTGTTGATGTGGAACATGTTGTATGACTTGCTTCTGCAGGTTCTGAGATACAAATTCTCAGATTTCCTTAAATGTATGTGTTTTTTTCACAAACAGGTCATCCTATATGGCATATTGTACATCTTAATAACATTGCAACCATTAAACAGATATGCATGAAAGTTTCCAAGCATAAGCTCATGGGGCAGTTCTATTGATTTTGCAAATTTAGTTTGAATTGCTTGTGCAGTTTCTGAGATACAGAGTCTCAACAATCTTTAAATTTACATTTTTTTTCCATTTTTGCAAACAGTTCATCCTGTTTTGCATATTTTGCACCTTAATAACTTTCCACCATTCAATGGATTTGCATGACATTTTGCATGCATAATCTCCTGGGGTAGGTCTCTTGATTTCAGAAATTTCATTTGAATTGCTTGTGTTGTTTCTGAGATACAGAGTCTCAGAATCCTTACATATATGTGTTTTTTGCTTTTTCTTTGTCAACCTGTATCTCAGAAATTGTTTTAGGTTGTGGTCTGCCATTTTCAGGGTAGAAAGCCTTTGCCTCACGGATGTGTCATTTGAATGTTTAGTGAAAACATATTAATCCAGTCAAAAGTTATTAGATTTTGAATTTCCTATTATTTTCAATGGGAAAAAATAGATGTTCAGCACAAAAATGGATCCTGTGCTGCAAGAGCTAATCCATATTATAGGGGTGCAGTCACACCCCTATAGTTAGGGTTGAGTAGGCACAATCAATCAATCAAACTTTATTTAACCAGGCATTTACATCGTTAAGCAAGCTCATTTGCAAGATGGTCTTTGACACACAGTACAGAATACATTACAATGAACATCATCAAACCATAACATAACATACAAGGAACAGTCAGATTCTTAAGCTACAGTTACATCTTCTATCTAGGCATTGTTGCTTTTTGGCTGTGTAGGTGCACAGTTAGGCCCTTGTGGAAGGTTTGAGGGCTATTAAGTGAAGGAGAGAAGAGGAAGTAGAAGGTGGGAGAGAGGAGAGGAATGCAAGGAGACAATGGAGACAGTAAGATGGCAGACACATGGGGGGTGGTCAACCCTGCTATGGAAAGGACTCCCTGGAGGATTTCTGCTGGTGGAAGAGGGAGCCAGGGAGGAGGGTAGTTAAACTAGGAGGAGGAGGTCTGCCACAGGGGGAATAGGTGGCCAGCGTGGTCCATGAGCTGGGTGACTTCAATCAATCTGACCATGATTACCTGAAGCAATCACACACAGTCTTATGGCACCAATACAGCCACTGTTTTAATACATGGGGACTGGGCAGAATGAAACATTTAAGTACTTTCTGAGTGTTATTCCAAAGTGATGGGAGGAAAGAGCTGATGGCAGTAGAGCCAAGGCGAGTTCTCATCCTCGGTATGTTGAGGAGGACAAGTGTGGAGTTCCGTAGGCCATAAATACCAAATAACTGTTCAAACAGGTTACCAATGTAGGATGGGAGTTGGTTCGAGAGTACCCTGAAGAGCCATGTGAGGGCGTTTCTTTGCCTCCTCCTGGAGAGGGACAGCCAATCCAATGCCTCTTAAAGCAAGCAGTGATGAGTCCGCAAGGGCATGTCAAGTATGAATCTCAGAGCACGATGTTAGAGTGTATCAAGCTTTTGGAGTGCATACTGGGGCAGTGGCTGTATAGAAAGTCAGTGTAGTCAAGCAAGGGCAGAAAGGTTGTTAGGACTAGCCACTTCCTAGCTTCGAAAGTGAGAAGGTGTCTTATGTGGTAGAATATGCCAAGTCGCTGTCTTAATTTGTTTGGTAGTTTACTTAGGTGGACACTAAAACTAAGCCTGTTATCCAACCAGACTCCCAGATATTTGAATTTATCCATTATTTCCAGAGATTCACCAAGGAGGGTGATAATCTGAGAGCTACTGGGTGTCCCTAAATTGAGTGGGGGATGCGGAGAGATGATCATAGCTTTTGTTTTTTTGGCATTGAACAGGAGCTTAAGGCTCAGAAGGTTATGCTGGAGCGTGACAAAGTCCTGCTGTAACTCCTTCTGTGCAAGATCTAGAGAGGGGTTGGTTGTGTAAAGGACTGTATCATCTGTGAAGAGATGAACATTTCCAGCAAGAAGACCAGAATCACTGCTATTAATATAGATAGCAAAAAGGATAGGGCCCAAGATAGATCCTTGCAGTACACCTCGGAGCAGGGATTTAAGTGGGGACAGTTCCCCTGTGCTTTAATTTGTTGCCTTCGATTTGTGAGCTAACAGTGGAACCATTTAAATGCAGAGTGGGTTAGGCCAATGCAGCTCAGCATATCAAGCAGGATGGAGTAATCAACCATGTTGAAGGCTTTGCTGAGATCAAGGAAAAGTGCGTAGATATGCTGTTTCCTGTCCAGAGCTGTTAACCAATTGGTCAACACCTTTGCTAGAGCTGACATAGTGCTGTGCTTTGGCCTGAACCCCGATTGGGCTGGGTTAAGGATATTTTCACAGCCCAAGTACCCCCTGAGTTGTGAGTTGACAATTTTCTCAAGTAATTTGGACAGTACAGTAAGAAGCGAGATAGGCCTATAATTATTCAAGTCTGTGGGTTCCCCTAATTTGAACAAGGGGATAATATGTGTGTTTTCCAGCTGGGTGGTAGTTACCCTTGAGTAAGTGAACTATTAAACAGATGCGCAATTGGTGCTGTCAGATGCTGGTATCCTGCTTTTAAGAAGAAGGGTTCTAATGAATCTGCACCGGCACTCTTTTTTGTGTCCAGTGAAAGAAGAAGGTCCTCCACCTGTTTGTATTAGACTGGCTGGAAACTGAAGGGAGGTCGGTCAGTCTTGGGAACAAGAGTGGGGATGATACCTGTGCTGGCCACACTTGGGGCATTCAATTTACTAAGTGGAGAGACATCGAATGAGAGGCCTGCCATTATGAAATGGTTATTAAGCTGATCAAGTATCTCAGACCTGTCTGTGTGAGAGTTGTTGTTCACCACAAGTTTAGCCAGGATTGATGAGGCAGGGGAGTATCTTTCAACCTCTCTCAAGATTTTCCAAAACTTGGCAGAACAATTTTTGTTTTCCTCTAGGGCGGACTGAAAGAACCACGATTTCTCCATCCTTACCAGCTCCGTACAGGTGTTCCTGGCTACCCGAAAAGTGAGCCAGTCTCGTTCTGACTGTGACTTCCTTGCTCTTTTCCATAATATATCTCTGGACCACAGAGCCTGCTTCAGGGATGGGCTGAACCAGTTGGGTACCCGTTTTCTGGACTTGATCTTATTTAGGGAAGCATGTTTGTTGATTACCCTTAATAGCAGATCCTGGAACATACTGAACACTTCCATCACAGAGGGTGCTAGATAGAAGCTCTGCCATTTAATACTTCTTAGATCTATCAGAAAGGCAGGGAGACAGAAGTGTTTTAGACTGCACTTTAGTTTGAAGGTAGAAGTGGAAGGGAGGAGTGGGGAGTACCTAACACATGTGACCGCACAGTGGTCACTCAAATCATTATGGAAAATCCCTGTATGGGTGATATTGTGAGACTTGTTGACAAGCATAAGATCCAGTAAAGTGCTATGGTCATGGTTCTTTTTGTTAGGTCGGGTGACCTCAGGAGTAATCTGGGAAAGCCCATGGTCATCACAGAACTTCTTAAGCCTGTTTGCACAGGCATCGTTCCAGTTAAGATTAAGGTCTCCCATTATAACACATTCATTGTTCGCTTGTTCCAGGAGGGAATGAAGGTAATGCAGTATACCCAGGCCAGCGGCAGGTGGCCTATAGCAAGCAGCAACCAGCAGGACTACTCCAGGAGATAAAGTTAGTTTGAGGGTGAGACATTCAAATTCTTTAGGGGTTGATGTATGGACAACATCAGTGATGAGAAATTTGTCCTTCGTGTAACATAAAAACATAGAAACATAGAATTTGATGGCAGATAAGGACCACTTGGCCCACCTAGTCTGCCCATTTCCCTACCTAATGCATAAACTGCAGATCCTAGTTAACCAACAGCCTACTTCCTCCTACCTCCCACTAGAATTGCCTTATGTCTGTCACATGCATTCTTGAATTCCCCCACTGTTTTTGACTCTACTACCTCCTCAGGAAGTCTGTTTCAAGCATCCACAACCCTCTCAGTGAACAAATACTTCCTCATATTACCTCTGAGCCATCCCCCTCTATCTTAAATTGTGCCCCCTTGTTCTTGCACATCTCTTTTTCTGAAAGATGCTACCGTCTTGGACTCTGTTGATTCCCTTGATGTACTTGAAAGTTTCTATCATGTCCCCCCTCTCCCTCCTCTCCACGAGTGTATACATATTAAGCTTCTTTAATCTCTCTTGGTATGTCTTCTGGTGCAGACCCTGCACCATTTTAGTTGCCCTCCTCTGTACAGCATCCATCATGTCTATGTCTTTGTGGAGATGGGGTCTCCAGAACTGGAAGCAGAACTCCAGATTGGGTCTCACCAACTGTCTGTACAGAGGGATAACAACTTCTTGTTTTCTACTGGTGATGCCTCTAACTATGCATCCCAGTATCCCACCAGCCCTCCTTACTGCCTTCTCACATTGCTTGTCCACCTTAAGGTCATCTGATATCACTACCCCCAGGTCCCTTTCCATTTCTGTTGTTGTCATTATCTCACCCCCATTGTGTACTCTTTCCCTGGATTTTTGTTTCCCAGGTGCAATACTTTGCACTTCTTTGCATTGAATCAAAGCTGCCATACATTTGACCATTCCTTCAATCTTGCCAAGTTCCTTTGCATCCCCTCCACCCTACCTTCTGTATCAACCCTGTTGCAGATCTTTGTGTCATCTGCAAAGAGACATACTTTTCCTTCCAGTCCCTCTGCAATGTCACTTATAAAGACCCAGTACTGAACCCTGCAGTACCCCACTACTAACCCCCTTTCCTGAGAGTAAACTCCATTTACTATTAGCCTCTGTATCCTGTTGTCCAGCCAATTTTTTACCCAGTCTACCACCTTATGGCAACACCACTGCCTCTGTTCAGCCTGTCACATCTGTGCAGGTTGTAGCCAGGGATGTTAATCATTTGGTCAGCTACATGATTCTTGAGCCAGGTTTCTGATAACATTGCTACATCAGGCATGGCATGTAGCATCCAGGCCTGGACCATGTCAAGTTTGTTGGCTAGGCTGCAGACATTCATGTGCAGGAAGCTGAGCCCCTTTAACTGAGGGAGTTCCCCTTGGGCAGCTAGCAGTTGGAGGGTGGATTTAATTCCACACTACCTGCACAAAGCAAGAGTAGGATAAGTAGTTTCCAGAGCCTTCTCACAAGAAATCTCAGGAAGGCATTGTTGGTTTTATTAGCATGGTTCCTGCCTGGGGCAACAGGACTTGCTTTGGGGAGGGCAGTGAAAGATGCTCAGAGCAAATATTGCTACCCTGATGGGGAGGATGAGGGGTGACTGCTTAGGAGGTAATGAGCAAGGAGTAATGAAAAACATTTTAGTTCCGTGCAGATTACTGCCTGAGGATGGAATTAGCAGTGTAGCGGGCACTGACCAAAAAGGCTTCTGGCATGAGGTAATGTTCAGTCATGTTATACTACTCCATGAGTACATATTAGGCTTCAAAATTAGATGGAAGCAGCAGCTTAGGAAAAGCAGGTAGGGTGCAGGCACCATCATGGGAGTAATGTGAATTAGTGGAGAGGCACCTTGGCAGTGATTTTGGGTGGCTGTCAGCAGCCCTGGAATTTAGGTGAGGAGGGAATGGAGTGGTTTTGACAGGCAAAGTAAAGCCAAGCAGGGTTATTTGTCCCAATGTTCAGTGCAGGAAGGAGAGGTGAGGGAGAAATGCAGGAAGGAGAGGTGAGAAATTATGGGAGAGAGAGAGTGGAAAAAACAAAGGAATTCTATCACCAGTATTGGTTATGAAGGCAAGTAGGACATTATGACTAGAGGCACTGTGTCACAAGGAACTTTGAGACTATTGGGACTAAATTAGTAAAGAAGGGAAGAAGCTCAGAAATAGAGTTGTGCTGTCAGAAGCAGCTCCTGCAATAACACAGCTGAAGGCACACAAATGATGGAAGCTAGGGGTTTTGGCAGAAATAAGGGTGATGATTTTAAGAGGAGGGCTGACCTGAGGAGGCGTGTCTATGGGATATACCCAAGATTGGGGAAGGAGGGCTATTTAATATCAGCCAGGGTTGCGGCAGGTGGGCGGGACAAAATAACTCTCAGAGAGCTGTGATGTTCCTACAAGTGCTGTAATGCTAGGCTCTAATGCTGTGGCTCAAAAGGCAGAAAGCCGGTTTGAAAAAAAAAACCACCACAGGCACAGTTCCCAAAATGGGCTAATCACAGGAATGCAGCAAAGTAGCTCGGCCAATGAGGTGCCCTGCTCTGGTTGTAGTGGCAAGCAATGAATGGTGAGATCAGCGGCGTACCTGAGGTTCAGCAGCGAGACAGTTGGCAACTGTTCCCTGCCTGTTCAGGTGGCTTCAGCGGCTGGATCGCCAGCAGGACTGGACCCTACCAAAGAAAAAGGCCGAGGATTATTATCACAGGCAGCACAGCGTCAGCAAGGGGCTGTCATCACTTAACAAAAGAACATGGCGTGAGTGACAGAAAGGGGAGAGGGAGCACAGAGTCACTGAGAACAGTTGGGAGTCTAGGTCTAGGTGCCACTATTAATCCTACAGACAATGAGATGGGTATGCTAAGTGGTGGGGGGGTGGGAGAGAGCAAGACCAGGGTAGATGGATATTAGCACTAATTAAAATGGCAGGGGGTTGGAGTGGGAGGATAGAAGGAGAAGGAGCAAAAGTTAGAGGGGAAAAAGTACAATAGTTAAACAGAGGCAGGCAGAAAGGAAAACGTACGAGCAGTAGAGGGTTCTTTTTCACAGACAGTGGGAATTTGAAATAATTATACTGGCAGGAAAACGTATGAGCAGTAGAGGGCTCTTTTTCACAGGCAAGGGGACTTTAAAACAATTAGACTGGCAGAGGGTACGGGTCATGAAAACAGAGGGAGAAAATACAGTAGATAGAGAGAGAGACAGATAGGACAACATTCGAGAAGTAGAGGACACTTTTCCATAACAGGATAGTGACATTCGATTTTTGAGAAATTCACCATGCAGCAACAGTCCTGGTAGCTAGAAGGCTGGCTTGTTAAACTAGCTAACATAACCGGGTTTTAGGGTTGGCAGAAAGACATTTTGATACTTCAAAAAATATGCTAGTCACTAGGTCTAAATCAATAATATTTTAAACAGCCAGCAATAAGTTTGATTAAACAAAGGCTAACTTAGGTCACAGACAGGAAAAAAAATAAGGTAGACTAAACAAGGGCTAGCTTAGGTCACACACAGGAAAAAAAAGATCAGTTCATGCACAGAGCTAAGCAAATGTACACACTAGCATTAAGTAAACAGGCTGAAAAATAACTCTCAGAGAGCTGTGATGTTACTTCGAGCGCTGTAATGCTAGGCTCTAATGCCATGGCTCAAAAGGCAGAAAGCCAGTTCGAAAAAAAGCACCACAGGCACAGTTCCCAAAATGGGCCAATCACAGGAATGCAGCACAGTAGCTCAGCCAATGAGGTGCCCCACTTCTGTTGTAGTGGCAAGCAATGAATAGTGAGATCAGCGGCGTACCCGGGGTTCGGGAAGTGAGACGGTCGGCAACTGTTCCCCACCTGTTCAGGCAGTTTCGGCGGTGGGATCGCCAACAGGACTGGACCCTGGGGTTCAGGTAGCGAGAGGGTTGGCAACTGTTCCTCACCTGTTCAGGTGGTTTCGGTGGTGGGATCACCCACAGGACTGGACCCTGGGGTTCGGACAGAGAGATGGCCAGCAACTGATCTCTGCCTGTTCAGGCAGCTTTGGTGGTGGGATCATCCGCAGGACTAGACCCTGGGGTTCGGGCAGTGAGACGGTCAGCAACTGTTCCCCTCCTGTTCAGGTGGCTTCAGTGGCGGGATCGCCCACAGTACTGGACCCAATGTTAAACTCAAAAATTTGTACTTTAATAACTCTGCAGCTGTTCAATGGATTTGCATGAAAATTGTCATGCACTGTTACCCATGGTAGATCTCTGAATGTGGCAAGTTACATTATGGTCGGATGTACAATTTACGAGTTCCAGATAGGTGAAAAAGGCATTTTGTCACTCATTGATTTTGCTGGAATTTTTCTTTGAACTTGCCTACAGTTCAGACAGTTTTGAATCTTGGTTAGAATTTTTCAGGGCAGAAAGGGACTAGCCCAAGATGTTCCTTTTCTAGCCTTGTGAAAAAATAATAAGCCATTTTTAAGTTATTGCATTTTAAAATTTTGAAAACATTGTTTCTGAGCATGCTCAGTAAGCACTAAAATATAGCTGTATGAAACAAAGAAGGAATCCTGTTTTTTTTTATGTGGAAATTCCTTTTTTATCTGACCACCATCTTGTTTTCAGTTTTGGCTGAGAAATTTAAATTTGGAACCCCCCCAAAAATGATATTCTGGAGATGAACCAACACGTGTAGCTTGCTTATTGGGACCCCCTTAAGTGCATTCTACGCTTTACTGCTCGAGAAATGCCCTTAAAATAGGTTTTATTTAAAACTGAAATTCTTTTTTTGTATTGGCGTCACACAAAAAAAGATCAATGGTATATCCAACTTTACTGCATAACTTTGCCATTTTTGTATATTATGACATCAAATTTTAAACATTGCCTTTTGAGGCCCACACCTCATGCACAACATGAATGACTTTATGCAACTCCCACCAGGAAGATGATTTTATAGTCACTTGGTGAATTCACTTTTTGGGCAGGATTTGCATAATGACAGTCATATTGTTCATGAGGTGAGGTCATAAGAAGGCTATGTTAAAAATGTGAGGTCAAAATATGTAAACATGGCAAAGTTATAACCATTTCTTGCAATTTTGCTACACATGCTCATAACTTTGGAAATGTTAAAGCCTTTGACCCCAAATTTTCAACAGGCACCTCTAATTACCCCACCTCATGCATGTCATAGATGTCATTTTTCCAATCCTGGCCACATTTTGTTTTCGCACCTGTGCCATATTATAGCATTGTAGTCGTGTGGAATTACGATTTGGTGAAAATTTTAAAGTTTTATGTACCAGGTACATGAGGTGGGTAATAAGATGGATATGATGGCAATTTGGTCACTGTCGTCCTATAAATAGGAGTTCAGGGCCCTTCCACAGCAACATACATATACGCATTTATGGAGGAATGGGAGCTCCCATAGGCAAAGGCTATGATTACACGATCTCCAAAAGTAAGGAAATTCTTTGCAAAAGCTGTGTTAATGCATCAGTAAGGGTTGATATCAAACCATAAAAGGAGGAAATACAATGTTAGGGTTTCCAGCTTCTGCCACCACCCTGCACACACCAATAGGCATTGAGGTTGTGCCTTGGGAGTCATCATCAATAATACTCATCCCATTCTCCTATTACTTATGGAATAGGGTTGAGCTTTATGATGGATGACCCCAAGGCACACCCTCAATGTCTGTTGGTGTGTGCATGGTGGGTCTGGGTGTTAGGGTTGGAAACCCTAATGTGGTATTTCCCACCTTTTTACAGTTTGATATCAACCCTAACTAATGCATTAATGCAGTTTATTGCAATAAATATATATATATATATATGTATATCTATATATATATAGATACATATATATAATAGGGGTGTGGTCATGCCCGTATAGTTAGGGTTGAGTAGGCACTTCAGTGTTAAACCTCAATTTTTGTGTGTTAATAACTTTGCAACTGTTCAACAGATTTGCATGACATTTGGAATACATGGTCTGGTATGGTAGATCTCTTGATTTACCAAGTTGCATTTTGCCCAGGCATACAGTTTGTGTACAGCAAAGCACTGAAAAACACATTTTTCACCACTTTTGATGCATTTTTTGTCCATGATGCTGTGATCATACTGTGTGGTCTTTTGGTCTGAAATTTGGAACGGAGAAAGAGTTTGGGTCAAAGAACAATCCAATGTTGGTTTGGTTAAAAAATATTAATCCATTCTAAAGTTATTTAATTTTTAATATTTGGTTTCTGAGCATGCTCAGTTCACTCCAAGATTTAAAAGTATGTTTTTCAAGCTAGGATTGTGCTCACGGTCAACAATTTTTTCAGTTCACAGACAAGGATTTAAAAAAATCCTAGTTCATCAGAAAATTCCTTGTTTGTGAGCCACCATCTTGTTTTCATTTTTTCCCCCAAACAAAATGTCATAGCTTCTTACACGGGTGGCTTCTTGGTGTAATGAGGCATGGGTTTTGTTCAGGATGATGCCATCTACAAACACATACCTTTGGTTTAATTCATTTTGTCCAAAAAATTCCTTTTTGAAATTTAAAAATTCTTTGAAATCAACTCACTAGTGATCCTCTTTTGTGAGGTGACAAAATCCTAGTCGGCCAGCTGACCCTCTTCCATGAGGCTGAAAAACTCACGTCCATCACTTTGTGACCAGATGGCCCTTCTCATGGATGAGGATTAAGTTGACTGTCAAGGATTTTGCTACTTCACTAAAGAGGATCAGCTCATGGACTAGGATTTTGTCACCTCACGAAAGGAGATTGGGTTTTTGAATCTTCTTTCATGAGGTGAGAATTCGCTGTCCGCGAGCTGTCAAAATCCTAATCCATCACCCGATCCTCTTTCATGAGGTAGCAAAATCCTTGACCGTCAATTTGTGATTAGATAGCCTTTCTCATGGACAAGGATTGCTTCACTGTCAAGGATTTTGCTGCCTCGCAAAAGAGGATTGGGTGACAGACTAGGATTTTGTCAGCTCATGAAAGGGATTGGTTTTTTGAATCCTGTTTTGTCAGTTGACAAAATCAGAGTCTGTGAGCTGTCAAAATCCTAGTCCACCACATGATCCTCTTTCGTGAGGTAGAAAAATCCTTGACCATCACTTAGGGACCAGATGGCCAAAATCTGATGGTCAAGGATTTCTCGCAGATGGTGATTTTGACAGCTCACAAACAGGGATTGATCCGATGGTCGGGGATTTTGCTACCTCATGAACTAAGAATTTCTTAACTTTAAAAACTTTACCACTGCACTGTAAATTAATGCTTTGGTCTTTTGACTTGAAATTTTCAGAGTATTAAGGGGGATGCCCTAAAGATTCAAATTATGCTATTTAGGTGTTGGAATGTTAAGCAGTTCCATAGATATGCCATCATGACATTGAGATTTTTTCCCACAGGATAAGAACTGCTACAGTTCTAGAAATATTGGCAAATTACTGTTACAAGGGTTATGTGCCCTGTGGGGCTGTTGTATGGTTCTGTAGTTATGTGTAAGTGGGAGCACAGGGCCCAGAGAGCCTGTGCTCCCACAGTTGCAGATTGTTATGATCCCACCAACACTTGCTATTTACTAGTTGTATGACACTTTTACACAAAGTAAGGGAATTGTTTTTCATAGCTGCTATGTTTCCCGAGATACTGGTAAATAACTGTTACAAGGGTTCCTTGCCCTGTGGGGTGCTGTATGGCTCTGTAGTTATGTGTAAGCGGGAGTGCAGGGCCCGGAGGGCCCGTGCTCCCACAGGTGCAGATTGTTATGCTCACATGGACAGCTTGGTGGAAGCGTAGGGCCCCAAGGGCCCCACTCTCCCACCAACACTTGCTGTTTACTAGTTATATGACACTTTAATAAAAAGTAAGGGAATTGTTTTTCATAGCTGCTATGTTTCCTGATATATTGGTAAATTACTGTTACAAGGGTTCCTTGCCCATATGGGGTGCTGTATGGCTATGTAGTTATGTGTAAGTGGGAGCGCAGGGCCCAGAGTGGCCACCCTCCCACAGACATAGATTGTTATGCTCACATCAACACTTGCTATTTACAAGTTATACAACACTTTTATGCAAAGTAAGGGAATTGTTTTTCGTAGCTGCTATGTTTCCTGAGATATTGGTAAATTACTGTTACAAGGGTTCCTTGCCCATATGGGGTGCTGTATGGCTACATAGTTATGTGTAAGTGGGAGTGCAGGGCCCGGATGGCCTGTGCTCCCACAGATGCAGATTGTTATGCTCATAGGAGCTGAGTCTCGAAGTACCTTCCACCTCGTCTGCTTTTGGAGACAACAGATCAGAGCTATAGATTTTTTGTATGTACATGATACCAATATATGCTATTGAAAGTTTGTGTCTCCCCATTCCCCCTCCCTTCCATCCGGCTTCTGCAACTCTCCCCCCCATCTGTCTAGTTTCACATTTTGATAAATCTGAACTTGTTAACACTTAGAAAGAAGTGACAGGAGGTGTGCTTTTTTTTAATTTGCAATCTTCCTTTTTTTGAAATCAAAAGTCAAATGTTGTTCAATAGAAAAAAATAAAAATAAAAAAATAACCATAGCATATATACTTTTTTGTTTGCAATTTGTTGTATGCTATTTGCATAAAACAAGCAAAAAAAAAACAAGATTAGCAAACAGAAAAAAATTAAAACAAAAACAAAATGTGTTGTTTTCATACTTGGGGAGGGGAGCAGTAGGTGAAGTGAAAGGTGAAAAAAATACTATGGTCATAGTGGGATGTTAAAACTTAAATAAGAGTTTTATTGAGAATGAAAACAAATTTAAAATAATTTATTAATTTGAGATCTAATTATTATTTTGGAAAATATTCACAAGCTTAATTATGTATTTTTTTGTTTATTTACAAATTATTTACAGATAAAAACCAAAGAAATATGCACACATTTATTGTGGCCTGTGAAGAAGCTGCATGACCTGCCCATATCCCTACATAGCTCTCAATGCTGTGGGAGTCTGGGGCTGCAACCATTATTGTTTCACATGTGATGTTCAAATGCTGAACAACTGGTGGAAGGAAGGAGAGGAGAGTTGGTTGTCACACAGTACAGATCAAATGGTGGAAGTGGTCGTGTGTGCTGCACCTGTTCAGAAGGCACCATTGCTGTTTATGTCTTACATGTTCATAAATGGGTGCAGCACTCATGACTACCTCTGTCTGTTTGATCTGCAGTGGGTTGTTCATTTAAGTTGATGTATATGATTAGCCAGTTGTTCAGCATTTGAAGTTCACATGAAATGGTGAGGGCTGCAGCCCTGGACTCCTACTTTGATACTGAGTGCAATGTGGGGAACTGGGGATGGGGGTTGGCTGTGCAGCTTTTTTGCAGGCCTCAGATAAATTTGTGTTCTGTTCACACAGGATGGGGGGGAGAAAGTAAACTAAAGTAAAACAAGAACAAAAATAGGTTTTAAGTAGCTGAACAAAGAAAAAATATACATTTTAACATTTACTGGTCAGCTTATGCAGACGTGCTAGCCCTCGTTTTGTGATGAGGGTGCCTTGGGGGAGGTGGCAGAAGTGGAAGGCTCCCCAGGAGGATGTGGTGGTGTGAGGAGTTGGTGCCCCTCCTCTTCAGATGTTGCAGTGGGAGGGGCACTTTCAGGTGGCTTCTGTTCCTGCTGAGGCTGCTGGAGGGTGGGTCCAGTTCTTGGTACTGCTGCAGGTCCTGGTGGATGATCAGATGGATTGCATCCATAGCCTCCAACTGGATCTTGGCCAGTTGCACCATGAGGCCATGGAGGTCTCCTGGGCAGCAACATGGGTCTTTGCTGCTCACACAGCTGATATATAGCATGATTGAGGCCTCTGTTGCTGCCCTCAAGACCACGGACAACAACCATAGCTGTGTGCCCAACGTGGCCCTATCGTAGCAAATCTATTATGTTGTCTTGTTTTTCAAGCATTTTTACCTGGTTTGTTACAACAACATTGCCACACTGGGCTGCAGCTCGGTTGCCATCCTCTGTGGCCTCAAGCAGCCAGCCGAGACTTTTCTGTGTGTGCTTAAGTTGTTGAACACACTCTATAAGGGAAAGAAAGATAAAAAAGAAAAGAGCATGTAAGTAATATGTTGAGTAGTGCCGATAATTTGTTGGTGTGCTTTTTTTTTTACTTTTGTGCTTGCACAAGTTAGGTGCTTAGTATTTCTACTGTGCAACACTGAGAAGCTTTGTTGACCATGAAGAGCATGGTAGTGCTTTTGTCTTGGTGAGAATGCTATGAGATTCTGTACATGTATGTGAAACACTACAGAAAAGGTATGTGTCTTTAAGATATATAACCATTAACTTTTTCCTTGATTTATTTTTTATATGTTAAAATTGTTTATTGCTTAAGAAATCCATGCAGGTGTTTTATATATATATATATATATATATATATATATATATACACGGACGTGCAGTGTGCATAATTAGAAATATTTTCATTTGTTTCAATAATCTCTATGTTGCATCTAATTAGGTGGAGTTGTAGGTTGTCCAAGAGGATAGAGCATGAGCAGTGAAGAGAAGCATGCACGGAGTTAGTGTATTCTACTATTTAGTGGACTATTGAATCAGCTGAAAACACTATGTCATAACAGTGACAGGTTGTTGTTTAGTGACAGAGATATTGCTTACTGTTTTATTTCCTCTTGGTGGAGTGTGGCACTGTGGAAACAAAGAAGAAAACATTTGTTATAGTAAAGTATGATTGTGGATGTTCATACTTTTTAAATTTTCATTAAAAGCCCTGTTGTGGAACACTTACTAGTTCGCAATTTGTGATTGTATAGTAGTGTGATACTACAGTATAATAAGAGCTTTAAAGTTTTGTTAAGTAAGTATAGCTATAATAACAAATTGAACTCAGATATACATAACTTAAAGAGTAGATGGGATCTAAGGAACAATGTGCAGAATAGTGGAATAATATGTATTGCTCTTCAGGTGATTGTCCCCATGGACCCCTGTCAATTTCAAAAGTCACCCAGGCATAGGATTTCAACATGCTGTTCTGGCATGGCCTGCCATTGGCTGAGGTGCAGTTTATCTTCTACATATAGACTGCTACTGTTACAGGTCCCTACTAGCCACCCTACCTTTAGAACTTACACATTCTTCTGATACCAAGTCAGCACCCTTTGTTGTACTTTTGACTCTCATAGAGTTCAGCATGGCATCACTGTAAGCACTTTGAATCTGGTTGAGAGTCTTTTAAATGTCATGGAAAATGGGTAATGTATCTTGCAACATAATGTGTAACAATGGAGCATATATGACAGTTACTGCTGCATAGGGTTGCAAAATAAGTATATCCATTATGTTATTTTATGTTTGAGCAATAATGCATGGCTGGGTGTGGCTTGTGCTGGGATAACCACACACCTGGGTGGTTGGGTATGAGACCGCAGGCCGATTGTGTCTAACATCTCAGAAGTGAGTTCATCCAAGCACAACCCACAGCCTGGAGTGTATTATTGCTATTATACAATTGCTAGTTGTTATAGAACATAAAAAAAGAACATTCAAAAAATGCTTTTAGTTGATTTTTTAGTGTGGCAACATATCTTTGTTTCTGAGGGCTAGAGGGAGGAAAAGATACAAAAGAAAACAGTCAAGTTGTGTTGGGATAACGTCACTGTGCCAGGGACACACTGGTCAGTTAGAGTGCAGAAAGTTTTGTTGGCATTGTATAACACTTATTTAATATTACAGGTGTTAGAATGATAATTGACATATTACTTTGGTTATGTGAGTCATTGTGCGTATTAATGGGTGGCCATGGTATTACTATATGCATAAGTTAACATTATCCTCATAGTGATTACATCATCAACCATCTAGCCACAGAGTGACTTCATCAGTAACCTCCAGCATCTGTAGTGCTTGTTTAATAGTGCTACCACACAGTTTCAGGAAATGTATGCCATAAGACTCCCCCATTCTGTTCTGAAAAGTGGAACAACATTTTACATGGAAAGAGCCTCAAGGAGCAATGTCTTTTGTCAGCACTGTAAGGCTGTAAACAAATAAAACAGGTATGGAGAAAGCAACATGGGAAAGATTTTCACGAAAATAATCAAATATAAGAAAATTCAACCCAATAACTTCTGTTGGATAAATGTAATGTAATAACTGGGGAGCGTTTTCATCTGTTGGAAACCTGGGTTATAATTTGCTATTATAACTCATGGGTGATAATGGTGAACATGTGTCAGGTTCCAACACTCCATGCATGCACCTGCCTCTGCCCTCTACACTAAGCATGGTGTCCAGAGTTGTGGTGACTTTTCACTGTTGTACCTGGGACTGTTCACCACCAGTATAACTTGTCGGTAAGTAAATAAAAAAAAGAAAGAAACTTGTCTCTGTCCTCATGTGCTAGACTTTTAAAAAAATGAAAAGCTTTCAGGAGCCATTCAGTGCACTGGCTACACTTCCTCCACACAGGACTACCTTTCTCCACACTGATTATGGCAGTTTTCTTTCATATAATTGCTGTGTCGAGTAGATGCTCCCAAACAATTATATAAAATAAAACATGGGTTGTGTGTCTAACTTGAGTTTTTACACACACACACACACCCTTGGTGCTGGATGCTTAAATAAACATCTCCAGCTTTGCTTTCAGGGTTTATGTAGCATCCAACACCTCAGGGTGTGTGTAACAACTCAAGTTAAACACACATCCCTGTGCATTATTCTATATATCCTTGGGATGGTGCCTGTGTGATTATGAAGTTATTTATACAGTGGAAGTGATCGCTCGTAAATAGCACTTATGGCTTTTCTACTTGTGAGATTCGTGAAGTCACAGGCACTGTACAGATTATTTGGTTATGTTACAGGTGCCCTTGCATGTCTGCTTGTGTTTGCATAACACTTGCTGCATGAAGACCCTTACTTTTTCAAATAGTAATCACAGTTACATTCACATTTATCACAAAATGTAGTATCTATTTGTGAATAGTTGTTTTTTGTTTTGTTGAGTAGGTGGTAGAATGAGCTACAGTACTTGTTAGACAGGAAATAATTACAAGGAATAATTCTAACCTTCTAGAAGAGACATGCTCCTTGGACACACAGTACAGTGATGTGTAGAAATGAAGATAGAGTAGTAATGTGATACTTTGTTGAATACAAATTTTTGTTCAGTCAGCAGAAGGCATTTGTTTAAGCATGCTGACTTCACAGCTACATAATATGGACATAGAGGTGTTTTAACAGAACCAAAGCACTCAATACATTCAATGTTATTCAACTACATATCTAGTACATTTGATATCATAAGACAAGGCTTTAGTTATGGTTTTCTGTCTTAATTGCTGTCTACAATATTCTATGAGTTTTATGTATTTTGTTGCTATGTTAGTAACAATCTCAGACAGGGTGTGTGTTGTAATAGTGTACTGTTTTTTATAGTGACAGCTATGCTTTGCATGGTACTGCTAGGTATCTTCATTCATTACTGCAATCAGCTAGTCAGGGGTGCAGCTCTGTTCTAACCATCAGATCCAGTTGTTGAGTGAGGTGAGGTGGAATAATATATTGTACACATGCATGATCAATTAGTGCCAGGATCTGTCATTTACTGAGTGTGTGTATGTGTCATCCTGTCACAGATGTGTTTGGTTGGTGGTGGTGAGAGGACAACTGTGTCAGTGACTTGCTGTGTGTGGTTAGGGGGTGTGTGGGGGGATGTTACATTGTGGTATTGTTGGGAGTGTATGGAGTTATAACAGTATCAGGACTACACATTTAAAGAGCTTGCATCTGGTGCAATTGAGTTGTGCCTGCGCAACTCCAGAAATGAACTTCAGGGCAATTTACAAAAGGGGGAATTGAGCAGCTCAATTCCTGATGTGCTGTGGTGCAAATATGATATATTTGGCACATCTACAGGGTTGTGCCCATGCATATATGACACATACCAATATTCAGCTATGGATGTGTGGTGCATATGCAACTACAACACCGAGATGCGCTGTATAACAAGGATTATGCAGAGATGTGTTTTGGGTGATTGGGGCTATGTGGAGGGAGTAGGGTACCAGTACACTGCCAGGGATTTTACTTTGTGTTTTATCTGATGAGTGGAGGTACGGAATGGGTAGAGGGGTAAGACTAGACCTCCTTTGACAGCACCGCATGCTGTGTAAGATGCCAGGTGCATTTTGCTGGTTATCCCTGCAGAACACATGTAAATGGGGCCATAATAAAAATGCAAATGTCCCCATGTGTGCGTTGTATATTTTATGGGTCGATTTGTATACTGCTGGATGGATGTCAGGGATTTGTGCACAGCTGTTCCCATTTCATGGTATTCAGACCTGTCTGGGGAAGGGGATTCACCAGTGCATCATATTTGTGCAGTGCACATTGCCTGATATATATGGAGAGGAGATGCATCATGGTTCGTCTCTTTTGGATATATCATTTAGTTGTGCTGTGTCACTACATGCGGCATTGGTAGGCACAATTATGAATATCTGGGCTAATGTGTTTAGTTGATTAAAAAATGTATGTAACAAGTAGGATTTATTTATTTTATAGGTATTAGTTAAGTTTAGGTGATGATAAGGTGCTGATTTGTTGTTTAGTATAATTAAGCAATATTGACCAAAAAGCTGGTCATTTCCTAAAGATTAATGATCTGCTGGGGGGGGGGGTAGGGTGGCCATCAGCTGTGCCTCTGGCCACTCCCACCTGGCTGGTTGTTAATCTCGAGGAAATAACTGGCTCTGAGGTCATTGTAGTGATTATAAGTCTAATCACAATAATGATGTCTTTTTAAAGACATTTACTCAATGTTTTGTGTGGCAGCAATGGGAGCATGACACCGGAAAGTGCAAAGCGGGTGCTGCTCCGGTCACTTCTTACAGATTTCAGACTGGCGTGGCAACCAATCACAGATGGCACTGCCATAATGAATAATTAATTAGACTAATAATTGTACTTATGTTCCCCAGTTGGGGGCCCGGCAGGACCTGCAGCTTGTTCGGATGGACCTGGATGGGGCTGTGATGGTTCAGAACCCTCACCTGCTGCTGGTGCTCTTGCTTCAGCCACAGAGGGCTGCATGATCATTACATCGCCCTCTGTGGCCTCTTCTCCCCCTCCCCCAGCAGCAGCACCCTCTGGCTGATCTTCTTCCACTGTAAAAGATAAAATGAAAAAATGTTTTTGAGTTTTTTTGTGTCTGTTAAAGTATTATTGTCCCTTTCTTGTGTTGTTGTGATGGATTGGGGGAGGGGAATGAGAAGGTGGTATAGCGCCAGGACAGCCGTTACTAGATTATATTCAAAGTGTTACAAAATACTATTTTTATTTATAGTTTATGGTGGAATGCTGTTATGCATGGAATTCCATTCCTGGAATTTGCTTATTCTGCTGCAATAGTGACATCATTATGTTGTTCTGCTGCAGTAGTGATGTCACTGCTGCAGCAGGATAACTTGGAATGCTGCCACATACTTGATTTCCCCATCCACTTAAGCTGGAAGTTGTTGATTTTTAAACCTGAACTTGCAGAAACATCTGCAGCACACCGTGTCAGTAATTTGAGGCTACCAACAACCCCTCAAGTGCCCCCCAACCTTCAGTTCACTGAAACAAAGGGCAGTGACTGAAATAGGCATTGATGCCCATACACTATATAGAATAGCAGATGGGCAACTCTATGCACAACCAGTGTGTTTTGCCACCTTGGGAAACTCATTCCCATGGACTTCTCGAGCTTCGCTCTCGAGGTCACAGGGAATCAATACCCCTCTGTGGCATAACACAGTGGTTGTGCATAGTTGTCCATCCACTATCCTATATATTTTGTTTTTCATGAAAAAAAACTATTTGACATTGTACAATTGCAAGAAAAACATGAAGACATGTTGTTGTGATGGATTTATTAGACATTTACTCAACGGTTTGTGTGGTGGCAATGGGAGTGCAACAGCGGAAAGTGCAAAGCGGGTGCTGCTCCAGTCACTTCTTAGAGATTTCAGACTGGTGTGGCAACCAATCACAGGGACCACCAGGGCCACTGCCATTGCCTCAGAGGTTGCCAAGAAAGAGGAGCGGTTGGACCACAGTGGGCTCAGGGAGGGTGAGGGTGGTGGAACAGAGGTGCATCCCTCCAGTTGTACCGCTTCACAATTCCTATGCTATTCTGGCAAAGTGTGGTTCCACTATGGAGGCACCTGTAGTGGAGACCAAGGAGGATGCTGGGAACCTTCACAAGGAAGACCCACAGGAGGGTGGCATGGGATGCCACAGGGAAAGGAAACAACTCCTGGTGGGGGAGTCCATTGTTAGGAAGGTAGAACTGGGGGAGGAAGGGGAGAGGGATATAAGGTGCCTGCCTGGCACCATGGCTTGGAAGGACAGGGAGCGAATCCTCAGGATCGCCGGAGCAGCTGCACAGGGGAGGGAGCTGGATGTCATTGTCCATCTAGGGACAAATGACCTGGCTAAGAAAGTGATCAGAGCAGTACAGGAAGAGTTTGTTGAGTTGGGGAGGTGCCTTAGACAAGTGGCATGCACGGTAACCTTCTCGGAGGTGCTGCCTGTCTATGGCATAGGTGAGGCTAGGGTGCTCCACACCATGGAATTCAATCAGTGGTTGAAAAACTGGTACAGAGCTCAGGCATTTGTCTTCATTGGGGACTGGAGTCCACCTGGAGTGATGCAGGTCTATACTGGCATGATGGGCTACATCTGTCCAGGAGGGGAACCAGGATCCAAGGTGATAGGTTTAAATGCTTCATTGGCAAGCATTTAAACTAGCCAAGGGGAGAGGCACTGGAAAGGAGCAGGGAAATCCTAGCCCCTTAAAAAAGTCAGGGTAGTAAGTGAGGTAAACACCAAGATAGAGATGTCAATAGGGAGAAAAGCAGGGGTAAATGGAGAAAGTGACAAAGGCAATAAGGACAGGGATGGGGCAAAAAGGAGTAAGGCCATCAGGAAATGTAGGGTAATGACTACCAATGTCTGTAGTCTGGGCAACAAGCTCCCTGAACTGGTGGCCTTGATGGAAGAGGGATGCCTGGATATTGTAGCAGTCACAGAAACATGGTACACAGAGAACCATGACTGGGATGTTAACATACCAGGGTACATAACCTACAGGAAAGACAGGGAGGGGAGAAAAGGGAGAGGAGTAGCTCTCTATGTAAAGGAAGGGATAAAACAACTTAACAAAAGAGTAAACAGGTAGGAGAGGAGGCACTGTGGGTCACCTTAGAGACTGGAAATGGCACCACAATCTGCACAGGGGTTGTATACAGACCCCCATGTCAGGGTGAAGGAATGGACAAGAATATGAAGGAGAAAAAGAAGGCATTCTTAGGATGGCAGAGAAAGGGTAGATACTGTTGATGGGAGACCTGAATATGCCAGATGTTAACTGGAGCACCTTTGCTGCAGCCACATCCAAGAGCAGGGCCATTCTTGATGCCCTACAGGTGGCATGCCTCAGACAGCTAGTTTCAGAACCCACTTGTGAGGGAGCAATCTTAGACCTCATACTCTCAAATAGGGACAGTGTGATAATCTCAGATCTAGAAGTGGGCTGCCATCTGGAAACAAGTGACTATCAAACAGTGCGGTTCATGATAAACTCAGCTACAGAGTCAAGCCATAAAAAAGTGAA
Organism: Neoceratodus forsteri; assembly: GCA_016271365.2. Taxonomy (NCBI): domain Eukaryota; kingdom Metazoa; phylum Chordata; order Ceratodontiformes; family Ceratodontidae; genus Neoceratodus; species Neoceratodus forsteri. The sequence continues at coordinate 877,819,212 of CM057449.1, forward strand.
GGTACTGAACTTCAGGAGGGCTGACTTTGGCAAGATGGGAGAGTGCCTTAGAAAAGCACTAGCAAACAGATTAGAAGGAGGGGTGGAGAAACAATGGGGAAACATCAAAATTGCCATCACAGAGGCAACAAGCCTTTGTGTGAAGCAAATAAACAAATCAAAATGAAAGAAAAAGCCACTATGGTTCTCAAAAGGGGTGGCGGGAAAGTCAGGAAGAAAAAGATAGCATTCAGAAAGTATAAGGAAACACAGAAGAAGCAGGACAGACAGCTGTAAGGCAGAAGGAAGCAGGAAGGGAAGTCAGAATAGCAAAGGCCCAAACTGAGGAAAAGATAGCCAACTCGGTTAAGAAGGGGAGTAAAACCTTTTATTGGTACATCAGGGAGCATAGAAAGACAAAGGGAGGGACAGTGAGGCTGAATAGAATGCATGGTGGGTGGGAAGAGATGGACAGTGAAAATGCAGGGATACTGAACAAATATTTCTGCTCAGTATTCACTAAAGAGGAGGAGAGGAAGGTGCCTAATCCAATTAACAGAAGCACTCTTGATAGGGGTGTCAATCCCAGTCCTTTCACAGAAGAAAGGGTTCTGAAAAAACTCCTAAAACTGAAGGTGGACAAAGCAATGGGGCCTGACAGAATTCACCCCATAATTCTAAAAGAATTAAGGGGAGAACTAGTGAAACCACTGACTACTCTTTTTAACAAATCATGAGAGGATGGTGTGGTACCTGAGGACTGGAGGAAGGCGGATGTGATTCCCTTTCACAAAAGTGTGACCAAGACAGAGGCAGGAAACTACAGACCTGTCAGTTTGATCTCTGTGGTAGGGAAAGTGATGGAATCACTTCTGAAGGAAAGAATTGTTGAGCACCTAGAGGCCAGTGGGGCACAGGACCCAAGGCAGCATGGGTTCATGGCAGGAAGGTCATGTCAGATGAAACTAATTGATTTCTTTGACTGGGTGACCAAAGTAGTAGACCAGGGAGGGGCTATGGACATGGCCTACCAAGACTTTAGCAAGGCATTTGACACAGTCCCACACAAAAGATTAATAGTCAAATTATCCTGCCTGGGAGTGGGTCCCAGGGTGGTAGCCTGGGTAAAACATTGGCTGGACAACAGGACACAGAAGGTAATTGTACATGGAGTCCACTCTGAAGAAAGAGGGGTTACTAGTGGGGTACCGCAGGGTTCAGTACTGGGTCCAGTCCTTTTTAATGTCTTTATAAGTGACATTGCAGAGGGACTGGAAGGAAAAACTTGCCTCTTTGCAGATGACACAAAGATCTGCAACAGGGTTGATACACAAAGAGGCATGGAAAGGATGAGAAGGGACTTGGCAAGATTGGCGGAATGGTCAGAAGTATGACAGCTTGAATTCAATGCAAGGAAGTACAAAATAATGCACCTGGGAAACAAAAACCCAGGGAAAGATTACACAATGGGGGGGATGTAGTAACAACAACAAAAATGGAAAGGAACCTGGGGGTAATCATATCAGATGACTTTAAGGTTAGCAAGCAATGTGAGAAGGCAGTAGGGAGGGCTGGGGGTATACTGGGATGTATAGGGATAGTCATCACCAGCAGAAAACAGGAAGTTGTTATCCCTCTGTACAGACAGTTGGTCAGACCCCATCTGGAGTACTGCGTCCAGTTCAGGAGACCCCATCTCCGCAAGGACATAGACAGGATAGAGGCAGTCCAGAGGAGGGCAACTAAAATGGTGCAGGGTCTGCAAGAGAAGCCATAAGAGGAGAGACTAAAGGAGCTTAACATGTATACCCTTGAGGAAAGGAGGGAGAGGGGAGACATGATAGAAACTTTTAAGTACCTTAGTGGAATCAACAAAGTCCAAGAGGGTAGCATCTTTCAGAAAAAGAGATGTGCAAGAACAAGGGGACACAATTTTAAGATAGAGAGGGGGCAGTTCAGGGGCAATGTGAGAAAGTATTTTTTCACAGAGAGGATGGTGGACGCATGGAACAACTTTCCTGAAGAGGTTGTGGGATCTTAAACTGTGGGAGAATTCAAGAATACTGTACATGGGACAGACATAAGGCAATTCTTGGTGGGGGGTAAGAAGAACTAGGCTGTTGGTTAACTAGTATCTGCAGCTTATCCTGTAGGTAGGGAAATGGGCAGACTAGGTAGGCCAAGCGGTCCTTATCTGCCGTCAAAGTCTATGTTTCTATGTTTCTATGAAGAGAGTGTGGTTTATGGTAACATGTGGCATGGATGGCCAGGATATCTCTGTTTGGATAGTGGCCCTGTGGGGAAACTACAGCAGTCATGGTAAATGTCACCATAAGACATACTCTGCCATGGTTTACTGGTTGCTTATATGATGTGGAAAACACAAAACAGAGGGACTATATGCTGAGACTGGTTGGGTGGTATGTTTCCAACATCATAAATGCACTGGTACACTCACTGGAAAAGGTGTCAGCTAAGTGCAGCTACTGCCATCCTGACAGATATCACTTGTACTGGCATACATTGAAACAAAGCATCACTATTTGTTTTAATACTTATGTAATGAAGTCATAGTGAATTAAAACAAAATGAACATTTTTATTAGCTATGCTATATGGATATCCTAGCAATTATATTGCACTGGGTCATAATGTCATGTGCTTAATAGCGTACGGCATAATGGCGAAACCCGGACCTGTGCACACTCCGAGTTGGACCCCCCAGAGTTGGAATCTTTAGTGGGGGGGTCCAGAGGGTCCAGCCCCCCATAACAGGGGGTGTGGGGGCCGAGCTTCCCACAGAACAATAAATAAATAGAAATCGCGCAACGCGATTCTGCCACACGGCATTCTGCAGTGCGACATTATGACCCCATGCCCAATTATACTTAGTGACCAAAGTGACCCATCACACAATGAGATAACACTTGACAATACTTTTTTTTTTGCCATGTTACACCAGCAACTGCAAGTGTGGTTGTCTGTCTTTAATGACACAATAACTGTGTAAATACCAATATTGCACATGCATAGAAGTGCACTTTTTTTGATTATAAAATGACTCTATTTGTGATTACAATAAAAATGAATTAGGTTGAAAGAAAGTACACATTTCATTACTGTGATCTTTACCTGCTGTATGCTGGAGAATTCACACATGGTTATGTGACATGTTTTTGTCCAGTGAAGATACAGAAATTCAAAACCCATTTTTTCTGTACTTAGTTATACAAACGTGCATGAAAGTGTTGTAGCTTCATCACTAAAAACATGTGATATAAGCATGGTTAATTCTGCCTAACTGATGGTTGAGTAATGCCATTTAAAAAAAAAGCACTATTCAAGACATCTTAAGTGTGTTTTGAACAAGGGTACATTGTATGATGATAATAAGGCACTTGAGGGTGTGAGTTTTTGCATGATTTAGCTGCTTCTTGTTTGGTTATGTCAGTCTGGCACACCTGGTTATACGCCACAGAAGGTGTGGGTGAATTAAGCAATAAGGCACAACAGGGTGTGGGTTTCTGGGGAATACTTACTGGTTAGTGGTTAGAAACCACTGTTAGCAGGTGCCCAACAGTTCCATAAACCTCAGATATGGTATGTGGAGATCAATAAACCACATATGTGGTTTATGGAGCTCAGTAAACCACGGGCAGAACAGTACTCCACCATCACCAGAAAAAACACAGAACAAGCTGTGCTCACAGTGTATGTTCACAAGCACTACACAAACGGTCACTCAGCGTGAGACAAGCTTGTTGGCAGTAACAGTTACCCTTGCAAAGTGACAACAAAAGGCAATTTAAACCCCGCAACACCAGAAAACAGTAAATATAAAAAATAACAGATGGAGAAGTGTAGTTCTCTGGAGATTTTATGCAACCTGCTTAGTGAGTGGTACCCATATAAACCAATCGGACTTCGCCCACGGGGTTTATGGGGCATCACACACCTTGGGGGTGCATAAAATCCCCATAAACCACATTTGTCCATGCATTATTCGTCAGATATGCACAGTTGAGCAGTGCCACAATGAACCACACAAAGCAGTCACATACACAAATAATAGAGAAATGCAAGCATTTGTACAGTGCCACCTTTAGGTCAGAAACACTGAACACCCATTACAAGGAGAATTCAGCACTCCTTAACCACATTTTCCCAGCACCACCTATAGGTCAGAAACAGTGAACAGTTGTTACAAGCAGAATAGTGATTTTTTCTTTGTCTCTTACATTCCACGCGTTCCCAATCTCTATACTATGCAGTTCAGGGTTGCTTTTCACAGTCCTCAACGTAGCCGTGCATATCTAGGGAATTAATGCATGGGTACATTTTGATCATCTGATGTGTTTCTGCCAATTACTTTTTCCGATTGCTACTGCTCTATTAATGCCATGTTACAAATACTTGTAAATAATGAACACAAGGCTTAGTATTAGTTGAATGTATGAAATAGATTAACGAATATTCAATATGGAAGGATATGAAACCTGCGGTAGCTATTGGCACATAAATGTCAAGGATATATAGAAGAAAACAGATTTACAATTATTAGGATAAACACCTTAATAATATGTATAACATAATATATATGTTAATACAATAGCTATTGTAACATGGCAATAATAGAACAGTAGAAATCAGAAAAAGTAATTGAAGGAAACAGATCAGATGATCAAAACGTAGCTGTGCATTAATTGCCTAGATATGCACAGCTACGTTGTGGACTGTGAAAAGCAACCCTGAACTGCATAGTGTAGAGATCGGGAATGCGCTGTATGTAAGAGACAAAGAGGAAAAAAAATCACCATTCTGCTTGTAAGAAGTGTTCACTGTTTCTGACCTATAGGTGGTGCTGGGGAAATGTTGTGGTTAAGGAGTGCTGAATTCTCCTTGTAATAGGTGCTCAGTGTTTCTGACCTATAGGTGGCGCTGCGCAAATATTCCAATTTACGAGTCGTGCAAGTTGTAGTGGTGAAGGATGCTGATCAACAGGTGGACTAAGCCGTCAGTGGTAAAAAAGTCTGAGAAGTTAATACAGCGACCATCTGTTGAGCAATAATGTGTGGCTAGTATAATAATCACAAGAAGTTAGTACATTGGACATAAAGGACAGGAAATGTTATTGTGTGAGACCTAGGAAGGGTAGGAAGACCATATGAATTGTGTAAAAAGCGGAATATGTGGACAGCAGAAAGACACCAGTAATTGAAAGTAGTAACTGCGCTGCACATCAGTCATAGTGAAATACTGTTGTTTCCCACCCACCCACCTGGTTGAGAGTGTTGTAATCACTTCAGAAGTCCATTCACTTGAAAATAGCAGTAGTTGACGTACAGCAATGTGTTGTAAGAGAAAGTGAGATGCCAAACTTTGATATCATCTGTGTGGTGCACCACCTATTGGTCAGAATGCCATAGATATATTGCTGAAGCACAACAATCTGATACATATGTCTCACAATGCAGTAGTGAAATACAGAAAAACAGTGCATGAACGAACGGCAGAACATTAAACAAGCTGAACGGAAAAAAAATGTATAAAGTGTAATCAGTATATCATGTTTATGTGCACATAAAATACACACTTCTAAAAAAATTATAAATTAGTAGGCACGATATTAATGCATGTGCATTCTCCAATGTGCACGTGCAATGTAACAAGCACATACACCTTACAAGCGAACCATCTTTTGTCAAATCACAGAATTGTTTCTGCAGATATTATTTTAATAATAAATGAAACGGCAGTAAAACAATAATGTCATTGCCCTTGCCATGTTACAAGTGCAGTAATCCCCTCGACAGGAGGCATTTCCCAGGAATTAATGCATGTTGGGTGGTGGGAAGCCCTCGGCCTTCGGACTCGGCACCCCCAACCATGCATTAATTCCTGGGAAATGCCTCCTGTCTCAGTGATTAATGCTTGCTTATATAATAGGAGTCAGCAGATAACCCATTAGGTAAAAACAGGTATTCTCACTGCTGTGTGATAACTCCAGATAGCACACTGTGATGACATCATCACAGTGTGATGTCTCCAGATATATCACTGTGATGACATCATCAAACAAAAAAACCCAACACAAAACACAGTCCTGTTGTATAAAAGGAATACATGATGGCTAAGTGTGTGATACAGAATATATCTGAACTCGTGGCAAGTGAGCTTAGGGAACCATCACTCGTGGCTCTGCTACACTCTGCCCACTCATGATATTCCCCAAGCTCACTTGCCACTCATTCAGATATATTCAGTATCACACACCTAGCCATTATGTATCCCCTTATTTTGTGCTCTGTTGGATTTAAACAATGTCAAATTCATATAGCAATGCACCGCCATATGTAGTGCTGCTTTTGCATATTTCCCAAAAGATCACATGAAGTTTACATGGTTTGTGCATAGGCAATAAAGCCATGTCTACACGTGGGGACACAGATGCTGAAAGTGGTTGTGATATACATACAGGTCATATCATCTTTGCTTTAACACTGTGTCCATATGCGTGATACCTGCTCTGTGTTTGTGTCTGCACCACTTGCTGTGTGTGGTGGTACATTGTTCCACTCTGCACAGTGCACTGTTGCCATGGGATACATGCCCATTGTACCACACTGCACAACTTGTTATATGTACATGCACATACTGTATGAATATGTTCTGCACATGTGTGCCACTTAATGCTGTTAATGTTTGTACAGGTGTTGTGCCCGAGTACTGTGTTTGCTCTTGGGAGACACAGTTCACTGCCTGTGTGCACCTACATTACTGCTGTGTGTGGCCCTAAGATTACTGTTTTGAAGCTTATGCCTTAGGTATATTGTCCTAAGGTGGGACATAAATTTGTGGCACCACTCACAACATACTCTTGCACTGTTGTCCCTGTACATGTAACGGTGCATGCACATTGTGGACCACAGGACACTACAGTCACAATATGATGGGATGTGCATGTCTATGTACTTCTGGAACAGATCTCCTCCACCCACCACATGCCACAACAATACCACAGACACCACATAGCAGTATATTGTGCACATGCATATACACTACTGCCGTAGTGCACTGCAGCCTTTGGATGCAGCTGTACATTACCTTTGTGCCCCACACATATGGGGCAGCAGGCCATAGCATGCCACATGACAGCAACCTCCACACCACAGCCATACCACCAGCCTCATTATAGGTCCATGTCAGCATCACCCAATCATATCTTTCCAGGTCCTCCATGGTGCATTATTTCCCATGGCCACAACTATCTGTGCCACTCTGTATTGCATAGGTGCATATTGTCCTTCACATGCATTATGTGCTGTCCCGCTGAGGGTCATGTGAAATGCACACATGCCAATTGTCCCTTCTAGATCACCTGCTACTACCCTATCCTTGTGGCATGTGTGTCATACATTCCAGTGTTGTTTTCTTTGCTGTTTCATGTGATGATACATGGCAGACAGGCTAGTAGAGCATCCAGAGGCTTATGCTTATCACGCAGTGGTCACTGCATTATGTGTGGAGGATACACAGCCACATTCAGGAGTCCAGCTGCCTTCAACAGGCCCTCACCACTGCCCTGAATGTGCCCACACCCCCAGCAGGGTACTCACCACAGCCGAGGTTGGGGGATGGTGCAGAGGTTGCATGTAGCATGGACAAGATGTGTCCAGGATATTCAACTTTCAGTTCTAGGTTTCCCTTTTTGGACATTAAGTAGTCTGTCATAATTTAGATGGGTCAACCATGCCACAGCAACAAGCTTGTTGCTGATGCCAATTACAGCACAGGCAAAATGTTGCCTGGCATTTGGTGGGGGGCTTTGCCCACAGAATCCCCCAAAAATATGTATAACCTCATCCGGGGCGGGCATGCCATGAAGGGCACAGACATTGTGTTGGTGCCCAACACGGCATGAGTGTGGGTCGATTTCTAATCAAGATCGCCCCTGCCAATCTCACCCTTTTTGGTGACATCATTACTGCACTGCAATGCTGTCGTTGCACTGACAGGATACGATTTAAATTAGGGATTTTGTTTCTGTTTCTTTGTGTCTACTAGCAATGTGCAATTTGCTTTCCTTTAAAGCCTGTTTGCCATGTGTGCTGCTTTTAATGCATGCTTTGTGTACCCATAATGGATCTTGCTCAAACACACCTGTGTGCATCATCTTTACAGTTTTGTGTGCTGCCTCTTAGAAACATAGAAAAATAGAAGTTGAAGGCAGATAAGGACCGCAAGGCCCATTCAGTCTGCCCATTTATTTTTCTACCTTATAAATGTGCCATTGGCCTTTGCTCTGTCAATGGCCTATCTATTCATACTCATCTGTATTGCTCCCTTATGTATAGCCCATGCCTGTTTGAAGCCCAGCACTATATTCATATCCACCACTTCCTGAGGTAGGCATTCCATGCATCCACCACCCTTTCTGTGAAAAAGAACTTCCTCACATTACCCCTTAATCGGCCTCCCTCTAATCTCATGCTGTGTCCTCTTGTCCTGCGATTTTTCTTATATTGAAACATGTTAGACTCTTTCACCTTGTTAATGCTCTTAAGGTGTTTAAATGTTTCAATCATATCACCTCTCTCCTCCTTTGCTCTAGGGTATACATATTGAGCTCGCTAATCCGTTCTCATATGTTTTCTGATGCAGTCCCTACACCATTTTGGTTGCCCTTCTCTGGACTGCCTCAATTTGGTTAATATCCTTGTGAAGGTGTGGCCTCCAGTACTGCATGCAGTACTCCAGATGGAGCCTAACCAGTGTCTTGTAAAGAGAGATTATTACCTCCCTCTTCCGACTTGTGATACCCCTACTAATACACCCTAACATCCCACTAGCCTTACTTACTGCTTTAGTGGTCTGCTTGGATGATTTCAGGTCATTGGTGATGTTGATGCCCAAGTCTCTTTCTTCCCTTGTGACTGCCAGCAACTCCCCTCCCAGCCTATAGGTGGCTTCAGGGTTTCTTTTCCCTATGTGCATGATCTTGCACTTCTTTGCATTAAACCCCAGTTGCCACTCTTCCGACCATTTTGCTAGTTTATTCAGATCTCTGCTCATTCTGCCCACCCCATCTGGATTATCTACTCTGTTACAGATCTTGGTGTTGTCTGCAAACAGACAAACCTTACCATCCAGTCCATCTGCAATGTCACTGATGAAGATATTGAAGAGGACTGACCCCAGGACTGATCTCTGAGGTACCCCACTTGTGACTTGCATCTCTTCTTACTGTATAATGTTTACTACCACTCTCTGTTTTCTGCTCGTCAACCAGATTGCCACCCAGTTGACCAACTTCTGACCCACCCCGAGCCTACCCAGCTTATTAATCAATCTTCTATGTGGAACAGTATCAAAAGCTTTGCTGAAGTCAAGGTAGGCGACATCAACTGCTCCCCCTTGGTCCACCACTCTGGTTATCCAGTCAAAGAAATCTATGAGATTAGTTTGACAGGACCTTCCTTTTGTAAACCCATGCTGTCTTGGATCCTGTGCTCTTATGGATTCCAGGTGTTGCACTATCCTTTCCTTAAGGAATGCCTCCATAATCTTGCCTACTACTGAAGTAAGACTGACTGGTCTGCAGCCTGCCTCCTTCCTGCTACCACTCTTGTGGAGCGGGATCACATGAGCCCTTTTCCAGTCTTCTGGGACCTCTCCTGTGCTCAGAGACTCACTAAACAGTTCTGATAATGGCTCTGCTAGTTCCACCCTTAGCTCCTTTAGTACCCTGGGATGTATTCCATCAGGTCCTATTGCCTTGTCCACCCTGAGTTTATCAAGCTCTTGTAGGACCCTTTCTTTTGTGAAGGGACTAGTGCTCACCTCCCTCCCCCCTGTGTCCATGGTGCTGAGCTCTGGGCCCTGCCCTACCTTCTCTTCAGTAAACACTGAGCAGAAGTATCTATTTAGGATAGATGCTTTTACGTGGTCCTCCTCCTCACATGCCCCCTTATCTCTTTTGATCTTAGCAATACCCACTCTGGACTTTCTCCTTTCACTAATGTATCTATAGAAGGTCTTGTCACCTTCTTTTACTGTCTGTGCTAGTGTTTCCTCAGTTTGGGCCTTTACCTGCCTTACTGCCTTCCCTGTTTCCCTTAGGGAAGTTTGGTATGCCTCCCTATCTTCATCCCACTGTGTTCCCTTATATTTCCTGAAGGCCAGCCTTTTGGCTCTGACCGTTTCTGCTACTGTTTTGAGAACCAAAGTGGTTTCCTTCTTCTTTTGCACTTCCTTTTCTCTCTAACACAATGGGATGTTGCTTCAAGTATTGCATCCTTAATGCTTGCCCACTTTGCCTGTACCTCATCACCTGTATTTCTTTTTGCCAGGACTAGCTTAACTCTGTTGGCCATCTTATCAAAGTCAGCTCATCTGAAGTCCCATATTTTTGCCTTGGAATGGGATGATTTAGTTGTAGTGGCCACATTAAACCATACCATGTGATGGTCCCTGGCCCCCAGGTGACCTTCTACCTGGAGATCTGTGATCATTTCCCTGTTAGTCAGTACTAGATCTAGGATTGCTCTGTCTCTTGTGAGTTGTTGTACCAGTTGTTTGAGGCACTCCCCCTGCAGGGAACCCACCATGTATCTAGTTCTGGCAGATGTTCCTGCTGATATTGACCAATCTGTACCTGGCATGTTGAAGTCTCCCATTATCAGAACCTCCCCTTTAGCTGTTATGTTTTGTATATCTTCTAACAGTAATGTGTCTATGTCCTCCTCCTGGTCTGGGGGCCTGTAGACAACCCCAGTTCTTATGGCTGTCCCAGTTCCTGTTTCCAGGGTGACCCACAGTTCTTCTGGCTCCTTATGTGTATTCTGAATTTCTGTAGCTTTGATATTTTCATTGACATACAGGGTCACTCCACCCTCCCTTTTTGCACCTTGGTCTCTTCTGAACAGTACATAGCCAGGTACTGAAGTCTCCCAAGTGTAGTTGCTGGTAGACCACGTCTCACTAATTGCTACTATGTCCAGTTTAGCCTCTGTCATTATTGCCTGCAGGTCTGGGATCTTGTTTCCCAGACTGCAAGCATTTGTGTACTTGATTCTCCATTGGCCATTGTTTGTGGGGATGCAGCACTGCCATCCTTCTGCCATTCAGTTACACACTATGGTATGTTTGAACACCTATTACCCAACAATTGATTATTTATGCTGAGAGATTTGATAGTCCCTAAAAAAAAACAGATTTGTAACCATGACCTTTCAGTATAGAGCTGCCATTGCTTGGAATGAACTTCCACTGACATTGAAAACTCAGGATATGACTATAGCCAAATTTAATTCAGCTATGAAGCAAGAAATATGTTTTCATTGTGTATGTAATAGATGACTTGTTTTATTTTTTTATGATGACTTGTGATATGATACAACATTTGTTTGTCTTTTGCATTAAGTAATTTCTTGTATTGTCAAATGTGTAGATTTCACTGTATGTCCTTAATTGTTGAATTTTAGTATATGACATCAAACAGGTGCACCTTGTAAAGTGGGACATTGTGGCCCTAATGGTGTTTGAAGTTGTCTTCGTATCCTGTATAAATAAATTTTTACTACTTCTACTACTGTGCCTTGTGGGTTATTTGACACTAGACACTATCACCTGCAATATTTGTACCCCATTTTCATGCACTTATTGGATTAGAGAGCACTTCAGTTTGCACCTTGATAGGGCCAGGTTCTAATCTGCATGTAATACATTTGGTCTGTGCTGCAAATAGCACAGGCTTCAAATAGCCTTCCGTCTGTCTCTTACAAGCACATGTATAGTTTTTATCAATCCTAGTTTTCTATAGTTTACTAAAAACTTGAATGAATAGCAGTTATTTTAAGTTAAACATACTGTAGCTGTTCCAGAGAGAACTACTTAACTTAAGTGTTTTGCCAGCTCAAAACTCACTACAATTGGAAACAAGGTAAGACAGCTTAAGACAGTTGTCAGAAAAACCTCTGCCATAAGCTTTTTATGACACAAGGGATGATGTGCCTTTTGATGCTTTTTTAGCTTTCTTTATGAACTTTAATACTGCTAGGTCGAGACAGAGGACCTGCATTTGCCACACTGTCAAAAATCGCTGGTTAGTATCTTTTTTCTGTTTCCCAATTTAAAATTCTACACACAGCCTATCAGCACATAGGCTGTGTCCACTGTGGCTTTTTAAGTTTTAATTATCTTTTAAGGGATCAATAGACGATATAGACCATAAGTGACATAAAGTACTTTTCTGAAGCCCCAGTTCTGCAGTGATTTTAATTTCAAGTACTCTGTTGTTATTGCAGTGTCAGCAGCCTCATGGCTTCTTTTGATTTACTTTTAACTAGAGAAAGGGAATTCCATTTCTGCTGGCGAGAGAAAGGGAGTTCCAGAGAAAGGCAATCCTCTGAAGGGATCCCCTCAAAATAATTGTGCTGATACAGCAGGCATGTCAGTTTTAATGCATGCAAAAGCACTGCATTTGAAATCTCATTTTAAATTCTGTTTGTGGCATTTTGAGAAAAAGCCTTTTCCATTATACAAAGATGGTGGGCATAAAATGAAGGGATCTTGTAGTGTTTAATTTAATGCAGCAACTATTAAACTATGCACTGTGTCAGATAAAATTAACATGACTGGTATGACTTTCAGTCACTTATGATCAGGTTCTCCAACTGCAATGAAGAAGAAATTCCCATGCAAGTGTAATCAAGAAATGTTTCGACCTATCAAATCAATTAATTATGCTGGATGAGATTAGATATTTCATACAAAATAAATATGTACAGTAGTACTTACTACCAAGAGCTATGTCCCAAGAATGTTTAGATATATATACTTATATCAGAAAAATCCTACAATGGGGATTTCTTGTGAAAATCACCAGATACTGTATACTGCAGCTAAAGAAATGAAACATATATCTGGCCGTCACTGTAATATGGCTGCAAATTTAACGAAAAGCTAATAAAAACAGATTGCTCAAAATAAGGAAAGCGAACAAAATGATTCATGAAAGCTTTCTTACAATGCATGTTTTTTAATATTTGTAACTTTTTCTCAGTATCTAATTGAGGGAGATTTGTAAAGTATTGTTCAAGTGCATACTCTCTTGACAGAAAGGGGAACTGCCTCTGTAGAAGATCAGAAACAAAGCATGCCAGTTTAAAAACTAAGGGCTCAATTCTCAAAGCCCCCCCTAAATGGATAAAGGGGCTTGTGCCACAAGGAATGGTGCAAGTTGTGGTTTGTGCCACAAGATATGCCGTGAGCAATTATCAAAAGCATCCTGCATCAAACACAGGCTGTGTGTGTTAAAGGGGGACTGAACCCTCCTTGCAGCACAAAATGGAATGTAACATGGCTCCATGTGGATTTTGGCAGACACAGGCTACCGTATCCCCTAATTCAGGAGTCTCAAAACCATCCCAGAGGGCAAATTTCCATGTCCTGTTAGACCAGCCAGGACTGGTCTAAGAGTACTTAGAAGTGTGTCCTCTGGGAGGGTTTAGATTCTTGCACCACCTGCAGAGCCCTTCTGGGGCAGGAGGGAACATGTGCAATGGACCCCCCCTTCCTATCCCCAATCTGCACATATTAATAGAAATATAACAGTTGCTGGTGGTCTAGTGGATCCCCATCCCTATCAGCGAGCTGCCCATATAACAGCTGATTATACAATACATGCTCATTTACAGCTCAATCAGCAGCAGCCATGGTGGTGAGTGGAGGGCTATGCAAGTCACCGGCTCAGGGATGGGATGGGTGGAGCAGGGTGATGGGGAAGATTAGGGATAGGAAGGGGGAATCCACTAGACCACCAGGGACAGTTATATTTATATTAAATATGCAAATCGGGGATAGGGAGGGGGTCCACTTGACCACCGGGGATGTGATTACATGTAATAACAAGGGGATCGGTGCTGGGGGTCTGACTGCTAGCCACCACCTATTTCTGCCCTTACAAGAGTGCTGCCCCTACCACCCCCACAGTTTGTGGCAAACCTGTCACTTGCACCGTCAGTTAAGCACATGGCCACAGGTGCTGTAAGCTGTGCGATTTAGATGCTGGGACCCTACCCAATAGAGAATCAGGAGCAGGGTCCCTGGTGCACTGGCAATCGACGCAAGTCACCATTGGTGCAGCTTGCACTGAGTTTTGAGAATCAAGCTATAAGACTTTTTTTTATTTGTGAAACAACTGCCTTTGCACAAACTTTACCATTTTAAAGGGACAACGTTTGAACCCTGGGGTGCTGACTAAGGCAGATTTAGAGTTACAGTGGGATAGGAGATCGTTACCTATTTTTACAAGTACTTGTACTCATTTGTTAATTTTTTTCTTACTAATCAGTAACTGAAATAAATAATTTAAGGGAAAAGGAATGTGATAGATCATGGAAAAAAATTAGCAAAAAAACAAAACAAAAAATGAAATATGTTCTTAACTTGCTAAATACCTGTTACTGCAACAGTTTTAAAATCTACAATCCTATATATACCAAATAGTGGATTATAGACTTCTGGAAACCATTCTGCTGAACAGAAAATTTATTTTACTCTGTCTGTCATTCTAATCTACAGTACTATAGCTAATCTGTTTATATAATATTCCATTAGTGTTTTCTTATAAGGACTGTTGTTCCACTTTAAGGCTGTTTGGCACAGCCAGCAAATTTCTTATGGGCATACCTTAACAGATCTTATAAAAGCGGTAACATGCTGATGTTGTAGTGGGAGAAAATAGAACTAGATATGTCTGCTTCCAGATAAAGTATTGCTTTTCACATCACACCCAATCCTATTAGGTAGACAATGATCTAATAAGCACATAGAAAAAGAAACACACCTCAGGAATATAATGTAAGGAGGGACTACTTTTCAACAATACTTAAATGTTCCGTCTGCTTCTTTGGCACTACTAGCTCTTTAAACACATCCCCAGGCCCTGCAAGCAACAACCCCCCACACACACACAACACCCTTGAAGTTCTATTAAAATAAAACAGCCAATGAAGGTAAAATATCCTGTCTGCCACCTGCTCCAAACAAGTAACCACCTCCCACACCCTGTCAGTTGTCCTGACCCCTACATTCAAGGAAACACCCACACCTTGCCCCCTATAGCACCCAAACTCTTTCCTTCCCTGAAGCACCCCAAATGTTTTATGGATGTTGGTGCAACTACAACAATTTGGAAACTTGCTCCCTCTTGGGAAAGGTCAGCTTTTTTTTCTATTCAGTACTTCAATTAATGAATCTTGACATCTTAAGCAGAAACACTTAATTGGCTAAATTCTCATTTGGTATTTTGCAAGGTGAAAAACTACATATGAACGTCTCTTTGTGCTGTGTTTAGTTGGAACACTTTGCGTAGTTGAACACAACGTGAAGTTTAAGCACTTCACACATGCCATGTATGTCTCTCTACAATGAATATTAATGTAAACATTGCTGTAAAATAGCAATTTTATTTCTGACTGGGGTAAAATAATACCCCGAGTAACGTTGTCAGTAGGAAAATGAAAGTTATGTTTGAGTTCATTTACAGTATAAACTGAGCACTAGATAAGTGGTTATTTTTTTATTAGGGAGCCACAAACATGTTGACAAGAATTATGAAGAGGGACATATTAATACCTGGATGGATTTTTAATTAATTCATTTTATTTAAAACAAAGGCCTATGGACAAAAGTCAGCTTTCAAAGCTGACCATAGTCAGAATACAAAATACACAATAAATAACATATACAAATATCATTGTTCATTGTAAGTTGGTACAATTACAATGGTCTGTGGTTTGTAAATTCATACAGCATGTACGAATTGCCTATGTATCTATTCCTAGTTAGAAAGTTAGGTAGAGTGGTAGCCCATGACTTTGGCGACCATGATTGGGCACCTACCAGAAGGGCGATTCAATTGCAATGCCTGTCATTGGGGCAACTGGGAAAGGTGGGCTACCGGATGGGGGGTACATGATATAGAGACATCCTGTCACTACATGCCTATGCGTATGGGGGGGTGAGCGAGCATGCCAAGCATGGGGTGGGAGGGGATGGAGGAGTTGTAGGGGGTGGTGAAGTGGTGAGCTGCTGAGCTGCTTCCTTGGTGTGGTGGTTGGGTACAGGGCTGCTGCAGGAATGGTGCTGGATTTGGGTCTGGACGCAGGTACTTTTTGTTGTGCCCAGCCTGAATTTTTATTTATTCTGTGTTTGCACCCCTCCCCCATGAAAAAAATCCAACTTCCCTCTGCCGTTTTGCTGTGTTCCGAGGAGTACATCACCAAAATATTTTTTGGGCTATGTGCTGTCCCTCTAACAGAGATCGCCCATCAGCAATCGCCATTATCACATAGAACCAGGCAGAGTACTGTATTCTCAAAACATTTTACCTGGTATAACAAGTTCTAGCCAGAGCTGATAGGGCTGTGAAGAGCTACCAAGTGACCAAAGTTACACATGTGTGTAGAAATTATTCAATGTCTGGGTGTAATTTGGCCATTTTTTGGAGGTGTTGCACCAAATTTTCAACTTGGCCTTTTTTGGACCCCTCCTCATGAACAGAGCCAGTGTAATTTTGTTCAATTGTCCAGAAAGGTGATTGCACAGAGCAAACCCAGTATTCTGCACCACAGTTGCAAAAACACATTTTGGGCAGGTTGTGGAAAGTGATAGCTGTACTGTTTGGAAGGAGATGTTCAAAAATGGCAATGTTAAAAATGTGGAGTGAAAATATGAAAAACTGGCAACGTTAGGATCGTGCATAGAAACTGTGCAATGCACACTCATAGCACAGTCATTCTTTGGAGTTTTTTCACCAAATTTGCAACATGGGCTTTTTGGGACCCCACCTCATGAACAGTGGCACTGTCATTTCATGAATCAGTTCTGAAAGATAATTCTGCACAGTGACTGTGAAATTGCCTTTTGGGACTGAGTAACAAAATGACAGTGACAGTTTTCATGAGCTGGGGTCCCAAGAATCCCATGTTGAAAATTTGATGCAAATTTCCCCCAAATGGCTGAGATGTCAGCATAAGTTGAAAATCCCATTGAATGGCTGTATAGCATGCTTACCTTTGATTTTTCGGTTTGCAGTTGGGCTTTGAAGAGTGCAGGCGTGTCCGGTCCAGAGAAGATGACAGCGCCAACCTCAGGAGGTAAGTATTGGAAAAGGAGGGTGTGGAGAGGTGGGTGCTCAATGGGAGGGTGGGGAGGGACTGCAGTGATGGTGAGGACTATTTTCTGTTTACAGGAAACAAAAAAATGAAACAATGAGGAACTCTTTTCTATTTTACAGAACACAAAGAAAAAAAATTTGGCACACTGGGGTGGGCTCCCAGTGTGCCACATGAATGGGGGGTGTTGTACAGGATGCCAACTTGGGGACTGGGTACCCCGATGTTGGGCATGACTTGAGGAGGGGGACACAGAAAAATATTTGCGCACACTGGGGTGGGCTCCCAGTGTGCCAGTTGAGTTGGTGGGGGGCACAGAATGCCGCAGAGATGGCAGCCAATGTTGGGAACATCTGTACAGTGAATTGCAGTTTGGAAATTGCAACATGGCGGTACCCACAGAACTGTACATGCGCACGAGTCTTGCGCATGCACAGTTCACGCACTGGAATGCAGAAGTAACAGCTGAAATAGTGTGGCTGTTATTCCGTAGTGGCCGATAGTGGTGGAGGGTTTCAAGCTCCATTGGACATTCAGAAGGATACTTCCCAATGTCCAATGGAAGGTTCCACAATTGGCTGTTTTCAGAACTACAATGGCAAAAGGGCTGTAGGCTCCACCCACAGCCCTAAAAAGGAACCCTGGCCAACATTTCCATTACACTGAGATAATTTTAAATATGCATTGTCATCGAACCTAGTCATTAGAAACAATGAAACATAAAATGTAATGGCAGATAAGGGCCGCTGGACCCATTTTTCTTTTTTTCTTTTTTTAGATCTCAGTTTTTTGCTGCAGTCCCAACTTGATCTATGGCACCGTCCATTCTCTTCCCTTCCTTCCTTCATTCACCTGCCTTCACTGGCACACACCTTTGTAATTTCTAGACTTGACTACTGCAATGCTCTTTACCTCGGGTTCAGTGGTGGGATTCTCCATCGCCTGCAGCTGGTGCAGGAAGCAGCAGCAGCATTGCTGACTGGCCTTCTGAGGTCTTGTCATGTGACTCCAGTCCTGTGTGATCTGCACTGGCAGTCAGTGAGAGACGGAATCACCTTCAAGGTGGGCTTGCTTGGTTTGGGCCCTGGCTACCTGAGTGACCTCCTGACTTCTGTTCGCACTGTAAGCTCA